>OZ020559.1:11046358-12399358 GCA_963971465.1 Lepidochitona cinerea
GGTTTTGCGGCTACCAAGGTTTTGCGGCTACCAAGGTTTTGCGGCTACCAAGGTTTTGCGGCTACCAAGGTTTTGCGGCTACCAAGGTTTTGCGGCTACAAGGTTTTGCGGCTACCAAGGTTTTGCGGCTACCAAGGTTTTGCGGCTACCAAGGTTTTGCGGCTACCAAGGTTTTGCGGCTACCAAGGTTTTGCGGCTACCAAGGTTTTGCGGCTACCAAGGTTTTGCGGCTACCAAGGTTTTGCGGCTACCAAGGTTTTGCGGCTACCAAGGTTTTGCGGCTACCAAGGTTTTGCGGCTACCAAGGTTTTGCGGCTACCAAGGTTTTGCGGCTACCAAGGTTTTGCGGCTACCAAGGTTTTGCGGCTACCAAGGTTTTGCGGCTACCAAGGTTTTGCGGCTACCAAGGTTTTGCGGCTACCAAGGTTTTGCGGCTACCAAGGTTTTGCGGCTACCAAGGTTTTGCGGCTACCAAGGTTTTGCGGCTACCAAGGTTTTGCGGCTACCAAGGTTTTGCGGCTACCAAGGTTTTGCGGCTACCAAGGTTTTGCGGCTACCAAGGTTTTGCGGCTACCAAGGTTTTGCGGCTACCAAGGTTTTGCGGCTACCAAGGTTTTGCGGCTACCAAGGTTTTGCGGCTACCAAGGTTTTGCGGCTACCAAGGTTTTGCGGCTACCAAGGTTTTGCGGCTACCAAGGTTTTGCGGCTACCAAGGTTTTGCGGCTACCAAGGTTTTGCGGCTACCAAGGTTTTGCGGCTACCAAGGTTTTGCGGCTACCAAGGTTTTGCGGCTACCAAGGTTTTGCGGCTACCAAGGTTTTGCGGCTACCAAGGTTTTGCGGCTACCAAGGTTTTGCGGCTACCAAGGTTTTGCGGCTACCAAGGTTTTGCGGCTACCAAGGTTTTGCGGCTACCAAGGTTTTGCGGCTACCAAGGTTTTGCGGCTACCAAGGTTTTGCGGCTACCAAGGTTTTGCGGCTACCAAGGTTTTGCGGCTACCAAGGTTTTGCGGCTACCAAGGTTTTGCGGCTACCAAGGTTTTGCGGCTACCAAGGTTTTGCGGCTACCAAGGTTTTGCGGCTACCAAGGTTTTGCGGCTACCAAGGTTTTGCGGCTACCAAGGTTTTGCGGCTACCAAGGTTTTGCGGCTACCAAGGTTTTGCGGCTACCAAGGTTTTGCGGCTACCAAGGTTTTGCGGCTACCAAGGTTTTGCGGCTACCAAGGTTTGCGGCTACCAAGGTTTTGCGGCTACCAAGGTTTTGCGGCTACCAAGGTTTTGCGGCTACCAAGGTTTTGCGGCTACCAAGGTTTTGCGGCTACCAAGGTTTTGCGGCTACCAAGGTTTTGCGGCTACCAAGGTTTTGCGGCTACCAAGGTTTTGCGGCTACCAAGGTTTTGCGGCTACCAAGGTTTTGCGGC
Organism: Lepidochitona cinerea; assembly: GCA_963971465.1. Lineage (NCBI taxonomy): Eukaryota > Metazoa > Mollusca > Polyplacophora > Chitonida > Tonicellidae > Lepidochitona > Lepidochitona cinerea. The sequence continues at coordinate 11,047,779 of OZ020559.1, forward strand.
TACCAAGGTTTTGCGGCTACCAAGGTTTTGCGGCTACCAAGGTTTTGCGGCTACCAAGGTTTTGCGGCTACCAAGGTTTTGCGGCTACCAAGGTTTTGCGGCTACCAAGGTTTTGCGGCTACCAAGGTTTTGCGGCTACCAAGGTTTTGCGGCTACCAAGGTTTTGCGGCTACCAAGGTTTTGCGGCTACCAAGGTTTTGCGGCTACCAAGGTTTTGCGGCTACCAAGGTTTTGCGGCTACCAAGGTTTTGCGGCTACCAAGGTTTTGCGGCTACCAAGGTTTTGCGGCTACCAAGGTTTTGCGGCTACCAAGGTTTTGCGGCTACCAAGGTTTTGCGGCTACCAAGGTTTTGCGGCTACCAAGGTTTTGCGGCTACCAAGGTTTTGCGGCTACCAAGGTTTTGCGGCTACCAAGGTTTTGCGGCTACCAAGGTTTTGCGGCTACCAAGGTTTTGCGGCTACCAAGGTTTTGCGGCTACCAAGGTTTTGCGGCTACCAAGGTTTTGCGGCTACCAAGGTTTTGCGGCTACCAAGGTTTTGCGGCTACCAAGGTTTTGCGGCTACCAAGGTTTTGCGGCTACCAAGGTTTTGCGGCTACCAAGGTTTTGCGGCTACCAAGGTTTTGCGGCTACCAAGGTTTTGCGGCTACCAAGGTTTTGCGGCTACCAAGGTTTTGCGGCTACCAAGGTTTTGCGGCTACCAAGGTTTTGCGGCTACCAAGGTTTTGCGGCTACCAAGGTTTTGCGGCTACCAAGGTTTTGCGGCTACCAAGGTTTTGCGGCTACCAAGGTTTTGCGGCTACCAAGGTTTTGCGGCTACCAAGGTTTTGCGGCTACCAAGGTTTTGCGGCTACCAAGGTTTTGCGGCTACCAAGGTTTTGCGGCTACCAAGGTTTTGCGGCTACCAAGGTTTTGCGGCTACCAAGGTTTTGCGGCTACCAAGGTTTTGCGGCTACCAAGGTTTTGCGGCTACCAAGGTTTTGCGGCTACCAAGGTTTTGCGGCTACCAAGGTTTTGCGGCTACCAAGGTTTTGCGGCTACCAAGGTTTTGCGGCTACCAAGGTTTTGCGGCTACCAAGGTTTTGCGGCTACCAAGGTTTTGCGGCTACCAAGGTTTTGCGGCTACCAAGGTTTTGCGGCTACCAAGGTTTTGCGGCTACCAAGGTTTTGCGGCTACCAAGGTTTTGCGGCTACCAAGGTTTTGCGGCTACCAAGGTTTTGCGGCTACCAAGGTTTTGCGGCTACCAAGGTTTTGCGGCTACCAAGGTTTTGCGGCTACCAAGGTTTTGCGGCTACCAAGGTTTTGCGGCTACCAAGGTTTTGCGGCTACCAAGGTTTTGCGGCTACCAAGGTTTTGCGGCTACCAAGGTTTTGCGGCTACCAAGGTTTTGCGGCTACCAAGGTTTTGCGGCTACCAAGGTTTTGCGGCTACCAAGGTTTTGCGGCTACCAAGGTTTTGCGGCTACCAAGGTTTTGCGGCTACCAAGGTTTTGCGGCTACCAAGGTTTTGCGGCTACCAAGGTTTTGCGGCTACCAAGGTTTTGCGGCTACCAAGGTTTTGCGGCTACCAAGGTTTTGCGGCTACCAAGGTTTTGCGGCTACCAAGGTTTTGCGGCTACCAAGGTTTTGCGGCTACCAAGGTTTTGCGGCTACCAAGGTTTTGCGGCTACCAAGGTTTTGCGGCTACCAAGGTTTTGCGGCTACCAAGGTTTTGCGGCTACCAAGGTTTTGCGGCTACCAAGGTTTTGCGGCTACCAAGGTTTTGCGGCTACCAAGGTTTTGCGGCTACCAAGGTTTTGCGGCTACCAAGGTTTTGCGGCTACCAAGGTTTTGCGGCTACCAAGGTTTTGCGGCTACCAAGGTTTTGCGGCTACCAAGGTTTTGCGGCTACCAAGGTTTTGCGGCTACCAAGGTTTTGCGGCTACCAAGGTTTTGCGGCTACCAAGGTTTTGCGGCTACCAAGGTTTTGCGGCTACCAAGGTTTTGCGGCTACCAAGGTTTTGCGGCTACCAAGGTTTTGCGGCTACCAAGGTTTTGCGGCTACCAAGGTTTTGCGGCTACCAAGGTTTTGCGGCTACCAAGGTTTTGCGGCTACCAAGGTTTTGCGGCTACCAAGGTTTTGCGGCTACCAAGGTTTTGCGGCTACCAAGGTTTTGCGGCTACCAAGGTTTTGCGGCTACCAAGGTTTTGCGGCTACCAAGGTTTTGCGGCTACCAAGGTTTTGCGGCTACCAAGGTTTTGCGGCTACCAAGGTTTTGCGGCTACCAAGGTTTTGCGGCTACCAAGGTTTTGCGGCTACCAAGGTTTTGCGGCTACCAAGGTTTTGCGGCTACCAAGGTTTTGCGGCTACCAAGGTTTTGCGGCTACCAAGGTTTTGCGGCTACCAAGGTTTTGCGGCTACCAAGGTTTTGCGGCTACCAAGGTTTTGCGGCTACCAAGGTTTTGCGGCTACCAAGGTTTTGCGGCTACCAAGGTTTTGCGGCTACCAAGGTTTTGCGGCTACCAAGGTTTTGCGGCTACCAAGGTTTTGCGGCTACCAAGGTTTTGCGGCTACCAAGGTTTTGCGGCTACCAAGGTTTTGCGGCTACCAAGGTTTTGCGGCTACCAAGGTTTTGCGGCTACCAAGGTTTTGCGGCTACCAAGGTTTTGCGGCTACCAAGGTTTTGCGGCTACCAAGGTTTTGCGGCTACCAAGGTTTTGCGGCTACCAAGGTTTTGCGGCTACCAAGGTTTTGCGGCTACCAAGGTTTTGCGGCTACCAAGGTTTTGCGGCTACCAAGGTTTTGCGGCTACCAAGGTTTTGCGGCTACCAAGGTTTTGCGGCTACCAAGGTTTTGCGGCTACCAAGGTTTTGCGGCTACCAAGGTTTTGCGGCTACCAAGGTTTTGCGGCTACCAAGGTTTTGCGGCTACCAAGGTTTTGCGGCTACCAAGGTTTTGCGGCTACCAAGGTTTTGCGGCTACCAAGGTTTTGCGGCTACCAAGGTTTTGCGGCTACCAAGGTTTTGCGGCTACCAAGGTTTTGCGGCTACCAAGGTTTTGCGGCTACCAAGGTTTTGCGGCTACCAAGGTTTTGCGGCTACCAAGGTTTTGCGGCTACCAAGGTTTTGCGGCTACCAAGGTTTTGCGGCTACCAAGGTTTTGCGGCTACCAAGGTTTTGCGGCTACCAAGGTTTTGCGGCTACCAAGGTTTTGCGGCTACCAAGGTTTTGCGGCTACCAAGGTTTTGCGGCTACCAAGGTTTTGCGGCTACCAAGGTTTTGCGGCTACCAAGGTTTTGCGGCTACCAAGGTTTTGCGGCTACCAAGGTTTTGCGGCTACCAAGGTTTTGCGGCTACCAAGGTTTTGCGGCTACCAAGGTTTTGCGGCTACCAAGGTTTTGCGGCTACCAAGGTTTTGCGGCTACCAAGGTTTTGCGGCTACCAAGGTTTTGCGGCTACCAAGGTTTTGCGGCTACCAAGGTTTTGCGGCTACCAAGGTTTTGCGGCTACCAAGGTTTTGCGGCTACCAAGGTTTTGCGGCTACCAAGGTTTTGCGGCTACCAAGGTTTTGCGGCTACCAAGGTTTTGCGGCTACCAAGGTTTTGCGGCTACCAAGGTTTTGCGGCTACCAAGGTTTTGCGGCTACCAAGGTTTTGCGGCTACCAAGGTTTTGCGGCTACCAAGGTTTTGCGGCTACCAAGGTTTTGCGGCTACCAAGGTTTTGCGGCTACCAAGGTTTTGCGGCTACCAAGGTTTTGCGGCTACCAAGGTTTTGCGGCTACCAAGGTTTTGCGGCTACCAAGGTTTTGCGGCTACCAAGGTTTTGCGGCTACCAAGGTTTTGCGGCTACCAAGGTTTTGCGGCTACCAAGGTTTTGCGGCTACCAAGGTTTTGCGGCTACCAAGGTTTTGCGGCTACCAAGGTTTTGCGGCTACCAAGGTTTTGCGGCTACCAAGGTTTTGCGGCTACCAAGGTTTTGCGGCTACCAAGGTTTTGCGGCTACCAAGGTTTTGCGGCTACCAAGGTTTTGCGGCTACCAAGGTTTTGCGGCTACCAAGGTTTTGCGGCTACCAAGGTTTTGCGGCTACCAAGGTTTTGCGGCTACCAAGGTTTTGCGGCTACCAAGGTTTTGCGGCTACCAAGGTTTTGCGGCTACCAAGGTTTTGCGGCTACCAAGGTTTTGCGGCTACCAAGGTTTTGCGGCTACCAAGGTTTTGCGGCTACCAAGGTTTTGCGGCTACCAAGGTTTTGCGGCTACCAAGGTTTTGCGGCTACCAAGGTTTTGCGGCTACCAAGGTTTTGCGGCTACCAAGGTTTTGCGGCTACCAAGGTTTTGCGGCTACCAAGGTTTTGCGGCTACCAAGGTTTTGCGGCTACCAAGGTTTTGCGGCTACCAAGGTTTTGCGGCTACCAAGGTTTTGCGGCTACCAAGGTTTTGCGGCTACCAAGGTTTTGCGGCTACCAAGGTTTTGCGGCTACCAAGGTTTTGCGGCTACCAAGGTTTTGCGGCTACCAAGGTTTTGCGGCTACCAAGGTTTTGCGGCTACCAAGGTTTTGCGGCTACCAAGGTTTTGCGGCTACCAAGGTTTTGCGGCTACCAAGGTTTTGCGGCTACCAAGGTTTTGCGGCTACCAAGGTTTTGCGGCTACCAAGGTTTTGCGGCTACCAAGGTTTTGCGGCTACCAAGGTTTTGCGGCTACCAAGGTTTTGCGGCTACCAAGGTTTTGCGGCTACCAAGGTTTTGCGGCTACCAAGGTTTTGCGGCTACCAAGGTTTTGCGGCTACCAAGGTTTTGCGGCTACCAAGGTTTTGCGGCTACCAAGGTTTTGCGGCTACCAAGGTTTTGCGGCTACCAAGGTTTTGCGGCTACCAAGGTTTTGCGGCTACCAAGGTTTTGCGGCTACCAAGGTTTTGCGGCTACCAAGGTTTTGCGGCTACCAAGGTTTTGCGGCTACCAAGGTTTTGCGGCTACCAAGGTTTTGCGGCTACCAAGGTTTTGCGGCTACCAAGGTTTTGCGGCTACCAAGGTTTTGCGGCTACCAAGGTTTTGCGGCTACCAAGGTTTTGCGGCTACCAAGGTTTTGCGGCTACCAAGGTTTTGCGGCTACCAAGGTTTTGCGGCTACCAAGGTTTTGCGGCTACCAAGGTTTTGCGGCTACCAAGGTTTTGCGGCTACCAAGGTTTTGCGGCTACCAAGGTTTTGCGGCTACCAAGGTTTTGCGGCTACCAAGGTTTTGCGGCTACCAAGGTTTTGCGGCTACCAAGGTTTTGCGGCTACCAAGGTTTTGCGGCTACCAAGGTTTTGCGGCTACCAAGGTTTTGCGGCTACCAAGGTTTTGCGGCTACCAAGGTTTTGCGGCTACCAAGGTTTTGCGGCTACCAAGGTTTTGCGGCTACCAAGGTTTTGCGGCTACCAAGGTTTTGCGGCTACCAAGGTTTTGCGGCTACCAAGGTTTTGCGGCTACCAAGGTTTTGGTTTTACATCATGCTTAAGGAAAGTTCATTCCGCTTTGGTTTGCATCCAGAGAAATTGTTAATGATACCATCAAATAAAGTGCGAGCTATATATGTCTGCTACCTTAAGTTCAGCCATGTTTGTTATTGATGCCAGAAAGTCTGACTGACTGATATCAGTTTGATGTCGTCTCAATGAATGATGTGCACCAATATGATGCCAGAAAGTCTGACTGACTGATATCAGTTTGATGGCGTATCAATGAATGATGTGCACCAATATGATGCCAGAAAGTCTGACTGACTGATATCAGTTTGATGGCGTATCAATGAATGATGTGCACCAATATGATGCCAGAAAGTCTGACTGACTGATATCAGTTTGATGGCGTATCAATGAATGATGTGCACCAATATGATGCCAGAAAGTCTGACTGACTGATATCAGTTTGATGGCTTATCAATGAGTTATGTGCACCAATATGATGCCAGAAAGTCTGACTGACTGATATCAGTTTGATGGCGTATCAATGAATGATGTGCACCAATATGATACCAGAAAGTCTGACTGACTGATATCAGTTTGATGGCGTATCAATGAATGATGTGCACCAATATGATGCCAGAAATTCTGACTGACTGATATCAGTTTGATGGCGTATCAATGAATGATGTGCACCAATATGATGCCAGAAAGTCTGACTGACTGATATTAGTTTGATGGCGTATCAATGAATGATGTGCACCAATATGATGCCAGAAAGTCTGACTGACTGATATCAGTTTGATGGCGTATCAATGAATGATGTGCACCAATATGATGCCAGAAAGTTCGACTGACTGATATCAGTTTGATGTCGTCTCAATGAATGATGTGCACCAATATTATGCTCGAAAGTCTGACTGACTGATATTAGTTTGATGGCGTATCAATGAATGATGTGCACCAATATGATGCCACAAAGTTCCAGTTTGTCGTTAGTATTATAATTCTGCCATTTAGTGACAACGCACAGCTATATAGAAATGTTGCACTGGTTCGTCTGTTGCCTTTTAGGATGTGCTACGCATGAGCTATCGTATCAAACGTAAGCTTCTAGGCGTCTTTGAACGAACGTTTCGCCGGAAATAGCTAGTGGTAAAGAAGTTAATAAAATAACACATCAAGTGGAGGTAACTCTTTCTTTGAGAATGTGAAAGATTCAAAATTCTGCTGAACACGTATAAAACTTACGATACGCCACTTGATCGGACTCCAGATTGGTAAAGCAGGAACCAGGAACCAAGTAGCCTTTTGAAACAGGTCCCAGATTGGTATTGTAGAAACCAGGTACCTTCAACATAATATTGAGTTGATTTTATCAGAAATATTATGGTCAGGAAAATTAGTAGGAAGACGCCCTTGTTAAAATGAATGTAATTTGAATGGACGGATATTGGAGTTACTTTTACACCTTCTTAAATAGATCTTGTTTAAAAGAAGAAAATATTGAACTGGTATGCCTTAGAATGATATTATCTTTTGAAACAGTATGATATTAGAGAACATAAAGACTGATGGATGATGTTCGTATGGTCATTTAACCCTCTGAATTGTCAGACACCTCTTCGAGTTTCTCTGGCGTGAAGGAACAAGCGTCTGTAGAGAGCCGTATCAAGAAGGATTTAGCCACAATTGTCGGTCATGATTCCAAACAATATCCCACCAGGGTGTGATTCTGTTGAATATATACGTCAACATGTCTCTATTAGTCTTTCTCTTTGGTATTTACCTCTTCCTACTTCCCAAGAAAATATCATGCATTGGGAGCTAAAATAAATGCTGTGTCTCGCGACTGATAGAATAGCTTTGGTTTGCGTACATGCTCAAATCATATCTACATCACATTTAAGTAACACATACAGTTTCGATCTTGAGATAAATAACATACAGTGAAACATTCTTGTAGTATTTGTTTCTCTATTCATCATTGTACTGCTGTTCCTGGTCTTTTTTTGACGTGTATATGTATATAATATTGATGTAAAATAAACTACGTGTATATGTATATAATATTGGTTTGATGTATAATGGACTGTGGTTTGAATTAGGTTGTTCCCTTTATAAATATTTATACATTGTGTGATGTTTTCAAAAAGATTACTTATTTTTGGTGTAAGGATATGTAATAAAGTATTTGAATCGTTTTAATTCCTGCCTAAAATATTTATTACTCGTTGACTAAAATAATGAAATGTTTTTGGTAGGTCGATAAGGATCCAGAATAAATCGTGACTATGTTGACATTTCCACTGACGGTTTAGTAGCTTATATATGCAGTTCTTGCCAGGTGGTTTTTCATTAGAGCACGCAAAATTACAATCATGTATGATGAAAATTTATTGCCCTTGGTTTCTTCAATTTGTCAAATTTTACCCAAACTGCTAGTCCCCCCCCGTCCGGAACATAACACATTTCAGTTGTGTTGTGTTCTAATAATAATTTCGCACAACGCAGACATGAGCATCCACTTTAGTGGCCAAAATTGCGATAGTTTTGTTCTCAGTTAACAGTGAGATGATTGTTTGAAAACTTGGTTTAATTGTTTTTCACAAAAGCATTATTTTCGTCACTTGTTTCTTTTCGATCTTCTCAATTTCTCTGCTTATCCTTTGAATTAATAACAGTTAGGACAATAAATCTCAATCGCAAACATCAAACAAATACGGCTCATCACACGGTCATATTGCCCTTTTCTCATTATTTGGTCAAATTTGCTGAGCGTATATCTGCGACGGGGAACCGGGGATCATCCATCAGTTTTACTGATACTTTTCTTGTTTATTAGGGTCGAGTTCCATTATGCATTCGGAGTTAGCTGTAATCCGAACGACTTTCTTGAACTAGTCAAGAAAATGTCAGCATTGAATAAGCACTATATGATTAACGGTGGAATAGTAAATAGCGGTAGGTAATTTCAACATTTCAATTTTAATGAACCAAAGATGCGATTGATTAATTGATGTTTTACGTCACACTCAGGATTATTCCACTTAAATAGCAGCGTTGTCGTGTTTGTTGCGAGGGGTAATCTGTCTGGCCAAAAATGTGTGTATTAAGCAACCGGGCTGCTTATTCCAATTCCCCGACTTTGTCACAATTAAACACTGTTTTAACGTTCAATATAAAGTTCAATTGAATACAACCTAAATCGGATGAAGATATTTTATTGTGACATTTAATATGGAAGCTCAATTAATCATACATGGATCGATGCAATTGTTATTAGACCATGACTCAGGAAGAAATGATTACTACAGACTGTTATTCCAAAGTTAGATTAATTAAACATCAAATGACAGTCTCTTTCCAACCCCTGTAATTTTGCTTTTTGAAACTAATCTAGTCAAATCAAATCAGTTTTTATTTTTCATATGGAAAATACAAAACTGACATGAATATCTGATGCCAATCTATTACTTTTACTGATACGAATGGTTGATGCCTAATCTATTACTTTCAGTGGATCTCTTAGTCATTACTGAAGTTTGTCTTATTTTTGGATTTTTTTTACTCAATCTCAGTAGCTTACACAAATTTTGACGTATTCCGTAATTACAATTGAGAAGTCCATATCGATTATACACCATCTTATTCATAATTCACGACGAATATTGCCCGGCTGGTTTGGAATTCAATCTCATCTACTTTCGATTCAACACCTATTTTGTCAGCTGTGTCTGCTATCTATCCTTCGCGCTTTCTTAAATTTTACTCTGCAATGTTTTCATTATTTGATTGATTGGTTTGATGTTTTACCCCTACTCGAGATTATTTCACTGAATATGCAGTGTTGCCAAGTTTAGATGGAGTGCAAAGGCCTGGAGGAAACTCTCGACTTACGGCGAGTACCTGGCAACTCCTCCTCCTCCATCGATTGATTGAAAATTCCTCTCATAAACTTTTCAATTTTATTTAGTGAAAGTCTGATTCGAATCGACACCGCATCGAGAGATAGGAAATCTCTGACTGAGGAACTATCACTCTGCCGACTCAGCCACCGTGGTCACCTTTAAAAGTGTTGTAAAGGTAAAGCAAACGGACCCTTTATCAAAACAAGTATTTATTGCGAGGAATAGCATCAGAACATGCTAAACACAAATGTATATCTTTAACTCAGAAACCATATAAAGTTTGTTTTGAAAAATGCTATTTCCCTTTTGTATACGTTGGTGCTCACTGACATGAGATTTTGGGATGTTTTCCCGATGTTCTTAGTAAAGTGTAGTAAAGTGGTTAAGATGCTTATCGCGCTCTCTCCGTTTATTATCTTGTTCTTCCCGATGTTCTCTGAGTCTCGAGGTATGAACGCATCTCTTACAGAATTGATTTCATGGGAGGCGGAAAACAACCGCCAGCCGACGGACAATCCTATCAGATTATCTACTGATTTTTCCGACATAAGTTATTCTTAAAATGATGTAGACCGTACACTGTGATTTCTTTTAAGATTACAAAATACGTTGGTAATGTTAAAATTATCAAATAGATGAAGATGATGACACCGATATAAGAATTAATATTTTGTTAAAAGACAAAATAATACACAAAGAAGTAACAATTGACAGTTCCAACTTTTTGTTAAGGGTCCTTTTACGTTTTATGTCTTTTAAGCTTGCCTTGGAATCAGGAAATCAATCAAACATTTCGAAAAGAATATCTAACCCCATGTGGAAAATGCAAGATAATTCAGATCAAAGGATTTTTAAAAATGGGATGCCGACAGTTTGCATTTCCAATGAATTCTAGTTGCCCGCGGACAATGACGTTTATGGAAAGATTCACGCAGATACTAAATTCGTTATCTTAACAATGAGGTGACGACGAATGTGACTCCAAAACAGTATTTTGTCGCACATTTCTTATGGCAGAATTAAATGAAAACTCTTAAACTTATGATATTGGGAAGAAAACGTTAACGGTGTCTGGATTCTGTAAAACTACAATATTATAATTGTGACTGCTCTTGCCATTTAAAAAAATTCAAAAGCATTTGTAAGAGAAAAAAGTACATTGGATATAAAACAGATTTAATTGTACCATATCAGTATATAATAGAGGTTTGTTAATTTTATGTATATTGTCATTCTTCAAAGTTTTTGAAAGTGGCAAATTATCTAAAGCTGTCATCTACTCAGGGTGCTAAATAACTCCGCCCAGTCCGCTTGATTACAAATGCAAATTATGTTGATTTGTTTACAGGGCTCTTGAAATTTACGTCTTAAATGCTTTGTTAACATTCATTCACCTTATATCCGTCTCAATTTATTTTATGGCCTTATAAATACTATAAATAATCCTAATAGAGTCTGATATCCCCTAGCTTTACTGTATGTGTCAACAACACCTTCAGACACTTCTTTAAACAGCTTGATCGCTCATTAAATCTCACAAACAGCACATCTACTCAAAATGTTCGCTGCAGCCTGGAGATTTTCCTGTCTAGTTGATGAGCCAGGATCAATCAGAGAGCAAGGTCTAGACGTGCGATGATTTCATTGGTATGGATTCCCTCTATGGTATGCCACCCATCAACAGCCATGGATAGATGCTCACTGTGTTGATAATGGTCCGCTTATCTTTATTATCTGTTTTTTGTGAACAATTGGATTTTAAACATAAAACTTTTTAAATAATCCAATAAAATTAAAATTATTATTTGCAAGTCGTATCACCTCAACGGTTAGGAGACGTGTTAGTGTTTAATTGTTTTAAAATAGTAGTTAAGGCTTTCTGCTGTTAAAAACTGTTTCAAACAATCACTCTTTAGACTTGAATGAAATCGTTTGTCAAAAATGATGAAGATGAAGACTTCTGCATAAAATCACCAATTATTAGTGTCAAGTCTTCTGAACGGTTTGGAAACATTTGATTGTTTTCAATTAGTTGGCTTCTGTTGTTATAACTGTTTCAAAGGAACACTGTAAAAACGGGAATTAAATCGTTTGTTATGAATGACCAAGATGAAGACTTTTGCATAAAATCACCAAAAATGTTTGAAAATCAAAAAGCACCTCGTGACTTGATGAAAACTCGACGTATGTTCAGTGTGTGAAAAACAAAGTAGACAGGTGCCTCCAATCATTTGTCATTTTGTAAAGGATTAAGACAAAGTCGTCCATTGACCAATGGGAGAATATTCTGAAAGCTGCCGTTTTATTCAGAATACAAAGTGAGTCTAAAAGTATCCAGTAAGGGACTGTATCAAGACGCCGTTGAAGGTGTAACTTGAACTAAAATAGATAAAGTATAAAAGTTTTCCATTGGCTGTTGCGTAAATAGTTCCAGTTCTGTGCCACTCTGTCTTGGCTTCAAACGCTTGATTTAAAGTTCTTTTGAGGTAGCGAATTTAATGGAAACTGTCGCAATGTGGCATATTTTGCAAATTATGCACAAGATCTTTTGTTCTCTATCGAATATGGATGAGTGGGTGTTTTGTCCAACAAACAGGCAGCATGCTAGCAGGAGTAAGATATCATGACCGAGAACAGCGGAGTACATGTAAATTAAGTTTATTCACAGAGACAATGAGTTGACAGCGGTTGTGTAAAGGATTATTTATCTAGACTTAAGAAAGAGCGAATAATAGCGCTCAAAACCATTTTTAACTTTGGTTTAAATAGATTCATTACTGAAAGAGCAGCGCAGTAAGCAAGAGCTTGTTTGTGCGTCTCATTACAAGGTTGATAACACAGGCATTATAAAACGATACATAATAATATTATAACAAATTATAAGTAAAAAGACATGATAATTGAAATATTAGTATCAATTGCTGGATGTTTGCTGGATTTGTGCTGGTGCTGCAGTCCCTTGACCCCCTTCCAAAGCGGGGGGGGGGGGGGGGGGGGCATTATGTATCCAATATACATACAGGCATACAATGTACGTCGTATGTACATGTATAAATGTATATATATTTTTTCAACTTTGAGTCTCGCATTTGTCCACATGTTTCAACAGCATTCAAAAACAATTCTCCTGGGGTCGACTTATTTATTTTTGTTTTTCATCGCCCGTAAGAAAAGTAAAATTTTCTTCCAATAGTTCTACGTCTGTGGGAACTGGTAACGTGATTTCCAACATACGGCAGACGAGTTTAAGTGTCAGACAGTCCCTAATGAATGGTTGATTTTAATTCCCAAAAGTACAAAAATATACTTGGTATCATTGAAAAGCTGAGAGTCTATTCTTATCTCCCAGGAACGCAAACACAGAAACTTTTTTGAGTATTGACCAGTAAAATGGACGGAGATCATCTCAGTGGGGGTCTTTGTCAGCTACTTATAAAAGGTAAAGATAAAAGTCTGTCCTGTCTGATTTCAGCATTTTTTCAGTGTTTTTCTTTTCGTGACAGCCTCAAACAAATTAGTGTTGGTGATTCGAATCCATTCGTCCTCTCAGTACGTTGGTATCACTGAGAGATTCTCTTGCCTTCGTTTAGTGGATTCTTGTCAATTTCTTCACAGAACTTCTGCCTGAGGGTACCTGTCTATCTTAATTTTATTAGGAAGAAGACAAAAATCGATTTCTTTATGGAAAATAAGCATGTTTCCATTTCTTTCCTTTTACCTGTATATGTGGAAGATATTTTGTCTCCAATTCATCTTCCAATTCATTCCTCCATCTTGCCGATAACTGCCATGTTTAGTTGAATATTATTAAAGTTAATGTTAAAATCGTCTTGAGATCTTCCCACTCACTCATTCTGTCAACTGTTGGATGTCTAAGACAATATAAGGACACATGCATCTTGTGTCCTAGTCTGTGCTGAACATACGTTGTCTGCTCTTAAAAATTGGCGCGATATGTATTCAGGGGCAAGTGACCACATTAAACAAACTCGTCTGCCTGATGTGGAAAAATATGGCGTATTCACGTGATCACAGACGTTTAATCAAAATTGAGATATCTTTTCTGGTGCGGGATGAAATGTTTCGCAGCAGCCGCATTGTGTTGGACTTTTTGGGGAAGTTGTTTTGTCTAAATTTAAACATTTTTCAATCGATGTTAGGTGTTAACAACTACTACTGGGATGATGACATAAATGAGATGTTTCAACTGTGTGTTTTGAAACTATTACAATACAAGTGACTTTTTATACGCTGATGGATTGAGTTTGTCAAGCTATTTTATTGGCAGATGGCTCTTCAAGATATCCCTGGGGAGAAGGCTCAGGCGGGCAGTACAACCGTAGGTCACCTTTTTCTAATGTTTGACTATTTTAGTTTAACTGTGAACGATTGTGACTTAACTTTGTAATCTATCAATGTTATATTGTCCGCCCTGTATATTGATGTGTAACTGTTTCTTGATCAGCTCACTTGAGTTCAAGAGAATAAATACCAACCTCATTCCCAGAAGGATTAGCCACAAGTGTCAATTTTATTCGCATATAATCTCTCCACGGAGTAATTCTGAGGAGAATAGCTGTCAACAGAACAGATAATAATAAAGTAGGCAGCTGGTGTATATTTAAATGCTGTGTGTTGCCTTTCTTTCGTCTTACATATGGTCCAATATAAAATACAAATTCTAAAAGTGTTTCGTTCGGGACGCGTCCGGAATTTTAGTGGAATACAGAATTAAGGTCGGGCTTTTCTTTGGGTAATCTGTTTTGTCTATTAAGCCGGAATGCTGTGTTGTTATATAATGGTGTTCTTCATAGATTAATATTAGCATTATTATCAGTCATGTTTTAACTTGTCAAAACGTATTGTGAGCTATTGGTACTGCGTGGGGAAAAAAACGTATTATAGGTTCGCCTTGTATCATTGTTTTGTCAAAACAACTTCTGCCGAAAGATGAGGGATTGTTGTGTTTCGCCTTTCAACAACACCCCAGGGCGATAGCAAATAACGGAACCAATTGGGACAGATAATTTATCATTAGATAACTGGATTTGTTCAGAGATGTGGAGCTAAAGGTAAAATGTCACAACTCGTATCAAAAACATATTGAACCTGACAGACAAATTGCTTAAATTCATGAAATAAAGCCATATATATTAAGGCTGTCATTTTGATAGCTTGAAATTTGGATCACATATCGTTGTCTCTCACATTAAAATGTAAGTCTCAAATTTGGGATGGAAATATAACACAGCAAGATCCAAAGCGATGGTATTGATTCGTCACATGGCTTTATTTTATCCAACAGATGTATTACACAGATGTGTGCTTCTGATTGTCATTTGGGTATTAGTATCATTCTACGAATATCAGGTGTACAGATCTCAGTTTTAAGGCAATTTGACTTTGAACAAAATTATGTAGCCTGTATTTAACATGTACGACTCCAAGACATGTCTGTGAAAACTGCATAATTAGAATAGTTAACTGCAATACGAATTCCAATGAAGGGTTCCATAAATTAGAGACACTGCCCTCCGCACGTGTCTTCCGAACAGAATATGGAAAGTTATTATAAAATGCTAATTCTCAAATACAGATAACTTAACAAAAATTACGTTTGTTAAATACGGTATTTAATGTGTTTCTGGCTTATTTGTAAACCTGGGTTTGACTAAAGAATAGACAGATTTTTTGAGAAATAAACGACACCGCAGAGGACAAAGTGATCCCATCGAAATTTGATAGTATATTAAGAAGATCTCAATTGATACACGAAATTGTTTTCCCAAATAGCAATAAGCCATGTCAGTGAATGAGATATTGGAGAAAAAATGACTTATTAGCTGTCAAGTCTTCAGAAAGGTGTCAATGATACGAACCATTCGTCAGTGATAGGTATGTTATGTTACCAGATCCCTACTGATCAAGACTTGTAAAGACGTCAATCACATATGACTTTACTCATTATTAGAAATTAACGTCAGCGATGTAAAATATCTTCCAAGGAAACCATTCTCGCGAATCACTGGTGACACTTTTATCGATTTTCAATAGATGTCAGATCTATTATGTACGGATTTCGACATTGCGTCGCATTATTACATCACCTTTCTCTGGGGACCATTAAAGTGGCATGAGCTGCCAAAATATTTATATTTTGACGTTAAAACAGAATGTGGAAATTATTGGCGATTTTTATCAAAACGTATAATTCAGAAGCTTTTGAGTGCTTCCAGTCTCGAAAATGTACGATAAACTATTGTTTTGAACTACTTTTGACTTAAAATGAATGAATGGTCGTCCCGGTTATTTACATTTTGATTACTTTTCGAACACATTTCGGTTCGCACAGGCCACATACTGTATGTATTTTCCTCGTTCTAACGCCAGTCATTTAGTTTTTCGATGGCCTTCAAAGCCTCATACTGTCATGACGATCAGACATTATGAAAAACGTGTGAATTTTGGCAGCTTATGCCATTTTTAAGTAAAACATACGACGCTTTTATCGATTTTTAATATATGCCAGATCTGCTTATGTATGGATTTCGACATTACGTGGCATTTCTTGATAGCGATCCCAGACGAACAGGCTTTTAAGTTTGTATCTGCTTGATTGACTAAATGTAAAATTTGTCGAATTTAATTATCCCAAGGGTTTTTTGGAGGCATGAGAGGCAATAAGAAATTACATTAAGGACCATTAAGGAAACACACGAGCTTGAAAACCTTGACTAATAGAAGGACAATTTCTTTAGTGTATTCGTATCTATTTCTGAGGCAGACCAATTCTGCTAGCGGGCACCTGTCTGTTATGTGTTTTATCAAATAGAAGACAATTGGATTTCCGTTCCGTCACCTCGTTCGGATGTTTGCATAAGGCAGAGCCTTAAGCTGTTGCAAACTTATGTTGTTATTTTGCAGAGTTACCATATGTGCCTAATTTCATTGACGAAGGAAAAGATAATTATAACGTCTGAAAATAACTGAAACATGTCTTACATTTTGACTCTGGCAATGTGTTGAACAAAAAGTTCTAAATTTGGTATCAATGCACACGAGTTAATACAAAAACTAGTGTTGAGATAGTTTGATATAATTGGCTGTAACAAGTGTAAATTTAAGAGCGTTAGGGAATAAAACAGCCACTTGAACACATTCATGTTGTACTATTTAAATTTAATTGTTAAAGTGGCATGAGCTGCCAAAATGTAGATATTTTGACGTTAAAACAGAATGTTGAAATTATTGGCTATTTTTCCTAAGACGTATAATTCAGAAGCTTTTTAGTGCTTCCCGTCTCGAAAATGTATGATCAAGTATTGTTTTGAACGAACCTTGGCTTACAATGAATGAATGGTCGTCCCGGTCATTTAAATTTTGTTTACTTTTCGAACACGCTTTCGGCTCGGACAGGCCACATACTGTATGGATTTTCTTCATTCCAACGCCAATCACTTAATTTTTCGATGGCCTTCAACGTCTCTTACTGTCGTGACGATCAGAAATTATGAAAAAATGTTAATTTTGGCAGCTCATTCCCCTTTAAATAAAAACTAATGTAGTTAGCAAGCTTGATTAAATGCTTGCAACAATAAAATGTTATGAAATAGTATTTCTGTGTTAAACCAAAACAACTCCAACACGCTTCGAAAATGAAAACGAAGCAAATTAAAATAGGTAAATTTAATCCAAGTATAAAATATCCAGAACAAACATCCAAATTGCTGCAAACCAACAGGGCTGTTTAATTGGTCCTTTATAAAGAATTCTTTAATGAGGCGACAAAAAAATGCTGAATAAAAAAATAATGACAGACTTGACCATGGAAATTGATTATATTTTAATAATTCACATAACTATGAATGTCCATCGTAGACACGCTGTCAAAGATTGGCAATAACACGAGTTTGAGTGCTTTCAGTGTAGCTATATTGCTGAAGGTAATTCAGATGACTATTGGTGTCCTTTGTCCGGACACTGCTGAAGATTGATGACAATTCACTGGTTCAGACGACTATTGATGTGCTTTGTCCGGACACTGCTGAAGGTTGATGACAATTCACTGATTCAGATGACTATTGGTGTCCTTTGTCCGCACACTGCTGAAGGTTGATGACAATTCACTGGTTCAGACGACTATTGGTGTCCTTTGTCCGCACACTGCTGAAGGTTGATGACAATTCACTGGTTCAGACGACCATTGGTGTGCTTTGTCCGGACACTGCTGAAGGTTGATGGCAATTCACTGATTCAGACGACTACTGGTGTCCTTTGTCCGGACACTGCTGAAGATTGATGGCAATTCAGTGATTCAGACGATTACTGGTGTCCTTTGTCCGGACACTCCTGAAGATTGATGACAATTCACTGGTTCACACGACTATTAATGTCCTTTGTCCGGACACTGCTGAAGATTGATGACAATTCACTGGTTCAGATGACTATTGGTGTCCTTTGTCCGGACACTGCTGAAGATTGATGGCAATTCAGTGATTCAGACGATTACTGGTGTCCTTTGTCCGGACACTCCGGAAGATTGATGACAATTCACTGGTTCACACGACTATTAATGTCCTTTGTCCGGACACTGCTGAAGATTGATGACAATTCACTGGTTCAGACGACTATTTGTGTCCTTTGTCCGGACACTGCTGAAGATTGATGGCAATTCAGTGATTTAGACGACTATTAGTGTCCTTTGTCCGGACACTTCTGAAGATTGATGACAATTCACTGGTTCAGACGACTATTTGTGTCCTTTGTCCGGACACTGCTGAAGATTGATGACAATTCACTGGTTCAGACGACTACTGGTGTCCTTTGTCCGCACACTGCTGAAGGTTGGATGTGAATCTTCAACGAAAAGTTTCCTCAACTCTCGTCGGAATGACTTACCCGAAATAACGTAGATAAAGAAGTTAATTCCATAGCTGACCTCGGACAATACTACCAAAACATCTCCATACGGTTTGAGAGAAACGAGGAACATAGCAGCTTCAATGTCACCTGGAGTTGATTTGATCAGAATAATGATCGTTAAAACAATTAGTGGGAATGTGAAAAGGACGTAACTGAAAGAAATCACCAATAACATGAAAGTTGTCTAGTGTTGTTTAGTCCCGCTGTGGTTTAGTCGAGTTGTGGTTGCAGTAGTACAAATAGCATCACTGTAAATGTCCGCGGCTTTTCGAATGTCGTGTATTTTCCAAAGAATTAAACCATTGCAGAGTAAAATCAAGATAGCAGGAAGGATAAATATTAGAGTAAGCTGATAAAAGTAGGTGTGCAGTTGAGTGTAGATAAGATTAAATTCCAAATCAGCTCGGCAAATTTCGTCATGAACTATCATAAGTGGTCGGAAAACTTGAGAGATTGACAGCAGTATTACAAGGGTGAGAATAAGAGACACGCCCACCCGCTGGTTGCAAACGGATGCTTTCTTGAATGGAAAGAATACTGCCACGATACATTCCATTGCCATGGCAACCAGTAACCATGACGACATGAGGTAGCACAAATGTTCACAAAAATTTTACAACTTACACGTCCCGTGGGTAAAATTACTGAAAATATTCGGGTTACCAAAATACATAATAAGTCCATTTACCACGTCCACTTCCCTGCCAATTGGAGTTAAACTGTCAAAGACAGCCAAAGTACACAGGTAATGGCTGTAAGATTTATCCCTCAGTGCTTTAGATTTCATCACAACGAATGACACGGTATTACCTACAAGTCCCACAAGGACAATAATCGGTGTAAACACCTGCTGTACCCACCATCCCCAAAGGGCATATTCGAAATTTGGTCCCATGCCTGTAAAGAAAAATAGTAAATTTATGTAACAATTGTCTTCAAAATTGCATCCATTAGATATGTTATGTTATTTTGACAATCGATGTTAAGACAGCACACATTGTGGGAGTACTTGTGACCATTTTAATTGCTTGATTGGGAGGAAACTCCAACCTTACGCAAATACCTGGCACATACCAGGAAATATCTTCCACATAAGGTGACCGTGTGGAAAATCCAGAAATTGTTGGTCTGAGTGTTACACGAGAGCGCGCCGAATCGATGGAATGCATGTGTGGGACTGAGAGGACTCACTCTAACCCACTAAATCGCCGAGCCCTGCCCCCACCCTGTGACCATTTTGAAGTGGAGTTTATGGAATGAGAAAATCAAGTTAAGCGCATTAAAATGTGACGAAAACAGCAAAGTTATACTGAAACGACATTTGAACACGAAAAATTTTACACATTGTTTATCCCTCATTACCATAAAATGGAATCAATGTATTCACATATAGAACTTAAAAAGGGCGTATTGGATATCTGGGGATGTAGTTTATTCAAGACACCTTGAAAACAAAACCAAGTACCAAATGAAACATTGATACAACGGCTAGGGTTCGTTTTTCAATGGATACCAACTAACGAATCTGTTTTGTATTTAGGTAAATGTCAAATATTGTGATTGTTGAATATATTGACGTGCGACCATATTGTCATTTTGATTTATTATTATGACATAACGTTGTCTTATTCACGGCTGGGTTAAAGTGTTTGTGACATGCATGTCCAATGTGTTGATAAATTCATTTAATCTGACGGAGCACCGTGTGGGATGTTAATATGCCTCATAATTAGTATGTGACGAATCCAGATGGACTATGAATGAATTTTGATTTGAATGGTGTATATTAAAAGGGAAAAGTAAATCAACAAGTTAATCATCTGAAATTGTATCCATACGCTCTGATTGCATCACTGCTTTGTCGATATCGGGATTTCATTAGCCTTTCTCGCCAGCTGTACTAATTTAATAACAATATATGAACCGGGCCACAAAGTGCTGAGTCGAGTTTTATTTTATAAATGGTTACGATTTACCGGTGAATATAGAACAAAAATAATAGAACTTAACATGCTATATGTCTGAACGGTTGTCTCCCCCAGTGAGGCGACCTCAGAGTGTTCAGCTTCTATTTACTTCAAGAAACCAGGCTTTAGGTTGAGTTCGAGGCCCTATCAAAGCCCGACTTTGTTTTGGGGACCCATTCAACACTGTAGATATATTATATCATTCTGAAGACGATGACAGGCTCATTATACCTTGATGACAACCCAACTTTAAATATGACATGAAACATTGAACTAAACTTACCCGTTATATTATATCCGTAATCATCAGTGTTATTTCCCATCTTGATAATGACATTCAAATCTGTAAACACATGATTCAATCCTTGAAGTACAGTAAATCCGTCAGATTATTTCTAAGAGATTCCAAAACAATGTGTGATGTCATCAAGACTATCGTATCCTCACTACAGGCGACTCTTGAAGCTACCAAAGATCTCCACAAATCAGTATAAAATTACTTCACCAAAGAAGGTTAAATCAACAAGCTGTAGACGTGATGCAAATGTAACAAAGTCCACATGAACATAACGTAGAAGATATATTTTTCCAATATTTTAATCCCCCGTTGTCAACATAAACAGGTTGAACATGTTGTACCTTATTTTTCACGATGTTTTTGCAGAATCAAAAAAAATGTCTTTCACCCGCTTAAACAATTAAACACCACGGGTAAAACGTCAAAAATAGTGGAATCGGAGAAACAAAGAGCTCGGTCTGAACCTCGATATGGTAAGTACACTTTCTATTTAGTTACTGGAAAGTAAAATTGATTTCCTCTTGTGAGTTGTTCAGTTTACCAGACAAAAGACAAGAGATGTATCTTCATTGCTACTTGTTGAGAAGAGAACCGAGACGGTTAACGCGATCTCTCTAGATTCATTCTTCCCGATATTCTGCGCTTCGCGAAGTGGAATCATGGATGTTACAGATCCGACTCTTAAAGGATCGATTACATCGGAGGTGGAGTAGAAGTGACAGCCGCCACACCAAATCATAAAATAACATTCCTAGTTGTTGCATTATGAAATCTTACAGATGACAAACTACCTATTTGAATAGGTCTAAATTTTTATCTCTAATGGACCTTTTTTATTTTCTGATATATTAACATTATATAAAGTTAGTTGCACAAACATCCACAGCTGGAATAGAAGTGTTAGGTTAAACTTTTACCTTGAAGGTCCCGATAAAACTGTTTGTTTTGATTGATTGTTCCAATAATTGACGTTTAAACTCCTTACTCAAGATCTTTTGACTTATAATTGTTTGAAATATTTTCTGTAACTCATTATTTGTCTAAACTGTACGAGCTGTTTTTACTGCTATAACTCAAAATACATTTATTTGTAACCTCTTGATACATACACATATCCAAAGTAATAACATAAGGCATCTTTATGTATTGTATTACAATAAAGAATCGTTATATTTTAAATGCAACAAGATAGATCCAATGTATTAGCAAACCTGTAGATATCAATATTAAACAGATTTTTTTTGAAGACATACATTTTTTTCTCTTGGTAAATTTAGGCCAATAATAATGGTATATACATCCCATTAATTTGAACTTTAAAAGACATTAAATTATTTTGAAGTGTTATGCCTATGGGTAATTGTGCTTGATTAAATTGGTGAGCAAAACGTTTTTCCGACGTTCTCTATCGTTCTCTAACGTTTTTTTTTTGGCTCAATTATTTAGTTGTAATTCCTCGATCTGGTCCGTCTGTGTGATTTGAAGACAGATAGTGGCTGGAGTTGAACGCTTTTACTTTAATTATAGAAGTAGCCTTTTCGCCATGAAGCACGGCGCTTTTTAGCTCGCCATCATTCTGATGGAGGGCTATTCAAATCGCTTTTCCGTGGTCCGTCGTCCGTCCGTTAACTTTGCCTTTATTCCAACAAAACTACCAGTCCAATCTTAATCAAACTTGACATACATCATCACCCTATGGTCTAGTTGTGCACGGTACGTTTTCATCTCATTTGCATATTCAATGTGGCCACCAGGGGGCGATTTTTTTTGTTACCTTTATTCCAAGAAAACCACTACTCCAATTTTCACCAAACTTGGCTTACATTATTTCCATATCGTCTAGTTGTGCATCGTACATTTTCATCTCATTTGCATATTCAATATGGCCACTAGGGGGCGATGTTGTTTTTCTTTGTTACCTTTATTCCAAGAAAACTACCTGTCCAATCTTAATCAAACTTAGCATACATTATCTCACCCGATGGTCTTGTTGTACACCGTACATTTTCATCTCATTTGCATATTCAATATGGCCGCCAGGGGGCGATGTTGTTATCTTTTTTACGTTTATTGCAAGAAAACTATCGCTTGTTACCTTTATTCCAAGAAAACTATCAGTCCAATCTTAATCAAACTCAACATACATCATCATCCTATTGTCTAGTTGTGCATCGTACATTTTCATCTCATTTGCATATTCAATATGGCCGCCAGGGGACGATGTTGTTTTTCTTTGTTACCTTTATTCCAAGAAAACTACCTTGGATAACGATCTGGCCATTGGTCTCTTTAACTGCATTAAATTTTGCAGCAAAGGTCACATCAACGTAATTAACTGTAAACTATACCTGGCTTTTGTTTGTAATGCTGTTATTTCTTGTCTTCTTTTCCAAATTTATTTTACCTTGTTAGTGAGTGGTGATATAGAGACAAACCCTGGACCAGTCGGAGGTACCTTATCAATTGTCCATTTAAATGTGTGCGGCTTGAGGAATAAGGTAGATGAAGTTTTTGCAAATTTATCCGATTTCGACATAATAGCTATAACTGAAAGTCATTTAACTGCCCACATTCCAAATTATACCATTGATATGTCTGGGTTTCATGAGCCTATACGCCGTGATCGAGACCAGGCTTGGGGAGGTGTATGTATATATGTATCTAATAGTGTAGCGTTCTCTCGCCTCCCTAACCTGGAACATCGTCAACTTGAAATAATATGGTTGGAGATTCATTGTTTACCCAGGTATATCATTGGTGCTATATATAGACCCCCAATGCGGACGTTGGGATGTGGGACGAACTAAAAAACAATATAGAAACTATAATTGACAATTACCCAAATCATAACTTTATACTCACCGGGGATCTGAATGAAAACTTATTGGATCACAGAAAAACCAACTTAAGATCAATTGTAGGAACTTTCGGTATGCATCAACTAATTACTGAAGTTACCAGACCAATCTCGGGTACACTGATTGATCCAATTATATGTAATTGCAGAGATAGCGCTTTGGATTTTGGAACTCTACCGAATTTTTGTAGCGACCATTGCGCTGTTTACGTAAATTTAAAATCTGGCCTCACAAAACAAAAGAAGTACTCGAGATTGGTCTGGAACTACGAATCTTCTAACTGGGACGAATTTCGCTTATCATTATCTAGTGTGGACTGGGAGCAAATGGCTACAGAAGACCCAAACATATTCTGTTCAAATATTACTGAAAAATTGTTGGCCATAGCTCGACAGTTTATCCCTAACAGAAACATAACCATTAACCCCAACGATAAAGCCTGGATAACACCTCACATTAAACTAGAAATGAAAAAACGAAACAGACTATACAAACGGTGCCGTAAGTTTCAAACGGAAGGAAACCTACAGTTATACAAACAGCAACGGAACCATGTTAATTCCTTGGTAAGAGATGCTAAACAAAATTACGAAAACAAAATAACCGAAAAAATTGAAAACGGAAATACTAACCACAAATTCTGGTGGAAACTTTGCAAATCAGTTTTAAAATCAAAAAATTTAAATGTTTCTCCCATACCACCTCTTACCAAAGACGACCAAATATTTTTTTCCGATAATATTGAAAAAGCTAACCTTTTGAACGAATATTTCTCGAGTATCTGTTCACATGGTGATTCGGGTGTTGTCCCTTACAACATTGATCCAATTAATGAATCTGAGCTTTCTAATATAACTGTAGACCCTGAAAATGTTATAGAGATCTTGTCATCTATTGACGTTAGTAAGGCTACAGGACCAGATATGATTAGCGCGAGAATATTGTATGAGGCTCGATTTGAAATATCCCCTATCTTAACAAGACTTTTCCAAACCTCTTTGAATTCCAGTATTTTCCCAGATTGCTGGAAGATTGCAAATGTTACACCAATATTTAAATCGGGAAATCTGTCTCAAGTAACCAATTATCGTCCGATTTCACTTCTAAGCTGTTTAAGCAAAATTCTAGAGCGAGTTGTTCACAAAAATATTTTCGCATTTTTACAGGCTAAAATATCTTCTTGTCAGTATGGATTCTTGCCCAACAATTCCACCGTAACACAGTTGTTAGATCTGTATAATGACATAGTTAAAGCTTTGGATGACGGGAAGGAAATATTTTTTATCTTTTTCGACATTTCCAAAGCTTTTGACAGGGTGTGACATGAGGGGCTTATGGTTAAATTAAAGGCTTTTGGCGTTACTGGCGGTCTTCTGAAATGGATACTAAGTTACCTAACAAGTAGGAAACAACGAGTTGTTTTGGGAGGGGCAAGTTCTTCTACATTGGCTTTACATGCAGGTGTGCCCCAAGGGTCAGTCCTGGGACCGTTGCTTTTTCTAATTTACATAAATGATCTTCCTGATAAAGTTCTTAACAATATTAAACTATTCGCCGACGATACGTGCCTATACGTAATATCGGACGCCATAAAACAAAATGTAAACTCTCTACAAAACGATATGAAATCATTAGAAAATTGGGCTAAAGCTTGGTTGGTGGATTTCAATCCACAGAAAACCAAATCCCTGCTAGTTTCTCGACGGAGACCCCCCTCAAATATACGATGTACGTTCGAGGGTTGTCAAATTGAATCCGTGCCCTTCCACAAACATCTTGGAATAATTTTTAACTGCTCTGCTAACTGGAACCACCATATTAACAAACTTATCGAACTAACCAATAAAAAAGTATCCATGTTCAGAGGACTCAAATACCAACTTTCCAGAAAAAGTCTGGAGATTATGTTCAAAAGCTTTATCAGACCATCATTTGAATACGCAGACGTAGTATGGGATAACATCGCAGAATACCATGTGACAGCACTCGAGAATATCCAAAAAGACTGTATTAGAATCATAACCGGACTAACTAAAAGTGTTGCAACCGCTCTACTTTATCAAGAGTCTGGTTTGCATAAATTATCTACCAGACGTAAAATCCATCGCCTACTAACCTTCCATAGAAATATTAACAATCCTGATAGCACATTAAATAAAATTCTGCCGCCTCCAACTCACATCCGTAATCCTTACCCAGTTAGAAACGCAACCCAAATAACCACGTTCCGATGCAAAACAGCCAATTATAGTAAGTCGTTCTTTCCGCAAACATTACGGGAGTGGAATGAACTACCTGAACCAACTAAACTAATGACTTGCCAAATATCCTTCAAAAATTCCCCTGTACAAAATTTTCCCCATACCGAAAGTTCCCTCTTGGTATTACGTTGGACAAAGAACGGGCAATATAATTCTTTGTAGAATCCGAAACGGTTGTAGCTCTTTAAACGATGACCTATATAATAATTTTCTTACTGACTCTCCAAAATGTTCCTGTGGATTTTCCTCCGAAAATGCAACCCACTATTTTTTTCAATGTAAAAGATTCCTCTTGCCGCGCACATCTATGGTTGAAGAAATAAGGTCACTTGGATATACGGGGGATCTGACAACCACTCTTTTACTTTATGGATCCAATGACCTGACTCAGGAACTGAATAAAGACCTCACAATTTTAATATGCAAATTTATCATCCAAACTAAACGTTTCTAATATTCATATAAATGGGGACCAATGCGTGACACGACTTGGACGGCCAATTAGGTACATCTAATTATATGCGTTTATGTATGTGCATTTGTATGCTTTGTGTGTATATATGTGTATATATGTATCAATATGCGCATTTGTCTGTATGTATATATACGTGGGGAGATGTATGTGTATATATTTATATATATATATATACACACGTAAGTATTATGCATATTCGTCCTTTGTTGTTCCATTCACTACGTCTATATATGTTAAACAAGTTTGTTGACATTGAATGGGAATTAAGTATAAACTCTAAATACTATTATTTTGTATTTTGATAACCCTCCTTGTATATATTCATCCTACCTTTAAAAACTTATTCTCTAATATTGTATTTAATTAATGCACAAAATAAGCTCTGAGCTTAATGTGCAAGAAATAAGATTATATATAAAAAAAAAAAACTACCTGTCCAATCTTAATCAAACTTAGCATACATTATCTCACCCGATGGTCTTGTTGTGCACCGTACATTTTCATCTCATTTGCATATTCAATACGACCGCCAGGGGGCGATGTTGTTATCTTTTTTACGGTTATTGCAAGAAAACTATCGCTTGTTATACCTTTATTCCAAGAAAACTATCAGTCCAATCTTAAAGGCACACTTGCCCCGAAAATCAGGAATATTTTTTACATTAAAAAAGAAAGACCGTTTTCTGTATTTTTCCCAGACAATATAAGACAACAATCATTAGCATATTGAAGATGGCTACCAGGTGTCAATGTTGTTTTCAACCAAAATTTCAAGGGGAGATTACTTTGTAATTCACAATTTAATTTTCCTCAACAATAGTTATCTCCCTGGAATAAGATTTTTTTATGTAAGCCCCAATTCCTATATTCAGTTATTAACAATCTTTAATATGAATAGATGAACGCGGGCGTTAAGATCCCTTTAAAGGAGGGGAAATCTCCAAAAAAAGGTAAAAAAAACATGGCGACAAACTTGAAGTGGGAAGATTGTCTCCGAATATATAGGTCAGTATGCAACCGCGCGCCATTACTTAGCCAGCCATTGGCTAAATTGCATCACACGACTACTCTATAACGCACTTAAATTCTTATTTAACAATAATTGGATAAACCTAACGAAAAAATGGTGGCGGCCTCGTAAATGGCCTAGGGAGCTTATTCTCTATTGTAACGCCACCTTCAAATTTCAATTATTCACTTACGAGGGGATAAAACATACATTAGACAGTTGTTTTGGACTAAATGAACTCTACTCTTTCCATCTAAACTAGTCTAAAGCTTAGATTTTCTTTCCCTTTAAGGGATCTCTTGTTTAAAGAAAGTGGGGAATAAAAAAGACAAAGTTGTGAGCCAGTAGTCATAATCAAAACACATACCCTGTAGGACAAATTGTACTACTTTGTACATGGTTATGTTTAATATGAGCTTTCCAGAGGAATTTACAACATACAGCATCGTCAAAGTAAAATAAGCATTATATACACAGCAAGAATGATGAAAACTAAAATGTTTGACCAATCAAAGCTAAAGTATTTATCTATTGAACATTTCTGTGTGGTGACAATGACCTTTGGTGAAACAGACAGACGAGCTCACTTCCGGAATGAACGACCAAACAGGATACTCGACTGAGATTTAGCATTATGGGTAGATGGTCTATTGTGATGTTTGAGGTGTTCAAAGAATTGTATGTGCTGTTAGTAGTGAAGAGATATTAAAATATGAAACAGGACAGGTGTTAAGAGTGATTTATAAGACCGTATGAACAAAAGTCATCGATTTATACTGATAGCAGGTGAAAGGTTACTGACCTTCTGTCACAGACCCAAATACTGGTGTCAACAAAACAAATTATTCTGCGTGGAGATATTTTGACTCCTATGTATAAAACAGTTTGCTCAGTCAAAACTTTCAAGACAAACAACAAAGGTATTGTTTAATGTATAGCTCTAGTTACACATTCATTGGACATAAAATGAATATGGTATATTAAATCAAAGCATTCCGTCTGTAGTTTAAATAACTAAAAAGTGGATATTTATGGAAAATTCAATTTTACTTTGAATATTAATTGACAGTGGACTCTTTTGTAGGGCCCTTAGGAGGATATGGAAATTGTACGTTTCCCGGCTACCTTTTTGATCGCCACATTCAAAATGGCCTGCAGTCTATCAGAGGGTATTGCAGGTGCGTGATTAAAGATCCAACAAATTCCGACATGTTAATGTCGTACACATATTGGGAGGGTGTTGCAATGAGCAGTGGTAAACTTCTCCCCCCCCCCCCCCCCGACAGATCGTTATATGACGAGTTTAATGCGATTTTTAATTCATTTGCAGCTGATATGTTTACTTTTAGTTTCAGCCACAGAATTCGATCTAATAGCTCGTACATTGTTCGCTAAAAATCGTCCTACCACCTTTCATCCAGATCCAAATCTTTGTTATCTATTTAGCAGAAGTTTTAGCAAAAATGTAAACGATTTTACACAAAAAGTCTTTTAACATATCTTCTAATTACAGCGATTTTTGCGGTCAGATTTGAACGATTTCATCCTCCCTTATCAACTAGTTGACTTTTTATTCTAATCCTAATAGCTGTCATTTAATTTACTCATTTTATCTCAATCTGCTGTAACTGTATCTTTAAAGAGTTTTTCAGACACGAATCTCGCATTTACAAAATGGAAATGTCCAGTAAATTAAGCCTTCAATAAAAGCATTTCACAATCAAGTTTTGCTTCTATGGTATATTAAATCAATGCATTCTGTCTGTAGTTTAAATAACTAAAAAGTGGATATTTATGGAAAATCCAATTTTTTACGTTTCCCGGCTAGCTTTTTGATCGCCACATTCAAAATGGCCTGCAGTCTATCAGAGGGTATTTCACGTACGTGATTAAAGATCCAACAAATTCCGACATTTTAATGTCGTACACATATTGGGAAGGTGTTGCAATGAGCAGTGGTAAACTTCTTTCCCCTGGCAGATCGTTATATGATGAGTTAAATGCGATTTTTAATTCATTTGCAGCTGATATGTTTACTATTAGTTTCAGCCACAGAATTCGATCTAATAGCTCGTACATTGTTCGCTCAAAATCGTCCTACCACCTTTCATCCAGATCCAAATCTTTGTTAACTATTTAGCAGAAAATGTAAACGATTTTACACAAATAGTCTTTATCATATCTTCTAATTACAGCGATTTTTGCGGTCAGATTTTAACGATTCCATCCGCCCTTATCAACTGGTTATCTTTTTATTCTAATCTTGATAGCTGTCATTCAATTTACTCATTTTATCTCAATCTGCTGTAACTCTATCTTTAAATAGTTTTAGACACGAATTTCGCATTTACAAAATGGAAATGTCAACTAAATTTGGCCTTCAATAAAAGCAGTTCAAAATCAAGTATTGCCCTCTATGCTTGAACTCGCAGCAACTCAAGACTATGAAAATTTTCCGATAACTGCAGCGCAAGTAAGCAATGCCGAAACCACAGAAAAGCAAACATATTCTTTATTAGTTTTCGATGAAATGTGATAACATATTTTACAGATTTTTTTATGCCACATGTCTCTTCACGTTTCAACAAGAGAACTCATATAATCCGTTTTACTCGCTTCACGAAACACCTATTCTGATTGTGAGCATATGTCCGGTTCGAGTCAATCAGGTAGAAAAGCTAAAATTCACACCGCCTGGGATTTCTAGATATGCTACTTAATGTTCAAATCTGCGTAGAATAATCCTCATCTAAGATAACAAGGCGTCTAGAGATCCGGTTTGAAGAGGCAACCCGCATTTTTTACTCTTTACTCCTGAGTTCTTCGAAAATTTCCTATGGGATGGATTTTGATCGGTATATTTCTATAACAGTAAAAAAACAACCATGCCTTGTCTAGAACAGCTAAGTGCATACTTGCTTGATGTGTCCAATCGTCTGTCTTACCATTTGGCCCAGCGTTATAAGAACAATTCCAGATGAGCATATTGTTTGCTTATATTTGTAAACACTAAAATACGCGGACACAGGAACATCTTCTTGACTAAAACAACTTGTATTAATAAGTTTGATGGTGTATTCAGTTTGATGTCAATCAATCAATCCATTTATTCTTTTTTAAAACTCTTTTCTTCGAGCTTCGTTACCTTAAAAAAAACATCAAATTTACACCAAGGATGGAATGTCCAAATGCTTTTAGTGTGTCACTTCCATCCGTCTTTCATTTATCTGCACGATTGTTGTGCCTTCATGCGCCATTACGGTTCTCCAAAACACGTGAGTGAATCCGACATAGGCGGTCTTTCCGAAATCAAGTTGACAGACAACGAAGATCTAACTGGACGTTTACAATGGTTCCATTTTATTAGCGAAAGGTTAGGGTTTCTCCAGACAACGGAGATCTAACTGGACGTTTACAATGAGTTCCCTTTTATTAACTAACGAAAGGTTAGGGGTTCCCCAGGCTTTGAATCTCGCCCCAATTTAGTTGAAATCATTTTGAGACGTTACCATCAATCAATCAAAGCGAGTTCATTGCTGGAAACGGAATAATTTGGCAACGTAGAATAACTTTCTAATTAATAATTCACAGTAAGAAGGATTACAACCTGATCGATTCTCAATCAGTAAACAAACTAAGAATGTACCTTAGTTAGGTGCGCAGTATAAGATTGTTGCGGGTGCGCGTGTGGGGCATATTACCATTTTATATATTGTCAAATGCTTTGTTCCTACCAAAGTCTTCTTTATTAGGGCGAAAGTCCAATGACGTCACTCAAAAAAATATGACTTGGTGGAGGTTTGAAGTGACTGCTTTGTTCAGCTTTTTGTAGGGACACGGATGATTGCACACCTATAGTTTTTCGGTTTATAGGTTATTAAATGTCATTTAAGTCGATTAAATAAGAATTTAGCCCTATCGTTGTAGTCACTTGTGATATCTCCTTTAAAGCGAACTGAGCTTAAGAATTAAATCAATTCAATTTAAAAACAAGCACAAAAGAAGATAGCTTTATGTCCATGTGAAAAGTGTTTTGAAGACATGCTTGTGTCTCAAGTAATATTCTACTAAATACTAAACCATTGAATGAAACTAAAGTCTTCTTTTAA
The DNA here is from genome assembly GCA_963971465.1 of Lepidochitona cinerea. Lineage (NCBI taxonomy): Eukaryota > Metazoa > Mollusca > Polyplacophora > Chitonida > Tonicellidae > Lepidochitona > Lepidochitona cinerea. The sequence continues at coordinate 11,079,004 of OZ020559.1, forward strand.
AGAATATTAAATTCCAAATTCTTTTTGACATTGCTTATGATACCCCGTTTAAAAAGGCTGATTTCAAAGATGAACTAAATTCAATTATAAATCCAAAGAAGACCTTCTTTATGTTGATGTCAAGAATGACGCGGCAATTTATCTTTACTTTACTTACGATAGGAAATGAAAAGGCTCTGATAATCGACAGTGATGTATAAGGGGACAAAAAGTGATCTGATTGACGTGTTCTTCCGGAAACCCATTAAACCGACGGGGATTATTCTAATTAACAAAACTTAACTAAGAATAAAGTCGAGAGGAATGAAAAGATGCATTCCCACAACCTCGTGTTCGCTACCAAAAGGTCAAAGCGATTCATGGCATTTGACCCCTTTTTCTCCTTACATCTTATTGTAAATTCCACAATGCTAATAGCAAATATAAAGGTTGAGAAAAACTTAAAGATTAAAAAAACTGGAAAGACATTATGGCAAATCCCGAAGGGTTGGGAATCTCTTTTAGTTGTTCTAATTTTAAAATGTCACGAGTGTTAATTTTTTTTTGTTCATTTCAAAAGGATTATTCGAAACAAAATGGTGTATTTATTTTCAGGATGAACTTCATTTATTGTTATGATTTTTTCCGTTACTACATGCTGTATATTGTATAAATAACCCCAAAACTCATATTCTCTTAAGGGAAAGGATCGGACATCATTTATGTTACAGAGGTAATTACAAAATGCGTAAGGTTTTGACAGCATTGGGAAAATATGTTCTTTTTCCAATGTTGTTTTACAAATACGACCAAAAAACTTAACATATAGTCAGATAAATGACCAATCATTTCAGGTAGAAATTCGCTATTTAAATTTCCTTTTTTCTTGTTGTCCGGTGTTTTATACCAATGATATGGATATAATTTCACTCTATCTTTACACAGAGTTGCCAGGGTTGTGTGGGCTGCCAGGGTTGTGTGGGCTGCCAGGGTTGTGTGGGCTGCCAGGGTTGTGTGGGCTGCCAAGGTTTTGTGGGCTGCCAAGGTTTTGTGGGCTTTTAAATTATTTTGAAATCTTATGCATATGGATGTTTGTCCTTGATTAATTTGTGAGCAAACTGTTTTTCTGGCGCTTTCTATTTTTTGGGGGCTCAAATGTTTAGCTGTAATCCCTAAATCTTGTCCGTCTGTATGCTTTGAAGGCAGATAGTGGCTGAAGGTGAACGCTTTTACTTTAGTTATAGAAGTAGGCTTTTTGCCATGAAGCGTGGTGCTTTTTAAAGAAAGTGGTGACTTAAAAAAAACAAAGTTGTGAGCGAGTAGTCAAAATCAAAACACATACCCTGTAGGACAAACTGTACTACTTTGTACATGGTTATGTTTAATATGAGCTTTCCAGAGAAATGTACAACATACAACGTCGGCAAAGTAAAATAAGCATTATATACACAGCAAGGATGAAGGAAACTAAAATGTTGGACCAATCAAAGCTGAAGTCTTTATCTATTGAACATGTATGTGTGGTGACAATGACCTTTAGTGAAACAGACAGACGAGCTCACTTCCGGAATGAACGACCAAACAGGATACTCGACTGAGATTGAGCATTATGGGTAGATGGTCTGTTTGTGATATTTGAGGTGTTCAAAGAATTGTATGTGCTGTTAGTAGTGAAGAGATATTAAAATATGAAACAGGACAGGTGTAAAGAGTGATTTATAAGACCGTATGAATGTCATCGATTTATACTGATAGCAGGTGAAAGGTTACTGACCTTCTGTCACAGACCCAAATACTGGTGTCAACAAAACAAATTATTCTGCGTGGAGATATTTTGACTCCTAGGTATAAAACAGTTTGCTCAGTCAAAACTTTCAAGACAAACAACAACGGTATTGTTCAATATATGGCCCTAGTTACACATTCATTGGATATGAAATATGGTATATTAAATCAAACCATTCTTTCTGTAGTGTAAATAACTAAAATGGCTATTTAATGGAAAATTAAATTTTATTTTGAATATTAATTGACAGTGGACTCTTTTGTAGGGCCCTTATGAGGATGTGGAATTTGTCCGTTATTTCCCGGCTACCCTTTTGATCGTCGCATTCAAAATGGCCTGCAGTCTATCAGAGGGTATTTCACGTACGTGATTAAATATACAACACATTCCAACATTTTAATGTCGTACACATATCAGGAAGGTGTTCCAATGAGCAGTGGTAAACTTCTTTCCCCTGACAGATCGTTATATGACGAGTTTAATGCGATTTTTAATTCATTTGCAGCTGAAAGCTGGTTGATTGTACATTGTTCGCTAAAAATCGTCCTACCGCCTTTCATCGAAATCCAAATCTTTGTTATCTATTTAGCAGAAGTTTTAACATATCTAACATATCTTCTAATTACAGCGATTTTTGCGGTTCCATCCACCCTTATCAACTGGTTTACTTTTCAATCTAATCTTGATAGGTGTCATTCAATTTACTCATTTTATCTCAATCTGCCGTATTTTGAAATGTTATGCATGTGGGTGGCTGTGCTTCATTAATTCGGTGAGCAAAACGTATTTTCTGACGTTCTTTGGCGTTCTCTAACGTTTTTTGGGCTGGTACACATATCGAGAAGGTGTTGCAATGAGCAGTGGTAAACTACTTTCCCCTGACAGATCGTTATATGACGAGTTTAGTGCAATTTTAATTCATTTGCAGCTGATATGTTTACTTTTAGTTTCAGCCACAGGATTCGAACTATTAGCTCGTTGATTGTACATAGTTCGCTATAAATCGTCCTACCGCCTTTCATCCAAATCCAAATCTTTGTTATCTATTTAGCAAACGTTTTAGTAAAAATGTGAACGATTTTACACAAATAGTCTCTTTAACATATCTTCTAATCATAGCGATTTTTGCGGTCAGATTTTAACGATTCCATCCTCCCTTATCAACTGGTTATCTTTTCATTCTAATCTTGATAGCTGTCATTCAATTTACTCATTTTATCTCAATCTGCTGTAACTCTATCTTTAAAGAGTTTTTCAGACACGAATTTCGCATTTACAAAATGTCAACTAAATTTAGCCTTCAATAAAAGCAGTTTAAAGTAAAGTATTGCCCTCTATGCTTGAAGTTGCAGCAAATCAAGCTAGACAACTCCAGACTATGGAATTTTCAGATAACTGTAACGCAAGTAAACAACGCCGAAATCACAGAAAAACACTCATATTCTTTATTAGTTTCCGAGAAAATGTGATAAGATATTTTACAGATTTTTTATGCCACCGTCTATTTACGTTTCAACAAGAGAACTAATATAATCCGTTTTACTCGCTTTACGAAACACCTATTCAGTCAATCCAACAGAAATTCCAAAGTCAAAAGCTAAAATCCACACCGCCTGGGATTTCTAGATATGCCACTTAATGTTAAAATCTGCGTAGAATAATCCTCATCTAAGATAATCCGTCGTCTAGAGATCCCGTTTGAAGGGACAACCCGCATTTTTTACTCCGGAGTTCTTAGAAAATTTCCTATGGGATGGATTTTGATTGGTATATTTCTATAACATAAAAAAAAACACCCATGCCTTGTTCAGAACAGCTAAATGCATAGTTGCTAGATGTGTCCAATCGCCTGTCTAGCCAGTTGGCTCAGCGTTATAATAACAATTCCAGATGAGCATATTGTTTGCTTATATTTGCAAACACTAAAACACACGGGCACAGCAAAATCTTCTTAACTAAAACAACTGATATTAATAATTTTGATGGTGTCTTCAGTTTGATGTCAGTCAATCAATTCCTTTATTCTTTTTCTAAACTCTTTTCTTCGAGCCTCGTTACCTTTTAAAAAAACATCAAATTTTCACCACGGATGGAATGTCCAAATGCTTTTAGTGTGTCACTTCCATCCGTCTTTCATTTATCTACACGACTGTTGTGCCTTAAGGCGCCATTACTGTTCTCCAAAACACATGAGTGAATCCGATATACGCGGTCTTTCCTAATTCAAGTTTACAAAAGACGAAGATCTAACTGGTCGTTTACAATGAGTTGCCTTTTATTAGCGAATGGTTAGGGGTTCCCCGGGCCTTTAATCTCGCCACCGTTTAGATGAGATGTTACCATCAATTAATCAAAGATAATTCATTCCTGGAAACGGAATAGTTTGGCAACGTAGAATAGCTTTCCGATTAATAATTCACAGAATAAAGGATTAAAAAAGAGAGACTGCTTTATCCCGATCGATTCTCAGTCAGTAAACAAACTGAGAATGGACCTTAGGTGTGCAGTACAAGACCGTTGCGGGTGCGCGTGTGGTGCCTTTAACCATTTCATATAATGCCAAATTTTGTGCTCGTACCAAAGTCTTCTTTAATAGGGCGAAAGCCTAATGACGTCCCTCGAAAACTATGGCTTGGTAACCGCTTTGTTAAGCTTTTTGTAGGGACATGAATGATTCTACACCTTTAGTTTTTCTGTGCAGGATAATTTCTATACTCCCATGGTTCCCTCCTAGACGCCATTAGGGAATCGGGCTATATTATCTATTAAATGTCAATTAAGTCGATTAAATAAGACTAGTCCTATCGTTGTAGTCACTTGTGTTATCTCCTTTGAAGCGAACTGAGCTAAAGAATTAAATATATTCAATTTAAAAAAACACGAAATCTGTTTATGTCCATGTGAAAAGTGTTTCGAAGACATGCTTGTGTGTAAAGTAATATTTTAATAGATATCAAATCATTCAATCAAACCAAAGTATTTTTAAAGAATATTAAATGCCAAATTCCCTTGTCATTGCTTATGACACCTCTTTTGAAAAGGCTGATTCAATTATAAGACCAAATAATACATTTTAATGCTGATATCAAGAATGGCGAGGCAATTTATCTATACTTTACTTACGACAGGAAATGAAAACCTCTGATAATCGACAGTGATGTATAAGGGGACAAAAAGGTATCTGATTGACGTGATCTTCCAGAAACCCATTAAACCGACGGGGATTATTTTAATTTACAAACATTATCTAAGAATAAAGTCGAATGAAAACATGCATTCCCACGACCTCGTGTTCGCTGCCAAAAGGTCAAAGCGATTCGTGGTATTTGATCCCATTTGTCCCTACATCTTATTGTAAATTGTACAATAATAATAATAATATAAAAATTGCGAAAAACTCGATGATTAAAAAACTGGAGAGACATTATGGCAAATCCCGAAGGGTTGGGAATCTCTTTTAGTTGATCCAATTTATAATTGAAGTGTTAACCTTTTTTTCATTTCAAAAGGATAATTCGAAACGAAATGGTGTATTTATTTTCAGGATAAACTTCCTTACCGCACGCTGTATATTGTATAAATAACCCCGCAATGCATATCCTCTTAACGGAAAGGATCGGACATCATTTATGCTGCAGTCGTAATTACAAAACACGTCAGATTTTGACAGCATTGGGAAAATATGTTCTTTTTTTAATGTTGCTATACAAATATGACCAAAAAAAATGAACATATAGTCTGATCAATGGCCAATCATTTTAGGTAGAAATTCGCTTTTTAAATTTCCATGTTTCTTGTTGTCCGGTGTTTTACATCAATGATATGGATATTATTTCACCCTATCTTTATACAGAAGCTTCCTGGCAGTTTGCGATTACTCATGTAAAAAAAAACTTTCCCTTATTTGAAAATAGTTTTTACAGGCCCTTTTAAATACCTGGAGAAAAATTCCTACGTGATTGCATCTAATTGATCAACTCTCTTTTGCTTCCGTATATCACTGACGATTATCTGAACTTTTTTATTTCATGTTGTGCGCACTAAAATCAAGACAAATTACCTTTTTTCCTTGATATCAACACAAGAACACAAAGTTTCGTTTTTATTGAAATCTTGCATACGGTAATACCTGAGTTAATTAGAAGACTATGCATGTTGCTAAATCCTCAATAACAAAAAGGTTCTGAATGAGATTTAAACTTTCAACACATCTCAGTCAAGGGAGATGATTGACCAGCAGTTAATCCTTGAATGATTTACAAGCTCTCACTTGAATTAAGATGAGAATTTGCACTCTTCTACTTTTTTTCCAGCCCTTCAATTAACTCAGACATTACCGTATATAACGAACTACAAAAAATGAGTTTAATGCGTTTTATTAGATTATTGTTTATATAATTATACGGTTTTTAGAAGTTCATTGATACATTTTCTACCTGACATTGAATTCGTATGTTACCCACTGTCTACCTCTGCTGTGTGGAATTACTTTTTGATCGAAAATCGACGCTGTATTTAACAAGCGGTTTGTAGAGTAAAAAAGCTTTGCTTGCTCAGTGACTGTTATTTGAGGTTTGCGTGTCTTAACTCATTCTGGAAGGAGACAACAAATTGACTGATGTTTCTTTGATCACAAACACAGCAATAATGCATGGGGACATTGGTCATCTGAAATCACCGGGGTCATAAACTGCAAACAAACAAAACAATTTAACTCAACAAACCGCTTGTCCAATGCAATACCGATTTTCGGTCAAACAGTAATTTAAACTGTTGTCCTGAGAATTTCCACACACGCAGAGCTAGCGAATTGTTATTTTTTTACTTTATAAAATTTATACCCTTAACAATTTTATTACATATGATATCTTGAACTTTAGTTCTTCACATCTTTCAGTCATACATTGTTAAATCAACTTATTATCTTCGAGGGTTTATTCTTAATGGAATTCGTTTTTGTCTGTGTGTATGAAGTCAAGTGGCCTAAATACCATTTGTATAAGTCATACCATACTAGCGTCATTAAACAACTTTTCAAAGATTCGGTGTTGTCATTAAAGCGAGAAAAGAAAAAATAGACTTTTTTGTAATGATGTGCAGAGCAAAGGCAATTTGTCTTGAATTTGTTTACGTACAACAGGAAATTAAAAAGGTCAGATAATCGTTAGTGATACATAAAGACAAAAAAGTGTTCTGATCGACGAGATAATTAGGAAGCACATGAACACATTTTTTTCCACATCTAAGGCTCAGTAAAGTCTGTTTTCAAACAGGGAAAGATCAGATTTCTAAATCGTGATCAATGTGCAACAGTTGAGCAAAAAAAAAAGTGCATGGATAAAGTAAAACAGCTGCCGATCAAATCAACTACCTTTGGTAAAGAAAAAAAAGATAACTTGATAAAAAAGGACAAGGAGTTGATTTTTTACTTTTTTAAAAATACTAGTGTTTTTGTATGAATCCGTTGAGTAGAAACTGTTTTTGTATGGGTCAGCAGGGTTGAAACTCACAGAACGAGGGTAGCCATCTTTGGAGGTGTGCAGCAAAAAATCACTTATCCACCTATTCCGTGTATGTATTTAATTACCCACATGCCTACCTAATTGGAACACGCACTGGACAGTTTTGAGGGGATTGATGTAATAAGTAATTAACAGAAACATTACTTTGGGTGCAAATGGTGAAAAAAACTGTAATCCTAAAGATCCGTTCTCACTGTGCGATTTGTCGTACCGACTTGTAGGATGTGATTAACATAGATGCTTTTAATGGGTCAATATGACTTCTCAGCCAATGAAATGCATCCATTTGAATCGCATGCTACCAGTCGGTTCGACAAATCGCACAGTGAAAAGGGACCTTCACCGACAGAGGCATATCCTGTCTGTCATAAAACTAGAAAGTATCTCCGTGCACTCTGATGTGACAGCCTAATGTCTAAACTGTTTTCCTCTCTTTCCCTAACAGCCCATTTACAGCTGTCGTTTAGTTCTGAAGTCATATGCTTGAAATGCCCGGAGGTTATTTAGGTAAAAACACTCCTTTAAATACAAATAAAAAAAACTAAATAAATATCAACAAAAATACAAATACACAAAATTATACAAATATAAACATTTGTCACTTCTAGAATTAATCCGGAAAAAATTTCGTTCTTTTTTCATTAGTTTTTACATACCGTGTTCGATCCCATTCAGCATACAGCTGTACATGGATTTGGTGTCATTATTTAGATAAAATTAGAGTAGATAGTAAGTAGATGCAGTAAAAATGAAACTTTTGTATTTTTGTGTTGAGGCCAAGAATTAAGGTAATTTGTCCTGGTTGTAGTACGTAAAACAGGAAATTAAAAAGCTAGGATAATTGTCAGTGATACACGAAAACAAAAGTCAGTTGATCGATTAGTTATTTTGAAATCACATGGGAACTTTTTTGTAAGTATTTAAGGCCCGGTAAAGACTGTTTTCAAATAAATGGAAAACCTATTCACATGAGTACTTACATTCTGTCGCAATATATTTTTTAACATAGCTACTTCTTTAAACAAAAGGATGTTTTGTAAGGAACAATAACCAATCTGCCAATACATATCAGACAACAGACAAGAGAAACAAAATAAAAACCCTTCTTTTACCTAAAATGATAGGCCGTCATCTTGTCATATAGTAAAATTGCTTGAAATAAACAAAATATATTCTCCTAATGCTATCAAAACCTGACGTATTTTGTAATTACATCTGCAAAATCGATGATGTTCGATGCTTTTTTGTAGCGGATCTGATTTTTTGGTTATTTATATAACATACAGCCAGTGGAAAAGGAAAAAACCATAACATTAAATGAAGTTTTTGCTGAAGAGGGTATTTTAAAAGGAGATTTTCTACCTAAAATGATGGCTCGTCATCTGATTTTTGAGTATGGATGAGACTTTGTCCGCCCAATCTTGTCATATAGTGAAATTGCTTGAAGTAGAAAAAAAAGAAAATATTTTCCTTATGCTCTCAAAACCTGACGTATTTTGTAATTACGGCTGCAAAATCGATGGTGTTCGATGCTTTTTCTTTAGCGGACAGGACTTTTTGGGTTATTTATGTAACATACAGGCAGTGCTAACGGAAAAACATAACATTAAATGAGGTTTATGGCTAAAAGAAAATACACCAATTTTTGAAATGAAGAAATGTTAGCACTCGGAACATTTATAAAGTTGAACAACTAAAGGATATTCCCAAACCTTCGGGATTTGTCAAAGACACGAGCAGAATGCCTCTCCGGGTTAGTTTTTGAATCATAGAGATTGTCACAACCTTGATACAGGCGTTGTAGAATTTACAATATAGGGACAGGAAGGATCAAATGCTATGAATTATTAACTGTGTTTAAAAGATAAAAAAAAACTGTCAACTTTTCCTCGTGTTAAATCTCATGCCTAATAGGTCGCGGGTTCAAATCTCACTCAGTTCAAACAAAATTGGAAATTTTTTGATTGGGTTTTCACTCGATCGAGCTATGGGAGATGGTTGCCAGTTACCACCGGAAAGTCGTCGGTTTCCTCCGGGCATAGAGCTCGATTTCCTCCCACAATAAAACTGGCAACGCCATCGTATAAGTAAAATAATATTAACTACGGCGTAAAACACCAAACAACCAATCAATCAATAAATCTCATGCGTTTTAGACAGCATGGCGTACTTTTTGTACCTGACGGCATAGTCTTTTTAGACTAAAAGTTTCAACAAAGAATGAAATGTTAAGTTTTGTATTCTATCCTTGAAACAGCCGCATCAAGGGAAATGATAAGAATAAATATGTCAGATACGTGGATTTTGTTCTTTTCATAGATCTATAACTATTTAATTAGATTTAAGCCTTGAGCGTTTGAAGTACCCGGAAACGATTGAGGTTGAAAAAAGAAATATCAGCAAAGCCAGTTATAACCCTTAAAACTATTAAAATAGCCGAAATGTTTGAGCACATTTTGGGGACTTTTGTTGATTTTAACAAACTTCTTTGACGTATATGTCCATTGTTGGTAACAGCCGTAGTTCTTCATAGAAGTGATGATCAATTAGCTAGTTTCGTTTAAACCAAATGTTCTTTATATTTGGTAGGCCATGCGGCCGTAAAATAAAGTACATACTGATAGAGGGACCCACTAGCTGGAGAGTCAACATATTAACCAGGAGTATTAAAAAGAACACGCAGACCAAACAAAATGGGGAATTTCTGAGTGGATTTTTCACTCGATCACCGTATGCGGAAGAGTTGAAAGGCACTCGCATGAGATCAGGGGTTTTCTCCGGGTAATGAGCCCAGCCCCCCCCCCCACCCCCACCCCCACCCTAGTGCCTGGCAAGGCCGCGATATAAGTGAAATAATCTTCAATGTGACATAACACATCAATCAATCAACCAATAAGAAAGAACATATCTTGTCCACCAAAACATACTTTGTTATTTACTTCGTGGGACGCCTGAGGAGACCGGTCATTATAGCCAATTTGTCTCCTCGGCAGGGTCCATACTCTTGGGAATTCTAGTTTATTTGTTCAGTGGATCTATTGACAAACCTATTTCTCCATCGAGGGAAGGTACATGTATCTGTTTTTTGTAGCATTCTTAAGGAAAATAAGTTTATTGTCGATTCGCTCCGTTTTGGCTTGCATCCAGAGAAATTCTTAAGAATACCATCAAATATAGTGCGTCCTATAAATATTAGCTATCTTAAGTTCAACCATGTTTATTATTGATGCCAGAAAGTTCCAGTCTGTCGTTAGTATTATAATTCTGTGATTTAGTGACAAAGCATCAAGTATATAGCGACTTTGCACCGGTTCGTATGTTGCCTCCTGGGATATGGTACGCAAAAACTATCGTATAAAACTTAAGCTTCTTGACGTATGTGAACGAACGTTTAGCTGGAAATAGATAGAGTGATAAAGAATTTAAATAATGGCGCATCAAGTGGAGGTAACTCTTTCTTTGAGAAAGTGAAAAATTTAAAATTGTGATTTATAAAACACTTGCGCTTTATGAAACACTTGCGCTTTATGAAACACTTGCGCTTTATGAAACAATTGCGTTTATGACACACTTGCGCTTTATGAAACACTTGCGCTTCATGACACGTTTGCGCTTTATGAAACACTTGCGCTTTATGAAACACTTGTGCTTTATGAAACACTTGCGCTGTATGAAACACTTGCGCTTTATGAAACACTTGTGCTTTATAAAACACTTGTGCTTTATAAAACACTTGTGCTTTATGAAACACTTGTGCTTTATGAAACACTTGCGCTTTATGAAACACTTGTGCTTTATGAAACACTTGTGCTTTATGAAACACTTGCGCTTTATGAAACACTTGCGCTTTATGAAACACTTGCGCTTTATGAAACATGTTCCAGATTGATATTGCAAGAATCAGGGACCAAGTAACTTCATTGTAATATTGAGTTGATTTTAGCAGAAATAATATTGTCAGAACAATTAGTAGGAAGATGGCCTTGATGTTAAACAGAATGCAATTTTATTAGATGGATACTTGAGTTATTTTACAACTAAAACTGATAATTTTGTAACGTGGAAAATGTCAAGCTTGTACTGTATGCCTCAGAATGGAATTATCTTTGGAAACAATATAATATTGGACAACATCAAGACTCATGGATGATTTGTGTAGGGCCATTTTTACTTTCTAAACTGTCAGACGCCTTTTGGAGTTTTCTCTGGCGTGAAAATTTTTCTTTCGTTTTGCTATTTCAACTCCCACTGCCAAGCTAAGGTCTACTTACTTACTCAACACGTCTCTATTAATCTTTCTCTTTGTATTTCCCACTTCCTACTTCCCAATGAAAGTAAAATAAATGCTCGCTACTGATGGAATATCTACGAGTTGCGTACATGCGCACAACATATCTACCCCACATTTACGTAAACAACATACAGTGAAACATTCTTTTAGTATTTCTTTCTCTTTTTTTCATTGTACTGCAATTTCTGGTCTATTTCTTGTGCGTATATATGTATATAATGTTGGTTTGATGTATAGTGGACTGTGGTTTGAATTAGATTGTTCTCTCGGTAAATATTTATACATTGTATGACGTTTACAAAAAGGTTAATTATTTTTGGTATAAGGATATGTAATAAAGTAAAGTCTTTGTTATAGCATATGGCCCTTTTCAATACCGTTGGACTTCGGACAGCAAGAAGGAGAAAAAGATGCAGTCTAAACGAAATATAAAACACATCTAATTTTCAACAATAATAACTGATTCGAGAAGACATCGCTCTGACAATACCCAATTTTGTAAAAATTATATAATAGAGGTAGTCTAAAAACGGGGTTTCATTAATGAGTCCCCGACGCTGACCGATTTTGTAATTACGCTCGAAATCGATAATGCTCTCAACGATGTATCCTCTTCTTCCTGATATGGTTGTGATATAACGAGTTCCGACAGGTGAGACCAAAAGATATATCTTCTAAATTTAATTTTTCAGGAGAGACAATAACAATGTGTTCCATATTAAATTGCAGTATTATGCTCAAAACGTCTGAAGTCATAAGTTGATCCCCCACGATTGGGGCAATCTGAAACATCTGAGTTTGATGTATCAGACTGTGGTTTTAATTAGCTTGTTTCTTCTATAAATATCTATACATTGTATGACGTTTTCAAAAATATTACTTATTTTTGGTATAAGGTTATGTAATAAAGTAAGGTTTGTTTGTTTTTAGTTCCTACCTAAAGTATTTATTATTCTTTGACTGAAACAATGAAATGTTTTTGGTAGGTCAACAAGGATCCAGAATAAATCGTGACTGTGACTTGACGGATTAGAAGCTTATATATGTAGTTCTTGACAGGTTGTTTTTCATTAGAGCACGCAAAATTACAGTCATCTAGGATGAAAATTTAATGATAATCTTATACTAGACATAGTACATCTGCGCCTGGAATCGAATGTCATCTAGATACGCCAAGCCTTATATTTGGTTGCTTATTTGTTATATCAAACACCCTTTGGTATTTTATTAGGGTCAAGTTCCATCATGCATTCTGAGTGAGCTCTAATCCGAACGACTTTCTTGAACTAAGGATTAGTCAAGACAATTCCAGCATTGAATAAAAGCTATATTATTAACGATGGAATAGTAAATAGTGGTAGAGCATTTCAATTTTAATGAACCAAAAATGCGATTAATTAATTGATGTTTTACGTCACACTCAGGATCATTCCACTTATACTGCAGCGTTGTCATGTTTGTTGCGAGAGGTAACGGTGCCCTTTGATAGGATGAAACTGCCACAATCGGTGAGTACCTTTCCCACAGGGCATTCAAGTGGAATAGACTAGGAAAATTGTGAATGTTTATTTAGTCTGGCCAAAAGTGTGTGTGTAAAGTAACATGAGAGATGCTTATTCCGATTCCCCGTCCTTGTTACATTTAAACACTGCTTCGTCAAGTTTGTTGAGGGAGGTACAACGGGGCGCATTGACAGGATTCAAGTGAAAAATCCACTCAGAAAGTGTTTATTTAGTCTTGCCAAAAATGTGTGTGTGAAGTCAACTAAATCGGGATGGTTATTCCGATTCCCCGTCTTTGCTACAGTCAAACACTGCTTTAACGTTCAATAAAAACTTCAAATACAGCCCAAATCGGTTGAAGATATTTTGTTGTGACATTGAATATGTATGGAAGCACAATCAATAATACAAAAATCGATAAAATTAATATTAGGCTATGACTATGGGATACCTGTTTACTACAGACTGTTCTTCCAAAGTTAGATGTGGGATGGTTGTCAGTTACCAGCGGAAGGTCATGGGTTTCCTCCGGGCATAGAGCCCGGTTTCCTCCCACAATAAAACTGGCGACGCCGCCATATAAGTGAAATAATTATGAGCGCGGCGTAAAACAACAATCAATCAATCAATCCAAAGTTAGATCAATGTAATCAAATATCAAATGACAGTCTCTTTCCAACCCCTGTAATTTTGCTTTTTGAAACTAATCAAGTCAAATCAAATCTGTTTCTATTTTTCATATGGAAAATACGAGACTGATATGAATGTTTGATGTCTAATCTATTAGTAGATCTCTCAGTCATTACTCATATTTAGGGATTTTTTACTCAATCCCAGTCGCTTTCAAAAATTGACGTATTTCGTAATTACGATTGGGGAAATGCATATCCATTATTCACTATCTTGTTCATAAATCATAATTTCATTATTTGATTGATTGGTTTCTGTTTTACGCCGACTTTTTAAGATGATTTCACTCAATATTTCAGGCTGCCAGGTTTAGTCAGAGAGGAAAGAAAATTCCTCTCATAAACTTTTCAATTTTATTTAGTGAAAGTCTGATTCGAACCCCCACCGCATCGAGAGATAGGAAATCTCTGACTGAGAAAATGTCACTCTGCGGACTCAGCCATAATAGTGATAGTGAAACAAAAATGATCCCTTATCAAAAAACGTTTACTGAGAGGAACACAAATTTCTATCTTTAACCGGGAAGCCAAATAAAGTTTGTTTTGAAAAAAAATGCTATTTCCCTTTTGTATATGTTGGTGCTCACTGACATGAGATTTTCCGATGTTTTTTCCCGATGTCCTTAATAAAGTGTAGTAAAGTGGTTACGATGTTTATCGCGCTCTCTCCGTTTTGCACCGCGTTCTTCCCGATGTTCTCTGCGTCTGTAAGTAGAACGGTAGCGTTGCTAACGGAATTGATCTCATTGCATGGAGGCGAAAAGCAACTGCCAACCGATGGACCAATTGTATCAGATGATCTCCAGATTTTTTGCGATATAAGTTCTTTTTAAAATGATAGAGACTGTACACCGTGATTTCTTTTAAGATTACAAAATATGTTGGTAATGTTAAAACGATCAAAGAGCTGGTTGCTCGGGGACAATGACGTTTATGGGAAGATTCACGCAGATACTACATTCGTTATCTTAACAATGAGGTGACGACGAGTGTGAACAAGTCAAATACAGTAGCTATTTGGATACTTTAATCTCGTATACTTCAAAACAGTATTTTGTCGCACATTTATGATGCCAGAGATAAATAAAAACTATTACACTTAACATATAGTGAGAAAAAGATAACCGCGTCCCAATTCTGTTGAAACGAAAATATTATAATTGTGGCTGCTCTTGCCAATTTTATAAACAATTTAGGCATTTGTCAGGAAAAAACAACTTTACATTGAATCTAAAACAGATTTAAATTATGTACTATCATTCTAACGCCAATGATTTAGTATTGCGATGGCCTTCAAAGCCTCTTACTGTCGTGGCGATCAGAAATTACGGAAAAGTGTGAATTTGTGCAGCTCCTACGACTTTAAATTCATGAAATAAAGCCATATATATTAAGGCTGTCATATTGGTAACTTGAAATTTGGATCACATACCGTTGTCTCTCCCATAACAATGTCCAAATACCTCCTTATAAGTGGGATTAAATTTAGTACGTTGCAAATCACTTTTGAATGAATATATTAACTATTCAAAAACAGTTTATCTTCTAGATTTAAAGTGGCATTAGCTGCCAAATTTCACACTTTTCATAATTTCTGATTGTCGCGACAGTAAGAGGCTGTAAAGGCCATCGGAAAACTAAATGATTGGCGTTGGAATGATGAACAGTCATACAGTATGTGGCCTGTACGAACCGAAAACGTATTCGAAAAGTAAACAAAATTTAAATAACCGGGACGACCATTCATTCGTTCTAGGCAAAGTTAGTTCAACACAATACTTAATCGTACATGTTCGACACTAGAAGCACTAAAAAGCTGTCAAAATTATTTTTCCCCATAACATCTGACCGTCAGGGGAATTGTGGTATTTGAAGTACCTTAAAAAGTTAAAGAATTGACGTTGAATTAAAAATATGGATTGATAAAGTCAGTAGTTCATACGAACCGAAGGCGTGGGCGAATAACGGACAAAATTTAAATAGCCGGAATCGATGAATCCTTTTTTGGGGGAGGGGGGTGGGGTGTTAGCTGCTTATGAAACTACCTTTACTTACATCTTCAAGCTTGATAATAGCGGGAAGCTCTTATTTTGCTCTTTTTGATAAATTTAACCCACAATTAGCTAATTCTGTTTCAACGAAATTGTCCTTATATTTGGCAGCTCATGTCACTTTAAGGATAACTCTGTCAACAGCCATTTATATCTAAGACAACACAATAATACGTCTGGTCTCCCGGTTTGTGCCAAATGAAAGCTGTCTGCTCTCAATTTATTGAGCGACTGACAGCAGAATTATTACGGAGACGATAAAATACACACGTACACGATGATTGCAAATGATTCTTTTTTTAATGGATTTAATACAAATTAGTACTTATACTAGGACGATGATGTAACTGTATTACAGAGAAGATGCCGTCACAACGTGAAATGGTACACTGTTGTAACGCAAAGGGAATTCAGTTTATAAAGTGAGTTAACTTTCATAACAGATGGCGCTTCAAGCTGTCCCTGGTGAGAAGGATCCGAAACACATTCTGAAAAGGATTAGCCACAAGTGGCCTTCTTATTCCCGTAAAATCTCTCCAGTGAGGTAATTCGGATGGGTGTAGCTGTCAACAAATAATAATAAAGCAGACAGCTGATGCCTGTTTAAATATTTAATGTGGTCTTTTCATCGTCGTTTGTGCTATTCCGAGGCACGAATCCCAAAGACATTGTTTTGCTTACGCAAGTCTTGTATCTATTTGGTAGTAATGCGTCATGTATGCATCTCCGAGGAATGACAGACTCTTTTAGATCAAACCATCATCAGGAGTAGAGCTACAAGGACATTTTGACATTTTACCTGTTCAAATATAAACTAAGTTTTGTCCTTGTATCTCTACTCCTGATGATTGTTTGATCTAATAAACCAAAATATTGAGTTACACATGAAGTCTGTCATCCCTCGGAGTGCTTACGTTGCTGTATTACGCTAGACTAATCAGTGGGAATTCGAGTGTATGTGTCTATTTGCTATGTTTGAATGATGAGAATAATAGTGTCACATGTTGTTCAGTGATAATATGATATATCGGGCTGACCACGGTACCGTTGTTGAAATAAAGAACTCAGTAACTCAAAAAGTACAAAACATAAAATATTATTGGATCCAATAAACTACAAGAGAGTGGAACAGTATACGGTTATTAACAAACAAGTCAGATTCGTTGAGAACCACCAGCCGTACAGGCTACCAAATCCCATTCATCATCGAAGTGGAACTCTGTTCACGTGGTCTCCGAACATCGACAATCCAGTATAGGTATCCACTGCTGACAGGGAGAGAACTGCAACATAATTCATATTGTAGAATACACAGAAAATGATTTATGTTGATGAAATGATAGTTTCCGTGCTTATGCTTAATCCATAAAATAGTAAGACTCAGTAAAGAAACATTAGCTAACGTATGACACGTACAATACTACATGGCTAAATCTTATCGTTTACATAAAATACAATAAATATATGTATACCTGTGGTTTATGCCGCACGAACGTCCTGTGCTCTGGTGACGTACCCTAGTACAGCAATCACCAGTCACAGATTGCGAACCGTCCTTCCTGGACAACAGCAGAGTGAAAAAGGACGACTGCATAAAAGCTACGGCCTTTTATACAAGACGAGCCGGAATTACCACAAGCATTTACAATACAGCAGCTATGTATATTGACTAACAATAGAAACCACAATTGGTACAAGATTGGTGCCGCGATACACAGAGGATACACGAATTCGGTTGCATTTCAAACGAATGTGTGACAAATAGTCCCTAGTGGATTAGTACATAAGCCGATATATTATGCTGTTATTTAAAGATGTTCTTCATATATTAATATAATCATAATTGCCAGGCATATTTTGATTGATAAAACCTATTGCTGGCAAATGAAACTGTGTGGAAATAACTTAACATGTGATTCGAAGAAAATTTCTTAATGACTTAATGAAACCATCAGATTGTTCGTCTCATATGATTGTTTCCCTGAAACAGTCTGCCTCAAAAGATGACGGGTTGTTATGTTTTGCCTTTCCAAAACACCCCATGGCAAATAGCAAATAACGGAACCAACCGGGACGGATAATGTATCATTGGATCACTGGGATTGTTCCGAGATGTGGAGCTAAAAGTAAAATGTCACAACTCGTATCAAAAACTTATTAAACCTGACAGACAAATTGCTTAAATTCATGAAATAAAACCTTATATATTAAGACTGTCATACTGGCAACTAGAAATTTGGATCACATACCGTTTAGACGTCATTTGGGTATTAGTATCAATGTACGAATATCAGGTGTACAGATCTCAGTTCCAAGGCAACTTCGAACAAAATTGTGTAGCCTGTATTTAACATGTGCGACCCCAAGGAATGTCTGTGAAAAATGCATAATTAGAATAGATAACTGCAATACGAATTCCAATGAAGGGTTCCATAAATTGGAGACACTGTCATCCGCACGTGCCTCCTGAAGAGAATGTGGAAAGTTGTTTTAAAATGCTAATTCTCAAGTATAGATAACTTAACAAAAATTACGTTTGACGTCAATCACATATGACTTTACTCATTATGAGAAATTAACGTCGGCGATGTAAAATCTTTTCCAAGAAGACCATTCTCGTGAATCACTAGTGACGCTTTTATCGATTTTTAATAGATGTCAGAACTATTATGTACGGATTTCGACATTGCGTGGCATTATTACATCACCTTTCCCTGGGGACCATTAAAGTGGCATGAGCTGCCAAAATATCTATATTTTGACGTTAAAACAGAATGTGGAAATTATTGGCTATTTTTTATCAAAATGTATAATTGAGATGCTTTTGAGTGCTTCCAGTCTCGAAAATGTACAATAAAGTATTGTTTTGAACTAAATTTGACTTAAAATGAATGAATTTTGTTTACTTTTCGAAAACATTTTGGTTCGCACAGGCCACATACTGTACGTATTTTCCTCATTCTAACGCCTATCATTTAGTTCTTCGATAGCTTTCAAATCCTCATACTGTCATGGCGATCAGAAATTATGAAAAAGTGTGAATTTTGGCAGCTTATGCCATTTTAAAGTAAAACATACGACGCTTTTATCGATTTTTAATAGATGCCAGATCTGCTTATGTATGGATTTCGACATCACGTGGCATTTCTTGATAGCGATCCCAGACGAACAGGCTTTAAGGTTTTATCTGCTTGATTGACTAAATGTAAAATTTGTCGAATTTAATTATCCCAAGGGTTTTTTGGAGGCATGCGAGGCAATAAGAAATTATATTAAGAACCATTAAGGAAACATACGCACTTGAAGAAGGTAGGACATTTAAACAGACGGTTTAAGCGTTTAGAAATGACAGAAAGTTTTATCAATTTACTTGCCGAAAACCGAACATGTCTGACCAGTCTGAAGTAATCAAGGCGGAAATCTTTATTCATCGAGAATTTCTGTGTCGTGACCATGGCACTTGGTGGAACAGACAGACAAGCCCACTTCCGGAATAAACGACCAAACAGGATACTCGACGAGCTTAGATTGAGCATTGTGGGTAGATGGTCTGTTTGTGAAACCAGAGATGTTTTAAGAATTGTATGTGCTGTTGGTGGCTAAGATAACAGTGAAGCGATAATATGATGTAGAAAAAGTGCTTTGAGTGGTTTGCATTGTCGTATAGAACCTGATCGATTCAGACGTCTAGTAGATGGAGCTATATTGACCTTTTATAACAGACCTAAAGTTGTCAACAGATCAACAGATGCTACGTGTGAATAGTTTAACTCCCATTGAATGATCTTAAATTCGTTTGCAAAGTCTTAATTCCAAGACAAAGTAATTGGGCAATATATGACTCTAATCAAAAGTCCGGTGTTTATTAAATGGAGATTTATTCTAAATCAAGCCATTCTGTCTATGGCTTAAATAATTGAAAATGAGTATTTAAGGAAAATGGAACACACAACTTGATTTTGAATATTGGATCAAATTCTAAGCTTGAAGAAATAAGGTTATTGTACCTTATTCGTATTTAAAGAAATAAATGGACTTCCTCTGCTGCGTGATTCGAATATTTAGTCTTTCAGACGATGTCACAGAGGGTACGTCCTAATGTGTAGTGCAATTTAAAGAAAGTCTTCGTCTTCAAAAGCTATGTAGAAATACAAGCTGTGTTAAGAAATATAGTAGTTGGTGGCTAAGAGTAAAAAGAGATAATAGACTGCACTTTGAGTGGCTTGAAATGCCGTCTTGAACTGACCAATGGAGACGGATATAAGGTGAAACGTCTTTGACTTTTCAGGAAAGATCTAAAGGTCAAAACTGTTGTAAACAGAGCAAAGAATGCTAAAGTCAAACAATTTTCACGCTGCATGGAATTATTTTAACTCCCTTTGAATATAATCTTTAATTTTTTTCACAGTTAGAAATTTCCAGACAAACAACATCGTTGTTTATTGTAAGCTTTATTGGAACTTTAATAGAGATGGTATATTAAATCAAAGAATTGAGAAGTCACCAAGTCACAAACTGATGTATTTGCAATCACGCAGAAAAAAATGATAATTTTCTGTAAGTAGTTTTCTTCTATCGGAACTTGGTTTGTTTCATCAGGGAACCAAGACATTAGGAATAAAAGAATCCTGACGAATGAGCCAAAGAGAAAGTAAATTAAGTTCAATCTGTGAGACAATCAGTTGACAGCAGCTGTGTAATGTATCGTCTTGTTTCCAATTATGTTTCGCCAAACTAAAATGAGCATTGTGGGTAGATGTTCTATTTGACGTAAATTGAAAACGATTAACTTGTTTTAAGAAATATTTGAACCGTTAATGGTTATGGGAAGTTATGGGAAAGCTGTGGTAAAAGTGCTGTAAGTGGTTTGTGAGGTTATCTTGAATCGGTCACTTGAGACGGATATAAAATGAATAGTTTGACCTTCCTGTACAGACCTAAAGGTCATCAAGAGATTAATACAGTTACTGGGAAAAGTGATATCTTAGAAAGTTGATAGCAGATTAAGAATATGTTTACTTTCACCAACAGCAAAACGCCTTTGTAATGGATGAGATATAGGAGAAGAAATGACTTTTATTAGCTGTCAACTCTTCAGCAAGGTGTCAATGGGATGAATCATTATTCGATTCTCACAGGCTGCGTTCGATTAGATTTACACGAAACCCGAGTAGAGTAGAGTTGACAACGCGGGCGCTGAAGCACCGATGAATAAAACGTGTCGAGCATGAACTCGCGTAAACAATACCACGATCGACATAAAGTAATGCATGTTGTGATAAAAAAGTGACCATAAGTACCAACAAATCTGGAAGTAGGTCCAGTTTTAATAATGGAAGCCAAGGACAACACATCTTTCATGTACAAGACATCAACCAAAGTCATGCTTTGTAGAAACTAGGTGCTATTCAGGATAATTTTAATAATTTCTACACAAAAAACCCCAACAAAACAAAGGCAGGTTAAGGAAAAGGGAGGGTTTGACAAACAAAGTATATCACAATTTTAGCTCATTTTCGCTTCTCTAAGCCTGTATACACTCATATAGTGACGTGGTAGAAACACGGGTCCCACTCCCACTGAAACGGGATGGAGAAGTTGGTCTATTTGGGTTGATGCGTGTTGCAACATTGTTCGTTCGACTCCAGTTGCTTGCAATGTATATCGTTCTACGACACGACCCAACTCAAGCCAATTGACACCGACTTTAGTGAAAACCGTCGCATCGGGTCACAAAGTTCAGTGTATACCGGCCTTAACCATATCGTCCAGCGCTATGTTTTGTTTTGTGAACAATAAACAATTTTCTTTTTGGATGACGGCTTTTAAAATTTATTGTAAAAAAAATCTTCTAAATGTCACTAAAAGATATGTTTTTTTATTGTAGTTAACAAATACGCCAATTTCGAATTTCTTATTATACTCCAACCAATTTAACATAACTTCATAACTCCGCGAGGAAGGCCAGATAAAACAATTCTGAAAATATCCTTGTTTGTCAGCTGTTTTTTTATTTGTTGTCCCTGGTCGATATTAGCCTATTTGGACTCTTGGTTGAATCACAGACTGTCTGCAGTTATTGATGTTACTGTAATTTCATTGTCGTCTTTCTTGACCTTCTATCGATCTCACCAAACTGTTTAACCGCATTCGTTTTTAACGAAACCCATTAACATTGATTACTGATTGTGAAACGCACAATGGTTTTATTGATCTAAATGCTTCGTTCTAATATCAAAGTCCACATTAGTTTTTATTGGTTTCGTTTATATATTCGTTTAGTTTCTGGCATGTTAAAGTCTAAGTTAGAGTTATTGAATGGCTTCCGGAGGGTATGGAAGATATTCTGAGAGGTGTGGCCGAGTGCGAACGCACGGGGCCACGCCTCTCAGAATTTCTTCCATACTCGTGTTGTATCATGGTATTAGTGATTGACGTCAATCAACTAGCACGTGTTTACTCTCTGATACCCAGTCAAGAGAGCCATACAACAACTTCCAAACTCGGGAAGTTATTCAACGCTTAAGCCCCGCCCACTCTCTGTCCACTGGGTATCGGATTTGTCGAAGACTGCCCATTAAAAGAAAAACGCCGCAACCATGATACAAAGAACTATGCTTTTATCAATAAATATTATTGTTGGGAAAATGTAACAAACTTTACATATAATTTAATCTTTGCTTCGTATAAATCTAACATAATCTAATCTTTGCTTCGTATAGATCTACAAGTTTCTGCTTGGTTTCAGGTCAACAAACAGTTTGGACATCAATGTGCATGCTCTTAAGCCGTTTGTTCTTTTTAATGGAATGACTAAACACAAAAATCTATACATGGCGTGATACTTCCTGGGAAGCAATTGTTGTTTCAACATAATAAAATACCAGAGTTTGATGCCGTCGCTAAACAAATACAGACAGACGTGGTAAAAGATAACCAAAGCTAAACCGAGTATAAGTTGAGCCGTTCAAATCTCTCCCACGAGGGACATTCTTGTGAATCACGAGTTTCCATAGACGCCAGATCTTCCCCGCTTCAGTACCATTGTATATGGGCATCGACATTGGGCGATGCTTCTTTATCATGATCTCAGACGATCATGCTTTTAGTTTCTTTTTCCTGGAGACTTTTGTTCATTTGGCAAAACACAAAAAATGCCGAATCTTAACATTCTCAAGAGTTTTTTGGAGGCCTAAGTGGAAATAATGGATTGTTCTTACATCACATTTCACAGAGACGATTAAAGAAACATACGATCCTGAAAATCTCGAAAACATCTTAAACAGTTAAATAGCCATTAACGGTTGTGTAAAGCGTTTGAAAAATGACTGTAACCTTCTATGAGGTAAATGTCACGAAATACCTTAGCTTTGCTTTATTGTCAACTCCACCATAGTGATTGTATAACTTTTCGAGGTTTATATTGTTTCAAAGTTGTAAAGCCCGAAGTAGTTGATCTTAGCCAACAGTTTTGATTTGATGCTTTAAGGAGTTGACTGTTCCACATTTCCAAAAATGTGCCCGAAAATTGTTTTTACAAGATGAGAATTTGGCAAAATGAGGTAAAAGTGGGTATGAAAGAACAAAAGGGATCTATCTAATGTCTACTAAAAGTAGTTTCAATGTAAATGAACCAAGCTTGAGAGGGCATTGACTTTAAATCTGACAGAGAAAAGGAGATGTGTTTAACTTATGTAAACGATGGAGACAATTTCTGCTTTTGATTTTTGCTTTGACCCAAGTAACTTACAATGTACGCCATTTGGTTACTAGCTCCATGGTCTTTCAGGGCGTAGAGTTGCCTCTCTTGACTTATACGCATTTGTCGATATAAGGGTCCAAGAAACCTTTGATAATATGAGTTTCAGTTGATATCCTCCTAGGTCTTATATGTTTATACACTCATGGATCTCTAACAACGAAGAAAAGTAATAAACTTTTTTCTCATCTCCTATCTTCTTGTCGACTTGAAGAATGAAAGCAATTTTTTTTTCACTTGACTTTCAACAGGAGATGAAAAAAGGTTTAGATAATCGACAGTGATACATTGAGACAAAACTGATCTGATCCACGATGTAATTGAGAAAAACATAAACAGATTTTTGTATTCCATACTCAATGTCTGTATAAGGGCATTTATCAACAAAGAATTATTATGAATTATCACCGACTGATGCAAAGTCTTTATTATCATATTCAGTCAATTACAATCCCATTGCAATAAAGAAGGCTTCTTCAATACCAATAAATTCTGTCGTAAAACACGCAACAGAAAAAAAAACTGATTCAACATTAGATAAAACGATTTGCCGTCAATTAATTTCAGGAGATCGGCTGCGATGAAGCTATTTTTTTAAATTTGTTTAAAAAATGTACTTGAAGTAAAGAAAAAAACAGTTTTTTTTTTGCTAAATTCCCGATGCTGTCAAACATCTGACATATTTTGCAATTACGCATGTGAATCGATAATAGATGTTTCATTTTCTTTCTGTCTGATCTTTTTTTTAGTGTGTTAAATTATACAGCATATGGCTAGTAATAACCAGTCCTGGTCGGTGACACGAAAATATTCATGTTATAAATTAAGTTTATATCGAGAGAAAATGAGTTGTCAGAAATGTGTCTTCTTTTCGGTTATCTAGTGTTTTATTTTAATATAGAAAAATATGAGTCAAGTAAATCCGTAAATATTATGTAAG
Source organism: Lepidochitona cinerea (assembly GCA_963971465.1). NCBI lineage: Eukaryota > Metazoa > Mollusca > Polyplacophora > Chitonida > Tonicellidae > Lepidochitona > Lepidochitona cinerea. The sequence goes on from OZ020559.1 coordinate 11,103,523, forward strand.
TTTATATGAGAGTGATATGACAAAAATCTTTTTTCACAAGTCTAACAACCTCAATTGGAAAACTCTATAACATATATAACATACCCGACTAATTCAAATACACAAAAAAAATCAGGATACGGCAAATTTGGACTAAGATGAAATAAAATTATTATTCAAAAGCTTTCCAATGCGATGAGCATTCAAATTATGTCGTTAAAACAGAAATTAAAAGGCGTAGCAATTTTTCTAAAGAATGTGTACTCGATGGTAATAAGATAATGTATTGTTTTTTCCCTTGTATTCCGATACACAAAGAACTTCAAAAAATTAAATATGCAGTCATAAGATGAACAACCGCCGATAAACATGGGCATGTGTTAACCCGGAAATCAAGTAGCGTATATGTACATGCACTAAATCGTGTACTTGTTTTTATGACGACCTCAAAACAAAGGCGACTTGGCGTATAATGAAACCAATTTAGGCTCTCAGAGATCTCCTACAATTATTCTGTCGATTTTCATATATTTCTTAGCAACAATTATTTAGCTGGAGACACTTGATTACATTGTGTTTAATCAAATTCACTCACGCAGTTTTTATCTGTGGAAAATACGTTTTTAAGCCAGTAATTACGTTTTTAAGCCAAAGTCTTAGGCTGCAATAAATACAATCTTTTTTCCAAAAGCTACCCCATTGTCACGGTCATTGGACAATTGATGCAACCGTATATGCTGAAAAAGTCGATGGATTTTCTCCACCCCTTAAAACCTTGAATGTTAACACAACAATAAGTCCTTTGTACACTGGGAAAGGTTGACGACAGTTCACGGATTCAGACGACTATTGGTGTCTTTTGTCCGAACACTGCTGAAGGTTGGATGTGGATCTCCAACGAAGAGTTTCCTCAACTCTCGTCGGAATGACTTACCCGAAATAACGTAGATGAAGAAGTTAATTCCATAGCTGACCTCGGACAATACTACCAAAACATCTCCATATGGTTTGAGAGAAATAAGAAACATAGCAGCTGCAATGTCGCCTGGAGTTGATTTTATCAGAATAACGATCGTTAAAACAATTAGTGGGAATGTGAAAATGACGTAACTGAAGGAAATCACCAATAACATGAAAGTTGTCTTGTGTTGTCTTGTCCTGCTGTGGGTTAGTCGAGTTGTTGTTGTAGTGGTACAAATAGCATCACTGTAATTGTCCGTGGCTTTTCGAATTTCGTGAATTTTCCAAAGAATTAAACCATTGCAGAGTAAAATCAAGAAAGCTGGAAGGGTAAATATTAGAGAAAGCTGATAAAAGTAGGTGTGAAGTTGAGTGTAGATAAGATTAAATTCCAAATCAGCTCGGCAAACTTCGTCATGAATTATCATAAGTGGTCGGAAAAGTTGAGAGATTGACAGCAGTATTACCAGGGTGAGAATAAGAGACACGCCCACGCGCTGATTACAAACGGAGGTTTTCTTGAATGGAAAGAATACGGCCACGATACGTTCCATTGCCATGGCAACCAATAACCACGACGACATGAGGTAGCACAAATGTTCACAAAAATTGTAGAGCTTGCACGTCCCGTGGGTAAAATTACTGAAAATACTTGAGTTACCAAAGTACATGATAAGTCCATTTACCACGTCCACTTCTCTGCCAATTAGCGTTAAACTGTCAAAGACAGCCAAAGCACACAGGTAATGGCTGTAAGATTTATCCCTCAGTGCTTTAGATTTCATCACAGCAAATGACATGGTATTACCTACAAGTCCCACAAGGACAATAATCGGTGTAAGTACCTGTTGTACCCACCATCCCCAAAGGGCATATTCAAGATTTGGTCCCATGCCTGTCAAGAAAAAAAATAGAGGATATGTTTAACAATGATTTGAATGTATATAAGGCGTCTGAAAAAATATATTCCAAATATATAATCTAAAGGATTTGTGGCAAAGGTTAAGTCGACAGATCAAGTCGCTTGGAAATGCATTTTTATTGCAGTGGTGTATTTTTCATGGTAAAAATGAAAATTCCAATCAGAAGGTGGACAATTAATCTACGGAGTATTGGAATTGTGTCCAGAGGCTCTGAAAGAATCACTGCTTTGTCAATGTCCTCAAATTATTAGCCTTTCTTACCAAACAGACGAGCATCTACTATAAATATATATCTACAATACATAAGTGGATTATAGTGTGTGACACATAGTATATGCTATATTCATGCTATATTTTGTTAGAATATTCCAATGGACGACGGGGGCCTCCGTGGCTCAGTAGGTAGAACGTTGGACGCTCAATCCAAACAGCCTTCCACCAATGGGTCGCGGGTTTGAATCCCACTCAGTCCAAAAATTGGAAATTTTTCTGACTGGGTTTTCACTCGAACGACCTATGTGGGATGGTTGCCAGTTACCAGCGGAAGGTCGTGGTTTTCCTCCGGGCACAGAGCCCGGTTTCCTCCCACAATAAAACTGGCAACGCCGCCATATAAGTGAAATAATCTTGAGCGCGGCGTAAAACACCAAACAATCAATCAATCAACCAATGGACGGCTGTTTGTGAGACATATTATGTCATTCATCTTCATAGGGTGTTAATGTTGCTATGTGTTGGACCGGCTCACGTGACGCTCGACTCACGTGAAAAGGTTGCCAACTGCTAATGAAAACTGATTATTCTATGAAAAGTCATGTTTATTTTTTCAACGCGAACAAATGGTTTGTTTTATTGCGCACTCTTTAGTGAATACATTTAACTTTCCGGTCTTGTCGTGGAAGATTTTTTCTTGGGGTGCGGCGCTTTCACCAGGCTGTTTGGCTTTCTAGCCGAAGAACCCGGACTTTTATATGTGGATAGAGCCTACCTTTTATGTGTACCCCATAAGAAGTTCTACATAAAATCAGACATTAAATCAGAATCCGGCATATGTTATAGTTTAGTGGATTATAATTGATTTGTGTTTTATGCCGTACTCAAGATTATTCCTCTGATATGGCGGTATTGTTTGGTTTAGTAGGGGGAGGAAACCGGACGAAAACCCCCGAACTTGGGCGAGTACCTGGCAACTATTCGGTATGCGGCGATCGAGTGAACGGTCCACTTAGATTTTTTAGTGGATTTTAAACATGCGATTCAAGACTAAATGTATTATATTTATCAAATACGATTACAATCGACTCATTATAGGTTGATGATAAAAATAATTGTAAAATATTGCATCAAAATAGAAAATGAACTTACCCGTTATATTAAATCCGTAATCATCAGTGTTATTCCCCATCTTGGTACTAGTTAGTATTTGAATCCGTAGACAATTGATTTAATCCTTGAAGTACTGTAAAACCCGTCAGAATTTCTCAAACAATATGTTTGGTTCATTCCGGTTGTGATTCAGACTACGGTACACATATAAGATATGAAAATAGAGAAATATACGAAAAAGTGATATAGTAGAACTTCCAACCCTCGACTTGATATAGTCATTTCTAAAACCGAGAGATGATTTCCAATAATCAGAACAAAATTACCAAAGGCTTCACAAGAACGTTAAATCAACCAACAGTGTAAGTGCTCTGGTTACTATCGTCTGAAAGTCCACATCAACATAACATAGAATAAATATATCCAATATTTAAATCCACCGTTGTCAACAAAAAGTTGTACCGTATTTGGCGCGATGTTTTTGCAGATTCACAAAAATGTCTTCCTTTAAAACTCCACAAAACGCCTTCCATTAGAGTCCTTATGCCACAGAAAGGCTCAAATAAATTGGGAATTTCCATTAACTTTAGCAAAATATTATCCAAGACACATCAACACACAACTGTTCTCTTGTACTAGTGACTTCGATGAATCGGATAATCTCTTGAACAATTAAACGTCGTCGGTATTAAAGTCGTCAATAAATTGTGGAATCCGAGAAACAAAGAGCTCTTCCTGAACCCCGATATGGAACGTACACATTCCATTCAATTACTGAAAAGTCAAATTGATTTCCTCTTGAGAAATGTTGTGTTTACCAGACAAAGACATCAACGAAATATCACTTCTTTGCTTCTCGTTGAAAAGGGAGCCGAGTTGGTTAACGCGGTCTCTCTCGATTGATTCTTCCCGATGCTCTGCGCTTCGCGAAGTGGAATGATGGATATTATAGAACCGACTCTTAAAGGATCGATTTGATTGGAGGTGGAGTAGAAGCGACAACCGCTGGACCAAATCATAAAATAGCATTCCTATTTGTGATGCATTAGGAAATCTTACAAATGACAAACCACCAATTCGAGTAGGTCTAAATACTTTAAAAAACTTCGTCAAATCAGTTTTATGAAGCAGGTCGAACTTTGGCCACCAACATCAACACACATTAACAGGCAAACTGACGTCTTTTTTAATATGTATTTTAGTTTAGGTAATCATTCTTTCTACAAAGTATGTATAAAATAGGATCTAGCGTATGCTTTTGGGTTAGAAAATATTTAATTTGTCTCTAATGCAATTCTTTTTAATTTTGGGGGGTATTTTCGGATGTATATACACAAATATAAGTTAGTTGTGATTGTGTCCATATGGATATTTGGCCCACAAACTGATTAGTGAACAATTATTATTTCAACACGAATAATTAAGTCTTTAATGCAGTTCACACTATTGAACTACTGTAACTTTAGAAAATCGTGATCATCTTTAAGACATTTTACTTTTGAAGGATTTAAATATTATGAAGTATTAGGTCTGTATGAGGTTGTGCTTGGTTCATTTCATTTTTCTCTGACATTCTCTAAAAACCCTTTAACGGTTATAGTGGCAAATTTTCGGATGTAAATGTTTGATCTGTGACGTTTGTATGGCATTAAGGCCGACTATGGTTGATGGCAAAATGATTTACTTCAATTAGTTTATTTTTTTCAAGAGGAAAGCACGTGAGTCAAAATAAATAGTAGATTTGTCTTAGTATTCTCGTTATTTTGGGATTACACTTTCTTGAAATATTGGCAGAAATTCTTCTACCGAATTTTGGGTGATGCCCGAAACGGGAATCGAACCCGGGTCCCAGAGTATGGCACATATCGCCAGCACTAAATGCCGGCTGCCTTATCCATTCAGCCAACCGGCCTCCTCTAAAAAAGGAGGTAGTTGACTGGTAGGTACTACAGCGGACATTTAGTACCCCTCTGGTAACGTAATTGACACAGCTCCCATTGCTGAATGAATGAGTTTAATTAGTTAGTGTCTTTTAGAAAGTGAATATAACAGTATTCTCGTTATTTTGGGATTACATTTTCTTGAAATATTGGCAGAAATTCTTCTACCGAATTTTGGGTGATGCCCGAAACGGGAATCGAACCCGGGTCCCAGAGTATGGCACCTATCGCCAGCACTAAATGGATAAGGCAGCCGGCATTTTGTATTTTTGTTTCGGTAGATCAGCATGGAACGCAGACTTATTATTCACCTGGTGGTCAGTGTAAAGTTTGGCCTTACTATTTTATAGAGATTTCAACCCTGGGCAATTTTAACACTGGTTGACTGATTGGGGTAGCCCAATTGGGACCCAATGGAAGCCAAGTGCCAAAACAGTCGGGTTCCACACAGGCAGCCCAACTGGGACACAATCGCTGCGTTGGCTGAGTGTGTGTCGACAAAACATTTCAAATCAATCATAAAGGTGCTGAGTAAGTTATTTTGGTTTAAATTGATTATATACTTAGGACAAGTACCTCGATCGATATCTCAAACAATCATATCAACAGAAATCAAAGTTAAATTTATAGCCTTGTACCCTTTTTCCATATGAAACAGAAACGTATTTGATTTGACTTGATTAGCTTCAGAAAGCAAAATTACAGTGGTTAGAGTGAGATTGTCATTTGATATTTGATTACATTAATGTAACTTTGGAAGAACAGTCTGTAGTAATCAGGTCTTCCATAGTAATTGCCTAATATCAATTTCATCGATCTTTGTATGATTTAACGAGCTTCCATATTAAATGTCACTATAGAGCATCATCGCGCAGAGTTTAAACCACGGCCAAAATGTCCTTGATAAGACCTGTAGACGATTGTCAAGTAATAACAGAAGGTCGGAGTTCGATTATGTATTCCATTGTACATCGTACTCCGAGAGTAATGTTTTACATAAGCACTATATGTGTGCTCTACAGTGTCAACATCTAACGTCTAGACAAGTAAGCAAATGTCAAAGTTTCCAGGGCTGACTGTTTATCTGCGTTTGAATAACATGGGCGCCATCTTGAAATCTAAGAGCAAAAGTCGTTCGGATTGAAGTTTCCCGAATTCAGCGAATGCGGAATGCAGAATGAAACTCTACCCTAATAAAATAACACAGGGTGTTTGAGTTAACAAATAACCAACCAAATATAAGGCTTAGCACATCTGGGTAACATTCAATTCCAGGCGCAGATGTGCTATGTCTAGTATAGGATTATCATTAAATTTTCATCATACATGATTGTGATTTTGCGTGTTTAAATGAAAAACAACCTGTCAAGAAATACCTATATAAGCTTCTAAACGGTCAGCGGAAATGTCAACACATTTGTGATTTATTCCGTATGCTCATTGGCTTACCAGGAACATTTGATTGTGTTAGTTAACGAGTAATACATATTTTGGGCATTAACTCAAACATTCAAACTTAACATTATTATCTATTCTTATACAACAAATATAACGTTTTTTAAAACGTAATAAAATGTAGGCCTATACACATTTATAGAGGGACTGGTCTTTTTCAAACCATAGTTCATTATACATCAATATTAAATACATATACACGCTCAATAAATAGACCAGTAACTGCAGTTTAATGAAAAAAATCAAGAAATATACTAAAATAATTACGTTACTGTTTGTTGTTTAAAAATTCAGATTCCAGATTGTGTTACTTAAATGTGAGGTAGATGTGATAAAACAAATATATTCCACAGCATTCATTTTCGCTCGCTTTGCAAGATATTTCGTCTAAGATAGTAGACCTTAGATTGGCAGTGAGGGTTGAACGAAAGAAACATAGAGACGTCTTGACGTATATATGCAATAGAATCAGCCCCTGGAGGGATATTGTTTGGAATCAAGACCGACAACTGTGGCTAAATTCGTCTTGATGCGGCTTCCCACAGACGCTTGATCCTTCACGCCAGATAAAACTCGAAGAGGTGTCTGGTGGTTCAGAAGGTTAAATGACCCTACAAAAATCACCCATCAGTCTTGATGTTTTCCAATATCATACTGTTACCAAAGATAATTCCATTTTAATGTATACCAGGTCTATACCAGGTCAATATATTCTTCTGTGAAAACAACTAAATTTAACCTTTCAATGACATTTAGAAGTTGAAAGGTTACAATAATATGAAGAATTACTTATGGATAACAACTGCTTGACTTATTGGGTGAGGACGTTTCGATGTAGTGCGATGTAGTTCTTATCAAAGTAAAAAATTCCTATATTAATTCAATTCAGTGACAAAAGCATTTTCTTGCTGATTTGTTTAACCATACTGACCATAAGATTGAACAAGATGGAGTTTTGGCATTTGTTTTTGTTCTTAACTGAAACGGTTGAAATAATTTATGACCTAATTTTATCTCTTTTGACTCAACAACCTATTGTGAGTTTTACAATGCCAATATCAAGGTTGTAAAAATTTCTATGATCCCAAAACTAACGTGGAGGGGCATTCTGCTCTTGTCTTTGGTAAATCCTGAAGAGTTTGGAATCTCTCTTAGTTGTTTGATTTTACGGATATTACGAGTGCTAACATTTCTTCATTTCAAAACGAAAATTTGAAACGAGATGGTGTATTTTCTTTCAGGATAAACTTTATTTAATGTTATGTTTTTTTCTTTTTTTTTATCTGGCTGTATGTTATATAAATAACAAAAAAAAACATATCCGCTAAAAGAATAGCATTGAAAACCATCGATTTTGCAGACGTAATTACAAAATACGTCAGGTTTTTACAGCATAAGGAAAATATGTTCTTTTTTCTACTTCAAGCAATTTCACAAAATGACAAGATTGGGCGGACAGAGATCCATCCATCCGCAAAAATCGGATGACTGCCCATCATTCTAGGTAGAAAACCTCCTTTTAAATTTTCCTCTTGTCTGTTGGCTGATCTTTAGTATCAGATTGGTTATCATTTTGTCAGAAACTTCATCTTGTTAAAGGAACTTGCTATGTTAGAAAAACGGATATTTCGACGGAATGCAATTACTCATGTGAATAGGCTTTTCGTTTATTTCACAAACAGGCGTTGCCCAGCTTTAAATACTGACAAAAAGTTTGTATGTGATTTCAAAATACCTAATCGATCAACTCACCTTTGTTCCCGTGTCAATTTTCAAAACGCTTTACACAAAGGTTAAAAGCTACTTAATTTAAGATCCTTGGAAATTTTGAGGATCGTATGTTTCTCCTTAATCGTCTGTGTGAAATATGATGTAAGAACAATCCATTATTGCCACTTAGGCCTCCAAAAACCCTCGAGAATGATCAGATTTGGCATTTTTGTGTTATATCAATCCAGCAAAAGTCTCCAAAAAAACAAAAACAAACTAAAATCAAGATCGTCTGAGATATCCATCAAGACATATCCCTCAATTTCGCAACTCAAATACAACATGGTACCCAAGCGGTGAGATCTGGAGTCTATTGAAACTCGATAAAAGAATGGTCGCTCATGATTCACAAGAATGTCCCTCGTGGGAGAGATTCGAATGGCTCAACTTATACTGGGTATAGCTTTGGATATCTTTTACCAAGTCTGTCTTCGTTTGTATTTTATTATGTTGAAACAACAATTGCTTTCCAGGAACTATGACGCCATGTACAGATTTTTGTTTTAAGTCATTCCATTAAAACAGCAAACGGGTTAAGATCATGCCCATTGATGTCCTTATTGTTTGTTGACAAACGGAATTTATAAATACCCCCCCCCTCCCCCCCCCCAAAAAAAAACAACAAAACAAAACATATCCGCTAAAAAAAAGCATTGAATATCATCGATTTTGCAGACGTAATTACAAAATACGTCAGGTTTTGACAGCATAAGGAAAATATGTTATTTTTTCCACTTCAAGCAAGTTCACTATATGACAAGATTAGTCTCATCCATATGCAAAAATCAGATGACGGCCTATCATTTTTGGTAGAAAATCTCCTTTTAAAATACCCTCCTGCTTGTTGGCCGATCTTTAGCAATAGATTTGTTTTCATTTAATCATAAACTTCCTTTTGCTTAAAGAACTGGCTGTGTTAGAAAAAAGGACATTGCAACGGAATGTAATTACTCATGTGAATAGGCTTTCCGTTTATTTAAAAACAGTCTTCACCGAGTCTAATAGATACTGACAAAACGTTCCCATGGGATTTCAAAATACCTAATCGATAAACTCACTTTTGTTTCCGTGTATCACTGACGATTATCTGAGTTTTTTAATTTCTTGTTTTACCTACTACAACCAAGACAAATTACCTTTATTATTGGCATCAACATAAAAACACAAAGTTTCCTTTTTACTGCATCTTCTCACTTCTACCTCTAATCTTGCCTAAATAATGACACCAAATCTATGAGCAGTTGTTTGCTGAATGCAATCGAAATGATTATAAAAATATTATTTTAGCTGCAGGATTTGTTTTAATATAAAAAAAATCCATATCAAATTAACTCTAGACGCGAACAATTTCTATATTTGTATATTGTAGCTATGTATTTTTTGCATATTTGTATTTAATGTAGTGCTTTTGAGTATTATTATTTCTTTTATGCCAGACGACTTAGTCAATATAAACGTAATACAAGAAAAGAAGAAGAAAAAACAAACAAACAAACAAACAAAAAACAATTAACAAACAAAAACAATAAACAAATAAAAAAAAAAGATCGATTCTGATAAACACAAGATCATGGTATCAATAGACTATATGAATAAATTGCAAGTCTTCACTCATACAAGAAGTTGAATAAATATGTTTAATTCTCGTCTGACATGAAAGTCTTTCTCAAGCTCTCCAGAATTAAAGGAATATGTCAATTAAATTTATAATCCAAGAAGACCAAAATGTGATATTATTTGCAATATTGTCTTAAATTTTACATGTACATGTATTAATTTAGACAAGAAGATTTTCCCTGTAAATATACCATGACTTATGGTCATTATGTGACCTTTTTTAATTTCCTGTTGTACGTAAACAATTTCAAGACAAATTGCCTTTGCTCTGGACATCATTACAAAAAAACAAGCCTATTTTTTCTAGTCTCGCTTTAATGACAACACCAAATCTATGAAAAGTTGTTTAATGAATCCGACTCTAGTATGGTATGACTTACACAAATAGTATTAAAGCCACTTGGCTTCATACACACGGAAAGAAACGAAGATACGATGGATGTATGACTGAACAATGTAAAGAGCTCAAGTTCAAGACATCATATGTAATAAAGTTGTTAATGGAAAAAAAATTCTCAAGAAAAAAGTAACAATTCTTTAGCCTTACGTGTGGGGAAATCCTCAGGGCAACAGTTCACATTTACTGTTTGACTGAAAATCGGCATTGCATTGGACAACCGGTTTGTGGAGTAAAATAGCTTTGCTTGTTTGTATTTTACGACCCTGGTGATTTCAGATGACCAACGTCACCATACATTATTGCTGTGTTTGTGATCAAAGCTACATCAGCCAATTTGATGTCTATTTACAGAATGAGTGAAGACACGCAAACCTCAAATAACAGTCACTGTTTTACTCTACAAACCGCTTGTTAAATACAGCGTCGATTTTCGGTCAAAAAGTAAATTTTAAGTTCTACCCTGGGAAATTCCCCACAGCAGACACAGAGAGTGGGTAACACACGCAGTCCATGTGAGTTGGACAATGTATCAACATATCTAACCTAGAACGTCTAAAGTTACCCAAGTGCAAAATTTTATCAACCAACCTTTCCTTCTTATTAACCATGGTCCTTGGTAAAGCAGACGCTCACTTCCGGAATGAATGGCCAAACAGGATGATCGCAGAATAAAGAATGAGTATTATGGGAAATTCTTTGTTTGTGATATTTGAGTATTTAGTTATGTATGTGCTATGAATGGATAATACTGAAGAGGTAGTTGGCTGTAGGGATTAAGTGCTTTGAGTGGTTTGTTATTTCAGACGGTGAGAGAGTATCGATCTTCTATTTCAGACTTAGAGTTCAAGATTGCTGACAACAAATCAAAAGATGGTGCGTGGGAATATAATTTGGATTCACACTGAATATAACCTCAAATAAGTTTGCACAGTCAAAATTGTCAAGACAGACAACAAAGCCATCCTCTCTAATTAAATCTCAATATTGTCTGTGGTTTAAATAATGAAACATTTATTGGAAATGAAAAACTCAATTTGATTACCAATATTGAATGGTATCCCAAGATTGAAGAATTGAGGATATTGTTGGCCATGTCTTATTTTGAAATAAATCAACTTATCCGGGTGTCTTTCTGAAAAAGATCAGATGGTATAAATGATGTTGATTTCATTTAACGAGTGGTTCATGCACCAAATTACTTGGGTTCAGGTTGTATGGTTGGCGGCAGACACGATATTGCTGGAAGGTCTCTTCCAACGTCTACAGAAAATGTCCATTGTTTTAAATGTTCCATTTTATACGTTTAATAAAACCTTGTTAAATGTGGTTAGCATATCTTCTCAATACCTCCATTTTGTGGTCAGATTCGAACGTTTCAATACTTCCTTATCAACTGTTTAATATTTTTATTCTAATCTTGATAGACGTTTTTCAATTTTAAAATTTTTTCTCAATCTGCTGAGATTTTATCTTTAAAGAGTTTTCCGTTTACAATATGGGAAAGCTATCTCCATTTAGTCTCTTATAAAAACTGTTCCAAATCAAGTATTGCTCTTTATGCTTGAACTCGCAGGAAAAACAAAACTAAAATCAAATTACAACAACATTTCTAAATGAGTTTTCGTGTAATGTTTTTCTCAAATCATAATAATTATTATTAGCATTTGAGAAAAAATATATGAAAACTCATTTTGTATTTTTATTTCGGCAGATCAGCATGAAACGCAGACTTATTGTTTATCTGACGGTCAGTGTAAAGTTTGGGCGGTTGGCTTTACTATTTTATAGAGATTTCAACCCTGGAACATTTTAACGCTGGCTAATTGTTTGGGCTAGCCCAATTGGTACACAATGGGCGCCAAGTGTAAAAAAAACCGGGTTCCACACAGACAGCCCAACTGGGACCCAATTGCTGTGTTGGCTGAGCGTGTGTAGACAAAACATTTCAAAGCAATCATAAATGAGCCGAGTAAGTTATTTAGTAATAAATATATTATATACTTAGGACAAGTAGACCGATATCTCAAACAACGACATCAGCAGAAATTAAAGTTAAATGTATAGCTTTGTACCATTTTTCTATATGAAAGAAAATCGGATTTGATTTTAATTATAGCTCCAGAAAGCAAAATTACAGGAATTACAACTAGATTGTCATTTGATATTTGATTACATTAATCTAACTTTGGAAGAACAGTCTGTAGTAATCAGGTCTTCCATAGTAATAGCCTAATATTCATTTCATCGATCTTTGTATGATTTAACGAGCTTCTATATTAAATGTCACTATAGAGCATCATCATGCAGAGTTTAACCCACGGCCAAAATGTCTTTGATAAGACCTGTAGAAGATTGTCAAGTAATAACAGAAGGTCGGAGTTCGATTATGTATTCCATTGTACATAGTACTCCAAGAGTAATGTTTTACATAAACACTATATGTGTGCTCTACAGTGTTAAATCGAACGTTTATGCACTAATGCAAGTAAGCAAATGACAAGGTTTCCAGGGTTGAATGTTTATCTGCATTTAATGAACATGGGCGCCATCTTGAAATCCAAGTGCAAAAGTTGCTCGGGTTACAGTGTTCCGTGTTCGGCTAATGTCGAATGCATACTGGAACTCGATCCTAATAAAATAGCACGGGGTGTTTGAGTTAACAAATAACCAACCAAATATATAACTTAGCACATCTGGGTAACATTCAATTCCAGGCGCAGATGTGCTATGTCTAGTATAAGATTATCATAAAATTTTCATAAAACATGATTGTGATTTTGCGTGTTTTAATAAAAAAACAACCTGTCAAGAAATAGCTATATAAGCTTATAAACGGTCAGCAGAAATGTCAACACATTTGTGATTTATTCCGTATGCTTATTAGCTTACCAGACACATTTGATTGTTTTAGTCAACGAGTAATACATATTTAGGCAATAAATAAAATATTCAAACTTTGCTTTATTACCTATTCTTATACAACAGATATAACGTTTGTTTTAAACGTAAAAAAATGTATACACATTTCTAGATTGATTGATTGATTGTTTGGTGTCTTACGCCGCGCTCAAGATTATTTCACTTATATGGAGGCGTTGCCAGTTTTATTGTGGGAGAAAACCGGGCTCTATGCCCGGAGGAAACCCACGAACTTCCGTTGGTAACTGGCAACCATCCCACATAGGCCGTTCGAGTGAAAACCCAGTCAAAAAATTTTCCATTTATTTTTTTGGACTGAGTGGGATTCGAACCCGCGACCCATTGGTGGAACACATTTCTAGAGGGACTGAACTTTTTCAAACCGTAGTTCATCATACATGATATACCTCTTTTTAACACAACTAGACAGTTGTCTCCGTGGTTATTTTAGACAAGAAGATTTTCCCTGTGCCCGTGTGTTTTAGTGTTCATAAATATTAAATACATATGCACGCTCAAGAAATAGACCAGATATTGCAGTCATATGAAAAAATCAAGAAGTATACTAAAATAATTACGTTACTGTTTGTTTTTTTTAAATTCAGATTCGACATTGTGTTACTTAAATGTGGGGTAGATGTGATAAACCATTTCATTTTCGCTCGCTTTGCATGATATTTCGTCTAAGTAAGTAGATCTTAGATTGGCAGTGTTGGTTGAAATGCCAAGGAGGAAGTATAATAGAGACCTCTTGACGTATATATTCAACAGAATCAGCCCCTGGAGGGATATTGTTTGGAATCATGACCCACAATTGTGGCTAATCCTTCTTGATACGTCTCTCCACAGAGAAAACTCGACGCGGTGTCTGACAGTTCAAAAGGTTAAATGACCCTACAAAAGCCATCTATCACTCTTTCCAATATCATACTGTTACCAAAAATTATTCTATTATAAGGCACCGCAGTTCAATGTTGTGAACATTATCCATTTAATAGGGCGTGAAAATAACCCAAGAATTCATATATTGCATTCAATTTAACGACTATGCCATTTTCTTATTGAATGTTTTAACGATATTTATTCAGATAAAATCAAGTCAATGTTATTCTGAAGCTGTTTGGTTCCTGCCTAAGGCCCGTTCTCACTGTGCGATTATCATACCGGTCTGTAGGATGCGATTAAAATAGATACTTTTAATTGGTCAATATGATTTGTCAACCAATAAAATGTATCCTTATCAATTGCATGCTACAAGTCGGTTCGACTTATCGCACACTGAGAACGGCTAAAGAAAAGTCACATAACGTCTTCGATTTTGCAGGTCTTAATTACAAAATACGTCATGTTCTGACAGCATAAGGAAAATATGTTCTTTTTTCTACTTCAAGCAATTTCACTATATGACAAGATTGGGCGGACAGAATCCATATGCAAAAACTGGATGACGGTCCATCATTTTAGGTAGAAGATCGCCTTCTAAATTTTCCTCCTGTCTGTTGGCCAATATTTAGAATCAGATTTGTTATCATTTTATCAGAAACCTCCTCTCATTGAAGGAACTTGCTATGTTAGAAAAAAAGGATATTGCGACAGAATGTAATTACTCGTGTGAATAAGCTTTCCGTTTATTTAAAAACAGTCTTTACCGGGCCTTAAATAGTGACAAAAAGTTCCCATGGGATTTCATCGATCAACTCACTTTTGTTTCCGTGTATCACTGACGATTATCCTAGCTTTTTAATTTCCTGTTTTACGTACTACAACCAAGACAAATTACCTTAATTCTTAGCCTCAACACCAAAATACAAAGTTTCCTTTTTGCTGCATCTACTTACTTCTACCTCTAATCTTGCCTAAACAATGACAGCAAATCTATGTACAGCTGTTTGCTGAATGCAATCGAAATGATTATAAAAATATTATTTTATCCGCAGGATTTTTTTAAAATATGAACAATAACGAAATCCATTTTTTGCATATTTGTATTTAACGTTGTGCTTTTGATTATTATTATTTCTTTTATTTCAGATCACCTAATCCATATAAACGTAATACAAGAAAAGAAAGAAACAAAATACACAATACACAAAAAAGACCGGTTCAACTAAACACAAGACCGATTCTGCTAAACATAATATGTTATTCTACCCCTCCTGCATGTGCGTGCCGTGTGCAAATATACATGTTAAGTAGAGATGACTTTTCAAACGACATCGAGTCTGTAGTGCAGCATCGGCTGGTAGGTTTACCTCCCCCGGAAGAAGTTATCTTTTGCTTGTTATCATACAAAATAAAGGAATTAACCTGATAATGTTGTCAGTGTGGTTATATTCTGACCTTTTGTATTGAAAACTGGGCTGTCATGAACGTATACAGTCATCAAAGGGTTGATTCCACAACATTTCCCACGATAGCGTTGCCAGCAACCCAGCCTGTCAACACGGTAGCCATAGTGACATTATGTCATTCTGCTTCAAAATATCTGGGTCAACCGTCGCACGTGACCAAAGCTTATCGTTGATTGGTTAAAAGTTCCCACTCTGTCCCGAGGGAGGGAAAAGGAACGGCAAACCTCAACAGGTCAGTTTCCTCAGTTTTCTCAATTATCGGGGTAGAATCGACTTTAATACCTTCGTCTTGGTGTTTATTGCGTAACCCGATACCGCTGAACGTTGGTTCGCACCTCGTCAAACCCCTCGAATGCTGCGCATTCTCGTGGTTTGACTCGGTACGAACCAACGTTCAGCGGTATCGGGTTACGCAACAAACACCGCTACGGCGGTATTAAACCCTTAATCAATAGACTATATGAATAAATATAGGTAGGGTTTGTGAGTCTTCACTCATACAAGACTTTGGCATCGAATTGACTAATGTATATTTGATCATAAACAAATATTTACAATATAACAAATTTCCATGCTTCAATTTTTTTACCGAGCATTCACAATGGCAGTTTCAGTCTTCATTGTTACCAAACATAATTTTCTGTTTATTACCAGAGGGACGTCAGCCAATTCCGTGAGTACTTCCTAAACCAATGACAACATGTAAACCCCAATGTTAATTTGAACAAAACGACTGTTATAAGTGAGCTGTTAAGGGTCACACAAACCAAACACACACAAATGAAATACTGCATGAGAGAAAAACAGTTCGATAAGGGTTTTGTTGTTGTTTTGTCACTCGGCTGTCACATCAGGCATCAGTAGACAATTAATGTATATTTACCGTAATGTTAACGCTTGGTTCTGTCACTCTGTCAGAAACATTCGTTCAGGTAATAGCCCTGGTGGAAACTCGGAACCACTCTGGTCAAGCCATTGTTACCCTCTATAATGTGTCCTTACATAGTGTACAGAGACACTTTCTAGTTTAAGGACACGATATGCCTCTGTTTGTTAGGAGTACAGTTTTCCTAAATTGTGCCCAGGTTAATGTTTCTGTTAATTGCTAATTACATCAATCTCCTCAAAACTGTTCAGTGCCTGTACCAAATAGACAGGCATGTGGAAAATCAAAAACACATAGAAGAAATAGGTACACAGTGCATGGTGATTTCTTGCTGCACTACTCCAAAGATGGCTAACCTCGTTTTTTGAGTTTCAACCCTGCTGAATCATACAAAAACACTGGTATTTAAACAAAATAAAAAAATAAAAAAATCAACTCCTTGTCGATTTCTGTTACCAAGTTATCATTTCTTATGACCAAAGGTAGTTGAATTGATCGGCTGCTGTTTTACTTCACCCAGGCATGTTTTGCTCAACTGTTGCACATTGATAAAGATATAGACGTCTGGTCCTTCTTGTAACAGACTTTACTGAGCCTTGGATGTGGAGAAAAAATCCTAATTACCTCGTCGGTCAGAACACTTTTGTCTCAATGTATCCCTAACGATTATCTGACCTTTTAAATTTCCTGTTGTACGTAAACAACTTCAAGACAAATTGTCTTTGCTCTTGACATAAATACAAAAAAAGAACACAAAGCCTCTTTCCGTTCTAATTTCGATTCATTGATGAATCCAAAACTATAAAAGATTGTTTAATGAATGAGAATTTATGATAAAAAAGGTATGCACCATGTTAAAATGGGATTTAGTTCACTTGATTTCCTACACATGGAACGAAACGAAACCCATTAAGGATAATCTCTCGAAAGTAAGTATTATAAGTTATAAGTAGGCATATGGTTCCAAGAAATAATGATCTGGAATCCAATAACCTTTTACATGTATTTATGTTATTAATTTATTAATGAGGACACACGCTAACGATTTAGAATCGAATATATTTGTATGCCGCTATTTGTTCAACGGCCACTCCCGATGGTAATTTGAGACTATCATAATAGCAAACATTAATTTTGTGTGTAGGACAAAAGAGACATAAGCTAAATTGGTGCGAACGTATAGAAACAGCGACTGCTACAAAATAAGGTTCTCGAGAAATTAAAACGTTTCTGTACTCCGTTTTACACAAGATACTAAAACCGTGAGTCCAAGATAACTAAATCAAATGCGCCATACAGTGGTTTGTATAGCGGGGATATACATATGGCCAGTCTTTAAAGGGACAAAATCAAAACGACTTAAACAATCGTTAAAATGGTTTATTTGTTTGTTGTTTATACAATAAGGAACTTTTTAGTTGACCACTGGTACCCTTTCAAACTCCCATGAACTGCGTGGTCAATTTCCTAGCTGCGTATGTTACAAACTCGCTAGCTCTGCGTGTGTGGAAATTCCCAGGGCAACAGTTAAAATTTAGATTGGGCAATCGGTTTGTGGAGTAACATAGCTTTGCTTGTTTGCATTTTACGACCCTGGTGATTTCAGATGACCAACGTCACCATACATTATTGCTGTGTTTGTGATCAAAGCTACATCAGCCAATTTGATGTCTACTTCCAGAACGAGTGAAGACACGCAGACCTCAAATAACAGTCACTACACAAGCAAAGCTATTTTACTCTACAAACCGCTTGTTAAATACAGCGTCAATTTTCTGTCAAAAAGTAACTTTAAAGTTCTCCTACAGCAGAGGTAGACAGTGGATAACACACAGAGTCAATGCCAGCTAGGAAATGTATGAATGGTCATCTAAAAACCACATAATTATACAAACAATACTCTAATAAAACACATAACGCATTCCGATGGTTGGTGAACTATAGGAGAGACTGTGGTGCAAGTTATCGCAGTAAATGGTGTTCTCTCCTATGGTGAACTTGTAAGAAAATCTGTTATTGGGTTTAGGAAGCGTATATAACGCTCACTTCCGGAATAAATGGCAAAACCGGATGATCGCCGAACTGATTGGGTATTATGGGAAATTCTTTGTTTGTGCTATTTGAGTATTTGTTTATGTATGTGCCGCTGATGGATAATACTGAAGAGGTAGTTGTATGTGGAGATAAAGTGCTTTGAGTGGTTTGTTATTTTAGACGGTGAGGGAGTATTGATCTTCTATTACAGACTTAGAGCTCAACAGTGCTGACAACAAATCAAAAGATGGTGCGTGGGAATATTCGGACTGAATATAACCTTAAATAAGTTTGCACAGTCAAAAGTTTTAAACTAAACACCAAAGTCATCTCTGATTAAATGTCCGTTTTGTCTGTGGTTTAGATAATTAAAAATTTATGGGAAATGACAAACTCAATTGGATTTTCCATATTGAATGGCGTTCCAAGTTTTAAGAATTTGCCTGATGTAATTGTTGCTGATTTCATTCAACGAGCGGTTCATGCACAAAATTACTTTTTTTGTTCGCATTTGTTGTTGGGTTCAGGTTGTATGGTTGGAGGCAGACACGATATTGCTGGAAGGTCTCTTCAAACATCTACAGAAAATGTCCTACGTTTAATAAAACCTTGTTGGATGTGGTTAGCATATCTTCTCAATACCTCCATTTTGTGGTCAGATTTGAACAACTGCCTAATTTTTTTTATTCTAATCTCGATAGATGTCTTTTTTTTCTCAATCTACTGTGATTTTATCTCTAAAGAGTTTTGTGTTTCCAATATGGAAAAGCTATCTCCATTTAGCCCCCTATAGAAACTGTTCCAAATCAAGTATTGTTCTATATGCTTGAACTCATAGAAATAAAAAAAACTAAAAACAAATCATAACAAAAATTTTAAATGAGTTTTTGTGTAAAGTTTTTCCCAAATCATAATAATGATTATTATCATTTGAGAAAAAAAATATATGAAAACTCATTTTGTATTTTGTTTTCGGCAGATCAGCATTTAACGCAGACTTATTATTTAGCTGACGGTCAGTGTAAAGGTTGGAAAGGTGGCCTTACTATTTTATAGAGATTTAAACCATGTGCAATTTTAACGCTGGTTGATTGATTGGGGTAGCCCAATTGGGACCCAGTGGGAGCAAAGTGCCAAAACGTCGGGTTCCACACAGGCAGCACAACTGGGACCCACTCACTGTGTTGGCTGAGCGTGTGTTAACACAACATTTCTTGTCTTCTTTTAAGGAATTTTAAGGAATACCAGTTCAATATATTCTTCTGTGTAAAACAACTAAAAAATTAAACCTTTCAATGGCATTTAGAAGTTGAAAGGTTACAACAAGGTGAAGAATTACTGATGGATATTAACTTCTTGGTTTCTTGGGTGACGACGTTTCGATGTAGTTTTTACCAAAGTCAAAAATTCATATATTGAAATTTGATTCAATTCAGCGACAAGGTCATTTTCTTGCTGATTGTTTTAACCATACATAAGATTGAAGAAGATGGAGTTTTGGCCTTTTCATGCTCTTAACTTTAACACAGTCCAAGATAGTTAAATGAAATGCGCCATACAGTGGTTTGTATAGTGGGGATATACATATGGCCAGCCTTTAAAGGCACAAAATCAAAACGACCTAAACAATCGTTAAAATGGTTTATTTGTTGATATAATGAGGAACTTTACAGTTGACCAATGGTACCCTTTCAAACTCCCATGAACTGCGTGGTCCATTTCCTAGCTGCGTATGTTACCAACTATCCAGCTCTGCGTGTGTGGAAATTCCCAGGGCAATAGTTAAAATTTAGATTGGACAATCGGTTTGTGGAGTAACATAGCTTTGCTTGTTTGCATTTTACGGCCCTGGTGATTTCAGATGACCAATGTCACCATACATTATTGCTGTGTTTGTGATCAAAGATACATCAGCCAATTTGATGTCTACTTCCAGAATGTGTGACGACACACAAACCTTAGATAACATTCACTGAACACGCCAAGCTATTTTACTCTACAAACCGCTTGTTAAATGCAGCGTCGATTTTCGATCAGAAAGTAACTTCTAACTTCTATCCTGGGAATTCCCAACATCAGAGGGAGAGAGTGGGTAACACACGGATTCAATGTCAGCTAGAAAAAACATAAAAATATATAAACAATAGACTAATAAAACACATTAAAATGATTTATTGTGGTTCGTCATATAGGCAAGATTTCAATAAAAACGAAACTTTGTGTTCTTGTGTTGATATCAAGAAAAAAAGGTGAATTGTCTTGATTTTAGTGCGCACAACCTGAAATAAAAAAAGTTCTGATAATCGTCTGTGATATACGGAAGCAAAGCAGAGTTGATCGATTAGGTGAAATCACGTAGGAATTTTTCTCTAGGTATTTAAAAGGCCCTGTTAAAACTGTTTTCAAATAAGGGAAAGCTATTTTACATGAGTAATCGCAAACTGTCAGGAAGCTTCTGTGTAAAGATAGAGTGAACTTATATCCATATCATTGGCGTAAAACACCGGACAACAAGAAACAGGGAAATTTAAATAGCGAATTTCTACCTGAAATGATTGGCTATTTATCTGACTATATGTTAAGTTTTTTTGTCGTATTTGTAAAACAACATTGGAAAAAGAACTTATTTTCCCAATGCTGTCAAAACCTAACGTATTTTGTAATTACGCCTGCAACATGAATGATGTCCTATCCTTTCTGTTAACAGGATATGAGTTTTGGGGTTATTTATATAATATACAGCGTGTGGTAACGGTAAAAAAATCATAACAATCAATGAAGTGTATCCTGAAAAAAAATACACCATTTTGTTTCAAATTATCCTTTTGAAATGAAAAAAAAAATGTTAACAGTCGTCACATTAATAAATTAGAATAACTAAAGGAGATTTCCAACCCTTCGGGATTTGCCAGACACGATCGTATTGTCTCTCTAGTTTTTTTAATCATCAAGATTTTCTCCACCTCTTTATTAACATTTTTCCCATATATATATTAGATTTTCTCAACCTATTTATAAATATTTTTCCCATATATATATATTAGATTTTCTCAACCTATCTATTAACATTAATATGTAGGGACAAAAGGGATCAAATACCACGAATCGCTTTGACCTTTTTAGTTATTTACACTACAGAAAGAATCGTTTGATTTAGTATACCATATTTCATATCCAATGAATGTGTAACTAGGGCCATACATTGAACAATACCGTTGTTGTTTGTCTTGAAAGTTTTGACTGAGCAAACTGTTTTATACCTAGGAGTCAAAATATCTTCACGCAGTATAATTTGTTTTGTTGACAGCAGTATTTGGGTCTGTGACAGAAGGTCAGTAACCTTTCACCTGCTATCAGTATAAATCGATGACATTCATACGGTCTTATAAATCACTCTTAACACCTGTCCTGTTTCATATTTTAATATCTCTTCACTACTAACAGCACATACATTTCTTTGAACACCTCAAATATCACAAACAGACCATCTACCCATAATGCTCGGTCTCAGTCGAGTATCCTGTTTGGTCGTTCATTCCGGAAGTGAGCTCGTCTGTCTGTTTCACTAAAGGTCATTGTCACCACACATAAATGTTCAATAGATAAAGACTTCAGCTTTGATTGGTCCAACATTTTAGTTTCCTTCATCCGTGATATCCGTATATAATGCTCATTTTACTATGCCGACGTTGTATGTTGTACATTTCTCTGGAAAGCTCATATTAAACATAACCATGTACAAAGTAGTACAGTTTGTCCTACAGGGTATGTGTTTTGATTTTGACTACTCGCTCACAACTTTGTCTTTTTTAAGTCCCCACTTTCTTTACAAAGCACCACGCTTCATGGCAAAAAGCCTACTTCTATAACAAAAGTAAAAGCGTTCACCTTCAGCCACTATCTGCCTTCAAAGCATACAGACGGACAAGATTTAGGGATTACAACTAAACATTTGAGCCCAAAAAAAATAGAAAACGCCAGAAAAACAGTTTGCTCACAAATTAATCAAGGACAACCATCCATATGCATAAGATTTCAAAATAATTTAAAAGTATTTTAAAGTTGATCTGAATTGTTTTATAGTTCTTATTATCACATCAGTTTGAGAGTTTTAAGTTTATTAAGTTTATTGTTGAAATGTATGTCAGGTTAATGAAAATAAAGTTCAAATTAACGGGATGTATATGCCTTTACTATGGGCCTAAATCTACCAAAGAAGATGCTTTCCAAAGAATAAAATGTATGTCTTCTGTTTAATGTGGCAAAGTGTTGATATTTTGACCTTAAAACAGAATGTGTAAATTATTGTCTACTTTTCTCAAAACGTATAATTCAGAAGCTTTCTAGTGCTTTTGGTCTCACAAATGTACGATGAAGTATTGTTTTGGACTAACTTTGGCTTAGAATGAATTAATGGTCGTCCCGATTATTTAAATTTTGTTTACTTTTCAAACACGTTTTCGGTTGGTACAGTTCACATACTGCATGGATTTTCCTCATTCCAACGCCAATCATTTAGTTTTTCTATGACATTTAAAGCCTCTTACTGTCGCGACGCTGAGAAATTATCAAAAAAGTGTGAAATTTGGCAGCTCATGCCACTTTAACATTGATATCTACAGATTTGCTAATGCTTTAGATGTGTGTATATATCAAGAGGTTACAAAGAAATGTATTTTGAGTTAAAGCGGTAAAAACAACTCGTACAGTTTAGCTAAAAAATGAGTTACAGAAAAGATTTCAAACAATTGTAAGTCAAAAGATCTTGAGTAAGGAGTTTAAACGTCAATTATTGGAACAATCAATCAAAACAAACAGTTTTATGGGGACCTTCAATGGTAAAGTTTAACCTAACACTTCTATTCCAGCTGTGGACGTTTTTGCAACTAACTTCTAAATAATGTTAATATATCAGAAAATAAAAAAGGTCCATTAGAGACAAAAATTTAGACCTATTCGAATAGGTAGTTTGTCATCTGTAAGATTTCATAATGCAACAACTAGGAATGTTATTTTATGATTTAGTACGGCGGCTGTCACTTCTATTCCGCCTCCAATGGAATCGATCCTTTAAGAATCCGTTCTATAACATCCATGCTTCCACTTCGCGAAGCGCAGAACATCGGGAAGAATGAATCTAGAGAGATCGCGTTAACCATCTCGGGTCACGTCTCAATAAGTATCAATTGAAAGACACACTGTTGATCGCGTTAGCAATCTCGACTCCCTACTAATGAAGTGATGAAGATACAACTCGTTGACGTCTTTTGTCTGGTAAACTGAACATTTCACAAGAGGAAATCAATTTGACTTTTCAGTAACTAAATGGAAGGTGTACTTACCATATCGGGATCAGGAAGAACTGTTTGTTTCCCCGATTCCCCTATTTACCATGGCGTGATTCTGCAAAAAAACATCGTGAAAAAAAGGTACAACAATTTCAACCTGTTTTTTGTTGAAAACTGAGGATTAAAATATTAGATATATATCTTTTACGTCATGTTGATTTGGACTTTCTTACATTTGCAGCACGTCTACGGCTAGTTGATTAAACATTCTTTGGTGAAGTAATTTTGTACTGATTTGTGGAGATCTTTGGTAGCTTCAAAAGACCACTCGTAAATACCATTTCGCTACAGGCATATCTTACGATAGTCTTGATGATATCACTAAATGAGTTGGAATCTCGAGGAAAATAATCTGACGGATTTACAGTACTTCAAGGATTGAATCATTTGTTTGCAGATTTGAATTTCATTATCAAAATGGGGAATAACACTGATGATTACGGATATAATATAACGGGTAAGTTTATTTCAAAGTTTGATGTTATATTTAAAGTTAGGTTATCATTGCGGTATAATGCGCCTGTCATCGTCTTCGAAATGAGAGAATATATCTACAGTGTTGTATGAGTCCCCAAAACTAATTCGGTTTTTTTATTTGATGGCCTTGTACAGAACATCCTGGTGAGATGGCCTCCAACTCAACCTAAAGCCTGGTTTCTTCAACTGCCGTTTGGTGTTTTTCTCAAGCAGATTATACCAGACTGTTTGCTAGTAAGCTGAAGCAATCGGGCCTTGTGCGCGTGGATTGAAGTCAATACAGGTTGAACATTCTGAGGTCGCAGCATTGTGGGAGACAACCGTTCAGACAGATAGCAATGTTAAATTATATTATTTTATTCTATATATTTATAAGCAGCATTACACCGGGAAATCGTAACCATTTATAAAATAAAACTCGACTCGGCACTTTGTAGCCCCTTCATATATTGTTTTTTTTTAAATTAGTACAGCTGGAGAGAAATGCTAATGAAATCCCGATATCGACAAAGCAGTGATGCAATCAGAGCGTATGAATACAATTTCAGCACCCCGTGGATCAATCAACACAGATTATTAACTTGTTGATTTACTTTTCCCTTTTAATATACACCATTCAAAGTCCATCTGGATCCGTCACATACTAATTATGAGGCATATTAACATCCCACACGGTGCTCCGTCAGAATAAATTAATTTATCAACACAGTGGACATGCATGTCACAAACACTTTAACCCAGCCGTGAACAAAACAACAGTATGTCATTGTTATAAATCAACATGACAATATGGTCGCACGTCAATATATTCATGTAAACAAGTTGATGTTCAACGCAATATCCGATATATACTGAAAAACAAAAAGAGACTAGGCCATTGACGTTAAATGAATCCTAGCCTTTGTATCAATGTTTCATTTGACACATAGTTTTGTCGATAATAAACCATCTTTCAAGTTATGCAATTACGTCTTTTTTAACTTCTATATATGAATACACTGAACCATTTATATTGTATTTTGACCAGTATGTCAAATTCCCTAAGTTTAAATGCTGTTACAGTTTAACTTTGCTGTTATCGTCACATTTTGAATGCGAATAACTTGATTTTTTCATTAAAAAAGTTCCGCTTCAAAATGGTAGCAAATACTCTAACAATGTGCGCTTTCTTCACATCAGCAATGTCCATGTTATCCATTGTCAAAATGACATAACATACCTAATGGTTGCAATTTTGAAGACAATTGTAACATATATTTACTATTTATCTTTACAGGCATAGGACCAAATTTCGAATATGCCCTTTGGGGATGGTGGGTACAGCAGGTGTTTACACCGATTATTGTCCTTGTGGGACTTGTAGGTAATACCATGTCATTCGTTGTGATGAAATCTAAAGCACTGAGGGATAAATCTTACAGCCATTACCTGTGTGCTTTGGCTGTCTTTGACAGTTTAACTCTAATTGGCAGGGAAGTGGACGTGGTAAATGGACTTATAATGTATTTTGGTAACCCGAGTATTTTCAGTAATTTTACCCACGGGACGTGTAAGTTGTACATTTTTTGTGAACATTTGTGCTACCTCATGTCATCATGGTTACTGGTTGCCATGGCAATGGAACGTATCGTGGCCGTATTCTTTCCATTCAAGAAGACATCGGTTTGTAATCAGCGGGTCGGTGTGTCTCTTATTCTCACCCTGGTAATACTGCTGTCAATCTCTCAAGTGTTCCGACCACTTATGATAGTTCATGACGAAGTTTGCCGAGCCGATTTGGAATTTAATCTTATCTACACTCAACTTCACACCTACTTTTACCAGCTTTCTCTAATATTTATCCTTCCAGCTTTCTTGATTTTACTCTGCAATGGTTTAATTCTTTGGAAAATACACGAAATCCGAAAAGCAACGGACACTTACAGTGATGCTATTTGTACCACTGCAACCACAACTCGACTAACCCACAGCGGGGCAAGACAACACAAGACAACTTTCATGTTATTGGTGATTTCATTTAGTTACGTCATTTTCACATCCCCATTGATTGTTTTAACGATCGTTATTCTGATCAAATCAACTCCAGGCGACATTGAAGCTGCTCTGTTCCTTGTTTCTCTCAAACCGTATGGAGATGTTTTGGTAGTATTGTCCGAGGTCAGTTATGGAATTAACTTCTTCATCTACGTTATTTCGGGTAAGTCATTCCGACGAGAGTTGCGGAAACTCTTCGTTGGAGATTCAAATCCAGCCTTCAGCAGTGTTCGGACAAAAGACACCAATAGTCGCCTGAATCAGTAGACTGTTGTCAAGTTTTCCAAGTGTACAAAGGACAGTTGTTATTGTGTTAACATTCAAAATTTTAACGGGTGAAGAAAATCCATCGAATTTTTGGTTGCATCAATTGTCCAAAGACTATGAAAATGGGGTAGCTTTTGGAAAAAGATGGTATTTATTGCAGTTTAAGGCTCTGGCTTAAAACTGTTTTTGTCACAAATAAAAACTGAGTGAGTGAATTTGATCAAACACAATATAATCAAGAAATGGACGAAAATCCACAGAAAAATTGTAGGAGATCTCCGAGAGCTACGATATTTCTGCGAACCTAAATTGGTTTTATTATCGGCAGTGTATACCAAGACACCTTTGTCTGGAGGCCGGCACGGGAACAAGTTATATAAATAACACACACGTGTGTATATGGATGTATACGCTATTTACGGGGTTCGGTTTAATTTTCAGGCTGGCAACTTTCTGTTTTCGGCGCTTGCTCAACTTGATTTCATAAGGAATTTTTGGAAGAAAATAGACAAAAAAACATATATATTGTATCATTATCATCGACAACACCTACTTCAGAAAAATACATGTCCCTCTAGCTTCTGTTATTGAAAAGCTTTTATATGTTTATTTTAACATTGAAAGGATTTTTTTAATTTCAACTATTCTGGTATGCTATGGATGTTTCAGATTTTTTCCGCTTTGTAGTTGTTCAACTTCTGACCTATGTTTTTTGTCCTATTTTTATAATTCAATATGAAACACTTTCAGACTCGTATCTTTCTAGTTTGAAACAAAAACCAGATAACTGGAAAGAATATGTCAACTTATTGTATCTTTGGATAAACTTAATTTAGAAGATGAATATTTTCGTTGCATCTGTCAGTACTGGTTATTACTAGTGATATGCTGTATAATTTAAAAAAGAAAAATAAAACCCTGATAAATGAGGAAACATCTATAATCGAGTTCACATGCACAGTTACAATTAAATATCAGATTTTTGACAGGGTCGGAAATGTGGAAAAATACTTTTTTTTCATTCATTTTTAGTACAAATTTATCAAGATTGGTAATCACAGCTGATCGACCTAAACTATTTGACGACAGAGGCCTTCTTCATTGCAACCGTATTGTAATGGACTAAATAGTATAATAAAGACTTTGGATCAGTCGGCGATAATTCATATGATCTTAATTGGTACATGCTATCGTAAAGAAATTAAGTATGGGACACAAACATCTATTTTTCTGATACCCAATTACATGATGGATCAGATCAGTTTTGTTGACAAAATATAACACTGTCGGTTATTCATTTTTTTCTCAATTGCTGTTGAAAGTCAAGTTTAAAAAAATTGTTGCCATTCTTCAAGTCAACAATAAAAGGAAGAGGAGAAGAGAACAATGTTTATTACGTTTCTTCGTTGTTAGAAATCCACGAGTGTATAAACATATAAGACCTACGAGGGTATCAAATGAAACTCATAATACTAAAGGCTTCTTGGACGCGTATATGGATATGTATAGGCTTAGGAGTTAAGTGAGGCAAAGTGTTGGCTAAGATAAACCACTTCAGACTTTGAAACTTTTAAAGGTCAAATGTAAATATTTCATTGAACTCTGGAACGAATTGCCCATACATTACCTTCATGGATGTGGCTGTTAGCCAGACACAAGCTTTTGTCTCGTATTAGGCCATTTTTGCATTTTTAATTTAAATAAATCAAGCCTTTTAATTCTTGAAATCCGAGAATCTAAATGAATACATGAGTTATCTTCCTTTGATCTTTGACGTCATTAGAGATTTGTTTCCGGCGCGGATCTACTTCGTAACGTATGACAATTAGTACTAACGAGTTTTAAAAGCAACGACTCTTTACACTTTCGCTCGGAGATGCCCTTCTGCACTTCCTTAAACTGCAGGAATACTTACCGGGTCGGAATCAGCTTCCATCATTTCCCGAAAGATGAAGAGCTCAGGAAAAAATGGTTAGTGAAGATGAAGCGGGCGAATTTCTATCTCAACTCAACATCCCACCGCCTGCTTCGCCTGATGCGTTATTGGTAGTGGGCTCATACCTATACGGGAGTGGGAAATCGTTGTTGTCAGTTGATGAGGAGCAATTGTCGGTCACTACGGAGCTAATTTTTTTAGTAAAAACTCCACCATCATACATGGTAAACAACCTGAAACCGATAGACTCTTTGAATGTAAACAACTCTATTGGCGTCACCCAAGATTGCTTACAGCGCCAAATTCAGGGAAGATAAGTCATGTATGGCTTTTAACATTGGTTGCGCGAGGCCCAAAATACCATGTTTTTTGGAGGTCAATGAAAAATTAAATTATCCGTAAAACGTCATTTTTGTGCTGCTAAGTTATTAACAGGAACCCTCCAAATAATTTTTTTAAACAATAAACCCGGTTTTAACCCCATTATATTTAATCTTTAAAGAATATATCCCTCGAAATATCGCAAAATGCCAGAAAACTATACAATTGCCATACCAGTTGCTGATAACCAAGCAACGCTTAAGTATTTTGTGACATTTGCCTTACACAAGGTTACCGTTATTTTCCAAACGCTTTACAGGATCGTTTAAGGCTATTTGTGCTATCCAAAAACTGTTTAAGACGGCCTCTAGATTTTCAAGATCGTATACTTCCTTAATCGTCTCTGCGAAATGTGATGTGAGAACAATCCATTATTGCCACTCGGGCCTCCAAAAAACCCTTGAGAATGATAAGATTCGGTATTTTCTGTATCATGTCAATCGAGCAAATGTTTTCAAGCTAAAAAAAAATCATGATAGTCTGAGATATCCATCAAGACATATCACTCAATGTCGATACCCATATACAATGGTATCCAAGCGGGGAAGATCTAGCGTCTATGGAAACTCGATAAAAGGGTAGTAAATAATGATTCACAAGAATGTCACTCTTGGGAGGGATTTGAATGGCTCAATTTTTACGGAGAATAGCTATGGTTATCTAATTTACAGGTCTGTTTCACTTGTGTAGCGATGGCATCAAATTCAAGCATTCAATATAAGTATTATCTAACAAGGAATGCTTTCCAGAAACTATAACGCCATGTATAGATTTCTGTTGTAAGTAATTATATTAAGAATGCTTATTTAGTTAAGCGCATGCCCATTGATATCCTTATTATTTGTTGGCAAATTAAAACCAAGCATACACAAACTTGTGGATTTATATGAAACGAGGATTGATTTTCCAACAGCAATATTCATTGACAAAAGCATAGACACTTAGACTATATAATGGCAAAAACTAAACCAACGTATAAAATAAACCAATAAAACCTCATCTGCCACAACAGGGCGGGCTTTGATAAGAAGAAAAATAAAACAGGAAAACAGGCCAGCGAAATCATTATGTGTGTGAATCAGTACACATCAGTAATACATGATGCTTATGCTTAAACATGATGCTTATTTTAGGACCAACTGTTGTTGCCTTATGCCAAGAGCATTGTGTTACGTAAGTAAAACTAGAATAAACAACAAAACTTTCGTATGATGAAAAAAACTGGATTGTGTTATTATAATTTTTTCCAAGCTTTGTTTTAGATATGATCTGCTATCGGTAATGAATATATGTGGGTGCAGTGGTTTTATATGATATAGTTTCGTTTCGTTAAAATATTGTTTGACATTAGTTTAGCATAAAATGTTTCATTGGACCCATCTTTGATTGTGGTGTAAGAAAAACCAATCAAGGACTAGGAACTACTGTAATTTAAACGTCTAAAGCTGAATCTATTACGCTGTACTCAAGATTATTACTATTTTATATGGCCGCGTTCTCAGTTTTAGTGGGAGAGAAAGCACGCTATTTGCCCGGAGGAAACCATCGACCTTCGGCATGTACCTGATAGCTCTTCCACATACGGAGATCGATTAGAAAATCCAATTAGAATTATTTTCAATTGTGTTAAGTGAGATACGATCCCGAGCCACATCGCCACATACTCCAAGAGACTGAGCCAACGAGGTACCTTCATGATTTTGGGCAATTTGTCTGCCAGGTGTAATAAGACTTTGATAAGATTTGTGACATTGATATATTTAGCTCAGCATCACAGAAGTCCGGTAATCTAGTGATACATAGTCCGTTGCGATTGGTTCCGAAAAACATTGAAAAACAAAACATAACAATCCCTTATATTTGGAAAGAGAAACAATCCTATGAGACGAACAGTCCGGTGTTATCAGTAAGTCGTGAGGAAATTTTCTTCGAGTCGCATGTTTTGCTCTTAATAAACAGTTAACTTGGCCAGTAATATATTTTACCAATCATAATATGCCTTATAATTATGTTAATATTAATATATGAACATCTTTAAATATAAACAGCATAATATATCGGCTAATGTACTTTTAATCTTACTGTTAGCTTTATTTATAGTCGATGTTAGAAACGGAATCCACTAGGGACTATTATTCTCATCATTCAAACATATCAAAGAGACACATACATCCGAATTCCCACTGATTAGTCTAGCGTAATAGAGCAACGTAAGCACTCCGAGGGATGACAAAGCTTCATGTGTAACTCAATATTTTGGTTTATTAGATCAAACCACCATCAGGAGTAGAGATACAACGACAAAACCTAGTTTATATTTCAACAGGTAAAGTGTCAAAACATAACTATGTTTGTCCTTGTATCTCTACTCCTGATGATGGTTTGATCTAATAAACCGAAATATTGAGTAAAACATGAAGTCTTTGTCATTTCTCTGAGATACATAAATGACACATTACTACAAAATCGCTATCTAACTTGCGTAAACAAAACAATGTCTTTGGGATTCGTGCCTCGGAATAGGACATACGACGAGGGAAAGACCACATTAAATATTTAAACAGACATCAGCTGCCTACTTTATTATTATTTGCTGACAGCTACACCCATCCGAATTACTCACTGGAGAGATTTTACGGGAATAAGAAGGACACTTGTTGCTAATCCTTTTCAGAATGTGTCTCGGATCCTTCTCACCAGGGATAACTTGAAGCGCCATCTGCCATGAAAGTTAACTCACTTTATAAACTGAATTCCCCTTGCGTTACAACAGTGTACCATTTCACGTTGTGACGGCATCTTCTCTGTAATACAGTTACATCATCACCCTAGTATAAGTACTAATTTGTATAGTGATTACATTAATTCCATTAAAAAAGAATCATTTGCAAGCATCGTGTAGGTGTGTATTTTATCGTCTGCGTAATCATTCTGCTGCCAGTCTCTCGAGACAATCTATAGCAGGTAGCTTTTCTTTGCACAAAGCGGGAGGCAATATATATTCTTGGATTGTCCTACATATATGGCTGTTGACTTACTTGTTCTAAAGTGACATGAGCTGCTAAATATAACAAAAATTAGAATTAGCTAATTGTGGGTTATTTTTTTCATCAAAAGTCGCTTTTAAAAATTAACATTGAAAATTCCAATACTCTTTGAAGTTATGTACAAGCCACAAGATACAATGATTAGTTGGAAACTAGAGTATTTAGTTTGTGTTAAGGTTGTGAAAAATATCTCTCACAATATACAGGCGACTAAAAAGAAATCGATTTTTTTATTCAACGTGATAAAAATAAAATTATCAGGTACCCTCAGGCAGAAGTTCTGTGAAGCAATTGGTAAGAATCCACTAAATAAATGCAGGAGAATCTCTCAGTGATACCAACGTACTGAGAGGACGAATTAATTCGAATTTCCAACACTGGTGAATTTTGTTTGAGGCTGTCACGAACAGAGAAATACTGAAACATGCTTATTTGTCATAACTGAAATCAGACAGGGCGGTTTTTTATCTTCACCCATAATAAGTGGTTGAGAAAGACCCCCTCTGAGATAATTCCCGTGCGTTAAAAATCCTTTGTCATGGTCAATATTCAATATATTGCCCGTATGTGGGTTAAATCTTTCAATGGCATTTAGAAGTTGGAAGGTTACAATAAGGTCAAGAATTACTTATGGATAACAACTTCTTGGTTTATTGGGTGACGACGTTTCGATGTAGTTCTTACATCGTTATCAAATTGACTTTGATAACGATGTAAGAACTACATCGAAACGTCGTCACCCAATAAACCAAGAAGTTGTTATCCATAAGTAATTTCTTGACCTTATCGTATGTGGGTTCATGGGAGATAAGAATAGACCACAGCTTCCACGAGGTGATTTGTCATAAAAGGCAACTAAGCATTCCCCTGTGGCAATTTTTTAAGTCTTCAAATTGTGTACCAATAAGCTTTAAAAGCACTTCTTAAAATTGTGTAAATCAATTGCTGGTTCTCAAGCATTGTGCTCGTCGAATGACTTGCCTTGCTTAAGGTGACGTTGCTGCTGTATTTCGCGAGCCTTAGCCTACAGTTTTGCTATATATATGGAGAACAGTTCTCCCATGGTGTTTAATATTTCTAACCAATTACTTAAGGTGCAATTCTGATGATGATATTAACGAAATGATTTCTATTTACAATATTTGGGAAAAATAGCCATTCAATTTGACCTATAAACCGACGGAAAGATGTACAAACAAAGCTTCTTCCAGACTTTTCTTCGCACAATTTCATCTGGGATTATCATTTAGATTATATAAAAATTGTAAAAATCGCCAAAAACAAAACAGGATTCAAGCAAACCAGCAAGCAAGCAAAGTTGACTTGAAAGCATTACAGCCGGTTAAACGTATTCCTTTTCCTCTATATTATTGTAGGTTGTATAACGTTTGCTAAGAGCGAGCAATAAAGCATGCTAATACAGAATAACATAAACCTGGAACTACTGTCACAGCAGCCAATGAAAAACGTTTATACTTAAGCTATTTTAGTTCAAGTTACACCTTCAACAGCGTCTTGATACAGTCACTTACTGGATACGTTGAGACTCGCTTTGTATTCTTGTGTGCCAAATAAAACGGAAGCTTTCTGAAGATTCTGACCTTTGTTAAATGGACGACTTTGTCTTAAAAAAAAATCATTCTTTTTAACAATGACCCGTAATTGGCTCGGGGTCCTAGGGGACCCCTGGGGCTCTAGAGGATTAAAATTATTATTGGCAAGACGTATGACCGGTTAGGAGATGAAGACTTCTGCATAAAATCACCAAAAAGGTTTGAAAATCTAATAACTTCGTGAGTTGACGAAAACTCGATTTATGCTCTGTGTAAGAAAATCCAAGTAGACAGGACCCTCAAGCATTTATCATTTTGTAAAGGATTAATTTTATTTGATTATTTATGCAGTTTTATGTTCATAATCTAATTGTTCACAAAAACAAAACCTATACATAAGGGGACCATTATCAACAGGGTGGGCGTACTGAAATAAAGCCATCTGTCTATGGCTGTTGATGGGTGGCCTACCATAAAGGAAATCCATATCAATAAAACCTTGCACGTCTAGACATTGTTATCTGATTGATATAGACATACGAGTTCATTTCCGGACTGATCGACCAAACAGGAAAATCTCAAGGCTGCAGCGAACATTTTGAGTAGATGTGCTGTTTGTGAAAGTTGAAGAACGATCAAGCTGTTTAAATAAATATATGAAGGTGATGTGTAGTTGACAAATACAGTAAAGCTAGAGGATATCAGACTCCATTATGATTGTTTATAATGTTTATATGGTCATAAACTAAATTGAGATGGATGTAAGGTGAATGGTTTGACGAATGTAACAACCTAAAATGAAAAATCTCATGCGCAATTTGAAAATTAGGTCGTATATGTACGCCTTCGCTTTAATGTTGTTGAAGACAACAAGTCTCTAAGGAGGAATCATTCCCAAAACAGCAGTTACGTGCAAGCCATGAGTTTGAAAATCTTGCTTACGGTCTTATTTTTGAAGAAAGGTAAATTTCCAGCAATTGGCATCAGTTAAATTATCATGTGCAGTCATTTTCGAAAGTGTGTCGTTTAACTTTGGCCTAGTGGTTTGGGATAAGGCGACAAGACACATTACCAACCATATAATACCAGTCGCTGTTAAACTGATAATCCGGGTAGTTACGTTCAAGTTACGGTGAAGACATTTGTTCAGGAACACATCCCGTATGCATCATTTGCCATGTCTATCATCCATCAGACTATAACATGTGAAAATGACTGCATTTACATATTTGCAACTCTTCCTATAATGCAAATTCTACGTTTTTAACTTACTTATAAAGGTGTTATTCTGTTCTTATACACATATCTAAAATATTGGCAAATCTGTATACCTGAATATTTAGGCAGTTTTGTTTGAAGACATGCATTATTTCTTTGAAAAGTACCCCTCTTTGCTGATTTAGGCCTATAATAAATGAATACACATTCCGATAATTTGAGTTGTATTTACATATAGACCAAAACCTTGCTTCACATCAAGTTTGGGAATGCGTGTTAACCTCGGTTAAGAGATAATTTCTTCTTTTTAGTTTTGCTTTGATTCAAGGAACTTACACCATTTGGTTACACGTTTGTATCGTCTTTCGAGGAGTGACGTTGCCTCACGTAGCTCCTAAGCCTATACATATATATATAAGGGTCCAAGAAGCCTTTGATAATATGAGTGTCAGTTGAAATCCTCGTAGGTCTTATATGCAGTCACGGATCTCTAACAACGAAGAAAAGTAATAAACTTTGTTCTCATCTCCTCTTTTATTGGCGACTTAAAGAATGAAAGGAATCTATTTTAACTTGACCTTCAATAGGAAATGGAAACAATTCAGATAATTGAGAAACACAAAGAAAGCTTTTTGTTTCCCATAATTAATGTCTTTACGAGGGCATTTATCAAGGATGAAATGCAGATATTGTTTACATGAATTATCACCGACTGACGCAAAATCCGTATTACAGCATTTAGTCCATTACAGTACCGTTGCGATAAAGAACGCTTCTTCAATTGGGATCCCTTCATTTTTGCTGTATTTACAATTAAACCTCTTATTTTAAACTGTTATTTTTTTAATTATTTAAAAAATTGTAAACACAAAATCTAAAATCCATGTATAGCCAGATAAAAATGTCATTACATGAAAGGGTTATATGTTTAACCAATTTGTTCAAGAGAAACGCCCAAAATGTC
Organism: Lepidochitona cinerea; assembly: GCA_963971465.1. Taxonomy (NCBI): domain Eukaryota; kingdom Metazoa; phylum Mollusca; class Polyplacophora; order Chitonida; family Tonicellidae; genus Lepidochitona; species Lepidochitona cinerea. The sequence continues at coordinate 11,139,308 of OZ020559.1, forward strand.
TTACCAAAAACGCCAGAAGTAATCAAAGTGGAAATATTTATCTATTCTAGCCGTCGAGACGATTTGCCTTGGTAGAACAGACATGAACTAGTCAAACATGATGCTCATCAAACTAAAAATAAGTATTATGGGTGAATGATCTATTTGTGAAATTTGAGGTGTTGTGAGAAATGTGCGTGCTATTGATGGTTGAGATAATAGTGACGAGATAGTGATATGAACTTTATTAACTTTCTAAGATATCACCTTATCCCATAGTTCAATTTACCGAACTTATGGTGATATTACACATACCAACGTTCAGTCTACGAATGTTGAAATGCTGGTCGGTAAAGTCCGACGCACTTTTGTCGGAAATTACAAGCCATGAAAATAATATTGTAACTGCTCTGCATGGACAATTCCTTCCCCAGACTTCTTTAGAACTCATAAAAGATTATTCTTGTCCTCTTTTATTTATTTTTATTTTTTTTATTTATTTGGCATGCACCATTTGACCCAGTTCGAATGTCACGCAAAATGGCGGCAAAGTATCCAAGAAATGGCAGTTTGTTGTTGTTTAAGACCAGGTGTACGCCCTTTGGGATAGCTACATGTAATAAAAGCGGACAAGAATAATCTTTTATCAGTTTTAAAGAAGTCTGAGGTAGGAATCGTCCATGCCGAGGAGTTACAAAAATATTTTCATGGCTTGCAATTTAAGCATCATTTCCACCTTGTATTTCAAATTCGTATACTGAATGTTGGTATATGTAATATCACCATAAGTTCGGTAAATTGAACTACTTATCCCAGTGGTCTTTTTAATCTATACTCATTACACACGCGGTCTACGACAGTGACCGGCGCATTATTCACCGGCACCGTATTAAAACGGCTGTGGTCCAAATAAGACTGCGGATGAACGAGTATGTTGCCGTCCATCTTATTGTGTATTTTCTATTTTTCTGATATAAATCACCCCAAGGACTATTTAACTTTTGTGGCTGAACAATATGGAAAAACGGACTTTTTAAAAGACAAGCTATAAAACATGGTAATGCCTCAAGGTAAACTGGAGTGAACATTGCAGCAGCCAATCGAAAACATTCTTGTTTTACCTATTGGTCGTCCATGCTAGACATCCAACAGCTTATAGATACAGATCGCTGGTTGGGTCTTTTAGATTTACTTTGCACTCTACTAAAACGGAAGTTTTAGAAGATTCTGACGTTTGGCCAATGAAGGACTTTGTCTGACTCCTTTAGAAAATGGCAAATGCTTGAGGCACCTGTCTGTTTTGTTTACCTCACACAACAGATTAATCGAGTTTTCGTCCAGTCACTAGAAGCTTTTGTTTGCCATTCCTCCACCCACGCCCACCAACCCACACACAAAATAATAAAAATAATAATAATAATAGCCGGATGAAATATGTTTTGGGATTGAAAGGGAAACAATGTCTTTAAAACTAAACATGAATATTTGAACTGCTTCAAGCTTTTGTTAAACAGATTTACATCAGTTGACGTTATTTTATACGGGACGTTAAGAACATGCGACAGATAAACCTGTATAACTTCCAAACTCATTGTTATTAACCCAATTTAATGAATACAGTAAGCGTCAGAAGAATCGACAGTTTTGAGCAAAATATGGTCTTTCATAGGGAGACTTGATGAGATAAAACAGTTATTTTGAGTTATTTATGAGGTAGATTCATAATGTTTCTGAGTAAAAAATACCATATGGTCCAGATATTAATAGAACACGGTCATTGTAGGAGTGGAAAAAGCCACAGGGGAATTATCTAGTCTGTAAAATAAGCCTCTATGAACATTTTCTTATCGAACGCTATCTTCAGAATGTTTTTTACAGGAAATGCGACTTTCTTGTACTTACAAGCGATACATTGGTATGTGGATGTTTTTCCAGTTATTTGTTTTCCAAATACAATGTTTGCCGAATTTTGTGTGATTTGCCTATAGTAACTTTTTTTTACAAACATCTTGCGGAACGTCTAAAAACATAAACATTGCTATTGGAATTGGCTTAATTAGTTGTATAACCCGGAAAAACGTTAGGAGATCCATGCATTTTGTCGGCTGGCTCTTAAGTTACATGTAGATAACACTTGAACCTTCGTTTTGATATTATATTTAAAAGGCTTGTGAAACAACACAAGTGAAACAACAATCTAACGGATACATAGTTTCAAAAGTGGCACGAGCTGTCAAAAGATTGATATTTTCCCTTTAAAACAGAATCTTAAAAGTATCGGCCATATTTCTCAAGAAGTACAATTCAAAGCTTTTTAGTGGCACTTGTCTGGATAATGTACCTTAAGGTAGTGTTTTGTACTAACTTAGGCTTAGAATGAATGAACGTTCGTTCAGTTTATATAAATTGTGTTTACTTTTCGGCTACTATTCGGCTCGTACAGCACACATACCGATTTTCCTTATTCCAATGTCAGTCATTTATTTTTTTCGATTATAAGACTATCATTTTTTTCTCAGTAGAGTGAATGTGAAACTTTAACACAATAGCTTAATTAGTCATAATACATTATCTCAAACGGAGTTATTCAACTGAAAACAGGAGGTGGGGAGTTCCGTTTTAATGCAGCTCTTGTATTCAAAACGATTTAAGGTTACCGGTCTGGCATTATCCGTGTGTTTATTTATTACGTTACCCAGGTTAAAGATAGATTTTTTTTTACTATATGTATTGCTTAGGGAGAATCGACAAGTTCCATAGCTTATTCTTGTTAGCAACAACGTAGATTGCCCTTTTTATGTGTCACCTATATATTTTTCGAGGGTAAAACCTTCAACGACCAAATTTAGGTAATAATGCTAGTGATATGTATTGAATAATGGGATCACGTAAAAGAAAAGAACAAGTTTTAATACCCAACAAGGCGAGATGAATAACCAGAGCCTTATACATCCTTGATAGAAAAATATTATACCTTCAAACGCTAATAGAATCATGCTATAATATTCCAAGCAGAATTACTGTCGTTCAACCTAGGGGTATTTATCCTAATCGGCTGAAACTTAATCCCACTATTAATTTACTTGAGACGAGGGGAATCGAGAAGATAACCTTATACCGAACTTCGGGTAGATAATTTTCATCAAAAGAAATGTTGCCAGCCATGAAGACATTTTCCAGGAATTGACTGTGAATCATGGATGATAATATCATACGTGTACCTTGTATCGAGTTTCTACAGATGCCTGATCTTTGTATGTATAAAAATTTAAATTGCCTTGATCGCAAAATTGAAATCCCATATGACATGAGTTTTAAAATGCTTATTATTAATTAATAATTTGTTTGTTGATAAATGCTCGACGATAAATGGCTAATATTTTTTGAGACAGTGTTTACATTAATAATGATCCAGGTATAAAACCGTTAGCCATCGCTTAATCTCTAAATGCTTAATCAATAACTCTTGGGAGCACATTGCAGCCTTTTTAAGGACAGCAATCTTCACTATTTAGAAAAAAGAAAGAAGTCCGCCCATTTACTCAAACAGGTGGCTTTTTTTTACTGAAAATGGCTTATTAATTTTACAGCATCCTATATAGAAAGAAAATATATGAGCAGCATGTAAATATTCCGGTTTTTCTAAGTTAAGTTTTTTCACTGTGGCAGAAGAATTTTCTCTAGAAGACGAACTATGTGCGGGATAATTTCTTAATTCAAATCAACAAAAATACAATCTTATATTTCCCCCGTTAACAGTTTCTGGAAAATAAGGAGACTGAGAAAAAACATTATTTTACTTTTGTTGAGAGAAAATTTTAACATAGAATTCGAATTTCGTGTTGATATCATTATTTGATTCTTTATTTGACTTTATTCGATATATTGGTTATATGGTTGGAAAAACGATCTTACAGAAAACACCAAAATCACATCAAGTTGAAATTGTAAACCCTTGGTTGCACAACATGGTTTATAAAAAACTGATTTATCTTAAAAACAATTTCAAATTGGTCATGGTATGGACCGTTTTTTTGTCCAGAAAAAAAAATAAAAAAATTATTTTACACATACTTGAAAACTTTTATGCACCATGGATTTTTAACGCAGGTCAACTTAGAGAATGCTTCTTGGTGATTTTTGGGCCAAAGCTGTTCTTTCCTACTTTCTGTGATTTATTTATCTCAGACAAGCGTAATGTAAGTTTATTACAGAACAGCTAAATTGGCACAATGCAAGTTCTTGCCAATAGACGAGAATAGGATACAAGTACAGTGTTAAATCGACACTATTTGGAAATATACAACGATATGGATCACAGATGATCAATGTTAAGTTAATACGACTGGTATTTAGAAAGCTGTTAGGGTTCTGGAGATAATTTATTGTAGTATTTGCCCACCGATCTTTCATTTGAAGTAGCCATGATGACTACTCTGTTTTGGCGAACATTACGTTTTAGCAAACTTTATGAAAGTAATTAATTTGAAAAGTACCCCGAGCAACTGTTCGTTTATACAACTCTTTTATACAATAATCTGAATTTACTGCGAGGCACCGAACATTGGCAATTTAGCACAAAGAAACCAATCCTAAATTAACAGACAAAATATGTGTTAAAAGATCGATTTAAATTATTTATACAAATTAAATTTTGGTGTTTTTATTGAAGATTTACTATGGACAATTTTCCGGATTAGGTCCCAGTGACGGTCTTAACATAAAAATAAAATAGATATATAAATATACTTAAGTTTTGCTTAAAGCTCTGACTGTATTTTGCTTCATGATACAGTTCTGTGCAATACTGCCCAATGGCAGTAGAGAGCTATATGAGAGAACGAGCGCAGTGATGATGTCATAAAATGTGGCGGCATGGCACTTCCGGTAAAATGGTGGCGCTTCCGGTAAAATGGCTGCACTTCCGGTAAAATGACGGCGCTTCCTGTCAACATGGCGGCGCTTCCGGTCAAAATGGCGGCGCTTCCGGTAAACCCCGCACTAAATTTAAAATGACGCATATCCTCGATTAACGTCAAGTCATTAAATCAATGGCATCCATCGATAGGAAAAAACAATGAAGCATATAAAACAATAGACTTGCCACGCATCGAATAAGTTACCACGACCTATAGCAAAACTAAAAATCTTAAAAAAAGAAATCTTACCTTCAGGATCTCTATTAAGCGTTGTTGTCCACACTGCGTTAGTACATGAATCATATCTCCACGTGTAACAACCTAGAACTGACATCTAAGCGTAAAATTCAAACCAGGTACCACACGTGACCTATTCAGCCTAAACGTTAGCCTTCCAATCAATGATCGATCCTATAGTTAGTGGGCGGTGCTCGTGGTGATTTACGTGCTCCATACTTAATACAACTGACTTGTATCCTCCATGAGTACCATTAAAGGGACCCCCTGCTCGAATAAGCTTTTAACTCTAAAGCGCCTATCAAAAAAAATAACGCCCCGCTGGACAAAGCCACGAGAGTCTTTCGGTATACGGACTTTATCGAAATCAACTCAATAAATATGAAATACCACAGTTGTATTAACTGATAGACCTAAATATGAAAATATAAAAAAAACAATGGAAAAAAACGTACTATTTTGCCCGGCGGGCGTTATGTCTTTGGTCATTTAGATACTGTTTTTCGTCTTGAATAAACGCCCGAGCACGGCCGCTTAACGCCCGGCGGCCGCTTAACGCCCGGCGGCCGCTTAACGCCCGGCGGCCGCTTAACGCCCGGCGGCCGCTTAACGCCCGGCGGCCGCTTAACACCCACCGGGTGTCTGTTAGTGATATGGGCAAAAAGTACCAAGGACTAAAATTTAGGCTGCTGGGCAATTAGAACGATAAACATGCTGGTTACAATGACTGTAATATCATTCTTTGGATTTTATTAGTGTAAATATCTGGTCGCTAACTGATGCATAATGGATTATAGCTTTACTGTTTTTATACATTCGTTATTGTATTATCAATCTTAACAAAACGCATTTAAAAATTATACTTTACCATTATATATTGTGCCAATCACAAAATTCAATTGATTTCAATTCTACTCTTCAGAAAATCGATATTTGTACACGTTGCTAACTACATGTCAGTTTTTTCCGGCTAGTCAGGGTGTCACAGCTGCGACCCCCTGGAGATATGATATTGATGCTTTACTGTAGATAAGACCGCTCTCAGGAACTTGACTAGTGGGGTTTCTTAAATATGTACTGTGTCAGGGAGTTATTGGCCGTTTAACGCTATCAATTAATACAACTGTGGTATTTCATATTAAATGAGTTTTTCAAAGTTGATTTCGATAAAGTCCTTATACCAAAAGACTCTCGTGGTTTTGGCCAGCGGGGCGTTATTTTTTTATCGATAGGCGCTTTAACGAGTTAAAAGCTTATTCGAGCTGGGGGTCCATTTGATGGTACTCATGAGGGACACACGTCAGTTGTATGAAATATGGAGCACGTCAATCACCACGAGCACCGCCCACTAACTATAGGATCGATCATTGATTGGAAGGCTAACGTTTAGGCTGAATAGGTCACGTGGGGTACCTGGTTTTAATTTTACGCGTAGATGTCAGTTCTAGGTTGTTACACGTGGAGATATGATTCATGTACTAACGCAGTGTGGACAACAACAACAACGCTTAATAGAAATCCTGAAGGTAAGATTTCTTTTTTTAAGATTTTTAGTTTTGCTATAGGTCGTGGTAACTTATTCGATGCGTGGTAATTCTATTGTTTTATATGCTTCATTGTTTTTTTTTCCTATCGATGGATGCCATTGATTTAATGACTTGACGTTAATCGAGGATATTATTTTTTAAATTATGGTTTTAGACTCACTTTCTTAACAGTTTTATCTATGTCTTAACGCTATGGTTCAGCGTCTTGGCGTCCAAAAATTACTTTCTTAACGCCATTTACTATATTTTTTCCAAATATACTGATAATTTGATAAGTGGTAAAGGATGTATGACTAGATGTTTTATGCCTAGACTGAAAAAAGTATTTTACACATTTTCTTTCAATTTTCCTGATCAAAGTTCACATTTTGTGCCCGTACTATAGTACGAGAATGCTATTGATTTGATGGTTTTGCGCTTAACGTCCGGCGGCCGCTTAACTCCCGCCGGGCGTCTGTTAGTGATACTTTCTTAGCGTATTTCTTTACGTCTTAAAACAACGTCTTAACAGCTGCATTCTATTGTTTTCTACCAAAAATCTCTTTCTTAACGTCATTCCATTTTTACACATTTTTGTTAAATATTTCTGATTAAAGTTAAGATTTTGCTCGATATCATTTTCGTACTATTGTACGAGATGCGGGATTTCCCGGAAGTGCGTCATTTTAAATTTAGTGCGGGGTTTACCAGAAGCGCCGCCATTTCGACCGGAAGCGCCGCCATGTTGACAGGAAGCGCCGCCATTTTACCGGAAGTGCCACCATTTTACCGGAAGCGCCGCCATTTTACCGGAAGTGCCATGCCGCCACATTTTATGACGTCATCACTGCGCTCGTTCTCTCATATAGCTCTCTACTAATATCCATCCGGTCTATGCCGTAATGTTTAAACTCCTGTTTATATTTTGATGAAATGTATGGGCATTTGTCAAGAAAGAACTTTAAATTGAAAGTTAAACATACTGGACTATTTGTATGCACCATGGTGTATTAACGTAAGGGGTTTTCTTAGTAATGTTTTAGCCAAAAAATGTATAGCCTGGGTAGACAAAACCACTATGTTCTGATATTTATAAGTCGTAGACCAACGTAACGCAAGTTTATTACGGAACAGCTGAAATTGGTACAAAGCAATCTCCCTCAAATAAATAAAACGGCTACTAATACAGTCTTAAATCGACATTATCTGGAAATAAACAATATAGATTACAGAAGATCGATATTTAGAAAATACGACTGATTAAAAGAGCCAGGCGGTCCAGGAGATAATCCCTTGTCGTATTTGCCTGCCGACTTTTCATTCGTAATAGACTTCTTCGGAAATAATACATTTTAGCCTTTTTTTTAAAGTAATTAAAAAAAAAACGTCTGCCAGTATATTCCAAGTCTGATCAACAGTTTGCATGCTTATTAAAATTTTCAGTAGGACTTCGAAGACCAAAACTATTCTACTGACTTGGTTGCTGTTAAATATATCGATAATATACAATCAATATACAATCTACAGTTCTTTGATTTAATAATCATAGGGAGAGTTAATGTAAGTTTACTGTGAAGCATTTGGTATAAAACATTTTTTCACAGAGTAGCCAATCGGCTGCCTTCATCGTTTTTAATTGTCAATATTAATATACATTCAACAATATTGGTTATAAGGGAGCATTTTAAATGATTTATACAAGTCTTGGTCATTGACTTAAAACTTCGGAAGAGTAAAGCATACTTTATACGGTACTAGATCAGCATTAATTAGACATATAGTTTACTGTGACATCAAATTAAAACAACGAGCTTTTAAGTCACCTTATTCAAATTATTGGAAGATATCGGACAGATATAGGAAGATATATCTGACAATTGTCTTGATTTTCTAAAAGAACAAGCGTAGACGATAATAGTTGAGTTAGAGTATATATTGGAGACAAAAGGAAGTTAACATTTCCTTATTGTAAATGAAAATCCGTGTGCCAAAAACTCATAAAGATAACATTACAGTCGATTGACATAAACTAAGCCAATTGAATGGTAGCTGTCAAGATTAGAATAAAAGGAGCTGAAATAAAAATAGCACAAGCGTTGTTATAGTTAACCGGTTTTATAAGAAACACCTCAAATTTCACAAACCTACCATCCATACATAATACTCATTCTTAGTTCGACGAGCATCATGTTTGACCGTTCAGTTCGAAAGCGGGCGTTCTTAGTAAGATATTTTGGGCGATTTAATTTCGAATTGGGCTTAGGCAGGTTTGTAAATATTATTCAAGGACTTTATTCAGTAAGTTAAGAAACCATTAGACTATCAACTCTGTGTAAACTTTATGTTTTATCTCGGGGTGGGGTAGGGCTTTGAAGGGTATATTAGGCATGACAGTCTGATGATTATTAAACAAACGAATCCATTGGTTACCAATTATACTACTAAGAGGGTTGGTTTGTTTGGGGCTTTTTGAAATAAAAATATAAAAAAATGTGTTATAAAAGTTTTTCGCTAAAGATAAATCCATTTGTTCTTCTTTGATTCGAACATATTTTAAGGGAAGTGTTGCAGAAATAATTAAAGTTGTAACGTATAAATGCTGACAGTGACGTATTATCAGAGTAAATTTTTTAAACTAGTTAGAGAAAATAGTAAAAGATAACCACCGTCATTTGTATGCTCTTTTCAGGGCAAGAATTGTTATTATAAACTATTTTGTGATGTGAGTAGATAGTTTAAATGAATCAGTAAAAAAAATCAACCGAAAACTCCACACAAAAACGAAGATTGTGTTTATGCATTGAAATCAATTAGATACAAATAAAATCAGTGAACTAAGGGATTCGTAGTTTAGAAAGTTTCTAAAATAAAAAGTATTTTTCTCATCATATCATAAGATTTTCAGCTTAAGGATATGTCTGGAATTGGCCAAAACATCGGTTGATTAATAAAAGCGTGGATTGATCCGGTATGTTATCTGCATTTATCCTGTATACAAATCAACGAAGATGTAACTGGCCGGAAGAAGTAGCATAGAGGTCCCTTTTAAGAGAGGTTGCATGCGGGTAAAGTATAGATAGAAAAACTTTCGGAACTTTTTATCTAATCAAAAAGAAAAGTTTCAACATAGGCTGTCTTCAATGTTGTTAAAAAAAAAAACGAAAACGAGCAATATCGAATTACAAACAGGTGATTTTAAACTTTTAAAAAATATTCGATTGCCAGAATTTCTTATTTTAGAAATAAAGGCAAATCTAATTGGAAACATTACACAGCTGCTGTCAACTGAATGGCTTATTTTACTGATATTTCTCTTTGGCTCATTCGTCAGGATTTTTTATTCCTGATGTCTTGGTTCCCTGATGAAACAACCCCAGTTCCGAAAGAAGAAACCCACTTACAGAAAATTATCATTCTGCGTGATTGCAAATACATCAGTTTGTGACTGGATGACTTCTCAATTCTTTGATTTAAATACCATCTCTATTAAAATTCCAATAAAGCTTACAATAAACAACGATGTTGTTTGTCTGGAAATTTTTAACTGTGAAAAAGATTATATTCAAAGGGAGTTAAAATAATTCCATGCAGCGTGAAAATTGTTTGACTTTAGCATTCTTTGCTCTGTTTACAACAGTTTTGACCTTTAGGTCTTTCCTGAAAAGTCAAAGACGTTTCACCTTATATCCGTCCCAATTGGTCAGTTCCAGACGGCATTTTAAGCCACTCAAAGTGCAGTATTTTATCTCTTTTTACCCTTAATAACCAACTACTATATTTCTTCACACAGTTTGTACTTTTACATAGCTTTTAAAGACGAAGACTTTCTTTAAATTGCACTACACATTAGCAAGTACCCTCTGTGACATCGTCTGAAAGACTTAATATTCGCATACAACTTCGCAGCAAACGAATTACATTTATTTCTTTAAATATGAATAAGGTACAATAACCGTACTTCTTCAAGCTTAGAATTTCATTTAATTTTCGAGATCAAGTTGTGTGTTCCATTGTCCATAAATAACCATTTTGAATTATTTAGGCCACAGACAGAATGATTTGATTTAGAATAAATCTCTATTTGATATACACTGGACTTTACTTTTGATTAGAGTCATACATTGCCCAATGTCTTTGTCTTGGAATTTAGGCTTTGCAAACGAATTTCAGGTGATTCAGTCGGAGTTAAAATATATCCACGCAACATCTTTTGATCTGTTGACAGCGATCCTAAACTTTATGTCTGTTATAAAAGACCAATAACGCTCCGTCTGCTTCCCACCTGAATCGATCCCATGGCTATACGACCTTGCACACGACTCAAAGCACTTTTTCTACATCATATTTTCTCTACACTATTGTCATCGACACTATTATCTTCGCCACCAACATCACATACAATTCTTAAAACATCTCTGGTTTCACAAACAGACTATCTACCCACAATGCTCAATCTTAGCTCGACGTTTATTCAGGAAGTGCGCTTGTCTGTCTGTTCCACCAAGTGTCATAGTCACGACACAGACATTCTTGATGAATAAATATTTCCGCTTTGGTTACTTCAGACTTTCTTGGTCAGACATTTTTGGTTTTCGGCCAGTAAACTGATAAAACTCTCTGGCATTTCTATCTGGCTCTAAATACAGAGCGCAGTATCTGAGATCTTGACTGTTACTGTAGTTTTTCAAACGCTTTACACGTCTGTTTAAATGTCCTTCTAATAATCAAAGTTTTCCAGGTTTTCAAGTGGGTATGTTTCCTTAATGGTCCTTAATGTAATTTCTTATTGCCTCCAAAAAACCCTTGGGATAATTAAATTCGACAACTTTTACTTTTAGTCAATCAAGCAAATAAAAACTTAAAAGCCTGTTCGTCTGGGATCGCTATCAATAAATGCCCCGCAATGTCGAAATCCGTACGTAAACAGATCTGGCATCTATTAAAATCGATAAAAGCGTCGAATGTTTTACTTAAAAATGGCATAAGCTGCCAAAAGTCACACTTTTTTCATAATTTCTGATCGTCATGACAGTATGAGGCTTTGAAGGCCATCGCAAAACTAAATGATTGGCGTTGGAATGAGGAAAATCCATACAGTATGTGGCCTGTTCGAACCGAAAACGTGTTTTTGAAAATTTGAATAACCGGGACGACCATTCATTCATTTTAAGCCAAAGTTAGTTCAAAACAATACTTTATCGTACATTTTCGAGACTGGAAGCACTCAAAAGTGACGTTTTGATAAAAAATAGCCAACAATTTCAACATTCTGTTTTAACATCAAAATATAAACATTTTGGCAGCTCATGCCACTTTAATGGTCCCCAGAGAAAGGTGATGTAATTCCTTGTTGACTGCCATACCTCTAAGAACCCTTGGGACAAATTAAATTCGACAAATATTACATCAGTTCAATCAAGCAAGTAAAAACTTAAAATCCTGTTCGTCTGTGATCGCTATCAAGAAATGCCACGCCATGTCGAAATCCGTACATAATAGATCTGACATCTATTAACAATCGATAAAAGCGTCACTAGTGATTCGCGAGAATGGTCTTCTTGGAAGATATTTTATATCGTTGACGTTAATTTCTCATAATGAGTAAAGCCATATATGATTGACATCTTCACAAGTTTTGACCATAATTTATCTATAACTGACGAATGGTTGATATCATTTACACCTTTCTGAAGAGTTGACAGCTATTAAGTCATTTTTCTCCAATATCTCATTCACTGACATGGCTTATTGCTATTTGGTAAAAGAATTCCGTGTATCAATTTAGATCTTCCTTATACACTATAAATTTTCGAAGATATCACTTTATCCTCGCCATTAATGTCTCAAAATGTCTGGTTATCCTTCATTCGAACCCAGGTTTACAAATAAGCCAGAAACACATTAGATACCGTATTTACACAAGCCAAACGTAATTTTTGTTAAGTTATCTGTATTTGAGAATTAGCATTTTAAAACAACATTCCATATTCTATTCGGAAGGCACGTGCGGAGGACAGTGTCTCTTATTTATGGAACCCTTCATTGGAATTCGTATTGCAGTTAACTATTCTAATTATGCAGTTAAATACAGCCTACACAATTTTGTTCGAAGTCAAATTGTCTTGAAACTGAGATCTGTACACCTGATATTCGTACAATGATACTAATACCCAAATGACAATCAGAAACACACCTCTGTGTAATACATCTGTTGGATAAAATAAATCCATGCGACGGATCAATACCATCGCTTTGGATCTTGCTGTGTTATATTCCCATCCCAGATTTTAGACTTATCAATGTGTTTCCAACAAAGATATATTTGTCTACGTAACAAATAACCACTTTAACTATCATTTTAAAGAAAACAGTTTACCTGGATTCCAAACCAGTCATAACCAATGTCAAACATATAATTAACTCTGGAAGATAAACTGTTTTCGAATAGTTATTATTCAAAAATGATTTGCAACGTATTAAATATCAATTCACTAATAAGAAGGTGTTTTGACATTTTGATGTGAGAGACAACGGTATGTGATCCAAATTTCAAATTACCAATACGACAGCCTTAATGTATATGGTTTAAACCCTCACCCTAAGCAATTTGGCTGTCAGGTTCAATAAGTTTTTAATGAGTTGTGACATTTTGCCTTAAGCTTCACATCTCGGAAGAAATCCAATGATAATGATAAATTATCCGTCGCAACTGGTTCCGTTATTTGCTATAGCCATGGGGTGTTATTGAAAAAAACCCATAACAATTAAAGCAAAACAATAATATGAGACGAACATAAAAGACATTATTAATTGACTGTGCAAGTTATTACCCGAATACGACCTTCGCGGCCGGGTAATATCAGCAGACGAATCAAACTCGTATAACCCGTAGGCTGTATTAGCCGAGTTCAAGTCATATTGGCCGAGTTCAAGTCATATTGGCCGAGTTCAAGTCATATTGGCCGAGTTCAAGTCATATTGGCCGAGTTCACGGAGTGCGGCTTAAAGACGCAATTAACATGTGACGTCCCAGAGTTTGGCAGAAGCAGACGGCCGATGTTGATATCAAAATGTCTATACCATAGCCCGTTGCACAAGGTTTTATTGACAGGATATTATAGTGGGAAGAAAAAACTACTGTAAGTGAATCCGATTGCCGTTGTAGGGCAGCGGAAGAGGAAGAAACTTCTCTACTGATCCAGGAACAAAAAACACAGAGCGCAAAAAAGGTCGGACGTCTTTCTGTTTAGGACATGGATTTAATGTTTAGTGGGCGACCTCCTGTTCAACTTGACAGCTTGCATTAAATTAACTTCTACAGTCTATTAATAAAAATATTATAAATCGAGTGTTTTCGTATTGCCTTGGTATTGGCCTTCGGGTGGTTGCATTGACCCTCGGCCTGCGACCTCGGGCCAATACGGCCACCCTCATGCCAATACCAAGGCAATACGAAAACACTCGATTAATAACATATAGTATTATCCGTAAGTCAAAATGAAATTTTATTCCAGACCTTACTTTTTATCCCACGCAGTACCAATAGTTTACAATGAGGTATGACAAGTTAAAATATAGCTGATAATAATGCTAATATTAATCTATGAAGAACACCATTATATAACAACACAGCGTTCCGGTTTAATAGACAAAACAGATTACCCAAAGGAAAGTCCGATCTTGATTCTGTATTCTACTAAAATTCCAGACACGATCATTATACTGTTTTAGAGTTGGTGCTTTTGTATTAAACCAAATGTATGACGAATGAAAGGCGACACACAGTATATAAATATACATCAGCTACTGTATTAGTATCTGTTCTGTTGACAGCTATTCTCGTCAGAATTACTCCGTAGAGGGAATTTTTGCGAATAAAAATGACACTTGTAGCTAATCCTTTTGGGAATGGGTTTCTACAGCCACATTATCCTTCTCACCAGGGTAACTTGAAGAGCCATCTGTCAAGAAGCTGACTTGACAAACTTAATCCATCAGCATATATGAAATCCATTGTATTGTATCAGTGTTTCAAAACACGCAGTTGGCATCTCTTCTCAGTTATGGCACTATCCCAGTAGTAGTTGTTGACACCTAACGTTGATTTGAAAATGGTTTCAGTTGATTAAACAAAAACATGTAACATACTATAGATTGTTCGTGTACTACGTTGAGGATGTTGCAAACAGTTCATCCCGCATCAGACAAAATATCTTAATTTTGATTAAACGTCTTTCATCACTTGATTAAGTGGCATTTAGAAGTTATCAATAAATCAATGACTTGAAAACGATGTTTGTAACTACACCAAAACGTCGTCAGAAAAATTAACGAAGAAGTTTGATATCCATGCCAACCCCTGTTTGTCTTTGATCACGTGAATAATCCACTTTTTCTGCATAAGGCAGACGAACTATATGTGGTCACTTGCTCTTGAATAGATATTTTAAAAGCAGACAGCTTTTGTTAGGTACAGATTAGGACACAAGGTGCATGTGTCCTTATATTGTCTTAGACATCCAATAGTGGACAGAGTTGTCCTTGACGTTTGAAAGTGAGTGGATGGGAAGATCTAACATCGATTTTAAACAATAACGTTAATAAAAATCATCTAAACATGGCAGTTATCGGCAAGATGAAGGAATGAATTGGAAGGTGAATTGGAGACAAAATATCTTCCACATATACAGGTAAAAGACAAGAAATGGAAACATGCATATTTTCCATATAGAAATCGATTTTTCTTCTTCTTCGTAATAAAATTAAGATAGACAGTTAGCCTCAAGCAGAAGTTCTGTGAAGAAATTGACAAGAATCCACTAAACGAATGTAGGAGAATCTCTCATTGATACAAACGTACTGAGAGAACGAATTCATTCGAATCACCTACACTAATTGGTGAATTTTGTTTTGAAGATATCGCGAGGAGAAAGCACTAAGCCATCCCTAGTTTCAATAACGGAAATCAGACAGGGCGGTTGTTTATCTTCACCATTTATAAGTAGTTGACAAAGACCACCTCTGAGATTATCTCCGTGTGTTATTTTTACTGATCGATACTCAAAATATTGATTTTGTGTGGGTTGTGTTCGGCAACCCCTGGAAAGCAAGCCAGCAAACTGGTAAAATCGGTATATTCTTGTGCTTTTGTGAATTAAAATCATCCATTCATTAGGGACTGTCTGGCACTTTAATAAACACGGGTAGATTGTACAGAGGATATATTTCTAGTCTGCCGTATGTTGGAAATCACGTTACCAGTTCCAATAGACACAGAACTAATGGAAGAAAATTTTAGTTTTCTTACGGGCGATAAAAAACAAAAATAAATAAGTGGGCCCCAGGAGAATTGTTTTTGAAAAAAAAATCAATGAACAAATGTACAAGACGTTTTATAGGTTGACCTTGCTGTGGAATGAAATTGATTCAATGATGTTGAAACATGTCGACAAATGCGAGACTCAAAGTTGAAAAAATACATTTATATATACGACGTACATTGTATGCGTGTATGTTTATTGGATACATAATCCTACCCCCCCCCCCCCCCTCCCCCGGAAGGGGATCAAGCGTCTGCTGCACCAGCACAAATCCAGAAAACATCCAGCAATCGATACTATTATTTCAATTATCATGTCTTTTTACTTATAATTTGTTATACTATTATTATGTATCGTTTTATATTGCCTGTGTTATCAACCTTGTAAGGAGACGAACAAACAAGCTCTGGCTTACTGCACTACTCTTTCAGTTATAACTATATTTAAGCCAAAGTTGAAAAAATATTTGCATCGCTATTATTTGCTCTTCCTTAAGTCTAGATAAATAATCCTTTACAGTTTACACAACCGCTGTCAACTCATTGTCTATGTGAATAAACTTAATTTACATGTACTCCGCTGTTCTCTGTCATGATTTCTTATTCCTGCTAGCATGCTGCCTGTTTTTTGGATAAAACACCCACTCATCTATATTCGATAGAGAACAAAAGATCTTGTGCATAATTTGCAAAATATGCCACATTGCGACAGTTTCGATTAAATTTGCTACCTCAAAAGAACGTTAAATCAAGCGTTTGAAGTCACGAGAGAGTGACACAGACCTGAAGCTATTGACGATACGACCAATGAAAAACATTTATACTTTACCTATTTTTGCCCATGCCACACCTTCAACAGCGTCTTGATACAGTCACCTGTTGGATACTTTTAGACTCACTTTGTATTCTGAATAAAACGGAAGCTTTCAGAAGATGCTGACCTTTGTTCAATGGACGACTTTGTCTTAATCCTTTACAAAATGACAAATGCTTGAGGGTCCTGTCTACTTTGTTTTTCACACACTGAACATAAGTCGAGATTTCATCAAGTCACGAGGTGCTTTTTGATTTTCAAAACAATGTTGATGATTTTGTGCAGAAGTGTTTATCTTCGTCATTGATAACAAACGATTGGATTCAAGTCTTCAGAGTAATTCTTTGAAACACTTTAAACAACAAAAGCCTTAAGTACTATTTTAAAACAATTAAACACTAACCTTACTTGCAAATAATAACTTTAATTTTATTGGATTATTTAAAAAGATTTATGTTCAAAATCCAATTGTTCACAAAAACAGATAATACACATAAGCGGACCATTGTCAACACAGTGAGCAAACCGACATAAAGCTATCTATCTATGGCTGATGATGGGTGGCATACCATAAAGGGAATCCATATCAATGAAATCATCGCAAGTCTAGACCTTGCTCTCTGATTGATATAGACATACGAGTTCATTTCCGGACTGATCGACCAGACAGGAAAATCTCCGGGCTGCAGCGAACATTTTGAGTAGATGTGAGATTTGATGAACGATCAAACTCTTTAAAGGAATATATAAAGCTACTGTGTTTAGTTGACAGATACAGAAAAACTAGGGGATATCAGACTCCGTTAGGATTATTATGGCCCAGTCACAATGTCGGCGATCTGTCGGGGATTAGTTTTGGCCGGGGGTCGTCGTAGAAAATAAAGAATCCTTGAACAATCCTATCAATAATCCTAACAAAAGTGGAGCGGTCACATTGTCTGAGATTTTTTCAAGGATTTTGACCCGGTTTTGTCGGAATATCGCGGGATTAGCCTCCGATCGCCTCCGAATATCGGAGACGATATCTGCGAGGGTCCTTTCTTTTAATTTTTCCCCCACCCTGGGTATATATGGAGGAAAAGGAGGGTTTTCTGACCTCGCATCTGTATTTCTTCCTGTACAATGTAGCGTGGTATACCTCATCTGGTTGTACATAGAACAGTTACTTCAACGATTAATCGGAGGGCATCATAGGTCATCGGAGATTGTGTCTTGGATGGCCAAAATGGGTGAAAAATCTTGCGAGCAATCTTAAAATTTTAAATTCAAAGTTGGGGACCGCGACGGCTGTGGCGATGCCTAAAAAATCTGCGACAAGCCGCAGGCGTCCGGAGAGTGCCTCCGGCGGGTGCAAAATCGTGAGATCTGTCTCAAGATTTTGTTAAAATTTCCCGACGCATCGCAACTGATTTGTGACTGGGGCATTAATAGTGTTTATATGACCATAAACAATTGAGACGGATATGATATGAATGGATTTTTGGCGAAGCATTTTAGACTAAATTTCAAGAGCTCTGTAAACCAATCAACATAATTAGCATTTGTAATCAAGCGGACTGGGCGCCATTGTTTGGCACCCACTGAGTAGATATACGCTCATTAAACTTTACTTACTTTTACTTTACATAATTTAAATCTGTTTAAGATTCAATGTAAATTTGTTTTTTTTTCTGACAAATGCCTAAATTCTTTATAAAAGATTGGCAAGAGCTGCTACAATTTAACTATTTTAGTTTCTACAGAATTACCGTTAATGTTTTCCTCTCCGTATGCTAAGTTTAAGAGTTTTCATTTAATTCTGGCATCATAAATGTGCGACAAAATACTGTTTGAAATATACGAAATTAAAGTATCCAAATGGCTACTGTATTTTCACTTGGTCACACTCGTCGTCACCTCCTTGTTAAAGCAACGAATTTAGTATATGTGTGGATATACGCATAAATGTCATTGTCCCCGAGCAACCAGAATTCATTGGAAAATGTAAACTGTTGGCATTCCATTTTTAAATATTCTTTGGTCTGAATTATCTTACATTTTCAACATTGGGTTAGATATTCTTTGCGAAAGGTTTGACTGGTTTCCTGATTCCAAGGTAAGTTGAAAGGACATAAAACTGTCTCTCAAGTAAAACGACCTTTGACAAACTGTTGTGACAGCTTACTCAATATAATCAGTGAACGCAGACAAACAGACAAACCTTGAGCGCAAATCGTTTTCCAAAAAAGATTTTTTTTGTATTTATTTGGAGTAATATTATATTCAGCTTGTTATACAGCCGTTTATTGGATCTGTGAATTCTTCTATATGCTTAAAGACTTTACCAGTGTGTTTCCAAGGTTCTGTGGATTTATATTTCTTGATCATTGGATCTATACTGCTATAACAGTCGTCGGATTACATTTTTCTATCTTGGAGAAAGTAGTTTGTAAAAGTAAGTCATTTTAAGATATGTTTTCTTTCCACTGTTTGTATAATATTTGCCTGTAAATATGTAACTCTGTTTATTTAACATTAATCAAAATCTGTATATAAAATCTCCTGGAGTTTTTGTTACTTCTTCATGTATTATTTCGTCTGCTAACAAAATATTAATTTTTATATCTGTGTCATTAGCCTCATCTCTTTGATAATTTTAACAATACCAACGCATTTTGTAACCTAAAAAAAACACAGTGTACAGTCTCTATCATTTTAAAAAGAACTTATATCGCAAAAAATCTGGAGATCATCTGATGTGATTGGTCCGTCGACTGGTAGTTGAAATCAATTCTGTAAGAGATGCTTTCATACCTTGAGACGCAGAGAACATCGGGAAGAACGAGGTGAAAAACGGATAGAGCGCGATAAACATCCTAACCACTTTACTATGCAGAGAACATCGGGAAAAACATGCCGAAAGAGCGATCCTCATCTCATTCCAGTGAGCACCAACATATACAAAAGGGAATAGCATTTTTCAAAACGAACTTTATATTGTGAAATTTGGGTTTAACATGTTGTGACGCTGTTCCTTACAGTAAAGGTGTGCTTTGATAAAGGGTCCCTTTATGCATTTCCCAATTGTAATTACGAAATACGTCAATTTTTGAAAGCGACTGAGATTGAATAAACCAAATCCCAAATATGACAATTTTGAGTAATGACTGAGAGATCCACTGAAAGATCCACAAATAGATTAGACATCAAACATTCATGACAGTCTGTATTTTCCATATGAAAAATAAAAACAGATTTGATTTGATCAAAATTACAGGGTAGAATGAGACTGTCATTTGATATCTGCTAACACCAGTCTAACTTTGGAAAACAGTCCGTAGTAATCAGATCTTCCATAGTCATAGTCTAATATCGATTCCATCGATTTTTGTATGATTGATTGAGTTTCCATACATATTCGATGTCACAACAAAATATCTTCATCTTCTTTGAACGTTAAAGCAGTGTGTAAATATAACAGAAATCGAAATAAGCATCCCGGTTATGTAACTTTACACACACATTTTTGTCCAGACTAAATAATCACTATCTGATTGGATTTTTCACTTGAATGCTGTGTGCGTAAGAATCCAGGTACTCGCCGAAGATCGGCGGTTTCCTCCCGTCAATGAGCCCAGTTATACCTCCCGCAACAAACATGAGAAAGCAGTTTTTAAATGTAACAAAGACGGGAAATCGGAATAAGCATCCCGTATGTTACTTTACACACACATTGTTGGACAGACTAAATAAACATTCACAAATTTCCTACCCGATTTCCACTTGAATGCGAAAGGTACTCCCCGAATGTCGACGGTTTCATCCTATCGAAGGGCACCGTTACCTCCCGCAACAAAGATGACAACGCTGCAGTATAAGTGGAATACTCCTGAGTGTGACGTAAAACATCAACTAATCAATTGCATTTTTGGTTAATAAAAAATAAAGGCTCTACAAATATTTACTATTCCATCGTTATCAACTGTTGTCACCATGATTACCCATATGTTTGAAACGTACTTCCCCATTTACCACCGTATGTGGTCTGGGTGTAAACCAAATAAAGTAAAGTTAGTAATATAGTGTTTATTCAATGCTGGCATTTCCTTGACTATTACAAAAATCCTTATCCCAAGAAAGTCGTTCGAATTGCAGTTTCCCGTGTTGGGGGAAAGCCGAATGCAAAAGAGAACTCGACCCTAATAAAGTAATAAAGGGTGTTTGTTATAACAAATAACCCACCAAATATAAGACCTTAGCACATCTGGATGACATTCGATTCTAGGCGCAGATGTACTATGTCTAGTATAAGATTATCATTAAATTTTCATCTAACATGATTGTGATTTTGCGTGCTCTAATGGAAAACAACCTGTCTAGAACTACATATAATGCTTCTAAACCGTCAGTGGAAATGTCAACACAGTCACGATTTATTCTGGATCCTTATCGACCTACCAAAAACATTTCATTGTTTTAGTCAACGGGTAATAAATATTTAAGGCAGGAACTAAACAAATTCAAACTTTATTACATACCTTTATACCAAAAAGTAATCTTTTTGGAAACGTCATACAATGTATGAGGTGTTTGACAGTTTATAAGGTTAAATGATCCTACAAACATCATCCATCAGTCTTTATGTTCTCCAATATCATACTGTTTCAAAAGATGATATCATTCTAAGGCATACCAGTTCAATATTTTCTTCTTTTAAACAAGATCTATTTAAGAAGGTGTAAAAGTAACTCCAATATCCATCCATTCAAATTACATTCATTTTAACAAGGGCGTCTTCCTACTAATTTTCCTGACCATAATATTTCTGATAAAATCAACTCAATATTATGTTGAAGGTTCCTGGTTCCTGCAATACCAACTTGGGACCTGTTTCAAAAAGCTACTTGGTTCCTGGTTCCTGCTTTACCAATCTGGAGCCCGATCAAGCGGCGTATCGTAAGTTTTATACGTGTTCAATAGAATTTTGAATCTTTCACATTCTCAAAGAAAGAGTTACCTCCACTTGATGTGTTATTTTATTAACTTCTTTACCACTAGCTATTTCCGGCGAAACGTTCGTTCACAGACGTCAATGGGCTTAAGTTGGATACAATAGCTTATGCATTGTGCATCCTAGAAGACAATAGACGAATTTGTGCAAAGTCGCTATATACATGTAGTTTAATGCGTTGTCACTAAATCACGTAATTATAATACGAAAGACAAACTGGAACTTTCTGGCATCATATGGGTGCACATTATTCATTGAGAGGACATCAAACTAATATCAGTCAGTCAGACTTGCTGGCATCAATAACAAACATGGCTGAACTTAAGGTAGCAGACATTTATAGCACGCACTATATTTGGTGGTATCATTAACAAATCCTCTGAATGCAAACCAAAGCGGAACGAATCGATAAAAACTTACTTTCCTTAAGAATGATGTAAAAACAAAAACAGATACATGTACCTTCCCTCGGGGAAAATGGTGTTGACAATGGATCCACTGAACAAATAAACTAGAATTTCCAAGAGTACTGACCCTGCAGAGGAGACAAATTGGCTATAATGACCTGTCCCCTCAGGCGTCACAAGAAGTAAATAACAAAGTATGTTTTGTTGGACAAGATATGTTCTCTCTGAAACGCTCGGTTAATAAGTTGGCTGTACGGCTAGATGATTCCTCTATCAGTATTTTTATTATGGTGACGTGATGTTAAAGATATAAAGAAAATTTGGTTACGACATATGGCTTATTCTTCATCATTTCTATTAAACTACCAGCTTTCTGCTGATACCTACCTTGGACATATATATTTTAAAAAACAACCGAATCCCCAAAATATACTCATACATCCCGGCTATTTAAATTTTGTATGTTATTTTCAATCATCCTCACGGGTTACTGGCTTAACCATTTTTTTCTAAAGGTTGTTGAAGGCTTGGCGTTATACGTTTGGCGTCGAAGGTACTTCAAACGCTTAACCGAAATTTATCGAAAAGTCATAATTTTGCAGGTTAAATGTATTCCTTTTCTGTCTGTTGGCCGATATTTAGCATCAGATTTGTTATCATTTTATCAGAAACTTCCTCCTGTTAAAGGAACTTGCTATGTTAGAAAAAGGAATATTGCGACGGAATGTAAATACTCATGTGAATAGGCTTTCCGTTTATTTAAAAACAGTTTTTACCGGGCCTTAAAAACTGACAAAAAGTCCTATGGGATTTCAAAATACGTAATCGATCAACTCACTTTTGTTTCCGTGTATCACTGACGATTATCTGAGTTTTTTAATTTCCTGTTTTACCTACTACAACCAAGACAGATTACCTTAATCCAACACAAAAATACAAAGTTTTCTCTTTACTTCATCTACACACTTCTACCTCAGCTGAGAAATCTGGGCTCTGCCGAATTTTTTTTCTCTCCGTGTTCGTCATAGCCCAGATGACTTCCATAGTAAAAAAGTGATATTTTTTAAGGAGACCCGCCGAAAAAATCGGCGGCGCAAATTTCACAACAAATAAGCAAAGAATAAAGTTTTTACCTCTACATTCCGATATCATAGAACTAGAAGAAGGAGTTCGTCAACTTTACGCGGCTGTAATGTGGTAAGCCTTCCTTTATGCAGTCAATATTTGCTTCCAAGTCCACTGACTTTCAACCTGACGTAACCGCCATAGTAAAACATTAACCGACCTAAAAACTCGGCGGGGCATTTTAGAAATACGTAACTCGTAATCTTCGGAAATTTTTTGTCATGACCAATGAACTAGGCCGAATATGAAACATTCGCGGAGTATTAAATACTAGATGTATTATATGTTATTAATCGAGTGTTTTCGTATTGCCTTGGTATTGGCCTGAGGGTGGCCGTATTGGCCATATGGTGATACCCATATATTGGCCGAGTTCACCGAGTGCGGCTGAAAGACGCAATTGTAACATGTGATGTCACAGAGTTTTACAGACGCAGACGACAGATGTTGATTTCAAAATGTCTACACCAGAGCGCGTTGTACAAGGTCTTATTGACGGGATATTAGAGTTAGAAGAAAAAACTACTGTAAGTGAATCCGATTGCCGTTTTAGGACAGCGGAAGAGGAAGAAAATTCTCTACTGATCCAGGAACAAAAAAAGAGCGCAAAAAAGGTCGGACGTCATTCTGTTTAGGGCATGGATTAAATGTTCAGTGGGCGACGTCCTGTTCAACTTGACAGCTTGCATTAAATGAACTTCTACAGTCTATTAATAAAACTATTATGAATCGAGTGACCTCGATTTTGGTGAGTTTCAACTCACTAATTCATACAAAAACACTGGTATTAAAAATGTGTTTCCTAATCACCTCGTCGATCAGAACTGTTTTGTGCCCATGTGTCACCGACGATTATCTGACAATTTATTTTTTTCAATTTCCTGATGTACGTAAACAAATTCAAGATTTAGGTGCCTTTGTCCTTGACATCAACACAAAATGTATATTTCTTTTCTGATCTCGCTTCAATGATGACACCGAATCGATCACAAATTGTTTAATAAGGATTGAAGGATTGAAAAGGGCATATATTATACAAAAATTATCTAAGCCACTTGACTTCATTCACATGGAAAGAAAAGAAATCTCTAATGGATAAACTCTCGACGTATTTCTACTGATAAGTAGCCCGATAGTTCTACAAGAGAGCTAGGAAAAGTGACAAAAACACAACGTTTCCTTTTTACTGCATCTTCTTACTTCTACTTCTAATTTTGCCTAAATAATGACACCAAATCTATGAGCGGTTGTTTGCTGAATTCAGTCGAAATGATTATGAAAATATCATTTTAACCCACGGATTATTTTAAATATGAAAGAAAACAATAATGAAATCCGTATCAAATTAAGTCTAGACAAGACAAATTTTTATTCTTGTATTTTGTACATTTGTATTTTTTGCATATTTGTATTTAATGTAGTGCTTTTGAATATTATTTTTCTTTTTATTTCAGATCATTTAGTCCATATAAACGTAATACAGTTAAAGATAGAAAAAAAAAAAAAAAAAAAAAAAAAAACAACAAACAAAGAAAAAAAAACGATTTTGCTAATCATAATATGTTATCAATAGACTATATGAATAAATAAAGGTAGGGTTTGCGAGTCTTCACTCATACACGAAGTAGGCATCGAATTGGCTGATGTATCTTTGATCATAAACACAGATCTACAATATAACAAATTTCCAGGCTTCATTTTGTTTTTACCGTTGCCCAACATTAATTTCTGAGGGACGTCAGCCAATTCCGTGAGTACTTCCTGAACCAACGACGACATGCAACCCCCCAGTGGTAATTTGAACAAAACGACTGTTATAAGTGAGCTGTTAAGGGTCACGCAGACCAAACACACACAAACGAAATACTGCAAGAGAGAAAAACAGTTCATACATCGATAAGAGTTTTGTTGTTGTTTTGCCACTCGGCTGTCTCATCAGTAGACAATTAATTTCTTTTTACCGTAATGTTAACGCTTGACTCTGTCACTCGGTTAAACACATTGGTTAAGCTAATATGGTTAATAGAATCTCGGAACCACCCTGGTCAAGCCATTGTTACCCTGTCTAATGTGTCCTTACATAGTGACACTTCTAAGTTCAAGGACACGATATGCCTCTGTTTGTTAGAGTACAGTTTTTCTCAATTGCGCCAAGGTTTAAAGTTTCTGTTAATTGCTAATTACATCAATCTTCACAAAACTGTCCAGTGCCTGTTCCAATTAAGCAGGCACGTTGGAAATTTAACACATACAAGAAATAGTTACTTAGTATATGGGGATTTCTTGCTGCACACCTCCAAAGATGGCTACCGTCGTTTTATGAGTCTCAACCCCGCTGACTCATACAAAAACACTGATATTTAAAAAAAAAAATTCAACTCCTTGTCCATTTCTTTTATTTAATGGTCAACGGTAGTTGAATTGAACGGCAGCTGTTTTACTTTACCAATGCACTTTCTTTTTTTTTTTTGCTCAACTGTTGATTCAAGATTTAGATATCTGACCCTTGTTGTTTGAAAACAGACTTTACTAAGCCTTAGATGTGGAGAAAAAATGATTCCATGTGTTTCCTTATTACCTCGTCGATCAGAACACTTTTGTCTCCATGTATCACTAACGATTATTTGACCTTTTTGATTCCCTGTTGTACGTTAACATTTTCAAGACAAATTGCCTTTGCTCTGGACATCATTACAAAAACACAAGTCTATTTTTTTTCTGGTCTCGCTTTAATGACAACACCGAATCTATGAAAAGTTGTTTAATGAATGTGACTTTATTATGGTATGAATTATACAAATAGTATTTAAGCCACTTGACTTCATACACACAGACAAACACGAAATCCATTAATAATAAACTCTCGAAGATAATAAGTTGGTTTAACAATGTATGACTGAAAGATGTAAAGAGCTTAAGTTCAAGATATAATATGTAATAAAATTGTTCAGGGAATACATTTTATAAAGAAAAAAATAACAACAATCTAGCTCTACGTTTGAGAAAATTCCCAGGGCAACAGTTGAAATTTACTGTTTGATCGAAAATCGGCATTGCAAACGGTTCAATATAAAAAGATAGGGTTTGTGGAGTAAAATAGCTTTGCTTGTTTGTATTTTACGACCTTGGTGATTTCAGATGACCAATGTCACTATACATTATTGCTGTGCTTATGATCAAAGATACATCAGCCAATTTATTGTCTACTTCCAGATTGAGTGAAGACACGCAAACCTTAAATAACAGTCACTGAACAAGCAACACTAGTTTACTCTACAACTGTACGTAGTCCAGGTGAGCTAGGCAATGTATCAATGCTCATCCAAAAACGTTAAAATTATATAATTTAATTTTCAGTGTGTTTACAACGAATACTACAATTTGATTGGCGAATCTGCTTTCGTTCATAACCCGATGAACGAACCAACTTGTTATGTCAGCTTACGAAATCGTTTGCACTCATGTCAGCACAGTGCCTGACAGACTCAACGCTATGACGCGAGATGACGTCATCACGTTGTACAGTCCCTTTGCCTGTGATTGTGACGTCACTTGGCAGAGATCTTTGACATCAAGTGTAGTTTTGCGCGCGTTGGTTTGTTTTGATTCTTGAACATAAAATATATAACACCCTGTGGATATTGTTATTGTTTACGTAGTATATGTGATAGTAATTAAATTATATGGATTGACTTCGCGGATTTATTTAGTTTGCACAGGGGCAAGTTCGTTCATAACTCGATAAACCGAAGAAACATTGAAGTCAATCCTTATATAAACAATAATGTAATAAAACACACTAAAGCCATTTTTGTAGTTCGTTATATAGGCAAGATTTCGATAAAAACGAGGGTCGCTGGTTCGAATCCCACTCAGTCCAAAAATTGGAAAAATCTTCTGACTGGGTTTTCACTCGAACGACCTATGTGGGATGGTTGCCAGTTACCAGCGGAAGATCGTGGGTTTCCTCCGGGCACAGAGCCCGGTTTCCTCCCACAATAAACTGGCAACGCCGCCATATAAGTGAAATAATCTTGAGCGCGGCGTAAAACACCAAACAATCAATCAATCAATCAATAAAAACGAAACTGTGTGTTCTTGTATTGATATCAAGAAAAAAGGTAATTTGTCTTGATTTTAGTGCGCACAACATGAAATAAAAAAAAAGTTCAAATAATCGTCAGTGATATACGGAAGCAAAAGATAGTTGATCGATTAGGTGCAATCACGTAGGAATTTTTCTCTTGGTATTTAAAAGGGCCCTGTAAAAACTGTTTTCAAATAAAGGAAAGCTTTTTTACATGGATGATCGCAAACTGTCAGGAAGCTTCTGTGTAAAGATAGGGTGAAATTATATCCATATCATTGGTGTAAAACACCGGACAACAAGAAACAGGGAAATTTAAATATTTCAATTGTCGTATTTGTAAAACAACACTGGAAAAAGAACATATTTTCCCAATGCTGTCAAAACCTTACGTATTTTGTAATTACGCCTGCAACATAAATGATGTCCGATCCTTTCCCTTAAGAGGATATGAATTTCGGGGTTAGTTATACAATATACAGCTTGTGGTTACGGTAAAAAAAACATAACAATAAATGAAGTTTACCCTTAAAATAAATACATCATTTTGTTTTGAATTATCCTTTTGAAATTTAACGCTCGTGACAACTATGAATTAGAACAACTAAAAGAGATTCCCAACCCTTCGGGATTTGCCATAATGTCTCTCCAGTATGTGAATCATCGAGTTTTTCTCAGCCTTTATTTAGCATTGTATGATTTACAATAAGGTGTAGGGACAAAAGGGATCAAATACCATGTATCGCGATGACCTTATGGCAGCGAACACGAAATCGTGGGAATGCATAATTTCAGTCCTCTCGACTTTACTCTTAGATGATTTTTATAAATTAAAATAATCCCAGTCGGTTTAATGGGTTTCCGCTAGAACACGTCAATCAGATCACTTTTTGTCGCCTTATACATCACTGTCGATTATTAGAGCCTTTCATTTCCTGTCGTAAGTAAAGTAAAGATAAATTGCCGCGTCATTCTTGACATCAACATAAAAAGGTGTTCTTTGGTGTTATTATTGAATTTAGTTAATCTTTGAAATAGGCCTTTTCAAAAGAGGTATTATAAGCAACGGCAAAGAATTTGGAATTTAATATTCTTAAAGAAGACTTTAGTTTCATCCAATGGTTTAGTATTGAGTAGAATATTACTTGAGACACAAGCCTGTCTTCAAAACACGTTTCACATGGCCACAAATATATTTTCTTTCGGTTTTTAGCCCGCCACCATTCTGATGGAGGGCTATTCAAATCGCTTTTCCGTGGTCCATCGTCCGTCGTCAGTCGTCCGTCGTCCGTCCGTTAACTTTTTGCCTGTTACCTTTATTCCAAGAAAACTACCAGTCCAATCTTAATCAAACTTAACATACAACATCACCCTATGGTCTAGTTGTGCGCCGTACGTTTTCATCTCATTTGCATATTCAATGTGGCCACCAGGGGGCGATATTGTTTTTTTTTGTTACCTTTATTCCAAGAAAACTACCTGTCCGATTTTCACCAAACTTGGCTGACATTATCTCCATATAGTCTAGTTGTGCATTCTACATTTTTTTTCTCATTTGCATATTCAATATGGCCGCCAGGGGGCGATGTTGTTTTTTCTTTGTTACCTTTACTCCAAGAAAACTACCTGTCCAATCTTAATCAAACTTAACATACATCATCACCCTATGGTCTAGTTGTGCACCGTACATTTGTCATCTCATTTGCATAAACAATATGGCCGCCAGGGGGAGATGTTGTTTTTCTTTGTTACGTTTATTGGAACAAAACTTTCGGTAGTTACCTTTATTCCAAGAAAACTATTAGTCCAATCTTAATCAAACTCAACGTGCATCATCACTCTACGGTCTAGTTGTACACCATACATTTTCATCTCATTTGCTTATTAAATATGGCCGCTAGGAAGCAATGTTGTTTTTTAACCAAATTTGAAAATGAAACTTATATCATTATTCCAAGAAAACTACTGACCTGATCTTAACCAAACATGACACACATCATCCCTCTAAGTTCTAGCTGTGCACCGTACATTATCATTTCATTAGCATATTGAACCAAAATTTCAAGGGAGCTTACTTTGCAATTCACAAATTAATTTTCCTCAACAATAGTTATCTCCCTGGAATAAGATTTGTTTATGTAGGCCCCAATTCCTATATCCAGTTATTGCTGTAACAATCTTTAATATGAACAGACGACCTATGTGGGATGGTTGCCAGTTACCAACGGAAGGTCGTGGGTTTCCTCCTGGCATAGAGCCCGGTTTCCTCCCACAATAAAACTGGCAACGCCGCCATATAAGTGAAATAATCTTGATCAATTTAATATGAATAGATGAACGCGGGCGTTAAGATCCCTTTAAGGGATCTCTTGTTTTTAGTTAAATTCGTTTAATTCTTTAGCCCAGTTCGCTTTAAAGGAGATATCACAAGTGACTACAACGATAGGGCTAAATTCTTATTTAATCGACTTAAATGACATTTAATAACCTATAAACCGATTCCGGAATGACGTCAAAGAACAACTATAGGCGTGCAATCATTCGTGTCCCTAATAACAAAGCATTTGGCATTATATGAAATGGCGAAAGGCACCACACGCGCACCCGCAACGGTCTTGTACTGCGCACCTAACTAAGGTCCATTCACAGTTTGTTTACTGACTAGTTTGTTAATCGATCAGGGTAAAGCGGTCTCTCTTTTTTAATCCTTTATCCTGTGAATTATTAATCGGAAAGTTATTCTACGTTACCAAACTATTCCGTTTCCAAGAATGAATTCTCTTTGATTGATTGATGGTAACGTCTCACTCAAAATGGGTTTATCTAAACGGTGGCGAGATTAAATGCCTAGAGAAATTTAACCTTTCGACCTTTCGCTAATAAAATGGGACCCATTGTAAGCGTCCAGTTAGATCTTCGTTGTTTGTCAACTTGATTTAGGAAAGACAGCGTATATCGGATTCACTCACGTGTTTTGGAGAACATTAATGGCGCCTTGAGGCACAACAGTCTTGTAGATAAATGAAAGACGGATGGAAGTGACACACTAAAAGCATTTGGACATTCCATCCGTGATGTAAATTTTATGTTTTTTTTATAGGTAAGGAAGCTCGAAGAAAAGAGTTTTGAAAAAGAATAAATGGATTGATTGATTTATCAATTGATGGTTGGGCATCAAACTGAAGACATCGTCAAAAGTCATTAATATAAGTTGTTTTCGTCAAGAAGATTTTCCCTGTGCCCGTATGTTTAAGTGTTAACAAATATGAGCAAACAATATGCTCATCTAGAGTTTTTATCATATCGCCGAACATAATGGTTAGACAGACGATTGGACACATCAAGCAAGTATGCACTTAGCTGTTCTGAACAAGGCATGGGTGTTTTTAATGTTATAGAAATATACCGATCAAAATCCATCCCATAGGAAATTTTCTAAAAACTCAGGAGTAAAACGTGCGGGTTGTCTCTTCAAACGGGATCTCTAGACGCCTGATTATCTTAGATGAGGAATATTCTACGCAGATTTTAACATTAAGTGGCATATCTAGAAATCCCAGGCGGCGTGGATTTTAGCTTTTAACTCTGGTATTTATAGCCGATTGGCTCGAACAATGTCCACCAGAATATGTGCTTCGTGAAGCGAGTATAACGGATTATATCCGATCTCTTATTGAAACGTGAAGAGACGTGTGGCATAAAAAATCTGTAAAACATCTTATCACATATTCTCGAAAACTAATAAAGAATATGTGTGCTTTTCTGTGATTTCGGCGTTGTTTACTTGCGCTGCAGTTATCTGATAATTTCCATAGTCTTGAGTTGCTGCGAGTTCAAGCATAGAGGGCAATACCTGATTTTGACCTGTTTTTATTGAAGGTCAAATTTAGTTGACATTTCCATTTTGTAAATGCGAAATTCGTGTCTGAAAAACTCTTTAAAGATAAAGTTACAGCAAATTGAGATAAACTGAGTAAATTGAATGACAGCTATCAAGATTAGAATACAAAATTAACCAGTTGATAAGGAAGTACGCAATCGTTCAAATCTGACAGCAAAAATCGCGGTAATTAGAAGATATGTTAAAAAGACTATTTGTGCAAAATCGTTTAGATATTTTGCTAAAACTTCTGCTAAATAGATAACAAAGATTTGGATTGGACGAGAGACGATATGACGATTTTTAGCGAACAATGTACAGTATACGAGGTACTAGTTCGAATTCTGTCGCTGAAACATATCAGCTGCAAATGAATTCAAAAATCGCATTAAACTCGTCATATAACGAACTGTCAGGGGAAAGAAGTTTACAATTGCTCATTGCAACACCTTCCCAATATGTGTACGACATTAAAATGTCGGAATTTGTTGGATCTTAAATCGCTCTGAAACTTCGGGGATTTACGTACGTGAAATACCCTCTGATAGACTGCAGGCCATTTTGAATGCGGTGATCCAAATGGTAGCCGTGAAACAATTTCCATATCATGTTAAGGGCCCCACAAAAAGAGTCCCTGTGATAATGTAAGGGACCGAAACACTCGGTTTGTTAACTTCCAGTCTCGATCAGTTGTATATTTGAAGCACTGGAGGATGTACCGAAACTGCGTCTGTCTACAACATGTGGTTTACAGGACTAAATAAAATATATAAACAAATATATTTCTAAATGATATTAGCATTTAATAAATTTATCATTTTTTTTCGTCAGTAATAACACATTTTTGTATGTTCTTTCGATGTCATTTGTAGTCAGCCCCAAAATACGGTGATTTACCGTATAAAAGGCGCAGACTGTCCGAGGCGTGTCTAGGCGACCGGTAGCGAGCGAAGGGTGTTGCGACTGATCTTTTATTTCACTCGGAACAAACTTTGTCTGGCTTCGCTTTGACATGCCTCGAACAGTCTGTGCTGTTTATACGTAAATTACCGTATTTTGGGACTGAATACAAATAACGTCAAAAGTAAATATCAAATTATTTGGTAACTTTACGCCTTTTACGTCTTCTTCTCGATAAAGTATTATGTCTTCCGCCATATTTTAAAATTATGTTCAGATCCCTCAATCCCCCGAAATGTTTTGCGCGTAAATTCAAAGTGACGTCATCAAGCAATCGGTCAAGTTGGTGCATTAAAGGACATCCACAATAACTACACCATTAGTCACACTTTGTAATTTTCGAAGACAGATATAGATAATCTAGAAATTGCGCTTAGATGTACACCCCCTTTAATTACAGATGTACGCTATTACATTTTAAGACAAATTTGGTGGCATCGTCTGAAGACTAGATTCGATTCACACACCGGCACAAATCGATTTATTCTTTCAGAATATTACAAGGCTACGCTATTTGTAATTATTTAAGCTTGAACTGTCATCTAATATTCAAAATCAAATTGAATGTTCCATACGTAGCCATTTTAGTTATTTAAACTACAGACCAAAATGCTTTGAATTAGAATAAAGTCCAGGGATATTAATTTTATATCCAATGAATGTGTAACCAGAGCAATGCATTGAACAATACCATTGTTGTTTGTCTTAAAAGTTTTGACTGAGCAAACTGTTTTATATTTAGGAGTCAAAATATTTCCACGCAGAATAGTTTGATTTGTTGACAGCAGTCTTTGGGTCTGTGACAGAAGGACAATAACCTATCACCTGCTATCAGTATAAATCGATGACTTTCAACCGACCTTACAAATCACTCATAGCACCTGTCCTGTCTCACAATATCTTCTCACTACTAACAGCACATACATTTCTTTGAACACCTCAAACATCACAAAAGACAATCTACCCATAATGCTAAATCTCAGTCGAGTATCCTGTTTGGTCGTTCATTCCGGAAGTGAGCTCGTCTGTCTGTTTCACCAAAGGTCATTGTCACCACACATAAATGTTCAATAGATAAAGACTTCAGCTTTGATTGACACACATTTTAGTTTTCTTCATTCTTACTCTGTATATAATGCTTATTTTACTATGCCGACGTTGTATGTTGTAAATTCCTCTGGAAAGCTCATATTAAACATAACCATGTACAAAGTAATACAATTTGTCTTACAGAGTATGTGTTTTAATTTTGACTACTCGCTCACAACTTTGACGTTTTTTATTCCCCACGTTCTTTAAAAAAGCACCACGCTTTCATGGCAAAACGGCTACTTCTAAAACTTAAGTAAAAGGGTTCACCTTCAGCCACTATCTGTCTTCAAATCATACAGACAGCCCAGATCGAGGAATTACAACTTAAAATTTGAGCAAAAAAAACGTTAGAGAACGTCAAAAAACGTTATGCTCTTTATTGTAATACAATACAGAAGAAATTGCAATCTATAAAGAAGCCTTATGCTAATACTTTGGATATGTGTATATATCATTGTTGTTATCAAGAGGTTACAAAGAAATGTACTTTGAGTTAAAGCAGTAAAAACAGCTCGTACAGTGAGAATAAATAATGAGTTACAGAAAAGATTTCAAACAATTATAAGCGAAAAGATCTTAAGTGAGGAGGTAAACGTCAATTATTGAAACAACCAATCAAAACAAACAGTTTTATGGGGGCCTTCACGGTTAAAGTTTAACCTAACACTGTGGACAATTTTGCAACTAACTTCTATATATTGTTAATATATCAGAAACAAGTTCCATTCGAGACAAACATTAAGACATGTTCGAATAGGTAGTTTGTCATCTGTAAGATTTCATAATGTAACACAACTAGGCAAGCTATTTTATGATTTGGTACGGCGGCTGTCACTCCTACTCCGCTTCCAATGAAATCGATCCTTTAAGAGTCGGTTCTATAACATCCATGATTCCACTTCGCGAAGCGCAGAACATCGAGAAGAACGAATCTAGAGAGATCGCGTTAACCATCTCGGGTCACGTCTCAATATGTATCAATTGAAAGACATATTGTTGATCGCGTTAGCGATCTCGACTCCCTACTAATGAAGTAATGAAGATACATCTCGTTGACGTCTTTGCCTGTTAAACATAACATTTCCAAAGAGGAAATCATTTTGACTTTTCACTAATTGAATGGAATATGTACTTACCATATCGTGGTTCAAGGAGATATCTTTGTTTCTTCGATTTTACAGTTTTTCTACGACTTACCCGTGACGTTTAGTTGTTTAAGCGGTTATCCAACTCATTGAAGTCCCAAATGCAAGTGAACAATTGCGTGTTGATAGGTAATGGATATGACTTTGTTAAAAATAATGAATATTCCAATCTTATTTGAGCTCTTCTGTTGCATATGGACTTTTAATGGACGCTTTTGTGGATTTGAATGGAAGACTTTTTCATTGAAGCTGTAAAAACTTCATGAGGAAAAAAGGTACACCATTTTCAACCTGTTTTTGTTGTTTTGTTGACAACGGAGGATTAAAATATTTAAACATATATCTTCTATGTTATGTCGATGTGGACTTTCTGACATTCTTAGTTCTTCCAATGTTTGTGGGGGCCTCCGTGGCTCAGTAGGTAGAGCGTTGGACGTTTGTGGCCTGTGGGATTTCTTATTGCAACACAAACTGGATGCTGTTTCGCTATATAGTACAGCTGCTGGTACTTGTAGTCCGCATCCAATCAAATGCATCCTTTAGGAGTCGCTTCTATAACGTCTAGCATTCCACTTCGCAAAGCGCAGAACATCGCGAAGAAGGAATCAAGAGAGATCGCGTTAACCACCTTGGCTCCCTTCTCAACCAGTACGCGTTGATGTCTTTGTCTGGAAAACAGAACCTTTATCAAGAGAAGATCAATTTGACTTTTCAGGAATTGAAAGGGATGTGTACTTACTATATCGGGGTTCATGGGGAGACGTTTGTTCGTCCGATTGCACAATTTTTTGACGATTTATCCGTGCCGTTTAATTGTTTCGCTAATTCATGATTATTGAGGTCCCAAAAGTGTAAATTTCATGGATAATACTTTGGTAAAGTTAATGGATATTCCAAACTTATTTGGGCCTTTCTGTTGCAGAGGGACTTTAATGGAAGGAGTTTTGTGGACTGGATGGAAGACATTTTGATTTAATCTGCAAATACTTCATGAAAAAGGAGGTACAACATTTTCGACCTGTTTTTGAAGATTGTAGATCTTTGGTCGCTTCAAGAGACTTCCTTTCTGTATTAAGGAAAAGTTTCTACGTTATATGATAACACTTTTGGCTAAATTTCGCTCCAACGCATATTTTATGCATGTACGATAGTCTGTATTACAACATTAGTCAATCGAACATAATGTTTTGGAAACTAGGGGAAATAATCCTACAGTACTGTAAGGATTGAATTATATGCTTACGGATTTGAAAACCATTACCAAGATGGGAAATACCACTGATGATTACGGTTATAATATAACGGTTAAGTCTATTTTCTAATTTGATGTTATACTTTAAAAGTCATGTTATCATCAACCTATAATGAGTTGTTTGCCATCGTCTTTGATAAATGCAATATATCTAGTGTTTAATTGCATGCTTAAAGTCCACTAAAATTATAAATGTATATTTCACTCGATCGCCGCATGCTGAAGAAATGCCAGATAATAGCCCAAGTTCGGGGGTTTCCGTCCGTTTTCCTCCCTCACTGAATCTAGCAACGCCGCCATATAAGGGAAATAATCTTGTGCACGGCATAAAACACCAATCAATCAATCAATTATAATTCACTAAACTATAAAATATCCTGGATTCTGATTTAATGGACTTCTTCTTATGAGTTACATATGAAAAGTTGACTCTTTGTCCACGTATAAAAGCCCATGTTCTTCGGCTAGAAAGCCTAACACAGTTGCCTGGTAAAAAGCGCTGCACACCAGGACAAAATCTTTCACGACAAGACCGGAAAGTTAAAAAGTGTTCACTAAAACAGCTACGAGTAAGTGATAAAACAAACCATTTGTTCACGTTGACAAAATAAACATGACTGTCATAGAATAACCCGAGCTTTCGTTAGTAGTTGGCAACCTTTTCACGTGAGTCGACCGTCAAGTGAGTTACATTAACACCCTTTAAAGATGAATGACATAATGTATCTCACAAGCAGCCGTACATTGGAATATTCTAACCTAATATAGCATGAATATAGCATATACTGTGTGACAAAAAACGCTCATGTATTGCTAATAATTGTATATTTGCTCGTTTGTCTGGCAAGAAAGGCTAATAATTTGAGAACATCGACAAAGCCGTGATTCTTTCACAGCCTCTGAACACAATTTCAATACTTCGTAGATCAATTATTAAACAGAGTCCAACTTTTTTACATTTTTACCATGAAAAATACACCACTGAAATAAAAATGCATTTTCAAGCGATTTGATTGGTAAAATTTCACACACGACCTTTAGCACAAATCTCTTATATTATAAATTTATAATATATTTTTGCAGATGCCTTATATACTTCCCAATCATCGTTAAACATATTCTCTATTTTTTTTTCTTTACAGGCATGGGACCAAATTTCGAATATGCTCTTTGGGGATGGTGGGTACAGCAGGTGCTTACGCCAATTATTGTCCTCGTAGGACTGGTTGGTAATACCATGTCATTCGTTGTGATGAAATCTAAAGCATTGAAGTATAAATCTTACAGCCATTACCTGTGTGCTTTAGCTGTATTTGACAGTTTAACTCTAATTGGCAGGGAAGTGGACGTGGTAAATGGACTTATCATGTATTTTGGAAACCCGAGTATTTTCAGTAACTTTACCCACGGGACGTGCAAGCTGTACAATTTTTGTGAACATTTGTGCTACCTCATGTCGTCATGGTTACTGGTTGCTATGGCAATGGAACGTATCGTGGCCGTATTTTTTCCATTCAAGAAGACCTCCGTTTGTAATCAGCGGGTGGGCGTGTCTCTTATTCTCACCCTGGTAATACTGCTGTCAATCTCTCAAGTTTTCCGACCTCTTATGATAGTTCATGACGAAGTTTGCCGAGCCGATTTAGAATTTAATCTTATCTACACTCAACTCCACACCTACTTTTACCAGCTTTCTCTAATATTTATCCTTCCAGCTTTCTTGATTTTACTCTGCAATGGTTTAATTCTTTGGAAAATACACGAAATTCGAAAAGCCACGGACATTTACAGTGATGCTATTTGTACTACTGCAACCACAACTCGACTAACCCACAGCGGAACAAAACGACACAAGACAACTTTCATGTTATTGGTGATTTCTTTCAGTTACGTCATTTTCACATTCCCACTAATTGTTTTAACGATCGTTATTCTGACCAAATCAACTCCAGGCGACATTGAAGCTGCTATGTTCCTCGTTTCTCTCAAACCATATGGAGATGTTTTGGTAGTATTGTCCGAGGTCAGCTATGGAATTAACTTCTTCATCTACGTTATTTCGGGTAAGTCATTCCGACGAGAGCTGAGGAAACTCTTCGTTGAAGATTTAAATCCAGCCTTCAGCAGTGTTCGGACAAAGGACACTAATAGTCGCCTGAATCAGTGATTTGTCGTTTGCCTTCAGCTGTGTGCAGACAAAGGACACTTATTGTTGTGTGAACATTCAAAGTTTTAAGGGGTGAAGAAAACCCATTCAAATTTTTCAGCAACCGTTTGCCTCAATTGTCTAATGACCGGGAAAATGGGGTAGCTTTTGGGGAAAAAGATGGAATTATTGCAGCTAAAGGCTCTGGCTTAAACATATATTTTCTGGCTTAAAAATGTATTTCCACAAATAAAAACTGAGTGAGTGATTTGATCAAACACAATATTACCAAGTGCCTCCAGCTAAACAGTTGTTTCTAAGAAATTGATAAACATCCACAGAATAATTGTAGGAGATCTCTGAGAGCTACAATATTTCTGAGAGCCTAAATTGGTTTTATTATTGTGCATGTCACCTTTGTCTTGAGGCCGCCGCGGGAACAATTTATATAAATTACACACACTTGTGTATATGGACATACGTTACTTATGGTGTTCGTTTTACTTTCCAGACTGACAACTTTCTGTTTTTCTGCGTTTGCTCAACCCGATTTCATAATGATTTCTTTTTAAGAAAATAGAAAAAAAAATATATTTTATTATTATTATTGACAACACCTACTTAAAAAAATACGTGTCTCTCTAACTTCTGTTTTAACGACAGATTGTTACAGCTCATCTTATTGGAAAGGTTTTATATGTTTATTTTAACTTTGAAATGATTTTTTTCCAACTATTCTGTTATGTTATGCATGTTTCAGATTTTCCCGCTTTGTGGTTGTTCAACTTATGGCTTCAACTTTTTTTCATATTTCTGCAATTCAAAATGAAACACTTTCAGACTCTTACCTTTCCAGTTTGAAACAAAAACTAGATAACTGGAAAGAAGATTCCGCCTTACGAAATTGCTATCAACTCATTGTATCTTTGGATAAACTGATAAAAATCTTTGGTTAATTGATAAATTCTCTCGTAAAGACAATAAATATGAGACACAAACATCTATTTTTCTGATACCAAATTACATCATGGATCAGATCAGTTTTGTTGACAAAATGTAACACAGTCGATTATTCATTTTTTTTTTTCATTTGCTGTTGAAAGTAAAGTTAAAAAAATTGAAGTCAACAAGAAAAGCACGAGGAGAAGAGAACAATGTTTATAACGTTTCTTCGTTGTTAGAGATCCACGAGGACGCCTATATAGATATGTATAGGCTTAAGAGTTAAGCGAGGCAAAGTGTTGTCTAAGATCAGTCCCTTCAGACTTTTAAACTTTTAAAGAATATATCACTCGAAATATCACAAAATGACAGTGCTGATAACCAAGAAACGCTAAAATATTTTGTGATATTTACCTTATCCAAGGTTACCGTAATTTTCCGAACGCTTTACAGGATCGTTAAAGGCAACTTGTGCTATCCAAAAACTGTTTAAGGTGGCCTCTAGAATCTCAAGATCGTATGCTTCCCTAATCGTCTCTGCAAAATGTGATATAAGAACAATCCATTATTGCCACTCGGACCTCCAAAAGACCTTTGAGAATGATAAGATTCTGTACTTTTTGTATTATGTCAATCGAGCAAAGTCTTCAAGCAAAAAAACCCCACCAAAATCTTGATTGTCTGAGATCTTCATCAAGAAATATCAGTCAATGTCGATACCCATATACAATGGTACCCAAGCGGGGAAGATCTGGCGTCTATGGAAACTCGATAAAAGGGTAGTCACTGATGATTCACACGAATGTCACTCGTGGGAGAGATTTGAATGGCTCAACTTTTACTGAGAATAACTATGGCTATCTTATGTACACGTCGGTTTTCAATTGTTAAGCGACGGCATAAAATTCAAGCATTTAATATAATTACTTTCTAACAAAGAATGATATATATATATATTTTAGTGGTAAGTAATTATATTAATTGCCAATTAGATTAAGCGCATGCACATTGCTATCCTAATTATTTATTGGCAAAAGCATAGACACTTAGACTATATAATGGCAAAAACTAAACCAAGGTATAAAATAAACCAATAAAAACTCATCTGCCTCAACAGGGTGGGCTTTGATAAGAAGAAAAATATAACAGGAAAACAGGCCAGCGAAATCATTATGTGTGTGAATCAGTACACATCAGTAATACATGATGCTTATGCTAAAACATGATGCTTGTTTTAGGACCAACTGG
Organism: Lepidochitona cinerea; assembly: GCA_963971465.1. Taxonomy (NCBI): domain Eukaryota; kingdom Metazoa; phylum Mollusca; class Polyplacophora; order Chitonida; family Tonicellidae; genus Lepidochitona; species Lepidochitona cinerea. The sequence goes on from OZ020559.1 coordinate 11,179,376, forward strand.
TGTTGCCTTATGCCAACAGCATTATGTTACGTAAGTTAAACTAGAATAAACAACAAAACTTTCGTATGATGAAAAAAACTGCATTGTGTTATTATAAATTTGTCCAAGCTTTGTTTTAGATATGACTTTGTATATACAGTGGTTTTTATATGTTATATTCTCGTTTTGTTCAAATATTATTTGACATTAGTTTATCATAAAATGTTTCATTGGATCCATCTTTGTTTGTGGTGTAAGAACAACCAATTTATGGCTAGGAACTAAAAGAAACGTTTAATGTATTAACGCTGCACTCAAGATCATTACTCTTATATGGCTGCATTGTCAGGTTTAGTGGAAGAAAAATCACGCTCTTTGCCCGGAGGAAAAGATCGGCCTTCGGCAAGTACCTGGCAACTCTTCCACAAACGGCGATTGAGTGGAATATCCAACTATAATTATTGACATTTTTCATTTGGGTTAAGTGAGGTTCGAACCCGCCCCACATCGATGGAAGGCCTGTGTCGGACTACTCCATGCGACTGAGCCAACGAGCCATCTTCATGAATTTGACCAATTTGTCTGCCATGTTTTGACAGACTTTGATACCAGTTGATAACATTGCTATTTTTAGCTCTACGCATCTCACGACAGGTCCAGCAATCCAATGATAAATAGTCCATCTTGTCTGGTTCCGTTATTGCCTATTAGCCATGGGGTGTTATTGAAAAGCAAACATAACAATCCGTCATCTTTTGACAGAGACTGTTTAAGCAAAACAATGATATGAGACAAACATTTTGGTGTTTTCAGTAAATCATGGGAAAAGTTCCTTCGAATTGCATGTTGAACTCTTTCCACACAGTGTTATTGGCTAACGATAGATTGTAACAAATCAAAATATTCTGATAGTTGTAATATTTGAAAAAACATCTTTAAATAACAGCATAACATATCGGCTTATGTGCCTTTATCTTACAGATACATATAACTTTATTTAAAATCGGTCTTAGAAACGAAGTACATTAGTCCATTATCAAAATTCAAACATAACAAATACATACATACATGACACAGCATAATAGAATAATATAATGATATTAATGACTTTGTTGCCAAGTCTGTTAAAGTAGGATACAGAATTACTAAACTAAACACCCGAAAATCCGTACTCCACTAAAGTATCAAATTAGTAATGTTATCACATTACTACAAAATAGTTCAAGAATTACCTGAGCAAATCATTGTCTTTAAGCTTCGTGACATACGACGAGGGAAAGACCATATAAAGTATTTAAACAGACATCACCTGCCTACTTTATTATTATTTCTTGACAGTTATATTCCTCAGAATTAATCCGCTGAGAGATTGTATCGGAATAAGAAGGACTCTTGTGGCTATTTCTTTTCAGAATGTGTTTCGGATCCTTCTCACCAGGGATAACTTGAAGCGCCATCTGTCGTGAAAGTTACTCACCCTGAATCCATTTCGCGTTACAACAGTGTATCATTCACGTAGTTAAAGCATCCTCTCAGTAATACAGTTACATCATCTTCCCAATGTAGGTACTGACTTGTATAGTGATTACGTTCATTCTATTGAAACAGAGTTATTTGGAATCATTGTGTGGGTGTGTAATTCATCGTCTTAGTAATAATTCTGCTGTCAGTCGCTCAATAAATTGAGAGCAGATAGCTTTCATTTGACCCAAAACCGGGAGGCAAAACATGTATTCTTGTGTTGTCTTAGATATATATGGACTTAAAGTGGCAAAGGCTGCCAAATGCACGGAAAATTTCGTTGAAACAGAAACAGCCAACTGTGGGTTGTTTTTATCAAAAAGCGCAAGAAAAAGCTTTTCGTTGCTATCAAGCTTGAAGATTTAAGTAAAGGTAGTTTTATAAACATATAAACGCACACAAAATGAACTTATACATCCGGGTTATTTGAAGTTTGTCCGCTTTTAGCCTACGTCTTTTGTTCGTATGGGCGACTGAGAATCTTTCTTTTAATTCAACGTCATTTTTTAAAAAAAATTTCAAGGTACTTCAAATGTCATAATTCTCCTGACGGGCAGATTTTATGAAAGAAAAATCGCAATTTTGGTAGCTCAAGCTAATTTAACGTCGGTGAGTTGAAGTAAGATATGATTTAACGTCGCTTTTAAACATTAACGTTTACAATTTCACTTACACTTGGAAGTTATCTGCAAGCGACAAGACAAGAGAAATAGTTAGAAGCTAGAATATCTAGTTTGTGATAAGGTTGAGGGAAATATCTTCCACAATATACAGGTGACTAGAAAAGAATTGATTTTTTTCCAGCGTGATAAATTTAAAATAGACAGGTGCCCTCAAGCAGAAATCCTGTAAAGAAATGGATAAGAATCAACCGAATGAGTGTATAGGAGAATCTCTCAGTGATAGCAAATTGCTGAGAGAACGAATGGAGTCTAATCACCTACATTGTACTCTAGTTATTGCATTGTATTTGGAGGCTGTCACGTGAAGAAAAAACAATAAAAAAACTAATTTTTCATCAATGAATTGATGAATTTGGTTTTGATGTTGTCACGAGGAGAAAAACACAGAAACATGCTTAGTTATCATAAATGAAATCCGACAGGACATACTTTTATCTTCACTATTTATAAGTAGTTGACAAAGATCCCCTCTGAGATTATTTCCGTGTATTATACATCGTTTATCGTCGGAGATCGTCGTAGATAAGAATAGACTCTCAAATTTCTCAAGGTGATTTATCCTAAGAGACGACTAATCATTGAGCTCCCCTGTGGTAATACGATTTTAAAACCCTCTTGAGAAAAATAAGAAAAGCAAACAAACAAAATAGTCATTTATATAGATGGAGAGTATTTATATGGCATGGTAAGCTACCTATGTTTACTAGATGAGAAAGCCAGATGATATTACTGAAACGATATTTGTTGATGGCCATAGAAAAAAGCATCTGGCCATGAATTAATAATGTGGTTTGCTGTTATCTGAGCTGTAAGCTGGTCTACTTCTTACAATATATTTCTGTAGTCCGAGTCTTCCATAGGGTAACAAACATTGTCAGGCGTTGTCAAGTTTAGTGGAGTATAAAACCGGGCTCATTGGCCACAGAAAAAAGTACGTAAGGCGCAATTCTGAGGCTGATATTACAGCAAAGTTCTCCATTTTCACTGTTTGAGTAAATTTGCCAATTATTTTGAAATGCTGTTTTAACGGAAAATATAAACATTTTGGCAGCTCATACCACTTTAAAATAAATGACCTGTACACTGAAGGAAAAGCACTGAAGCAAAGTTTCTTCCAGATTTTCTTTTGTAGAATGAGTATGTTTCCTTTCTGATTTATCATTTGGTTTATGTAAAAACTTTTGTAAAAAAGTTTCAAAAATAAAACAGGATTCAAACGAGCAAGCACAGTTGATTTGAAAATATTACACTCAGATTAAACATGTTAAGGCAGAATGGCAAAACCTGGAACTGTTGTCACAACAGCCAATCAAAAACGTTTATACGTTGCCTATTTTTTGTTCGTGTTACACCTTCAACAGCTTATTGATACAGGTCACTTGATGGATACTTTTAGACTCACTTTGTATTCTAAATAAAACGGAAGCTTTCAGAATATTCTCCAATTGGTCAATGGACGACTTCGTCTTAATCCTTTACAAAACGACAAATGCTTGAGGGTCCTGTCTACTTTGATTTTCTCACACTGAGCATAAGTCGAGTTTTCATCAAGTTACGAGGTATTTTTTAGATTTTTAAACATTTTTGGTAATTTTATGCAGAAATCTTCATCTTCGTCATTTATAATCAACGATTTCATTCAAATCTTTATAGTGATTCTTTGAAACAGTTTTAACAACAAAAGCCTTAACTATTATTGTAAAACAATCAAACCCTTTGGCACATTAAAACACCTCCTAATTGTTGATACCGCTGGACCCTAATAATTTCGATTTTATTCGATTCCATTAAGAAGTTGTATGTTAATAATTCAATTGATCACAGAAACAGAACATTAACACAAGCGGAGCGTTATTAGCAAAATGGGCGAATAATTCACTAAAGTAAAGTTCTTACACCGAATCCAAACAGTAATAACGAGGTACTTGAAGTCATTCAATATTATTAAATTAGGTGAGCTATCTATTGCTGTTGATGAGTGATATACCATAAAGGGGATCCATACCAATGAAATCATTGCACGTCTAGACCTTGCTCTCTGATTGATATAGACATACGAGTTCATTTCCGGATCGACCAGACAGGAAAATCTCCAGGCTGCAGCGAGCATTTTGAGTAGATGTGCTGTTTGTGATATTTAATGAACGATCAAGCTGTTTAAAGAAATGTATATAAAGGTGCTGTATGGTTGAAATAATTAAAGCTAGGTGATATCAGATTCCATTAGGATTATTAGTAAAGTTAGGTGATATCAGACTCCATTAGGATTATCAGTAAAGCTAGGGGATATCAGATCCATTAGGATTATTTATAGTGCCTATATGACCATAAAATAAATTGAGACGGATAAAAGGGGAATGAATTTTGACGAACCATTTAAGACGTAAATCTGAAGATTCATGTAAATAAATAAAATAGGTTGTCTTTAAAAATTAGCAAACTGAAATATTCTGGCACTCACTGCTTCCTTAAAGTGGCACGAGCTGCCTAAGTTCACACTTGTTTTTCATAATTGAAGACTTCGTGTCAGTTGGCAGTAACGCGTATGATAGGGCATGAAACGCCTATTGGTATGGCTTAAACATAAAACATGAAAACTTTATTTGCATTTCCCAATTACCTCGTTGATCAGATTTGTCTTCTTCTCCATGCATCACTGTTGATTATCCAAACTTTTTTCATTTCCTGTTGAAATTCAAGTCATAGTAAATTCCTTCCCTTCCGTAGAGCAACAAGAATAGTATGCTGTTTTTGTTTATTTTACTGATTTCCCTGTATCCTTTTCATAATACTTACCAACTGATTAGTCGGATGTTAAAATATAACACTCAGCTGGTGACAATTGCAGGTTTAATATTTAGAAGGATCCACAATTACATAAATAACAACCTTCTGCTTGTTAAATGTACACAGTTACTTCTGCCTTGGTTTCATGACATGTCCTCAATATCACCTGGCGTCTCGTGACATTTATTTTCTTCTTACAAGAAGAGAGCAAAAATTGGTATAGAAGTTTACCCGGGGAAAATGTAGCAATATACATCCAAAGGCATCCGTGATTTTGCTACAGTGAAGTAGCTTTTAATAAATAATCCTGTAAAACTGAAAATTATTCATGAAGAGCTTGCGCATAAGTCGAGTCCCATGTTTATCTGTTTCCAAGCAGTGTCAATTTGAAAAAAAAACTCATCAGTAAGTTGCCATATTACTACCACGACAAGTGGCGAAATATTGTGGAAAGGAACAGAGAAAATGGACGAAGTGTGACCTTTTCACAGCTGGTTGAGTTTGTTTTACTCGAAGCCAGGAAGGCTACTGATCCCGTGTATGGGAAAAATGCATTACGCCCGGAGCAGCATGACATCAGACGGGACAAACCAAAGGTAATTGCCAAGAAGGTTAAAGGAACTTTTGCCACAAATGTATCCGATTCTGAAACCGGGACTTCAAAGGTCTTTAATAAATCCTATAACAACCAGCCTCCATTCAACAAAATTAAGAGTCCTGCTTTTGAAGCTCCATGTTTGTATTGTACACAACAAAATCACAGCCTAGACAATTGTGAACATATTTTCTACTTACCTTACCAAGAGAGAATAGACTTCCTGAAAAAGAAAGGCTGTTGCTACGGTTGTCTAATCATTGGACATCAACGGAAAGATTGTCGTAACAAGGCTGTCTGCAAGTATTGCGGAGGGAGACATCCTTCAATATGCCATATCCCAATATTCGATGGCCAACCTCCGTATCCTGAAACTCAACCGAAAAGATACGTGAAACGTGACGACAAAGCTACGACTACTGCCTCTGTAAATAGCTACAATGAAATGATACAGTCTGGGTCCAACGATGCGGAGTGTACAATGGCTATCATCCATGTATCAGTGAAAATGAAAAATGGGTTGAAGGTTGTCCAAACGTATGCCTTCATAGATCCAGGCAGTACGGCAACTTTCTGCACTGAAAAAAACTTCTGACAGAACTAGGCGGTTCTGGAAAACCTCGTCAGATCATTCTTGATACCATGGGTGAACGTCAAACTTTGAAAACTCTCGTTGTAAATGGACTTGAGGTCGGCGATCTGAACCTTAATAACATCATCGAACAAAGGATAAGATGCCCGTCTCATCAAACCAGATACCTACCTCTATGGATGTCGCTCATTGGTCTCATCTTCAAAATATTAAAATACCAGAGTTAGATGAAGACATAGGATTGATGATAGGCAATAATGTACCAGATGCATTTTCGCCCATCGAAATACGGACTGGAAAACGTAGTAGCCCTCATGCAACGAAATCACTGCTTGGATGGATCTTATGGAGTGTTACACGACCAGTTGAGGGAGCGAATATTGTCACTGTTAATCGAACTGCTATCATTCAAGAGATAGAGAGTTTAAGACAACTCGACAGAAAGATACACGATGCCATTAAGCTCGATTTCCCAGAGCACACCATCGATGATCGAAAGGAACCATCTCAAGAGGATCAAAAGTTTATGAGCAAGGTTGATAATTCCATTAAATTCGAGAATGGACAGTATTGCATTAACCTACCTTTCAAGTCCGAGAACTTTCGGTTTCCTAACAACGAAATCCAAGCGAGACAACCTCTTAAAGGTCTACGAACTAAAATGACTGCTAACCCAACCTACAAGAAGGATTACACCGAGTTTATGGATACCATACTTCAGAAAGGTTATGCAGAATTGGTACCCACTGAGGAACTTGACAGACAGGACGATTGGGTGTGGTACATACCACACCATGGCGTGTACCACCCCCGTAAGCCACAGAAAACCAGAGTGGTATTTGGCTGTTCGGCGACCTACGAGGGCGCATGCTTAAATACAGCACTGCTGCAGGGACCCGACCTCACGAACAATCTTTTGGCGGTTCTCCTACGCTTTCGTCAAGAAAAGGTCGCGGTTATGGGAGATATAGAGTCGATGTTCTATAGAGTCAACGTTCCAAAGAATGATTCTGACTGTCTCCGGTTCCTGTGGTGGCCAAATGGAAATACTAATCTCCCCCCTCTGACTTACCGTATGCGCGTCCATCTGTTTGGCGCCATCTCTTCTCCTAGTTGCGCGAACGTAGTCCTACAGAAGACCATAGAGGACAATCAACAAAAGTTTAAGCCGGACGTTACAGATGCAGTAAATATAAACTTTTATGTCGACGATTGTTTGTCTTCTGTGGAGTCTGAAACCAAAGCCATCGAACTTGTTGAAAATGTCATCCCGCGGATGGAACTCACCGCAGCCACCATAGCAGTACGCCTGTCCAGAATGGTGAGCAGAGAACTTGACTACACCATCAACACGTACCAATATTGGACAGATAACATGGCCCTCCTTCGCTACGTTAAGAATGAGACTTCAAGATTTCATACTTTCGTCGCCAATCGCACTACAGTCATTCGTGATGGATCAGATCTTCAACAATGGCGTTACGTTCCTTCCAAGTTGAATGCTGCAGATGCGGCTTCACGAGGTTGTCACCTAGATAAATTCCTACAGAACGAAACCTGGTTTAAAGGTCCTCAGTTTCTGAGTCAGTCAGAAGAGGATTGGCCTCATCTCGACAACATCACTGATCTTGAAGAAGATGACCCAGAGGTGAAAACTACAGTAAACACAGCTGTTATTCACACATCGACTTCCTTCATTGACTCTCTAATTGAACGTTGTTCAAACTGGTTTAAACTTAAGTCTATACTTGAATGGGTGCTTACTGCAGCGGAACGCTTCAAGAGTTTGTTGGAAAACAAATAGTCCAGGTCCAGGAGATTACCTACTGCTAAAGACACCAAGCGCCAGCTGGCATCAGCTTCTCTTAACTTCTCCAGAGTGCAAGAAGCTGAAGTTGTCTTGGTGAAATACGTACAGGAACAAAGTTTCTCAAAAGAGATAGCTATACTTGGCTGTCAAGATCCCAAAGCTATGAAAAACTTACCTAAATCAAGTCCAATAAGGAAGCTCATTCCCTTTCTCGACAACGGATTGCTGAAAGTCGGTGGAAGGTTAGATCGAGCCGACATCCCATATAGTGCAAGACACCCTGTGATTCTTCCACGAAGCCGAATCGCTCATCTATACCTCGATCACATCCACAAAACCGTTGGTCATCTCGGCAAGAATACAATGCTCAACACCGTTCGTCAACATTACTGGATACTGGGGGTTCCAACCCTCATTAAGGGTCTCCTAAGAAGATGTGTCACGTGTCGTCGCTATCAGGCTAAGGTTGGGGAGCAGATGATGGCAAACCTTCCAAAGGACAGACTTCAACCGAATCAACCTCCATTTTCCTCTGTAGGTACTGATTACTTCGGACCCATCGAAAATCAAGAGAGGACGCAGCATTTTGAAGCGGTATGGAGTCGTTTTCACTTGTCTGGCTTCCCGGGCGGTCCATTTAGAGGTTGCTTCGAGTCTTAACACGGACTCCTGTATCTGTGCGATCAGACGACTAATTGCGCGCAGAGGGCCCATTGAAGTAGTTCGCTCGGACAACGGCACTAACCTAGTCGGAAGTGAAAAGGAATTGAAAGCACAAATCGATCAGTGGAACCAAGCCAAGATCAACAAGACTTTGCAACAACAGAGTGTAAGATGGATCTTCAACCCTCCGGCTGCTTCACACCATGGGGGTGTGGGAGCGGATTATTCCGATAGTCAGGAAAATATTGTATTCCCTTCTTCGACAGCAGTCTCGTCACCTTGATGATGAATTACTAGCCACCCTCTTTTGTGAAGTGGAATTTGTTCTCAACAACCGTCCTATCACAGAGATTGCTCACGATTACAGAGATTTAGATGCTCTCACTCCAAACCACCTTCTCCTTTTTAGATCAGGAGAAAAACTGCCTCCAGGTGTCTTCAACAAGAATGGCATTTATGCTAACCGCAGGTGGAGACAATTGCAATATTTGTCCGACGTATTCTGGAAAAGATGGACCCTGGAGTACCTCCCCCTTCTTCAGGAACGCCAAAAGTGGCTACATCCGAAACGAAATCTTGAAAAGAACGACTTAGTCCTAATCGTCGATTCAACTCCAAGCAATTCTTGGTGTTTGGGAAGAGTTTTGGAAACAACAAAGGACCGAAGTGGTATCGTGCGATCAGTGACTCTCAAGACTAAAACTACTACTCTTGTTCGTCCTGTGGACAAATTATGTCTGATCTTAGAAGCAGATAATGCATGATACGCGTGTCAATTTTTAATGATTTATCTTTAACCTTCTCAGACTAGATAGTTTTGTTAATTATGATGCTTTTTTTAAGAGAAATTGCTGCGTTTCATACTGCGCAATTTGGGGCCGGGTATGTAACGGTCCAAATTAGGTTTTACTTTCTTTAAGTAGCGTTGCTATTTTGTTTTCGTTTTCTTACTTCATTTGTGTATGTATCGTATGGTCTAAGGGCCGTAACTCGTGTTTATTCGCTTTACATAGTTATTTTCTCACAACGAGACACGGACATGGCGGCTTTCCTCCCTGTAAACAGCATGTGCATCTGTCCTTATATCGAAGCCTACAAAACGGTTTGTAAAGCTTTAAACCTAACATTTCTTGTAACATCGATTGTATACATGTATATTAATTGGTTCGGCGGTTGTTTATTGTTGTTTTAAACGTGATATAGATTAGTGTGTAATGTATGCATAACTATAAGCGAAGTTATATAGGTCACGCCTGGCACTATGAACGAACAAAGGTCAAAGGACATGGGAAATTCCATTGTACTAATAGGGGTCAAAGGTCGTGTTTAGCTATTGTTAACGTTTGTAATACTTTTATAGTAGTTTCAAGCTCAGCATTAGCGTTTAAACATAACTTTAAATACTTTTATTGTAATTCTTAAATACCGTAAAACATAGCAATATGAAACAATGTTTTTATTTTCTGTTTAAGGTAAACTTAATTGTTTTACTGTATTGTTTCTAACGGTAAACTCAAATTGCAACTGTTACTTACAGTATTTCCTTTTTTTTGTATTTTCAGTCAATCATCATCGTTATCGTTTATCGTAAGATAAAGTAACGGTTCGACCGTATTAAAAGTACAACGTTGTTGTGAAGTTATTATCGAACGGTTTGGCCGTTACATGTACCATAATGAACCGATAGCCGCGAGCTTAGATTTTAATTAGACATGCTGCGAACCGTGACCAATAACCGGGAGCTAAGATTTTAATGAGATGTGCAGTGGAGCGCGAAACAATATCCGCTTGCGCACTTCAGCGATTCTTGATGCACTATACAATATTATTCGTCTTTAAACGGGGAATCCCCGCGTAAAATCCAGATGAGGGTAGATCTTATTGTGGGCCCTCGACTTTTCATCTACAAACGGGGATTCCCCGCGTAAAACCCAGATAGACAGGTCGTATTGCACCACCGCTATATAGTGTTTAACTCGATTTTATAAGATACTTTTTACAACCGTGGTACTTTTTCATCCTAAAACACTGTCGGTGAAGACCTAGATCCTATGTCTATATAGATCTAGACCTTTGTAACTAGATATTAACCTCGACCCCTCGAGGGTGTCTTTGATCCGGAATTCGAATACGGCGTAGCTATTACGTCATAACGCCATTCGAATACGGCGTAGTCATTACGTCATAACACCATACCTGTTTTGACCTCAAACTTTAAAACTTCGACCTAGATATCGACCTCGACCCCTGGGAGCGTCTTTGACCCGGAATTCGAATATTACGTAACATGTTTCCACCTCGTGTGACGTCATACGTGGCGCAGAACTCTCATTTTGTATTCTACTGATATCCATCGGTTTTTAGTGAGAACCAACATATACAAAAGGAAATAGCTTTCTTCTTCGAAATAAACTTTATATGGTTTCCCGGTTAAAGATAGAAATTTAGGTTTAGCATGTAGTAACGGTGTTCCTCACAGCAAAGGCGTGTTTTGATAAAGGGTCCGTTTGTTTTACTATTACAACATTTTTATAAGAGCTTCGGTGGCTGAGTCGGCAGAGTGATAGTTCTTCAGTCAGGGATTTCCTATCTCTCGTCGCGGTGCACGTTTCACTAAATAAAATAGAAAATTTTATGAGAGGAATTTTAATAAATTTCCTCTTGGCAAAGAGCCTTTCCTCCATGTCTAAACCTGGGAGCGCAAAATATTGAGTAAAATCATCTTTAAAAAATCGGCGTTAAACAGCAACCAATCAATCAAATAATGAAACAATGAATTGTTAATATGACAAATTTCAGTAATGACGGAGAGATCCACTGAAAGGTCCACTAATAGATTAGACATCAAACGTTCATGTCAGTCTGGTATTTTCGATATGAAAAACAGAAAGCGATTTGATTTGGCTTGATTAGTTTCAAAAAGCAAAATTACAGGGGTTGGAAAGAGACTGTCATTTGATGTTTGATTAATCTAACTTTGGAAGAACATACTGTAGCAATCAGGTCACAACAAAATATCTTCATCCGATTTGAGATGTAATCAAGGTTTATATTGAACGTTAAAACATCCTGGTTATGCGACTTTACACATGTAGACTAACAAACATTGAAACATTTCTGAGTGGATTTTTCACTTGAATGCTGTGTGCGTAAGAATTGCCAGGTACTCATCGAATATCAGCGGTTTCCTCTTTTCGGTGAGTCCCGTTATACCTCCCGCAACAAACATGACGAAGCAGTGTTTAAACGTAACACAGACGGGAAATCGGAATAAGCATCCCGTATGTTACTTTACACACACATTTTTGGCCAGATTAAATAAACATTCACAATTTTCTTAGTCGATTTCGAATGCATAATGGAACTCGACCCTAATAAAACGACAAAGGGTGTTTGATATAACAAATAACCAACCAAATATAAGTCTTAGCGCATCTGGATGACATTCGATTCTAGGCGCAGATGTACTATGTCTAGTATAAGATTATCATTAAATTTTCATCCCAGATTATTGTAATTTTGCGTGCTCTAATGAAAAGCAACCTGTCAAGAACTACACATATAAGCTTCTAAACCGTCAAGGGAAGACTTCAACACATTGGTGATTTATTCTGTATGCTTACTGACCTATTGCCCTACCAGAAACATTCCATTGTTTTAGTCAACGAGTAATAAATTATTTGAGACAGGAACCAAAACAAATTCAAACTTTACTTTATTACATAGCCTTATACCAGAGTTTCGTCCATCCGCACAAATTGGATGACGGCTCATCATTTTAGGTGGAAGATCGCCTTCTAAATTTTCCTTCTGTCCTGTTGGTCGATATTTAGCATCAGATTGGTTATTTTATCTGAAACTTCATCTTGTTAAAGGATCTTGTTATGCTAGAATAAAGGGATACTGCGACGGAGTGAAATTACTCATGTGAATAGGCTTTCCGTTTATTTAAAAACAGTCTTTACCGGCCTTCAATACTGACATAAGTCCCGATATGTTTTAAACATGCCTAATCGATCAATTGCTTTTTGTTTCCATGTATTACTGACGATTATCTGAGTTTTTTTTGTATACACTAAAATCAAGACAAATTACCTTTATTCTTGGCATCAAAACATAAATACAAAGTTTCCTTTTTACTGCATCTACTTACTTCTACTTTTAACTTTGCCTAAATAATGACACCAAATCGGTGAGCAGTTGTTAGCTGAATGCGATCAAACAAGGTATGTAACATTATAAAAACTTAATAATTTATCCATGAAAAAAACGAAATCCTTATTGGATTAACTCTAGACGTGACGAATGTTTATATTTGTATTTTATTTGTGTATTTGTATTATTTTTTTTAGAAATTTGTATAGTTTTTTTTATATTTGTATTCAATGGAGTGTTTAATTAAATAATGATCTAGAGTATAACAAACTCGCATGCCTTTCTTTTTTCAGAATCTATCATAGTTACCCTAGCAATAATTTTGTGTTTATTATCAAAGAGACTTCAGCCAAGTTGGTGAACAACCCATGATGGTAATTCGAACAAAACGACAGCTGTGAGTGGGCTGTAAAGGGTCGCGTATTAGAAACACACGCAAACCAAACACTACAAGAGAGGAAAACAATTGAGGCATTAGGCTGTCACATCAGAGTGCATGGAGATACTTTCTAGTTTTATGACACGATATGCCTCTGTCGGTTTACAGTTTTTTCCTCAATTTACACCCATGTTAACATTTTGTTAATTGCTAATTACCTAAACCTCGTCGAAACTGTTCCAAATTGGCTAGTATGTGGGAAATAAAGACATACAAAAAAGGAAGTGTATGGAGTGAATGACGATTTATTGCTGCACTGCCTTGTTTTTGTGAGTTTCATCTCCACTGATTTATACAAAAAATCTTTTATTTCTAAAAACGTAAAAAAGCAACGCCTTGTTCAATTATTGTTTATTTCATAACCAAAACTAGTGGAATTGACCAAAAGTTGTTTCAGTTTGCCCAGGCATTTTCATTGGTCACTCAACTGTGGTACTGTGATCAAGATTTATAGCCCTGGACTTTCCTGATTGAAAACAGACTTTACTAAACCTTAAAGGCACACTTGCCGCGAAAATCAGGAATATTGTTTACATTAAAAAAGAAAGACCGTATTCTGTATTTTTCCCAGACAATATAAGTTAGGAACTTTCTATTTTTACCAAAATTTAAAAGTTTGGACGTCACTTTGTATTTTTTATTTGAATTTGAAAATTTGAATTGTTACGTACCCGGAACGTAAACAAACCGAACTGCCCCCTATTGGCGATTTTATGTTTCAGTCGAGTGAGTGAACTAACGGCACAGTGTCATTTTACGTAGGCCTATTTATCTGAGAAATACAGACTGACGATCGGTTAACAGCGACTGGAAAAGCCTGCTTATAATTGTTTGAGTGTAAACCACATATACAAAGGCCTGAAAGGAGGGTAATCCAACACGAAAGTTGACCGACACTGATCGTTGTTGTTGTAATCAGGCTTCGATTCTTTGTTTGTTTTTCACCCCATTTTTACAGTCTAAAGCTAACTAGACATGTTTTATGTGTCATATGTTTAAGTTTAGTGGTATTAGTCGTAGTAAGCTCATGTAAATTGGTTTTCTTAGCAAATTTAAACAGGCTACGGCGGCAAGTGTGCCTTTAACTGTGGAAAAAAATGCTTTCATGTGTTTCCTAATTACCTCGTCGATCAGAACACTTTTGTCTCCATGTATCACTGTCGATTATCTGACTATTGTTTTTTTCAATTCCCTGTATACGTAAACAAATTCAAGACTAATTGCCTTTGTCCTTGACATCAGCACAAACAGTCGCTTTATTTTCTAATCTCGCTCCAATGATGACACCGAATCGATGCAAGTTGCTTAATAAATGCGACTTTAGGATTAAAAAAAGGTATGTATTATATAAAGATTGTCTACGCCACTTGAATTCATACACATGAAAAGAAAAGAAGCCACTATTGGATAAATTCTCGAAGTATTTCTATTTATAAGTAGGCCAATAGTTCCATAAATGACCGAGGCCACCGGGGCTCACTAGATAGAGCGTTGGACGCTCAATCCGAACATCCCTATATCTTATTGACAACGCCAATATCAAGGTAGTGAAAATCTCATTAATTCAAAAAGACTTTGTTGTTAACTTACCAAACATTAATTTTCTGTTTATCATCAGGCGGACGTCAGCCAAATCCGTGAGTAGTTCCTGAACCGACAACATGCTACCCCCAATGTTAATTTTAACAAAACGACTGGTATAAGTGAGCTGCTAAGGGTCACGCGAACCAAACACACACAAACGAAATACTGTAAGAGAAAAAACAGTCCAGACATCGATATGGGTTTTGTTGTTTTTTTTGCCACTCGGCTGTCACATCAGGCATTAGTAGACAATTGATTTCTATTTACCCTAATGTCAGAAACATTCGTTCAGCTCATAGCCCTGGTGGAAACTCGGAACCACTCTGGTCAAGCCATTTTTACTCTGTCCAATGTGTCCTTACATATGTGTACAGTGACATTTTCTAGATTAAGGACACGATATGCCTCTTTTTGTTAGAAGTACAGTTTTCCACATTTGTGCACAGGTTAATGTTTATGTTAATAGCTAATTGCATCAATCTCAAAACTGTTCAGTGCCTGTTCCAATTAGGCAGGCATGAAAGTTAAACACATACAAGAAATAGGTACACAGAGCATGGTGGTGTCTTGCTGCACTACTCCAAAGATGCCTACCCTGGTTATGTGAGTTTCAACCCCACTGATTCATACAAAAACACTTTACCCATACACTGTCTTTTTTTTTCTCAACTCTTACACATTGATCAAGATTTAGAAATCTGATCCTTCTTGTTTGAAGACAGATTTTACTGGACCTTAAAGTTGAAATTTTGACGTTAAAACAGAATGTTGATATTATTGGATATTTTTCTCAAGACATATAATTCAGAAGCTTTCTAGTGCTTTTAGTCTCGAAAATGTGCGATACAGTGTTGTTTTGAACTAACTTTGGCTTAGAATGAATGAATGGTCGTCCCGGTTATTTAAATATTGTTTACTTTTCGAACACGTTTTCGATTCGTACACGCTACATACTGTATGGATTTTCCTCATTCCAACGCCAATCCTTTAGTTTTCCGATGGCCTTCAAAGCCTCTTACTGTCGTGACGATCAGAAATTATGAAAAAAAGTGTGCATTTCGGCAGCTCATGCCACTCTAACTGTGGAAAAAAATGTGTTCATGTGTTTCCTAATTATCTCGTCGATCAGAACACTTTTTTATCTTTATGTATCACTAACGATTATCTGACCTTTTTAATTTCCTGTTGTATGTAAACAATTTCAAGACAAATTGTCTTTACTCTGGGCATCATTACAAAAAAAAGAAGTCTATTTTTTTCTAGTCTCGCTTTAATGACAACACCGAATCTAGGAAAAGTTGTTTAATGGATGCGACTTTAGTATGGTATGACTTATACAAATGGTATTTAAGCCACTTGACTTCATACATACAGAAATAAAACGAAATCCATTAAGAGTAAACGCTCGAAGATAATTTGGTTTAACAATGAATGACTGAACAAAATTACGAGCTAAAGTTCAAGATATATGTCTTAAAATTGTTAATGGAATAAATTTTATAAAGAAAAAAATAGCCACTCTCTAGCACTATGTGTGAGGAAATTCCCAGGACAACAGTCCTAATTTACTGTTTGAGTAACTTAGCTTTGCTTGTTTGTTTTTACGATTCCAGATGACCAATGTCACCATACATTATTGCTATGTTTATGATCAAAGATACATCAGCCAATTTGATGTCTACTTCCAGAATAAGTGAAGACACGGAAACCTCAAATAACAGTCACTGAACAAGGAAAGCTATTTTACTCTACAAACCGCTTGCTAAACACAGAGTCGATTTTCGGCCGAAAAGTAAATTTTAAGTTCTACCCTGGGAAATTTCCCACTCCAGACATAGAGAGTGGGTAACACACAAAGTCAGTGTCAGCTAGGCAATGTATCAATGATCATCTAAAAACCTTATAATTATATCACGATAATATAATAAAACACATTAAACCCACGTTTTTGTCGTTCGTTATATAGGCAAGCTTTCAATAAAAATGAAACTTTGTGTTCTTGGGTTGATGTCCATAAAAAGGTAATTTGTCTTGATTTTAGTACACACAACATGAAATTTAAAAAAAAGTTCAGATAATCGTCAGTGGTATACGGAAGCAAAACAGAGTTGATCGATTATGTGCAATCACGTAGGAATTTTTCTCTAGGTATTTAAAAGGCCCTGTAAAAACCGTTTTCAAATAAGGGAAAGCTTTTTACATGAGTAATCGCAAACTGTCAGGAAGCTTCTGTGTAAAGATGGGGTGAAATTATATCCATATCATTGGCGTAAAACACCCGACAACAAGAAAAACTGAAATTTAAATATCGAATTTCTACCTGAAATGATTGGTCATTTATCTGACTATATGTTAGTTTTTTTGTCGTATTTGTAAAACAACATTGGAAAAAGAACACATTTTCCCAATGCTGTCAAAACCTTACGTATTTTGTAATTACCTCTGCAACATTAATGATGTTCGATGCTTTTCCCTTAAGAGGATATGAATTTCGGGGTTATTTATACAATATACAGCGTGTGGTAACGAAAAAATGTAACAATAAATGAAGTTTACCCCGAAAAAAAATACACCATTTTGTTTTGAATTATCTTTTTGAAATGTACAAAAATGTTAGTACTTAATACCTTTATAAATTAGAACAACTAAAAGAGATTCCCAACCCTTCGGGCTTTGCCAAAGATACGATCATAATGTCTCTCCAGATTAGTTTTTGAATCATCGAGATTTTCTCCACCTATTTATTAACATTTTTCCCATATATGTTAGATTTTCTCAACCTATTTTTTTTTTACATTTTTCCCATATATGTTAGATTTTCTCAACCTATTTTTTTACATTTTTCCCATATATATACAATTTTCTCAACCTATTTTTTTTACATTTTTCCCATATATATTAGATTTTCTCCCCCTATTTATAAACATTTTCCCCATATATATTAGCATTGTATAATTTATAATATGATGTAGGGATCAAATACCACGAATCGCTTTGACATTTTGGCAGCAAACACGAGGTCGTGCGAATGCCCGATTTATTCCTCTCGACTTTGTTCTATATTTTATGTAATTTTAAAATAATCCCCGTCGGTTTAATGGGTTTCCGGAAGAACATGTCAGTCAGATCTCTTTTTGTTCCCTTATACATCATTGTCGATTATCAGAGCTTTTTCATTTCCTGTCGTAAGTAAAGGAAATATAAATTGTCTCGTCATTCTTGACATCAACATAGAAAGGTATTATTTGGTCTTATAATTGAATCAGCCTTTTCATAAGCAATGACAAAATAATTTGGAATTTAATATTCTTTAAAGAAGACTTTGGCTTGATTCAAGGATTTGGTATTTATTAAAAACACCTTTCACATGGACATTTCTTAAATTATTGGCTCAGTTCGCTTCAAAAGAGATATCACAGCTGACTAAAACGATAGGACTATTCTGCACAGAAAAAATAAAGGTGTAAAATCATTCGTGTTCCTACAGAGGGCTTAACTAAGCGGTCACTTCAAACCTCCACCGAACCATATTTTTTCGAGTGACGTCATTGGGCTTTCGCCCTATTAAAGAAGACTTTGGTACGGACACAGCATTTGGCAATTTATGAACTTGTACGCTTGTCCGATGCCTGTTGTCTTTGTATTTAGAAAGAAGCAATATCTAGTCATGTGGACTGTTTCTCAACACACTTACGCTCATCATAACTTTGCCACTGGTCGTGACGTAATGCTGAAGGTATATGCTGTTATCGCGGTTAGGTCTTCCATTGGACTTACATCGGGCGTAAATATTTTGAGAAACAGCCTCCAGTCTCCTTGCATACTGCGTTCTTTAAACATCACTGTTAATTCCATTGGACTGTATCTTGCATCGCTTTTGCATATTTTTCAGTTAAAATAGAATGTAGAAATTGTCAGCTATTATTCTCAAAACGTGCTATCTAGTCTTGATAATGTACGTTAAAGTAGTGTTTTGAACTAACGTAGGCACACAGACTGTATGGATTTTCCTTGCCCCGATTTAGTATTTTCGATGACTTTCAAAGCCTCTTAATGTCGTGACAATCAGAATTTATGAAAAAAAGTTGGACTGTTGGCAGCTTATTTAACTTTCATTATTTTAAAGAAGAAGGAATGGAAAAAACAGCCATTTTCACAGCAAAGCGTAGCTGTGTGTCCCAATCGGCCTATCGGCATACGCCTAGTTCACCAGTCACTGCATATAAACCTGGGTTAATTTCGATCATTTCGAGGCGCTATTAAATAGAGATAAATACTCTAATTTCTTTAAAATATATATTGGATTGTAAATCAACGTTTTGGGAAAACGTGACAGTCTACATTTGGTGTCTGCGCGACTTGTGGAGTTCGTTGTAAAATTTTCCGAAAAGGTAGTCTTACCCCATATATTGCAGGTTATGGTCATACAAGATAAGCTTGCAAGGGAAGTAATTTACTAATACCTCTTCCTGTCAATTTCACAATGTCAATGGCGAGCTCCGTTGACAGTCTTACACGAATTTGTCTGACAGATTCATTTCCAGTGCAATTTCACACCGCATACCACGAGCAAGACTAACACATAGGAATACAATGGCCTATATGCAAGGCCGTTCGATACAATTGCATGTGGTGTTTTCCCCCTTTAACTTAGAATAGACGCTAGCCAATCAGTACACTCAAAATAAATTCGGCCACAGTTGACTTCAATCCTAATAATAAGGAAAGCGATTGTAGAAAGTGAAACGGAAATGAATAAATCACTCCATCTGTTAATGTCAGAAATTTGTCAGTACTGTCTGACAGTCAGTAAACAAACAGCCGAAAATGCGCAACCACAACGATATTGTACTGGGCACCAAACTGAGATCCGTTCTAAGTTTGTTTACTGACCAGGGTAAAGAAATATCTCTTTTTTTTAATCCTTCATTTTGTGAGTTATTAATAAGAAAGTTATTCTACGTTGCCAAATTATTCCGTTTCCAGGAATGAATTCTCTTTGTTTGAATGGTGGTAACGTCTCACTCAAAATGGTTTCAACTAAATGGTGGCGAGATTAAAGGCCCGGGGAAACCCTAACCATTCGCTAATAAAATGGAACTCATTGTAAACGTCCACTTAGATCTTCGCTGTCTGTAGAAACCCTAATCATTTGCTAATAAAATGGAACTCATTGTAAACGTCCACTTAGATCTTCGTTGTCTGGAGAAACCCTAACCTTTCGCTAATAAAATGGAACTCACTGTAAACGTCCACTTAGATCTTCGTTGTCTGGAGAAACCCTAACCTTTCGCTAATAAAATGGAACTCATTGTAAACGTCCACTTAGATCTTCGTTGTTTGTCAGCTTGATTTAGGAAAGACAGCGTATATCGGATTCACTCACGTGTTTTGAGAGAACAGTAATGGCGCCTTAAGGCACAACAATCTTGTAGATAAATGAAAGACGGTTGGAAGTGACACACTAAAAGCATTTGGACATTCCATCCATGGTGTAAATTTAATGTTTTTTTAAACGTAACGAAGCTCGGAGCAAAGATTTTAGAAAAAAAATAAATAAATGGATTGATTGATTGATTGACATCAAACTGAAGACACCATCAAAATTATTAATATAAGTTGTTTTAGTAAAGAAGATGTTCCTGTGTCCGTGTGTGTTAGTGTTTACAAATATAAGCAAACAATATGCTCATCTGGAATTGTTATTATAACTCTCAGCCAAATGTTTAGACAGACGACATCAAGCAAGTATGCACTTAGCTGTTCTGAACAAGGCATGGGTGTTTTTCTATGTTATGAAAATATACCGATCAAAATCCATCCCCTAGGACATATTCTGAGCACTCCGGAGTAAAAAATGCGGGTTGTCTCTTCAAACGGGATCTCGAGACGCCTGATTATCTTAGGTGAGGATTATTCTACGCAGATTTTAACATTAAGTGGCATATCTAGAAATCCCACGCGGTGTGGATTTTAGTTTTTAACTGTGGAATTTCTACTGGATTGACTGAATAGGTGTTTCGTGAAGCGAGTAAAACGGATTATATTAGTTCTATAAAACGTAAAACGTGAAAAGAAGTGTGACATAATAAATCTGTACAATAGCTCATCACTTTTTCTCGAAAACTAATAAAGAATATGAGTGCTTTTCTGTGATTTCGGTGTTGTTTACTTGCGCTGCGGTTATCTGAAAATGTCCATAGTCTCGAGTTGTCTATCTTGATTTGCTGCGAGTTCAAGCATAGAGGGCCATACTTGATTTTGAACTGCTTTTATTAAAGGCTAAATTTAGTTGACATTTCCGTTTTGTAAATGCGAAATTCGTGTCTAAAAACTCTTTAAAGATAGAGTTACAGCAGATTGAGATAAAATGAGTAAATTGAATGACAGCTATCAAGGTTAGAATGAAAAGTTAACCAGTTGATAAGGAAGGAATGAATCGTTCAAATCTGACAGCAAAAATCGCTGTAATTAGAAGATATGGTAAATAGACTATTTGTGCAAACCGTATATATTTTTTGCTAAAACTTCTGCTGAATAGATAACAAAAAATTGGATTTCAATGAAAGGTAGTAGGACGATTTTTAGCGAACAATGTACAAACAACGAGCTATTAGTTCGAATCCTGTGGCTGAAACTAAAAGTAAACATATCAGCTGCAAATGAATTCTAAACTCGCATTAAACTCGTCAAATAACGATCTGTCAGGGGAAAGAAGTTTACTACTGCTCATTGCAACACCTTCCCAATATGTGTACGACATTAAAATGTCGGAATTTGTTGGTCTTATCTTTTTAAAATATGCTATTTAGCCCGGTAAACCACATGATTTGTAACGCGTATTAAAGACAGAGTATCGGTACATATCAGGAATCGCCCAATGATTCAATTATAACTAATCGAGGTTGAAAGTTAACATAGTGGTTCGGTCCCATTATCACGGGGACACTTTTGTTGGGTCTTCAAGAAAATATGGAAATTATACGTTTTACGGCTATCTTGTTGGTCGCCGCATTCAAAATGACCTGCAGTCTATCAGATAGTATTTCACGTACTCAAATCCTCGAAGTTTCAGAGTGCTTTAATTTGACTCATACCTACGCTGCCCTTTTAACCTCATCAATATCATACCTCTCTCCAACCGTAAAACCGGAACCCAAACAGCAAATATGTTAATCAATTTGGTGCATACAGCATTCATTAAAGGTAATCCAAAATAATTAACTATACGTCCAACTTTGTAATTTTTCGAAAACAGATATAGATTTTCTAGAAATTGCGCTTGCATGTACACCCCTTTATTTAAAGATATACGCTATTACATTTTAAGATATAAACTTGGTGGCATCGTCTGAAGACTAGATTTGACTCAAGCACCCGTACAAATCGATTTTTTATTTCAAAATATTACAAGGCTACACTGTTTGTAATTATTTAAGCTTAAACTGTCATTTAATATTCAAAATCAAATTGAATTTTCCATACATAGCCATTTTAGTTATTTAAACTACAAACTGAATGCATTGAATTAAAATAAAGTAAAGGGATATTCATTTTTATCCAATGAACGTGTAACCAAAGCAATGCATTGAACAATACCTTTGTTGTTTGTCTTAAAAGTTTTGACCGAGCAAACTGTTTTATACCTAGGAGTCAAAATATTTCCATGCAGAATAGTTTGATTTGTTGACAGCAGTCTTTGGGTTTGTGACAGAAGGTCAATAACCGTTCACCTGCTATCAGTATCAATCGATGACTTTCATACGGTCTTCAGATCACTCATGGCACCTGTCCTGTCTCATAGTATCTTCTCACTACTAACAGCACATACATGTCTTTGAACACCTCAAATATCACAAACAGACCATCTACCCATAATGCTCAATCTCAGTCGAGTATCCTGTTTACTCGTTTATTCCGGAAGTGAGCTCGTCTGTCTGTTTCACCAAAGGTCATTGTCACCACACATACATGTTCAATAGATAAAGACTTCCGCTTTGATTGGTCAAACATTTTAGTTTTCTTCATTCTTGCTGTGTATATAATGCTTATTTTACTTTGCCGATGGTGTATGTTGTAAATTACTCATAACCATGAACAAAGTAGTACAATATATAGTAGTAGTCATATGTGTTTTGATTTTGACTACTCGCTCACAACTTTGTCTGTTTTATTCCCCACTTTCTTTAAAAAAAACACCACCTTCATGGCAAAAAAGCCACTTCTATGACTAAAGTAAACGCGTTCACCTTCAGCCACTATCTGTCTTCAAATCATACAGACGGACCAGATCGAGGAATTACAACTTAACATTTGAGCCAAAAAACGTTAGAGAACGTCTGAAAAAGGTTTTGCTCACCAAATTAATCAAGCACAACCAGCCATAGGCATAACATTTCCAAATAATTTAAATGTCTTTTTAAAGTTGATTTGAATTCTTTTATAATTCTTATTATTACATCAGGTTGAGAGTTTTAAGTTTATTAAAAAAACGTAATTATTCGTGTTGAAATGTATGTGAGGTTAATGAAAACAAAGCTTAAATTAACGCGATGTATATGCCTTTATTAATGACCCAAATCTACGAAAGAAGATGCTTTCCAAAGAAAATGTATGTTTTCAACAAAAATAATTATTTTGAGTTAAAGCAGTAAAAACAGCACGTACATTTTAGATAAATAATGAGTTACAGAAAAGATTTCAAACAATTTTAAGTGAAGTTAAACGTCAATAAATGGAACAATCAATCAAAACAAACAGTTTTATGGGGACCTTCAAGGTTAAAGTTTAACCTAACACCTATATTCCAGCTGTGGACATTTTGCAACTAACTTCTATATATTCTTAATATATCAGAAAATAAAAAAGTTCCATAAGAGACAAACATTTAGACCTTTCCGATTAGGTAGTTTGTCATCTGTAAGATTTTATAATACAACACAACTAGGAATGGTATTTTATGATTTGGTACGGCGGCTGTCAGTTCTACTCCGCTTTCAATGAAATCGATCCTTTAAGAGTCGGTTCTATAACATCCATGATTCCATTTCGCGAAGCGCAAAACATCGGGAAGAATGAATCCAGAGAGATCGAGTTAACCATCTCGGGTCACGTCTCAATAAGTATCAATTGAGACACATCTCGTTGACGTTTTGCCTGGTAAACAGAACATTTCCCTAAAGGAAATCAATTTGACTTTTCACGAATTGAATGAAATGTGTACTTACCAAATCGTGGTATAAGGAGATTTTCCAGTGTTTTTACAACTTACACATGGCGTGTTATTGTTTAAGCGGTTATCCGACTCATTGAAGTCACAAATGCATGTGAAAGGGTGTGTGCTGATGTGTAATGGATAATACTTTGTTAAAGCTAATGGATATTCCAATCTTATTTGAGCTTTTGTATATGGACTTTTAATGGATGTTTTTGTGGATTTGGATGAAAGATTTTTTCAAATAAGCTGCAAAAACTTCACGAGAAAAAAGGTACAACATTTTCAACCTGTTTTTGTTGACAACGGAGGATTTAAAATATTGTATATACATGTATCTCCTACGTTATATTGATGTGGACTTTCAGACTTTTGTAGCACTTCCAATATTAGTTGATTTAACCTTCTTATGAAGTTTTGGGTGAAGTAATTTTGTTCTGATCATCGGGAGACTTTTGTCGGTTAAAGAGATGACTATTTTAATGAGAGGTCACCCAAGTTCTATCATAACCCTCTTCTTCACATTTCGCTACATTCCTATCTTCTATATGTACCATAGTCTGAATGACGACTTTTGCGTGCGTGTTCTCGTCCAAATGTTAATCAAGGAATCCGATAGTGGCCACTTTTTTGCAATCGGAAAGGCTGGACTATATCTATAATTATACATATTTTCTGGAAATGTTGGCCAAAGACTAAAACAATAAAAGACGTCAATTTGCCTTTTTGTTAGATTAGTGACCATAGTTCCTCCTGCTTCATAGAGTTTATCAGGAAATAAAATCCATATATATTTAGACCTTGTCTAATGGGCTGTTTGTCACCTGTGAAAGTTCCTATTGCAACACATGCTGAAAGCTGTTTATCTATTTAGTACAGCTGCTAGTACTTGTAGTCCGCCTCCAATCAAATCGATCATTTAAGAGTCGCTTCTATAACGTCTAGCATTCCACTTCGCGACGCGTAGAACATCGCGAAGAAGGAATCGAAAGAGA
The DNA here is from genome assembly GCA_963971465.1 of Lepidochitona cinerea. Lineage (NCBI taxonomy): Eukaryota > Metazoa > Mollusca > Polyplacophora > Chitonida > Tonicellidae > Lepidochitona > Lepidochitona cinerea. The sequence continues at coordinate 11,204,393 of OZ020559.1, forward strand.
ACACGTTAACCACCTCGGGTCCCTTCTCAACAAGAAGCAAAGAAGAGAAAGTTCGTTGACGTCTGTCTAGTAAACACAACATTTCTCAAGAGGAAAGCAACTTGACTTTTCAGTAATTGAAAGGAATGTGTACTTACTATATCGTGGTTCATGGAGAGACATTTGCTCATCCGATTCCACAAAGTTTTGACGATTTTTCGGTGTCGTTTAATTGTTATCGCTGATTCATGATTCATTGAAGTCACAATAATGTTAGCGGACAGTTATTTCTTCATATTTCATGGATAATACTTTGTTAAAGTGGCATGAGCTGCCAAATTTCACACTTTTTTCATAATTTCTGATCGTCACGACAGTAGGAGGCTTTGAAGACCATCGAACAACTAAATGATTGGCGTTGGAATGAGGAAAATCCATATAGTATGTGTCCTGTACGAACCGAAAACGTGTTCGAAATGTAAACAAAATTTAAACGGGACGACAATTCATTCATTTTAAGCCAAAGCTAGTTCAAAACAATACGTTATCGTACATTTTCGAGACTAGAAGCACTAACAAGCTTCTGAATTATATGTCTTGAGAAAAATAGCCAATAATTTCAACAATCTGTTGTAACGTCAAAATATCAACATTTTGGCAGCTCATGCAACTTTAAAGTGAATGAATATTCCCAATTTATTTGGGCCTTTCTGTTGCAGAGGGACGCTAATGCAGGTTTTTGTGGACTGGGTGGAACGTATTTTCATTGAATCTGCGAATACTTCACGAAAAATGAGGCACCGAATTTTCAACCTGTTATTGAAGATTGGAGATCTTTGCTCGCTTCAAGAGACGTCTGCATTAAGGAGAAGTTTCTACGTTATATGATACCACTCTTGGCTAAATTTCGCTACAAAGCACATTTTACGTAGAGGAAGTAATCCTACAGTACTTCAAGGATTGAATTATTTGCTGACGGATTTGAATACCGTTAGCAAGATGGGAAATAACACTGATGATTACGGATATAATATGACGGGTAAGTTTATTTTTTAAATTGATGCTACATTTTAAAATTCGCGTCATCATTAACCTATATTGAGTCGTTTACCATCGTCTTTGATAAATATAAATTAGTAATACATTTAGTGTTGAATCGCATGTTTAAAATCCACTAAACATTCTATGTGTACCTTTCACTCGATCGCCGTATGTGGAAAAATCGCCAGGTACTAGCCCAAGTTCGAGATTTTTCGTCCGGTTTCCTCCCCCACTAAACCTGACAATGCCGCCATATCAGAGGAATAATCATGAGTACAGCGAAAAACACCAATCAATCAACCAATCAATTGTAATTCACTAAACTATAACATATCCTGGATTTTGATATTATGGACTTTAATAGACTGATTTAATGTAGAACATGGAAGGTTGGCTCTTCATCCACGTATAAAAGCACGAGTTCTTCGGCTAAAAAAACGAACAAAGTCGCCTGGCAAAAAGCGCGACAGACCAGGGAAAAATCTTCCACGACAAGACCTGAAAGTAAAAAGTATTATTTAAGACAGCTAAGAGTAAGTGATAAAATAAACCATTTGTTCGCGTTGACAAAGAAAACATGACTGTCATAGAAAAACCAGTTTTCGTTAGTAGTTGGCAACCTTTTCACGTGAGTCGACCGTTACGTGAGCAGGTCCAACGCATAGCAACATTAACACCCTTTAAAGATGAATGACATAATATGTCTCACAAGCAGACGTACATTGGAACCACTAATCGTAACTTAAACAAATCCACTATTTTTTTTTTCTTCACAGGTATTGGACCAAATTTCGAATATGCCCTTTGGGGATGGTGGGTACAGCAGGTGCTTACGCCAATTATTGTTCTTGTGGGACTTGTGGGTAATACCATGTCATTCGTTGTGATGAAATCTAAAGCAATGAGGGATAAATCTTACAGCCATTACCTGTGTGCTTTAGCGGTCTTTGACAGTTTAACTCTAATTGGCAGAGTAGTAGACGTGGTAAATGGACTTATCATGTATTTTGGTAACCCAAGTATTTTCCGTAATTTTACCCACGGGACGTGTAAGCTCTACAATTTTTGTGAACATTTGTGCTACCTCATGTCGTCATGGTTACTGGTTGTTATGGTAATGGAACGTATCGTGGCCGTATTCTTTCCATTCAAGAAGACCTCCGTTTGTAATCAGCGGGTGGGCGTGTCTCTATTCTCACCCTGGTAATACTGCTGTCAATCTCTCAAATTTTCCGACCACTTATGATAGTTCATGACGAAGTTTGCCGAGCCGATTTAGAATTTAATCTTATCTACACTCAACTCCACACCTACTTTTATCAGCTTTCTCTAATATTTATCCTTCCAGCTTTCTTGATTTTACTCTGCAATGGTTTAATTCTTTGGAAAATACACGAAATTCGAAAAGCCACAGATATTTACAGTGATGCTATTTGTACTACTGCAACCACAACTCGACTAACCCACAGCGGAACAAAACGACACAAGACAACTTTCATGTTATTGGTGATTTCCTTCAGTTACGTCATTTTTACATTCCCACTAATTGTTTTAACGATCGTTATTCTGATCAAATCAACTCCAGGTGACATTGGAGCTGCTATGTTCCTCGTTTCTCTCAAACCATATGGAGATGTTTTGGTAGTATTGTCCGAGGTCAGCTATGGAATTAACTTCTTCATCTACGTTATTTCTGGTAAGTCATTCAGACGAGAGTTGAGGAAACTCTTCGTTGAAGATTCAAATCCTGCCTTCAGCAGTGTTCGGACAAAGGACACCAATAGTCGTCTAAATCAGTAAACTGCCATCAACCATCAGCAATGTGCGGACAAAGGACATCAATAGTCGTCTGGATCAGTGAACTGCCATCAACCTTCAGCAGTGTGCGGACAAAGGACACCAATAGTCGTCTGGATCAGTAAACTGTCGTCGACCTTTCGAAGTGTACAAAGGACATCCAAGGTTTTAAGGGGTGAAGAAAATTCATTTTTTCGGCGTATACGGTTGCATTAATTGCCCAATGACTGTGAAAATGGGGTAGCTTTTGGTAAAAAAAATCATATTTATTGCAGCTTAAGGCTCTGGCGAAAAATGTATTTTCTGGCTTAAAATGTATTTACTACAAATAAAAACTGGGTGAGTGAATTTGATCAAACACAATATAATCAAGTGCCTCCAGCTAAACAATTGTTGCTAAGAAATAGATGAAAATCCACAGAATAATTGTAGGAGAATGTTATATGAATAGCACACACTTGTGTACATGGACATATATGCTACTTACGGTGTGCGTCTTGATTTCCGGGTTAACACATTTCCATGTTTACCTTTGGTTGTTCTTCTTATGACTGCATCTTGAATTATTTGAAGTCCATTGTACCTACTCTAACAAGGGAGCGTTAAAGTATTGCAGCTGCACCTACGTCAAATTGCGTTGATACTATGATCAGTAAACCTGATATTCGAATCAAGATATTAATGTCTAAATGAAAGTCAGAGACATGCCTCTGTTTTATAAATCTGTTGGATAAACAAATCCAAGTGATGGATCAATTACATTGCACTGGATCATACTGTGCTATATTTCCAAGAGTTACCATCCCAGACTTTAGACCTATTTATGTGTTTCCTACAAAGGCGTTTTGTCCATGTAACAAATGAACACTTTAGCTATCACTTTAAAGTGTGTTAAGGTAGGAGATCTAACAGCGTAGCGTAAGTTATCACGTAACTGCCATAGCAACCCATAGTGTAGAGATACGCTAGTAAGAAAGTTACGCAAAAAATAAATCTACGCCGCTTTGTGAAACAGGGTCCTGATTACTTAAAGAAAACACCCGACCTTCTGTACTTCACTTAAACACCAAATTAGTAATGTTATCGCATTTCTATAAAGCAGTTCAACAGTGACGTGAAGGAAACAATGGTTTTAGGCTCCGTTTCTCGGAATAGGACATACGACCACATACATATTTAAACAGACATCAGCTGTCTACTTTATTTTTATTTCTCAACAGTTATACCCATCCGAATTACTCACTGGAGAGATTTTACGGGAATAAGAAGGACACCTGTGGCTAATCCTTTTCAGAATGTGTTTCGGATCCTGCTCACCAGGGACAACTTGAAGCGCCATCTGTCATGAAAGTTAGCTCACATTTTGCGTTACAACAGTGTACCATTTCACGTAGTTAAAACATCTTCTCGGCGCGTTACGTCATCTTCCCGGTATTAAAACCAACTTGTATAGAGATTGATTCCGTTTCATTATAAGAACAAACACATTTGCAATCATCGTCTGTGTGTATATGTTATCGTCTCCGTAATAATTCTGCTGACAATCGCCCAAGAAATTGACAGTATATGACTTTTGTCTGTGAAGATTAATTTATGCTGGCACTGTTTTATATATTTGACTGTTGACTTGAAAATGTAAGCAAGGACAGCTTTATAAGCTAACCCCCCCCCTCTCCTTAAAGTGGCATGAGCTGCCAAAATCCACACTGTTTTCATAATTTCTAAAGTTGTCTTGACGATCATATTTTATGAAAAAAAAATCCGAATTTTGGCAGCTCATGCCACTTTAACGTAAGCGAGTGGGAGGGAGTGAGAGACTATTTAACGTCGTTTTTAAACATTAACATATAAACGTGCAAGTTATCTGCAAAAGACAAGATACAATAATGAGTTGGAAGCTAGAATATCTAGTATGTGATAAGATTGACAAAAATATCTTCCACAATATACAGGTGACTAGTAAGAAATCGATAAAATTAAAATAGACAGGGGCCTCAAGCAGAAATTCTGTGAAGAAATGGATAAGAATCCACTGAAGGAATGTAGGAGAATATCTGAATGATATCTATCTCCTACCCTAATTATTGAGTTTTGTTTCGAGGCCGTCACGAGCAGTAAAGCGCTAAAGGATGCTTAGTTTTCATAACTGAAATCTGACAGTACGGACTTATCTTTACTTTTTATAGGTAGTTGACAAAGAATCCCCCCCTACACAGACTGAGATTATTGCTGTGTGTTATACATCATTTTTACTGATCAATACTCAAAATATTGTCTTTGTGTTTCTGATTGGTATGAATGGATTCTTAGCTGTCGACTTTTGTACTTAATTATAAAATTGGTAAATTTATAAGAGTTTTAACGAGAAAGGAATCTCCAAAGAGCATCATTTAGCAAATATATAACTTTTACATTTATAGTGGATTTTTTTTGGTATAGGAATATCTAAAAGAAAAAAGTATTTTCCAGAATCAGCCAAAGTTATTTTGATTTGTGTCAGAAAATAAGAGAAATTATTTCCTAAATCTGGATACTTGGAGCCAAATAGTTCTTCACACAACCGCTGTCAAGTCATTGTCATCTGTCATGGTTTTTTATTCCTGCTAGCATGCTTCCTTGTTTGTTGAACAAAGCTCACACTTATTCATACTCGATAGAGCAAAAACAGTATCGTTTTTCTTTTGCAAAATTACAAAATACGTCAAATTGTGACAGTTTCCATTAAATATAAATATACCTATGTTTGCTACATCAAAAGACATTGAAATCAAACGTGTCGATACCACAATGTTATTACATGTATATCTTGTAAATCGATATATTATAATGTTTACGTGAAAATTAATTAGGAATTATATTGCTTCTGTATTACGCTACGGTAAAATAGGGGAACCGATTGTTTTATTTTGGTTTGCAATTTCAAGGTTTAGAATCAATGAGCTGCCAAAATGAATATATTTTCATGGAATCCGAGAAAGAAGTCAAGTTTTCATCAAGTCTCACGGTACAAACATTGTTGGTGATTTTGTGCGAAAGTCTTCATCTTCATCATATATAACAAACAATTTCATTCAAGTTTTCACTGTGTTTCTTTGAAACAGTTATAACAACAGAAGCTAACTTATGTAAAACAATCAAACCGTACGATATCCAATTGTCTACTAACGGTTCGATTTTGTTCGAATTATTTAAAATTTTAATGCTAATAATTCAATTGTTCACAAAAACAAAACACAAACATAAGCGGACTATTATCAACAGTGTGGGCGTACTGAAATAAAGCTCTCTGTCTATGGCTGTTGATTGGTGATATACCATAAAGGGAATCCATACCAATGAAATCATTGCACGTCTAGACATTGCTCTTTGATTGATATAGACATACGAGTTCATTTCCGGACTGATCGACCAGACAGGAAAATCTCCAGGCTGCAGCTAACATTTTGAGTAGATGTGCGGTTTGTGAGATTTGATGAACGATCAAGCTGTTTAAAGAAATATATAAAAGTGCTGTGTAGTTGACAGATACCGTAAAGCTAGGGAATATCATACTCCATTAGGATTATTTATATTGTTAAAGTGAGCTGCAAAAATGTTGATATTTTGACGTTAATTTAGAATGTTGAAATTAGTGGCTATTTTTATCAAGAAGTATAATTCAGAAGCTTTTTAGTGCTTCCAGTCTCGAAATTGAATGATACAGCATTGTTTTGAACTAACTAACGAATGAATGGTCGTCCCGGTTCTTTAAATTGTGTTTACTTTTTGAACACGTTTTCGGTTTGAACAGGCCACATACTGTGTGGATTTTCCTTATTACAACGCCAATCATTCAGTTTTTCGATGGCCTTCAAAACCTCTTACTGCTGTTACGATCAGAAATTATGAAAAGTGTGAAAGCAGCACATGCCACTTTAATATTACCATAAAATAAATTGAGACGGATACAAAATGGTTCGTTAAAATCCATTCTAGATGTAAATCGGAAGATTCCTATAAATAAATAAAATAGGTTGTCTTTTAAAATTAGCAAACTGAAATAGTCTGGCACTATATATGTGTGTGTATGTATGTATTGGAATTTGTTTATCGTTTACATATCTCTCTATCGGCTATCTGGCAGCAGGTCACAGTTTCATTTTCCTTCATTTCCCATTTGCGGTAATGTTAATGTCTGCTCTCATAGCACCTTCCCTAACTTTCGTTGAACCAAATCCTTCGGTGGGGGCCTTGAACAGTCCTTTTGGCAGTATTTTAAGCACAAATTTTTCATATGTTGAAGGTAGAAATTTTGAGATACGAGTAGAATCAGCTGATAGGGGTGTCTTTGAACATATACCTCCGCTCATAACAAACCAAAGCACCCCCAACTACCAGATCTCCATCCACCTGAACTGGTCTCATTCCACTTCTAAAATCATTTCCAGACAGTAATTCAACCCCTGTCCTTTCATAAAAACGACAAAAATGCCCAGAAAAAAAATGCAGGGGGCCAGGAAAAAATAATAAAAAAACACACAAAAATATCTGGAACTTCTTTCGTCCCTAGGAATTTCCGGAAGTGACAAACTGTGACCTGTATCCTAACAGAGGCACAAAATTCCTTCAATCTACTTCTAAATCTAACACATTGAGCTTAAAGGTATTTGGAATGATCTCTCAAGAGGAAAACTAAATGCAATGAACACTAAGCCTTCTGTAGCCCTCCCATTTACACCACCCCCCATTAGAACATAGCAAGGGCAATGACCGGTGAGCTAAAAAAACTTAAAATTGTGATATCTCAGCTCTGGGAAAACATATTTGAACTCTGTAAACTAGTGTGACTTCTACTAAGAGTGTTCTACCATAAAATACTAACTTTATGAGGACACATATCTTTCTGTGGCTTCCTCAACTAAAATATACTGTGCATTTGTTAAATTTTAAGATTTGTTGGATTTCAAAATGGATAAATTCTACTCAAAGTCAGTCATACTGTGGCCAAATTTAAACAGCTTGAAAAAACAAGTGTTATTCTTGTATCCCAGGTTGATTTTAGGCTCAAAATTGTACATGAAAGCTTTAAAACCAGAGGAAGAAGTCCCCTGCCACACGGCTTATTGTTGGGATCCCCCAACACAAAACTCTGTTCAAAACTGCCCACAAGTACCCTTGAATATAAACTTAATTATTAGCCCAGCCCAGAGAACAAAACTGCACCCCAAAAAGTCAAACAAGGGTCTAAAAGGATATTTCTGGGAAAATATGATTAGATTTAAGAAAAAATATGCAAAAAAAGGGGGGTGGGGTAAATGTAAGGTTGGTTTTTTTTAAAAAACAATTGATTCCTACATTCTTGCAAGTGAAAAATGTGTAAGACACATGGAGGTACTGAATAAAATCAGGAAAGCCCAGGTCATTATATTCTGGGCGGTTTTATGCCAACTTTGAGTGCCATTAGGCATGCTATTTGAGGCGAATTTCTAATGTAATGAAGCTGTGAAGCCATGCCAATGGTAAAATTACCTCTGGAAAAAGTAGAAAGACTCTCATTTCCATTCCTTTGATGTGTGAATCAGGAAAATATACTCACAGGTGGATAAACAATTCCATTCATCTTATACAGGACCTGAAATTACCTGAAAGAGTACAAAAAATATTCAGTTTGACATAAAACAACACCGAAAAGGTTTTTTTTTTACAAGAAAAGGCATTTGGTAAGACTAGAAAAGGAGGTTATTATGTTTCTCACATGTTGACCATCAAATCAATGTAAGAACTATAGGTTTTTGTCAGAAAGCCAAATAAAATTTAATATGTACACAAAATCAAGGCAAGGGTAATGAGAAAAGCAACCAGATTGTATGGCATATCATTGCAGAAATAGGTAAACTACCATATTGAAAAGTATCATTTACTTACAGGAGAAATTCAACTCATAATCATGTACATTACTTTGCCCCCCAAAACTATCAAGAAATCAATTTTGTGCAAAAAATTGTGCTAGAAAAGACATGAAAGATACATTTTCAGCACATCTAGACAGTACTATAGGTCTTATAATGTGTTTCTGACAAGTTTTAAGTCACAAACACAGTGTTGTTGTTGTACAGTGATCTATTTCACAAAATATGTCTTCAACCCATACAGGCAGCAGGTCACAGTTTCATTTTCCTTCATTTCCCATTTGCGGTAATGTTAATGTCTGCTCTCATAGCACCTTCCCTAACTTTCGTTGAACCAAATCCTTCGGTGGGGGCCTTGAACAGTCCTTTGGCAGTATTTTAAGCACAAATTTTTCATATGTTGAAGGTAGAAATTTTGAGATACGAGTAGAATCAGCTGATAGGGGTGTCTTTGAACATATACCTCCGCTCATAACAAACCAAAGCACCCCCAACTACCAGATCTCCATCCACCTGAACTGGTCTCATTCCACTTCTAAAATCATTTCCAGACAGTAATTCAACCCCTGTCCTTTCATAAAAACTACAAAAATGCCCAGAAAAAAAATGCAGGGGGCCAGGAAAAAATAATAAAAAAACACACAAAAATATCTGGAACTTCTTTCGGAAGTGACAAACTGTGACCTGTATCCATCTTATTGAGACTGTTTTGGGCGCCACCTACTGGCTGATACATGCGATAGTAAATAAAACTATATTTTTGTCGAGCTTGCGGGTGTCACCCACTGATCTAAAAATAAACTGGATCGCGCAACTCCGTTGTTATGGTCGTCAGGTTTCGAAGACCGCACGCTCTCTCGCCCGCCATTGCACTCGTTCCCAAACTAGCCTCCACTCCTATACTTTAGTACAGCGATGATTACCGAGTGCTGGACTTTCGGCTGAGATGAACGCGGAAAAAATGCATTAATAACGGTATAACTAAGCGAAGGAAGTATTGATGAGGATATAAATCACTGTCCATTAAATTTTCAACCGTGAGTTCTCAGTTTTGAACAAAGACGTAGGCCTACTACTACTAGTACTAGTAGTAGTACGGCCGTAGTAGTACTAGTACTACGGCGTACGCTATTTTTTGTTTTAAATCCAACACGAGATTTCTTGCCAGGAGTGTGTAGGCCTACTGTAGCAGACACTATCATTATCAGCCAAAACAGAGCAATAGGCACCACTTATTTTATATAACTTTATAAGTATAACTATAACAGTATAAGTTATAGTTATACACTTTAGTGATGATGGATTGTAGAACATGATTGATCGATCGATTTTAAGAAATGTGGCGGCTCCATTCATCAGAATGATGTGCGCCAGTACTCAGTAGAACATTTAAAGTGGCATGAGCTGCCGAAATTCACACTTTTTGATAATTTCTGATCGTCACGACAGTAAAAGGCCATCGAAAAACTAAATGATTGGCGTTGGAATGAGGAAAATCCATACAGTATGTGGCCTGTACGAACCAAAAACGTGTTCGAAATGTACACAAAATTTAAATAACTGGGACGACCATTCATTCATTCTAAGCCAATGTTAATTCAAAACAATACTTTATCATACACTTTCGAGACTAGAAGCACTAAAAAGCTTCTGAATTATACATCTTGAGAAAAATAGCCGATATGTTCAACATTCTGTTTTAACATCAAAATATCAACATTTTGGCAGCTCATGCCGCTTTAAATTGCTATAGTATAATGTATGTTCTATGCTGCATTCAAAGATGTTTTCATTAATAAGGGAGGCCTTGGTGGTTCAGTGGGTTAGAGTGATCGCCCCAGAGTCCCACACAGACCTTCCATCAATGCGGCGCTGGTTCAAATCACACTCAGACCAAATACAAATTAAAACCGTTGTTAGGTACTCTTCGAAGGGTTTCCTCTAGCCAGTCTAGGCAATGAGCCTGCTTTCCTCCCCCACTTAACTTTGCAACAATGCCATGTTAGTCAATTAATCTGGAGTGCGGCGTAAACCATCAATCAATCAATAATTAATAAATTACAAGCTCTGTGCTTATGCTAAAGCCTAGGAACCTTGAAAGGTGGGATTTAAATTGCATCCTCGTCGCATGCGATGGATTGATGTTAATAGGCCACACTCAAGATTATTTCACTTACGGTATAATTTATAAGGCGACATAAAAGGCAAGAAGTAAGATAATTGATCTAAGGAAATCCCCATCGTTAGGGGTACCTAACAACCTTCCAGATAGAGCGCACACAAAGGTTTTCTTTTTTGCTAATCAAACAAAATTTTCATAAATTTCAACATACATTACTCACAATTTAATTTTGAAAGATAATAATAAAATGATTTCAAGACCTTCTAGGATGTTTTTTTTTTTAAATTAACACCTCTCAATTTATTGATGGATTATAGTCTTACGTCATGCTCAAGATTATCACTTGATTGACGATTTATCTTTAGAAGGAAGGACAAAAAATAGTTTGAAGTGTTATGAAGAAAGCTAAGAGGGCTCATTCGAAATTCAACAACATACACCTGTATATGTTTTCAAGGTTAAAAAGGAATTCATGCTTACAGATTTAGGCAAGGTCATGGATTTAAAATTTGAATTTGGAAATTGGAATTCAAGTTTCCACATTCCAACTTCAATATTTGAATTTAGAAATAGAAATGTAAGTTTCGAATTTCAAAAACTTAAAATAGATTTTAAAAAAAATTGGAATTCAATAATGAAATCGCTGGACTAAAAGTGTACATGTCAGCCTCGGCCAACTTAGAACAATAGTTTGATTGGCCAAAACTAATTTAAAAGGTGTTAGTGCTTGTTTAATTGACTGTATAAATAATTAAATTGAGAGATGTGAATTTCTAATTTAAAAAATAAAACTGAAATTCAAATAAGCCTATTGGGAATAGTAGGAGTCTTACTTTTTCAAGTTGGGCACATACAAGTGTCTTAAAATCAATATTGTGCCATTTTTGGTTTTCATATTTAATTGGAATATTGAATTTTACTTTTAATAAAGTATGATCAAAACTTATCCAAATTATTTGACAAGCGGATACATATTTTTATGGATTACAATCTTGAGCAGATGATTTAAAATCAAATAGAAGGCAGAGACATTTTCAAGGGAAAATAAACGATAAAAGTATTTTATTTAAAGTGGCATGAGCTGCCGAAATTCACACTTTTTTGATAATTTCTAATCTTCACGACAGTAAGAGGCTTTGAAGGCCATCGAAAAACTAAATGATTGGCGTTGGAATGAGGAAAATCCATACAGTATGTGCCCTGTACGAACCGAAAACGTGTTCGAAAAGTAGCAAAATTTAAATAACCGGGACGACCATTCATTCATTCTAAGTCAAAGTTAGTTCAAAACAATACTTTATCGTACATTTTTGAGACTAGAAGTACTAAAAAGCTTCTGAATTATACGTCTTGAGAAAAATAGCCGATAATTTCAACATTCTGTGTTTACGTCAAAATATCAACATTTTGGCAGCTCATGCCCCTTTAAGTTGTTTAAATAACAGATTTGTTCAGCCACATAAAAGTCATTGACCAAATGGCAAAAAACAAAAAAAAACGCCATAAATCCCTGAGGTAGTTTCTTGACTGTATGTATGAAAATAGGCAATGATATCCATGGTAAGTCCATTCCTGCCACCAAAGATATTGATTTATGATCGTATGTATTATGGCATCAATGAATCTTTGGAAATCTTGTCATCCCATGTGGTTTCTTCCTTGTACATCTAAGTGGAGCAGGAAGGGCAAATATTGTTGAATTCAACCTTTATCAGATATATTTATGGTAAAAACAACTTCTTCAACTTGCAGTGGCTCATCATGTCACATGCCATTGGTCATTACTCTCTCTCTCTATGAACTGGAGCAGCATTGATTTCACAAGTTTGAATATATCTGTCATTTCTTTAATCTCTTGACCCAAAGCAAATAGTTGCATGATTGGATGTTGGCTATAATGTCAGGTGGGGAGATGGTTATTGCATCAAGCAAGACTCAACAACAATCTTTGACATCAACAAGCACTCTCCATAGGTGAGCAATTTTACAGTGAAGACATGTTAGTACCAAAACGGCAACAGTGACCAATGAGGCATCAGTCTGGAAATAAACAATTAATTCAGAATGAGACTGTGATGACATTGTATTTGTAGTACATTGATTTTATAGACGAAGTGTGAACTGGCACTGTTTATTGTAATATGGATTTTGAATTATAAGTTTAATTCAAATTGAACATATACAATGGTCCAACATGCACAATAATTGAAATTTGTCTACAAATTTGATATTCTCAATCTGTTTATAACTTTATTAGTTCATCCTACGGGGAAGGGGGCAGTATAAAGACGTTAAGACTTAAGTCTGTTAAGTATCATAATTCTAATACATTTCCAGTAAAAACAATATTTCATATAACTAGCCTAGAGCTTGGGTGTACAGACAATTAAATGGAGATATTTAGAAGAAAATAATTCATATTTATATTAAATTTAAACTTAAATTAACACTCGTAGTCGTATAGTTGATTGGTCTAAACAACAACAACCTGCTCACGACAGGAGGATAGTGATCCCATAAATATCACTAATATTTGCTATTACCTATTTCTATGCAATGCAGGATATGCTCAAAATGTTTGCCGTTCGGTTACAAAAGTCCGAAGAAGTACTTGATTATACACGAATCTTGAAACTCTCCTGTTCTGAACGAACTGTCAAACACATGTACTGTCAAACCAGCGCTGTTCGGTAACGACCAAAATGGCCGCCGTTGACTATGACGTGCTTCACTTTCCGCCAATAGGAAGCTCGATCCAGTTTATTTCTAGATCAGTGGTGTCACCACAGTCAGTCAGCGACAAAGACAGCTGATCAAGAAAGATATGAGTTTAGAATATATTGTTACGTTTTGTTGTCTACTGGCACCTCATGACACCAACCCAATATAAAATGAGAAGTCACCAAAGTCTTAAAGTCTATTGGAATCGGGTTGGAGAGTTCACATAGGAGGTGACTTGATCATGTGACTTTAAAGTATTCGACAAAACAACAACATCATGGAATTTTACGTGGCATTTGCTCGCATCTGCATGCCTTTCTATTACTCGCTTACACTTGGCTAGAGCTATCGTTAGTTACATGGAACATTCAAACACTAGCAGCTATTGGAAACCCCCCGGGAAGCCGATAACAGTGGCCGGTTCAGGTGGATTGGGTCGACAGGAAACGTGTCATTTTGCCTGTTTTTTTCAAAATGGTTCTATTTCGTAAAATTCCCTCTACGTTTTTGATACTAGTTTAACGTTTTCTTAAATTCAAAGTATATATTCACTTGCAGCTTAATATCAGTCTATGACTAGTCAATGCCACTCTATGTTTATATGAAACAATGACCGATAGGTACCTTTGAGTCTCCATGTTAGTGTCTAGACTTTTAAGAAGGATCAATCTGGGCGAATTACAATTTTCCCGCCAGGTTGTACAGTATGTCGATTTTAGGCGGTCCATAAGAACTGATGGAAATACTCGTACATTTACTGAGTCCGGAAACCCCCAAACTTCTGCAAAACCGTGAGCACATAATAAGTCCATAACTTGGGTTACCCACGAGTAACCGCCGTTTTGATGAATATACAGCAATTGTCTATAGCTTGCTTTGAGGATTGAATTTTCAGTCTTAATTAACTTTAGCCAGAAAGTTATTATCTTAATGTATCTGGTAAGCTGCAGTGGAAATCGACCTAATTCGCCATAGACTGCTGCGTTCGGGGTAGACATGTTTACACCCAGAATACGCTTACAAAATTTCAAATGAACACGTTCTATTTGAATAGACTTATAAAAAACCCAAATCTCACAAGCATAATGCATTACTGGGGTGACAATAGTATCAAACAGATCACAATGAAGATCAATGTCTAATGAAAAACATCGTGTTTTAGTAAATAAACAATTCATGGATTTTAAACCCTTATCTGCTAGTGTTTGTTGTGAAATATTAAATTTGCCGTTAAAATTAAAGACAGTTCCTAAATAGACAAAAGAATTAACAGACATAATTTCCACAACTCCATACTTCCACTTTTCTGGTAATTTCATATTTCCAGCATTACGAAAAACAACAGCATTTGTCTTTTTTGTGTTAACAGTGAGTTGCCAGGTTTGGCAATAATCATATAATGCGTCCAACTTTCGCTGTAATCCTTCTATAGTGTCAGAAAAAACGACTAAGTCATCCGCGTACAAAAAATAAAGACAATGTAATGTTGTTTAGATTTACAGATTGTTCTTCGCTTGCAGATAGTTTTTCCTCGATATCAGCTATAAAAACGGAAAACAATATGGGCGAAGTTACCTCCCCTTGCATTAACCCACACAATATAGAATAATAATCTGATTTTTCACCAGCATGGGCTACACAAGCTTTAACCGAAGTATACATTGATTTTAAAACATCAACTATCTTTCCACTAAATTTACATCGAAGTAATTTGTACCATAATAATTTCCTATTAACACTATCAAAAGCTTTTTCATAATCTATGAATACACAATAAAGACGCCTTTTTTCAAAAAGATATTTATGTATAAGAGCATATAGGGCATAAATAGCGTCCACCGTGCCAATTCCCTCTTTAAAGCCGAATTGGGACTCTGTAATAACATTGTTGGCAAAGGCGAATACTGAAAGTTTATTATTAAGTACAGCAGTAAATATCTTTGAAAAACAACTGGTTAAGGTAATACTGCGGTAGTTGTTTACATCTGATGGGTCACCTTTTTTAAAGAGTGGCAAAACGATACCTTCACTCCATGAGGTAGGGAAATGGCCCTAATGTAAAATAGCATTAAACAATTTGACTAGAATTGGAAGTAGAACATCACAACCAACTTTGAAGAACTCATTTAATAGTTGGTCTTTGCCATGAGACTTGTTTGTCTTAAGAGATTTGATAACCTTGTTTACCTCCTCAACAGTTATTTCCGATTCGTCATAAGTATCACTCATATCTGTTTCCTCTGTCAAATATGGAGGGTCTTCAGACATCAGTACTTTTGCATATAGATTTTGCTGAATTTCATTAAAATGGTTTTTAAATGACGTTGCGGGTATAGAGGAAGAAGCTTTAGTTTTATTTTTAGCAAAGTATTTCCAAAAAGTTTTCGGATCTGTGTTTTTTATTAGACGTAGTTCCTTAGATTTTTGTTTTTATACAGTTGTTTTTTACGTCGACAGACTGATTTATAAAACATTTTCGCTTCGAACATGTGAATTCTATCTATTGTAGAGAAAGAACTGGAAAATGTACGAGTCAACTCAATGTATCTTAGTTTAGCTACCTTACATTCGTTATCAGACCACTCAGCTCTCTTTGCAGTAGTTTTGCATGGTGTTGTTGTATTATCCACTATGGTATATTTACAGTGAAAATGCGGCTGAGCAGCATCATACAGGACCTCGGTAATTTTAATTACTGCGGCTTCTATAGCCTCTTTATTCGGTTCAATGTTGATGTTTGCAGGACGTTATTTGACAGTAAAGATAGTTTAAATTCCTCCCTATATTCAGGGTTCCATTTCATGAAGTCAACTTCCTTTACAATATTTTCCTTTGAGAAATTTTTCGAATAAATTTTGACACCAAATGAAATTGGGGAATGTGGTGACCATATGTTTAAGTGTTCTACCTGGAAATTAGTTAACGTATGGAAATTGGCCTCAGTTACTAATACATAATCTATTAAACTAGAACCTCTGACATTCGAGAATGTGAATTTACCAATATTCTTATCGGCAAATAGCCTACCATTTGCAATACGTAAACCTGTAGTTTTACATAAATCTAACAACAATCGACCAAAGTTATTTACAGTTTTGTCCATCGATACACGTGGTAGAGCTGAATCTACAACATATGTATTATGGTCTTCAAATGGTAACGGGTAATCTTGTTTAACATAGTCCAACATTTCACCGGTTCGAGCGTTGAGATCACCTGCTATGTAAACATTTCCAAGTTCTGAGAATTCCAAAATGTCATCTAACAACAGTTCAAAAATGTTGTGTTTAAATATGTTATAGAAGGTAGAGTATTCCGGGGGGAAATATGTACCGCATATAAACATATCATGATCAGTTCGAAAGAACTTTT
This sequence comes from Lepidochitona cinerea, assembly GCA_963971465.1. NCBI lineage: Eukaryota > Metazoa > Mollusca > Polyplacophora > Chitonida > Tonicellidae > Lepidochitona > Lepidochitona cinerea. The sequence continues at coordinate 11,221,313 of OZ020559.1, forward strand.
TACAAAGCTTCAACCATATTGAGTATTGAGATTTTCTAACACATTTAATTCCTGACTTTAGGTTTGACTTTAAATAAACAGCAATGCCTCCACTGCAACGCTTCGCTTTTCTATTAACATAGTTTCTGGGTGCATGAAAACAGTCAAAAGATGGCAAGTCTATTTTAGTATTTGTATCCGTCCATGTTTCACTTAAGATAAGCACATCATATGTTGACAAGTATTCAATAAAGTCTGCGTTTTCTCTCTTTTCGCTGGTAAGTCCTTCAACGTTCCAAGACAGAACTTTCAGTTCTCCCTCACAGTAGTGCTACGGTCCGGCAGGTAACTGCTGTAGGTGACTTGTAACTATCGGTGCTTTGTATTCCGACCCGTCAATGAATAACTTTCTACCTCTCCAAAATACACGCCGACCACTGTTTTTAGCGTCGAAGTAGGCATTCATCAAAGGTTTGCGGCCATGGTAAACGTCACGCGGCAGTTGTGGCCCAACATTTATTCGATTAGACTTTAAAGTTTATTTTCTTGTGAATGCCCGTTCCCTCACCGTCTCGCGGTCACATCTGGATAATCTGGATAATGTACCTTAAGGTAATGTTTAGGGGTTTAACACCGAATGAGAGGTTGCAGTTGCGTGACCACACACCGCTGAGGACTGTTGGTCATCGAGTCAACCCCATCGACGCAGCTGCGGTGTCTCGGGCAGGGGGGGGGGACTCGGTGACAAACTGTCCTCAGCGGTGTGTGGTCACGCAACTACAACCTCTTATTCGGTGTTAAACCCCTAAACGCAATTGTTTTAAACCCCATTCTACCCCGAAAATTTACATTTTTTGCACATCGATGAATGGCTCTTCCCATTCCGTCCAGCCGCTAAACTGTGCGACCTTGAACTTTCACACGAATATATTTATACATCTTGCACGAGACCGCGTTCAAGTGGCAGAGTTTAAACGAAACATTCAGCCACACGTTTCACCTGACCGGAGTAAGGGTCAAATAATCCATGACCCGAAACTATTCACTGGCTGACAACCTTTCTTTACAATGCAAATGCTGCCATTATCCATCACTTTGTCGCCTACGCTAAATTCAGCAGCGATGGGCTCGATTCGGCCCGCCATCATTGGCATACGCTGATACCTGGATACGGCATAGGACCTCCAGTCGAGACCCGATCGAGAAGAACAAGTGATAAAAGAATCTCGACTATACATGTATATCTTTATTTTTGATTGAGATACAACATAACAGTTTAAGCAAGTGGAACTATTGAGTATTAAGCGAATAACGTCTTTTGCTTTGTACTTAAAATAGGTAATACGGCCAGTTGTTGTCACGCAGGGACGATAAGGGAAGAGCGGTGTGTGGTTGTGAATTCTACCCCTCCTGCATGTGCGTGCCGTGTGCAAATATACATGTTAAGTAGAGATGACTTTTCAAACGACATCGAGTCTGTAGTGCATCATCGGCTGCCGGCTGGTAGGTTTACCTCCCCCGGAAGAAGTCATATTTTGCTTGTTATCATACAAAATGAAGGATTTAACCTGATAATGTTGTGAGTGTGGTTATATTCTGTCCTTTTCTATTGAAAACTGGGCTGTCATGAACGTATATAGTCATCAAAGGGTTGATTTCACAACATTTCCCCCGATAGCGTCGTCAGCAACCCAGCCTGTCAAAGCGGTAGCCATAGTGACATTATGTAATTCTGCTTCAAAATATCTGGGTCAACCGTTGCACATGACCAAAGCTTATCGTTGATTGGTTAAAAGTTCCCAGTCTGTCCCGAGGGAGGGAAAAGGAACGGCAATCAACAACAGGTCACTTTTTCCTCATTTTTCTCAATTATCGGGGTAGAATCGACTTTAATACCTTCGTCTTGGTGTTTATTGCATAACCCGATACCGCTGAACGTTGGTTCGCACCTCGTCAAACCCCTCGAATGCTGCGCATTCTCGTGGTTTGACTTGGTACGAACCAACGTTCAGCGGTATCGGGTTACGCAACAAACACCGCTACGGCGGTATTAAACCCTTAAACCACAACCGTTGAGTATCCGACGTATTCATGTATATTTGCACACGGTATAGGGGTAGAATTTGTACTAACTTATACTTAGAATGAATGAATGTTCGTTCCGTTTATTTAAATTTTGTTTAGTTTTCGGTCACTATTTTGGCTCGTACAGCTCACATACTGATTTTCCTTATTCCAATGTCATTTTTTTTTCGATTATATGACAACTCAAGCTACTTTTAGCGAACACCGTCGCTTTTTAACCGTATACGTTGAGAGTTTCTTCGAGCCCGGGCAGTTTTAAATCCATCTGGCTGTTTCAATAAACACATTAAAATATGTATTTTTATTTAAATATTGATGTATTTCCTTTAAAACAAATTTTGAAATCATCAGGTTTTTTTTTAATTAGACCTAAATCGAATTTTGATTCCGAATCATTTACATATTCGTTGCTTTTCGAGCATTATATCAATTCTGACAAACTAGAGATGGTTTGGACTTTCCCAAATAGTTTATGGGTTTAATCTATGCAAGCTATGTTTGTTTTATGACATATTCACCTTTAAGTCTATTCTTAAATATTGGCATTTTTTTCTCCACAGGGTGAATGTGAAACATAGTAGCTTAATTTAGCCAGCATTATATCTCTGAAACGGAGCTAATCTGCTGAAAACAGGAGTTGGGGAGTTCAGTGTTAATGAAGCCCTTGTATTCAGAAAGATTTAAGATTAACGGTCTGACATTGTCCTTGAGTTTATTGATTATCTTATCCAGGTTCACGATAGCTTATTTTTGTCTAAAAGTATTGCTTAAAGAGAATCGACAAGTTTAATAGCATATTCTTGTTAGCAACAACGTAGCATGCCCTTTTTATGGATCACCTATATATTTCGAGGGTAAAACTTTCACCGACCAAATATAGGTAATAGTGCTAGTGATATATATTTAATAATGTTATCACGTAAAGGAAAATAACAAAATTCAACACCAAACAAGGCGAGAGGAATAACAAAAGCCTGATACATCCTTGATAGAAAAAACATTATATCACCAAGCGCTAATAGAATCATGCTTTGATTTCCCAAGCAAGATTACTGTCGTTCAACATAAGGAAATTGATCGTAATCGGATGAAAGACCAGTGGACTTATTCCCACTATTAATTAACTGGAGACGTATAGATGATGTAACCTTATACCGAACTTGAGGTAGATAATTTCCATCAAAAGAAATGTTACCAGCCATGAAGACAATGTCACGTGACAATATCATTCCTTTTATCGAGTTTCTACAGATGCCTAATCTTTGTATGTATAAAAATTTAAATTACCTTGATTGAAAAATTGAAATCCCTCATGACATGAGTTTTAAAACTCAGATTATTAATTAATAATTTTTTGGTTGATAACTGATCGACGGTAAATGTCTATTATTGTTTTTGACAGTGTTTACATTAATAATGGTCCAGGTATAAAACCGTTAGCCATCGCTGAATCTCTAAATGCTTAATCAATAACTCTTGAGAGCACATTGCGGTCTTTTTAAGGACAGCAATCTTCACTATTTAGACAAACGGAAAGAAGTCCGCCTTTTACTCAAACAGGTGGCTTTCTCTTTACTGAAAATGGTTTATTAACTTTGCAGCAACAAAGAAAATGTATCAGCAGCATGTAAACATTCCGGTTTTTCTAAGTTATGTTTTTTCACTGTGACAGAACATCAATTTTCTCTTGAAGACGAAATATGTGTGGGATAATTTCTTAATTTAAATCAACAAAAAAAATTTTTTTTTATATTTTTCCCCGTTAACGACTGAGTGAAACCATTTTTTTTTATTTGTGTAGAGAGAGATTTCATCCGCTACCAATCGAATGATGCTCAGAAAAACTCGAAGAGAAATCGAAGAGAAATTATTCTTAATAATATGTTTTATTTAATTATGTCAGTGTACAAATTAAACGATACAGACACTATTGTCCGCTTCATTCAAAAGTTCGGAAGCTGATTTAAAATTTGTCTTAAAGTGAAATATTTTCTATTAAGTGTTTATACTGTAACACGCAAAGTTTAGCATAAGATTTGAATTTCGTGTTGATATCATTATTTGAAGAGATTTTGACGTTATTCGATATATTGATTATATCGATGGAAAAACGATATTTAAGACCATTAGCACGAGAAAACACAAACATCACATTAATCTTGTTAAGTTGAAGTTTTAAACCTTTGGTTGCACTACACAATTTATAAAAAAGCAGATTTCACTAAAAAAAACTATTTTTGTGGCAGCTTCCAAATTGGCTGTCAAGCAATTGCTTATGGTAAGGACATTTTTTAACGGGCTTTTGTCAAGAAAAAAACACTTAAAAAAGAATTTCAATCATACTTGAAAACATGAATTTTCAACGTAGGTCTACTTAGAGATTGCTTCTGGGTGATTTTTGAGCCAAAACTGTCTAGCCCGGGTATACAAAACTGCATTTTTGTGATTTATTAATCTCAGACAAGCGTAACGCAAGTTTATTACGGAACAGCTAAATTGGTAAAAAGCAAGTTTTCGTCAATAGACGAAACGGCTACAATTGCCGTCTTAAATCAACGCTATTTGGAAATATACAATGATATGGATTAAAGATGATCAATATTTAGTCAATACGACTGATATTTAGAAAGCTGTTAGGGTTCTGGAGATAATTTCATATGGTATTTGCCCACCAACCTTTTATTTGAGATAGCCTTGATGACTACTCTCTCTTCGGAAAAATTAAGTTTTAGCAAACTTTATGAAAGTTTTTGATTTATAAAAGTACACGGAGCAACTGTTCTTTTATACAATAATTTGAGTTTACTGCGCGACATCTAATATTGGCAGTTTAGCACAAATAAACCAATCCTAAATGAACAAGATACAATATACCAGACAAAATTAGTGTTAAAAGAGCGATTTAAATGATTTATGCAAATATATTTTTGGTGTTTTTATTGCAGACATACTACGGACAATTTTCTGGATTAGGTCCTAGTGACAGGCTTAACATAAAATAAAATAGATATATAAATATAATTAAGTTTTGCTTAAAGCTCTGGCTGTATTTTGCTTCATGATACAGTTCTGTGCAATACTGTCCAATAGCCATCCGGTCTATGCCGCAATATAAATAAACTCCTGTCTATATTTTGAGGAACTGTATGGGCATTTGTCAAGAAATAACTTTAAATTGAAAGTTAAACATACTGGGATATTTTTATGCACCATGGTTTATTAACGTAAGGGGTTTTCTAAGTAATTTCTTTAGCCAAAACCGTCTAGCCTGGGTAGACAAAACTACTATGTTCTGTTATTTATTAATCTTAAATCAGCGTAACGCAAGTTTATCACCGAACAGCTGAAATTGGTACAAAGCAAACTCCCCCAATTAGACGAAACGGCTACCAAATACAGTCTTAAATCGACGCTATCTGGCAATAAACAACGATATGGATTACAGAAGATCAATATTTAGAAAAGGTCCAGAAGGTCCAGGAGATAATCCCTTGTCGTATTTGCCAGTCGACTTTTCATTCGTAATGGACTACTTGACTACTCTCACTTGCGAAATAGTAAATTTTAGCAACTTTTTTAAAATAAAAGTAATCGTCCCCCAATACATACCAAGTTTTAACAACATTGCGTATGGTTGTTATAATCATCAGTAGGACTTCGAGGACCAAAATTATTGCAATACTGATGACCAAAGATCGATTTTAAATTATTAATTCGATTTTAGTCGTAATTACCTTTGTTTTATACAAATATTTTATCTATCTTGTAATTCTTTTTGTCAAACTGAGAACTTTGAAATTGAAATTCTAGCAATATATAAGACCCCCTAGGTTCCATTTTGATGTAGATACTGTAAAACAAACTTACAATAAAAGGCCAGCATTAATTCGATTTGGAGGTTCGTTTACTAAAAACAATGGTTTGTGAGTTACTTTTGTTAAGCTATCCAAATACATAAATATAGGTTATGTATGATTTAGAATATGACGCCAAGACAAAAAGTCAATTAAATCGGAAACAGACCATTTGAAACATCAGACAGGTATGCGTGTAGTTATTCTGGACATGGCGTAGGTGTTAAGGTAAGGAAATATGCCGAACAAAATAACTCCCATTGGAGATTTTCTCGCGAATCAAGAGTAACAAAAGCGGGTTATGCCTTGTAATATGTCCCTAGATGCCTGATTGTATTGAGTAAGGGTTATATTATATATAACGTTAGTATTTAAAGATGAATTTTCAAAGTCAAATTGAATTGTCCATATTGTTAATTAATTATTTAAACCATGGCCCGAATCGTTTGATTTAATATACCTTCTTCATTTGAACGTGTAATTAGAGCCATGCATTGAACATTACCTTTGTTGTTTGTCTTGACAGCTTTGACTGAGCAACTTGTTTTTTATTTAGTAGGACTGGAGTCAAACTATTCTCTCGCGGTATGTTTTGATTTGTTGACAGCAGTCTTTGGGTCTATGATAAATGGTCAATAGCCTATCACCTATTGCTTGTCTGAATCGATGACTATCATACAAACCACTCATAGCATCTTCCAATATACTATTATCTTGTCACTATTATCTTCACCATCAACAGCACATACAATTCTTCTAACACCTTACATTTCATGAACAGACCATCTACCCACAATGCCCAATCTTAGTTCGACGAGTATCCTGCTTGGTCGTTTATTCCGGAAGTGAGCTCGTCTGTCTGATCCACCAAGGGACATGGTCTCAAAGAAGAAATGCACGATAGATAAATATCCCCGCTTTGATTACTTTGGGCGTTCTTGGTAATATATTTTGGACGATTTAATTTCGGATTGGGCTTAGGCAGGTTTGTAAATATTATTCAAGGACTTTATTCAGTAAGTTAAGAAACCATTAGACTATCAACTCCGAGTCAATTACAAGTGTTTAATTATTGTTTACACTCTGTGTAAACTTTATGTTTTATCTCGGGGTGGGGGTAGGGCTTTAAAGGTTACATTAGGCATGACATCCTGATGATTATTAAACAAACGAATCCGTTGGTTACAAAATAATGATTTGTCATTCTTACCAATTATACTACTAAGAGGGTTGGTTTGTTTGGGGCTTTTTTTAAATAAAAATATAAAAAAGATAAAATAAAGATAAATCCATTTGTTCTTCTTTGATTCGAACGTATTTTTAGGGAAGTGTTGCAGAAATAATTAAAGTTCTAACGTAAAAATGCTGACAGTGACTTATTAGCAGGGTAACTGTTTTAATACTAAAAGATAACCACAGTCATTTGTATGCCCTTTTCAGTGCAAGAATTGTTATTATAAATTGTTGTGAGGTGAGTAGATAGTTTAAATGAATCAGTAAAAACAGCAACAGTAGAATCCGAAAAAAAAAGATTGTGTTTATGCATTGAAATCAATTAGAAACAAAAAAATAGTGAACTAAGGATTCGAAGTTTAGAAAGTTTCTAAAATAAAAAGTATTTTCTCTCGTCAAATCATAAGATTTTCAGCTTAAGGCTATGTCTGGAATTGGCCAAAACATCGGTTTATTAATAAAAGCGTGGGTTGAACTGATATGTTATCTGCATTTATCCTGTATACAAAGCAGCGAATGTGTAACTGCCCAGAAGAAGTAGCCTAGAGGCCCCTTTTAAGAGAGGTTGTATGCGGGTAAAGTATAGATAGAGAAACTTTCGGAACTTTTTATCTAATCAAAAAGAAAAGTATCAACATAGGCTGTCTTAGGCTGTATTCAATAACGAACAAAAGTAATAATTGAGAAACAATACATAGGTTCCCAATTTCTACCTCTAGAAATCGAATTACAAACACGTGATTTTAAACTTTTAAAAATTATTCGACTGCCAGTATTTCTTATTTTAGAAATAAAAGCACATCTAATTGGATACATTACACAGCTGCTGTCTCAGATTAAACTTAATTTATTGATAATTCTTTTTGGTTCATTTGAAAAGATTTTTTATACCTGATGTTTTGGTTCCCTGGTGAAACAACGCAGTTCCGATTGAAGAAAACTACTTACAGAAAATTATCGATTTATTCTGCGTAATTGCAAATACATCAGTTTGTGACTGGATGACTTCTCAATTCTTTGATTTAATATGCTCTATTTAAATTCCTTTGAACTTTATAATGAGCAACGAGTTTGTTGTTTGTCTGGAAATTTCTAACTGTGAACATTTTTTAAAAGATTTTATTCAATGGGAGTTAAACTAATTCCATGCAGCGTGAAAATTAGCATTCTTTGATCTGTTTACAACAGTTTCGACCTTCAGGTCTTTCCTGAAAAGTCAAAGACGTTTCCACTTATATCCGTCTCGATTGGTCAGTTCCAGACGGCATTTCAGCCACTCAAAGTGCAGTCTATTATTTATTTTTATACTTTACCACCAACTACTATATTTCTTAACACAGCTTGTACTTTAACATAGACTTTGAAGACTTTTTTAAAATTGCACTGCGTATTAGAACGTACCCTCCGTCACATCGTCTGAAAGACTAAATAATCGACTCAGGCAGCAGAGGAAGTCCATTTATTTTTTTCAAATATGAGTAAGGTACAATAACCTTATTTCTTCAAGCTTAGAATTTGATCCAATATTCAAAATCAAGTTGTGTGTTGCATTTTCCTTAAATACTCATTTTCAATTATTTATTAAGCCATAGACAGAATGGCTTGATTTAGAATAAATCTCCATTTAATAAACACCAGACTTTTGATTAGAGTCATACATTGCCCAATTACTTTGTCTTGGAATTAAGACTTTGCAAACGAATTTAAGATCATTCAGCGGGAGTTAAACTATTCACACGCAGCATCTGTTGATTTGTTGACAGCGATCTTAAACTTTAGGTCTGTTATAAAAGGTCAATATAGCTCCATCTACTAAACGTCTGAATTGATCAGTTTCTATACGACAATGCAAACCACTCAAAGCACTTTTTCTACATAATATTATCACTTCACTGTTATCTTAGCCACCAACAGCACATACAATTCTTAAAACATATCTGGTTTCACAAACAGGCCATCTACCCACAATGCTCAATCTAAGCTCGTCGAGTATCCTGTTTGGTCGTTTATTCCGGAAGTGCGCTTGTCTGTCTGTTCCACCAAGTGCCATGGTCACGACACAGAAATTCTCGATGAATAAAGATTTCCGCCTTGATTACTTCAGACTGGTCAGACATGTTCCGTTTTCGGCAAGTAAATTAATAAAACTCTCTGGCATTTCTATCTGGCTCTCGGTTTCTGAGATCTTGAATGTTACTGTAGTTTTTCAAACGCTTAAACCGTCTGTTTAAATGTCCTACCTTCTTCAAGTGCGTATGTTTCCTTAATGCTTCTTAATATAATTTCTTATTGCCTCACATGCCTCCAAAAAACCCTTGGGATAATTAAATTCGACAAATTTTACATTTAGTCAATCAAGCAGATAAAAACTTAAAAGCCTGTTCGTTTGGGATCGCTAAAAAGAAATGCCATACAATGTCGAAATCCATACGTAAGCAGATCTGGCATCTATTAAAAATCGATAAAAGCGTCGTATGTTTTACTTAAGCATGGCATAAGCTGCCAAAATTCACACTTTTTTCATAATTTCTGATCGGCATGACAGTATGAGGCTTTGAAGGCCATCGAAAAACTAAATGATTGACGTTAGAATGAGGAAAATACATACAGTATGTGGCCTATGCGAACCGAAATGTGTTCGAAAAGTAAAGAAAATTTAAATAACCGGGACGACCATTCATTCATATTAAGTCAAAGTTAGTTCAAAACAATACTTTATCGTACAGTTTCGAGACTGGAAGCACTCAAAAGCTTCTGAATTATACGTTTTGATAAAAATAGCCAATAACTTCAATATTCTGTTTTAACGTCAAAATATAAACATTTTGGCAGCTTGTGCCACTTTAATAGTCCCCAGAGAAAGATGATGTAATAATGCCACGCAATGTCGAAATCCGTATATAAAAGATCTGACATCTATTAAAAATCGATAAAAGCGTCACTAGTGATTCACGAGAATGGTCTTCTTGGAAGAGATTTTACATCACTGACGTTAATTCCTCATAATGAGTAAAGCCATATATGATTGACATCTTTACAAGTCTTGACCAGTATGGATCTGGTAACATAATTTATGTATAACTGACGAATGGTTCATATCATTATCACCTTTCTGAAGAGTTGACAGCTAATACGTCATTTTTTCTCAAATATCTCATATACTGACATGGTTTATGGCTATTTGACACTGTTTTCAGAATTGGTGGTTTTATATTAGACCACATGTATGACGAAGGAAAGATTAAACGCAGTATTTAAATATACACCAGCTGCCTAATTTATTAGTATCTGTTCTGTTGAGACCGTGGCGAGATTTTATGGGAATAAAAATGACACTTGTGGCTAATCCTTTTGGGAATGAGGTTGTACTGCCGCCTGAGCCTTCTCACCAGGGATAACTTGAAGAGCCATGTGTCATTAAAATCACTTGACAAACTTGATCCATCAGAGTATAAGAATTCACTTGTATTGTAACAGTGTTTCAAAACACACAGTTGAAACATCTTCTCAGTTATGTCATCATCCCAGTAGTAGTTGTTAACACCTGACATGGATTTCAAAATGTTTAAATCGAGACAAAACAAGTTCCATATTTCTTTAAATTGTTTGTGTAATGTGTTGAAGCTGCTGCTGAATATCTTAATTTTGATTGAACGTCTTTGATCATGTGAATACGCCATATTTTCCGCATCAGGCAGACGGGTTTGTATCCGGTTTTATGTGGTCACTTACACCTGAATTCACATTACGCCAATTTTTAAAAGCAGACAGCTTTTGTTAGGTACAGATTAGGACACAAGGTGCATGTGTCTTTATATTGTCTTAGACATCCAACAGTTGACAGAGTTGTCCTTGACGTTTGAAAGTGAGTGAGTGGGAAGATCTAACATCGATTTTAAACAATAACGTTAATAATAACCAACTAAACATGGCCGTTATTGGTAAAATGGAGGAATGAATTGGAAGGTGAATTGGAGACAAAATATCTTCCACATATACAGTAGAAATGGAAACATGCTTATTTTCTATATTGAACTCGATTTTTCTTCTTCTTCGTAATAAAATTAAGATAGACAGTTACCCTCAAGCAGACGTTCTGTGAAGAAATTGACAAGAATCCACTTAACGAATGTAGCAAAAGCTCTCAGTGATACCAACGTACTGATAGGATGAATTAATTCAAATTACCCAGACCAATGGGTGAATTTAGTTTCGAGGCTACCAAAAGCACTAAAACATGCTTATTTGTCATAACTGAAATCAGACAGGACATACTTTTATCTTTTATAAGTAGCTGACAAAGACCCCCACTGAGATTCTATAAGTGTATTATAAATACATCAATTTTACTGATCCATACACAAAATAGTGCCTGTGTTTGGGTTCCTGGGAGATAAGAATAGACTATCAGCTTTCCAAAGGGAACTTATCTTGTTCCAATAAGCTTTTAAACAATCGTGAGAAATTTTTTTCAGAAACAAAATGGAGATTTACATACATAGATTCATTTCATTGGTTGCCAAATGGTATCGACCAATTAAAAATATATATTTTAATCGCATCCTACTAGTCGGTACGACAAATGGCACAGTGAGAACGGGCCTTTAGAACGAACAATGAAACATGTTAAGACAGAATAGCTCAAACCTGCACCTGTTATCACAACAGCCAATGAAAAATATTTATACTTTGTCTATTTTAGTTTATGTTACACCTCCAAGAGCTTCCTGATACTTTTAGACTCCCTTTGTGTTCTAAATAAAACGGAAGCTTTCAGAACATTCTCACGTTTGTCCAAAGGAGGACTTTGTCTTAATCCTTTACAAAACGACAAATGCTTGAGGGCCGCAAATGGGGAAAAAAACTGTATTTTCTGACCTATAACAGTTCTCGGATTACAGTTTTTTTATCTTGGAACTGTCCATCTCTTTGATAATTTAACATAACCAACGCATTTTGTAATCTTAACATAAATCCCGGTATACAATCAGAATCGTTTTGAAAAGAACTTATATCGCAAAAATCAGGGGATGCTCTGATAAAATTTGTCCGTCGGCTGGCACTTGTTTTTCGCCTTCAATGAAATACTGTAGATTTCTTAAGAGATGATATCATTGCAGCCACCTCTCTACCTCGAGGCGCAGAGGACATCGGGGAAAAAAAACTGTAAGACCCCGATATCCATCCCTTTTAAGTGAGCACCAACATATACAAAAGGAAATAGCTTTCTTTTTCAAAATAAATTTTATTTGGTTTCCCGGTTAAAGATAGAAATTTGTGTTTAGCATGTAGTAACGATGTTCCTCACAGCAAAGGCGTGTTTTGATAAAGGGTATTTTTGTGTTACTATTACAACATTTTTATATAGAGCTTCGGTGGCTGAGTCGGCAGAGTGATAGTTCCTCAGTCAGGGATTTCCTATCTCTCGTCGCGGTGCACGTTTCACTAAATAAAATTGAAAATTTTATGAGAGGAATTTTAATAAATTTCCTCTTGGCAAAGAGACTTTCCTCCATGTCTAAACCTGGCAGAGCAAAATATTGAGTAAAATCATCTTAAAAAATCGGCGTAAAATAGCAACCAATCAATCAAATAATGAAACAATGAATTATGAACAAGATGGTTAATATGACAAATTTCAGTAATGACGGAGAGATCCACTGAAAGGTTCACTAATAGATTAGACATCAAACATTCATGTCAGTCTCGTATTTTCGATATGAAAAACAGAAACAGATTTGATTTGACTTGATTAGTTTCAAAAAGCAAAATTACAGGGGTTGGAAAGAGACTGCCATTTGATGTTTGATTAATCTAACTTTGGAAGAACATACTGTAGCAATCAGGTCTTCCATAGTCATAGCCTAATATCAATTTTATCGATTTTGTATGATTTATTGAGCTTCCATACATATTCAATTTCATAACAAAATATCTTCATCCGATTTGAGATGTAATCAAGGTTTATATTGAGGGGAAATCGGAATAAACATCCCGTATGTTACTTTACACACACATTTTTGGCCAGATTAAATAAACATTCACAATTTTCTAAGTCGATTTCGAATGCATAATGGAATTCGACCCTAATAAAACGACAAAGGGTGTTTGATATAACAAATAACCAACCAAATATAAGTCTTAGCGCATCTGGACGACATTCGATTCTAGGCACAGATGTACTATGTCTAGTATAAGATTATCATTAAATTTTCATCCGAGATTATTGTAATTTTGCGTGCTCTCATGAAAAACAACCTGTCAAGAACTACATATATAAGCTTCTAAACCGTCGTGGGAAATGTCAACACATTCGTGATTTATTCTGTATGCTTACTGACCTATTGACCTACCAGAAACATTCCATTGTTTTAGCCAACGAGTAATAAATTATTTGAGACAGGAACCAAACAAATTCAAACTTTACTTTATTACATAGCCTTATACCAGAGTCTCGTCCATCCGCACAAATTGGATGACGGCTCATCATTTTAGGTGGAAGATCGCCTTCTAAATTTTCCTTCTGTCCTGTTGGCCGATATTTTGCATCAAATTGGTTATCATTTTATCTGAAACTTGTTTAAGAAGCTTGTTATGCTAGAAAAAAGGGATATTGCGACGGGATGAAATTACTCATGTGAATAGGCTTTCCGTTTATTTAAAAACAGTCTTTACCGGCCTTCTATACTGACAAAAGTCCCCATATGTTTCAAAAATACCTAATCGATCAATTGCTTTTTGTTTCCGTGTATTACTGAAGATTATCTGAGTTTTTTTTTTTAATTTCCTGTCGTACGTACTAAAATCAAGACAAATTACCTTTATTCTTGGCATCAACACAACAATACAAAGTTTTCTTTTTTACTGGATCTACTTACTTCTTTCTCTAATCTTGCCTAAATAATGACACAACATCTATGTACAGCTGTTTGCTGAATGCAGTCGAACTGTCGAAATGATTTCAAAAATACTAGTTTAGCCAAAGGATTACTTTAAATATGAAAAGAAACAATAACGAAATCCATATCAAATTAACTCTAGACACGAAAAAATGTTATATTTGTATTTTGTACATTTGTATTCACCGTAGTGTTTTTGGTTATTATTTGTTCTTTTATTTCAGACCGCTTAGTCCATATAAACGTAATACAAGCAAAGAAAGAAAAAATAAACAAATTCTAAAAAACAGACCGGTTCTAATAGACACAGGGTCGATTCTGCTAAACATAATATGTTATCAATAGACTATATGAATAAATATAGGTAGGGTTTGTGAGTCTTCACTCATACAAGACTTTGGCATCGAATTGACTCATGTATATTTGATCATAACAAATATTTACAATATAACAAATTTCCATGCTTCAATTTTTTTTACCGAGCATTCACAATGGCAGTTTCAGACTTCATTGTTACCAAACATAATTTTCTGTTTATTATCAGAGGGACATCAGTCAATTCCGTGAGTACTTCCTAAACCAATGACAACATGTAAACCCCCTGAGCTGTTAAGGGTCACACAAACCAAACACACACATACAAAATATTGCAAGAGAAAAAAACAGTCCATACATCGATAAGGGTTTTGTTGTTGTCTTGCCACTCGGCTGTCACATCGCGCATCAGTAGACAATTAATTTATATTTACCGTAATGTTAACGCTTGACGCTATCACTCGGTTAGAAACATTCGTTCAGCTAATTGTCCTAGTGGAAACTCGGAACCAATCTGGTCAAGCCATTGTTACCCTGTCTAATGTGTCCTTACAAAGTGACACTTCTTAGTTCAAGGACACGATATGCCTCTTTTTGTTAGGAGTACAGTTTTCCTCAATTGTGGCCAGGTTAATGTTTCTGTTAATTGCTAATTACATCAATCTTCTCAAAACTGTTCAGTGCCTGTTCCAATTAGGCAGGCATGTGGACAATTAAACACATACAAGAAATAGGTACATATTACATGGTGATTTCTTGCTGCACTCCTCCAAAGATGGCTTACCTAATTCTGTGAGTTTCAACCCCGTTGACTCATACAAAAACACTGGTATTTTTTAAAAAATAAAAAAAAAAAACTTCTTGTCCCTTTCGTTTATCAAGTTAGCGGTTTTTTTCATGACCAAAGGTAGTTGAATTGACCGGTAGCTGTTTTACTTTACCCATACACTTTCTTTTTTTTTTGCTCAACTGTTGCACAATGATCAAGATTTACAAATCTGATCCTTCTTGTTTGAAAACAGACTTAACAGGGCCTTAGATGTGGAAAACAAAATGTGTTCATGTGATTTCTAATTACCTCGCTGATCAGAATACTTTTTGTCTTTATGATTATCTGACCGTTTTCATTTCCTGTTGTACGTAAACAATTTCAAGACAAATTGCCTTTGTTCTGGACATCATTACAAAAAAACAACAAGTCTATTTTGTCTAGTCTCGCTTTAATGACAACACCGAATCTATGGAAAGTTGTTTAATGAATGGTATGAATGGTATGACTTATACAAATAGTATTTACGCCACTTGACTTCGTACACATGGAAAGAAACGAAATCCATTAAGAATAAACTCTCGAAGATAAGTTGGTTTAACAATGTATGACTGTTGTTAATGGAATAAATTTTATGAAGAAAAACATAACAACTCTCTAGCACTATGTCTGAGGAAATTCCCAACACAACAGTCCAAATTTACTGTTTGACCGAAAATCGACATTGCATTGGAAAATCGGTTTGTGGATTAACTTAGGTGTGCTTGTTTGCATTTTACGACTCTGGTGATTACAGATGACCAATGTCCCCATACATTATTGCTGTGTTTGTGATCAAAGACACATCAGCCAATTCGATGTCTTCTTCCAGAATGAGTGAAGACACGCAAACCTCAAATAACAGTCATGAACGAGTAAAGCTTTTTTACTCTGCAAACCGCTTGTTAAATACAGCGTCGATTTTCGGTCAAAAAGTAAAATTTAAGCTCTACCCTGGGAAATTCCCCACAGCAGAGGTAGACAGTGGGTAACACACGCAGTCCATGTGAGCTAGGAAATCTATCAATGGTCATCTAAAAACCATATAATTATATAATCAATAAACTAATAAAACACATTAAAAGAGGAATACACAATGTATATTTTAAGTATTCAAGGCCCAGTAAAGGCTGTTTTCAAATAAAGAGAAAGCTTTTTCACATGAGTAATCGCAAACTGTCGTAATTTATTTTTTTGTTATGTTATAAGTTATTTAAACAAGATGAAGCTTCTGTGTAAAGATGGGATGAAATTATATCCATCATATTGTTGTAAAACATCGGACAACAAGAAACATGGAAATTTAAAAAAGCGAATTTCTGCCTAAAATGATTGGCCATTTATCTGACTATATGTTAATTTTTTTGTCGTATTTGTAAAACAACATTAAAAGAAGAACATATTTCCCCAATGCTGTCAAAACCTCACGTATTTTGTAATTACGCCTGCAACATAAATGATGCCCGATGCTTTCCCTTGAGAGGATATGATTATTGGGGTTATTTATACAATATACAGCGTGTGGTAACGTAAAAACGTAACAATAAATGAAGTTAATTTTGAAAATAAATACACCATTTTGTTTCGAATTATCCTTTTGAAATGAAAAAAAAAAGGTTAACACTTGTGACAATTATAAATTGGATCAACTAAGAGAGAGTCCCAACCCTTCGGGATTTGCCAAAATGTCTCTCCAGTTTTTGAATCATCGAGTTTTTCGCAATTTTTATATTATTATTATTGTACAATTTACAATAAGATGTAGGGACAAGTGGGATCAAATACCATGCATCGCTTTGACCTTATTGGCGGCAAGGTGCATGTGTCCTTATATTGCCTTAGACATCCACCAGTTGACAGAGTTGTCCTTAACGTTTGAAAGTAAGTGAGTGGGAAGATCTAACATCGATTTTAAACAATAACGTTAATAATAACCAACTTAACATGGCCGTTATTGGTAAAATGGAGGAATGAATTGGAAGGTGAATTGGAGACAAACTATCTTCCACATAAACAGGTGAAAGAAAAGAAATGGAAACATGTTTATTTTCCATATAGAAATCGATGTTTCTTCGTAATACAATTAAGATAGACAGTTACCCTCAAGCAGAAGTTATGTGAAGAAATTGACAAGAATCCACTAAACGAATGCAGGAGAAGCTCTCAGTGATACCAACGTACTGAGGGGACAAATTGATTCGAATCTACATTAATTAGTGAATTTTGTTTTGAGGATATCACGAAGAGAAAGGCACTAAACATGCTTATTTGTCATAACTGAAATCAAACAGGACAGACTTTTATCTTTACTTTTTATAAGTAGCTGAGATTATCTCCGTATATTATTTATCCTTTTACTGATCAATACTCAAAATATTGATTTTGTGTGGGTTTCTGGGAGCTTTCCAATGTGGATGTGTCATAAGAGTCTTCTAATCATCGGCAATTCTTCAAGCTTTTTAAACACTCTTGAGAAAATGTTTATAAAGAAACAAAAAGGTGATTTACATAGATGGTGAATATATGTATGACATGGTGAGAAAACTAAGTTTACTGGATGAAAAAGCTGAAAATGTTTTCTGCCAAATGTAAACAGAATGCTTCTTGTGGGTGTCCTTAAACAAATGTCGATATAAACCCAGTAAAATGCACTGGAACGCACGTGGTACATTCACCAAGACACACAAAGGATATCGGTTCGTTTTTGTTCGGCATCCCTGGAAAGCAAGCCAGCAAACTGGTAAAATCTGTATATTTTTTTGCTTCTGGGAATTAAAATCAACCATTCATTAGGGACTGTCTGGTACTTTAATAAACACGGGTAGGTTGTACAGAGGAGATATTTCTAGTCTGCCGTACGTTGGAAATCACGTTACCATTTTCAACAGACACAGAACTAATGGAAGAAAATTTTACTTTTTTTGCGGGCGATGAAAAACAAAAATAAATAAGTGGGCCCCAGGAGAGTCGATTTTGAAAAAAATCACTGAACAAATGTACAAGACGTTTTATAGGTTTGACCTTGTTGTGGAATGAAATTGTTTCTAATAACCTATACCACGTGATCTGTCTCTCGAGGCTTTATAGAATCGTCATTTTATCTTGTATTGCCCTATATTCCAACCATTCAAAATCACGTCTGGCTTTGGCTCGTCTGTCAGGATTTCTTACTCCTGGTCACATAAAACAAAACAACAACACATATCCGATGAAGGGGAAACATCTTGCAGAAAAATTACGTAATTATAAAATATGTAAATTTGTGAGAGTTTTAGTACGAACCTCCAAAGAGAATTATATAGCAAATATATCACCTTTACATTTCATTTTTTTTTCCGTATAGGAATAACTACAAATTATTTTCCAGAATCAGCCAAAGTTATTTTGATTTGTGTGAAAATATGAAAAATAAGAAGTTATGATATTGAAATATATAGCCAAATGCGAGAAAAGGACTCCAATTTTAAAGAAATGTTTTGAAAGCTATTATTTCCTGTTTGCTAAATCTAGATGATTGCAGCCAAATAGTCCTTAACACAACCACTGTCAACTAATTGTCTCTGTGGATAAACTTTATTTACATGTTCTCCAAGGTTCTCTTTGTCTCATCTGTCATGATTTCTTTTTCTTGGTGGCATGCTGCCTGTTTGTTGGACAAAAACCCACTCATCCATATTCGATAAAGAACAAAAGATTTTGTGCAAAGTTTGCAAAATACGCCACATTGTGACAGTTTCCATGAAATGTGTTACCTCAAAAGAAATACAAATCAAACGTTTGAAGTCAAGACAGAATGGCACAAACCTGAAGCTATTGTCTGAACACCCAATGAAAAACGTTTATGCTTCATCTATTTTAGTTCATGTAACACCTTCAAGAGCTTCTTGATACAGTCACTTACTGGGTACCTTTAGACTCGCTTTAGGTTCTAAATAAAACGGAAGCTTTCAGAAGATTCTCCCATTGGTCAATGGACGACTTTGTCTTAATCCTTTACAAAATGACAAATGCTTGAGGGTACTGGTCTACTTTGTTTTTCACACACTGAACATAAGTCGAGTTTCTATCAAGTCACGAGGTACTTTTAGATTTCCAAACGGGGCTGGTGATTTGGTGCAGAAGTCTTCATCTTCGCCATTCATGACAAACGATTTCGTTCTAGTCTAATGAGTGATTGTTTGAAACAGTTTTTAACAACAGAAAACCTTAACTACTATTTTAAAACAATCAGACCGTATGACACACAGAAATGTATCTAAACCGGCGATAAGGCTTTATCCGGATAGTTTTGATTTTGTTAGATTTTTTAGAATGTTTTATGTTATTAATTGAATTTTTTTTTTTTTTTTTTTTTTTTAAACATTTATTTCGGCACATAGATCACGATTTTACAAACGCCCTACAGACCCACGTGATCAAGGGATACGGGCGACAAAGACAGTAGTAACATAAAGACAAACATTGACATGTAATGATAGAAAATACATTATAATTGCAGCATTCACTTACAATGAAACAGAGAGAAAAATAAATATATAATAAGATAAAGAGAAACAGGTTAGGTTATTGATCCCTCTGCTAACATAATGTATGTATATGCAATGGTATAGGTCCACAACAAAAGAGAAAACGGGACAGTATTATACATTATTATACATACATTCACAAACCATGGCGGAGACAGTATTAAAGATTACACACATTTACCAAATATGACAGATAATATTACACATTTTACACATATTCACAAAACATGATAGGGTCAATATTACACATTATTATTGAGATTCACATAGCCTAACACAGGTTATATTACTGTACATAGGCTTTTACTGTTGACAAAAGTTAACAAACAAACAATAACAAAATTGTAGTTTAAATGTGAGCATAAAAATATCATAATTTGGAGCAGTGGTGCTCTGTACAGGTCTTTCACAAAAGAGACAATAAAATAATCTTAATACAGGATTATTACAGATCATTAATCAAAGGCATTATCTCCCCAGAAAGTTTGTGACAACCCTTAGCAAGAATTTCCGTCTTGAGCCGGATGTACGATTGAAAGGTCTCATAGTGAACAGGACAATTGGTATAACGGGAAGAGTAAATAAAATATTTTGCATGAGCAAACAAAAAGTTTACTTGATTTGTTAGTTTTTTGGTGTCTTGTTTATGGTTTCCCAACAATAGGCCTTCTTTTAGTGATTTTTGGAAGCGGAAGGAGGCTGGCAACTTATTTAATAATGTTTTCCAAAATGCGTTAACTATTGGGCATTCATACAATGCATGTATGGGAGAGTCAATAATAGTTAAACAGCTATCACAGTAAGGATCTGTTCTAATTTTGCATTGAACAAGATATCTATTACTAGGAAAAATGTTGTGATAGAGTTTAAAATGTAATTGTTTTATCTTATTATCCAATGGCAGCCTATATAAATGACCCAGATTTGTAACATTAACAGTCCCTGGGATTGCCAGAGATTTACTCCTTAAAATGTTGTAAAAGAAACTAGAATTGATTGGACATGTAGCAAGTGTCTTATCCGAGATCTTGGGTGGATCATTAAAATCTCTATCTAATGAGGCAGAATACCTATTGAACATGTTACACCCTATTTTCTTTTTTATAGAATTTCTATACATTTTATAAGTTTTTAAATCTACTGTTATATTATACTTTTCTTGAAGGGCTTCTTTGCTGAGAAAAATACCAGTTTCATCAAGCATATCTCTAACTAATACTATTCCACTTTGATGCCATAAGGGATTATAGATACTTTTACGCTTAATTGTGAACAGCTTATTATGCCAGATGATTTCATCATAAATATCTATGTCAACATTTTCCTTGATGTCATTATAAAATGTTAAAATATCTATATAGAAGCGGGGAAGAGATGACATACATAACTTCTTAGTATCATAGTTACATCTCAAAAGAAATGATAGCCCACCGAGTTCTTGAAGATATTTTTGAGGTATCAATTTCCACGGGCTCTCGCGTTCCTTAAAATATTTAGATAACCAGACAAGTTTAAGCGCTTTATTCATTATATGAAAATCTATAGCCTTAATCCCCCCTTTGCCATAATCAAGCAGTAACTTTTTGCGACTTACTTTTTCCCTTTTACTCTGCCATATGAATTTAAACATACAGGCATTTATTTCTTTAATATGCTTTTCTGAAATACTTAAACAGCTGGCTAAAAAAACCAGACGGGATATTCCTTCGGCTTTTGCTAAAAGATTTCTTCCAAAAATCGTTAAATTTCTTTGTGACCAGATATGAAATCTCAGTTTCATTGAATCAAGTTTTGGTGTGATATTATCTTCTAACGAGTCATTAAGAGTACTTAAAACAATTCCCAGAAACTTGGTCTGAGATACAATTTTGAAAGGAGTGGATGCAGGATCTGGGACATTGAGAGGGAAAATAACACATTTGTCAGGATTAAGTTTCAATCCCGTTACAGATTCAATTCTCTCATAAAAAGAAAGGGTAGCATGTATGCTACTTAGATCGTTAAGTAAACATGTTGTATCATCAGCGTAATATAAACTTTTAATTTCCGTGCCGTGGATATTTATACCCTTAATTCCTGAATTACCCCTATAGATATGACTGATTAATTCAGTACACAAAATAAATATGTATGGTGATAGCGGACAGCCTTGTTTTGTACCTCTATTATTAGGAATCCAATCCGTGCACAAACCATTATTTCTAACACAAGAATATGTATTTCTGTAAAACATTTTGACAAATTTGATAAATGTATCACCGAAGTTTAGTTTTTTAAGAGCGAAAAAAATATAATTATGTTCTAATGAGTCGAAGGCTTTCTCAAAGTCAAGGAAAGCGAACCATGCCTCGTCAGTGTAATTTTCAACCAAATCAAGAATTAAACGTATATTTTCTGAAATGTGTCTTCCTTTCATGAACCCAGTTTGACTTCCATGGATTATTGTGGGCAAAACCAATTTTAATCTATTGGAAATGACTTTTGCTGCAATTTTATAGTCGACATTCAAGACAGTAATAGGTCTCCAATTTCTAATGTCATTGGGATTTTTGTCCGGTTTTTCAAACAGAGATATAATTCCACGTGTCTGGGTATTAGAAAATTCACCTTTATCAAACGATTCTTGTATAGAGTCGTAATAAATATGTTTGAGTTTATTCCAAAAGAATTTGTAAAACTCAACAGTGAGACCATCACTACCTGGTGCCTTATTTACTGCCATACTCTTTAAAGCCTCAGTAAATTCTGAGAGTTCAAGATTTTCATCTAACCCTTCTTTACATTTATCATCTAAAGTAGGAAGGCCAGATAGATATTCCGGACTGATAATGTCATCTATTGATTTTGTAAAATCGTCATCAGTAACGGAAGGTGTGTATACATTTGAAAAATATGAGTGAATATAGTTAATTATATCCTCGTGTTTTGTTATAGACTGGCCCCCCGGTAAGTTTAGGAGCTTTATGGATTTTTTCTCTTGTTTTCTACGTTCTAGGTCAAAAAAATACTTTGTACTTTTTTCTCCGAGCTCCATCCATCTACTCCTGGATCTGACCATAGCACCCGTGGCTTTTTCTTCATATAATTTTTCCAATTTTTCTTTACATTTTTGATAGTCTGCTTCTAACAGCAAGTCGTCTTGTTGTGTTAACTTGTGTCTTTCTAGAACAGAAAGCCGTTCAATGAGCTCCTTTTCCTCAGAATTACGGGTTTTCGATATTTCTTTTGATTTGTCTATTGAAAGTAACCGGACTTTGTATTTAATCCACTCCCATTTTGAGTTTGAGGAATTAAAGGAATCTCCATCCACACCTTCCAAAAAACCATTTATGATATTCACAAACTCCTTGTTTTTTAAGAGACTATTATTAAATTTCCAAAAATTGTTGGAAGGTTTTGTCGACTGTTCTAATTTAAAAAAATACTGCCTTATGATCAGTCCGAATACTAGATTTGATATAGCACGTAGTTATAGCCTTAACTAGACTGCAGTGTATCAACCAAAAATCTATACGAGACTGGATTGCGTTGCTTTGTTTCCATGTATATTGCTTTATTAACGGATTTTTATTCCTCCAAATATCGACAAGGTTTAACCTAGAAATAAGTTTGTGTATATTCTCACTATTTCGGTTATTTTCTGAACCTAGTCGGTCAAGCATTGGATTGTGAACACAGTTAAAATCCCCGCCTAAAATGAGATTACTTTGTAAACCATGAACTTCTACAAAATGGGCCATATCAAGGAAAAAATCTTCTCTTTGTTTGAAATTACTACTAGGGGCATATATATTGCCGAAATGATAAATCTTATCATCGATATCTATTTTCGCAAAAATAAATCTACCATTGTTATCTGAATAACTGTTTATTATTTTACATTTATTTGTATTGAACAAAATTGCCACACCTTTTGAGTTTGTTTCACCATGAGAAAAGAGTACTGAACTGCCCCACTCACTGGACCAAAAGCGTTCATCGTTTTCACATGAGTGTGTCTCCTGTAGAAATACTATGTCAGGTTGTAAAGTCTTCAAATAAAGAAAGACCTGTCTGCGCTTGTCTGGATGTCTAAGTCCTCTCACATTCAAGGTAACAAAGTTCAACATAATTTAGACACAACAAACTAATAAAATACAAAAAAAATAAAAAATTAAAAAAAAAATTTGATGGACAAAAACTGGACACTGAACAATTAACACAGATAGTTATGAACGGTGAACTATAAACAACTTTCCCAAAAAGATGGCTAACTAACAAACCCTGCATCGCGAGGACGAAAATTGAGTAACGTTTAGTTTCAGAAATTATCTATGAAATAATACTTAATAGGAAATACCATTCCTAGGAAACCATATCATTAACTTAGACCCCCTAATCAAGAGCTACAACTGACTTTAAAAAAAAATAAAATAAAATAAAACTAGAATGAAATTAATTTGCTACCGGCAAATTTTATATGAAAGTCCTGAAATATATGTAAAACATTAGAAACTAAACAAAAAGTGAGTAAAACTTACTCCTAGCAAATCTTAAAATACGGAAATGTTTGTAATAAACTGGGGCCAAAGAAAATAGCTGGCGAATTGAATTGATCACAAAACAAAATGTAAACATAAGCGGACAATTATCAACACAGTGAGCATCTATCCATGGCTGTTGATGGGTGGCATACCATAGAGGGAATCTATATCAATGAAATCATTGCACGTCTAGACCTTGCTCCTTGATTGATATAGACATACGAGTTCATTTCCGGACTGATCGACCAGACAGGAGAATCTCCTGGCTGCAGCGAACATTTTGAGTAGATGTGCTGTTTGTGAGATGTGATGAACGATCAAGCTGTTTAAAAGAATATATAAAGGTGATGTGTAGTTGACAGATACAATAAAGCTAGGGGATATGAGACTCCATTAGGATTGTTTATAGTGTTTATATGACCATAAAATAAATTGAGACGGATACAAGGGGAATGGATTTTGACGAACCATTTAGAAAGTATATGTATAGATTCCTGTAAACTGATCGATTGTTAAAAGCTACGTGTACTTCTACAAATCAAGTTTTTCGATACGCTTTCGAGTTTTTCAGGATTGTTTGTTCCCGTAATCGTCCCCGGAGAAAGGTGATATAATTCCGTATTGCATGCCATGCCTCTAAAAACCATAAGGATAAATTAAATTCGACAAATATTACATCAGGTCAATCAAGCAAGTAAAAAGGTAAAAGCCTGTTCGTCTGGGATCGCTATAAAGAAATGCCACGTAATGTCGAAATTCATACATAAGCAAATCTGACATCTATTGAAAATCGATAAAAGCGTCACTAGTGATTCACGGGAATGATATTGGAAGAGATTTTACACCACTGACGTTAATTTCTCATAATGAGAAAAGCCATATATGATTGACGTCTCTACAAGTTTTGACCAGTATGGATCTGGTAACATAATTTATATATTACTGACGAACGATACATCTCATTACACCTTTCCGAAGAGTTGACAGCTAATAAGTCATTTTTTCTCCAATATCTCATTCACTGACATGGCTTATTGCTATTGGCCAAAATTCCGTGTATCAATTGAAATCTTCTTAATATACTTTCAATTTTTTAAGATATTACATTATCTTCTGTGGGGTCGATGATTTCTCAAAAAGTTTGGCTATTCTATACTGAAACCCAGGTTTTCAAATGAGCCAGAAATCATTAGTTGCCCTAGCTACACACGCCAAACGTCATTTTTATTTAGTTATCTGTTTTTACGAATTAGTATTTTAAAACAACTTTCCATATTATGTTCGGAGGACACGTGCAGAGGACCATGTCTCTAATTTATGGAACCTTCATTGGGATTCGCATTGCAGTTAACTATTCTAACTATGCAGTTTATCACAGACATGTCTTGGGGTCGTACATGTTAAATACAGGCTACACAATTTTGATCGAAGTCCAATCGCCTTGAAGCTGAGATCTGTCCACCTGATATTCGTACAATGATACTAATACCCAAATCGCAATCAGAAACACACCTCTGTGTAATACATCTGTTGGATAAAATAAAGCCATGCGACGGATTAATACCATACGCTTTGGATCTTGTTGTCCATCCCAGATTTGAGACGTATCGATGTGTTTCCTACAAAGGTTTAATTGTCCATGTAACAAATAGCCCCTATTATTTTAAAGAAAAAAGTTTTCCTGGATTCCAAACTTGTCATGTCCAATATATTCAAACATATAATTAAATCTAGAAGATAAACTGTTTTCGAATAGTTAATGTATTTACTCAAAAGTGATTTGCAACGTATTAAATATCAATCTACTTATAAGGAGGTATCTTGACATTTTAATGTGAGAGACAACGGTATGTGATCCAAATTTCAAGTTACAAATATTACAGCCTTAATATATATGGCTTTATTTCATGAATTTAAGCAATTTGTCTGTCAGGTTCAATCAGTTTTTGATACGAGTTGTGACATTTTACCTTTAGCTCCACATCTCTGAACAAATCCAGTTATCTAATGATAAATTATCTGTCCCAATTGGTTCCGTTATTTGCTATCGCCCTCGGGTGTTGTTGAAAGGCCAAACATAACAATCCCTCATCTTTCGGCAGAAGTTGTTTCAGCAAAACAATGATATGAGACGAACACATAATACGGTCCCACGCAGTACCAATAGTTCACAATAAGTTTTGACAAGTTAAAATATAACTGATAATAATGTTAATATTTATCTATGAAGAACATCGTTATATAACAACAGCATACCGGCTTATATAATTTTAATCGTTGTGGCTATGGTAGCAAGTTTATGAAGACAGGAGACAGAGCAGATTACCAACAAAAAGCGCATGACTTAATTCTGCATTCCACCAAAATTCCAGACGCGTCCAGAACAAAACACTTTTACAATTTGTGTTTTTATATTTTACCATATGTAAGACGAAAGAAAGGCAACACACAGCATTCGAATATACACCAGCTCCCTACTTTTTTATTATCTGTTCTGTTGACAGCTTATCTCTTCAGAATTACTCCATGGAGAGATTTTATGGGAACAAAAATGACACTTGTGGCTAAACCTTTTGGGAATGGGTTTCTACAGCATTATCACATTATTATTCTCACCAAGGTAACTTGAAGAGCCATCTGTCAAGAAGCTGACTTGACAAACCTTATCTATCAAGTGAACGTATAAGAAATTTCTTGTATTGTATCAGTGAAAAATCTTACCAGTTATACCATCATCCCAACAGTCTTTGTTGACGCTTAACGCCGATTTCAAAAGGTTTTAATCGACACAAACCATCGTACATAGTTTGAGGTGTTTCTCCATTGCTTTATAAAACATATTATTCCGTAAACACTTAATTTTTTATTGAATGTCATTGATCACGCGGATAGAATAGAGAAGGTTTAGGATAGGTTTTAAACATTGGCGTTTATAAAATTAATACATTAATTGCGCGCCACAAGATGAAAGAATTAATTGGAAACTACAATATTTAAAACGACGACCTTCCGGTAGTAACTGGCAACCATCCCACATAGATCGTTTGCGTTAAAACACAGTCAGAAAAGTTTCCAATTTTTAGGGGGGGGGGGGGACTGAGTAGGATTCGCAGCCGCGACTCATTGGTGGAAGGCTGTTCGGATTGATATGGTGAGGTAGCTGGATGAAAAAGCTGAAAATGGTTTCTGCCAAATGTAAACAGAATGCTACTTTTGGGTGTCCTTGAACAAATGTCGATATAAACCCAGCTAAATGCACGGGAAAGCACGTGGTACATTAAGCGAGACACAAAAAGGATATTGGTTCGTTTTTGTTCGGCAAACTCGGTATATTTTTGTACTTCTGGGAATTAAATCAACCATTCATTAGGGACTGTCTGGCACTTTAATAAACACAGGTAGATTGTACAGAGGAGATATTTCTAGTCTGCCGTATGCTGGAAATCATGTTACCAGTTCCCACTAATGGAAGAGGGTTTTTCTTTTCTTGCGGTCGATAAAAAACAAATATAAATAAGTGGACCCCAGGAGAATTGTGTTTGAATGCTGTTGAAACATGTGGACAAATGCGAGACTCAAAGTTGAAAAAATATATATACATTTATACATACGACGTACATTGTATGCGTGTATGTGTATTGCATACATAATGACCCCCCCCCCCCCCCCCCCCGGAAGGTGATCAAGCGACTGCCTCACCAGCACAAATCCAGCAAACATCCAGCAATTGATATTATCATTTCAATTATTATGTCTTTTTACTTATAATTTGCTAATATATTAGTATGTATCTGTTGATATTGCCTGAATTATCAACTTTGCAAGGAGAGGCACAAACAAGCTCTGGCTTACTATACTCCTCTTTCAGTAATAAATTTATTTAAACCAAAGTTGAAAAAGTCAACTCATTGTCTCTGTGAATAAACTTAATTTACATGTACTCCGCTGTTCTCTGTCATGATTTCTTATTCCTGCTAGCATGCTGCCTGTTTGTTGGACTAAACACCCACTCATCCATATTCGATAGAGAACAAAATATGTTGTGCATAATTTGTTTTTGGGGGTTGTGGCCAAAAAATTGTACCACAGGGAAACACAGATCATGACTAAACCTTATACGACTAAACTGGCAACCTATTACTCATACCATAAGGGTAGAAAGTCTCATAATATAGATAGCTTTTGATACTTTGCGGTTTGAAATTAATTTAGTGTTCGGAAGTAATAACAAAGTCATATTGTTAAAATAAAATGAATTTTATATAAAAACAAAAATATGCATATATACATATATATATCACAGATTTTTAAATTCATTGGAATAATTTTAGTAAAATAAAATAATAAAATAAAATAAGTATGGGGGTTTGGGAATCTATTGTGGCTGATCAACCAAAAATGTAAAACGAGCTGGTGAAAGAACTGCCAAAAGTAAGCCAAAAGATCTAATTCCGAAAGTAGACTCCTGCAAGTTAATTAAATTTTGAAACTAGATCGGCAAATGTACCTTTAATTTAAATAATTTTGTAGAGCGAGTCATCAGGGCACCCGACGCTCAGTGTTCAACATGCTATTTCTATTTGATAAAGATGCATCATATCAAATCGGAGCCGATAGCATGTCACCATCTCGTCTAATAATAATAATAATAATAATATATATAAGGGTAGTTGGTTAAAATCTTACATGGTGGATTCGAAAGTTCCTCCAATTGGCAAAGTCTCAGTTGCTTCTGTTGTGATCAGCGTCTGAATAAACTGGATGATGACAGAATCACAAAAACTGTATTTTTCTACCGGGAACTATGGGATGGATGTTGAATGAATAAATGTCACTGTACCTCGTATATATTGCTAAATTGATCAGCGTCTCTGAATAAACTGGATGGTGAGAGAATCACAGAAACTGTACTTTCCAACCAAGAACTATGGGATGGATGTTGAATGAATAAATGTCATAGCACTTTATATATAATGCTAAATTGATCAGCGTCTCTTGACTAAACTGGATGGTGAGAGAATCACAAAAAACTGTATCTTCCCAACGAGAATTATGGGATGGATGTTGAATGAATGAATATCACTGCACCTTGTATAGGCTATATTGCTAAACTGTTCAGCGTCTCTTGACTAAATTGGGTGGTGAGAGAATCCCAAAAACACAGCTGTATCTTTCCATAGGTATAGAAGGACTGATCAGGGTTTTCAAATTAGCGTCTGTGTCGAACTATTATCGTGTCAGTGTTCTATGCCTCGTGTTATTCTAGAAGGTGACAGCGCCATCTGCACATAATGACTTATCTCCCCTTGTAGATTTATCTCCCTTTGTATATGGATGTTGTCAAAACTATCCCCTACTAAATTGATTACATCATAACATTTGAATGATATATTGATGTAAGTCTGCATATTCTTACGAACTGTCAAATTCCTTTGTAGAATAGTATCCAATTTGATTAAGTCATTTGATAAATACAAATGGCAGTGTTGGAGGAATCCATGCTGTCACAGAGATAGGAATTATAGATTGTTTTTGATGAAATTCTAGTACATGTAGATGAATATGTACTCACTATATCAACTGATTATTGACTGTTTGGAATGTTAATGAACCAGGATATACTTGATAGAACGATGATGAGACAGATGATGAGAAGACAACAGAGACTCGGCTTCTTGGAAGTGTCTGTGAATGATATAGTATGCATAATAACTAAAGGATCAAAAATAATAAATAAGTATAAAAATGAATATGACATACAAAATTGTTTGTATACGCATAGAAATTAAATTTTGAAATAGTCAAAATATATATTGTATCAGCTCCCATCTATATTTAGTGACCGGATACCAGCGATCGCAGATAAAGCTCACTATGCCTCTTTAATGAAAAGGTATCATATGATACCCTAACATTAATATCATTTGTTTTTGGGGGTTGTGGCCAAAAATTTGTACCACAGGGAAACACAGATCATGACTAAACCTTATACGACTAAACTGGCAACCTATTACTCATACCATAAGGGTAGAAAGTCTCATAATATAGATAGCTTTTGATACTTTGCGGTTTGAAATTAATTTAGTGTTCGGAAGTAATAACAAAGTCATATTGTTAAAATAAAATGAATTTTATATAAAAACAAAAATATGCATATATACATATATATATCACAGATTTTTAAATTCATTGGAATAATTTTAGTAAAATAAAATAATAAAATAAAATAAGTATGGGGGTTTGGGAATCTATTGTGGCTGATCAACCAAAAATGTAAAACGAGCTGGTGAAAGAACTGCCAAAAGTAAGCCAAAAGATCTAATTCCGAAAGTAGACTCCTGCAAGTTAATTAAATTTTGAAACTAGATCGGCAAATGTACCTTTAATTTAAATAATTTTGTAGAGCGAGTCATCAGGGCACCCGACGCTCAGTGTTCAACATGCTATTTCTATTTGATAAAGATGCATCATATCAAATCGGAGCCGATAGCATGTCACCATCTCGTCTAATAATAATAATAATAATAATATATATAAGGGTAGTTGGTTAAAATCTTACATGGTGGATTCGAAAGTTCCTCCAATTGGCAAAGTCTCAGTTGCTTCTGTTGTGATCAGCGTCTGAATAAACTGGATGATGACAGAATCACAAAAACTGTATTTTTCTACCGGGAACTATGGGATGGATGTTGAATGAATAAATGTCACTGTACCTCGTATATATTGCTAAATTGATCAGCGTCTCTGAATAAACTGGATGGTGAGAGAATCACAGAAACTGTACTTTCCAACCAAGAACTATGGGATGGATGTTGAATGAATAAATGTCATAGCACTTTATATATAATGCTAAATTGATCAGCGTCTCTTGACTAAACTGGATGGTGAGAGAATCACAAAAAACTGTATCTTCCCAACGAGAATTATGGGATGGATGTTGAATGAATGAATATCACTGCACCTTGTATAGGCTATATTGCTAAACTGTTCAGCGTCTCTTGACTAAATTGGGTGGTGAGAGAATCCCAAAAACACAGCTGTATCTTTCCATAGGTATAGAAGGACTGATCAGGGTTTTCAAATTAGCGTCTGTGTCGAACTATTATCGTGTCAGTGTTCTATGCCTCGTGTTATTCTAGAAGGTGACAGCGCCATCTGCACATAATGACTTATCTCCCCTTGTAGATTTATCTCCCTTTGTATATGGATGTTGTCAAAACTATCCCCTACTAAATTGATTACATCATAACATTTGAATGATATATTGATGTAAGTCTGCATATTCTTACGAACTGTCAAATTCCTTTGTAGAATAGTATCCAATTTGATTAAGTCATTTGATAAATACAAATGGCAGTGTTGGAGGAATCCATGCTGTCACAGAGATAGGAATTATAGATTGTTTTTGATGAAATTCTAGTACATGTAGATGAATATGTACTCACTATATCAACTGATTATTGACTGTTTGGAATGTTAATGAACCAGGATATACTTGATAGAACGATGATGAGACAGATGATGAGAAGACAACAGAGACTCGGCTTCTTGGAAGTGTCTGTGAATGATATAGTATGCATAATAACTAAAGGATCAAAAATAATAAATAAGTATAAAAATGAATATGACATACAAAATTGTTTGTATACGCATAGAAATTAAATTTTGAAATAGTCAAAATATATATTGTATCAGCTCCCATCTATATTTAGTGACCGGATACCAGCGA
Organism: Lepidochitona cinerea; assembly: GCA_963971465.1. Taxonomy (NCBI): domain Eukaryota; kingdom Metazoa; phylum Mollusca; class Polyplacophora; order Chitonida; family Tonicellidae; genus Lepidochitona; species Lepidochitona cinerea. Next base: position 11,253,264 of record OZ020559.1, read on the forward strand.
TCGCAGATAAAGCTCACTATGCCTCTTTAATGAAAAGGTATCATATGATACCCTAACATTAATATCATTTGTTTTTGGGGGTTGTGGCCAAAAAATTGTACCACAGGGAAACACAGATCATGACTAAACCTTATACGACTAAACTGGCAACCTATTACTCATACCATAAGGGTAGAAAGTCTCATAATATAGATAGCTTTTGATACTTTGCGGCAGTTTCCATTACATTCGCTACTTCAAAACTTTAAATCAAGCGTTTGAAGCCAAGACAGAGTGGCACAGACCTGGGGGGGGGGGGATATTTCATAAACCACATATAGCCGACAACGGTCAGATAGTCGACTAAGCAGTAATGTTAAAGCAGTGCTATTCTGGTCGGCTAGGTCAGTTTAGCCTTCTAAACATGTTTATGAAATACCCCCCAGAAGCTATTGACCCAACAGCCAATGGAAACCGTTTATACTTTACCTATTTTTGCCCATGCCACACCTTCAACAGCGTCTTGATACAGTCACTTGCTGGATACTTTTAGACTCACTTTGTATTCTAAATAAAACGGAAGCTTTCAGAAGATGCTGACCTTTGTTCAATGGACGACTTTGTCTTAATCCTTTACAAAATGACAAATGCTTGGAGGCACCTGTCTACTTTGTTTTTCACACACTGAACATAAGTCGAGTTTTCATCAAGTCACGAGGTGCTTTTTGATTTTCAAACAATGTTGATGATTTTGTGCAGAAGTTTTTATCGTCGCCATACATAACAAACGATTTCATTTTAGTTTTCACCTTGTTTCATTAAAACAGTTTTAACAACAGTAATGCTTAACTACTATTTTAAAACAATTAAACACAAACACACATCAAAATGTCTCCTAACTGTTGATACTGCTTGCCAATAATAACTTTAATTTTGTTCGATTATTTAAAAAGTTTTATGTTCAAAATCCAATTGTTCACAAAAAAAACCCCAGAAAATAAACATAAGCGGACTATTATCAACAGTGTGGGCGTACTGAAAATAAGCTCTCTATCTATGGCTGTTGATAAGTGGTATACCAGAAAGGCAAACCATACCAATGAAAGCAAGGCACGTCTAGACCTTGCCCCTTCATTGATACAGACATACGAGTTCATTTCCGGACTGATCGACCAGACAGGGAAATCTCCAGGCTGCAGCGAACATTTTGAGTAGATGTGCTGTTTGTTAGATTTGAATGAACGATTAAGCTGTTTAAAGAAATATATAAAGGTGCTGTGTAGTTGACAGATACAGTAAAGCTGGGGGATATCAGACTACGTTAGGATTATCTATAGGGTTTATATAGCCGTCAAATAACTTGAGACGGATATTAGATGAATGGATTTTGCCAACCATTTAAGACGTAAATGTCGGCGCCAGAGCGCTTTAAATAATTTCAATCTGTTTTATATTAAATTTTCCTGACAAATGCTTAAATTGTTTTTAAACAATTGCCAAGAGCTGCCACAATAATAATATTTTAGTTTCTACAGAATTCGGACGCCATTTTTCTTTTTCTTCCCAATACTTTAACTCTGGCTTCAAAAATGTGCGACAAAATACTGTTTAGAAATATATGAGATTAAAGTATGCAGATAGGTCATGTAATGGACTTGTTCACACTCGTCGTTAACTCCTTGTAACGAATTGTCCCTGAGTAACAATGGAAAAATTCAAAATGTCGGCATCCCATTTTTAAACATTCTTCGATCTGCATTATCTTGCATTTTCCACATGCAGTTGAACATTCTTTGCGAAAGCTTAGATTGGTTTCCTGATTCTACGGTGAATTATTATAAAAGCCCGTAGAACGGTCTCTTACATAAAACGACCCTTAACCAAAAGTTTTAACAGCTAACTTAATGTCATCAGTGAACACAGAAGAAGATCGAGTCACCTTTGAGCGCAAATCGCTTTTTAACAAAGATGTTTCATAACAATTAAGTGATCAAGGTCTTTATTTGGAGTAATATTATATTCGGCTTGTTATACAGTCATTTATTGGAACTGTGAATTCTTCTATATGCTCAAAGACTTAATTTGTTTACAAGATTTTATTCTGTGGATTTATATGTCTTGATCATCAGTTCTGGGATTACAGTTTATAGCTTGGAACTGTCAATTGTTACTTCTTTGTGTATTATTTTGTCTTATAGGAAAATGTTAATTTAAATATCTGGGTCATCATCTTCCTCTCCTCGATAATTTTACCAACGCATTTTGTAATCTTAAAAGAAATCCCAGTGCACAGTTGATATCATTTTAAAAATAACTTATGTCGGAAAAAAGCAGGAGATCCTCTGATAGAATTGTCCGTCGGCTGGCGGTTGTTTTTCGCCTCCCATGAAATCGATTCCTAAACAGATGCTTTCATAACAGACACCATTCTTCTTCGAGACGCAGAGAACATCGGGAAGAACGAGGCGAAAACCGGAGAAGGCGCGATAAGCATCTTAACCACTTTACTACATAGATAACATCGGGAATAACATACCGAAAGACCGCGATACTCATCTCATTATAGTGAGCGCCAATATATACAAAAGAGAATAGCATTTTCAAAACGAACTTCAGAAAGCAAAGTTACAGGGTCGTTTGATATTTGATTACATTAATCTAACTTTGGAAGAACAGTCTGTAGTAATCAGGTCTTCCATAGTCATAGCCTAATATCAATTTCATCGATCTTTGTATGATTTAACGAGCTTCCATATTAAATATCACAATACAATATCTTCATCCGATTTGGGGTGCATTTAAAGTTTATATTGAACGTTAAAGCAGTGTTTAAATGTAGCAAAGACGGGGAATTGGAATAAGCATCCTGGTTATATTACTTAACACACACACTTTTGGTCAGACTAAATAAACATAGAAAATCTTCTGAGTGAGTTTTCCATCGAATGCTTTGCATTGATTGATTGTTTGGTGATTTACTCCGTGCTTCCGTTGGTAACTGGCAACCATCCCACATAGGTCATTCGAGTGACAACACAGTCAGAACATTTTCCATTTTTTTGGGGACTGAGTGGGATTTGAACCCGCGACCCATTGGTGGAAGGCTGTTCGGATTTAGCGTCCAACGCTCTATCTACTGAAACACGAAGGCCCCGGCCCTGTGCGGAAGATCTGCCAGGTGCTTGCCGAAGATCGGCAATGCGCCCCGTTATACATCCCACAACAAACATGACAAAGCAGTGTTTAAATGTAACAAAGACGGAAAATCGGAATAACCATCCCGGTTATGTTGCTTTACACACACGTTTTTGGCCAGACTAAATAAACATTCACAATTTTCTTAGTCAACCACATGTAAGGCTTAGCGCATCTGGACGACATTCGATTCTAGACGCAGATGTACTATGTCTAGTATAAGATTATCATTAAATTTTCATCCTAGATGATTGTAATTTTGCGTGCTCTAATGAAAAAACAAAATGTCAAGAAATATACATATATAACCTTCAAACATTCATATCAGTCTCGTATTTTCGATATGAAAAATAGAAAAGATTAATTGAGCTTCGACATTTAATGTCACAACAAAATATGTGTAACGGTTGCCAAATTCTGACCCAAGGTTTACTAGCCAAATAACCGATAAAAAACATATCCGCTAAAAGAAAAGCATTGAATACCACCGATTTTGCATACGCCAGGTTTGAGTAGCATAAGGAAAATATGTTCATTTTTTGTACTTCAATCAATTTCACCATATGACAAGATTGGGCGAACAGAGTTCCATCCATCCGCAAAAATTGGATGACGGCTCATCATTTTAGGTGGAAGATCGCCTTCTAAATTTTCCTTTTGTCTATTTAGCATCAGATTGGTTATCATTTTGTCAGAAACTTCATCTTGTTGAGGGAACTTGCTGTGTTAGAAAGAAAGGATATTGTGACAGAATGTAATTACTCATGTGAATAGGTTTTCCATTTAAATGAAAACAGTCTTTACCGGGCATTAGATACTTACAAAAAGTCTCATGGTATTTCAAAATACCTAATCGATCAATTCACTTTTGTTTCCTTGTATCACTGAGGATTATCAGAGCTTTTTAATTTCCTGTTTTACTACAACCAAGATCAATTACCTTTTTCTTAGTATCATCTTTATTCTTAGCATCAACACAAAAAATACAAAGTTTCCTTTCTACTTCTTTCTACCTCTAAATTTGCCTAAATAATGACACCAAATCTATGAGCAGTTTGCTGAATGCAGTCGAAATGATTATAAAAATATTATTTTAGCCACATGATTTTTTTTAATTAGGAAAAGAAACCATAAGAAAATCAATGTTTTGCATATTTGTATTTAACGTAGTGCTTTTGATAATTATTATTTCTTTTATTTCAGATCACTTAATCCATATAAACGTAATACACGAAGAGAGCAAAAACAAAAAAGACCGATTTTGCCAAACATAATATGTTATCAATAGACTATATGAATAATTAAAGGTAGGGTTTGCGTGTCGTGACTCCTATAAGAGCTGGGTATATCATAAACACAGATCTCCAATATAACAAATTTCTATGCTTCATTTTTTTTTACCGAGCACTCACAATGGCAGTTTCAGACTTTATTGTTACCAAACATTAATTTTCTGTTTATTATCAGACGGACGTCAGCCAATTCCGTGAGTACTTCCTAAACCAATGACAACATGTAAACCCCAATGTTAATTTGAACAAAACGACTGTTATAAGTGAGCTGTTAAGGGTCACGCAAACAAAACACACACAAACGAAATACTGTAAGAGAGAAAAAAACAGTTCAGACATCGATAAGGGTTTTGTTGTTTTTGTGCCACTCGGCTGTAACATCATGCATCAGTAGACAATTAATTTCTATTTACCGAAATGTTAACGCTTGGTTCTGTCACTCTGTCAGAAACATTCGTTCAGGTAATAGCCCAGGTGGAAACTCGGAACCAACCTAGTAAAGCCATTGTTACCCTTTATAATGTGTCCGTACATAGTGTACAGAGACACTTTCTAGTTTAAGGACACGATATGCCTCTGTCTGTTAGGAGTACAGTTTTCCTAAATTGTGCCCAGGTTAATGTTTCTGTTAATTGCTAATTACATCAATCTTCTCAAAACTGTTCAGTGCCTGTTCCAATTAGGCAGGCATGTGGAAAATTAAACACATACAAGAAATAGGCACATAGTACATGGCTACACAACTCCAAAGATGGCTAACCTCGTTTTTTGAGTTTCAACCCTGCTGAATCATACAAAAACACTGGTATTTAAACAAAATAAAAAATTAAGTTATCGTTTCTCATGTCCAAAGGTAGTTGAATTGATCGGCTGCTGTTTTACTTCACCCATGCATGTTTTGCTCAACTGTTGCACATTGATAAAGATATAGACGTCTGGTCCTTCTTGTAACAGACTTTACTGAGCCTTAGATGTGGAGAAAAAATCCTAATTACCTCGTCGGTCAGAACACTTTTGTCTCAATGTATCCCTAACGATTATCTGACCTTTTAAATTTCCTGTTGTACGTAAACAACTTCAAGACAAATTGTCTTTGCTCTCGACATAAATACAAAAAAAGAACACAAAGCCTATTTCCGTTCTAAATTCGATTCATTGATGAATCCAAAACTATAAAAGATTGTTTAATGAATGAGAATTTATGATAAAAAAGGTATGCACCATGTTAAAATGGGATTTAGTTCACTTGATTTCCTACACATGGAACGAAACGAAACCCATTAAGGATAATCTCTCGAAAGTAAGTATTATAAGTTATAAGTAGGCATATGGTTCCAAGAAATAATGATCTGGAATCCAATAACCTTTTACATGTATTTATGTTATTAATTTATTAATGAGGACACACGCTAACGATTTAGAATCGAATATATTTGTATGCCGCTATTTGTTCAACGGCCACTCACGATGGTAATTTGAGACTATCATAATAGCAAACATTAATTTTGTGTGTAGGACAAAAGAGACATAAGCTAAATTGGTGCGAACGTATAGAACCAGCGACTGCTACAAAATAAGGTTCTCGAGAAATTAAAACGTTTCTGTACTCCGTTTTACACAAGATACTAAAACCGTGAGTCCAAGATAACTAAATCAAATGCGCCATACAGTGGTTTGTATAGCGGGGATATACATATGGCCAGTCTTTAAAGGGACAAAATCAAAACGACTTAAACAATCGTTAAAATGGTTTATTTGTTTGTTGTTTATACAATAAGGAACTTTTTAGTTGACCACTGGTACCCTTTCAAACTCCCATGAACTGCGTGGTCCATTTCCTAGCTGCGTATGTTACAAACTCGCTAGCTCTGCGTGTGTGGAAATTCCCAGGGCAACAGTTAAAATTTAGATTGGGCAATCGGTTTGTGGAGTAACATAGCTTTGCTTGTTTGCATTTTACGACCCTGGTGATTTCAGATGACCAACGTCACCATACATTATTGCTGTGTTTGTGATCAAAGCTACATCAGCCAATTTGATGTCTACTTCCAGAACGAGTGAAGACACGCAGACCTCAAATAACAGTCACTACACAAGCAAAGCTATTTTACTCTACAAACCGCTTGTTAAATACAGCGTCAATTTTCTGTCAAAAAGTAACTTTAAAGTTCTCCTACAGCAGAGGTAGACAGTGGATAACACACAGAGTCAATGCCAGCTAGGAAATGTATGAATGGTCATCTAAAAACCACATAATTATACAAACAATACTCTAATAAAACACATAACGCATTCCGATGGTTGGTGAACTATAGGAGAGACTGTGGTGCAAGTTATCGCAGTAAATGGTGTTCTCTCCTATGGTGAACTTGTAAGAAAATCTGTTTTTGGGTTTAGGAAGCGTATATGACGCTCACTTCCGGAATAAATGGCAAAACCGGATGATCGCCGAACTGATTGGGTATTATGGGAAATTCTTTGTTTGTGCTATTTGAGTATTTGTTTATGTATGTGCCGCTGATGGATAATACTGAAGAGGTAGTTGTATGTGGAGATAAAGTGCTTTGAGTGGTTTGTTATTTTAGACGGTGAGGGAGTATTGATCTTCTATTACAGACTTAGAGCTCAACAGTGCTGACAACAAATCAAAAGATGGTGCGTGGGAATATTCGGACTGAATATAACCTTAAATAAGTTTGCACAGTCAAAAGTTTTAAACTAAACACCAAAGTCATCTCTGATTAAATGTCCGTTTTGTCTGTGGTTTAGATAATTAAAAATGTATGGGAAATGACAAACTCAATTGGATTTTCCATATTGAATGGCGTTCCAAGTTTTAAGAATTTGCCTGATGTAATTGTTGCTGATTTCATTCAACGAGCGGTTCATGCACAAAATTACTTTTTTTGTTCGCATTTGTTGTTGGGTTCAGGTTGTATGGTTGGAGGCAGACACGATATTGCTGGAAGGTCTCTTCAAACATCTACAGAAAATGTCCTACGTTTAATAAAACCTTGTTGGATGTGGTTAGCATATCTTCTCAATACCTCCATTTTGTGGTCAGATTTGAACAACTGCCTAATTTTTTTTATTCTAATCTCGATAGATGTCTTTTTTTTCTCAATCTACTGTGATTTTATCTCTAAAGAGTTTTGTGTTTACAATATGGAAAAGCTATCTCCATTTATCCCCCTATAGAAACTGTTCCAAATCAAGTATTGTTCTATATGCTTGAACTCATAGAAATAAAAAAAACTAAAAACAAATCATAACAAAAATTTTAAATGAGTTTTTGTGTAAAGGTTTTCCCAAATCATAATAATGATTATTATCATTTGAGAAAAAAATATATGAAAACTCATTTTGTATTTTGTTTTCGGCAGATCAGCATTTAACGCAGACTTATTATTTAGCTGACGGTCAGTGTAAAGGTTGGAAAGGTGGCCTTACTATTTTATAGAGATTTAAACCATGTGCAATTTTAACGCTGGTTGATTGATTGGGGTAGCCCAATTGGGACCCAGTGGGAGCAAAGTGCCAAAACGTCGGGTTCCACACAGGCAGCACAACTGGGACCCACTCACTGTGTTGGCTGAGCGTGTGTTAACACAACATTTCTTGTCTTCTTTTAAGGAATTTTAAGGAATACCAGTTCAATATATTCTTCTGTGTAAAACAACTAAAAAATTAAACCTTTCAATGGCATTTAGAAGTTGAAAGGTTACAACAAGGTGAAGAATTACTGATGGATATTAACTTCTTGGTTTCTTGGGTGACGACGTTTCGATGTAGTTTTTATCAAAGTCAAAAATTCATATATTGAAATTTGATTCAATTCAGCGACAAGGTCATTTTCTTGCTGATTGTTTTAACCATACATAAGATTGAAGAAGATGGAGTTTTGGCCTTTTCATGCTCTTAACTTTAACACACTTAAACGGTTGAAATAATTTGTGGCCGCATTTCATCCCTTTTGAATCAACAACTTATTGTAAGTTTTACAATGCCAATATCCTATGTGGGATGGTTGCCAGTTACCAACGGAATGTCGTGGGTTTCCTTCAGGCATAGAGCCCGGTTTCCTCTCACAATAAAACTGACAACGCCGCCATGTAAGTGAAATAATCCTGAGCGCGGCGTAAAACACAAAACAATCAATCAACAATGACAATATCAAGGTTGTAAACATCTCTATGATTCAAAAACTAACATGGAGGGGCAATCTGCTCGTGTCTTTGGCAAATCCTGAAGAATTTAGAACCTCTTTTAGTTGTTTAATTTTACGGATGTTACGAGTGCTAACATTTCCTCATTTCCACAGGATAATTCGAAACAAGATGATTTTTTTCAGGGTAAACTTCATTTAATGTTCTGTTTTTCCGTTACCACTGGCTGTATGTTATATAAATAGCCGATAAAAACATATCCGCTATAAGAAAAGCATTGAATACCATCGATTTTGCAGACCTAATTACAAAATACATCAGGTTTTGACAGCATTAGGGAAATATGTTCTTTTTTGTACCTCAAGCAATTTTACAATATGACAAGATTGTGCGGACAGAGTCTCATCCATACGCAAAAATCGTATGACGGTCCATCATTTTAGGTAGAAGATCGCCTTTAAAATTTTCCTCTTGTCTGTTGTCTGATATTTAGCATCAGATTGGTTATCATTTTATGAGAAACGTCCTCTTGTTAAAGGAACTTGCTGTGTTAGAAAAAAGGATATTGCGACGGAATGTAATTGCTCATGTGAATAGGTTTCCGTTTATTTAAAAACAGTCTTTACCGAGCCTTAAATATGTCAAAAAGCTCCCTTTTGTTTCCGTGTATCACTGAGAATTATCAGAGCTTTTTAATATCCTGTTTTACGTACTACAACCAAGACAAATTATTTTTTTCCTTGACATCAACACAAAAACACAAATTTTCCTTTTTAGTACTTTAACTTCTACCTTTAATCTTACCTAAATAATGACACCAAATCTATGGGCAGTTGTTTGCTAAATGCGGTCGAAATGATTATGAAAATATTATTTTAGCCACAGGATTTGTTTTAAATATGAAAAGAAACAATAACAAAATCCAGTTTTTTGCATATTTGTATTTAATGTAGTGCGTGTGATTATTATTATTTCTTTTATTTCAAACCAATTAGTCCATATAAAGGTAATACAAGAAAGGAAAGAAAAAAATACACATTACACAAAAAAGACCGGTTCTACTAAACACAAAACCGATTTTGCTAAACATAATGTGTTATTCATACACTATATGAATAAATATAGGTAGGGTTTTTGAGTCTTCACTCATACAAGACTTTGGCATCGAATTGACTGATGTATCTTTGATCATAAACAAATATTTACAATATAAAAAATTTCCATTCTTCAATTTTTTACCGAACATTCGCAATGGCAGTTTCAGACTTCATTGTTACCAAACATAAGTTTCTGTTTATTATCGGAGGGGCGTCAGCCAATTCCGTGAGTAGTTCCTAAACCAATGACAACATGTAAACCCCAATGTTAATTTGAACAAAACGACTGTTATAAGTGAGCTGTTAAGGGTCACGCAAACCAAACACACACAAATGAAACACTGTAAGAGAGAAAAACAGTTCAGACATCGATAAGGGTTTTGTTGTTTTTTTGCCACTCGGCTGTAACATCATGCATCAGTAGACAATTAATGTCTGTTTACCGAAATGTTAACACTTGGTTTTGTAACTCGGTTAGAAACATTTGTTTATGTATATATATATGTAAGTATATGTGTGTGCGTGCGTGTGTGTGTGCATACGACGTACATTGTATGAGTGTACACAATATTGGATACAAAATGACCCCCGTATTATGTAACTTTCTATATTGCCTGTGTTATCCACCTTGTAAGGAGACGCACAAACAAGCTCTGGTTTACTGCGCTCCTCTTTCAGTAATAACTCTATTAAACCAAATTGTTTAGCTAATAGCCCTGGTGGAAACTCGGAACCACCCTGGTCAAGCCATTGTTACCCTGTCTAATGTGTCCTTACAAAGTGACACTTCTTAGTTCAAGGACACGATATGCCTCTGTCTGTTAGGAGTACAGTTTTCCTCAATTGTGCCCAGGTTAATGTTTCCGTTAATTGCTAATTATATCAATCTTCTCAAAACTGTTCAGTGCCTGTTCCAATTAGGCAGGCATGTGGAAAATTAAACACATACAAGAAAAGGGTACTTAGTATATGGGGATTTCATGCTGCACTACTCCAAAGATGCCTACCCTCGTTCTGTGAGTTTCAACCCCGCTGATTCATACAAAAACATTGGTATTTTTCAAAAAAGTAAAAAAAATCATCTCCTTTTATCAAGTTATCGTTTATTTCATGATCAAAGGTAGTTGAATTGATCGCAGCTGTTTTGCTTTACCCATGCACTTTTTTGCTCAAATGTTGTACATTGATCATGATTTAGAAATCTGACCTTATTGTTTGAAAACCGACTTTACTGAGCCTAAGATGTGGACAAAAAATGTTTTCTAACTTTTTTTTAACTACCTCGTCGATCAGAACTTTTTTGCCTCCATGTATCACTAACGATTATCTGACCTTTTTTTATTTCCTGTTGTACGTAAACAAATCCAAGACAAATTGCTTTTGTTCTTGACATCAACACAATAACCTTAAGTCCTCTTTTGTTCTATTTTAGCTTCATTGATAACACAACAACTATAAAAGATTAATTAATGAATGCGAATTTATGATCGAAAAAGGTATGTGTCATTTTGAAAATGTGATTTAGGTCACTTGATTTCTTGCACTTGGAAAGAAACGAAACCCATTAAGGATAAACTCTCGAAAATAAGTATTAATAGTTTTAAGTAGGCCTATGGTTCCAAGAAATAGTGATCTGGGCCGGTTGTGCAAGAGAAAATTAGCTTAACGGCTGGTTAAATGGCGTAGGTAACAAAGACATTCCTTTGTGATGTGACATCATCTAACCTGCCGTTAAGCTCATTTTCTTTTGACCAACCGATCTAATTACCCTTCACAGGTATGTATGTTGTCAATTTATTAACGATCACACACGCTAACGTTTACGGCCACTTACGATGGTAATTTCAGACTATCATTATAACAAACATTACTTTTGTGTGAATGACCAAATATACATAAGCTAAATTGGTGCGAACGTATTGAACCAGCTACAAAAAATGTTCTCGAGAAATCAACAAGTTTCTGTACTCCGATTTACAAAAGACACCAAAACCGCGAGTCCAAGACAGTTAAATGAAATGCGCCATACAGTGGTTTGTATAGTGGGGATATACATATGGCCAGCCTTTAAAGGCACAAAATCAAAACGACCTAAACAATCGTTAAAATGGTTTATTTGTTGATATAATGAGGAACTTTACAGTTGACCAATGGTACCCTTTCAAACTCCCATGAACTGCGTGGTCCATTTCCTAGCTGTGTATGTTACCAACTATCCAGCTCTGCGTGTGTGGAAATTCCCAGGGCAACAGTTAAAATTTAGATTGGACAATCGGTTTGTGGAGTAACATAGCTTTGCTTGTTTGCATTTTACGGCCCTGGTGATTTCAGATGACCAGTGTCACCATACATTATTGCTGTGTTTGTGATCAAAGATACATCAGCCAATTTGATGTCTACTTCCAGAATGTGTGACGACACACAAACCTTAGATAACATTCACTGAACACGCCAAGCTATTTTACTCTACAAACCGCTTGTTAAATGCAGCGTCGATTTTCGATCAGAAAGTAACTTCTAACTTCTATCCTGGGAATTCCCAACATCAGAGGGAGAGAGTGGGTAACACACGGATTCAATGTCAGCTAGAAAAAACATAAAAATATATAAACAATAGACTAATAAAACACATTAAAATGATTTATTGTGGTTCGTCATATAGGCAAGATTTCAATAAAAACGAAACTTTGTGTTCTTGTGTTGATATCAAGAAAAAAAGGTGAATTGTCTTGATTTTAGTGCGCACAACCTGAAATAAAAAAAGTTCTGATAATCGTCTGTGATATACGGAAGCAAAGCAGAGTTGATCGATTAGGTGAAATCACGTAGGAATTTTTCTCTAGGTATTTAAAAGGCCCTGTTAAAACTGTTTTCAAATAAGGGAAAGCTATTTTACATGAGTAATCGCAAACTGTCAGGAAGCTTCTGTGTAAAGATAGAGTGAAATTATATCCATATCATTGGCGTAAAACACCGGACAACAAGAAACAGGGAAATTTAAATAGCGAATTTCTACCTGAAATGATTGGCTATTTATCTGACTATATGTTAAGTTTTTTTGTCGTATTTGTAAAACAACATTGGAAAAAGAACTTATTTTCCCAATGCTGTCAAAACCTAACGTATTTTGTAATTACGCCTGCAACATGAATGATGTCCTATCCTTTCTGTTAACAGGATATGAGTTTTGGGGTTATTTATATAATATACAGCGTGTGGTAACGGTAAAAAAATCATAACAATCAATGAAGTGTATCCTGAAGAAAAATACACCATTTTGTTTCAAATTATCCTTTTGAAATGAAAAAAAAATGTTAACAGTCGTCACATTAATAAATTAGAATAACTAAAGGAGATTTCCAACCCTTCGGGATTTGCCAGACACGATCGTATTGTCTCTCTAGTTTTTTTAATCATCAAGATTTTCTCCACCTCTTTATTAACATTTTTCCCATATATATATTAGATTTTCTCAACCTATTTATAAATATTTTTCCCATATATATATATTAGATTTTCTCAACCTATCTATTAACATTAATATGTAGGGACAAAAGGGATCAAATACCACGAATCGCTTTGACCTTTTGGCAACGAGGTCGTGAGATTGCCTGCTTTGATCTTCTCGACTTTATTCTTAGTTACTTTTTTATAATTTGTAAATAATCAATAATAAATGGTTTTCCGGAAGAACACGTCGCTGTCGATTATCAGAGCCTTTTCATTTCCTGTCGTAAGTAAAGTAAAGATAAATTGCCGTGTCATTCTTGATATCAATATAAAGAAGGTCTTCTTTGGTTTGTTAAATGAATTTAGTTAATCCTTGGAATCAGCCTTTTCAAAATAGGTATCATAAGCAGCGGCAAAAGAATTTGGAATTTAATATTCCTAAAAAGATGACTTTGGTTTATTTCAATGTTTTGGTATTTAGTAAAATATTACTTGAGACACAAACATGTCTTCAAAACACTTTTCGCATTGACATAAACAGATCTTCTTTCGTGTTTTTTTTTAATTAACTTTATTTTATTATTTAGCTCAGTTTGCTTCAAAAGAGATATCACAGGTTACTACAACGATAGGACTAAAGTTTTATTTAATCGACTTAATTGACATTTCATAAATAATATAACCCAATTCCCCAATGACGTCAAGAAGGGATCCATGGGCGTATCGAAATTATTCTGCACAGAAAAACGATAGATGTGCAATCATTCGTGTCCCTCCAACGTTTGGATTTGTGGCTTATTACCTAAATCTCGTTAAGACGTTTCCTTACCTTTAAATAGAGCAACACATGAGAAATCCTTTACAACCAAATAAAGTTGACATAGTGTATGTCGGTTTCAAGCTACACACAATTTAACATAGATACCGCCATTTTGACAGTTTTAGGCTTACTTATTGTAAGCCAAACTTTGGTATTTTCAAAATTGGGTGAAAATTAAAAAAACACACACAAAAATCTGTTATCATGCATTTATTGATCACTCTTATAAATCACTCTTAACACCTGTCCTGTTTCATATTTTAATATCTCTTCACTACTAACAGCACATACATTTCTTTGAACACCTCAAATATCACAAACAGACCATCCACCCATAATGCTCGGTCTCAGTCGAGTATCCTGTTTGGTCGTTCATTCCGGAAGTGAGCTCGTCTGTCTGTTTCACTAAAGGTCATTGTCACCACACATAAATGTTCAATAGATAAAGACTTCAGCTTTGATTGGTCCAACATTTTAGTTTCCTTCATCCGTGATATCCGTATATAATGCTCATTTTACTATGCCGACGTTGTATGTTGTACATTTCTCTGGAAAGCTCATATTAAACAGAACCATGTACAAAGTAGTACAGTTTGTCCTACAGGGTATGTGTTTTGATTTTGACTACTCGCTCACAACTTTGTCTTTTTTAAGTCCCCACTTTCTTTACAAAGCACCACGCTTCATGGCAAAAAGCCTACTTCTATAACAAAAGTAAAAGCGTTCACCTTCAGCCACTATCTGCCTTCAAAGCATACAGACGGACAAGATTTAGGGATTACAACTAAACATTTGAGCCCAAAAAAAAATAGAAAACGCCAGAAAAACAGTTTTTTGTTTATTGTTGAAATGTATGTCAGGTTAATGAAAATAAAGTTCAAATTAACGGGATGTATATGCCTTTACTATGGGCCTAAATCTACCAAAGAAGATGCTTTCCAAAGAATAAAATGTATGTCTTCTGTTTAATGTGGCAAAGTGTTGATATTTTGACCTTAAAACAGAATGTGTAAATTATTGTCTACTTTTCTCAAAACGTATAATTCAGAAGCTTTCTAGTGCTTTTGGTCTCACAAATGTACGATGAAGTATTGTTTTGGACTAACTTTGGCTTAGAATGAATTAATGGTCGTCCCGATTATTTAAATTTTGTTTACTTTTCAAACACGTTTTCGGTTGGTACAGTTCACATACTGCATGGATTTTCCTCATTCCAACGCCAATCATTTAGTTTTTCTATGGCATTTAAAGCCTCTTACTGTCGCGACGCTGAGAAATTATCAAAAAAGTGTGAAATTTGGCAGCTCATGCCACTTTAACATTTATATCTACAGATTTGCTAATGCTTTAGATGTGTGTATATATCAAGAGGTTACAAAGAAATGTATTTTGAGTTAAAGCGGTAAAAACAACTCGTACAGTTTAGATAAAAAATGAGTTACAGAAAAGATTTCAAACAATTGTAAGTCAAAAGATCTTGAGTAAGGAGTTTAAACGTCAATTATTGGAACAATCAATCAAAACAAACAGTTTTATGGGGACCTTCAATGGTAAAGTTTAACCTAACACTTCTATTCCAGCTGTGGACGTTTTTGCAACTAACTTCTAAATAATGTTAATATATCAGAAAATAAAAAAGGTCCATTAGAGACAAAAATTTAGACCTATTCGAATAGGTAGTTTGTCATCTGTAAGATTTCATAATGCAACAACTAGGAATGTTATTTTATGATTTGGTACGGCGGCTGTCACTTCTATTCCGCCTCCAATGGAATCGATCCTTTAAGAGTCCGTTCTATAACATCCATGATTCCACTTCGCGAAGCGCAGAACATCGGGAAGAATGAATCTAGAGAGATCGCGTTAACCATCTCGGGTCACGTCTCAATAAGTATCAATAGAAAGACACACTGTTGATCGCGTTAGCAATCTCGACTCCCTACTAATGAAGTGATGAAGATACAACTCGTTGACGTCTTTTGTCTGGTAAACTGAACATTTCACAAGAGGAAATCAATTTGACTTTTCAGTAACTAAATGGAAGGTGTACTTACCATATCGGGATCAGGAAGAACTGTTTGTTTCCCCGATTCCCCTATTTACCATGGCGTGATTCTGCAAAAAAACATCGTGAAAAAAGGTACAACAATTTCAACCTGTTTTTTGTTGACAACTGAGGATTAAAATATTAGATATATATCTTTTACGTCATGTTGATTTGGACTTTCTTACATTTGCAGCACGTCTACGGCTAGTTGATTAAACATTCTTTGGTGAAGTAATTTTGTACTGATTTGTGGAGATCTTTGGTAGCTTCAAAAGACCACTCGTAAATACCATTTCGCTACAGGCATATCTTACGATAGTCTTGATGATATCACTAAATGAGTTGGAATCTCGAGGAAAATAATCTGACGGATTTACAGTACTTCAAGGATTGAATCATTTGTTTGCAGATTTGAATTTCATTATCAAAATGGGGAATAACACTGATGATTACGGATATAATATAACGGGTAAGTTTATTTCAAAGTTTGATGTTATATTTAAAGTTAGGTTATCATTGCGGTATAATGCGCCTGTCATCGTCTTCGAAATGAGAGAATATATCTACAGTGTTGTATGAGTCCCCAAAACTAATTCGGTTTTTTTATTTGATGGCCTTGTACAGAACATCCTGGTGAGATGGCCTCCAACTCAACCTAAAGCCTGGTTTCTTCAACTGCCGTTTGGTGTTTTTCTCAAGCAGATTATACCAGACTGTTTGCTAGTAAGCTGAAGCAATCGGGCCTTGTGCGCGTGGATTGAAGTCAATACAGGTTGAACATTCTGAGGTCGCAGCATTGTGGGAGACAACCGTTCAGACAGATAGCAATGTTAAATTATATTATTTTATTCTATATATTTATAAGCAGCATTACACCGGGAAATCGTAACCATTTATAAAATAAAACTCGACTCGGCACTTTGTAGCCCCTTCATATATTGTTTTTTTAAAATTAGTACAGCTGGAGAGAAATGCTACTGAAATGCCGATATCGACAAAGCAGTGATACAATCAGAGCGTATCAATACAATTTCGGCACCTCGTGGATCAATCAACACACATTATTAACTTGTTGACTTACTTTTCCCTTTTGATATACACCATTCAAAGTCCATCTGGGTCCGTCACATACCAATTATGAGGCATATTAACATCCCACACGGTGCTCCGTCAGATTAAATTAATTTATCAACACAGTGGACAAACATGTCACAAACATTTAAACCCAGCCGTGAATAAGACAACGTTATGTCATAATAATAAATCAAAATGATAATATGGTCGCACGTCAATATATTCAACATTCACAATATTTCACATTTACCGAAATACAAAACATATTTGTTAGTTGTTACCCCTTGATAATAAACGAAGCCTAGCCTTTGCATCAATGTTTCATTTGACACTTGGTATTGTTTCCAAAGTGTCTAGAATAAACTACATTCCCAGATATCCAAAAACGTCCTTTTTAAGTTCTGCATGTGAATACATTGAATTCATTTTTATGGTAACGAGGGATAAACAATGTGTCAAATTCTTCGTGTTTACATGTCGTTTCAGTATAACTGCTGTTTTCGTCACATTTTGAATGCGTTTAACTTGATTTTTTCATTCTATAAACTCCACTTCAAAATGGTCACAAGGTGAGGGGGGGGGGGGGGGGGGGCTCGGCGATTTAGTGGGTTAGAGTGATCGTCTCTCAGTCCCACACAGGCCTTCCATCGATTCGGCGCGCCTTCGAACAACACTCAGACCAAACATTTCTGGATTTTTCACTCGATCGCCGTGTGTGGAGGGTATGTGCCAGGTATTTGCGTAGTGTGAAAATGGTTATCCTTGAACACAACTCCATATCTCCGTCGATCGGGCCCGACACTGCCTGGTATAAAGTGTAAAAGAGGGGTTACAGTATGGATATATATATTCAGACCTGTAGGTCTCAGGCAATGTTTCGGAATCGTTTTAGGTATATGTATATACCAGCGCTTATTCTCTCATCAGGGGCCCAGCGCAAATGTTATGTATGATACATGGTTTGTAGCAGTTAAGGTCCGTTTTGTGTTACGGCATAAAGGTTTAGTTCTTTGGTATAATGTAAGGCCTGTTTGTATCTGTTATATTAAACGGAATGGTAAACTGATGGACTGATTTTGTAAGTCCGCAGCCGAAAATAACAGCTGCTTGAATAAAATTTAATATTGGGTTAAATACCCTGCTTTGGTCAAATATAATCCCTGCCCACAGCATGATGCTTGATAGTATATAATAGGGCAGAGTGGCCGGTTACATGATGTTTTAACGGATTAACGTGAATCTCATGATTCCTTAACAACCAAAGACGATTAAGTCTGTAAATGTATATAATATGAATACATGTGTCGTCTGTATGTTTAGATGCCCTTTTTTTTTTTTTTTTTTTTTTTCCGAGCCAGACGAAATCCGATGATTATGTACATGTGCTTTTGAAATATTTATAATCGGGCCTAATCTAGCCCAAGTTCTGAAGTGGAACCCATTCCGAAACATGCCGGTACCGGTGTATACACCATTTATATAGTACAAATATAGACATTATAGTCTGTGTTGTCAATCTTGACATGTATAAGTATATAAACAATTGCCAGTTATGTTGGCTGAGGGGAATGCTTGCTCTGTTTTCGCTTGGTGGATATATTTGAAAGATTTCTTTCTCAAGCAAGTTGTAAGTACATAGTTGAAGATCCAGAATTCTCAGTCGTGATAAAAGAATATGAAACACTGCTATAGTGGAGCATTGTATTGTTGAAATCCGGCGTTCTGCCTTCAAATTTGGATATAGTATAAATATATGTCGGCTGGTGCCTTATGCTATGTCCGTGAGTATTGGTGCCGGTCTCATTGTGAGATTTGTGTATACAACTGGCTTGATACATGCAGGGGGTCTTGCAGGAGCTGAAGTTGAGAGACCTTAGTGGCTGACATGAGTCTTCAGTATGTAGAGTTCCTTGATGGAATAGTGCTAAACGCACTTGCAGGGCCAAGTTGGAGGCCTTTAAATGAAAAGTGTCATTCCATATGTTTATAAACGTATTCAGGGGCATTGCACTGGAACTGAAGCAGCGTGGCATGTGATCTCTATATATAAATATAGTAATCCCGTAATGGGGCAGAGACAAATGCACTAAATTTGTGAGCTCACTCTAAAGACATGTAGTTTAATATCTTTCTGAGACAGTTCAAGGCTTTCTTGGGTGTCAATCGTTTGTATAATCGATTTGACTTAACCAGACATTTCTGTGTCCATTTTCATGACGAGATTGTGCTTCATATTAAAGAGCATTGTAACAAAGAGATTTCACTAAATTTGCTGTGTGCTCGGTGTATTCGAGTGTCAATCGTTCGTAAAATCGATTTGACTTGTACATGCGTTTCGCCAAGTTATAAGACATGTAGTTTAATATCTTTCTGAGGCAGTTCAAGGCTTTCTTGGGTGTCAATCGTTTGTATAATCGATTTGACATAACCAGACATTTCTGTGTCCATTTTCATGACGAGACTGTGCTTCATGTTCAAGAGCATTGTACCAAAGTGATTTCACCAAATTTGCTCTGTTCTCGGTGTATTCGAGTGTCAATCGTTCGTAAAATCGATTTGACTTGTACATGCGTTTCGTCAAGTCATATTTCATGGAGACATGGTGCTTTACATCTGTATACGATGAGTACAGGTAGGCTTAAGCCCGGTTGTAGATGGGTGGTCTCCTTCTGGTTTCGACATAAGTCGAGTTGTGTATAGCTTGTGTGAGCAGGTAGGCTTGTACGGGCGTTTAACAAAGTAGAAAACTGCCCAGAAGATGAGTTCCATGTCTGGGAGTGCCGAGAACTTGTTAGCTCAGGTTTAAAAGTCCGTAGAAGAGTGGTGGTGAAACACATCATTTTGTGATTGAAGACGTTGGAATAATGTTGATAATTCGTTTCTGCTTCCGGGTTGAGTCTGAATGGTGTATATATGGTGCATGTCTGGCCGATACATGGAGTACAATGCTTGAAAACAGTCAGTTGACAGATGAAGTTTGAAGATTTGAAAAGGCCATGTTAAATCAGCTCTGGATTGCCATTGGTTATCATAATGGCGGGAATAGCCCTGGTTGGTTATAATTGCAGTATAATGATTGGTTGGATTTACAGCTCATTGATTGGCTAGTCAGTATATGGCAGAAGGGGCACTAGAATCCCCGGTGCTCGTTTGATGGATGTTGAAGGTTTATGTGATAGTTACCTACATGTATGGTAGGGTTGGTATGGACATCCAAAAACATAAGAATCAGTATAAATGGCAGTGTTGATTTACACAAATCACATCACTGTATATCAAAGTAGCTCGTAAAATATCCATGAGTTGTATATGGGTTGAATCAATATCCACATAAATACCGGCTTTCTGTTTAGCCTTCCAAGTACGTACTAAGTATCCGGATAGAGTACATGTTGTAATATAGTTACAGACGTGATATGAAATCTGATACATGCGATGCTTGTATGGGCTTGAAGTTAAAGAAATGTAATTCAGGTGATCCGATCTTGCAAAATATAATGCCCATTAGTACATGCTATACCGCATCATAATCCAAGTGAACAGCTAGTGTATAACCCTCACGTGAGCTTCAGCTATGTGTAAGGTTGAAAGTGTGAAAGTGGTTATCCTTGAACACAACTCCATGTCTCCGGGAGGGTATGTGCCAGGTATTTGCGTAAGGTCGGAGTTTCCTCCCAATCAATCAATTAAAATGGTGTGCTGCCTTTACATCGATTGTCAAAATAACATAACATATCTAATGGATGCAATTTTGAAGAATTGTTACATATATTTACTACTTTTCTTTACAGGCATGGGAGCGAATCTTGAATATGCCCTTTGGGGATGGTGGGTACAGCAGGTGCTTACACCGATTATTGTCCTTGTGGGGCTTGTGGGTAATACCATGTCATTCGTTGTGATGAAATCTAAAGCGCTGAGGAATAAATCTTACAGCCATTACCTGTGTGCTTTGGCTGTCTTTGACAGCTTAACTCTAATTGGCAGAGAAATGGACGTGGTAAATGGACTTATTATGTATTTTGGTAACCCGAATATTTTCAGTAATTTTACCCACGGGACGTGCAAGCTCTACAATTTTTGTGAACATTTGTGCTACCTCATGTCGTCATGGTTACTGGTTGCCATGGCAATGGAACGTATTGTGGCAGTATTCTTTCCATTCAAGAAAACTTCCGTATGTAATCAGCGAGTGGGTGTGTCTCTTATTCTCACCCTGGTAATACTGCTGTCAATCTGTCAAGTTTTCCGACCACTTATGATAGTTCATGACGAAATTTGCCGAGCTGATTTGGAATTTAATCTTATCTACACCCAACTTCACACCTATTTTTACCAGCTTTCTCTTATATTTATCCTTCCAGCTTTCTTGATTTTACTCTGCAATGGTTTAATTCTTTGGAAAATACACGAAATTCGAAAAGCCACGCACATTTACAGTGATGCTATTTGTACCACTGCAACCACAACTCGACTAACCCACAGCGGAACAAAACAACACAAGACAACTTTCATGTTATTGGTGATTTCCTTCAGTTACGTCATTTTCACATTCCCACTAATTGTTTTAACGATCGTTATTCTGATCAAATCAACTCCAGGTGACATTGAAGCTGCTATGTTCCTCGTTTCTATCAAACCATATGGAGATGTTTTGATAGTATTGTCCGAGGTCAGCTATGGAATTAACTTCTTCATCTACGTTATTTCGGGTAAGTCATTCCGACGAGAGCTGAGGAAACTCTTTGTTGAAGATTCAAATCCAGCCTTCAGCAGTGTGCGGACAAAGGACACTAATAGTCGCCTGAATCAGTAAACTGTCGTCTACCTTTCGAAGTGTACAAAGGACACTTTTTGTTGTGTTAACATTCAAGGTTTTAAGGGATGAAGACAATCCATCAAATTGTTCAGCATATACGGTTGCATCAATTGTCCAATGACCGTGAAAATGACGTAGCTTTTGGTCAACATATGGTAATTATTGCAGCTTAAGGCTCTGGCTTAAAATGTATTGTCTGCCTTAAAAATGTATTTTCCACAAATAAAAAACTGGGTGAATAAACTTGATCTAACACAATATATTCAAGGGCCTCCAGCTAAACAATTGTTGCTAAGAAATAGATGAAAATCCACAGAATAATTGTAGGAGATCTCTGAGAGCTACAATATTTCTGAAAACCTAAATTGGTTTTATTATCGTGCATGTACACCAAGTCACCTTTGTCTTGAGGTAGCCACGGGAACAAGTTATATAAATAGCACACGCTCTCGTGCATGTACATATACGCTACTTAAGGTGTGCATTTTGACTTCCGGGTTAACACATTCCCATGTTTGTCGGTGGTTGTTCATATTATGACTGCATATGGATTTTTTAAGTCTATTTCAGAAAACTTACATAATATTTACGGAATTACCTGACTCGTATTTTTCTATAATAAAAAAAAAATTGATAACTGGAAAGAAAAGGCATTGCTGTCAACTCATTTTCTCTCTAGATAAACTTAATTTAGAACATGAATCTTTTCGTCTCACCTGTCAGGACTGGTTATTATTAGCCATATGCTGTATAGTTTAACACATTGAAAAAAAGATCAGGAAGAAAGAAAAGGAAACATCTATTATCTATTCACATGCGTAATTACAAAATATGTCAGGTTTTTGACAGCATCGCGAATTTAGTAAAACAAAACTTTTTCTATGCATTATGCACCTTTTTTAAACAAATTGAATAAGATTGCTTTATCGCAACTGATCTCCTGAAATTAGTTGACGGCAAATCGTTTTCCCTAATTTGAATTTTTTCAATCAGTTTTTAAAAATAAATGTTTTTCTGTTGCGTGTTTTACGGCAGAATATCGATGCAGTCGTTCATATTGAAGAAGCCTTCTCTATTGCCATTGGATTGTAATTGAATGAATATGACAATAAAGACTTTGCATCAGTCGGTGATAATTCATAATAATGATCTGCACTTCTTCGTTGATAAATGCCGTTGTAAAGACATTGAGTTACATTGGGATACAAACATCTTTTTTGTGTTTCTCAATTACATCGTGGATCACATCATTTTTCTCATTTTTTTTATCGAGTTCAGGCTCATCAGAGTAATACATGTATACCGTGCTCATTCACTCATCGAACTCATATCCAATTTCAAATTACAAATCAAAGAATGTGCGAAAGTTTTGCCATTTTATTACAACATTTTCCTCTTCTCCTGTTATTATCGATATATTTTTTTTCTATTTCATAGCTGCTAATATTTCTTATTACGCATTCTGTTTTAACTACATCAATGTTTGCTTAATTTTGAAAAATATATTTCTTGGCTATGATAAAAAAAATAAATTTAATATTTCTTGTCCTGGCCCATGCCCAAGAATAATGCTTCTATCGGATGTATTAACTGGAATGTTAAAGGTTAAGTTTATCCAATGAGCAAATTGAGTCCAGAAATTTGCAACCCGATTACAATCTACTAGTAGATGTTTTATACTTTCTTTATTTTCTTTACAATAATCACAGAGATCATCATTTGCTAGACCGATTTTGTAAAGATATGATCTCGTGGGGATTATTCTATGTATGATTTTATACTGAAACTCCCTATATTTCGTATATTTTGTACAACAGAATATAGAATTGAAAATTTCTTTCCAGCTACTATTTTCTATTACACAATTAAGTTCATTTTCCCATTTTCTATATGTTGGCATTTCTATATTTGTTGTTTCGGAAAGCAGAATATCACTAAATGGTTGTGTACCTTTTGTGGTTTTTTATGAGAAGTGAAATACATACAACGGTGACTGGTGAAAATACATCTACTTTGCCCTCGGTTTGCAAATGATCCAACCAAAGCTTTGGTATGCTGGTAATCATTCTGTTATAATATATTATTGTTCCTTTTACTTTATGCTTTTGTTTAAATTCTATAAATGTTAAACAGATACCCCTATGATCTATGTCCTGTATATACCTTGTATTATTTTTATACCAATGTTTTACAAAAGGGAGCCTTTTCGTAAAGTGGGAGTTGTACCATAGATGCTGTGTCAATATGTCTGATGATGTGTTTACTTTTATTTTTGTGTTCATCAATTCCCAAGCTTTAAATGTATCCCTCCAAAACGGATTTTTAGTTTCATTGAGTAGTACTCTAATATAGTCGCTCCCTAATGTAAATATCTTGTGTATATTTTCTTCTTTTAGAACGAATGTTTTCCACTTACCCTCAACTACCAGCAATCTGCGAATCCATCTTACCTTGAGGGCTTTTATAAAGGGTAGTAGGCTTACCATACGTATCCCCCATAACTGTAATATGTTGTCAGGATTGCTCTCTTGATGCGATCTGGTCCATTATTCCAAATACATTTGTACATGATGGTATTTATTTCTTGTATAATATCTAATGGAGGGTTTGGCAGGGATAAAAAAGATGTATTAATTTGGATAAAGCCAAATATTTGATCACGGTCACTTTACCTAGCAGCGAAAGGCTTCGTATTTTCCATTTTTGTAGGTTTTTTTTTCAAATCCTGTATTGTAGCCAAATAATTTAATGTCCACATATCATAAAAATGAGTTAACGAAAATGTAAAGCCTAATATCAAACACTCATTTACCCAATCAAGTTTAGTGTTTTACTTATATTAATTTCGGATCCTGTCAATGAACCAATCCACATTGCTTTCGTTTTTTCTATGTTTATTTTTAGACCTGGATATGTATAGAAGTTATTTAAACATGAAATGGCTGCGGAGAGTGACTTTTCAGAACCATCAAGTATAAGTTGAGTGTCATCAGCAAATTGACTGAGTTTGTATTACGTGCCATTAAGGCTAATACCTACAATGTTTTTTTCCTGTCTGATGTAAGGTGAGACTGGATCTCCTTGTCTACAACCGCGTGAAATTGGAAATTGAGAAGAAATATAACTATTTAGTATGATAAAAGCTGTAATGTTTGTTTGAAATATTTTAATCCACTTTTTTATGTCGGTTCCAAAATTAAAAGTATCTAAAAACCTTATCTATAAAATCCCAGGATATTGAATCAAAAGCTTTTTCGAAATCTATTGATAACAACAATCCTGGAATTTCCTGCTGTTTTGTTTCAAACATCAAATCATATAAGAGTCGGATGTTCTGTGCTATGTTTCTACCTGGAATAAATCCCTGTTGATCTTCATGGATTATTTTGTGCAAACTATGTTTGATTCGGTTGGATATACACGAGCTAATTAGTTTATACGTAACGTTTAGAAGGCTGATTGGTCGCCAGTTTTTTAACTTACTTCTATCTTTATTAGGTTTAGGCAGGCAGGTTATGACTCCCTGTTTGCGAGCAACGGAAGTAATCGGGTCTTGTGGGCCTTTGATTGAAGTCAATAGAGGTTGAACCATCGGATGTCGCCTCATTGTCGGAGACAACCGTTCAGACAGATAGCAATTTTAAATTCTATTATTTTATTTTATATATCTTATAAGCAGCATTACACCGGTAAATCGTAACCATTTATAAAATAAAACTCGACTTAGTACTCTTTGGCCCGTTCATATATTGTCCTTAAAATTAGTACAGCTGGCGAGAAAGGCTAATGAAATCCAGATATCGACAAAGCACTGATGCAATCAGAATACAATTTCAACACCTCGTGGATCAATCAACACGAAAGATTGACTTGTTGATTTACAATACACCATTCAAAGTCCATCTGGGTCCGTCACATACTAATTATGAGGCATGTTAACATCCAACACGATGTTCCGACGGATTAAATTCATTTATCAACGCAGTGGACATGCGTGTCACAAACACTTTAACCCAGCCGTGAATAACAAAACATTATGTCATTGTTATAAATCAAAATGACAATATGGTCGCACGTCAATATATTCATATAAACAAGTTGATGTTCAACGCAATATCCGATATATACTGAAAAACAAAAACAGATCAGTTGGTGTCCATTGATGCTAAACGAATCCTAGACCTTACATCAATGTTTCATTTGACATTTGGTATTGTTTTCAAGGGGTCTAGAATAAACTACATTCCCAGATATACAATACGTCCTTTTTAAGTTCAATATGTGAATACAATACATTTAATCTTTTTTTATGGTAAGGAGGGATAAACATTGTGTCAAATTCTTCGTGTTTACATGTCGTTTCAGTAGAAATGTGTTGTTTTCGTCACATTTTTAATGCGTTTAACTTGATTTTCTCATTCCAAAAACGCCGCTTCAAAAGTGGTTTAGTGGTTAGAGTGATCGTCCCTCAACACCACACAGACCTTCCATCGCATTCGAATAACAGTCAGACCAAATAAAAATTGAACCATTTCTGGATTTTTCACTCCGTCGCCGTATGTGAAAGATATTTCAAGGTATATGCCAGGTATTTGCGTAAGGTCGGGGGTTTCCTCCCAATCAATTTATTAAAATGGTCACAAGTACTCCCACAATGTGTGCTGTCTTCACATCGATTGCCAAAATAACTAATAAATGCAACTTTGAAGACAATTGTTACATATATTTACAATTGTTCTTTACAGGCATGGGACCAAATTTCGAATATGCTCTTTGGGGATGGTGGGTACAGCAGGTGTTTACACCGATTATTGTCCTCGTGGGACTTGTAGGTAATACCATGTCATTCGTTGTGATGAAATCTAAAGCACTGAGGGATAAATCTTACAGCCATTACCTGTGTGCTTTGGCTGTCTTTGACAGTTTAACTCTAATTGGAAGGGAAGTGGACGTGGTAAATGGACTTATCATGTATTTTGGTAACCCGAGTATTTTCCGTAATTTTACCCACGGGACGTGCAAGCTGTACACTTTTTGTGAACATTTGTGCTACCTCATGTCGTCATGGTTACTGGTTGCCATGGCAATGGAACGTATCGTGGCAGTATTCTTTCCATTCAAGAAGACCTCCATTTGTAATCAGCGCGTGGGCGTGTCTCTTATTCTCACCCTGGTAATACTGCTGTCAATCTCTCAAATTTTCCGACCACTTATGATAGTTCATGACGAAGTTTGCCGAGCTGATTTGGAATTTAATCTTATCTACACTCAACTTCACACCTACTTTTATCAGCTTTCTCTAATATTTATCCTTCCAGCTTTCTTGATTTTACTCTGCAATGGTTTAATTCTTTGGAAAATACACGAAATTCGAAAAGCCACGGACATTTACAGTGATGCTATTTGTACCACTGCAACCACAACTCGACTAACCCACCGCGGGACAAGACAACACAAGACAACTTTCATGTTATTGGTGATTTCCTTCAGTTACGTCATTTTCACATTCCCACTGATTGTTTTAACAATCGTTATTCTGATCAAAGCAACTCCAGGCGACATTGAAGCTGCTATGTTTCTTGTTTCTCTCAAACCATATGGAGACGTTTTGGTAGTATTGTCCGAGGTCAGCTATGGAATTAACTTCTTCATCTACGTTATTTCGGGTAAGTCATTCCGACGAGAGTTGAGGAAACTCTTCGTTGGAGATCCACATCCAACCTTCAGCAGTGTGCGGACAAAGGACACTAATAGTCGCCTGAATCAGTAAACTGATGTCTACATTTCGAAGTGTACAAAGGACACTTATTGTTGTGTGAACATCCGAGGATTTAAGGGGTGAAGAAACCCCATCGAATTTTTCATCATTTACGGTTGCATCAATCGTCCAATGACCGTGAAAATGGGGTAGCTTTTGGTCAAAAAAATAATATTTATTGCAGCTTAAGGCTCTGGCTTAAACATTATTTTCTGGCTTAAAAATGTATTTTCCTCAAATAAAAACTGGATGAATGAATTTGATCAAGCACAATATAATCAAGTGCCTCCAGCTAAACAATTGTTGCTAAGAAATAGATGAAAATCCTCAGAATAATTGTAGGAGATCTCTGACAGCTACAATATTTCCGAGAACCCAAATTGGTTTTATTATCGGCAGTGTACACCAAGTCACCTTTGTCTTGAGACCGTCACAGGAACAAGTTATATAAATAGCACATACTTGTCTACATGGACATATACGCTACTTACGGTGTTCGTTTTAATTTTCTGTCTGGCAACTTTCTGTTTTTCGACGTTTGTTCAACTTGATTTCATTATGTTTTTTTTAAAGAAAATAGAAAAAACTTTATTATTATCATCAACAACACCTACTTTAGAAAATACAGATTATTACAACTCATCTTATTGGAAAGCTTTTATATGTTTATTTTAAGTTTGAAATGATTTAATTTTATTTCAACTGTTCTGGTATGTTATGGATGTTTCAGATTTTCCCGCTTTGTTGTTGTTCAACTTATGACCTATGATTTTTGTCATATTTCTGCAATTGAAAATGAAACACTTTCAGACTTGTATCTTTCCAGTTTGAAACAAAACCTAGATAACTGGAACAAAGATGTCACCTTACGAAATTGCTGTCAACTCATTGTATCTTTGGACAAACTTAGAAGATGAATATTTTCGTCGCATTTGCCAGTACTGTTTATTAAAGTTCATATACTGTATAATTGAAAAAAGAAAAAAAAAACCGGAAAAAAAGGAAACATCTATAATCGATGTCTCATGCATAATTACAATAAATGTCAGATTTTGACATGGTCGGTAATGTGGAAAAAAAATCTGTTTTTTTTTTATTCAAGCGCATTTTTCCAGATTGGTTAATCAAAGCTGATCGACCAAAACTATTTGACGCCAAATTGTTTCTAAACATACACGCTTTTGTGTTGCACGCTTTCTTGTGTTTTACGACAGAATATACAGAAAATTAATTATTATGACAGAGGCCCTTTTCATTGCAATCGTATTGTAATGGACTAAATATTATAATAAAGACTTTGTATCAGTCGGCGATAACTCATATGCTCTTAATTGATAAATGCTCTTGTAATGACATTACGTACGGGACGCAAAAATCTATTTTTCTGATACCTAATTACATCATGGATCAGATCAGTTTTGTTGACAAAATCTAACACTGTCGATTATTCTTTTTTTTTCTCATTTGCTGTTGAAAGTCAAGTTTAAAAAAATTGTTTCCATTCTTCAAGTCAACAATAAAAGGAAGAGGAGAAGAGAACAATGTTTAATACGTTTCTTCGTTATTAGAGATCCACGAGTGTATAAGCATATAAGACATACGAGGGTATCAAATGTAACTCATAATACCAAAGGCTTCTTGGACGCGTATATGGATATATATAGGCTTAGGAGTTAAGTGAGGCAAAGTGTTGGCTAAGATAAACCACTTCAGACTTTTAAACTTTTAAAGGTCAAATGTAAATATTTCATTGAACTCTGGAACGAATTGCTCATACATTACCTTCATGGATGTGGCTGTTAGTCAGACACAAGCTTTGGTCTCGTATTAGGCCATTTTTGCATTTTTTTTAATTTAAATAAATCAAGCCTGTCAATTCTTGAAATCCGAGAATCGATATGAATACATGAGTTATCTTCCGGAGATGCCCTTCTGCACTTCCCTAAACTGCAGGAATACATATCGGTTCGGACTCAGCTTCCATCCTTTCCCGAAAGATGAAGAGCTCAGGAATAAATGGTTAGTGAAGATGAAGCGGCCGAATTTCTATCCTAACTCAACATCCCACCGTCTGCTTCGCGTGATGCGTTATTGGTAGTGGGCTCATACATATACGGGAGTGGAAAATCGTCGTTGTCAGTTGATGAAAAGCAATTTTCGGTCTCTACGGAGCTAATTCTTTTAGTAAAAACTCCACCATCATACATGGTAAACAACATGAAACCGATAGACTCTTTGAATGTAAACAACTCTATTGGCGTCACCCAAGATTGCTTACAGCGCCAAATTCAGGGAAGATAAGTCATGTATGGCTTTTAACATTGGTTGCGCGAGGCCCAAAATATCATGTTTTTTGGAGGTCAATGAAAAATTAAATTATCCATAAAACGTCATTTTTGTGCTGCTAAGTTATTAACAGGAACCCTCCAAGTCATTTTTTTAAACAATAAACCCGGTTTTAACCCCATTACAATTAATCTTTAAGGAATATATCACTCGAAATATCGCAAAATGCCAGAAAACTATACAGTCGCTATACCAGTTGCTGATAACCAAGCAACGATTAAGTATTTTGTGACATTTGCCTTACACAAGGTTACCGTTATTTTCCAAACGCTCTACATGATCGTTTAAGGCTATTTGTGCTATCCAAAAACTATTTAAGGTGGCCTCTAGAATTTCAAGATCGTATGCTTCCCCAATCGTCTCTGCAAAATGTGATATAAGAACAATCCATTATTGCCACTCGGGCCTCAAAAAACACATTGAGAATGATAAGATTTGGTATTTTTTGTATCGAGCAAAGGTCTTCAACCAAAGTAACCGCCAAAATCATGATCGTTTGAGATCTCCATCAAGAAGTATCATGCAATGTTGATACCCATAGACAAGGGTACCCATATGGGGAAGATCTGGCGTCTATGGAAATTCGATAAAAGGGTAGTCAATAATGATTCACACGAATGTCACTCGTGGGAGAGATGTGAATGGCTCAGCTTATACTGAGAATAGCTATGGTTATCTTATTTACACGTCTGTTTTCCCTTATTTGGCGACGGCATCATATTCAAGCATTCAATATAATTATTATCTAACAACGAATGCTTTCCAGGAACTATAACGTCATGTATAGATTTTTGTGGTAAGTAATTCTATTAAGAATGCTTATTTAGTTAAGCCCATGCCCATTGATATCCTAATTATTTATTGGCAAATTAAAACCAAGCATACAAAAACCTTGTGGATTTGTATGAAACGGGGATTAAATTATGTATAAAGTTTTCTTTAGAATTTTCCAACAGCAATATTCATTGACAAAAGCATAGACACTTAGACTATATAATGGCAAAAACTAAACCAACGTATAAAATAAACCAATAAAAACTCATCTGCCACAACAGGGCCGGCTTTGATAAGAAGAAAAATAAAACAGGAAAACAGGCCAGCGAAATCATTATGTGTGTGACTCAGTACACATCAGTAATACATGATGCTTATGCTAAAACATGATGCTTATTTTAGGACCAACTGTTGTTGCCTTTTGCCAACAGCATTATGTTACGTAAGTAAAACCAGAATAAACAAAAAACTGTCGTATCATAAAAAAAGTAAATTGTGTTATTGTTGATGTTTCCAAACTTTGTTTTAGATATGATCTGCTATCGGTAATGAGTATATGTAGATGCAGTGGTTTTTATATGTTTTAGTCTCGTTTCGTTAAAATATTGTTTGACATTAGTTTAGCATAAAATGCTTCATTGGATCCATCTTTGATTGTGGTGTAAGAACAACCAATCAAGGACTAGGAACTAAAATAAACGTCTAAAGTTGAATGTATTACGCTGCACTCAATATCATTACTCTTATATGGCCGCGTTGTCAGGTTTAGTGGAAGAATAAGCACGGTCTTTGCCCGGAGGAAACAATCGGCCTTCGGCAAGTGCCTGGCAACTCTTCCACAAACGGCGATCGAGTGGAAAATTCAACTAGAATTATTTAAAATTTTCGTTTAGGTTAAGTGAGGTTCGAACCCGCGCCACATCGATGGAAGGCTTTTGTCGGACATTTTTATCTTTAGCTCTGCATCTCAGAACAAGTCCAGTTAACCAATGATAAATAGTCCGTCACGGCTGGTTCCGTTATTTGATATAGCCATAGGGTGCTACTTAAAAGCAAACATAACAATCCGTCATCTTCTCACAGAGACTGTTTAAGCGAAACAATGATATGAGACAAACATTTTGGTGTTTTCAGTAAATCATGAGAAAAGTTTCTTCGAACCGCATGCTGAACTCTTTCCACACAGTGTTATCGGCTAACGATAGATTGTAACAAATCAAAATATTCTGATAGTTGTGGTATTTGAAAAAACATCTTTAAATAACAACATAGCATATCGGCTAATGTGCCTTTATCTTACAGATACACATAGCTTTATTTAAAATCGATCTTAGAAACGAAGCACATTAGTCCTTTTTCAAAATTCAAACATAACAAATACATACATACATGGCACAGAAAATTATTATGATATTAATGGAATCGTTACAATGTCGGGTTAAAGTAGGATACTAAATATCTTAGATTGTTTAAACAAAATACCGGACATTCTGTACTCCACTAAAATACCCAATTAGTAATGTTGTCACATTACTACAAAATAGTTTAAGAATTACGTGAACAAAACATTGTATTCAAGCCTCGTGCCTCGGAATAGGACATACGACGAGGGAAAGACCACATAAAGTATTTAAACAGACATCACCTGCCTACTTTATTATTATTTCTTGACAGTTATATCCCTCAGAATTACCTCGCTGATGGATTATATCGGAATAAGATGGACACTTATGGCTAATCCTTTTCAGAATGTGCTTCGGATCCTTCTCACCAGGGATAACTTAAAGCGCCATCTGTCATGAAAGTTAACTCACTTTATAAACTGAATTCCCTTTGTGTTGCAACGGTGTACCATTTAACGTTGTGACGGCGTCTTCTCTGTAATACAGTTACACCATCTTCCTAGTACAAGTACTAACTTGTATAGTGATTGCGTCCATTCCTTTTAAAAAGAAGCATTTGAAATCGTTGAGTGTTTATGTATTTTATCGTCTGCGCAATCATTCTGATGCCAGTCTCTCAAGAAAATTGATAGCAGGTAGCTTTTCTTTGCACAAAGCGGGAGGCATGATATATTCTTGGATTGTCCTACATATATGGCTGTTGACTTACTTGTGATAAAGTGACATGAGCTGCTAGATATAACAAACATTAGAATTAGCTAGTTACTTTATTTGTTTCATCAAAAGTCGCTTTTAAAAATTAACATTTAAAATTTCACTACTCTTTGAAGTTATATACAAGCGACAAGATACAAGAATTAGTTGAAAGCTAGAGTATTTAGTTTGTGTTTAGGTTGTGAAAAATATCTCTCACAATATACAGGCGACTAAAAAGAAATCGAATTTTTTTATTCAACGTGATAAAAATAAAATTATCAGGTACCCTCAGGCAGAAGTTCTGTGAAGCAATTGGTAAGAATCCACTAAATAAACGCAGGAGAATCTCTCAGTGATACCAACGCACTGAGAGGACGAATTAATTCGAATTACCAACATTAATTGGTGAATTTTATTTGAGACTGTCACGAACAGAAAAACACTGAAACATGCTTATTTGTCATAACTGAAATCAGCCAGGGCGGTTTTTTATCTTCACCCATAATAAGTGGTATCCCTCTGAGATAATTCCCGTGTGTTAAAAATCCTTTGTCATAGTCAATATTCAATATATTGCCCGTATGTGGGTTCATGGGAGAATAGACCACAGCTTCCACGAGGTGATTTGTCATAAGAGGCAACTAAGAATTGGGATGCCCTGTGACATTTTTTAAGTCTTCAAAATTGTGTACTAATAGGTTTTAAAAGCACTCCTTAAAATTTTGTAAAAAAAAATTGCTGGTTCTCAAGCATTGTGCTCGTCGAATGACTTGACTTGCTTAAGGTGACGTTGCTGATGTATTTCGCGAGCCTTACAGTTTTGCTTTATATATGGAGAACAGTACGCCCATTGTGTTTAATATTTCTAAGCAATTAGGTTGTACAGCGTTTGCTAAGAACGAGCAATAAAGCATGCTAATACAGAATAACATAAACCTGGAACTATTGTCACAACAGCCAATGAAAAACGTTTATACTTTAGCTATTTTAGTTCAAGTTACACCTTCAACAGCGTCTTGATACAGTCACTTACTGGATACGTTTAGACTCACTTTGTGTTCCAATTAAAACGGAAGCTTTCAGAAGATGCTGACCTTTGTTAAATGGACGACTTTGTCTTAATCCTTTACAAAATGACAAATGCTTGAGGGTCCTGTCTACTTGGATTTTCTTATGGTGTGTTTCCACGGACCTGCGTTAACGCGTGCGTTGACGGATGCGATTGTTTAACGGATAGGATGAAGTGTTTCCACGGACTTGCGTTAACGCATGCGATCGATAGTGCGATCTGTCATACGGTTACGGTCAAAAGTCAAGGTCATATCATTGGCAACATTTTTTTTTTCGGTTTGGAGAAAGAATGTGAATAAGTGACCATCTACATATAGCCTTTTCATACAAAATACATTTACATCACAAACACAAGTCAGTAAAAATGAGTAAACAAACTCACTCAGCGTTTTCTGTGGATTTCGATCTGACAGCAAAAGGTCATCGGGGTCGGAAAACCCTTTCAATGACGTCATTATTAGCGAAATCCCTCGTCCGATGCGTTCAAAATGGGACAAGCTCCATTCTCCGTCCGTTCACGCGTGCGTTAAAAAATATCGGACTGACCGTGGAAACACTCTAGCGTATTTCTGTAGTTCCCATTCTTTAGTGAAAATCGCATCCGTCAACGCACGCGTTAACGCAGGTCCGTGGAAACACACCATTACACGGAGCATAAGTCGAGTTTTCGTCAACTCACTTTAGATTTTCAAATATTTTTGGTGATTTTATGCAGAAGTCTTCATCTCCTAACCGTTGATACGTCTGGCCAATAATAATTTTAATTTTTTTATTATTATTTAAACAGTTTTATGTCCATAATCTAATTGTTCACAAAAACAAAACCTATACATAAGGGGACCATTATCAACAGGGTGGGCGTACTGAAATAATGCCATCTGTCTATGGCTGTTGATGGGTGGCATATCATAAAGGAAATCCATATCAATAAACCCTTGCACGTCTAGACATTGTTATCTGATTGATATAGACATACGAGTTCATTTCCGGACTGATCGACCAAACAGGAAAATCTCAAGGCTGCAGCGAACATTTTGAGTAGATGTGCTGTTTGTGAAAGTTGAAGAACGATCAAGCTGTTTAAAATAATATATAAAGGTGTTGTGTAGTTGACAAATACAGTAAACCTAGAGGATATCAGACTCCATTATGATTGTTTATAGTGTTTATATAGTCATAAACTAAATTGAGATGAATATAAAGTGAATGGTTTGACGAATGTAACAACCTAAAATGAAAAATCTCATGCGCAATTTGAAAATTAGGTCGTATATGTGCGCCTTCGCTTTAATGTTGTTGAAAACAACAAGTCTCTAAGGAGGAATCGTTCCCAAAACAGCAGTTACGTGCAAGCCATGAGTTTGAAAATCTTGCTTACGGTCTTATTTTTGAAGAAAGGTAAATTTCCAGCAATTGGCATCAGTTAAATTATCATGTGCAGTCATTTTCGAAAGTGTGTCGTTTAACTTTGGCCTAGTGGTTTGGGATAAGGCGACAAGACACATTACCAACCATATAATACCAGTCGCTGTTAAACTGATAATCCGGGTAGTTACGTTCATGTTACGGTGAAGACATTTGTTCAGGAACACAACCGGTATGCATCATTTGCCATGTCTATCATCCATCAGACTATAACATGTGAAAATGACTGTATTTACATATTTGCAACTCTTCCAATAATACAAATTCTGTGTTTTTAACTTACTTATAAAGATATTATTCTGTTCTTATACACATATATAAAAAATTGGCCAATCTGTATACCCGAATATTTAGACAGTTTTGTTTGAAGACATGCATTATTTCTTTGAAAAGAACCTCTCCTTGCTGATTTAGGCCTATAATAAATGAATACACATTCCGATAATTTGAGTTGTATTTACATATGGACCAAAACCTTACTTCACATTGATAAGTTGGGAATGTGTTTTAACCTTGGTTAAGAGATAATTTTTTGCTTTTGAGTTTTACTTTGATCCGAGGAACTTACACCATTTGACTACACGTTTTTATCGTCTTTCAGGAAGTGACGTTGCCTCACGTAGCTCCTAAGCCTATACATATCTATATAAGGGTCCAAGAAGCCTTTGATAATATGAGTGTCAGTTGAAATCCTCGTAGGTCTTTTATGATTATACAGTCATGGATCTCTAACAACGAAGAAAAGTAGTAAACTTTGTTCTCATCTCCTCTTTTCTTGGCGACTTAAAGAATGAAAGGAATCTATTTTAACTTGACCTTCAATAGGAAATGAAAAAAATGCAGATAATTGAGAAACACAAAGAAAGCTTTTTGTTTCCCATAATTAATGTCTTTACGAGGGCATGTATCGAGGATGAAATGCAGATACTGTTTACATGAATTATCACCGACTGACGCAAAATCTTTATTACAGAATTTAGTCCATTGCAGTACCGTTGCGATAAAGAACGCTTCTTCAATTGGGATCCCTTCATTTTTGCTGTATTTACAATTAAACCTCTCATTTTAAACTGTTATTTTTTTAATTATTTAAAAAATTGTAAACACAAAATCTAACTGTAATGTATAGCCAGATAAAAATGTCATTACATGAAAGGGTTATATGTTTAACCAATTTGTTCACGAGAAACACCAAAAATATCTTACCAAGAACGCCAGAAGTAATCAAAGTGGAAATATTTATCTATTTGAGCCGTCAAAACGATTTGCCTTGGTGGAACAGACAGACGAGCTAACTTCCGACATGAACCGGTCAAACATGCTGCTCGTCAAACTAAGAATAAGTATTATTGGTGAATTACCTGTTTGTGAAATTTGAGGTGTTGTGAGAAATGTGCGTGCTATTGATGGTTGAGATAATAGTTTCGAGATAATGTCCTGCAGGACAAGTGATATGCACTTTATCAACTTTCTAAGATATCACCTTATTCCAGGGCTCTTTTTAATCTCTACTCATTACATACGCGGTCTACGACAGTGACCGGCGCATTATTCACCGGCACCGTATTCAAACGGTTGTGGTCCAAATAAGACTGCGGATGAACGAGTATGTTGTCGTCCATCTTATTGTATATTTTCTATTTTTCCAATATAAATCACCTCAAGGACTATTTAACTTTTGAGGCTGAACAGTATGGAAAAAAGGACTTTTTAAACGACAAGCTACAAAACATGATAATGCCTCAAGGTAAACTGGAGTGAACATTGCAGCAGCCAATCGAAAACATTCTTGTTTTACCTATTGATCGTCCATGCTAGACATCCAACAGCTTATAGATACAGATCGCTGGTTGGATCTTTTAGATTTACTTTGCACTCTACTAAAACGGAAACTTTTAGAAGATTCTGACGTTTGGCCAATGAAGGACTTTGTCTTACTCCTTTATAAAATGGTAAATGCTTGAGGCACCTGTCTGTTTTGTTTACCTCACACAACAGATTAATCGAGTTTTCGTCCAGTCACTAGAAGCTTTTGTTTGCCATTCCTCCACCCACGCCCACCAACCCACACACAAAATAATAATAATAATAACCGGATGAAATATGTTTTGGGATTGAAAGGGAAACAATGTCTTTAGAACTAAACATGAATATTTGAACTGTTTGAAGCTTTTGTTAAACATATTTACATCAGTTGACATTATTTTATACGGGACTTTAAGAACATGCTACAGATAAACCTGTATAACTTACAAACTCCTTGTTATTAACCCAATTTAATGAATACAGTAAGCGTCAAAAGAATCGACAGTTTTGAGCAAAACATGGTCTTTCCTAAGGAGACTTGATGAGATAAAACAGTTATTTTGAGTTATTTATGAGGTAGATTCATAATGTTTCTGAGTAAAAAATACCATATGGTCCAGATATTAATAGAACACGGTCATTGTAGGAGTGGAAAAAGCCACAGGGGAATTATCTAGTCTGTAAAATAAGCCTTTATGAACATTTTCTTATCGAACGCTATCTTCAGAATGATTCTTACAGGAAATGCGACTTTCTTGTACTTACAAGCGATACATTGGTATGTGAATGTTTTTCTAGTTATTTGTTGTCCAAATACAATGTTTGCCGAATTTTGTGTGATTTGCCTATAGTAACTTTTTTTTTACAAACATCTTGCGGAACGTCTAAAAACATAAACATTGCTATTGGAATTGGCTTAATTAGTTGTATAACCCGGAAAAACGTTAGGAGATCCGTGAATTATGTTGGCTGGCTCTTAAGTTACATGTAGATAGCACTTGAACCTTCGTTTTGATATTATATTTAAAAGGCTTGTGAAACAACACAAGTGAAACCACAATCTAACGGATACATAGTTTCAAAAGTGGCACGAGCTGTCAAAAGATTGATATTTTCCCTTAAAAACAGAATCTTAAAAGTATCGGCCATATTTCTCAAGAAGTGCAATTCAAAGCTTTTTAGTGGCACTAGTCTGGATAATGTACAAGGTAGTGTTTTGTACTAACTTAGGCTTAGAATAAATGAACGTTCGTTGGGTTTATACAAATTGTGTTTACTTTTCGACTACTATTCGGCTCGTACAGCACACATACCGATTCCAATGTCAGTCATTTATTTTTTTCGATTAGATGACTTTATGGAAAAAAGTTCGAATATTGTCAACTCATGCTACTTTAAGTGAACACTGTCGCGTTTTAACAGTAAACCTTGGGTGCTTCTTCGAGCCCGGGCAGTTTTATATCCATTTGGCCGTTTCACAGATGGTTTAAATGCAATAAACACATTAAAATATGTACTTTTTTTAAAATATTGATATATTTCCTTTAAAGCAAA
Organism: Lepidochitona cinerea; assembly: GCA_963971465.1. NCBI lineage: Eukaryota > Metazoa > Mollusca > Polyplacophora > Chitonida > Tonicellidae > Lepidochitona > Lepidochitona cinerea. The sequence continues at coordinate 11,292,036 of OZ020559.1, forward strand.
TCTTAAAACCATCGGTTTTTTTTTAAATTAGACCTAAATCGAATTTTGATTCCGAGTCATTTACATATTCGTTGCTTTTCGAGCATTATATCAATTCTGACAAACTAGAGGTGGTTTGGACTTTCCCAAATAGTTCATGCATGGGTCTAATCTATGCAAACTATGTTTGTTTTATGACCTATTCACCTTTAAGTATATTCTTAAATATTGGCATTTTTTTCTCAACAGGGTGAATGTGAAACATAGTAGCCTAATTTAGCCAGCATTATATCTCTGAAACGGAGCTAATCTGCTGAAAACAGGAGTTTGGGAGTTCAGTGTTAATGAAGCTCTTGTATTCCGAAGAGTTAAGGTAAACGGTCTGACATTATCCTTGTGTTTATTGATTACGTTACCCAGGTTCACGATAGCTTATTTTTGTCTAAAATATTGCTTAAAGAGAAACGACAAGTTCCATAGCATATTCTTGTTAGCAACAACGTAGAATGCCCTTTTTATGGGTCACCTATTTATTTCGAGGGTAAAACTTTCACCGACCAAATATAGGTAATAATGCTAGTCATATATATTTAATAATGTTATCACGTAAAGAAATATAACAAAACTCAACACCAAACAAGGCGAGATGAATAACAAAAGCCTGATACATCCTTGATAAAAAAACATGATATCATCAAACGCCAATAGAATCATGCTTTGATTTCCCAAGCAAGATTACTGTCGTTCAACATAAGGAAATTGATCGTAATCGGATGAAAGACCAGTGTACTTATTCCCACTGTTAATTAACTGGAGACGTTGAGAGGATGTAACCTTATACCGAACTTGAGGTAGATAATTTCCATCAAAAGAAATATTACCAGCCATGAAGACAATATCACGTGACAATATCATTCCTTTTATCGAGTTACTACAGATGCCTGAATTTTGTATGTATAAAAATTTAAATTGCCTTGATTGAAAAATTGAAATCCCTCATGACATGAGTTTTAAAATGCTTATTATTATTTCCTATTTTTTGTTGTTGATGACTAATCGACGGTAAATGTCTTAAACGTTTTTTTTTTAATTTATTTTGAGACAATGTTTACATTAATAATGGATCTGGATTAAAACCGTTAGCCAGCGCTGGATCTCTAAATGCTTAAGCAATAACTATTGAGAGCACAGACTTTTTAAGGACACTCTCTTCACTATTTAGAAAAAAAGAAAGAAAGTCAGCCCATTTACTCACGCAGGTGGCTTTCTATTTACTGAAAATGACTTATTTATTTTACAGCATCCCATTTAGAAAGAAAATATATGACACCATGTAAATATTCCGGTTTTTCTAAGTTACGTTTTTTCACTGTGGCAGAACAATTTTCTCTTGAAGACGAACTATGTGTGGGATAATTTCTTAAGTTAAATCAACTAAAATACAATTTTATACGTCTCCCCGTTAACAGCTTGCTAGAAAATAAGGCGACTGAGTGAAACCATGTTTTTTATTTGTGTTGAGGGAGATTTAAATCCGCGACCAATTGACTGATTGACTGTGACTACATCGAATCTCCGACTCGAAACAGCTTGATGCTTTGAAAAATTCGAGCTCTTCTTAATAACATGTTTTATTTAATTATGTCAGTGTACAAATTAAACGATGTAAACACTATTGTCCGCTTTATTTAATAGTGGCAAGTTTGAAAGCTGATTTAAAATTTGTCTTAAAGTGAAACCTTTTTCCATGAAAGTGTGTATAGTGTAATATACAAAGTTTGACATAGGATTCGAATTTTGAGTTCATATTAATTTAGGAAATCTTTACGTTATTCGATATATTGATTATATCGCTGGAAGAAAGCTATTTAAGACCGTTAGCATGAGAAAAAACTAAAATCACATAAATCTTATTAAGTTGAAGTTTTAAACCTTTGGCTACACTACACGATTTAAAGAATGCAAATTTCGCTAAAAGCTAACAAAATCGACCGCCAAGCAGTTGTCCATGGCATGGACAGTTGTCACACAAAAAACCTTTTTAAAAATGTTAAACATACCTAAAAACTTTTATGCATAATGGATTTTTAACGTAGGTCCAATTATTGGTGATTTTTGAGCCAAAACTGTGTAACATGGGTAGACTAAACTACTTCAATTTCTTTCCTGCTTTCTGTGATTTATTAATCTCAGACAAGCATAACGTAAGTTTATTACGGAACAGCTAGAATTGGTACAAAGCAAACTCTCGCCAACAGACAAAGCGGATACAAATGTAGTCTTAAATCGACGCTATCTGGAGATATACAACGGTATGGACTACAGAAGATCGATTTGTAGCAAATGCGACTGATTTACAAGGCTCAGAAGGTCCAGGAGATAACTCCTTGTCGTATGTGCCAGTCGACCTTTCATTCGTAATAGACTAGTTGACTACTCTCACTTGCGGAATAGTAAATTTTAGCAACTTTTTAAAAATAAAAGTGATCGTCCCCCAATACATGTCAAGTTTTAACAACATTATGTATGGTTGTTATAATCATCATCAGTAGGACTTCGAGGACCAAAATTATTGCAATACTGATGACCAAAGGTCGATTTTAAATTATTAATTCGATTTTATTCGTAATTACCTTTGTTTTATACAAATATTTTATCTATCGTGTGATTATTTTTGTCAAACTGAGAACTTTTAAATTGAATTTCTAGCAATATATAAGACCGTCTAGGTTCCATTTTGATGTAGATGTTGTAAAACAAACTTACAATAAAAGGCCAGCATCAATTCGATTTGGAGGTTCATTTAGTAAAGACAATAGTTTGTGAGTTACTTTTGTCAAGCTATCCAAAATACGATTTAGAATATGACGCCAAGCCAAATAGTAAATTCAATCGGAAACAGACGTTTTGAAACATCATACAAATATACATGTAGCTATTCTGGACATGGCGTAGGTGTTAAGTTAAGGAAATATGCCGAACAAAATAACTTCCATTGGAGATTTACTCGCGAATCAGGAGTAACAAGAGCGGGTTATCCCTTACAATATGTCTCTAGACGCCTGGCCATCTTGGGTCAGGATTATATTATATAGATATTAACATTACGTGGCATATCTAGAAACCCCAGAGGTGTGGATTTGACCTTTGGTATTTAGACCTGATTGACCCAGACATATGCTCGGGAATATATGTAGGTGTTTCGCGAAGGAATAATTTTATACCAGTTAAACACAGGAAAAATATATGAACTTATCACATATGCTAAAAAATGCAATGATCTTATCTCCTGCTAGAAAGTATAAGAATCTTCGATATGAATATGTTGTTTTTTGTGAGTTAAAGAATGTTCACAAGGACCGCAGTTATCTGACAATTTAATAGTCTGAAGTTGTCTATCTTGATTTGATATAAGTTCAAGCTTAGAGGGCAATACTTGATTTTGAACTGCTTTTATTGGAGGCTAAATTTAGGTGTCATTTCCAAATGCGAAATTCGTGTCTGTAAAACTCTTTAAAGATCAAATTTCAGCAGATTGAGATAAAATGAGTAAATTGAATAACAGCTTACACGATTAGAATAAAAAGTTAACCGGTTGATACAGAAGGTTTGAATCGTTCAAATCTAACCGCAAAATCGCTGTATTTGGAAGATATGTTAACCTGGTTCAACGAGTTTTTATTAAACGCATACAATTTTCTCTAAACAAAGTAGGTAGAGAGTTGGACGCTCAATCCAAACAGCCATCCACCAATGGGTCGCGGGTTCGAATCCCACTCAGTCCAAAAAATTTGACAATTTTCTGACTGGGTTTTCACTCGAACGACCTAAGTGGGATGGTTGCCAGTTACCAGCGGAAGGTCGTGGGTTTCCTCCGGGCATAGAGCCCGGTTTCCTCCCACAATAAAACTGGCAACGCCGCCATAAAAGTGAAATAATTTTGAGCGCGGGGTAAAACACCAAACAATCAATCAATCAATCTTAAAAAACATATATCAAGCAGACGTTCTTAGATATCTTACAACAATACCATGTCTGACTCCTACAATAAAAGCTGGAGAATGTTTCACAAAGCGGCGTAGCGTAAGTTTTTACCTAACTGTCAAAGCAACCCATACTGTGGGCATTAATCAACCCAACATGGACAATGTTCTAGGCCCTTCTAAAAATACCAACAAGGTATATCAGGCTGTAGCTAGATATATTATAAATACACACCGATTTAAATATAATTGCATATTTGTATATGCATTGAATTTACGACTATATAATTGTCAAGTGACACCTGACTAACAAATATCGACCTATCGGTCTATCTCCCATTTCTCGCCACTGTATATTTGTACATCTGTAAATGTGTGTAAGCTCAATTGTATTGCATGTTTTAACATCTTAAGCAGTTAAGTAGTTCTCAATCGTACTAACATATACTCGTGTACAGAGACATTCAATGTATGGTTATATTGTGTTCAAACATCACAGTTTTCTTAATCGCTCAAGTAATAATTACTCACTAGTATTGCGTACATCATTCATACGAATGGACGCGCCAATAAGCTAAAACAACCAACCAACCAGCAACCCATACTGTAGAGATATGTTACTATGGCGGTTAGGTGAAAAGTTAGGCTATACCGCTTTGTGAAACACGCTCCTGAACGCTCCAGAAAAGTAGCATACATGTAAGCTTTTTGGATTTTTTCATAAATTTCGGTTGAGCGTTTGAAGTACCTTCGACGCCAATCCTTTAGAAAAAAATGATAAAGCCAGTAACCCATGTGGACCGAACATGAGTGAACATAACTTACACAATTCAAATGGCCGGGATGTATCAGTACATTTTGGGGGATTTAGTTACTTTTAAAAAATCTCTACATATATGTCCAAAGTTGGTCCCTGTCTTACAAAACTTGTCCGTAAAGTTTACGTAGGTTTTCCCTCAACTGCCATAGCAACGAATCTCTGCAGTATGGATTGCTATGACATTTACATAAAAACTCACGCTACGCAGATTTACTCAATAGAACCCAGATTGGTAAACATCCGTTCTCACTGTGCGATTTGTAGTACCAACTTGTAGCATGCGATTCAAATGGATGCTTTTTATTGGTTGACAAATCATATTTACCAATTAAAATCATCTATTTGAATCGCATCCTACAAGTCGGTACCATAAGCCGCACAGTGAGAACGGGTTTTAAGACAGGAACCAAGAAAAGAGCAGCTTCAGTCTATCATTGACTTAATTTTATCAGAATAAATATCGTTAAGAATGTTAAGAATGTAACATTACATATGTTAAATATGTTAAGAATGTAACATTACATGTAATATACATGTAATGTAACATACATTCGTAACATACACGAATGTATGTTAATACATTCAGTAAGAAAATGCCCTAGTCGTTAAATTGAAAGCAATTTTAATATATGAATTCTTGTCTTATTTTCACGCCCTACTAAATTGATAATGTTTACAACATTGAACTGCTATGCCTATAATAGAATTATCTTTGGAAACAGTATGATATTGGAAAACATAAAGACTGATGGATGATGTTTGTGAGGTTATTAAACTTTCTAAACTGTCAGACACCTCTTCGAGTTTCTCTGGCGTGAAGGATTTAGCGTCTGTAGAGAGCCGTATCAAGATGGATTTAGCCACAGATGTTGGTCATAATTCCAAACAATGTCCCTGCAGGGGTTGATTCTATAGAATATATACGTCAAGACGTCTCTATTCGTTTTGCTATTTCAACCCTCACTGCCAATCTAAGGTCTACTTACTTAGATTGATTGATTGATTGTTTGGTGTTTTACGCCGCGCTCAAGATTATTTCACTTATATGGCGGCGTTGCCAGTTTTAGCGTGGGAGGAAACCGGGCTCTATGCCCGGAGGAAACCCACGACCTTCCGTTGGTAACTGGCAACCATCCCACATAGTACTTACTTAGAAGAAATATCATGCAAAGTTAGCGAAAATGAATGCTGTGGAATATATTTGGTTTGCCTACATGCCGATATCACATCTACCTCACGTTTAAATAACACAGTCTCGACTCTGTATTTTAACAACAAACAGAAAACATATTTTAGTATATTTCTTGACTTTGTCATTGAACTGCAGTTCCTGGTCGATTTCTTGAACGTGTATACAATATTGGTGTACAATAAACTACGTTTTGAATTAGTTTCTTCCCTCAGTAAATATTTATACATTATATTTACATTATAAATATTCGACTCACACAGCAGATGAAGTCAATTTATTTTATTAAATATGAATAAGGTACAATAGCCGTACTTCTTCAAGCTTGGAATTTCATTCAATATTCAAAACCAAGGTGTGTTTTCCATAAATAGCCATTTTTAATCATTTAAGCCAAAGACAGAATGATTTGATTTACAATAAATCTCCATCTAATATACAGTTAAATTAGAGTTATACAATAAACAATGCATTTGTTGTTTGTCTTGAATTGTTTTGATTGTTCAAACGTAATTAAGGTTATATTTAAGGATGTCAAACTAATACCACGCAGTATCTTTTGATCTGTTGACAACGGTCCTAAACTTAAGTCTGTTATAAAAGGTCAATATAGCTTTGTCTACTAAACATCTCAATCGATCAGGTCCTATACGACCTTGCAAACCACTCAACCCACTTTTTCTACATCGCTTCACTGTTATCTTAGCCACCAACAGCACATACAATTCCTAAAACATCTCTAGTTTCACAAACAGACCATCTACCCACAATGCTCAATCTAAGCTCGTCGAGTATCCTGTTTGGTCGTTTATTCCGGAAGTGCGCTTGTCTGTCTGTTCCACCAAGTGCCATGGTCACGACACAGAAATTCTCGATGAATAAAGATTTCCACTTTGATTACTTCAGACTTTCTTGGTCAGACATTTTTGGTTTTCGGCAAGTAAAACGATAAAACTCTATGGCATTTCTATCTGGCTCTAAATACAGAGCGCAGTATCTGAGATCTTGAATGTTACTGTAGTTTTTCAAACGCTGTACACGTCTGTTTAAATGTCCTTCTACTAGTCAAGGTTTTCAAGCTCGTATGTTTCCTTAAAGGCACACTTGCCGCGAAAATCAGGAATATTGTTTACATTAAAAAAGAAAGAACGTATTCTGTATTTTTCCCAGACAATATAAGTTAGGAACTTTCTATTTTTACCAAAATTTAAAAGTTTGGACGTCACTTTGTATTTTTAATTTGAATTTGAAAATTTGAATTGTTACGTACCCGGAACGTAAACAAAACGATCTGCCCCCTATTGGCGATTTTATGTTTCAGTCGAGTGAGTGAACTAACGGCACAGTGTAATTTTGTGTAGGCCTATTTATCTGAGAAATACAGACTGACGATCGGTTAACAGCGACTGGAAAAGCCTGCTGCTAATTGTTTGAGTGTAAACCACAGATACAAAGGCCTGAAATTTGGGTAATCCAACACGAAAGTTGACCGACACTGATCGTTGTTGTTGTAATCAGGCTTTGATTCTTCGTTTGTTTTTCACCCCATTTTTACAGTCTAGAGCTAACTAGACATGTTTTATGTGTCCTATGTTTAAGTTTAGTGGTATTAGTCGTAGTAAGCTCATGTAAATTGGTTTTCTTAGCAAATTTAAACAGGCTACGGCGGCAAGTGTGCCTTTAATGCTCCTGAATATAATTTCTTATTGCCTCCCATGCCTCCAAAAACCCTTGGGACCAATCAAATTCGGCAAATATTACATTTAGCCAATCAAGTAGATACAAACTCAAAAGCCTGTTCGTCTGCGATCGCTATCAAGAAATGCCACACAATGTCGAAATCCATACATAAGCCGATCTGGCATTTTTTAAAAATCGATAAAAGCGTCGTATGATTTACTTAAAAATGGCATAAGCTGCCAAAATTCACACTTTTTCATAATTTCTGATCGCCATGACAGTATGAGGCTTTGAAGGCCATCGAAAAACTAAATGATTGGCGTTGGAATGAGGAAAATCCATACAGTATGTGGCCTGTGCGAACCGAAAACGTGTTCGAAAAGTAAACAAAATTTGAATAACCAGGACGACCATTCAATCATTTTAAACCAAAGTTAGTTCAAAACAATACTTTGTCGTACATTTTCGAGATTGGGCGCACTCAAAATCTTCTGAATTATACGTTTTGATAAAAATAGCCAATAATTTCAACATTCTGTTTTAACGTCAAAATATAAACATTTTGGCAGCTCATGCCACTTTTATGGTCCCCAGAGAAAGGTGGTGTAATAATGCCACGCAATGTCGAAATCCGTACATAATAGCTGTGCCATCTATTAAACATCGATTTTAGTCATTTTTTTTTATCCAATATCTCATTCACTGACATTGCTTATTGCTATTTGGCAAAAGAATTTCGTGTATCAATTTAGATCTTCTTAATATTCTCGTGGATAAAAAAAACTTGGCTTCGTCAATTGTGAAGATACAGATTTTTTATCCACTCGATGAAATATAAATGGTATTTAAAATACCGATAAACAACAAATATCCTCCATTTACCTGGATTCCAAATACACTAATCGGTGTAATCGAGCTTCGATTCTTTGTTTGTTTTCCATCTCATTTATACATTCTAAACCTAATTGGACATTTTAATTTTAGTGGTTTTAGCGGTAGTAAGCTCGTGTAAATTAGTTTTCTTAACAAATGTCAAACAGGCTACGGCGGCAAGTGGGCCTCTAATTTAGTCATTCTTAAGTGATTTGCAACGTACTAAATATCCATTCACTTATAAGAAGGTGTTATGACATTTTGCTGTGACAGACAACGGTATGTAATCCAAATTTCAAGTTACCAATATGACAGCCTTAATATGTATGGCTTTATTTTATGAATTTAAGCAATTTGTCTGTCAGGTTCAATACGTTTTTAATACGGGTTGTGACATTTTACCTTAAGCTCCACATTTTGGAACAAATCCAGTTATATAATGCTCAATTATCCGTCGCGACTGGTTCCGTTATTTGCTAGAGCCATGGGGTGTTATTGAAAAGCAAAACATAACAATCAAAGCAAAACAATGATATGAGACGAACGTAAAATACGGCATTATCCGTAAGTCAAGATACAATTTCCTAACTTTTTATCCCACACAGTACAAATAGTTCACAATAAGTTATGGCTGATAATAATGCTAATATAAATCTATGAAGAACCCCATTATATAACAACACAACACTCCGGCTTAATAGACGAAACAGATTACCCAAAGAAAATTCTGTATTTCACTAAAATTCCAGACACGATCAAAATACTGTTTTAGAATTGGTATTTTTGTATTGGACCATATGTATGACGAAGGAAAGGCAACACACCGTATATAAATATACGCCAGCTGCCTACTTTATTATTATCTGTTCTGTTGGCAGCTATTCTCGTCCGAATTACTCCGTGGAGAGATTATATGGGAATAAAAATGACACTTGTGGCTAATCCTTTTGGGAGAGGGTTTCTACAGCCACCTTATCCTTCTTACCAGGGATATCTCGAAGAGCCATCTGTCAAGAAGCTGACTTGACAAACTTAATCCATCAGCATATATGAAATCCATTGCATTGTATCAGTGTTTCAAAACACACCGTTGAAACATCTTCTCAGTTATGGCATTATCCCAGTAGTAGTTGCTAACACCTGACATGGATTTCAAAATGTTTAAATCGAGACAAAACAAGTTCCATATTTCTTTATATTGTTTGTGTAATGTGTTGAAGCTGCTGAGAAACGTTTTATCCAGCATCAGACAAAATATCTTAATTTTGATTGAACGTCTTTGATCATGTGAATACGCCATATTTTCCGCATCAGGCAGACGAGTTTGTATCCGGTTTCATGTGGTCACTTACACTTGAATTCACATCACGCCAATTTTTAAAAGCAGACAGCTTTTGTTCAGCACAGATTAGGACACAAGGTGCATGTGTCCTTATATTGTCTTAGACACCCAACAGTTGACAGAGTTCTCCTCAACGTTTGAAAGTGAGTGAGTGGGAAGATCTAAAGTCGATTTTAAACATTAACATTAATAAAAATCAACTAAACATTGCAGTTATCGGCAAGATGGAGGAATAAATTGGAAGATAAATTGGAGACAACATATCTTCCACATATACAGGTGAAAGGAAAGAAATGGAAACATGCTTATTTTCCATAAAGAAATCGATTTTTTCTTCTTCGTAATAGAATTAATATAGACAGGTGCCCTCAAGCAGAAGTTCTGTGAAGAAATGGATAGGAATCCACTGTATGAATGCAGGAGAATCTCTGGATAATACCAACTTACTGAAGGGACGAATTGAGTCGAATCACCTCCGCTAATTGGTGAACTTAGTTTTGATGCTGCCACGAGATGACATCACTGAAACATAGGCCTACTTATTTATTCATCACGGAAATCAGACAGGACAGACTTTTATCTTCACCCTTTATAAGCAGTTAAAGTGGCATGAGCTGCCAAAATGTCGATATTTTGACGTTAAAACAGAGTGTTGAAATTATTGGCTATTTTTCTCAAGACGTATAATTCAGAAGCTTTTTAGTGTTTCTAGTCTTGAAAATGTACTATAAAGTATTGTTTTGAAGTAACTTTGATTTAGAATGAATGAATGGTCGTCCCGGTAATTTAAATTTGGTTTGCTTTTCGAACACGTTTTCGGTTCGCACAGGCCACATACTGTACGGATTTTCCACATTCCAACGCCAATCATTTAGTTTTCGATGGCCTTCAAAAGCCTCTTACTGTCGTGACAATCAGAAGTTGTAAAAAAAAGTGTGAATTTTGGCAGCTCATGCCACTTTAACAAAGACTCCCCTCTGAGATTATTTGCTTGTTTTACTGAATATTGATTTTGTGTGGGTTCCTGGGAGATAAACATAGACCCTCAGCTTTCCAATGTGGATTTATTATAAGAGTCTTCTAATCATCGCCAATTTCTCAAATTTTGTACTTATCTTGTACCAATAAGCTTTTTTTAACACTCTTGAGAAAACTGTGTATAAAGAAACAAAAAGGTGATTTACATAGATGGTAAATATATCGATGGCATGGTGAAAGCTGGATGAGAAAGCTGAAAATGTCTTCTGCCAAATGTAAACAGAATGCTTCATATTGGTGTCCTTTAGCAAATGTCAACATAAACCCAGCTAAATGCACTGGAACGCACGTGGTACAGGCACCACGACACAAAAAGGATATCGGTTTGTTTTTGTTCGGCAACCCCTGGAAAGCAAACCAGCAAACTGGTAAAATCGGTATATTTTTGTGCTTTTGGGAATTAAAATCAACCATTCATAAGGTACTGTCTGGCACTTTAATAAACACGGGTAAATTGGACAGAGGAGATATTTCTAGTCTGCAGTATGTTGGAAATCACGTTACCAGTTCTCACACACGCAGATCCAAGCGGAACTAATGGAAGAAACATTTACTTTTTCTTAGGAGTGATCAAAACCAGAAACACATATTTTTGCCCCAGGATAATCGATTTTGAAAATAAAATCAATGAACAAATGTACAAGACGTTTAATGGGTTTGACCTTGCTGTGGAATGAAATTGTTTCCAATAACCTATACCACGTGATCTGTCTCTCGAGGCTTTATAGAATCTTCCTTTTATCTTTTGTTGCTCTATATTTCAACCATTCAAAATGTACGCCATGTCTGTCTTTGGCTCGTCTGTCGGGATTTCTTACTCCTGGTCACATAATTCTAGGTTGAAAACAAAACAACAACATATATCCGATGGAGGGGAAACATCTTGCAGAAAAAAAAGTTATTATAAAATATGTAAATTTGTGAGAGTTTTAGTAAGATACGAACCTCCAACGGGTATTATTTAGCAAATATATCATCTTTACATTTATATACCTTTTTTTTCGTGTAGAAAAATATTTGACAGAATCAGGCAAAGTTATTTGGATTAGTGTCAGAAAATATGAGAAATTAGAAATTATGATATTGAAACATATCGCCAAATGCGAGAAAATGACGCAATGTTGATAAAAATGTTTTGAAAGCTATTATTTCCTGTTTGCTAAATCTAGATAATTGGAGCCAAATATGTCTGTTGATAAACGTAATTTACATGTACTCCACGGTTTTCTTTGGCTCATCTGTCATGGTTTCTTATTCCTGCTAGCATCCTTGTTTGTTGGACAAAACACCCAGTCATCCATATTCGATAGAGAACAAAAGATATTGTGCAAAATTTGTAAAATACGTCACATTGTGGCAGTTTCCATTAAATTTGCTGCCGCAAAAAAAATTAAATCAAACTTTTTAAGTTAAGACAGAATGGCAAAACCCTGAAGCTATTGTCGCAACAGCCAATGAAAAACGTTTATATAAACTATTTTTGTCAATGCCGCACCATGCTACAGGTCACTTGCTGGATACCTTTAGACTTGCTTTGTATTCTGAATAAAACGGAAGCTTAGAGAAACTTCTGACATGTGTTCAATGAAGGACTTTGTCTCAATCCTTTACAAAATGATAAATGCTTGAGGGCACCTGTCTACTTTGCTTTTATCAAGTCACGAGGTACTTGATTTTCAACAAATGCTTTTGAATTGGTGCAGAAGTCTTCATCTTCGTAATTTATAGCAAACGATTTTATTAAGGTCTTCATAGTGATTCTTTGAAACACTTACACAACAAAGGCATTATCGCCGATTTGGATACTTTTTAGTGTGTCATAGGGTTTGATTTTTTTAAATAGCAGTTGAGGCAATTTTGATTTCATAATTTTTATTTTGTTATTTTTTTTTTTAGAAATTTTGATGTTAATAATTCAATTGATCACAAAACAAAACATAAACATAAGTCATTATCAAGACCATTATCAAAACAGTGAGCATACCGACATAAAGCTCTCTGTCTATGGCTGTTGATGGGTGGCATACCATAAAGGGAATCCATACCAATGAAATCATTGCACGTCTAGACCTTGCTCTCTGATTGATTTAGACATACGAGTTCATTTCCGGACTGATCGACCAGACAGGAGAATCTCCAGGCTGCAGCGAACATTTTGAGTAGATGTGCTGTTTGTGAGATTTGATGAACGATCAAGCTGTTTAAAGAAATGTATAAAGCTACTGTGCAGTTGATAGATACACAAAAAGCCAAGGGATATCAGACTCTATTTGGATTACGAATTGTGTTTATATGGCCAAGAAATAAATTGAGTGAGTGAGTGATTGGGGTTTTACGTCCTGCTCAACAGTATTTCGGTTATACGAAGACGTTGTCTCCTTGTGACAGGGCGGATTTCCACCGCTCTTTTAGGTGCTGTCTCACTGAGACGACTTGCCGAAGACAACCAGCAAGCCCCCTCACCCAAGAAATAAATTGAGACGGATATGAGATGAATGGATTTCTGCCTAAGCATTTAAGACGTAAATGTCAAGAACCCTGTAAACAAATCAACATTATTAGCATTTGTGATCAAGCAGACTGGGCAGAATGAGTTGGCACCAACTGAGTAGATAGATATTCGCTCATTAAAATTTGCTTACTATTGCTTTACATTATTTAAATCTTTTTTAGATTCAATGTAAAGTTGGTGTTTTTTCCTGACAAATGCCTAAATTGTTTATAATAGATTGGCAAGAGCTGACACAATTCAAATGTTTTAGTTTCTACATAATTCAGACACCGTTACCGCTTTCTTCCCAATATGTTAAGTTTAATAGTTTATTTATTTAATTCTGGCATCATAAATCTGCGACAAAATACTGTTTTGAAGTATACGATATTAAAGTATCCTGATAGCTACTGTATTTGACTTGTTCACACTCGTCGTCACCTCCTTGTTAAGGTAACGAATTTAGTACCTGATTGAAGATTTACATAAACGTCATTGTCCGCGGGCAACCAGAATTCAGTATTGGGGTGAAAAGCGCCTGATGTAGGACGACTGCTTTGAGTCATTGATTGTTTGGTGTTTTACGCCGCACAATAGCGGATATGATGTCGTAACGGATTGAATGGCGTTAGTACCTAGGCTGTGGGATAAAAAATAACCAAATTGCGGACAACTTCCGGTTCGATGACGTCACTTCCGGTTTGGGGTCGGACCGTTTAAAGGTGAATGGCGTTAGCCCCTAAGCTCTAAAACAAAAAAATAACGAAATTACGGACGACTTCCGGTTCGATGACGTCCCTTCCGGTTCGAAGTTGGACCGTTTAAAGGTGAATGGCGTTAGTCCCTAAGCTCTCGGACTAATGCTAAGGAAATAACAGCCGGTATCCTGATTGATATTGTCACGTTCTATATCACATAGATGGCGTAGGTCAATGCTCTATACCTTAACATGTTATCACCTACAGTCAAACCTCGGAAAATAAGAAAAGAAAATAAAGAGTGTAACTTACCTTGGAGAGAGCAGCTCCGACTTATATACACATGCACCTGGCTAAATCGGTATAAATATAGACATGATGAGAACCTCGTTTTAGTGTGGCGTGATGGAAAATCCCCATTTCTTAGGCCAGTTTTCAGACCAATAACCGGGAGCTAAGATTTTAATGAGATGTGCAGTGGAGCGCGAAACAATATCCGCTTGCGCACTCTTCATGCACTATACAATATTATTCGTCTTTAAACGGGGATTCCCCGCGTAAAATCCAGATAGGCAGGTCGTATTGCACCATAGTGTTTAACTCGATTTTATCAGATACTTTTCACAACCGTGGTACTTTTTCATCCTAAAACACTGTCGGTTGAGACCTAGATCCTATGTCTATATAGAGCTAGACCTTTGTAACTAGATATTAACCTCGACCCCTCGAGGGTGTCTTTGATCCTGAATTCGAATACGGCGTAGCCATTACGTCATAACGCCATTCGAATACGGCTTAGTCATTACGTCATAACACCATACCGGTTTTGACCTCGAACTTTAAAACTTCGACCTAGATATCGACCTCGACCCCTCGGAGCGTCTTTGACCCGGAATTCGAATATTACGTAACATGTTTCCACCTCGTTTGACGTAATAGGTGGCGCCAACTCTCATTTTGTATTCTACTGATATCCATCCCTTTTTAGTGAGCACCAACATATACAAAAGGAAAAACCTTTCTTTTTCAAAATAAACTTTATATGGTTTCCCGGTTAAAGATAGAAATTTAGGTTTAGCATGTAGTAACGGTGTTCCTCACAGCAAAGGCGTGTTTTGATAAAGGGTCCTTTTGTTTTACTATTACAACATTTTTATAAGAGCTTCGGTGGCTGAGTCGGCAGAGTGATAGTTCTTCAGTCAGGGATTTCCTATCTCTCGTCGCGTTGCACGTTTCACTAAATAAAATAGAAAATTTTATGAGAGGAATTTTAATAAGTTTCCTCTTGGCAAAGAACCTTTCCTCCCCGTCTAAACCTGGCAGCGCAAAATATTGAGTAAAATCATCTTTAAAAAATCGGCGTAAAACAGCAACCAATCAATCAAATAATGAAACAATGAATTGTTAATATGACAAATTTCAGTAATGACGGAGAGATCCACTGAAAGGTCCACTAATAGATTAGACATCAAACATTCATGTCAGTCTCGTATTTTCGATATGAAAAACAGAAACAGATTTGATTTGACTTGATTAGTTTCAAAAAGCTAAATTACAGGGGTTGGAAAGAGACTGCCATTTGATGTTTGATTAATCTAACTTTGGAAGAACATACTTTAGCAATCAGGTCTTCCATAGCCGAAGCCTAATATCAATTTTATCGATTTTGTATGATTGATTGAGCTTCCATACATATTCAATGTCACAACAAAATATCTTTATCCGATTTGAGATGTAATCAAGGTTTATATTGAACGTTAAAGCATCCTGGTTATGCGACTTGAAACATTTCTGAGTGGATTTTTCACTTGAATGCTGTGTGCGTAAGAATTGCCAGGTACTCATCGAATATTGGCGGTTTCCTCCTTTCGGTGACTCCCGTTATACCTCCCGCAACAAACATGGCGAAGCAGTGTTTAAACGTAACAAAGACGGGAAATCGTAATAATCATCCCGTATGTAACTTTACACACACACATTATTGACCAGACTAAATAAACATTCACAATTTTCTTAGTCGATTTCGAATACATAATGGAACTCGACCCTAATAAAACGACAAAGGGTGTTTGATATAACAAATAACCAACCAAATATAAGTCTTAGCGCATCTGGATGACATTCGATTCTAGGCGCAGATGTACTATGTCTACACAGCTAAACTTTGACCACAAAGTACTTTGCAGTAACCACGTGGTAACCACTCAGTACATGACCACTCAGTACTGGTAGGAAAGGTCCCCTTGTGGTACTATGTGGTCATTGGCCACGTGGTAACCTCCAACATGCGGTAACCACCCGGTAACAACACAGTAACCACCTGGTTACCAGGTGGTAACTTATCTGTAATTCCGGATAGTAACCTGGTGGTAACTGTGCGGTACTTCACGGTTTTCGCGTGTCAGTTACCATCTGCACAAGATAGATGGTTACCATGTGGTGACCACTCAGTTACCACGTGGTAACATACAGGTACTGAGGTGCAAAAACCAGCTCAGTACTATGCTGTCAGCGGCTAGCTGTGATAGTATAAGATTATCATTAAATTTTCATCCGAGATTATTGTAATTTTGCGTGCTCTAATGAAAAACAACCGGTCAAGAACTACACATATAAGCTTCTAAACCGTCAGTGGAAATGTCAACACATTCGTGATTTATTCTGTATGCTTATTGACCTACCAGAAACATTCCATTGTTTTAGTCAACGAGTAATAAATTATTTGAGACAGGAACCAAACAAATTCAAACTTTACTTTATTACATAGCCTTATACCAGAGTCTCGTCCCTCCGCACAAATTGGATGACGGCTCATCATTTTAGGTGGAAGATCGCCTTCTAAATTTTCCTTCTGTCCTGTTGGCCGATATTTTGCATCAAATTGGTTATCATTTTATCTGAAACTTGTTTAAGAAGCTTGTTATGCTAGAAAAAAGGGATATTGCGACGGGATGAAATTACTCATGTGAATAGGCTTTCCGTTTATTTAAAAACAGTCTTTACCGGCCTTCTATACTGACAAAAGTCCCCATATGTTTCAAAAATACATAATCGATCAATTGCTTTTTGTTTCCGTGTATTACTGAAGATTATCTGAGTTTTTTTTTTTAAATTTCCTGTCGTACGTACTAAAATCAAGACAAATTACCTTTATTCTTGGCATCAACACAACAATACAAAGTTTTCTTTTTTACTGGATCTACTTACTTCTTTCTCTAATCTTGCCTAAATAATGACACAACATCTATGTACAGCTGTTTGCTGAATGCAGTCGAACTGTCGAAATGATTTCAAAAATACTAGTTTAGCCAAAGGATTACTTTAAATATGAAAAGAAACAATAACGAAATCCATATCAAATCAACTCTAGACACGAAAAAATGTTATATTTGTATTTTGTACATTTGTATTTACCGTAGTGTTTTTGGTTATTATTTGTTCTTTTATTTCAGACCGCTTAGTCCATATAAACGTAATACAAGCAAAGAAAGAAAAAATAAACAAATTCTAAAAAACAGACCGGTTCTAATAGACACAGGGTCGATTCTGCTAAATTTAATATGTTATCAATAGACTATATGAATAAATATAGGTAGGGTTTGTGAGTCTTCACTCATACAAGACTTTGGCATCGAATTGACTCATGTATATTTGATCATAACAAATATTTACAATATAACAAATTTCCATGCTTCAATTTTTTTTACCGAGCATTCACAATGGCAGTTTCAGACTTCATTGTTACCAAACATAATTTTCTGTTTATTATCAGAGGGACATCAGTCAATTCCGTGAGTACTTCCTAAACCAATGACAACATGTAAACCCCCTGAGCTGTTAAGGGTCACACAAACCAAACACACACATACAAAATATTGCAAGAGAAAAAAACAGTCCATACATCGATAAGGGTTTTGTTGTTGTTTTGCCACTCGGCTGTCACATCGCGCATCAGTAGACAATTAATTTATATTTACCGTAATGTTAACGCTTGACGCTATCACTCGGTTAGAAACATTCGTTCAGCTAATTGTCCTAGTGGAAACTCGGAACCAATCTGGTCAAGCCATTGTTACCCTGTCTAATGTGTCCTTACAAAGTGACACTTCTTAGTTCAAGGACACGATATGCCTCTTTTTGTTAGGAGTACAGTTTTCCTCAATTGTGGCCAGGTTAATGTTTCTGTTAATTGCTAATTACATCAATCTTCTCAAAACTGTTCAGTGCCTGTTCCAATTAGGCAGGCATGTGGACAATTAAACACATACAAGAAATAGGTACATATTACATGGTGATTTCTTGCTGCACTCCTCCAAAGATGGCTTACCTAATTCTGTGAGTTTCAACCCCGTTGACTCATACAAAAACACTGGTATTTAAAAAAAAAAAAAAAACTTCTTGTCCCTTTCGTTTATCAAGTTAGCGGTTTTTGTCATGACCAAAGGTAGTTGAATTGACCGGTAGCTGTTTTACTTTACCCATACACTTTCTTTTTTTTTTGCTCAACTGTTGCACATTGATCAAGATTTACAAATCTGATCCTTCTTGTTTGAAAACAGACTTAACAGGGCCTTATATGTGGAAAACAAAATGTGTTCATGTGATTTCTAATTACCTCGCTGATCAGAATACTTTTTGTCTTTATGATTATCTGACCTTTTTCATTTCCTGTTGTACGTAAACAATTTCAAGACAAATTGCCTTTGTTCTGGACATCATTACAAAAAAACAACAAGTCTATTTTTTCTAGTCTCGCTTTAATGACAACACCGAATCTATGGAAAGTTGTTTAATGAATGGTATGAATGGTATGACTTATACAAATAGTATTTACGCCACTTGACTTCATACACATGGAAAGAAACGAAATCCATTAAGAATAAACTCTCGAAGATAAGTTGGTTTAACAATGTATGACTGTTGTTAATGGAATAAATTTTATGAAGAAAAACATAACAACTCTCTAGCACTATGTCTGAGGAAATTCCCAACACAACAGTCCAAATTTACTGTTTGACCGAAAATCGACATTGCATTGGAAAATCGGTTTGTGGATTAACTTAGGTGTGCTTGTTTGCATTTTACGACTCTGGTGATTACAGATGACCAATGTCCCCATACATTATTGCTGTGTTTGTGATCAAAGACACATCAGCCAATTCGATGTCTTCTTCCAGAATGAGTGAAGACACGCAAACCTCAAATAACAGTCATGAACGAGTAAAGCTTTTTTACTCTGCAAACCGCTTGTTAAATACAGCGTCGATTTTCGGTCAAAAAGTAAAATTTAAGCTCTACCCTGGGAAATTCCCCACAGCAGAGGTAGACAGTGGGTAACACACGCAGTCCATGTGAGCTAGGAAATCTATCAATGGTCATCTAAAAACCATATAATTATATAATCAATAAACTAATAAAACACATTAAAAGAGGAATACACAATGTATATTTTAAGTATTCAAGGCCCAGTAAAGGCTGTTTTCAAATAAAGAGAAAGCTTTTTCACATGAGTAATCGCAAACTGTCGTAATTTATTTTTTTGTTATGTTATAAGTTATTTAAACAAGATGAAGCTTCTGTGTAAAGATGGGATGAAATTATATCCATCATATTGTTGTAAAACATCGGACAACAAGAAACATGGAAATTTAAAAAAGCGAATTTCTGCCTAAAATGATTGGCCATTTATCTGACTATATGTTAATTTTTTTGTCGTATTTGTAAAACAACATTAAAAGAAGAACATATTTCCCCAATGCTGTCAAAACCTCACGTATTTTGTAATTACGCCTGCAACATAAATGATGCCCGATGCTTTCCCTTGAGAGGATATGATTATTGGGGTTATTTATACAATATACAGCGTGTGGTAACGTAAAAACGTAACAATAAATGAAGTTAATTTTGAAAATAAATACACCATTTTGTTTCGAATTATCCTTTTGAAATGAAAAAAAAAAGGTTAACACTTGTGACAATTATAAATTGGATCAACTAAGAGAGAGTCCCAACCCTTCGGGATTTGCCAAAATGTCTCTCCAGTTTTTGAATCATCGAGTTTTTCGCAATTTTTATATTATTATTATTGTACAATTTACAATAAGATGTAGGGACAAGTGGGATCAAATACCATGCATCGCTTTGACCTTATTGGCGGCAAGGTGCATGTGTCCTTATATTGCCTTAGACATCCACCAGTTGACAGAGTTGTCCTTAACGTTTGAAAGTAAGTGAGTGGGAAGATCTAACATCGATTTTAAACAATAACGTTAATAATAACCAACTTAACATGGCCGTTATTGGTAAAATGGAGGAATGAATTGGAAGGTGAATTGGAGACAAACTATCTTCCACATAAACAGGTGAAAGAAAAGAAATGGAAACATGTTTATTTTCCATATAGAAATCGATGTTTCTTCGTAATACAATTAAGATAGACAGTTACCCTCAAGCAGAAGTTATGTGAAGAAATTGACAAGAATCCACTAAACGAATGCAGGAGAAGCTCTCAGTGATACCAACGTACTGAGGGGACAAATTGATTCGAATCTACATTAATTAGTGAATTTTGTTTTGAGGATATCACGAAGAGAAAGGCACTAAACATGCTTATTTGTCATAACTGAAATCAAACAGGACAGACTTTTATCTTTACTTTTTATAAGTAGCTGAGATTATCTCCGTATATTATATATCCTTTTACTGATCAATACTCAAAATATTGATTTTGTGTGGGTTTCTGGGAGCTTTCCAATGTGGATGTGTCATAAGAGTCTTCTAATCATCGGCAATTCTTCAAGCTTTTTAAACACTCTTGAGAAAATGTTTATAAAGAAACAAAAAGGTGATTTACATAGATGGTGAATATATGTATGACATGGTGAGAATACTAAGTTTACTGGATGAAAAAGCTGAAAATGTTTTCTGCCAAATGTAAACAGAATGCTTCTTGTGGGTGTCCTTAAACAAATGTCGATATAAACCCAGTAAAATGCACTGGAACGCACGTGGTACATTCACCAAGACACACAAAGGATATCGGTTCGTTTTTGTTCGGCATCCCTGGAAAGCAAGCCAGCAAACTGGTAAAATCTGTATATTTTTTTGCTTCTGGGAATTAAAATCAACCATTCATTAGGGACTGTCTGGTACTTTAATAAACACGGGTAGGTTGTACAGAGGAGATATTTCTAGTCTGCCGTACGTTGGAAATCACGTTACCATTTTCAACAGACACAGAACTAATGGAAGAAAATTTTACTTTTTTTGCGGGCGATGAAAAACAAAAATAAATAAGTGGGCCCCAGGAGAGTCGATTTTGAAAAAAATCACTGAACAAATGTACAAGACGTTTTATAGGTTTGACCTTGTTGTGGAATGAAATTGTTTCTAATAACCTATACCACGTGATCTGTCTCTCGAGGCTTTATAGAATCGTCATTTTATCTTGTATTGCCCTATATTCCAACCATTCACAATCACGTCTGGCTTTGGCTCGTCTGTCAGGATTTCTTACTCCTGGTCACATAAAAGAAAACAACAACACATATCCGATGAAGGGGAAACATCTTGCAGAAAAATTACGTAATTATAAAATATGTAAATTTGTGAGAGTTTTAGTACGAACCTCCAAAGAGAATTATATAGCAAATATATCACCTTTACATTTCATTTTTTTTTCCGTATAGGAATAACTACAAATTATTTTCCAGAATCAGCCAAAGTTATTTTGATTTGTGTGAAAATATGAAAAATAAGAAGTTATGATATTGAAATATATCGCCAAATGCGAGAAAAGGACTCCAATTTTAAAGAAATGTTTTGAAAGCTATTATTTCCTGTTTGCTAAATCTAGATGATTGCAGCCAAATAGTCCTTAACACAACCACTGTCAACTAATTGTCTCTGTGGATAAACTTTATTTACATGTTCTCCAAGGTTCTCTTTGTCTCATCTGTCATGATTTCTTTTTCTTGGTGGCATGCTGCCTGTTTGTTGGACAAAAACCCACTCATCCATATTCGATAAAGAACAAAAGATTTTGTGCAAAGTTTGCAAAATACGCCACATTGTGACAGTTTCCATGAAATGTGTTACCTCAAAAGAAATACAAATCAAACGTTTGAAGTCAAGACAGAATGGCACAAACCTGAAGCTATTGTCTGAACACCCAATGAAAAACGTTTATGCTTCATCTATTTTAGTTCATGTAACACCTTCAAGAGCTTCTTGATACAGTCACTTACTGGGTACCTTTAGACTCGCTTTAGGTTCTAAATAAAACGGAAGCTTTCAGAAGATTCTCCCATTGGTCAATGGACGACTTTGTCTTAATCCTTTACAAAATGACAAATGCTTGAGGGTACTGGTCTACTTTGTTTTTCACACACTGAACATAAGTCGAGTTTCTATCAAGTCACGAGGTACTTTTAGATTTCCAAACGGGGCTGGTGATTTGGTGCAGAAGTCTTCATCTTCGCCATTCATGACAAACGATTTCGTTCTAGTCTAATGAGTGATTGTTTGAAACAGTTTTTAACAACAGAAAACCTTAACTACTATTTTAAAACAATCAGACCGTATGACACACAGAAATGTATCTAAACCGGCGATAAGGCTTTATCCGGATAGTTTTGATTTTGTTAGATTTTTTAGAATGTTTTATGTTATTAATTGAATTTTTTTTTTTTTTTTTTTTTAAACATTTATTTCGGCACATAGATCACGATTTTACAAACGCCCTACAGACCCACGTGATCAAGGGATACGGGCGACAAAGACAGTAGTAACATAAAGACAAACATTGACATGTAATGATAGAAAATACATTATAATTGCAGCATTCACTTACAATGAAACAGAGAGAAAAATAAATATATAATAAGATAAAGAGAAACAGGTTAGGTTATTGATCCCTCTGCTAACATAATGTATGTATATGCAATGGTATAGGTCCACAACAAAAGAGAAAACGGGACAGTATTATACATTATTATACATACATTCACAAACCATGGCGGAGACAGTATTAAAGATTACACACATTTACCAAATATGACAGATAATATTACACATTTTACACATATTCACAAAACATGATAGGGTCAATATTACACATTATTATTGAGATTCACATAGCCTAACACAGGTTATATTACTGTACATAGGCTTTTACTGTTGACAAAAGTTAACAAACAAACAATAACAAAATTGTAGTTTAAATGTGAGCATAAAAATATCATAATTTGGAGCAGTGGTGCTCTGTACAGGTCTTTCACAAAAGAGACAATAAAATAATCTCAATACAGGATTATTACAGATCATTAATCAAAGGCATTATCTCCCCAGAAAGTTTGTGACAACCCTTAGCAAGAATTTCCGTCTTGAGCCGGATGTACGATTGAAAGGTCTCATAGTGAACAGGACAATTGGTATAACGGGAAGAGTAAATAAAATATTTTGCATGAGCAAACAAAAAGTTTACTTGATTTGTTAGTTTTTTGGTGTCTTGTTTATGGTTTCCCAACAATAGGCCTTCGTTTAGTGATTTTTGGAAGCGGAAGGAGGCTGGCAACTTATTTAATAATGTTTTCCAAAATGCGTTAACTATTGGGCATTCATACAATGCATGTATGGGAGAGTCAATAATAGTTAAACAGCTATCACAGTAAGGATCTGTTCTAATTTTGCATTGAACAAGATATCTATTACTAGGAAAAATGTTGTGATAGAGTTTAAAATGTAATTGTTTTATCTTATTATCCAATGGCAGCCTATATAAATGACCCAGATTTGTAACATTAACAGTCCCTGGGATTGCCAGAGATTTACTCCTTAAAATGTTGTAAAAGAAACTAGAATTGATTGGACATGTAGCAAGTGTCTTATCCGAGATCTTGGGTGGATCATTAAAATCTCTATCTAATGAGGCAGAATACCTATTGAACATGTTACACCCTATTTTCTTTTTTATAGAATTTCTATATATTTTATAAGTTTTTAAATCTACTGTTATATTATACTTTTCTTGAAGGGCTTCTTTGCTGAGAAAAATACCAGTTTCATCAAGCATATCTCTAACTAATACTATTCCACTTTGATGCCATAAGGGATTATAGATACTTTTACGCTTAATTGTGAACAGCTTATTATGCCAGATGATTTCATCATAAATATCTATGTCAACATTTTCCTTGATGTCATTATAAAATGTTAAAATATCTATATAGAAGCGGAGAAGAGATGACATACATAACTTCTTAGTATCATAGTTACATCTCAAAAGAAATGATAGCCCACCGAGTTCTTGAAGATATTTTTGAGGTATCAATTTCCACGGGCTCTCGCGTTCCTTAAAATATTTAGATAACCAGACAAGTTTAAGCGCTTTATTCATTATATGAAAATCTATAGCCTTAATCCCCCCTTTGCCATAATCAAGCAGTAACTTTTTGCGACTTACTTTTTCCCTTTTACTCTGCCATATGAATTTAAACATACAGGCATTTATTTCTTTAATATGCTTTTCTGAAATACTTAAACAGCTGGCTAAAAAAACCAGACGGGATATTCCTTCGGCTTTTGCTAAAAGATTTCTTCCAAAAATCGTTAAATTTCTTTGTGACCAGATATGAAATCTCAGTTTCATTGAATCAAGTTTTGGTGTGATATTATCTTCTAACGAGTCATTAAGAGTACTTAAAACAATTCCCAGAAACTTGGTCTGAGATACAATTTTGAAAGGAGTGGATGCAGGATCTGGGACATTGAGAGGGAAAATAACACATTTGTCAGGATTAAGTTTCAATCCCGTTACAGATTCAATTCTCTCATAAAAAGAAAGGGTAGCATTTATGCTACTTAGATCGTTAAGTAAACATGTTGTATCATCAGCGTAATATAAACTTTTAATTTCCGTGCCGTGGATATTTATACCCTTAATTCCTGAATTACCCCTATAGATATGACTGATTAATTCAGTACACAAAATAAATATGTATGGTGATAGCGGACAGCCTTGTTTTGTACCTCTATTATTAGGAATCCAATCCGTGCACAAACCATTATTTCTAACACAAGAATATGTATTTCTGTAAAACATTTTGACAAATTTGATAAATGTATCACCGAAGTTTAGTTTTTTAAGAGCGAAAAAAATATAATTATGTTCTAATGAGTCGAAGGCTTTCTCAAAGTCAAGGAAAGCGAACCATGCCTCGTCAGTGTAATTTTCAACCAAATCAAGAATTAAACGTATATTTTCTGAAATGTGTCTTCCTTTCATGAACCCAGTTTGACTTCCATGGATTATTGTGGGCAAAACCAATTTTAATCTATTGGAAATGATTTTTGCTGCAATTTTATAGTCGACATTCAAGACAGTAATAGGTCTCCAATTTCTAATGTCATTGGGATTTTTGTCCGGTTTTTCAAACAGAGATATAATTCCACGTGTCTGGGTATTAGAAAATTCACCTTTATCAAACGATTCTTGTATAGAGTCGTAATAAATATGTTTGAGTTTATTCCAAAAGAATTTGTAAAACTCAACAGTGAGACCATCACTACCTGGTGCCTTATTTACTGCCATACTCTTTAAAGCCTCAGTAAATTCTGAGAGTTCAAGATTTTCATCTAACCCTTCTTTACATTTATCATCTAAAGTAGGAAGGCCAGATAGATATTCCGGACTGATAATGTCATCTATTGATTTTGTAAAATCGTCATCAGTAACGGAAGGTGTGTATATATTTGAAAAATATGAGTGAAT
Source organism: Lepidochitona cinerea (assembly GCA_963971465.1). NCBI lineage: Eukaryota > Metazoa > Mollusca > Polyplacophora > Chitonida > Tonicellidae > Lepidochitona > Lepidochitona cinerea. The sequence continues at coordinate 11,317,899 of OZ020559.1, forward strand.
ATAGTTAATTATATCCTCGTGTTTTGTTATAGACTGGCCCCCCGGTAAGTTTAGGAGCTTTATGGATTTTTTCTCTTGTTTTCTACGTTCTAGGTCAAAAAAATACTTTGTACTTTTTTCTCCGAGCTCCATCCATCTACTCCTGGATCTGACCATAGCACCCGTGGCTTTTTCTTCATATAATTTTTCCAATTTTTCTTTACATTTTTGATAGTCTGCTTCTAACAGCAAGTCGTCTTGTTGTGTTAACTTGTGTCTTTCTAGAACAGAAAGCCGTTCAATGAGCTCCTTTTCCTCAGAATTACGGGTTTTCGATATTTCTTTTGATTTGTCTATTGAAAGTAACCGGACTTTGTATTTAATCCACTCCCATTTTGAGTTTGAGAAATTAAAGGAATCTCCATCCACACCTTCCAAAAAACCATTTATGATATTCACAAACTCCTTGTTTTTTAAGAGACTATTATTAAATTTCCAAAAATTGTTGGAAGGTTTTGTCGACTGTTCTAATTTTAAAAAATACTGCCTTATGATCAGTCCGAATACTCGATTTGATATAGCACGTAGTTATAGCCTTAACTAGACTGCAGTGTATCAACCAAAAATCTATACGAGACTGGATTGCGTTGCTTTGTTTCCATGTATATTGCTTTATTAACGGATTTTTATTCCTCCAAATATCGACAAGGTTTAACCTAGAAATAAGTTTGTGTATATTCTCACTATTTCGGTTATTTTCTGAACCTAGTCGGTCAAGCATTGGATTGTGAACACAGTTAAAATCCCCGCCTAAAATGAGATTACTTTGTAAACCATGAACTTCTACAAAATGGGCCATATCAAGGAAAAAATCTTCTCTTTGTTTGAAATTACTACTAGGGGCATATATATTGCCGAAATGATAAATCTTATCATCGATATCTATTTTCGCAAAAATAAATCTACCATTGTTATCTGAATAACTGTTTATTATTTTACATTTATTTGTATTGAACAAAATTGCCACACCTTTTGAGTTTGTTTCACCATGAGAAAAGAGTACTGAACTGCCCCACTCACTGGACCAAAAGCGTTCATCGTTTTCACATGAGTGTGTCTCCTGTAGAAATACTATGTCAGGTTGTAAAGTCTTCAAATAAAGAAAGACCTGTCTGCGCTTGTCTGGATGTCTAAGTCCTCTCACATTCAAGGTAACAAAGTTCAACATAATTTAGACACAACAAACTAATAAAATACAAAAAAAAAAAAAAATTAAAAAAAAAAATTTGATGGACAAAAACTGGACACTGAACAATTAACACAGATAGTTATGAACGGTGAACTATAAACAACTTTCCCAAAAAGATGGCTAACTAACAAACCCTGCATCGCGAGGACGAAAATTGAGTAACGTTTAGTTTCAGAAATTATCTATGAAATAATACTTAATAGGAAATACCATTCCTAGGAAACCATATCATTAACTTAGACCCCCTAATCAAGAGCTACAACTGACTTTAAAAAAAAATAAAATAAAATAAAACTAGAATGAAATTAATTTGCTACCGGCAAATTTTATATGAAAGTCCTGAAATATATGTAAAACATTAGAAACTAAACAAAAAGTGAGTAAAACTTACTCCTAGCAAATCTTAAAATACGGAAATGTTTGTAATAAACTGGGGCCAAAGAAAATAGCTGGCGAATTGAATTGATCACAAAACAAAATGTAAACATAAGCGGCCAATTATCAACACAGTGAGCATCTATCCATGGCTGTTGATGGGTGGCATACCATAGAGGGAATCTATATCAATGAAATCATTGCACGTCTAGACCTTGCTCCTTGATTGATATAGACATACGAGTTCATTTCCGGACTGATCGACCAGACAGGAGAATCTCCTGGCTGCAGCGAACATTTTGAGTAGATGTGCTGTTTGTGAGATGTGATGAACGATCAAGCTGTTTAAAAGAATATATAAAGGTGATGTGTAGTTGACAGATACAATAAAGCTAGGGGATATGAGACTCCATTAGGATTGTTTATAGTGTTTATATGACCATAAAATAAATTGAGACGGATACAAGGGGAATGGATTTTGACGAACCATTTAGAAAGTATATGTATAGATTCCTGTAAACTGATCGATTGTTAAAAGCTACGTGTACTTCTACAAATCAAGTTTTTCGATACGCTTTCGAGTTTTTCAGGATTGTTTGTTCCCGTAATCGTCCCCGGAGAAAGGTGATATAATTCCGTATTGCATGCCATGCCTCTAAAAACCATAAGGATAAATTAAATTCGACAAATATTACATCAGGTCAATCAAGCAAGTAAAAAGGTAAAAGCCTGTTCGTCTGGGATCGCTATAAAGAAATGCCACGTAATGTCGAAATTCATACATAAGCAAATCTGACATCTATTGAAAATCGATAAAAGCGTCACTAGTGATTCACGGGAATGATATTGGAAGAGATTTTACACCACTGACGTTAATTTCTCATAATGAGAAAAGCCATATATGATTGACGTCTCTACAAGTTTTGACCAGTATGGATCTGGTAACATAATTTATATATTACTGACGAACGATACATCTCATTACACCTTTCCGAAGAGTTGACAGCTAATAAGTCATTTTTTCTCCAATATCTCATTCACTGACATGGCTTATTGCTATTGGCCAAAATTCCGTGTATCAATTGAAATCTTCTTAATATACTTTCATTTTTTTAAGATATTACATTATCTTCTGTGGGGTCGATGATTTCTCAAAAAGTTTGGCTATTCTATACTGAAACCCAGGTTTTCAAATGAGCCAGAAATCATTAGTTGCCCTAGCTACACACGCCAAACGTCATTTTTATTTAGTTATCTGTTTTTACGAATTAGTATTTTAAAACAACTTTCCATATTATGTTCGGAGGACACGTGCAGAGGACCATGTCTCTAATTTATGGAACCTTCATTGGGATTCGCATTGCAGTTAACTATTCTAACTATGCAGTTTATCACAGACATGTCTTGGGGTCGTACATGTTAAATACAGGCTACACAATTTTGATCGAAGCCCAATCGCCTTGAAGCTGAGATCTGTCCACCTGATATTCGTACAATGATACTAATACCCAAATCGCAATCAGAAACACACCTCTGTGTAATACATCTGTTGGATAAAATAAAGCCATGCGACGGATTAATACCATACGCTTTGGATCTTGTTGTCCATCCCAGATTTGAGACGTATCGATGTGTTTCCTACAAAGGTTTAATTGTCCATGTAACAAATAGCCCCTATTATTTTAAAGAAAAAAGTTTTCCTGGATTCCAAACTTGTCATGTCCAATATATTCAAACATATAATTAAATCTAGAAGATAAACTGTTTTCGAATAGTTAATGTATTTACTCAAAAGTGATTTGCAACGTATTAAATATCAATCTACTTATAAGGAGGTATCTTGACATTTTAATGTGAGAGACAACGGTATGTGATCCAAATTTCAAGTTACCAATATTACAGCCTTAATATATATGGCTTTATTTCATGAATTTAAGCAATTTGTCTGTCAGGTTCAATCAGTTTTTGATACGAGTTGTGACATTTTACCTTTAGCTCCACATCTCTGAACAAATCCAGTTATCTAATGATAAATTATCTGTCCCAATTGGTTCCGTTATTTGCTATCGCCCTCGGGTGTTGTTGAAAGGCCAAACATAACAATCCCTCATCTTTCGGCAGAAGTTGTTTCAGCAAAACAATGATATGAGACGAACACATAATACGGTCCCACGCAGTACCAATAGTTCACAATAAGTTTTGACAAGTTAAAATATAACTGATAATAATGTTAATATTTATCTATGAAGAACACCGTTATATAACAACAGCATACCGGCTTATATAATTTTAATCGTTGTGGCTATGGTAGCAAGTTTATGAAGACAGGAGACAGAGCAGATTACCAACAAAAAGCGCATGACTTAATTCTGCATTCCACCAAAATTCCAGACGCGTCCAGAACAAAACACTTTTACAATTTGTGTTTTTATATTTTACCATATGTAAGACGAAAGAAAGGCAACACACAGCATTTGAATATACACCAGCTCCCTACTTTTTTATTATCTGTTCTGTTGACAGCTTATCTCTTCAGAATTACTCCATGGAGAGATTTTATGGGAACAAAAATGACACTTGTGGCTAAACCTTTTGGGAATGGGTTTCTACAGCATTATCACATTATTATTCTCACCAAGGTAACTTGAAGAGCCATCTGTCAAGAAGCTGACTTGACAAACCTTATCTATCAAGTGAACGTATAAGAAATTTCTTGTATTGTATCAGTGAAAAATCTTACCAGTTATACCATCATCCCAACAGTCTTTGTTGACGCTTAACGCCGATTTCAAAAGGTTTTAATCGACACAAACCATCGTACATAGTTTGAGGTGTTTCTCCATTGCTTTATAAAACATATTATTCCGTAAACACTTAATTTTTTATTGAATGTCATTGATCACGCGGATAGAATAGAGAAGGTTTAGGATAGGTTTTAAACATTGGCGTTTATAAAATTAAAACATTAATTGCGCGCCACAAGATGAAAGAATTAATTGGAAACTACAATATTTAAAACGACGACCTTCCGGTAGTAACTGGCAACCATCCCACATAGATCGTTTGCGTTAAAACACAGTCAGAAAAGTTTCCAATTTTTAGGGGGGGGGGACTGAGTAGGATTCGCAGCCGCGACTCATTGGTGGAAGGCTGTTCGGATTGATATGGTGAGGTAGCTGGATGAAAAAGCTGAAAATGGTTTCTGCCAAATGTAAACAGAATGCTACTTTTGGGTGTCCTTGAACAAATGTCGATATAAACCCAGCTAAATGCACGGGAAAGCACGTGGTACATTAAGCGAGACACAAAAAGGATATCGGTTCGTTTTTGTTCGGCAAACTCGGTATATTTTTGTACTTCTGGGAATTAAATCAACCATTCATTAGGGACTGTCTGGCACTTTAATAAACACAGGTAGATTGTACAGAGGAGATATTTCTAGTCTGCCGTATGCTGGAAATCATGTTACCAGTTCCCACTAATGGAAGAGGGTTTTTCTTTTCTTGCGGTCGATAAAAAACAAATATAAATAAGTGGACCCCAGGAGAATTGTGTTTGAATGCTGTTGAAACATGTGGACAAATGCGAGACTCAAAGTTGAAAAAATATATATACATTTATACATACGACGTACATTGTATGCGTGTATGTGTATTGCATACATAATGACCCCCCCCCCCCCCCCCCCGGAAGGTGATCAAGCGACTGCCTCACCAGCACAAATCCAGCAAACATCCAGCAATTGATATTATCATTTCAATTATTATGTCTTTTTACTTATAATTTGCTAATATATTAGTATGTATCTGTTGATATTGCCTGAATTATCAACTTTGCAAGGAGAGGCACAAACAAGCTCTGGCTTACTATACTCCTCTTTCAGTAATAAATTTATTTAAACCAAAGTTGAAAAAGTCAACTCATTGTCTCTGTGAATAAACTTAATTTACATGTACTCCGCTGTTCTCTGTCATGATTTCTTATTCCTGCTAGCATGCTGCCTGTTTGTTGGACTAAACACCCACTCATCCATATTCGATAGAGAACAAAATATGTTGTGCATAATTTGCAAAATACGCCATATTGCGACAGTTTCCATTACATTCGCTACTTCAAAACTTTAAATCAAGCGTTTGAAGCCAAGACAGAGTGGCACAGACCTGGGGGGGGGGGATATTTCATAAACCACATATAGCCGACAACGGTCAGATAGTCGACTAAGCAGTAATGTTAAAGCAGTGCTATTCTGGTCGGCTAGGTCAGTTTAGCCTTCTAAACATGTTTATGAAATACCCCCCAGAAGCTATTGACCCAACAGCCAATGAAAACCGTTTATACTTTACCTATTTTTGCCCATGCCACACCTTCAACAGCGTCTTGATACAGTCACTTGCTGGATACTTTTAGACTCACTTTGTATTCTAAATAAAACGGAAGCTTTCAGAAGATGCTGACCTTTGTTCAATGGACGACTTTGTCTTAATCCTTTACAAAATGACAAATGCTTGGAGGCACCTGTCTACTTTGTTTTTCACACACTGAACATAAGTCGAGTTTTCATCAAGTCACGAGGTGCTTTTTGATTTTCAAACAATGTTGATGATTTTGTGCAGAAGTTTTTATCGTCGCCATACATAACAAACGATTTCATTTTAGTTTTCACCTTGTTTCATTAAAACAGTTTTAACAACAGTAATGCTTAACTACTATTTTAAAACAATTAAACACAAACACACATCAAAATGTCTCCTAACTGTTGATACTGCTTGCCAATAATAACTTTAATTTTGTTCGATTATTTAAAAAGTTTTATGTTCAAAATCCAATTGTTCACAAAAAAAACCCAGAAAATAAACATAAGCGGACTATTATCAACGGTGTGGGCGTACTGAAAATAAGCTCTCTATCTATGGCTGTTGATAAGTGGTATACCAGAAAGGCAAACCATACCAATGAAAGCAAGGCACGTCTAGACCTTGCCCCTTCATTGATACAGACATACGAGTTCATTTCCGGACTGATCGACCAGACAGGGAAATCTCCAGGCTGCAGCGAACACTTTGAGTAGATGTGCTGTTTGTTAGATTTGAATGAACGATTAAGCTGTTTAAAGAAATATATAAAGGTGCTGTGTAGTTGACAGATACAGTAAAGCTGGGGGATATCAGACTACGTTAGGATTATCTATAGGGTTTATATAGCCGTCAAATAACTTGAGATGGATATTAGATGAATGGATTTTGCCAACCATTGAAGACGTAAATGTCGGCGCCAGAGCGCTTTAAATAATTTCAATCTGTTTTATATTAAATTTTCCTGACAAATGCTTAAATTGTTTTTAAACAATTGCCAAGAGCTGCCACAATAATAATATTTTAGTTTCTACAGAATTCGGACGCCATTTTTCTTTTTCTTCCCAATACTTTAACTCTGGCTTCAAAAATGTGCGACAAAATACTGTTTAGAAATATATGAGATTAAAGTATGCAGATAGGTCATGTAATTCACTTGTTCACACTCGTCGTTAACTCCTTGTAACGAATTGTCCCTGAGTAACAATGGAAAAATTCAAAATGTCGGCATCCCATTTTTAAACATTCTTCGATCTGCATTATCTTGCATTTTCCACATGGAGTTGAACATTCTTTGCGAAAGCTTAGATTGGTTTCCTGATTCTACGGTGAATTATTATAAAAGCCCGTAGAACGGTCTCTTACATAAAACGACCCTTAACCAAAAGTTTTAACAGCTAACTTAATGTCATCAGTGAACACAGAAGAAGATCGAGTCACCTTTGAGCGCAAATCGCTTTTTAACAAAGATGTTTCATAACAATTAAGTGATCAAGGTCTTTATTTGGAGTAATATTATATTCGGCTTGTTATACAGTCATTTATTGGAACTGTGAATTCTTCTATATGCTCAAAGACTTAATTTGTTTACAAGATTTTATTCTGTGGATTTATATGTCTTGATCATCAGTTCTGGGATTACAGTTTATAGCTTGGAACTGTCAATTGTTACTTCTTTGTGTATTATTTTGTCTTATAGGAAAATGTTAATTTAAATATCTGGGTCATCATCTTCCTCTCCTCGATAATTTTACCAACGCATTTTGTAATCTTAAAAGAAATCCCAGTGCACAGTTGATATCATTTTAAAAATAACTTATGTCGGAAAAAAGCAGGAGATCCTCTGATAGAATTGTCCGTCGGCTGGCGGTTGTTTTTCGCCTCCCATGAAATCGATTCCTAAACAGATGCTTTCATAACAGACACCATTCTTCTTCGAGACGCAGAGAACATCGGGAAGAACGAGGCGAAAACCGGAGAAGGCGCGATAAGCATCTTAACCACTTTACTACATAGATAACATCGGGAATAACATACCGAAAGACCGCGATACTCATCTCATTATAGTGAGCGCCAATATATACAAAAGAGAATAGCATTTTCAAAACGAACTTCAGAAAGCAAAGTTACAGGGTCGTTTGATATTTGATTACATTAATCTAACTTTGGAAGAACAGTCTGTAGTAATCAGGTCTTCCATAGTCATAGCCTAATATCAATTTCATCGATCTTTGTATGATTTAACGAGCTTCCATATTAAATATCACAATACAATATCTTCATCCGATTTGGGGTGCATTTAAAGTTTATATTGAACGTTAAAGCAGTGTTTAAATGTAGCAAAGACGGGGAATTGGAATAAGCATCCTGGTTATATTACTTAACACACACACTTTTGGTCAGACTAAATAAACATAGAAAATCTTCTGAGTGAGTTTTCCCTCGAATGCTTTGCATTGATTGATTGTTTGGTGATTTACTCCGTGCTTCCGTTGGTAACTGGCAACCATCCCACATAGGTCGTTCGAGTGACAACACAGTCAGAACATTTTCCATTTTTTTGGGGACTGAGTGGGATTTGAACCCGCGACCCATTGGTGGAAGGCTGTTCGGATTTAGCGTCCAACGCTCTATCTACTGAAACACGAAGGCCCCGGCCCTGTGCGGAAGATCTGCCAGGTGCTTGCCGAAGATCGGCAATGCGCCCCGTTATACATCCCACAACAAACATGACAAAGCAGTGTTTAAATGTAACAAAGACGGAAAATCGGAATAACAGTCTCGTATTTTCGATATGAAAAATAGAAAAGATTAATTGAGCTTCGACATTTAATGTCACAACAAAATATGTGTAACGGTTGCCAAATTCTGACCCAAGGTTTACTAGCCAAATAACCGATAAAAAACATATCCGCTAAAAGAAAAGCATTGAATACCACCGATTTTGCATACGCCAGGTTTGAGTAGCATAAGGAAAATATGTTCATTTTTTGTACTTCAATCAATTTCACCATATGACAAGATTGGGCGAACAGAGTTCCATCCATCCGCAAAAATTGGATGACGGCTCATCATTTTAGGTGGAAGATCGCCTTCTAAATTTTCCTTTTGTCTATTTAGCATCAGATTGGTTATCATTTTGTCAGAAACTTCATCTTGTTGAGGGAACTTGCTGTGTTAGAAAGAAAGGATATTGTGACAGAATGTAATTACTCATGTGAATAGGTTTTCCATTTAAATGAAAACAGTCTTTACCGGGCATTAGATACTTACAAAAAGTATCATGGTATTTCAAAATACCTAATCGATCAATTCACTTTTGTTTCCTTGTATCACTGAGGATTATCAGAGCTTTTTAATTTCCTGTTTTACTACAACCAAGATCAATTACCTTTTTCTTAGTATCATCTTTATTCTTAGCATCAACACAAAAAATACAAAGTTTCCTTTCTACTTCTTTCTACCTCTAAATTTGCCTAAATAATGACACCAAATCTATGAGCAGTTTGCTGAATGCAGTCGAAATGATTATAAAAATATTATTTTAGCCACATGATTTTTTTAATTAGGAAAAGAAACCATAAGAAAATCAATGTTTCGCATATTTGTATTAAACGTAGTGCTTTTGATAATTATTATTTCTTTTATTTCAGATCACTTAATCCATATAAACGTAATACACGAAGAGAGCAAAAACAAAAAAGACCGATTTTGCCAAACATAATATGTTATCAATAGACTATATGAATAATTAAAGGTAGGGTTTGCGTGTCGTGACTCCTATAAGAGCTGGGTATATCATAAACACAGATCTCCAATATAACAAATTTCTATGCTTCATTTTTTTTTACCGAGCACTCACAATGGCAGTTTCAGACTTTATTGTTACCAAACATTAATTTTCTGTTTATTATCAGACGGACGTCAGCCAATTCCGTGAGTACTTCCTAAACCAATGACAACATGTAAACCCCAATGTTAATTTGAACAAAACGACTGTTATAAGTGAGCTGTTAAGGGTCACGCAAACAAAACACACACAAACGAAATACTGTAAGAGAGAAAAAAACAGTTCAGACATCGATAAGGGTTTTGTTGTTTTTGTGCCACTCGGCTGTAACATCATGCATCAGTAGACAATTAATTTCTATTTACCGAAATGTTAACGCTTGGTTCTGTCACTCTGTCAGAAACATTCGTTCAGGTAATAGCCCTGGTGGAAACTCGGAACCACTCTGGTCAAGCCATTGTTACCCTTTATAATGTGTCCGTACATAGTGTACAGAGACACTTTCTAGTTTAAGGACACGATATGCCTCTGTCTGTTAGGAGTACAGTTTTCCTAAATTGTGCCCAGGTTAATGTTTCTGTTAATTGCTAATTACATCAATCTTCTCAAAACTGTTCAGTGCCTGTACCAATTAGGCAGGCATGTGGAAAATTAAACACATACAAGAAATAGGCACATAGTACATGGCTACACAACTCCAAAGATGGCTAACCTCGTTTTTTGAGTTTCAACCCTGCTGAATCATACAAAAACACTGGTATTTAAACAAAATAAAAAATTAAGTTATCGTTTCTCATGTCCAAAGGTAGTTGAATTGATCGGCTGCTGTTTTACTTCACCCATGCATGTTTTGCTCAACTGTTGCACATTGATAAAGATATAGACGTCTGGTCCTTCTTGTAACAGACTTTACTGAGCCTTAGATGTGGAGAAAAAATCCTAATTACCTCGTCGGTCAGAACACTTTTGTCTCAATGTATCCCTAACGATTATCTGACCTTTTAAATTTCCTGTTGTACGTAAACAACTTCAAGACAAATTGTCTTTGCTCTTGACATAAATACAAAAAAAGAACACAAAGCCTCTTTCCGTTCTAATTTCGATTCATTGATGAATCCAAAACTATAAAAGATTGTTTAATGAATGAGAATTTATGATAAAAAAGGTATGCACCATTTTAAAAATGGGATTTAGTTCACTTGATTTCCTACACATGGAACGAAACGAAACCCATTAAGGATAATCTCTCGAAAGTAAGTATTATAAGTTATATTTATGGACACTATTATAAGTTATAAGTAGGCATATGGTTCCAAGAAATAATGATCTGGAATCCAATAACCTTTTACATGTATTTATGTTATTAATTTATTAATGAGGACACACGCTAACGATTTAGAATCGAATATATTTGTATGCCGCTATTTGTTCAACGGCCACTCCCGATGGTAATTTGAGACTATCATAATAGCAAACATTAATTTTGTGTGTAGGACAAAAGAGACATAAGCTAAATTGGTGCGAACGTATAGAACCAGCGACTGCTACAAAATAAGGTTCTCGAGAAATTAAAACGTTTCTGTACTCCGTTTTACACAAGATACTAAAACCGTGAGTCCAAGATAACTAAATCAAATGCGCCATACAGTGGTTTGTATAGCGGGGATATACATATGGCCAGTCTTTAAAGGGACAAAATCAAAACGACTTAAACAATCGTTAAAATGGTTTATTTGTTTGTTGTTTATACAATAAGGAACTTTTTAGTTGACCACTGGTACCCTTTCAAACTCCCATGAACTGCGTGGTCCATTTCCTAGCTGCGTATGTTACAAACTCGCTAGCTCTGCGTGTGTGGAAATTCCCAGGGCAACAGTTAAAATTTAGATTGGGCAATCGGTTTGTGGAGTAACATAGCTTTGCTTGTTTGCATTTTACGACCCTGGTGATTTCAGATGACCAACGTCACCATACATTATTGCTGTGTTTGTGATCAAAGCTACATCAGCCAATTTGATGTCTACTTCCAGAACGAGTGAAGACACGCAGACCTCAAATAACAGTCACTACACAAGCAAAGCTATTTTACTCTACAAACCGCTTGTTAAATACAGCGTCAATTTTCTGTCAAAAAGTAACTTTAAAGTTCTCCTACAGCAGAGGTAGACAGTGGATAACACACAGAGTCAATGCCAGCTAGGAAATGTATGAATGGTCATCTAAAAACCACATAATTATACAAACAATACTCTAATAAAACACATAACGCATTCCGATGGTTGGTGAACTATAGGAGAGACTGTGGTGCAAGTTATCGCAGTAAATGGTGTTCTCTCCTATGGTGCACTTGTAAGAAAATCTGTTTTTGGGTTTAGGAAGCGTATATGACGCTCACTTCCGGAATAAATGGCAAAACCGGATGATCGCCGAACTGATTGGGTATTATGGGAAATTCTTTGTTTGTGCTATTTGAGTATTTGTTTATGTATGTGCCGCTGATGGATAATACTGAAGAGGTAGTTGTATGTGGAGATAAAGTGCTTTGAGTGGTTTGTTATTTTAGACGGTGAGGGAGTATTGATCTTCTATTACAGACTTAGAGCTCAACAGTGCTGACAACAAATCAAAAGATGGTGCGTGGGAATATTCGGACTGAATATAACCTTAAATAAGTTTGCACAGTCAAAAGTTTTAAACTAAACACCAAAGTCATCTCTGATTAAATGTCCGTTTTGTCTGTGGTTTAGATAATTAAAAATTTATGGGAAATGACAAACTCAATTGGATTTTCCATATTGAATGGCGTTCCAAGTTTTAAGAATTTGCCTGATGTAATTGTTGCTGATTTCATTCAACGAGCGGTTCATGCACAAAATTACTTTTTTTGTTCGCATTTGTTGTTGGGTTCAGGTTGTATGGTTGGAGGCAGACACGATATTGCTGGAAGGTCTCTTCAAACATCTACAGAAAATGTCCTACGTTTAATAAAACCTTGTTGGATGTGGTTAGCATATCTTCTCAATACCTCCATTTTGTGGTCAGATTTGAACAACTGCCTAATTTTTTTTATTCTAATCTCGATAGATGTCTTTTTTTTCTCAATCTACTGTGATTTTATCTCTAAAGAGTTTTGTGTTTACAATATGGAAAAGCTATCTCCATTTAGCCCCCTATAGAAACTGTTCCAAATCAAGTATTGTTCTATATGCTTGAACTCATAGAAATAAAAAAAACTAAAAACAAATCATAACAAAAATTTTAAATGAGTTTTTGTGTAAAGTTTTTCCCAAATCATAATAATGATTATTATCATTTGAGAAAAAAATATATGAAAACTCATTTTGTATTTTGTTTTCGGCAGATCAGCATTTAACGCAGACTTATTATTTAGCTGACGGTCAGTGTAAAGGTTGGAAAGGTGGCCTTACTATTTTATAGAGATTTAAACCATGTGCAATTTTAACGCTGGTTGATTGATTGGGGTAGCCCAATTGGGACCCAGTGGGAGCAAAGTGCCAAAACGTCGGGTTCCACACAGGCAGCACAACTGGGACCCACTCACTGTGTTGGCTGAGCGTGTGTTAACACAACATTTCTTGTCTTCTTTTAAGGAATTTTAAGGAATACCAGTTCAATATATTCTTCTGTGTAAAACAACTAAAAAATTAAACCTTTCAATGGCATTTAGAAGTTGAAAGGTTACAACAAGGTGAAGAATTACTGATGGATATTAACTTCTTGGTTTCTTGGGTGACGACGTTTCGATGTAGTTTTTATCAAAGTCAAAAATTCATATATTGAAATTTGATTCAATTCAGCGACAAGGTCATTTTCTTGCTGATTGTTTTAACCATACATAAGATTGAAGAAGATGGAGTTTTGGCCTTTTCATGCTCTTAACTTTAACACACTTAAACGGTTGAAATAATTTGTGGCCGCATTTCATCCCTTTTGAATCAACAACTTATTGTAAGTTTTACAATGCCAATATCCTATGTGGGATGGTTGCCAGTTACCAACGGAATGTCGTGGGTTTCCTTCAGGCATAGAGCCCGGTTTCCTCTCACAATAAAACTGACAACGCCGCCATGTAAGTGAAATAATCCTGAGCGCGGCGTAAAACACAAAACAATCAATCAACAATGCCAATATCAAGGTTGTAAACATCTCTATGATTCAAAAACTAACATGGAGGGGCAATCTGCTCGTGTCTTTGGCAAACCCTGAAGAATTTAGAACCTCTTTTAGTTGTTTAATTTTACGGATGTTACGAGTGCTAACATTTCCTCATTTCCACAGGATAATTCGAAACAAGATGATTTTTTTCAGGGTAAACTTCATTTAATGTTCTGTTTTTCCGTTACCACTGGCTGTATGTTATATAAATAGCCGATAAAAACATATCCGCTAAAAGAAAAGCATTGAATACCATCGATTTTGCAGACCTAATTACAAAATACATCAGGTTTTGACAGCATAAGGGAAATATGTTCTTTTTTGTACCTCAAGCAATTTTACAATATGACAAGATTGTGCGGACAGAGTCTCATCCATACGCAAAAATCGTATGACGGTCCATCATTTTAGTTAGAAGATCGCCTTTAAAATTTTCCTCTTGTCTGTTGTCTGATATTTAGCATCAGATTGGTTATCATTTTATGAGAAACGTCCTCTTGTTAAAGGAACTTGCTGTGTTAGAAAAAAGGATATTGCGACGGAATGTAATTGCTCATGTGAATAGGTTTCAGTTTATTTAAAAACAGTCTTTACCGAGCCTTAAATATGTCAAAAAGCTCCCTTTTGTTTCCGTGTATCACTGAGAATTATCAGAGCTTTTTAATATCCTGTTTTACGTACTACAACCAAGACAAATTATTTTTTTCCTTGACATCAACACAAAAACACAAATTTTCCTTTTTAGTACTTTAACTTCTACCTTTAATCTTACCTAAATAATGACACCAAATCTATGGGCAGTTGTTTGCTAAATGCGGTCGAAATGATTATGAAAATATTATTTTAGCCACAGGATTTGTTTTAAATATGAAAAGAAACAATAACAAAATCCAGTTTTTTTGCATATTTGTATTTAATGTAGTGCGTTTGATTATTATTATTTCTTTTATTTCAAACCAATTAGTCCATATAAACGTAATACAAGAAAGGAAAGAAAAAAATACACATTACACAAAAAAGACCGGTTCTACTAAACACAAAACCGATTTTGCTAAACATAATGTGTTATTCATACACTATATGAATAAATATAGGTAGGGTTTTTGAGTCTTCACTCATACAAGACTTTGGCATCCTATTGACTGATGTATCTTGATCATAAACAAATATTTACAATATAACAAATTTCCATTCTTCAATTTTTTACCGAACATTCGCAATGGCAGTTTCAGACTTCATTGTTACCAAACATAAGTTTCTGTTTATTATCGGAGGGGCGTCAGCCAATTCCGTGAGTAGTTCCTAAACCAATGACAACATGTAAACCCCAATGTTAATTTGAACAAAACGACTGTTATAAGTGAGCTGTTAAGGGTCACGCAAACCAAACACACACAAATGAAACACTGTAAGAGAGAAAAACAGTTCAGACATCGATAAGGGTTTTGTTGTTTTTTTGCCACTCGGCTGTAACATCATGCATCAGTAGACAATTAATTTCTGTTTACCGAAATGTTAACACTTGGTTTTGTAACTCGGTTAGAAACATTTGTTTATGTATATATATATGTAAGTATATGTGTGCGTGCGTGTGTGTGTGCATACGACGTACATTGTATGAGTGTACACAATATTGGATACAAAATGACCCCCGTATTATGTAACTTTCTATATTGCCTGTGTTATCCACCTTGTAAGGAGACGCACAAACAAGCTCTGGTTTACTGCGCTCCTCTTTCAGTAATAACTCTATTAAACCAAATTGTTTAGCTAATAGCCCTGGTGGAAACTCGGAACCACCCTGGTCAAGCCATTGTTACCCTGTCTAATGTGTCCTTACATAGTGACACTTTTTAGTTCAAGGACACGATATGCCTCTTTTTGTTAGGAGTGCAGTTTTCCTCAATTGTGGCCAGGTTAATGTTTCTGTTAATTGCTAATTACTCCAATCTTCTCAAATCTGTCAGTGCATGTTCCAATTAGGCAGGTATGTGGAAAATTAAACACATACAAGAAATAGGTACATAGTACATGGTGGTATCTTGCTGCACTCCTCCAAAGATGGCTACCCTCGTTCTGTGAGTTTCAACCCCGCTGATTCATACAAAAACATTGGTGTTTTTCAAAAAAGTAAAAAATCATCTCCTTGTTCATTTCTTTCATCAAGTTATCGTTTATTTCATGATCAAAGGTAGTTGAATTGATCGCAGCTGTTTTGCTTTACCCATGCACTTTTTTGCTCAAATGTTGTACATTGATTAAGATTTTGAAATCTGACCTTATTGTTTGAAAACCGACTTTACTGAGCCTAAGATGTGGACAAAAAATGTTTTCTAACTTTTTTTTAACTACCTCGTCGATCAGAACTTTTTTGCCTCCATGTATCACTAACGATTATCTGACCTTTTTTTATTTCCTGTTGTACGTAAACAAATTCAAGACAAATTGCTTTTGTTCTTGACATAAATACAATGACCTTAAGTCCTCTTTTGTTCTATTTTAGCTTCATTGATAACACAAAAACTATAAAAGATTGATTAATGAATGCGAATTTATGATCGAAAAAGGTATGTGTCATTTTGAAAATGTGATTTAGGTCACTTGATTTCTTGCACTTGGAAAGAAACGAAACCCATTAAGGATAAACTCTCGAAAATAAGTATTAATAGTTTTAAGTAGGCCTATGGTTCCAAGAAATAGTGATCTGGGCCGGTTGTGCAAGAGAAAATTAGCTTAACGGCTGGTTAAATGGCGTAGGTAACAAAGACATTCCTTTGTGATGTGACATCATCTAACCTGCCGTTAAGCTCATTTTCTTTTGACCAACCGATCTAATTACCCTTCACAGGTATGTATGTTGTCAATTTATTAACGATCACACACGCTAACGTTTACGGCCACTTACGATGGTAATTTCAGACTATCATTATAACAAACATTACTTTTGTGTGAATGACCAAATATACATAAGCTAAATTGGTGTGAACGTATTGAACCAGCTACAAAAAAGGTTCTCGAGAAATCAACAAGTTTCTGTACTCCGATTTACAAAAGACACCAAAACCGCGAGTCCAAGATAGTTAAATGAAATGCGCCATACAGTGGTTTGTATAGTGGGGATATACATATGGCCAGCCTTTAAAGGCACAAAATCAAAACGACCTAAACAATCGTTAAAATGGTTTATTTGTTGATATAATGAGGAACTTTACAGTTGACCAATGGTACCCTTTCAAACTCCCATGAACTGCGTGGTCCATTTCCTAGCTGCGTATGTTACCAACTATCCAGCTCTGCGTGTGTGGAAATTCCCAGGGCAACAGTTAAAATTTAGATTGGACAATCGGTTTGTGGAGTAACATAGCTTTGCTTGTTTGCATTTTACGGCCCTGGTGATTTCAGATGACCAATGTCACCATACATTATTGCTGTGTTTGTGATCAAAGATACATCAGCCAATTTGATGTCTACTTCCAGAATGTGTGACGACACACAAACCTTAGATAACATTCACTGAACACGCCAAGCTATTTTACTCTACAAACCGCTTGTTAAATGCAGCGTCGATTTTCGATCAGAAAGTAACTTCTAACTTCTATCCTGGGAATTCCCAACATCAGAGGGAGAGAGTGGGTAACACACGGATTCAATGTCAGCTAGAAAAAACATAAAAATATATAAACAATAGACTAATAAAACACATTAAAATGATTTATTGTGGTTCGTCATATAGGCAAGATTTCAATAAAAACGAAACTTTGTGTTCTTGTGTTGATATCAAGAAAAAAAGGTGAATTGTCTTGATTTTAGTGCGCACAACCTGAAATAAAAAAAGTTCTGATAATCGTCTGTGATATACGGAAGCAAAGCAGAGTTGATCGATTAGGTGAAATCACGTAGGAATTTTTCTCTAGGTATTTAAAAGGCCCTGTTAAAACTGTTTTCAAATAAGGGAAAGCTATTTTACATGAGTAATCGCAAACTGTCAGGAAGCTTCTGTGTAAAGATAGAGTGAAATTATATCCATATCATTGGCGTAAAACACCGGACAACAAGAAACAGGGAAATTTAAATAGCGAATTTCTACCTGAAATGATTGGCTATTTATCTGACTATATGTTAAGTTTTTTTGTCGTATTTGTAAAACAACATTGGAAAAAGAACTTATTTTCCCAATGCTGTCAAAACCTAACGTATTTTGTAATTACGCCTGCAACATGAATGTTAACAGGATATGAGTTTTGGGGTTATTTATATAATATACAGCGTGTGGTAACGGTAAAAAAATCATAACAATCAATGAAGTGTATCCTGAAAAAAAATACACCATTTTGTTTCAAATTATCCTTTTGAAATGAAAAAAAAATGTTAACAGTCGTCACATTAATAAATTAGAATAACTAAAGGAGATTTCCAAACCTTCGCGATTTGCCAGACACGATCGTATTGTCTCTCCAGTTTTTTTAATCATCAAGATTTTCTCCACCTCTTTATTAACATTTTTCCCATATATATATTAGATTTTCTCAACCTATTTATAAATATTTTTCCCATATATATATATTCGATTTTCTCAACCTATCTATTAACATTAATATGTAGGGACAAAAGGGATCAAATACCACGAATCGCTTTGACCTTTTGCCAACGAGGTCGTGAGATTGCCTGCTTTGATCTTCTCGACTTTATTCTTAGTTACTTTTTTATAATTTGTAAATAATCAATAATAAATGGTTTTCCGGAAGAACACGTCGCTGTCGATTATCAGAGCCTTTTCATTTCCTGTCGTAAGTAAAGTAAAGATAAATTGCCGTCTCATTCTTGATATCAATATAAAGAAGGTCTTCTTTGGTTTGTTAAATGAATTTAGTTAATCCTTGGAATCAGCCTTTTCAAAATAGGTATCATAAGCAGCGGCAAAAGAATTTGGAATTTAATATTCCTTAAAAGATGACTTTGGTTTATTTCAATGTTTTGGTATTTAGTAAAATATTACTTGAGACACAAACATGTCTTCAAAACACTTTTCGCATTGACATAAACAGATCTTCTTTCGTGTTTTTTTTAATTAACTTTATTTTATTATTTAGCTCAGTTTGCTTCAAAAGAGATATCACAGGTTACTACAACGATAGGACTAAAGTTTTATTTAATCGACTTAATTGACATTTCATAAATAATATAACCCGATTCCCCAATGACGTCAAGAAGGGATCCATGGGCGTATAGAAATTATTCTGCACAGAAAAACGATAGATGTGCAATCATTCGTGTCCCTCCAACGTTTGGATTTGTGGCTTATTACCTAAATCTCGTTAAGACTTTTCCTTACCATTTTAAATAGAGCAACACATGAAAAATCCTTTACAACCAAATAAAGTTGACATAGTGTATGTCGGTTGCAAGCTACACACAATTTAACATAGATACCGCCATTTTGACAGTTTTAGGCTTACTTATTGTAAGCCAAACTTTGGTATTTTCAAAATTGGGTGAAAATTAAAAAAACACACACAAAAATCTGTTATCAGGCATTTATTGAAAACTTAAAGTATTTATTGAAAGCTTAAAGCTCAAATTGGGTGTTGTGACCTATTTGACACATCAAGTCAGTATGCACTTAGCGGTTCTGAACAAGGCATGGGTGTTTTTTTAAATGTTATAGAAATATACCGATCAAAATCCATCCCATAGGAAATTTTCTGAGAACTCAGGAGTAAAAACTGCGGGTTGTCTCTTCAAACGGGATCTCCAGACGCCTGATTATCTTAGATGAGGATTATTCTACGCAGATTTTAACATTAAGTGGCATATCTAGAAATCCCAGGCGGTG
Organism: Lepidochitona cinerea; assembly: GCA_963971465.1. Classification (NCBI taxonomy): domain Eukaryota; kingdom Metazoa; phylum Mollusca; class Polyplacophora; order Chitonida; family Tonicellidae; genus Lepidochitona; species Lepidochitona cinerea. Next base: position 11,337,653 of record OZ020559.1, read on the forward strand.
TGGATTTTAGCTTTTAACTTTGGAATTTCTACTGGATTGACTGAATAGGTGTTTCGTGAAGCGAGTAAAACGGATTATATTAGTTCTCTTGTTGAAACGTGAAGAGACGTGTGGCATAACAAATCTGTAAAATATCTACTAATATAGAATATGCTTGCTTTTCTGTGATGTCCACAATGTTTACTTGCGCTGCAGTTATCTGAAATTTTCCATAGTCTTGAGTTGTCTATCTTGATTTGCTGCGAGTTCAAGCATTGAGGGCAATACTTGATTGTGAACTGCTTTTATTGAAGGCTAAATTTAGTTGATATTTCCATTTTGTAAATGGAAAATTCGTGTCTGAAAAACTCTTTAAAGATGGAGTTAAAGCAGATTGAAATCAAATGAGTAAATTGAATGACAGCTTTCAAGATTAGAATAAAAAGTTAACCAGTTGATACGGGTGGATGGAATCATTACAATCTGACCGCAAAAATCGTGATAATTAGAAGATATGTTAAAGAGACTATTTGTGCAAAATCATTTACATTTTTTGCTAAAACTTCTGCTATATAGATAACAAAGATTTGGATTTCGATGAAAGGCGGTAGGACGATTGTTAGCGAACAATGTACAATCAACTAGCCATTAGTTTTTATCCTGTGGCTGAAACTAAAAGTAAACATTTCAGCTGCAAATGAATTAAAAATCGCATTGAACTCGTCATATAACGATCTGTCAGGGGAAAGAAGTTTACCAGGGGCGGATACAGGATTTTGTGAAAGGGGGGGGCGCAAGTCCTATATGCAGTAGGTAGCGGGGGAAAACTATCACAGCATCATAAGGCGTGGGTCCAGGGTCCGCCTAGGCCCCGGAAGCTCTGGGATCCTAGATCGCCGGAGAGGCGTTCTAAGCCATTTCGGCGTGTAAAACTAGACATTATTTTTCAGAGTAGGCCTACATCTTCATAAATATAGCCGGTAAAAAAATTTCTAAGGGAGATGGCGGAAAAATATGTCTTTCAGAAAGATGTTTTAGCTTAGAGCCACGTCTGAATAAACCAGAAGGTCCAATGGGCCTACATCATAAGCGTGATACCTCTATTCCCTCTCGAGTATCACTGATTTTAATCAAGTATTTTAAATTCAACCTAAATAAAACATTACAAAATTGTTTTTGTTCAAGTCCCTGATAATGAATTATCGGCTGCTAACTTTATTTGCGGAAAAAATTAATCAAAATGGAACTGTGTATGTTTTACCTGTTTACGTAATACTCTAAGTAACAATTTGTGAACAGTGGGAGTGCATGTGCTTTCAATCGGGTCCAACAGTCCTGTACGAGTGCATGCACGAAACCAAACATTTCAGTTAAATCCTCATCACGCATTTTTTGGTGTGTGGCCGATTATCCTTGGGCCCAATGCTCCCCGCCATTTGCAACGCTTACATATTGTTTTGACTCTCGTCTCCCCCAGTTACAATATACTTTTATAAGAGTAGGCTACATTTGCGGCGAAGCGGCGAAAATTTAGCGATTTCTCTCTTGATGAAACCCCAGAAATTATATTTTTAGCCTATCTGGTGAGTGAAAACACTACCAGTCCACATCGCTTAGCTTCGTGTGGCTTTGCGCCCCCCCTCCAACCACTCTCCTTACCACTTCTCCAAGAACCTGGTGTTTTAAATAGGCACGGCCCGTACCAATGAGGCAATTATACGAAAAATTTAAATGTGATCGTAGCTCCATATAAAGCTTCCTTCTTCATAGCATTGTAATGTAAGATATTTTCGTTTTCCTACTCTCTTTTTCTCTTTTCCTTCTCTCTTTTTCTCTTTTCCTTTTTTTTTTTTTTTTCGTTTTTTTTTTGGTCGGCTGATAGGGGGGGCGCCCGCCCCCTGCGCCCCCCCCCCCCCTAAATCCGCCACTGTTTACCACTGCTCATTGCAACACCTCCCCAATATGCGTACGACATTGAAATGTCGGAATTTGTTGGATCTTTAATCACGTACCTGAAATACCCTCTGATAGACTGCAGGCCATTTTGAATGCGACGATCAAAAGGGTAGCCGGGAAATAACGGACAAATTCCACATCCTCTTAAGGGCCCTACAAAAGAGTCCACTGTCAATTAATATTCAAAATAAAATTGAATTTTCCATAAATAGCCATTTTAGTTATTTACACTACAGAAAGAATGGTTTGATTTAGTATACCATATTTCATATCCAATGAATGTGTAACTAGGGCCATACATTGAACAATACCGTTGTTGTTTGTCTTGAAAGTTTTGACTGAGCAAACTGTTTTATACCTAGGAGTCAAAATATCTTCACGCAGTATAATTTGTTTTGTTGACAGCAGTATTTGGGTCTGTGACAGAAGGTCAGTAACCTTTCACCTGCTTTCAGTATAAATCGATGACATTCATACGGTCTTATAAATCACTCTTAACACCTGTCCTGTTTCATATTTTAATATCTCTTCACTACTAACAGCACATACATTTCTTTGAACACCTCAAATATCACAAACAGACCATCTACCCATAATGCTCAATCTCAGTCGAGTATCCTGTTTGGTCGTTCATTCCGGAAGTGAGCTCGTCTGTCTGTTTCACTAAAGGTCATTGTCACCACACATAAATGTTCAATAGATAAAGACTTCAGCTTTGATTGGTCCAACATTTTAGTTTCCTTCATCCGTGATATCCGTATATAATGCTCATTTTACTATGCCGACGTTGTATGTTGTACATTTCTCTGGAAAGCTCATATTAAACATAACCATGTACAAAGTAGTACAGTTTGTCCTACAGGGTATGTGTTTTGATTTTGACTACTCGCTCACAACTTTGTCTTTTTTAAGTCCCCACTTTCTTTACAAAGCACCACGCTTCATGGCAAAAAGCCTACTTCTATAACAAAAGTAAAAGCGTTCACCTTCAGCCACTATCTGCCTTCAAAGCATATGGACGGACAAGATTTAGGGATTACAACTAAACATTTGAGCCCCCAAAAAATAGAAAACGCCAGAAAAACAGTTTGCTCACAAATTAATCAAGGACAACCATCCATATGCATAAGATTTCAAAATAATTTAAAAGTCTTTTAAAGTTGATCTGAATTGTTTTATAGTTCTTATTATCACATCAGTTTGAGAGTTTTAAGTTTATTAAGTTTATTGTTGAAATGTATGTCAGGTTAATGAAAATAAAGTTCAAATTAACGGGATGTATATGCCTTTACTATGGGCCTAAATCTACCAAAGAAGATGCTTTCCAAAGAATAAAATGTATGTCTTCTGTTTAATGTGGCATGAACTGTCAAAGTGTTGATATTTTGACCTTAAAACAGAATGTGTAAATTATTGTCTACTTTTCTCAAAACGTATAATTCAGAAGCTTTCTAGTGCTTTTGGTCTCACAAATGTACGATGAAGTATTGTTTTGGACTAACTTTGGCTTAGAATGAATTAATGGTCGTCCCGATTATTTAAATTTTGTTTACTTTTCAAACACGTTTACGGTTGGTACAGTTCACATACTGCATGGATTTTCCTCATTCCAACGCCAATCATTTAGTTTTTCTATGGCATTTAAAGCCTCTTACTGTCGCGACGCTGAGAAATTATCAAAAAAGTGTGAAATTTGGCAGCTCATGCCACTTTAACATTGATATCTACAGATTTGCTAATGCTTTAGATGTGTGTATATATCAAGAGGTTACAAAGAAATGTATTTTGAGTTAAAGCGGTAAAAACAACTCGTACAGTTTAGATAAAAAATGAGTTACAGAAAAGATTTCAAACAATTGTAAGTCAAAAGATCTTGAGTAAGGAGTTTAAACGTCAATTATTGGAACAATCAATCAAAACAAACAGTTTTATGGGGACCTTCAATGGTAAAGTTTAACCTAACACTTCTATTCCAGCTGTGGACGTTTTTGCAACTAACTTCTAAATGGGAACTGCTCACTAGTCCGAAGGTTCACTAGTCCGAAGGTCCACTAGTCCGAAGGTTCCCTAGTCCGAAGGTTCACCAGTCCGAAGGTCCACTGGTCCGAATGCCCACTTGTCCGAAGGCCCACTGGTCCGAAGGTTCACTAGTCCGAAGGTTCACTAGTCCGAAGGTTCCCTAGTCCGAAGGTTCCCTAGTCCGAACATGCCAGACACAATGCGCTATATCTCAAATAAGACCATGCACTATTTGGATGAGAAAAACTAAGCAGTGGTACTGATAGACATTTTATTCAAGCAATTAAAAAAATCTGAGTAGCGGTACGTATACTTGAACAGATATGAAAAATAAAAAGTACTCTTCACGGTTTGTTCAATTTATGGGGTATAAAGGTCTAGATGATATACCTGTTTTTAACACAATTAGAAACTTTTCTCCATGGTTATTTTAGACAAGAAGATTTTTCCGTGTGTTTTAGTGATCACAAATATATATATATATATGAACGTTTACAAAGTCGACACCACGTGTCTTTCTAGATATAAGTATAATGTCATATTTTTAATAATTTTCCCAACTTTTCAAATTATCTGATAAATAAAAGGATCTAAAATTAAACATGTCATGTCATGCGTGTAACCCTCTAGAGTTCCTAAGGAAAAATAAAATATTTAGTTCATCGGTTTATATACCCTGCATCCCTCCTATTTCGTCAGGGAATTCATTGTCTTTCTCTTTGTTAGTCTGCACACCCCCCCCCCCCCCCCCTTGCCCGTGGCTGTGCATAAAATCGTCGAATTATATATTTCCTTTTTCTTTGGAGGGATCATAAATTCCTACCTTTCCACTGTCTCGACTACAGACCAGCAAAGACTAAGGGATACTGTCTCGTGGGAAAATGATGCTGAGGAAACTATCCTTGGGTCTGGGTAGGCCTATGCCCTATATTATTTGGAGGATGATATCGGTACTGTTCTTCGGACTACTGGACCTTCGGACTAGTGGACCTTCGGACTAGTGAACCTTCGAACCACTGAACCCTCTCGTTCGGACTAGTGAACCTTCGGACTTGTGGACCTTCGGACTAGTGAACCTTCTTACTAGTGAACCCGTTTTTCGGACTAGTGAACCTTCGGACTAGTGAACCCTTCTCCTTCTAAATAATGTTAATATATCAGAAAATAAAAAAGGTCCATTAGAGACAAAAATTTAGACCTATTCGAATAGGTAGTTTGTCATCTGTAAGATTTCATAATGCAACAACTAGGAATGTTATTTTATGATTTGGTACGGCGGCTGTCACTTCTATTCCGCCTCCAATGGAATCGATCCTTTAAGAGTCCGTTCTATGACATCCATGATTCCACTTCGCGAAGCGCAGAACATCGGGAAGAATGAATCTAGAGAGATCGCGTTAACCATCTCGGGTCACGTCTCAATAAGTATCAAATGAAAGACATACTGTTGATCGCGTTAGCAATCTCGACTCCCTACTAATGAAGTGATGAAGATACAACTCGTTGACGTCTTTTGTCTGGTAAACTGAACATTTCACAAGAGGAAATCAATTTGACTTTTCAGTAACTAAATGGAAGGTGTACTTACCATATCGGGATCAGGAAGAACTGTTTGTTTCCCCGATTCCCCTATTTACCATGGCGTGATTCTGCAAAAAAACATCGTGAAAAAAGGTACAACAATTTCAACCTGTTTTTTGTTGACAACTGAGGATTAAAATATTAGATATATATATTTTACGTCATGTTGATTTGGACTTTCTTACATTTGCAGCACGTCTACGGCTAGTTGATTTAACATTCTTTGGTGAAGTAATTTTGTACTGATTTGTGGAGATCTTTCGTAGCTTCAAAAGACCACTCGTAAATACCATTTCGCTACAGGCATATCTTACGATAGTCTTGATGATATCACTAAATGAGTTGGAATCTCGAGGAAAATAATCTGACGGATTTACAGTACTTCAAGGATTGAATCATTTGTTTGCAGATTTGAATTTCATTATCAAAATGGGGAATAACACTGATGATTACGGATATAATATAACGGGTAAGTTTATTTCAAAGTTTGATGTTATATTTAAAGTTAGGTTATCATTGCTGTATAATGCGCCTGTCATCGTCTTCGAAATGAGAGAATATATCTACAGTGTTGTATGAGTCCCCAAAACTAATTCGGTTTTTTTATTTGATGGCCTTGTACAGAACATCCTGGTGAGATGGCCTCCAACTCAACCTAAAGCCTGGTTTCTTCAACTGCCGTTTGGTGTTTTTCTCAAGCAGATTATACCAGACTGTTTGCTAGTAAGCTGAAGCAATCGGGCCTTGTGCGCGTGGATTGAAGTCAATACAGGTTGAACATTCTGAGGTCGCAGCATTGTGGGAGACAACCGTTCAGACAGATAGCAATGTTACATTATATTGTTTTATTCTATATATTTATAAGCAGCATTACACCGGGAAATCGTAACCATTTATAAAATAAAACTCGACTCGGCACTTTGTAGCCCCTTCATATATTGTTTTTTAAAATTAGTACAGCTGGAGAGAAATGCTACTGAAATGCCGATATCGACAAAGCAGTGATACAATCAGAGCGTATCAATACAATTTCGGCACCTCGTGGATCAATCAACACACATTATTAACTTGTTGACTTACTTTTCCTTTTGATATACACCATTCAAAGTCCATCTGGGTCCGTCACATACCAATTATGAGGCATATTAACATCCCACACGGTGCTCCGTCAGATTAAATTAATTTATCAACACAGTGGACATGCATGTCACAAACACTTTAACCCAGCCGTGAACAAAACAACATTATGTCATTGTTATAAATCAACATGACAATATGGTCGCTAGTCAATATATTCATATTGACAAGTTGGTGTCCAACACAGTATTTGACATTTACCGAAATTTACGAAACAAATTTGTTAGTTGGTATCCATTGATGTTAAACGAATCCTAGCCCTTACATTATTCTTTCATTGGACACTTGGTTTTGTGTCCAAGGTGTCTAGAATAAACTACATTCCCAGATATCCAGAAACGTCATTTTTAAGTATTATATGTGAATACATTGAATCCATTTTTATGGTTATGAGGGATAAACAAAGTGTCAAATGTTTCGTGTTTATATGTCGTTTCAGTATAACTTTGCTGTTTTCGTCACATTTTTAATGCGTTTAACTTGATTTTCTCATTCCATAAACTCCAGTTCAAAATGGTCACAGGGTGGGGGCAGGGCTCGGCGATTTAGTGGGTTAGAGTGAGTCCTCTCAGTCCCACGATCGGCGCGCCCTAGTGTAACACTCAGACCAAACATTTCTGGATTTTTCACTCGATCGCCGTATGTGGAAGATATTTCCAGGTATGTGCCAGGTATTTGCGTAAGGTTAGAGTTTCCTCCCAATCAATCAATTAGAATGGTCATAAGTACTCCCACAATGTGTGCTGTCTTAACATCGATTGTCAAAATAACATAACATATCTAATGGATGCAATTTTGAAGACAATTGTTACATATATTTACTATTTTTCTTTACAGGCATGGGGGCGAATCTTGAATATGCCCTGTGGGGATGGTGGGTACAGCAGGTGCTTACACCGATTATTGTCCTTGTGGGACTTGTAGGTAATACCATGTCATTCGTTGTGATGAAATCTAAAGCGCTGAGGGATAAATCTTACAGCCATTACCTGTGTGCTTTGGCTGTCTTTGACAGCTTAACTCTAATTGGCAGAGAAATGGACGTGGTAAATGGACTTATTATGTATTTTGGTAACCCGAATATTTTCAGTAATTTTACCCACGGGACGTGCAAGTTGTACAATTTTTGTGAACATTTGTGCTACCTCATGTCGTCATGGTTACTGGTTGTCATGGCAATGGAACGGATCGTGGCCGTATTCTTTCCATTCAAGAAAACCTCCGTTTGTAATCAGCGGGTGGGCGTGTCTCTTATTCTCACCCTGGTAATACTGCTGTCAATCTCTCAAGTTTTCCGACCACTTATGATAGTTCATGACGAAATTTGCCGAGCTGATTTGGAATTTAATCTTATCTACACTCAACTTCACACCTACTTTTATCAGCTTTCTCTAATATTTATCCTTCCAGCTTTCTTGATTTTACTCTGCAATAGTTTAATTCTTTGGAAAATACACGACATTCGAAAAGCCGCGGATATTTACAGTGATGCTATTTGTACCACTGCAACCACAACTCGACTAACCCACAACGGGACAAAACAACACAAGACAACTTTCATGTTATTGGTGATTTCTTTCAGTTACGTCATTTTCACATTCCCACTAATTGTTTTAACGATCGTTATTCTGATCAAATCAACTCCAGGCGACATTGAAGCTGCTATGTTCCTCGTTTCTCTCAAACCGTATGGAGATGTTTTGGTAGTATTGTCCGAGGTCAGCTATGGAATTAACTTCTTCATCTACGTTATTTCGGGTAAGTCATTCCGACGAGAGTTGCGAAAACTCTTCGTTGGAGATCCACATCCAACCTTCAGCAGTGTGCGGACAAAAGACACCAGTAGTCGTCTGAATCAATGAATTGCCATCAATCGTCAGTAGTGTCCGGACAAAGGACACCAATAGTCGTCTGAATCAGTGAATTGCCATCAATCTTCAACAGTGACCGGACTAAGGACGCCAATAGTCTTCTGAACCAGTGAATTGTCATCAATCTTCAGCAGTGACCGGACAAAGGACGCCAATAGTCGTCTGAACCAGTGAATTGTCATCAATCCTCAGCAGTGTCCGCACAAAGGACGCCAATAGTCGTCTGAACCAGTGAATTGTCATCAATCTTCAGCAGTGACCGGACAAAGGACGCCAATAGTCTTCTGAACCAGTGAATTATCATCAATCTTCAGCAGTATCCGGACAAAGGACGCCAATAGTCGTCTGAACCAGTGAATTGTCATCAATCTTCAGCAGTGACCGGACAAAGGACGCCAATAGTCTTCTGAACCAGTGAATTGTCATCAATCTTCAGCAGTGACCGGACAAAGGACGCCAATAGTCTTCTGAACCAGTGAATTATCATCAATCTTCAGCAGTGACCGGACAAAGGACGCCAATAGTCGTCTGAACCAGTGAATTGTCATCAATCTTCAGCAGTGACCGGACAAAGGACGCCAATAGTCTTCTGAACCAGTGAATTATCATCAATCTTCAGCAGTGACCGGACAAAGGACGCCAATAGTCGTCTGAACCAGTGAATTGTCATCAATCTTCAGCAGTGTCCGGACAAAGGACACCAATAGTCATCTGAATTAGTGAAATATGGCCAACCTTCAGCAATATAGCTACACTGAAAGCACTCAAACTCGTGTTATTGCCAATCTTTGACAGCGTGTCTACGATGGACATTCATAGTTATGTGAATTATAAAAAAAATATAATCAATTTCCATGGTCAAGTCTGTCATCATTTTTTTTATTCAGCATTTTTGTCGTCTCCTTAAAGAATTATTTATATAGGACCATGCTTGTTAAAATTTACCCAGCAATTAAACAGCCCTGTTGGTTTGCAGCAAGTTGGATGTTTGTTCTGGATATTTTATATTTTGATTAAATTTACCTATTTTAATTTGCTTCGTTTTCATTTTCGAAGTGTGTTGGAGGTGTGTTGGTTTAACTCAGAAATACTATTTGATGAAATTATATTGTTATATTAGTTTTTCTTAACAATTCAATTGAAATAGTACAACATGAATGTGTTTAAGTGGCTGCTTTATTCCCCAAAGCTCTTAAGTCTATACTTCTTACAGCCATTTATGTCAAACTATCACAACATTAATTAGAGGGTTTCCATAATAATTCATGTGCATTGACGTCAATCTTATAACCGACAACTTTTGCCAAACATATGCTAAAAGTCAATATATCAGACATGTGCCTTCGTCAATGAAATTATGCACACATGGTAACTCTGTGCAAATTAACAACACAAGTTTACAACAGCTTAAGGCTCTGCTTCATCCAAAGATCCGAACGAGGTGACTGTACGGAAATCCAATTGTCTTCTATCTGATAAAACACATAAAAGACAGGTGCCCGCTAGCAAAATAGTTTTGCCTAAGAAATATATACGAATGCACTAAAGAAATTGTTGTTTTATTATCATACACTAATTCACCTTTATCTTGAGGCAGTCACGAGAACAGAATATAAAATAGTGAAGAGTGGCTTGTTTTTAATATTTCCGGTTAATGTCTTGGGTTTCTAGCTGTCAGCTTTATGCTTGTATACGATATATTTTCTTTAATCATTGGTTGTTCAAGTTGTATTAAAAGTTTATGGGTTTTAAATACTACAGTTATCCAATACCAAATAATAAAGATTCCTCGGAATGATGAGGAAATACAACCTACAGAAAATAATCTTTTCTTATTTGAAAAAAAAAATGAAAACAAGATCGTGTGTACTACACAGCTGTTATCAACTCATTGTATTTCTAGTTAAATCAACTTTGAACCCAGACAAAATATTTAGAGTTGAAATCCTTTTTTATTTAAAAAAAACAATTGGAAACAAGATAGTACATATTGCACAGCTGATGTCAACTCATTGTCTTTCTAGATAACCCTATTTTGGAAGATGTATCTTATTGTTTCAGACGTCCGGATTCGTGATTACTGCCCAAATGATCTGTAATATAACAACATATCAGCTCCGAAAGAAATGTCCTCCAGCGCATTATCGATTCCACAGACCTAATTACAAAATATGTCATCTTTTGACAGCGTCGGAAATTTAGAAACAAATAAAATGCAGGTTTTAATTTGTTGAGAACAGTCTTGCTGTTCAAATATAAACATATCGGGCTTTCCCATTGCATATATGTACCACTGTGAATTATTCAAGTTTTTTCATTTCATGTTTTAATAAAAATTAAAATAAATCGATTCTAATCTACGGCTAAAGAAGAAAAGGCAATGTTTCTTGCTTTTGTTAAACAACTCTTTTTCTTCTCTCGATCTTTAATAATACCTACAAACTGACTGATTCTTATATATGTTTTTTTTTTAGTTGCTGTGATGTGTTGATAGATTTGTGTTTAAACCGCACTCAATATTATTTCACTTAAATGACGGCGATGACGGAGGCTTAAGCTCTTTGTCAAAATGAAATTGATGTGTTGATAGATTTGTGTTTAAACCGCACTCAATATTATTTCACTTAAATGACGGCGTTAACAGAGGATTATGCTCTTTGTCAAACTGAAATTCACCCAAATCTTGGGTGACTGCCTTGACATAGTTTCTTGACCTTCAAGAAAACTTTACAGGGTTCATGTAGTTTACTGTCACTATCTAGAAATACGGTAGGAGCTCTTGATATACTCAAGATAATATGTTTGCTTAATGGTGCATGGGGAAAGCCGATGCTAGAAAAAGGTGGGCTTGGACATGCCTGGGACAGTTGGTGGTTTTTATACGGTAAATCGCCGTATTTTGGGTTGAATACATGTACATGTATATATATTTTTCTTCCAAATTTTATTTCTAGGACTTCATTATTATTTCCTGTTCCAATTGTACATTAATTTTAACCTTAGTGTCTTATTAAGTTGTTTTTCCTTCCCGCTCTATTTAGTCTTCCTATGCTTATATATCTCACAATTTGTGACTAGATTTATTACCCTTTTTACTTTAGTCCTTCTGTCTCCAGACACATTTTATTCTTTATCTCTGCCTCTTTGTAACATATATTTTCCAAATTCTATCTTTTTTGTCCCCTAAGTCAGCCAATTCAATTAGGTCCTTTTATCTCTAGTTTGTATCAATTCTTTTTGTTTCCCGACATATTTTTCCTTTCTATCTCTGTCTCACTTTCCCAACTCCATTTTCCCTTTTCATCTAGTTAGACTAATTAAGTATATTGGCATTTAGGCAGAATGGCAAAACAAGGGCGTGGTAACAGAAGCAGGCAATTTTCAGTTAGCAATAGGCATGGAAATTCAAAATCTAAAAGTCCCCAATATTCAGAATTCTCGGCTCTGGTGAAAGCCCTTTTCAAAATTTTACAATGTCTTCACCACATTGGCATCCTTGAGGGACATTTACGTGACCAAACCCTCCCAAATTCCTTAAATAATAAAATTAAAGAGCTTAATTCTTTTCTTAAACCGGCTCAACGCAATCGGGAAGTTGATATTGCGTTTGACCATGTACACAAAAATTGGGCCCATAGGATCATACAAGAGATGATTTCACATTATGCGGCTTGTTTAAATAGATTAAAAGCACAGGTGACTTCTGCCAGGTCATCCAATGGTCTAAACTTTGACAGTGCTTTCAATAATGCTTTAAAATGGGGCAAACAGAATTATAAAGGTAAATTACAACTTTCGACCATTCAAAATTTTTATTCTTTTCTTTCCATCACTAAATCTGTCACTTCTGCTGCTACTACTCAGTTTAGTCCACCATCGTCTCCCCAACCCCATCCGCCTGTCAGTCCTTCGACATCTGTTATCTCACCTCCAACTCTGCAGTCACAGACCCCTAGGTCTGTAACTTTACCTTCTGTTTCCCCTTCGCCTTTCCCTACTGGTACTCCCCCCCTTAGACCTACTACCTCTGCCCCCTCTTTTTCTTCCCCTCAGCCCCCCTCCCCTAGACCTAGTAGAACATCTGTCCCCTTTCGTCCTCCGTCCTCTCCAGTTTCTACTAGGGTCTCTTCTCCTAGACCTAGTACATCTAGTCCCTCTGCTCCTCCCCCATCCCCAGTTTTGTCTGTCCATTCTCCTATGAGATATTCAGATGCAGTGAGATCCCCTCCGAGGGGTCAGCGCAACCCTCGGAATAAATTAGCTAATTCTAAATTTTGGAAATTTCGGCACACTTCCTCTAATTGGCACCTTCCTAATGTAACTAAGAAAGTTCTTTTACTTGGGGATTCTAATCTTTCTAGAATTAACCTTGACCCCCACCCTGATATGCAGGTAGAATGTTTTCCTGGTGCCAATTTCAATTCATTTCGGACTCTAATTCAAAAGTATCAAGGTCCCAAACCTGAGAAAGTTATCTTGAATATTGGTATCAATAACAAGACAACTACTGAGCCAAACACTTCGTTAACTCAAATGCGCAACATGATGACAGCGGTTAGGAAGACTTTTTCCAACTCGCTCATCTACTTTGTAGAGATCCAGTCATCCACTAAACTGCCGGCCAGTGAAGTTTCGAACCTGAACCTATATAACTCTTCTGCTTCCAAGATGAAGAGAGTTATGGTCATACCAAAAATCCCCAATTCAAAATTTAGAGTATCCACGGACAAAATTCACTGGACCGAAGATACAGCAAATTGCTTGTATACCCACTGGCTTCAGACACTAGATTTAAACTAAATTTGGGACAGGGCATGTGCCACCCTACTTTCGGCTTAGGAAGTAATATTGTTAATCTTAGTAACGAGGAACTCACTGCTGATGATATATCTCTACTCAATAGAGGACTCTCATTTGTGCCTTGCCCTAAAGCATTATCTGATAGGGACTTTTCTATTAGTAAATTAGTGCATGTTATGGAGTTCTCCAGAAATCTTAGTCTGGCTGATATCTACCGAGATTCTAGTGGGGTACGCAAGCCATTTACATCTAAAAGCGGCTATACACCTCCTTCTCACATGTATGATCCAGAAATAAACATTAGTCGTGACTCTGTATCATGGAAGTTTGATGCTTTAACTAATCAGAAAAACCAACATAACCTTACTCATTCAGAATGTCTTGCCTTAAGTAAGCTAAGGAGAAATCCAAACATAGTTATTAAACCTGCTGATAAAGGTTCGGCAACAGTTATTATGTCAAAACAGGATTATATTGAAGAGATAGAACGGCAGCTAAGCAACCCTCTTCATTACAAAAAACTTGATAAGGAAATTTGGCCTGAAAATGTTAGGAAGTTTAATAAAATTCTTGTTTCTCTTCAAGATAAAGGCTTACTTAATGAAAAACAGTATCGCTATTTGGAATCTGATCATAACTCTAAAAACAGGGTCTTCTATATTCTTCCAAAAATTCACAAACCCATTGAAAAATGGCCGAAGCCTACAATGCCCCCTGGGCGTCCTATTATCTCAGATTGTGGCAGTGAAAGTTATAGAATATCAGAGCTAATTGATTACTATCTAAAACCTATAGCGAATCGGCATCCTAGCTTTATAAAGAATACGGATGATTTATTGGCTAAATTGTCTGAGAAATCCATCCCACAAGATGTGATTTTGGTTACTCTGGATGTGGAGTCTATGTATACAAACATTGACATAGATTTGGGTCTTAAATCCATAAAATCAGCATTCCAAAGATATCCTGACCACCGTCGTCCGGATAAAGACATTTTAGAATTGCTGGAACTTAGCTTAAAAGGTAACGATTTTGAATTCAATGGGGAGATCTTTCAGCAAATTAAAGGGTGTGCTATGGGGAAACGTTTTAGTCCTAACTTTGCCTCTATTTTTATGGCTGAGTGGGAGAGTGATATTCTTCACAAATGTCACCTACAACCTTTTATTTACCTTCGGTATCTGGATGACATTTTTATCATTTGGCAACATACGTTGGAAGACCTTCATATTTTCATCGATACTCTTAATTCTCACGACTCAAGCATTAAATTACAGCCTACTATTGATCACACTTCTGTGGATTTTTTGGATGTAACTATTTACAAGGGTCATACATATCATACTACTGGGTATTTAGATTACAAAGTATTCTTCAAACCTACTGACACGCATCAGCTACTACATGCTGGGTCATACCATCCTCCTCACACTTTCAAGGGGGTCATTAAATCTCAGATTTTTAGATTCTATAGAAACTGTAGTTCTTTAGATTTTTTTAACCAGGCTTGTTCTGTTCTTTTTAAAGCTCTCCTCCCTAGGAAGTATTCTATTAGATTACTCCGAAGGATGAAATCTAACACAGTAAGACAAATCATGTTTCCCCCTTCATCCCCCGATACGCTTACCTCCCCTTCACGAGTGTACCACTACCGTCCAACATTTCTCTCAGGTACATCAATGAAATGCCTTAAGACGCGATGCAAACTCGATATATACGTACCCGATCGCGGAACCTTTTTCGGAGAACAAACTCGCAACAAATATCAAATGGCAGAGAACCTTAATTGTGACTCCTCTAATATCGTGTATGTAATCACGTGCAAAAAATGTCGCAAACAGTACGTCGGAGAAACTCAGAATTCTCTACGACAAAGAGCAGCCAACCATTTATCTAGCATAAGACTTAAACATGATGTACCCGTGGCACAACATTTCAATACTCAAGGTCATTCGGTCAAGGACCATTTTGAAATCATGCCTATTGAGAAAATCCCATTTCTCACTTCCGCTGCAGATACGAAGCACAAACGTTTGGAAAGGGAAAGTTTTTGGATTCAAACATTACAAACTATTTATCCTTTGGGTTTGAACTTGGACCCCGGAAGATGTCGTGAAAAAACTATAATACCATTTGTGTTTCAGTATAACAAAGCTAGCATCGCTATGGCCAAGATTATAGTAGAAGAATACAAACTACTTCAAAGTAAACTTGCTCGACCTCTGACCCAAAGGCCAGTCATTGCTTATAAAAAGAACAAGAGTTTGAAAGACATACTGGTCAGGGCTAAACTCCCCTGTCTGCCTTCTACCTAGGTTTTCTGGGAAAGGGTATAGGGGGGGGCATACTATATAGTCTGACGATATTCTTACTATAGCTTAAGATGCGTAAGCATTGTCAATGTAATACAAAGTGTTCCAGAAAATTCTACTGACTAAGGCCAAGCTCCTGTCAGTCGTCAACCTAATGAAATATCATAGGTTTACTTTATTACAACAATTTATGATGGGGTATAAAGGTCTAAATGATATACCTCTTTTTAACACAATCAGAAACTTGTCTCCGTGGTTATTTTAGACAAGAAGATTTTCCCTGTGCCCGTGTGTTTTAGTGTCCATAAATATATATATTTGCCTGTGCCAGGGGTTCAAAATAACCATTGTTTTAAAACAAAAAACTATCCACACATTTGTACACGGTTGGAAGCAGTCTGCAGCATTGTTGAACTTTCTTGATATATATTTTACTTTTATCTTCTAATATTACCTTCCATCTTCAAACACTTCATTAGTTTTCATCTAAAATTATTTTTATCGTTTGAATTCTGTCTTTTAACGTTTAAATATTTTATTGCATTCAATATACAATAGGCTAGGTGTTCCCACCCTAGATTTCTTCTCCAACCTTATATTGTTTCTCTTCAGTTACTGTAATTTCCTTTTGATTTAAGCTCCTTTATTTCAAAACCACAGGATATTTATACCCCAGCTCTCTCTAACCATATGACCTTTTATGTCTAGACTTAACCATACCTCCAATGGTTATGAGTATAAACTAACTTTATCAAGCTTCCATGCTTTAGTTAAATGTTTTAATAGCTTAATCTTCCCTAGTTTACAAAAATATTCTTTAATCACCCAAGCCCTTTTTATTTCCTGTCATTTTTCCATATAAACACAAGAAATTCAACATAACTTTAGACTTTTTTCTACGGCTATTGATAAAGGACAGCAAATCCGAAAGGCCTCTAGCAAAACCGTGTGCGATCCCGTTTTCTGCTAAGTATTCTTTGCTTACTGTAAAACGTTGTATATATTACTTTCTTTTATATTCCTTTTATACCTTTTTCATCTCTTTATATATTTTCATTATTTAGGCTTACTATTGTTTTGCCCTTTTATTTATGAGTTAACCTTATCTTCCATTTACAGCCCTTGTATATTTTTCTTCCAAATTTTATTTCTAGGACTTCATTATTATTTCCTGTTCCAATTGTACATTAATTTTAACCTTAGTGTCTTATTAAGTTGTTTTTCCTTCCCGCTCTATTTAGTCTTCCTATGCTTATATATCTCACAATTTGTGACTAGATTTATTACCCTTTTTACTTTAGTCCTTCTGTCTCCAGACACATTTTATTCTTTATCTCTGCCTCTTTGTAACATATATTTTCCAAATTCTATCTTTTTTGTCCCCTAAGTCAGCCAATTCAATTAGGTCCTTTTATCTCTAGTTTGTATCAATTCTTTTTGTTTCCCGACATATTTTTCCTTTCTATCTCTGTCTCACTTTCCCAACTCCATTTTCCCTTTTCATCTAGTTAGACTAATTAAGTATATTGGCATTTAGGCAGAATGGCAAAACAAGGGCGTGGTAACAGAAGCAGGCAATTTTCAGTTAGCAATAGGCATGGAAATTCAAAATCTAAAAGTCCCCAATATTCAGAATTCTCGGCTCTGGTGAAAGCCCTTTTCAAAATTTTACAATGTCTTCACCACATTGGCATCCTTGAGGGACATTTACGTGACCAAACCCTCCCAAATTCCTTAAATAATAAAATTAAAGAGCTTAATTCTTTTCTTAAACCGGCTCAACGCAATCGGGAAGTTGATATTGCGTTTGACCATGTACACAAAAATTGGGCCCATAGGATCATACAAGAGATGATTTCACATTATGCGGCTTGTTTAAATAGATTAAAAGCACAGGTGACTTCTGCCAGGTCATCCAATGGTCTAAACTTTGACAGTGCTTTCAATAATGCTTTAAAATGGGGCAAACAGAATTATAAAGGTAAATTACAACTTTCGACCATTCAAAATTTTTATTCTTTTCTTTCCATCACTAAATCTGTCACTTCTGCTGCTACTACTCAGTTTAGTCCACCATCGTCTCCCCAACCCCATCCGCCTGTCAGTCCTTCGACATCTGTTATCTCACCTCCAACTCTGCAGTCACAGACCCCTAGGTCTGTAACTTTACCTTCTGTTTCCCCTTCGCCTTTCCCTACTGGTACTCCCCCCCTTAGACCTACTACCTCTGCCCCCTCTTTTTCTTCCCCTCAGCCCCCCTCCCCTAGACCTAGTAGAACATCTGTCCCCTTTCGTCCTCCGTCCTCTCCAGTTTCTACTAGGGTCTCTTCTCCTAGACCTAGTACATCTAGTCCCTCTGCTCCTCCCCCATCCCCAGTTTTGTCTGTCCATTCTCCTATGAGATATTCAGATGCAGTGAGATCCCCTCCGAGGGGTCAGCGCAACCCTCGGAATAAATTAGCTAATTCTAAATTTTGGAAATTTCGGCACACTTCCTCTAATTGGCACCTTCCTAATGTAACTAAGAAAGTTCTTTTACTTGGGGATTCTAATCTTTCTAGAATTAACCTTGACCCCCACCCTGATATGCAGGTAGAATGTTTTCCTGGTGCCAATTTCAATTCATTTCGGACTCTAATTCAAAAGTATCAAGGTCCCAAACCTGAGAAAGTTATCTTGAATATTGGTATCAATAACAAGACAACTACTGAGCCAAACACTTCGTTAACTCAAATGCGCAACATGATGACAGCGGTTAGGAAGACTTTTTCCAACTCGCTCATCTACTTTGTAGAGATCCAGTCATCCACTAAACTGCCGGCCAGTGAAGTTTCGAACCTGAACCTATATAACTCTTCTGCTTCCAAGATGAAGAGAGTTATGGTCATACCAAAAATCCCCAATTCAAAATTTAGAGTATCCACGGACAAAATTCACTGGACCGAAGATACAGCAAATTGCTTGTATACCCACTGGCTTCAGACACTAGATTTAAACTAAATTTGGGACAGGGCATGTGCCACCCTACTTTCGGCTTAGGAAGTAATATTGTTAATCTTAGTAACGAGGAACTCACTGCTGATGATATATCTCTACTCAATAGAGGACTCTCATTTGTGCCTTGCCCTAAAGCATTATCTGATAGGGACTTTTCTATTAGTAAATTAGTGCATGTTATGGAGTTCTCCAGAAATCTTAGTCTGGCTGATATCTACCGAGATTCTAGTGGGGTACGCAAGCCATTTACATCTAAAAGCGGCTATACACCTCCTTCTCACATGTATGATCCAGAAATAAACATTAGTCGTGACTCTGTATCAAGGAAGTTTGATGCTTTAACTAATCAGAAAAACCAACATAACCTTACTCATTCAGAATGTCTTGCCTTAAGTAAGCTAAGGAGAAATCCAAACATAGTTATTAAACCTGCTGATAAAGGTTCGGCAACAGTTATTATGTCAAAACAGGATTATATTGAAGAGATAGAACGGCAGCTAAGCAACCCTCTTCATTACAAAAAACTTGATAAGGAAATTTGGCCTGAAATTGTTAGGAAGTTTAATAAAATTCTTGTTTCTCTTCAAGATAAAGGCTTACTTAATGAAAAACAGTATCGCTATTTGGAATCTGATCATAACTCTAAAAACAGGGTCTTCTATATTCTTCCAAAAATTCACAAACCCATTGAAAAATGGCCGAAGCCTACAATGCCCCCTGGGCGTCCTATTATCTCAGATTGTGGCAGTGAAAGTTATAGAATATCAGAGCTAATTGATTACTATCTAAAACCTATAGCGAATCGGCATCCTAGCTTTATAAAGAATACGGATGATTTATTGGCTAAATTGTCTGAGAAATCCATCCCACAAGATGTGATTTTGGTTACTCTGGATGTGGAGTCTATGTATACAAACATTGACATAGATTTGGGTCTTAAATCCATAAAATCAGCATTCCAAAGATATCCTGACCACCGTCGTCCGGATAAAGACATTTTAGAATTGCTGGAACTTAGCTTAAAAGGTAACGATTTTGAATTCAATGGGGAGATCTTTCAGCAAATTAAAGGGTGTGCTATGGGGAAACGTTTTAGTCCTAACTTTGCCTCTATTTTTATGGCTGAGTGGGAGAGTGATATTCTTCACAAATGTCACCTACAACCTTTTATTTACCTTCGGTATCTGGATGACATTTTTATCATTTGGCAACATACGTTGGAAGACCTTCATATTTTCATCGATACTCTTAATTCTCACGACTCAAGCATTAAATTACAGCCTACTATTGATCACACTTCTGTGGATTTTTTGGATGTAACTATTTACAAGGGTCATACATATCATACTACTGGGTATTTAGATTACAAAGTATTCTTCAAACCTACTGACACGCATCAGCTACTACATGCTGGGTCATACCATCCTCCTCACACTTTCAAGGGGGTCATTAAATCTCAGATTTTTAGATTCTATAGAAACTGTAGTTCTTTAGATTTTTTTAACCAGGCTTGTTCTGTTCTTTTTAAAGCTCTCCTCCCTAGGAAGTATTCTATTAGATTACTCCGAAGGATGAAATCTAACACAGTAAGACAAATCATGTTTCCCCCTTCATCCCCCGATACGCTTACCTCCCCTTCACGAGTGTACCACTACCGTCCAACATTTCTCTCAGGTACATCAATGAAATGCCTTAAGACGCGATGCAAACTCGATATATACGTACCCGATCGCGGAACCTTTTTCGGAGAACAAACTCGCAACAAATATCAAATGGCAGAGAACCTTAATTGTGACTCCTCTAATATCGTGTATGTAATCACGTGCAAAAAATGTCGCAAACAGTACGTCGGAGAAACTCAGAATTCTCTACGACAAAGAGCAGCCAACCATTTATCTAGCATAAGACTTAAACATGATGTACCCGTGGCACAACATTTCAATACTCAAGGTCATTCGGTCAAGGACCATTTTGAAATCATGCCTATTGAGAAAATCCCATTTCTCACTTCCGCTGCAGATACGAAGCACAAACGTTTGGAAAGGGAAAGTTTTTGGATTCAAACATTACAAACTATTTATCCTTTGGGTTTGAACTTGGACCCCGGAAGATGTCGTGAAAAAACTATAATACCATTTGTGTTTCAGTATAACAAAGCTAGCATCGCTATGGCCAAGATTATAGTAGAAGAATACAAACTACTTCAAAGTAAACTTGCTCGACCTCTGACCCAAAGGCCAGTCATTGCTTATAAAAAGAACAAGAGTTTGAAAGACATACTGGTCAGGGCTAAACTCCCCTGTCTGCCTTCTACCTAGGTTTTCTGGGAAAGGGTATAGGGGGGGGCATACTATATAGTCTGACGATATTCTTACTATAGCTTAAGATGCGTAAGCATTGTCAATGTAATACAAAGTGTTCCAGAAAATTCTACTGACTAAGGCCAAGCTCCTGTCAGTCGTCAACCTAATGAAATATCATAGGTTTACTTTATTACAACAATTTATGATGGGGTATAAAGGTCTAAATGATATACCTCTTTTTAACACAATCAGAAACTTGTCTCCGTGGTTATTTTAGACAAGAAGATTTTCCCTGTGCCCGTGTGTTTTAGTGTCCATAAATATATATAGCCTCTAAAAAGCTTGAGGAATAAACAAAGTCGACTGTTTCCGTTTTAATTCAATTGAGCAAGACTTTGAAAATGAAAACAAAAGCCTGTTCCTTTGGCATCTTCTCTAAGAAATGCCACGCAATATCGAAATTCGAGTCTCCAAGTAGGGGAAAATCTGGCATCCATTAAAATCCGATCAAAGTGTAGCGCGTTGACGTCACTCATAATTCACAGGAATAACCCCCATGGGACTGACCTAATTTTCTTACATATTGAGAATAAAAAATCGTCAAATCTATAGTCAGTGCATCGCCTACATGTTGATAGCTAACAGACAATGCGTTTGTATTTGGTATTCTAATGCCTTTAACATGGTTAGATGTAGCAGACAACGGTGTGTCTTCCGGGCTCCATGTTGTCAATGTGACACTCTTAATATAACATTTTGCAGAAATTGATGAGTTTGGGCCATTTGTCTGTCAGGTTTAATAATATGTTGATACATTTTACCTTTACCTCTACATCATTTATCCAAGGTAAATAGTCTGCCGCGACTGGTTCCGTTATTTTCTATCGCCCTGGGGTGTCATTGAAAAGCCAAACATAACAATCCCTCATAGTTCGACAGAGGCTGTTCTACAGCTAACCGGCCGCTGAATGTATTAGGCAGCCGACATTTAGTGCTGGCGATAGGTGCCATACCCTGGGACCAAGATTCGATTCCCGTTTCAGGTTTCACCCGAAATCGGTAGAAGAATTTCTGCCAGTTTTCTAGAAGGTATATTAAAAAAAAAATAACGGGAATACTGTTATACTCACTTTCTAAAAGACACTAATTGATAAGACAACACACACTAATTATATACACAGCTGTCCTCTTTAATAGTATTATCTTTTGACCTTACTTTGTGGTGTTGCTTTAACCATTTCTCATTAGTTTCAAACATTTCTTACTGAAATATCTATTTTGTGATAAGCTTGAGAAACAACTTTTCCATAAAATATAAGTAACAATAAAGTGATGGGATGGCAATAACACGTTCCCATCGCGATAAAGCTTTACAAACAACACGTGTCTTCAAACAAAATTGATGTCGTTGAGAAATAGCTAAGAATCCAGGTATGAAATACAAAAGATTTTTCGTGTGATCGTATATTTACTATAGCGGCCCATTGTCCATTGGTAGAGAGCCGGGGATTCTCGAAGCAAAACGGTCTGAAGAGTTGAGCAAAAATGACCAAACATAATAGTAACCAGTGGTGAAATAAAAAAATTCGAAATTTACCAGTAATGAAATAAATCACCTTTTTAGGCATAACTGGGGGTTTTGTACTTCACTACTGGTAGGCCTATATCACTACTGGTTTTATATCATTACTGGGCGTTTTTTACTTCACCACTGGTTGTTTTATGTGACATATATCATTACTTGATTTTATTGCACTACTGGTTGTAACACCCGTTTTCCTGCACACAGATCCAAGTCAAAAAGACGAAATGCTTACTTTTCTTACAACAAAAAACCCAAACAAGTTGCCCCCGAGAGGCATGTATTTTTAAAAGAAAAGCCAGTGAACAAATGTACGCGACTTAATAAAGGTTTGACCTTGCTGTGAAGTGAAATTGTTTTTTACAGCTTGTACCACGTGATCTGTCTCTCGAGGCTGTCACGATAAGCAATCATCGTAATTCTGTTGTGATAAGTTCTTCCAGACACTTCCGTATAGCTTCAATCGTATAGTTTTCAACTGTACTCATTTTTGGGTATATTTAAACAATAATGTAATATATTTGATACAATATATACATGACTCAAATTCTAAAGATAAACTTTGACTTCTAAGATCTCCAGTTTTGTAAAACTAGATAATTACATAAAAGATGGTTCTTACGCAACTGCTGTCAACTCGTTGTCTCTCTGTATAAACTTAATTTACCTGTTGTGTCCATATGTCTCATTTGTCAGGATTTCTTACTGCTTACAGTGTTGACCAAAAACAACACATATCCGAAAGCAGAAAAAATGTCTTGCACAAATTATCGATTTCTTCCAAAATACAATGTACATGTATGCTCATTACTGATAGAAATACATGTGTGTCTCACATACATGTATATTAACTTATTATTATATTTTATTTATTTATTTCACTGATATATCAATCAATATAAATAAATATTTACAAAGTATAGAAAAAATGAGTGAACGTCCAGTAAATTTGTGCAATAGAATTGGAAACGATGACACTGAAACACGATGGTAAATGTGATAAATTGATTGAATGTTTTGAACCTAAGAATGATATGATATTGCTTTTCACAATATCTTTATATAACACATGGAATACCGAAACGATACTTCTGAGTTGATGTTTCTCTCGATCGCTGTATGGGGAAGAGTTTCCAGGCACTCGCCGAAGGTCCTCCGGGCAAAGATCTCGGTGTCCTCACCCACTAACAGGGCAACGCCGCCATTTAAGTGAAATAATCTTGACTGCGGCGTAGAACATCAACGTTTTGCAATCAATCTTCCATGCTGTAAGAACAACCAAGATAACCAACAACTCAATTCTTTAAATCCAGTGAGTGAGTGATTTGGGTTTTACGTCCTGCTCAACAGTATTTCAGTTACATGAAGACGTTGTCTCCTCGTTTAGGTGCTGCCTCACCGAGACGACTTGCCGAAGACAACCAGCAAGCCCCTCACCCATTCACAGAATACTGACACCGGGCCAACCAGTCCCTGCTCTAACTCCTATTGCTGAGTGCCAAGCGAAGTAGCAGCAGCTACCACTGTTAAAGTCTTTGGTCTGACTCGACCCAGGCTTGAACCCGGATCTCCCAGGCCTGAAACGGACGCTCTACCGACTGAGCTATCGGGGCTGGTTTCCAAACAAGGAAGACGTTTTATATTTTTTACAGATGTCGATCTGAGTTCTCTTAAGATATTTCGAAAAGACTGGGGTTCCATAAATTGGTCTAGCCTGTAATAAAATGTCTTTCAGACTTTTAGCTTTGTAGGTAAAGCGTTTTATTTCAAGGTCCTCAGAAATGTATTATTAACACCTAAAATCGTGTTATGTATGTGGTCAAAAATTACCAAGGTGTTTTTACTACCTGTAGTTTTATTCTGCTCTCATCAGACGACCGTAATCATACATAACTCTTCACTTTGACGTCAAACGCCTGACAACAAACCAATCGATCTGAATCCCATATTAAGCTCATTTTGTCTAAAAGTTTGCACAAAATATTGATCATTGAACTTTATCCCAAGCAATCAGTTTCACACAGAAATGAGCTACATGGAAAAGCGATTGCAATAATGTCCACATTTTTTGTAAATATCATCAATTTTTCTTGTTTTTGTATTTGTTTTTTCTATATTTCATAGTTGGTCATTTGTTACATCACCTAATGTTTCAATATAATTGGACAATGGACCGCCATAGTAAATAATTACACATATTTGTGTTAAATGTCACTGTTACTAAAAGCTTTTAAATTACATAACAACTGCATTCAAAGCGCTTAATCTTCATTATTGAATAGATTCGACTCTATTGAAAACTCTATTAATCCTCCGTTGTCTACAAAAACAGGTTGGAAATGCTGTACCTTATTTTTCACAATGTTTTTGTAGAATCATAAAATGTCTTTCACTCGCTCAAACAATTAAACGTCACGGTAAAACATAAAAAATAGTGGAATTGGAGAAACAAAGATCTCTACGGAAGCCGGTTGTTGCCAAATACAATTTTTGAAGAAACTATCTCATGTTAACTCGTAATTACGGGATGATATCGCGTAATTACGAGAGTTTCTTAAAAAAATTGATTTGGTCGTGGCACTAACCGGCTTCCGTAGATCCCTTCCTGAACCCCGATATGGTAAGTACATATTCCATGATATGGTAAGCACACATTTAACTCTATTTAAAAAATCAACAAATTAAAAAAAGAAAACATAACAGGATTGCTTCAGCTACATTGCTTGGACGAGTATGCCTCACGTAAATACCGTCATAGAGAAATATCATGTCAGATTCTGGTGATAACCGAAGCTGATTCGGAATGACGTCCAAAACCTTTAAGCCTCTGCTAAATACAATATATTTTTTATAAGTTCTTATGTTTTATAAGTTCTTATGCTGTTTATCCGAACCTTTAAATTGACAAGGGCTGTGAAAAGTTTAACATTCTATGAACCCGAAAATACTTCAGACAAGAGGTTGATCGATTATTATTCCCTGACGACGTTAACTCTTTCACTGGAGGTAAGTTACCCAGGGATACCGAGGGGCCACAGTGGAATTGTGAGACAGCTTATTAATTGATTGGAATCTAAGTAACAGTCAATGTGTAACATTAAATTCTGGTAAAATTTACTTCTTGAATTTAATTTTAAAAAATCATTCCAACTAATTATTTTTTTACCATTTTAAGACCATTAGCATCACTTTGTCTTGGAAGCAAACAAATTCATCCTTGAGACTGATAGATTTATAATCAATGCAGTTAAAATATAAATTATAAATATAAATATAAATTTTTCTCAACATCGAACGGTGATTAGTGACTGTATATTGCCTAAATTTTCTTTAAAAACACCCCGTTTAAACAAGAAGAACTTCCTATAAGATCCCAATATGACATAAAAAACGCAATTGAAAATATGTATTTTTGTTAATCACCAATCGGACATATCTTCGTATTTGACGTCATATATAGAGGTTATCTAACGAGAGCCAGTGTGTTACGATGAATATCACTCGAGTCTATTAATTTTTAAAGTCACGAGCCTCTGGCGAGTGACTTTGGAAATTAATAAACGTGAGTGATATTCATTGTAACACACTGGCTCGAGTCTGATAATCTTTTTCTCAAACTACACAAAAGATACAGCGTTTTATAAAAAAACACGGCTCTACTTAAAAAAATGTTTGGCGACGTCGCTCTATTTTCAAGAATGGCTCTCCGAAAAAATACTCAATATGACATTGTGACGTCAGAAATTACGTCATCAACGACGGCATCCCAGACCCTTCAATATATGGCTGCTTCTGGGGCCGGTTGTTCAAATAAGGATTGACTTCAATGTTTCTTCGGTTCATCGAGTTATGAACGAACTTGCCTCTGTGCAAACTAAATAAATCCGCGAAGCGGTTTATGAAAAGTTTGCACAGAGGCCAGTTCGTTCATAACTCGATGAACCGAAGAAACATTGAAGTCAATCCGTATAATTTAATTACTATCCCCA
Source organism: Lepidochitona cinerea (assembly GCA_963971465.1). Lineage (NCBI taxonomy): Eukaryota > Metazoa > Mollusca > Polyplacophora > Chitonida > Tonicellidae > Lepidochitona > Lepidochitona cinerea. The sequence goes on from OZ020559.1 coordinate 11,364,179, forward strand.
TATACTTCGTAACCAATACAAAATATCCCAAATAAGTGATATATTGCATTTTCAAGAATCAAAACCAACAAACGCGCGCAAAGCTACACGTAATGACAAAGCTGTCTACCAAGTGACGTCACAATCACCGGCAAAGACGATTGTAGGTGATGACGTCATCTCGCGTCATAGCGTTGAGCCTGTCAATGCAGTTGTGCTGACAAGAGTGCAAATATTTTCGTATGCCAACATAATAAGTTCTTCTTCATTTCTTTGAAATCTTATCGGAATGAAAAATAAATGAGCAGGTATTTATTCAACATATTTTCAAATTAATTGCATTCTCCGTTTTAATAAATATCAGTAGGGCTATTGTTGTTTCGTCAGTGCGTCACGTATGTCGTTGTCAAAAGTAGTCCGGAGCTGGTTCGTTCATCGGGTTATGAACGAAAGCAGATTAGCCAATCAAATTGCAGTATTCGTCGTAAACACACTAGAAATTAAATTATAAGTGTATTAGACTTAATACCGGTATAACTTTGTAACGTCACAATTGAATTTCTTTGTTACGTAACGTCATTTAGACCGGTATTAAGTCTAATACACTTTTGAACAACTCAGCCCTGGACGCATGATCTTAACATCATGACTGATGACGTAATTCATTTGTGACGTCAGTTTTGACAGATCTTTCGTGAGGTCATAGCGTTATATGGGCCATAATTTCACACGTTGATTATGCAAAAAATAACACACTGCCTGGGAGTGGAATTATTGGGGGTGTAGTGTGAGAACAGACATTTCAACTCTTTCGTCACCATTCCAACCAATCACGACGTTGAGTTGACACAATGTCGGTTGTGCATTACGTCAAAGCGTAATAATGTACATCTCAGATACCAACTATGACTTCACAGCGATAATCTAATTAATTTCCGTACATAGGTGGATTTTGTAGTTATTCACCAGAAATCTCATTTTCTTTTTTGCAGAGTTCGCGTAATGCATGTACATGTTCTCACAAAAAATGTATTGTCTTAAACTTGTCAATTATCAATTGATGTGCCGTGGCCTTTGTATCGACAATACACCGACCCTGAATGGAAAATAGTACCAGTTCATCTTTGAAAGCAATCTGTATTTCAAACAAGAACTTTCATTAAAGCTAAACGGCCAGCAACATTTATTCAGTTGATTAAATTCGTTAATGGTATTTGTGACGGATTTAAAGGTAATCTGTCAGAGTTCGATGGTCATTCTGAAAAAACAAAGATTGGTGGTCCTTGAGTTAAAGTACATAAGATTTAATGGCTAGGTAGCCTACAAGTGGTGAGGGTTTCGTCAGACAAAGCAGTGAATCAATTGCAAACTCTGGATATATCATGGATATATTTTGTCAATCGTCAACCTAATGAAATACCATTAGTTTAGTTTATTTCAACAATTCTCTTATTAACACAATATGTAGCCGAATATAAATGAAATCCTCTGTTTAAAATTCTGACCGATGCATTTACAGGGACGCACTAGTTGGGTATGGATTTGAACGTTGAAATCCCGGACTATATGAAAATGGGTATGAAATTACCTTGGGTCAAAATCACATAATGTAACTGTACTATTGTTGCGCTTGTGCATTTCCCCCCAAAAGTGAGACCCTATAGTTTGAAGACTCCGACTGGAAGCCATGCTTGATAGTATTCGTTTAATTCGGTAGATATTTAGGTTTACCCACGTACATGTATGGTCAAATTAACCAGACATCAAGATTCTTTACTGGGTGAGTCATTGAGTGAAGATTTAACGAATATTCTAGAAACAATGCAAAATATCCAACAAACAAATCGATCTCAATCCCATAGTAAGCTGATTTTGTCTAAAAGTTTGCACCAAATATTGATCATTGAACGCTATTCCAATCAATCAGTTTCACACAGAAATGAGCTACATAGAAAAGCGATTGCCATAATGTCCATATTTTTTTGTAAATATCATCCATTATTCTTGTTTTTATTTCTGTTTTTTCTTTCCATATTTCATAGTTGGCCATTTGTTACATCACCTAATGTTTCAAATTAATTGGACAATGGACGGCCATAGTAAATAATTACAAGTATTTGTGTTAAAATGTCACTTTCACTGAAAGCTTTTAAATTACATAACAACTATATACAAATCACTTAATCTTCATTATTAAACATATTCGACTGTATTAATCTTCCGCTGTCAACAAAAAACAGGTTGAAAATGTTGTACCTTATTTTTCACAATGTTTTTGTAGAATCATAAAATGTCTTTCACTCGCTCAAACAATTAAACGTCACGGTAAAACATAAAAAATAGTGGAATTGGAGAAACAAAGATCTCTACGGAAGCCGGTTGTTGCCAAAAACAATTTTTGAAGAAACTATCTCATGTTAACTCGTAATTACGGGATGCTATCGCGTAATTACGAGAGTTTCTTAAAAAATTTGATTTGGTCGTGGCACTAACCGGCTTCCGTAGATCCCTTCCTGAACCCCGATATGGTAAGTACATATTCCATGATATGGTAAGTACACATTCAACTCTATTTAAAAAATCAACAAATTAAAATAAACACAACAGGATTGTTTTAGCTACATTGATTGGTCGAGTTTGCCTCACGTATATATCGTCATAGAGAAAGATCGTGTCAGATTCTGGTGATAACCTAAGCTGATTAGGGATGACGTCCAAAAGCCTTCAAGCCTCTGCTAAATACAACATATTTTTTTCTCATTCTTATGTTGGTTATCCGAACCTTTAAATTGACAAGGGTTGTGAAAAGGTATAATATTATATTATCGCCAGGCGTGAAGCCGTTGTGTGTTATAAGTTTTTCTTTGGTTCTGCCATTAGCAATGTGCGACACGATTCTATTCTGAAGTACACGAGATAATATATATCGAGATAGCTATCGCATTGACTTGTTTTCGTTGGTCGTGAACGTCATTCTTTGTTCAGGCGACTCCATAAGTAATTACAATTTTTACATAAATGTTTTCATGAACGTCAACTGTAGAACAATAATGATGGTCCTCAACTTAAAAGACAGGAGGTCTTAATAGCTTAATTGTTATAAATAACGATATGCGTTCAAACGGCGGATCAATGATTTAAGTGGGCGAAGATTGCATCAAACTGGACCCGAAAATACTTTAGACACAAGGTCGATGGACCACAGTTGGGTTTTGAGTCAGCTTATTAATTGATTGGAATCTAAGTGACAGTCAATCTGTAACATTAAATTGTGATACAATACCACTTCATCTGAAAAGCAATAAAATTCATTCTTGAAACTGTTACAGGTAGATTAATAATCAACGCAGTTAAAATATAAATACCATTTTTTTCTCAACATCGAACGGTGAGTAGTGACTGTATATTGCCTAAATTTTATTTAAAAGCATCCAAATGCGTCATAGAAAATGCAATTGAGAATGTGTATTTTTTGAGTCACCAATCGGAAATATCTTCGTACTTAACGTCATATTAGACAACACTTTCGTCGCCATTCCAACCAATCACGACGTCGTGTTGACACAATGTCGGCCGTGTAATACGTCAAAGCGTAATAGTGTACATATCAGATATCAACGATGACTTCACAGCGATAAGCTAATAAATTTTCGTACAGAGGTCACAAAGAAAAAATGCCTTGGGTTGTGTAGTTATTCACCAGAAATCTCATTTTCTTTTTTGCGGTGTTCGCGCAATACATGTTCTCAGCAAATTGATTACAAAACAGAAGGTGTTGTCTTAAACTTGTCAATTGCCAATTTGAGGTTGACGTGAACTTTGTACAGACTATACACTAGCCCTGAATGAATCCAATGTTACAAGTCATCTCAGCTGACACAAAAAGTTGGAGACGAAAATATTAATTCAGAAAAATAATTTCATTTTTTATGACACGTTTTAGTTCTCACTCAGTGAAACATTATCTCAGAAGGTCAGCTGATTGACAGAAAAAAATATCCATTAGTTGCCTACTTTATGGGATTAATTAACAATAGAAAATCCTCTTGTGCATCAAAAACAAATATTCCTTAGTTGCCAACACATACATATTTATTGACTTGATGGGATTAATGTTGTTAACAATACAACGTAGACCAGAGCAAAATAGCGGCAAAAATATAAATCTGAATTTATTAGAAAATGTAGAGTGTCGGCATTTTTAAATATTATTCTGGAGTATCTCAATTCAGCGGCATTGTGTTCTTTTTACGGAAGGTTTGATTGATTTCTTGATTTCAGGTGTCATCTGTACATTCAGGTTTATTGAACGGACATAAAACTGTCCATACATTGACCCAAACCAACGTAAACCTGTCCCTTAAATAAAACGACCCGAATTCAATGGGTCACAGTTCAGCTTATTTAATCAGTGAACAGAAAACATTACCAGTTCATCTTGAAAAGCAATCTGTATTTCAAGCAAGAACTTTCATTTAAGCTAAACGACCAGCAACATTTATTCAGTTGATTAAATTCGTTAATGGTATTTGTGACGGATTTAAAGGTAATCTGTCAGAGTTCGATGGTCATTCTGATAAAACAAAGATTGGTGGTCCTCAAGATAAAGTACATAAGATTTAATGGCTAGGTAGCCTACAAGTGGTGAGGGTTTCGTCAGACAAAGCAGTGAATCAATTGCAAACTATATACCTTTGATCATGGATATATTTTGTCAATCGTCAACCTAATGAAATATCATAGGTTTAGTTTATTACAACAATTCATGATGGGGTATAAAGGTCTAAATGATATACTTCTTTTTGCACAATTAGAAACTTGTCTCCATGGTTATTTTAGACAAGAAGATTTTCCCTGTGCCCGTGTGTTCTAGTGATCATAAATGGTGAAGAACTTAATAGACACTTGGGTAAAATAATTAGATGGATTTGTCAGTTGTTAGGACTGATGAAAGATGTTAAAAGGTTACACACATAGAAATATTCCTTACCTGTCTGTTTCTTGGAATCTTAGAATTGGATCATTTTCCTTCATTCTGATTGCAATTATATACCAAAGGCAATTTCAATATCATACAAATTAGTTTTGTACCATTAGGCATGAGTAATGAGTTCATCAGAGACACGAAACATGATCACTGCTAAGAGAACTTATAATTTGGGCACACGTTAGCATTAATTACATCGTTAGATTCGTTAGCTAATCGCTTGACGTCACGACCACCTTGAACAGATATGATTAAGACATAGTTATATCCGTAATTACTCAGACCTCACCTTCTAAGGTCGCATGCGGTCACTGCCTGGTTTGCGGCAATCAGAACGGTTGCTTTAAAATATCTCCCCTTATTTGTGTTGAGTCATATCATTGATTGGGTAATGATTCCAAGCGTGACCTTTTTTGGTTGTTTGGTTGGTTGTTCTATTGGTTTCCTATAGTGAGTAATAATTACCTTGACCGGTTAAGAAAACTGTGATAAGTAACCTTTAATGTATATGCTATGGGCAATGTTTTTTTTAATTTGTTTTATTTATTTGTGTGTCTTCTGCATGTAACATTTTCTTTTCGGTTTTATTGTATCACAGTATGTTTTTACGTTGTGTATTTCTGACACCTGTGTTAAGCGGTATACATTGTCTGCCAACCTGTATTTTACAAGTCTGTTTAATCACATTATGTACAACTAATACTAAATTTGGCGCACTTCATTCAACAAAATGCCCCGGCCAAAAAATAAGTTTTTGTACTAATTCAATGGATATCTTCACCAGACCAAGGAGTTCAGGAGTTAGTATCTCTTGTTCGTTGTGTTTCAGAGAAATAACTTTTAACTGATAGTCAAACAATGATTATTTTATATGCCAAGTTTATTGAGAGAGAAAATATCATGTGAATCAATCGGTATAAATAGGACTTCAATATGCAGCCGAAAATAAATGATACCCTTTACTTAAAATTCTGACCGATTCATTTACCAGGATGTGTGATGGATTTCAACGTTGAAATCCCGGACAATATGAAAATGTGTATGAAATTGCCTTGGATCTTTTCATACATTTGCTATAAGAAAGGCAGTTTACAGAGTTTACTACAAGTAAAACCACTGGAATTAAACGTAGGACACTTTGTACACGCTCAGTTAGGTTTCAAATATGTGTGTAACACATACTAAACATCGGACGGCCCATAGCCCATTGACGACAATTATTATCTAGCTTCAGAATTGGATTACGCTCGTTTCCAGACTTTTTGTCCGTGTTCTACTCTTAAAAATGTATCGACAGGCTGCAATATATAACACTGGCTCAAAAGGTTCAAATCATCAGTGCGCTTGTGTGCATGTTTACATTACGGGTACGAAACAAAGCTAAATTTTAAATAAAAAAATACTACATGATGCCAAATCTTAAAATTTTATGCAAAAATAGCACGTTCCGCGCCTGCTTCTATATATGAAAAATACAGAAAAAGTTAAACTGTGAAAAGTATTCTTGATTTTCGCAGGGGGTGTATCTTTAAATACTATTGTTTAGGTAATGAGGGACAGATAACTATTACTTTTAGGTGGATCAGATTATCATGGATCAATGCAACTTGTCATATTTGGGAAATGAACAAGATTTATTTCTTGATTCGCGATGGCGCTTAAAGTTTGTGAGAGAAGATTGCGTTAACAATATGCTACACGTTTGTTGCTAAGACAAGGGGCTGGCTCAACGAATAAACTGACTTTCTTATAGCAAATGTATAAAAAGCTACGGCGGCTAGTTGGCCTCTAATGGTATCATTTTTAGTTGTAAGAGAATCGTTTTGCTGTTTAATTTCCACTTTCCATCCATTCTTAAATAATTTTCGATTATCTTTATTTTAGGCAACATCAATTGCCAAAATTGACGCTTTTTGCATATCTTTTGATTGGCAAGAAGATCGGATCACCCAAAATCAAAACATGGGCTTTGGAAAAACGAAAAATCGATTTAGTCTGTGGTGTCTGTAAACGTTAGTTTATTTTACATCTAAGTAAGTTCTAAACATTACTTTAGCGCACATTCCCGAGACAAGTAGCACTAAAAAACTAAATAGCCCATTAAGTTAAATGTATTTTAGGTGAAAACTATCAGGAACGGTAAGGAGGGTCCCATATGATTTGAGTTTTGATTAATCACTCACTATATAGTTGCGGTTTTATTATTTATTGAATAAAATCGTTGAAATACATGTTTTACTGAGTCAATACACGTGCATATAACAACAACAGCCAAAAATAGTGGACTAATGACTTCTATATGTAAACATTTTTTTGGAGAGTATTTTTTGTTACTTTTGGGATATTACTTCTATATGTAAACACTTTATGGGAGAGTATTATAGTTATTTTTGGGATAATATTTGTTTGAAAACAGAAGACGCTCTTCAGTCAATTCGAACCCAGCCATGATATTGATTCAGCTGATCGAATGTTTATTCGCCAATTATAAGGAACTATATGTACAGAAAATATCTAAGAGTTGAATACAATGAAATAATTATTTGGCGGTTTCTCCTATCCAAAAAAACTTGTCGAGGTACAATTCTTCATATGATTTTAGATTGTAAGCGTATTGCAGTAGATATTTTATGCCTAAACACACAAACGGAAAAGTAGCAGAAATAAAAAAACAACCCCCAAAAAACATTATTGAACCATAACTTAATCTCTTTTTTTATCTTCGCATTTATACAAAATACAGTCTCTTTTACCAGACCAAGACTGTGTAGTGTGCAGCCTTTCATGAAAAAAATATCGAGATTTATGGCACCCTGGATTACAACGGATTGATTTTTTATCCACTTCATTAGATTTATTCCACACTTAAAAGTAAATGAATTCAGTTGAATGTTATGGACTTGATCCATCGCCTTAGCTTTTATTGTCAAACAAGAAGGATTGAAACTTCATTCTTGCAGATTTTTTTTCTCAATACGTTTCTGTTTTGTATCTGAAGCATTGGAGTTGCAAACGACACAACAAGCGTATCAGTAATTACCGTACGAATGATAAATCTTAATTTCTGTAAAAAAAACTTTTGAAATTGGATGTAACAGGCGAGATGGCTTTTATACTTCTAGTTACTTTATTTGACCGTTGAGTACAACTTCACGGATCAAAATGTGCGTTCCATAGATTTGAATACCGGTAACGACATACAGATTATTGTTGATATAACAATTCAGGTAATCTGGCGTGTATGTGCATTTTACTCGACAGATTAGCAAAAGCTTGACTTTCGGTTCGATTTTTTCTTGCTGACTGGCCATTTTTTATTTAAGACAAGACCAGATTTTGTTTAAAACGGTATGCTGTTACTTCATTGTGGTCTTGGATATTATTTTGAAGTACATGTATATTTGGTCAGATTCAGACATCAGATGTTCGTGATTTTGCTTCCATATTTTTCGAAGAAGAAAATTATATGGTCAGTAAACCTGCTAATTGCATAATGTAAGCGAAAACATCTACGTTTTATAATCGCTTAAATTATTCTAAACATATTTTACATTGCTAAAGGGGGTTTCGGAAGATCGGGGGTTTCCTCCGGCAAACAGCATGGTTTTCCCGTCCCCCACTAAACCTCGCAACTCAGATATTAAGTGAAATAATCCAGAAAGACTAGCCACTCTCTTCACACTGTCTAAATCACTACATGTTCACAACATCTGCGGTCAGATTCAAATGTAAATCAGTTTGTATAAAACGGTAATTTTGGTTGGCTGGCTAGATATAGACCTACATTTTTTTGATCGACTAGGATGTTGACTTAAGATGGAATTTGGGAATTAAACACCCAGACGGGATTGACATATAGACTTCAGTTTCCAAATATATCAGTATCTGCTGACAGTAATATCCAACAGAATCCTCCCCGAGAGAGATTTTCTTTTCAATCATGATTGGGACTTATCTGACGACCTTCTACTCAGGGTTTATAGAAGACTGACACACAAGCATAAATTGTTTTAGAGACATTTAACATTGAAGAAAGTCACTGCGTCGCTTAAAAGTCAATAAGACCAGAACAATATATTCCTCGGTAATCAATGTTTTCCTGTTTCAGCCGGGTTTTTTTTTACTTCCTATTCCATCAGGCATTAGGACATCCAACATATCTCTTCAATCTCACAATCATCATATCTTCTTTCTAAAACATACGTTGACCTACAATCAATTCTACAAAATGAAAGGCCAAAACATATCGCGAGACAGGCTAAAAATATTATTTTTTGCAATTCAAATGGCGACCTTCGTGTGCTTGGCGGAGTCGAGAAGGGCGCGAGAGTCGTGAAGGTCGCGAAGGGCGCGAGGGTCGCGAAGGGATGAGCTATATACGTGGAGTGGAGATCACGTGGTATTTCATTCACATTGAACGCCGTCGTTACAAGGATATGGTGCAATTTCGATCCAGATCGGTCATGCACGCGCTCGTCACTCAGCAATGTCGGCACATTTCACACAGTCATATCCAAACCAGCCAATGAGATGATATAGTTCATTAGTATCAACCACTGCAACCTGGTACCATTAGAATTTAAACTGGGTTTTAAATGGAGAATGGTTCATATTAAATACTCAGTTTCTGTCAACCGTGGAAGACATATACACTTTGTACGCTTCACTGTTAGTGACTATTATTACTAAAACAAGGATATTTATTCATTCAGAGATAACAGCGACCGCAAAAAACTGGATCGATAAAAGCTCATTGCAGCAAAAAAAATGTTAAAGACAACGTTTAGAAAAAAAGAAAGTAATCACTACATGGACACATTCATTCTCCATTTTTAAAAGCCTTTTCGGCTGTCTTGGATTCCAAAGCTTCTAAGAAAGAATACACATGATAAAGCACAAAATAGACAGGTGCCTGCTGGCGTAAATGATTTTGTAAAGAAATATCACAGCCTTCGTCTTGTTGAGAATACAAATTGGTCTTGATTAGCTAAACCACGTGGCATATTTAGCTCACATCAGTCACGAAAATCAAATATCTCGATACTGACGACAAGATAATTTTATTCGACTCTTTCCGTTAACATTCCGACTTCCCTCTACCAGTGTGTATATTGTTTTTGTACCTGTTTTATCTCATCTCGTGTTTTAATACTAGACACAAACACTTTGCCAAAGCTGCACATTTGACCTAAAGGCATATAGCTAAGAATTGAAATAAAATAGTTTACACAATAACCGGGTCAGGGCCAGGCCAATCTAGGCCATGATTCCACTAGATTTACGTAACCAGTCTATAATACAAGGCATCATGCTTGTAAAAGAGCTATATTTATCACTCAACGTTAACTTACGACAAGCAGACAAAGAACAACAATGAGAAGTTGGCGCGAGTCAACGGAAGTTATCCTGTCTCGACCAGGTTCAACAAAACATAACGTAACGGCGCTGTGAATGAATTTGGTCAGTTTTGGACCATCCACTTCTGGATATAATATACATGTAATAAGGCGTTTTGATAATCATGTTGATGTGCAATCAAATTTCAGTTTTGTCAATTGACAAGAATGTTTCTGTCCTACTATACCTTTTCTGTTTAGACTTTTCTAGCTGTCGTTGGTTAACTTTCGAATTTATTTGATTTTGATGATATGATTGTTAGGAAAGTGTTTTGACTGATTTTTTTTTATTTGAAGAGACTTTAAACCAGATGGCGCATTACGCAACGGTTGCCAAATTATTATCTCGGAGGGTAAACTTTACTTTAACAACATTTATTTGATGTTTGTTTTTGCCTCATCTGTCAACTACTTTTGTTCCTGCTCGTTAGGTTCTTTGTAAAAACGATAAAACATTCAATACCAAAGAATACATCTTACAAAACGTTATCAATTCCTCATGCGTAATTACAAAATACCTTTTTTTTACAGCGCCGGGAGAAATACTTTGTAGGAGGACACAACTCGGTAATAACTGAGAATGTGGTCCGTTCAAATTTCTTAACGCCTGAGCAATAATTCGTTCTTCGTCGGGTAGTATTACCCTCTAAGCGATTGTTATATCCCTAAAGAAGTTTACGCCATAAAAGATAATTTCACTTTTATAAAAAATGAATTGCACGTATAGTATAGCAGATGCAATGGCCTCAAGAATTAATTATATAACAAAAGCATTTTATTCATGACATCATTTTTTATATCACATGAATTACTGCCATTGCATGACCCTCATAATGACCTCAAGAGTTATATAATTAAAGCATCTTTTTTATTAAATAACTTTTTATAGCACGAATTGCACGAGTTGTATTGGAATCAAACTAGGCTTACAATGGCCTCAAAGCTAATTGGAAGTTCTTATGAAAGATTTCATGAACTTATGCGAGCCAAATATGCTCTAATTGTCATCCACATTGGTCTACTACTGAATGGTCGTCCTGGTTATTTAAATTTGATTTACTTTTCGAACACGTTTTCGGTCCGTACAGGCCACATACTGTATGGATTTTCCTCATTCCAACGCCAACCATTTAGTCTCTTACTGTCGTGACAATCAGAAATTCCTGAAAAAGTGTGGATTTTGGCAGCTCATCTCACTTTAATGTTAGGTTGTGAGATAGATTGATTGGTTGATTTCTTTATTTGCGTAAGCAAATTCTGCTTCTTGCAACGACGTTTTTACATGGTGGGACAAAGCCCTTAAGCGTTTATATTTGAAAAAAAATTACCAAAACAACTCAAAGAAGAAGAAAAAACATATATCTGTGTGGAAATAAACATTAGATGTTAGAGTTTCCATGCGTTTCTGAAAAGATAGATATAAATACCTTCCCAGCTGAGTACAAACAAAAGTGGAGGAGGATGTTTACAATTGAGTAAATTTAAAAACACTTGGTCTTAATCTGTAATATTTTGGAATATACTTAATCCTAATCTCTGAATAGTGGGGACAAATTAATACAAAATGAAATTCACCCTTTACATCAATTAAATTACAACACAAACAATGTCCATCTTGACGCTCTAATCTATTTTTTCCATGTTTTCCTGTTTCAACTCTAAGATTATGGGATGATGTTCGAAGTTTACACAACGCCATTCTGTATTTAGAATTTAAGATACAACTCAAATATTTTCCAACTGAAAATCTATCTTAACATTGCCCGTGTGTTTTAGTGTTCATTAATATATAAAAGTAAAGTAGTGGTTTTATGCAACCACCAGGACAAAAGAATTACCCTATTGTTCGTATTGATCTCTATTGTTCTCAGACAATGGTTACCCTATTGTTCGTATTGATCTCTATTGTTCTCAAATGGTTACCCTATTGTTCGTATTGATCTTGATTGATTTTTCGTATTGATCTCATACAATGGGGAGCCTATTGTTTATATTGATTATTTAATTAGGGGAGCCTATTGTTTATATTGATTATTTAATTAGTGGAGGTTAATGAGTGTATTGATTATTTTTAATTACTGGAGCTTATTGTAATGATATCTCTGAGATCAATAATGTTATTAATAATGAGATGTCAACAAGTGAGTAATTAAAACACTTGTCTCATTAATGATTTTTTTTTTGTCTTCATGTTTTTAATGATTATGTATTTTGTTCTAAGGAGATATTGTTTTCAGTTAAGGATTATTCGGTATTGTTTTCCAGTTAATGGTACTCATCCTTCTGTCTGTCAATTAGAAATAAGGTTTGTCGGTGTACTTGGCGGTTATACATTCAAATGATCTGTGTGGAGAAATGAGGTCATCTTAACACTGGGTGAGCACTTGACCTTAGTTTTCTTTCATCGCTCGAGGTTGTTTAGTGAACGTGCCACGACACGTTTACTAAACACAGTGTCAACACATTCCGTCAAATATAAAATGCATGAAGTTGTGAATTTGTTCACTCGTAGAATCTGATCACTATGTCAACACTCAAACAACATTATCATCGGCATGAATTTGAGGATAGTTGGAAGACATTACACAGTGAAATAGAGCCACTCAAGAGGAAAAAGAAACCATACAGAGGGCATTAAATGGAGATGAGAGAGCTGACAGAGATAGACTCTGAGTCTTACTTACTTCGCGCCTATTTCAAATGAGAGAAATGAGGTCAGAGCTTTAGAGCTATGTTTACCTTACAAATTAACCTGGTTGAGATGAATTTTTAAATTTTGAATTCATACATGGTACATCATATTTGCGCCTATTTGTTTGACCTACATGTACAGCGAGCTTTCTGTGTATGTCAAAGAAACCCATTCAACAAAGCATCAAATAGGTTGAATAAACACTCTTTTTTAGAGATGATGAAACACTAATCCGAGATTCTCTCACCTTTGATTCTCCTTATCACTGAGCGATTATCTTTGACTATTGAAGTCCTTAGAATACATTGCTATCAGCCCCCCAAAAAGTCTTTTTACTATTTTATACTCCTATGATTAATTTAACATACAACCATGTATAAATTTTTGGATATATTTTATTCAAGAAAAAAAGTGTGAATTTCAATTATATATCATTACATACTATGGATTGAACGTATCATTAAATAACGGACAAAAACAATGTTACATAAAATCCAGATTAAAAATCATGTTACATCAAATTTTTACATTGTGCTGTCATACATTACATTTCTATTCTTATTAATTTCTATTAAAGCCGGCTGCTCGCTGTAAACGACACAGCTTACGGTTTCTGGTAAAGCTTCATTAAACATAACTTCCAATCTAACATTACCATGTTTTAACAATGGAATACCTTCTGCCTTAGTATAATCTAAGTTGAAAGCGAACAGAGCATAGCCGTTAGCAAAATTGTACAAAGTTCTATCATGCACCAAAATTCTCATTCGACCGACCTAAAAAATCATACAGAGTCATGTAGGCAGATGTACAAACGGAGTTTTCCTTTTTGAAATGAGCATGTATAGGTGAAGATGGTACTGAAACGCCATTCACAAATACTCCGATTTTTGAAATTGAAAAATTTTGAAAATTGTATGGATTTTCTGTGTAAGAACCAGTCACAGCATTAGACGAAACAAAACCCACAATCAGTTTTGTGGGCATGACATTGTTATACATATTATCCCAATGAAACATCATTTGACCGCTAGGAATAGAAGCCACTTTTAGGTCTGTTTTTGTAAATGGATATTTAGCATTCGTTGATTGGAGCTGATGTTCAATACCTAACCTAACTCCCAGATTTACATTTACCTTTAATACTTTCAAGAAGATGTCATCTAAAATAAGCTTATAGGAAGGCTTGTCTTCTTTTGACAACAGTGAAAATTCAGAACTACTGAGATTTAATTTCACATATATATCTACATTATTTAACAGAAATCGACTCTGAAAAAATACATCTTGTAAAATAGGACCTTCCAGTTCAAACACAGTTGACAATGCTACTCTATCTGCTCGGTCACTTACTCCTGGATTATTTCCCAAGGTGTCATATACACTGAGATCGCTCTCATCTTTGCTAAACAATTGCGCCTCAAGCTGGGAGTTTTTTGCATCGTAACTTTTATTAACAATTGTTTGAATATAGCTTTTGTAGTGATAATTATTCGGTGACGATGTAACCAATACATTGTTAAATTTTACGAAAACTGATTCAAAAATGGAATGTAGGTAGAGATTAACTGGAGCAACGTTCTCATTTTCCTTTAAATCACTCCCGTCTGACCTAATTATTCGCCCACGCAGATTTAGTTTTGAATCTCTTAATGAAATAAGTTCAGGTGTACTTCCATTGATTTGGAATTCTATAGATCTGCCATCAACTCTAGTGACAGGACGTATTTCTTCATAATGCGTATTTTCTATAGCAGTCTGTGAAGTGGGTAAATTGAATAAATTCAAATCCTTTGGTATACTTTCGGCAGTATTATCACCGATGAAGGCCATAGCTTAATCAAACACGTCCGACTTTGTAGCGATCTGTTCCCCTGGAGTCTCTTTGGGTGAAAAGATTCTTTTCTTTGCTTCCATATGTTTTAAAGTTTCTTTCGTAGGCTTTGTCCGTATGGTTTTGTGCTTTTTGACTGAAACCTTCTTCATCTCTTTAGAGGATTTATTTTGATTCAGGCTTTCATAAAGTTTGACCCACCTCTCTGTATTTGGAATAAACACTTGTTTTGAAGAATTCATGTTTTTCTCTTCAAATGTAGTGTGACGCTTGATGAACCAGTTAAAAATGTGGCATACAACCCATTTCTAAGTGTTATATAGACGTGAAATTCTTTGATTTTATTTACATCCACCGGAGCGTAAAATGGTTTTATGAAAACCTGAGATAAAGCTCCTTTCGGTGACAATTTTACCTTTCTCAATACACGCATAGCACTCTGCCCTACAAAGGATAAGGCGTTTATATTGGAACAAATATAAACGTCGCTACCTTTCACTTTCTCACTGGACAAAGTTACTTCCATCAAAGCCATAACCCATTCGTATCGAAGATCCAGTTCCCCGGCTAACTGAACCCTGAAACTCCAGGCAGTATTATCACTAAACAGGTCTTTAGAATCTTCACTCGACAAATAAATATAATGCTCCATTCTCCTCTTTTACTTGTCAAGTGTGAGTTCATGAGAAAATACACAAGTTTAAATAATTATGTTAAACTTCATTGACCTCATTTACTGGAACTAATGAATTAAACTTTGCGCTGTACCCATACCACTTGACCATATAAAATTCTTTACCACCTTTTCTAACTTTCCGTAAAATCTGTTCAATAAACCATTTTGTATTATTATTTACTTGAATTTTTTGAAGATCTTTAGTATAAAATGTCCCCTGAATTTCTTCTTTTTGCAGATCTTCTAGAATATACAAAGGAATATTTTGTTTTAACATTCTCCGCTTTACCATAAAGGCTTCGTATGACCATTGTTCGTGGTAACTACGTTGGAACACATACCGCAGTAGGGAAATACGAACATGATCACCAACTTTAAATTTAAATACAGCTTTCTTTTTCTTTTTATCTGACAGATACTGATTTTTCCAAACCATAAGTGCTTTTTTGCCGTGGACCTCTGATGGAGATAGACCATACAATGAACTATGTTTTCTATGATTATAACTGAAAACTATATCGGGCAATGCTTCGATGTACCTATAGTTTCTTTTGTACTGGAAATACCTATACATTAATCCTTTCAATGTTCGGATGAACCTTTCAGAAAAATTTGCCTTAGTGCTTGTATTAGTGAAATATGGATATACTCCAGCATTTCTCAGGAAAGACAAAACTTTTGAATTGTTGAACTCTCGGCCCCTATCAAATCTTATCTTGTCCGGTTTACTTTCTGTAATAATTTCATTCAAGGCCGAAACAATACTGTCCGCCCGTTTGTTTTTTAACGTTTTCACAAATGCATACCTCGTGAAAACGTTAATAGCCACTAAAAAAAAATTTACCCCATCATTGAATTTTGAAATGTTTGTCACATCGGCTAAATCACAATCAAATTGTGAATTCGTCCCAGAAACCAGAACTTGTTGACGTTTAAATCGTCTCATTACAGGTTTATAAAGCGAATACGCTGGAATGTTTTGCAACCATTCTTTGAGCTCGTTTCGGCTTACATCAATCATTTTCTTTTTCACCACATCATAAAACTTCTTAAAGCCTGAGAACGAGCCCGGACTTTTGGCGTCAAAATATAGATTTCTTAAACGTTTATCCGTTTGTTCGGAAATCATCTTGGTGAATGAAATCAATCAACCGTTCCAATGTATTTTATGCCTTGTGAAAAACTATCTTGATAAATTTCACCAATCAACCTTTCCGTTGTATTTTATCCATTTGAAATATTATCCCAATAAAAATCTATGTATCGACATATTCCCAATATCACAAATGTAAAGAAGACATTTTTGCTTGATAAACATAATTTCATTTATTTGCAAAAATAACCCACACGCATTTTTTTCTCTTTCGAAAATTATAGCATACTAATAAACAAACATAATATTATCATAATAGCCTCGCAATAGAATAGCTACAATAAATTCTGTTTAAATAAATGAAGGCTCATCAAAGCAACGTATTCCAGATTGCATTACGTCAATAAATTATCAAGAATATAAAAAACTAACTTATAAATATTGTAAGAGAATCCCTCCATCAACACAGAGATTTAAAATAAATAATTAAAACACAATGAAATTAGAATGTTAGCCACTGAGTTTGTTTAACAGGAGGATTTGTCAAATTACGGCTTACAAAAACTCCTCCTCCGGTTGATGATTTATCATTTTTAGATTCACTATTGATATTAGGATATGCAAAATCTTTCACAGATTGACTGTCCTTTAATTCACGTGCACTAGGTTCTTTATCCTTTAACTGGTCATTTAGAGCTTTCTGAAGAATTTCTAAATTTTTTACCGAGGTATTTTTTATCGCGCTTAGAAGATCACTTAGCTCAAGTCTTTTGTTCTCTTTGACAGAGGAGAGAATCACTTCCTCGGCCATTATTTCCCCATGAAATTTAACACACGCTGTATTACATATGCAATGAGAGTATGATGTTGAATAAACAAAGGGCGTTTTTTACTAAGACTAATCTTTTTTTCACACAATTTTCTTATCAGTTCTTTATTCCGCTTAAGACGAAACAATTCACTCTTGGAAAGGGAAACAACCCCAAAGCGGACATTCAAAATGACTTCACAAATGGCTTTTTCCTGAGACAGAGTCATAGATTCCAGCAAAGCTTTTCGTTGTTTGGGATGGGCTGTGGCTATGAGATTTAAAAACGAACCATGTTTTTGAAAGAGTGATGACATGTTAATCAAGCCAAAGCGTAGAATAAAGTCGTCGCGTTAAAATGAATGTCTTGCACTGTCCCCAAGAACAAGGAACGTCTGGTAGTGGAGTCATTGACAAATCCAATAAACACTCTTCTTCAGTAGGGAACCAACGTTTAGCTTCTGATATGACTACTTCGTCAGGCAAGTTATGCGCCTCTTGACTGCGTGGATCAGGTTTGCCGATGATTTCCCAGGTGTACTGAAGAATCTCTGACATTCTGAATGAAGTACTCAGATAAAATGTCTGTTTTTATAGTAATTTAGGAATATATACAATTGGACTCTCAGTCGGAAAGATATGAGTTCTTAGCTGATATCGATTGGTTGAGCTGGGTGACATGTCTACAAGCAAATATCCAAACTGCCGGTCTGTAGCTTTTTGATAGGCACTCATGAAGAAAGGTAATTGTCCGGGGAAAACTTGGCGACCAAAACATTTTATTTGCATCACATCTCGTCTTTGTTTAAATAAGACGATGTAATGTGTATTTAAGGAGATAGTACGTGCATATTTTCCCATCGGAAATAAGTTTTGTGTAATAAGTAAGATAGAAATGTTCAAATGATGTGACGCAACAGTCCACAGGTGTAAAGATTCATTTGAAGAAGATACTTCATGAACTAAATCATCTAGAATGACAAGAATGTGTTTTCCTCTCGCCCACTCTTCTATAATTTCTCGCGAAGGTAGGCCGTGATGTAGCGTAAGGGTCGGGTGGATTTTTCTCATCTCTGCATATATTGGTTGATACACACTGTAAGCTAAATATATTCGAACTGGTGGAATAGTAAACATATCTCTAGAGAATTCAACCACACGTTTAGTAAATACACTTTTACCAGATTGGGTTGCCCCGGAGATCATTATCGTTGTGGGAGAGGTGAACTTGAATCGTTCTGAAGACATCTTTACAAAGTCACCGATTCAAAGTAAATAAAGTATAGAGTTGCAAACAGTTCTTTATATTAACAAACACAAAGTTATACAGGACAGCCCAACCTATTTGATTGTGACCTGGCTGACATGTCAAATATTTTAGACTATAACGATGGTATAAAATTTTTACTCGTGAGTGTGAATGTTTTGACTAGATATGCTTGGGTTAAACCATTAGAAAATAAAAAGCCAGCCGGTGTGGTCTCTGCTTTAAAGGAGATTATAAGACAGACGAAACCAAACAAAATAAGATTCGATCGTGGGGGAGAATTTAAGAATGCTAAAGTGTCCAGTTTTTTGACCGAACTCCAAAAAGTCAATGTACATGAGAATATGAAATGGCCAATAGAAAAAATTGTTAAAAATGTGCAGGTAAAAGGTTTAAAAAAATTCCTTGTCAAGTGGTATGGTTTCCCTAATAAATTCAATTCACTCGTTTCAGCAAAGGAGATGAAACAGATATAAAATAGTTCGTGTGTAAATGGAAATTATGTGTAAATTCGAAGCTGTATCTCACTAAGCTTTCACATTTTTCTTTAAGATGTTAACGGGTGGCATATTAATGAGGCTCAATACACTTTAGAGTATAAACATTGATAGTGCTGAAGAGGTATTAAGAGATATAAAAGAAATTGAAGTGACACGAAGTGTCAGTTTTACTTTATCAGCGTGAGATGGAGCGTTACATTGTTTTGAGAAGCACAGACACGTTAAATTACTTTCCAAATAATACGCCTTATAAATTCAGTATTCGAATAGGTGAAGAGTTGGAACTTTCCCAGGAGTGTAAAGTTGCAATAGTTGACGGGACTATGAATACAGAACTCGAGGCAAAACAACATATAATTATTTTCTCGAACATATGTGGATTGTCATTGATTGGTGACAAAAAAGAACCTCTTTTAAGAGATATTTTTCTTTCGCCCACTGTAACTGTGCCCCCCCACACACAGGGCAGTGGCACGTCCAATGCTTAATAACGAATTCGCTCATATTTATCTAAATCACCTATGTGCAGTAAAAATAGTTGTTGACACTGTGTTTAGTAAACGTGTCGTGGCACGTTCACTAAACAACCTCTAGCGATGAAAGAAAACTAAGGTCAAGTGCTCACCCAGTGTTAAGATGACCTCATTTGTCCACACAGATAATTTGAATGTATAACCGCCAAGTACACCGACAAACCTTATTTCTAATTGACAGACAGAAGGATGAGTACCATTAACTGGAAAACAATACCGAATAATCCTTAAGTGAAAACAATATCTCCTTAGAACAAAATACATAATCATTAAAAACATGAAGACAAAAAAAATCATTAATGAGACAAGTGTTTTAATTACTCACTTGTTGACATCTCATTATGATTAATTAATAACATTATTGATCTCAGAGATATCATTACAATAAGCTCCACTAATTAAATAATCAATATAAACAATAGGCTCCCCTAATTAAGAGATCAATACGAACAATAGGCTCCCCATTGTATGAGATCAATACGAAAAATCAATCAAGATCAATACGAACAATAGGGTAACCATTTGATAACAATAGAGATCAATACGAACAATAGGGTAACCATTGTCTGAGAACAATAGAGATCAATACGAACAATAGGGTAATTCTTTTGTCCTGGTGGTTGCATAAAACCACTACTAAGTAATTTTGGGGAATTTAGACTAGTTTTCCAGTCTTGGACATAACAATCTTTAATCCTCTGTTTAAACAGGTAAATAAAAATACAGAATGTTTAACACTTTGTGGAAATATCCATACATCTCCAAAGACATACTTAAAAAGCAGATTACTAGCATTTGGTGTCCAATTTATAACCCCTTTGCCAGTTAACATACTCAGTTCTTGATTAACATTTTAAGAAAAATATTTTAAGTTTTAAATAATTTCAGCCAATATTTAATAACAAATAGGAATATATAATGAGAAAGGGGCATCCGTCCTAGTTCACCACATATTGTTGCATTTGTTGTTGACTTATTTACTCCGAGAATACGTTTCAGAAACTTGGCCTCGAGAATTAATTATATAACAAAAGCATTTTATTTATGACATGAATGACTGCCACTGCATGACCCTCTTAATGACCTTGATAATTATTTATAGGATTATAGCATTTTTTTTTTATTAAATAACTTTTTATAGAACGAATTACCCGAGTTGTATTGGAATCAAACTAAGCTCGCAACGGCTTCAAAGCTAATTGGAAGTTCTTATGGCCGAATTAATGAAGTTATGAGAGCCAAGCATGCTCTAAGTGTCGTCCACATTGGTTTTAGAAAAGCAAGCTCCATAGTTTTAATGGTTCACCGGAAGATCTCGTCGATCAGAGATTCATTTCTCTCCCCATGCATCACTATCGATTGCGAAGTTTTTTTCTTTTCTTGTTAAAAAGATAAATTTTCTTCATTCTTGACAGCAAAACAAAAACAGCTGTTTATATTTTGTTTAACCCAGTTACTCTCTCTGAATATATTTCTTTCATACAGAAACAAGAGGTAAATGTTGCTTTTGAAATCTTTAAAGAACGATTGTTCTCCCAATCGGTTTGGCTTACAGTTACTACGTATATGAAGTGGCATGACAACTTATTCCATTCCCTAGGCCTATTGACTCTAACAGGGTTTATATCAGAATGAACATAATTTCATTTGTATGGCACCAGGTGTGCCTATAATATTTATACGTCAGACAAAGGTGGTGCACATTGAGTGTTATGTTCTGAAAAAGGTATACACACATATATATATATATAGGGCCTAGAAGCTTAATGGGGTATAAAGGTCTAAATGATATACCTCTTTTTAACACAATTAGAAACTTGTCTCCATGGTTATTTTAGACAAGAACATTTTCCCTGTGCCCGTGTGTTTTAGTGATCATAAATATATATATATATATATATATATAGGGCCTATAAACCTTTTTTCGACGATATAAACGTCATCTATAAAAGTGATGATGTCACTTCTATCAGAGCTCAATACCTCAATTATTATTATACTTTGTAATCAAATATTATCCATACGCAAATTTGCACACCTGACTAAGGTTCATTCTCAATCAATTAATACATCAGACAAAGGATTCACATTTTAAAGATCTTTGTTCCAGGCTTGAAGTTGAACTAGAGCGTTAAAGCATAAGCGGCTTTTAACTTACGTCCAGAATCATCTTGAAGTTTTGGCATGCTGGAAGCAGCAAGAGTTTGATTTAGTCAAATAAGAAAAATATAGAAAAAGATACAAGGCCCATTTAGTATTCATCCAATCATAAAATTGTTTATATCTGGTAAAGATTAACCTCTAAACAATGTTCCGGATATCAGTTGAAAAACACAAACGTCGCATCTTTTTAACTAAACAAAAAAAATGCTTTGTCATGATTTTTTAAACCTACTATAGTGTCTGGAAGATTAAGCGTAGAATGAACATACCGGTCGCTTGGTCATAAAAAGTCTAAGGGTTAATTTTAATTCGCTTCTGTTTGAGAATGGGGGAAAGTTGCTTTCCGAAGTTATCTTATTATTTTTAACACGTCTGAGTATTTTAAAACGACACATTGCATTGTAGGACACACAAGGACAATACGACAAGCCAGTCTTTAGAGTCAAAATCTAATCAAAGGATGATGTAGGCCTTCAAGCAGACCTAAGATAATTAGCTTTGGGCCCTATTTGAAAATGAGACAATCTGGCGCCATATTTTTTCAACGTTTGATAAAAATGGTATTATGTATCATTGACAATCCAACTTCCTTACCATGCTTCTACAAGAAATGCCACTTTGCGGCCAAACTTTTTCTCTTGAACTCAAGGTGAATCAAAGTGATAAGGCATACTTTATCATCGTACTTGAGGCAGAAGCAGAATAGACGGGGTTTTTTAATGAGGGAAAGACAGCAAGAAGAAAACATTGATCAGACTGCTAGGCGATTTGATTCAATCCTTATAGGACGGTCCCTCTTCAAATGAGAAAAGTGTTTACAATTTAGTTAAGTTGGCCTAGTTATTATGACCTCAAGAGTTATAGGATTAAAGCTGTTTTTTTATTAAATAACTTTTTATAGCACGAATTACCGAGTTGTATTGGAGTCAAACTAGGCTCACAACGGCATCAAAGCTAATTGGAAGTCCTTATGGCCGATTTCATGAAGTTCGGCGAGCCAAACATTCTCTAATTGTCGTCCACATTGGTATTACTTCTACCAGAAAAAAGGTTTTAGAAAAGCAAGCTCCATAGTTTTAATGGTTCACCGGAAGATCTCGTCGATCAGAGATCCATTTCTATCCCCATGCATCACTATCGATTCTGAAGTTTTTTCTTTTCTTGTTAAAAAGATAAATTGTCTTCATTCTTGACAGCAAAACGAAAACAGCTGTTTATATTTTGTTTAACCCAGTTACTCTCTCTGAATATATTTGTTTCATACAGATACAAGAGGTAAAGGTTGCTTTTAAAATCTTTAAAAGACGATATTTCTCCCAATCGGTTTGGCTTAACACGTACATGAAGTAACATGAATTGTCAAATGTCAAGGTGTACCTGTAATATTTATTCGTCAGGCAAAGGTGGTGCACATTGAGTGTTATGTTCTGAAAAAGGTATACACACACATATATATACCTTTTTTTCGACGATATAAACGTCATCGATACATGTGATGATGTCACTTATATCAGAGCTCAATACCTCAATTCTTATTATACTATGTAATAAAATATTATCCATACGCAAATGTGCGCACCTGACTAAGGTTAATTCTCAATCAATTAACACATCAGACAAAGGATTCCCATTTAAAAGATATTTGTTCCAGGCTTGAAGTTGAACATGAGCGTTAAAGCATAAGCGGCTTTCAACCTACGTCCAGAATCATATTGAAGTTTTGGCATGCTGGGAAAACAAGAGTTTGGTTGGCTGTATTTTGTTAGGTCAAATAAGAAAAATATTGAAGATGCAAGGCAGTTTAGTATTCATCCAATCATAAAATTGTTTACATCTGGTAAAGATTGACCTGCAAACAACGTTCCGGACATCAGTTGAAAATCTCAAACGTCGTATTTTTCCAAAAGCTTCGCCAAAAACCAATTATTCCAGTGTCTGGATGAATAGACGTATAATGAACAAACCGGTCGTTTGGTCATGACAAGTCTAAGGATTAATTTTAATTCGCTTCTATTTGAGACTTGGATGAAAGTTACTTTCTGAAGTTGTCTTATTATTTTTAATAAGTTTGAGTATTTGAAAACAACA
This sequence comes from Lepidochitona cinerea, assembly GCA_963971465.1. Lineage (NCBI taxonomy): Eukaryota > Metazoa > Mollusca > Polyplacophora > Chitonida > Tonicellidae > Lepidochitona > Lepidochitona cinerea. Next base: position 11,388,195 of record OZ020559.1, read on the forward strand.
CCTTGCATTGTAGGACACACAAGGACAGTACGGCAAGCCAGTCTTTAGAGTCAAAATCTAATCAAAGAATGGTGTATGCCTCGAGGCAAGCCTACGGAGAGTAGTTTTGGGTCCTATTTTGAAATGAGACAATCTGGCGACATATTTTTACAACGTTTGATTACGATGGTAATATAAATTTATCATTGACAATCCAACTTCCTGACCATCCTTCTACAAGAAACGCCACTTTGCCGCCGGATTTTTTGCTCTTGAACTCAAGGTGAATCAAAGCGATAAGACATACCTTATTATCGTACCTGAGACAGAAGCAGAATAGACGAGTTTTTTTTAATGAGGGGAAGACAGCAAGAAAAAATCATTGATCAGACTGCTATATAAGGGGAAATATAAGTTTTTAGCTATAGATCGGTGTTAAGCACTAATAGATGAACAATCAAAATAATAAAATCTTCCAATGGCATTTAAAAGCATTTAAGGTGAAGAATATGGATAATAACGTTTTTGTTTATTGAGTGACGATGTTTCGATCTGTAGTGATTAAAATACAACTAAACTAATAAATTCATGAAGAAATAATTAATTAATGAAATAATACATGTTATTATCACCATTCATATTAATTTCTAGGCATTCCATTGGTCGAAATGTGTGGCCTCTCGCGAGATTGCAATCTTCCCGAGACTGCAAGATCGAGAGGTGGATACAGGTCACAGTTTCTGACTTCCGGTTACTAAAGAAGTTCCAGATATTTTTTTGTGTTTTTTTATTTTTTTTTCCTCCCCCCCCTCCCTGCATTTTGTCTGGGCATTTTTGTAGTTTTTATGAAAGGACAGGGGTTGAGCTACTGTCTGGAAATGAGTTTAGAAGTGGAATGGGACCAGTTCAGGTGGATGGAGATCTGGTATTTAGGCGTGCTTTGGTCTGTTTACATGCGGTGGACTAAGTGCAAAGTGACCCCTAATAGCTGCTTCTACTTGTAGTTCAAATTTTCTACCTTCAACCTATGAAAAAAATGTGCTTAAAATACTCCCAAAGGACTGTTTAAGGATTTGGTTCAACGGAAGTTAGGGAAGAGTATACATTAACATAACCGCAAATGGGAAATGAAGGAAAATGAAACTGTGACCCGCAGCCTATATCGCCTCTTGTAATGCATTAAACCCATTGATGTATTTGAATCTATATTCCACACAACCAGTCCTTAAAGCCGTTTATTTCAATTTTCTACATATCCGAGTCACCTGTATTCCATGGTTTACTGAGGATTTATTTTTGTGGAAGTTTCACTGGTAGAAATGTCTTGTTTTTTTTATTCCTACACGTTGAGCATGTCACTTGAGTAAATATGGCTGCCTTGCAAAATAACTTACATGATAAATTGACTCGTGTGTCAGTGGTCGGGGGCAATCATTCTTGTCGAATTTGGAATGGGTCATTAACCAGATACCATAGGTATGGAATACTTAGCTGCAACACCCAGTCATTGGCAACTATCACAATCATCTGTTCTATGTCAATTAGTCTCATGCCAATGGACTCTTTATCTGTTCTTCCTATGCTTATTTTTCTAGGCCTTAAGATTCTCCTGGGTGGTGATGGATGGTTAATGCTGTCAGTTTGGCTTGTGAGAGTTACCTCCCCTGAACTATTATCTAAAGAATGTGAATCTGTCAAAGAGCAGCCAGGGTTTAGAGATTCCTGTTGGATCATGTGTTCTGAGGATTTTCTATGCCTGCCAGGGTTCCCAGGTTTGAAATAAACGTTTCGTCTTAATCTTTTGCCTTTCACGGTAAGAGTGTTGCGCAGAGTTAGTTCAGCTGTGATGAATCTGCAGAATAAAGGTCTGCTTTTAAAGCTTCAGTGGCCATTTTTTTTTCTTTGATGTGACCATGTTTGGCTGTGATGAGTAAATCCACAGTAGTGGGTCCCCTCTACCCTGCATTCCATGGTCATTCAAACATTGCAATGGCAGTAGGGTGTATGACTTAAATGACCAGGGCGCCGAGCAGGGGTGGGTGAGCTTCATTACACATTTGCTGATTGTGCCTTTTGATTTTAACAAGAAAACTCGATTAATGATTATTCTCATTCATTTTATAATACAGGTGCTCTATGAGAGTGGTCTCCACCTAGATTTGTCTGAAAAAAATCACCTTACTGGGGCGGGGTCAAGACAGCCTCATTTCCTGTTGGATGGTTAATCTCAGGTAAGAGCCCCACTGGCCCACCCGGACACCTGGGCTACCTGGGATCTGGAAATAACCCTTTTTTTACTCAAAATGTATTAGTTTAAAAACAATTCTTTATTCTAAATGTAAAAAAATCAACTTCTAAAGAGTTTTCTGCCTTTATTTAGCCTAAGGACCTTTTAGAAAAAAATCCCTTTAAGTTTTTCATTAAATGTTTTCATTCTTTTGCAGGTTTATCCATCATTATGTCAAAACAGTCGACACTTTTGGATTTCCTTTAACGGTAAGTGAGATACAAAGCTTTGAAACCAATGATCTGATTTTTGTCCAACTGAACACACAGTAGCCAATACAACGTCGACAGCAAACCAACCTCCAGAACTCATTCAACCCCAAATGGTGCATACTTCATTAAGCCAAATATCATCAGTATCCAGTGATATAGAAACGCACAATGGCCTATAAATCTCATTCAGAGGAAAAACCATGTAAGTGTGTAATATGTGGCATTAGAAGCAGTAAGAGGAATCTTCTAACCATACAGCTAAGGGTAGATGAAAAACCATTCCAGTGCACTCAGTGTGATTATGCCAGTGCACAGAAGAGCGTTTTAACTGAGCACTTCCGAACGTTCTCCGGTGAAACACCTTTTTAGTGCGATTTGTGTGGTTACAGATGTAGTGCTCACAGCAAATCGAGATACCACTTAAAAACAAGCTGACGAGAAACCTTTTCAGTGCACTTTGTTTGACTTAAAAGCATTCGACCGGCCGTGATAACAAAGCACATGAAAATCCACACTGCAGAGAAACTTTTTCAGTGCACACAGTGGGAGTGTAGAAGTAATTGGAAAACTGACTTAAAAAGGCATCTTCGGCGAGTACCCGTCAGATCTTCCACATACAGCAATCCACTCAGAATTTGGTTTCATTTTTCAGATATCAACCCGCATTGATGGATGAATGGTCTGTGTCTGACTGTCAAATTGTGAACATGTTTATTATTGTTTTTTACCAGCTGTAAGGACTTTTAAGGTAGAACATTAGATTAATTAAAATTTTACGCCACAGACAATATTATTTCTCCTCTATGGTAGCGATACCTTTTTAATGGACTGGAAAAAAGGTATTGTGTCCAGAAGAAAACCACTGATCTTCTGATGAGATGTCATCTGTTATCAACACATCACTATTAATTGAAAACCCAGTCAGTTGTTTTATCTTAAACTTTGGGATACCATCCTGCGGTTGATTGATTGATTCATTTATTACGTGCAGTACTTTTATTGACCTCTCTGGAATTGTTCCTAGTCTTTTTGTCTTATTTGATTATTATTTTTGTGTTTCATGTAAAAGTTAACAGAGCCTTTTTGAGGGCTATTGTGTGTTCGCCGGCTAATGCCGTTGGCTGTTTACAATTTAGTTAAGTTGACCTACATAGTCAGCTGTGTTCTCGCTCAAATCAAGGAATTTTCTTAGAGCTTAAATGCCATAAAGTAATATTCCTAAAGTGATACAAGATATTTGATAACTAGTATCAAGACATTTGGTAACTAGTATCAAGATATTTGGTAAATTGTATCAAGGCGTTTGGTAACTAGTATCAAGACATTTGGTAACTAGTATTAAGGCATTTGGTAACTAGTATCACGACATTTGGTAACTAGCATCAAGACATTTGGTAACTAGCATCGAGACATTTGGTAACAAGTATCAAGACATTTGGTAACTTGTATCAAGACATTTGGTAACTTGTATCAAGACATTTGGTAAAAAGTATCAGGACATTTGGTAACTAGTATCAAGCCATTTTGTAACTAGTATCACGACATTTGGTAACTAGTATCAAGACATTTGGTAACTAGTATCAAGACATTTGGTAACTTGTATCAAGATATTTGGTAACTAGTATCAAGACATTTGGTAACTAGTATCAAGACATTTGGTAACTTGTATCAAGACATTTGGTAACTAGTATCAAGACATTTGGTAACTAGCATCAAGACATTTGGTAACTAGTATCAAGACATTTGGTAACTTGTACCAAGACATTTGGTAACTAGTATCAAGACATTTGGTAACTAGCATCAAGACATTTGGTAACTAGTATCAAGACATTTGGTAACTTGTATCAAGACATTTGGTAACTAGTATCAAGACATTTGGTAACTAGCATCAAGACATTTGGTAACTAGTATCAAGACATTTGGTAACTTGTATCAAGACATTTGGTAACTAGTATCAAGACATTTGGTAACTAGTATCAAGACATTTGGTAACTAGCATCAAGACATTTGGTAACTAGTATCAAGACATTTAGTAACTTGTATCAAGACATTTGGTAACTAGTATCAAGACATTTGGTAACTAGTATCACGACATTTGGTAACTAGTATCAAGACATTTGGTAACTTGTATCAAGACATTTGGTAACTAGTATCAAGACATTTGGTAACTAGTATCACGACATTTGGTAACTTGTATCAAGACATTTGGTAACTAGTATCAAGACATTTGGTAACTAATATCAAGACATTTGGTAACTAGTATCAAGACATTTGGTAACTAGTATCAAGACATTTGGTAACTAGTATCAAGACATTTGGTAACTAGTATCAAGACATTTGGTAACTAGTATCAAGACATTTGGTAACTAGTATCAAGACATTTGGTAACTAGTATCACGACATTTGGTAACTAGTATCAAGACATTTGGTAACTTGTATCAAGACATTTGGTAACTAGTATCAAGACATTTGGTAACTAGTATCAAGACATTTGGTAACTTGTATCAAGACATTTGGTAACTAGTATCAAAGCATTTGCTAACTAGTATCAAGACATTTGGTAACTAGCATTAAGACATTTGGTAACTAGTATCAAGACATTTGGTAACTAGTATCAAGATATTTGGTAACTAGTATCAAGACATTTGGTTACTAGCATTAAGACATTTGGTAACTAGTATCAAGACATTTGGTAACTAGTATCAAGATATTTGGTAACTAGTATCAAGACATTTGGTTACTAGCATTAAGACATTTGGTAAATGAGTATCAAGACATTTGGTAACTAGTATCAAGACATTTGGTTACTAGTATCAAGACATTTGGTTACTAGCATTAAGACATTTGGTAACTAGCATCAAGACATTTGGTAACTAGCATCAAGACATTTGGTAACTAGTATCAAGACATTTGGTAACTAGTATCAAGACATTTGGTAACTAGTATCAAGACATTTGGTAACTAGTATCAAGACATTTGGTAACTAGTATCACGACATTTGGTAACTAGTATCAAGACATTTGGTAACTTGTATCAAGACATTTGGTAACTAGTATCAAGACATTTGGTAACTAGTATCAAGACATTTGGTAACTTGTATCAAGACATTTGGTAACTAGTATCAAAGCATTTGCTAACTAGTATCAAGACATTTGGTAACTAGTATCAAGACATTTGGTAACTAGTATCAAGACATTTGGTTACTAGCATCAAGACCTTTGGTAACTAGCATCAAGACATTTGGTTACTAGCATCAAGACATTTGGTTACTAGCATCAAGACCTTTGGTAACTAGCATCAAGACATTTGGTTACTAGTATCAACACATTTGGTAACTAGTATCAAGACATTTGGTAACTTGTATCAATATATTTGGTAACTAGTATCGATACATTTGGAAACTAGTATCAAGACATTTGTTAACTAGTATCAAGACATTTGGTAACTTGTATCAATATATTTGGTAACTAGTATCGATACATTTGGTAACTAGCATCAAGACATTTGGTAACTAGCATCAAGACATTTGGTAACTAGCATCAAGACCTTTGGTTACGAGCATTCAGACATTTGGTAACTAGTATCAAGACATTTGTTAACTAGAATCAAGACAATTGGTAACTAGTATCAAGACATTTGTTAACTAGTATCAAGACATTTGGTAACTAGTATCAAGACATTTGGTTACTAACATTAAAACATTTGGTAACTAGTATCAAGACATTTGGTTACTAGCATTAGGACATTTGGTAACTAGTATCAAGACATTTGGTAACTTGTATCAATATATTTGGTAACTAGTATCGATACATTTGGTAACTAGCATCAAGACATTTGGTAACTAGCATCAAGACATTTGGTAACTAGCATCAAGACCTTTGGTTACGAGCATTCAGACATTTGGTAACTAGTATCAAGACATTTGTTAACTAGAATCAAGACAATTGGTAACTAGTATCAAGACATTTGTTAACTAGTATCAAGACATTTGGTAACTAGCATCAAGACATTTGGTTACTAGCATCAAGACCTTTGGTAACTAGTATCAACACATTTGGTAACTAGTATCAAGACATTTGGTAACTTGTATCAATATAATTGGTAACTAGTATCAACACATTTGGTAACTAGTATCAACACATTTGGTAACTAGTATCAAGACATTTGGTAACTAGTATCACGATATTTGGTAACTAGTATCAAGGCATGTGGTAACTTAAATCAAGACATTTGGTAACTAGTATCAAGACATTTGGTAACTAGTATCAAAACATTTGGTAACTAGTATCAAGACATTTGGGAACTAGTATCAAAACATTTGGAACTAGCATCAATACATTTTGGTAACTAGTTTCAAGACATTTGGTAACTAGTATCAATACATTTGGTAACTAGTATCAATACATTTGGTAACTATTGTCAAGACATTTGGTAACTAGTATCGAGACATTTGGTAACTAGTATCAAGACATTTGGTAACTAGCATTAAGACATTTGGTAAATAGTATCAAGGCATTTGGTAACTAGTATCAATACATTTGGTAACTAGTATCAAGACATTTGGTAAAAAGTATCAGGACATTTGGTAACTAGTATCAAGACATTTTGTAACTAGAATCAAGACATTTTGTTACTAGCATCAAGACATTTGGTAACTATTGTCAAGACATTTGGTAACTAGTATCAAAACATTTGGTAACTAGTATCAAAACATTTGGTAACTAGCATCAATACATTTGGGACTAGTATCAAGACATTTGGTAACTTGTATCAAGACATTTGGTTAGTAGTATCAAGACATTTGGTAACTTGTATCAAGACATTTGGTTACTAGTATCAAGACATTTGGTAACTAGTATAAAGACATTTGGAATTAGTATCAAGACATTTGGTAACTAGCATTTATACATTTGGGACTAGTATCAAGACATTTGGTAACTAGTATCAAGACATTTGGTTACTAGTATCAAGACATTTGGTTACTAGTATCAAGACATTTGGTAACTAGTATCAAGACATTTGGTAACTAGTATCAAGAGTAACATATGTTCTCATATTTCTGCTCACTCTTATAAGCGAAAGGAGATTTTCGGTGAAATTAACAGTTGGTGTAAATAACTGAGTCCTCTTGGCTATTAATTAAGGTTTGTTGGCAGAGTGATAGTCTCTCAGTCCCAGACAAGCTTCTCATGAGATGCGGGTTTAAACCCCACTGTCTTAGAAAATTTGTAAAAAATGTCCGAGTGTATTTTATTCTCGATCTCTAAATTAACCATCTTCTCTGGCCAAAGTAAAATCCCTATAGCAATTCCGATTTTAATTATCCTAAATAAAATGGCGTTTTCAAGCAACGTAGGTCTAAAATGAATGCACGTTCGTCCAGGTTGTTTAAATTTAAGTTGAAGTATTGCATGGCATTTCATCCTTAATAACATATTTATGAACACTAAAACACAAACCACGGAGACTACCTTCATAGTGCGTTTAAAACGAGTATATCATTTAGACCTTTATACCCAATCATAAGTTGTTGTAATAAGCTAAAACCAATGATATTTCATTAGGTTGGCGACAGACAGGAGTTCGGCTTTAGTAACGTACATGTATCTCCAACTCATGTTGTAGAATAGTGCTACAATTCATATTGTCGATATTGACGTCGCGATCGAATATCTCGCTCCTTTTGCTTTATCCAGTGGCTAACATTGACAAATTTCTAAGTGGATTTTTCGCGCGGTCGCCGTATGTGGAAGAGTTGACAGGTACTCACCGAAGGCAATGAAGCCGGGAACTAGTATCAAAACATTTGGAACTAGCATCAATACATTTTGGTAACTAGTATCAAAACATTTGGTAACTAGTATCAAGACATTTGGGAACTAGTATCAAAACATTTGGAACTAGCATCAATACATTTTGGTAACTAGTTTCAAGAGATTTGGTAACTAGTATCAATACATTTGGTAACTAGTATCAATACATTTGGTAACTAGTATCAAGACATTTGCTAACTAGTCATTAAAACATTTGGTAACTAGTATCAATACATTTTGGTAACTAGTTTCAAGACATTTGGTAACTAGTATCAATACATTTGGTAACTAGTATCAATACATTTGGTAACTATTGTCAAGATATTTGGTAACTAGTATCAAGACATTTGGTAACTAGTATCAAGACATTTGCTAACTAGTCATTAAAACATTTGGTAACTAGTATCAAGACATTTGGTAACTAGCATCAAGACATTTGGGACTAGTATCAAGTTATGTGGTAACTATTATCAAGATATTTGTTAACTAGTATCAAGACATTTGGTAACAATTATCAAGACACTTGGGACTAGTATCAAGCCATTTGGTAACTATTATCAATATATTTGGTAACTAGTATTAAGACATTTGGTACAATTATCAAGACATTTGGGACTAGTATCAAGCCATTTGGTAACTATTATCAATATATTTGGTAACTAGTATTAAGACATTTGGTAACTAGTATCAAGACATTTGGTAACTAGCATTAAGACATTTTGTAACTAGTATCAAGACATTTGGTAACTAGTATCAAAACATTTGGTAACTAGTATCAAAGCATTTGCTAACTATTGTCAAGACATTTGGTAACTAGTATCAAGACATTTGGTAACTAGTATCAAGACATTTGGTAACTAGTATCACGACATTTGGTAACTAGTATCAAGACATTTGGTAACTAGTATCAAGACATTTGGTAACCAGTATCAAAACATTTTCTAACTAGTATCAAAACATTTTCTAACTAGTATCAAGACATTTGGTAACTAGTATCGAGACATTTGGTAACTAGTATCAAGACATTTGGTAACTAGGATTAAGACATTTGGTAAATAGTATCAAGGCATTTGGTAACTAGTATCAATACATTTGGTAACTAGTATCAAGACATTTGGTAAAAAGTATCAGGACATTTGGTAACTAGTATCAAGACATTTTGTAACTAGCATGAAGACATTTTGTTACTAGCATCAAGACATTTGGTAACTAGTATCAAGACATTTGGTAACTAGTATAAAGACATTTGGAATTAGTATCAAGACATTTGGTAACTAGCATTTATACATTTGGGACTAGTATCAAGACATTTGGTAACTAGTATCAAGACATTTGGTTACTAGTATCAAGACATTTGGTTACTAGTATCAAGACATTTGGTAACTAGTATCAAGGCATTTGGTAACTAGTATCAAGAGTAACATATGTTCTCATATTTCTGCTCACTCTTATAAGCGAAAGGAGATTTTCGGTGAAATTAACAGTTGGTGTAAATAACTGAGTCCTCTTGGCTATTAATTAAGGTTTGTTGGCAGAGTGATAGTCTCTCAGTCCCAGACAAGCTTCTCATGAGATGCGGGTTTAAATCCCACTGTCTTAGAAAATTTGTAAAAAATGTCCGAGTGTATTTTATTCTCGATCTCTAAATTAACCATCTTCTCTGGCCAAAGTAAAATCCCCATAGCAATTCCGATTTTAATTATCCTAAATAAAATGGCGTTTTCAAGCAACGTAGGTCTAAAATGAATGCACGTTCGTCCAGGCTGTTTAAATTTAAGTTGAAGTATTGCATGGCATTTCATCCTTAATAACATATTTATGAACACTAAAACACAAACCACGGAGACCACCTTCATAGTGCGTTTAAAACGAGTATATCATTGAGACCGTTATACCCAATCATAAGTTGTTGTAATAAGCTAAAACCAATGATATTTCATTAGGTTGGCGACAGACAGGAGTTCGGCTTTAGTAACGTACATGTATCTCCAACTCGTGTTGTAGAATAGTGCTACAATTCATATTGTCGATATTGACGTCGCGATCGAATATCTCGCTCCTTTTGCTTTATCCAGTGGCTAACATTGACAAATTTCTAAGTGGATTTTTCGCGCGGTCGCCGTATGTGGAAGAGTTGACAGGTACTCACCGAAGGCAATGAAGCCGGTTTCCTCCCCACTAAACCTGGCAACGCCGCCATATAAGTGAAATATTCTTGAGTGCGGCGTAAAACATCAATCAGTCAACCGGTGGCTAACGCGGAGCATCGTTATCCTCGCGCCTTCGGCATATCTTGATCCCAAAAGTGTGACAATTTTGTATGTGGTGTTACGAGACTAAATATTTAGCGAATAGGTAACAATAGACCAGGCTTCCTACGTAAATTTAGGTTTTATCGAGAAAAAAAAATAGAGCAGAGTTAGGCGGCCAACAGGCAATATTAAACAATCACTGAGTGGAAACATAATATTCTAGAATCGCCCATTGAGGCCAGGTTGTAAAGTTAGTTTTGTTCTGATTGATTGTTTGGTGTTTTACGCTGCTCTCAATATTATTTCACTTAAATGGCGGCGTTGCCAGTTTTCTTGTGGGAGGAAACTGGGTTCTATGCCCGGAGGAAACCCACGGCCTTCTTGTGGTAACTGGCAACCATCCCACATAGGTCGTTCGAGTGGGAGGCTGTTCGGATTGAGCGTCCGACGCTCTACCTACTGAGCCACGGAGGCTCTTGTTTTGCTTGAAATAGTTAGCCATGATAATCCAGATATCCGTACCCGAAATAATTTTCAGACATTCGAAGCAAACCGAGACTGTCTTCGCTCGGTTCCGTTGGGTTTGATCTACGTACATCCCGAAGATATCCAAGTGGGTTTTCAGATTGACAAGTCCAGTGTGCTACCAACTGAACCACTGTCTATCAAATCGCAAGAGCAGGAACATATAGGAAAGATTTTGTTGAATTAGGTACAATTGTTCGTCATTTTCATTAAAAAGTATAAGATAAGAGTATTCCGCTGACATCGATCTTGAGATGTGCGTTATGGTAGTCTTTGTAGGCAACAAAACCCTAAATCTACTCGTACGTCCAGTATATTCAAAGGAGAAGGCAATGAAAGAAGTTAGTAAATACAGTACAGGCGGGTTAAATTGTCCTTTCCAACGATACCAAAATCATATCTCTACGATTTTCCTCGCCAAACCGTGCTATAAGGAGGTAATAATCGCTATCAGAAAATATGAAAGTTTGTAACTGAGTGGGCAGCCATCTTCGCTGCAGAGCTCAGCTGTGTGTCCCGATCGGCCAATCAGTATACGCCTAGCTCATGTCATGGACACACAAGGATAGGTTGGCCTATGGGAGCCCGTTCGATACAATTGCATGCTGTTGTTTTTTTTTGTCTTTTTTTTTTCTCCCCCTTTAAATTCTCCCAATATTATAACATTAGTACGTACATGTAGTGTAACTTTTCTTTATCGATATGTATTTATCTGAGACGTTCCAGCAACGCATCAAAGTTTCGAGTCACACGCACTTTAAGCAAAACATTCAAGATTACTGGGTTTTCACTAGATCTACGTAGGGGGTAAAATTTGCCTCGTACCACGTACCGGAATTTTCTTAGACTTCTTTTTTCTGGGTTCCGAAATTACTCTTTTTTATACTGACTGCGAATTAAACGCCTTACAGAAAGCAAAGTTATTCATGAACGTGTTTTTGACACAATTTGAGTACGGTAGTTATATTGAAATTGCGCTGTCCCGATCTGACCACAAACTGTCTGCTCAAAAAAAGACGGTCTACTCCGGCTTCAAAATACGGTCATTTATTGAGCCAGGCACTAGGACTAGGGGTACTTTAATCCTAGTTTCTGACTCCAAAATTATTTATATTGACGGCAGTACTATGGACCGTTAGTATAAAAAATAACCATTTTAGGGCCAGAATACCTTCGAACTCAGAGCACGATTCATCCACAGAGGATATCTTCTCGTGCCAAGGTAAAATCTCGATAGCCATTCAGTGTTTAACCTGAACATGAGGGTCCAAGAGGTAAATTTAACAGTGTCCACTATTAGAAATGCATGAAAGCCGCTGTTTGATTTACGGATTGAACCCTCATATTCTGCCAAGACAAAACATGGAAGGCAATGGAGAGTTTTAGCTTGACCCAAGAAGAGGATCGGGGGTGGGGTGGGGGTGTGGGGGGGGGGGGGGGGGGTAGACAGGCCTACAACATGGACACGTTTCGACAAGAGTGACAATAGTTTTAACAAATAGCTATGCCCCACAAAAGCTTTGAAAGTCCTGGGGGCTTGTTTTAATAGGCTGGCGTAAAGTTACGAACAGGTATGCAGCATCCTCAGACTTGCGGCCATGCGCAATTTAGTCATTGTTAAAAATATAGTTGCGACAGTAGTCACCTACAGACAGGCTGTGTCTCAAAACATCGTTAATGTTGGTGTTGAAGGTACCGCTGTCATCAGATTGTTGAGAAACAGCCCTTGATTATCAGTAAATGATTTCATGCGGCGCAGGTTCGAATCACACTCAGACCAAATGGAAATTGAAAATTTTCTGAATGGATGTTTTCCCTCAGTCGCCCTATGTGGAAGAGTTTCCAGGTAATCGCTGAAATTCGGGGTTTCCCCCGTGCAATGAACCAGGTTTCTTCCCACACTAACCCTGGTAACGCCGTCATATAAGTGAAATAATATTGAGAGTAGCGTAAAATCAATCAATCAATTAAACGACACAGACACTGGCTATGAAATCTGGCTATGAAAAAAAATGAACATAAAAATAATTTTACAATTGTTTTCACTCGGACTGTGCTTGAGCATTAATCCAAATATATCAGTTTTAATAGAATTATTGAACCAGAAAAGTGCCCTCAATTCTACTCACTAAGTATTCTAAACCATTTGTAACTTCTATAAAATTATAGCTGAAAAAAGGCACTGCATTATGGACATACATTTTTCTGGAACTGTGACTGAGAGTCACCAGAATTATCTTCACTGTGAGTTGCAATATGCTTATTCAAGTCACCTTTTAAGTTGCATCTGTAGTCACACATAGTGCACTGAAAAGGTTTTTCATCGGTAAGAAAAGGTTTCTCAGCACTATGGGTGTTCATGTGTCTGGCTAGCGAGTATTTCCGAATACTTCTAAAATCACACAATTTGCACTGAAAAGGTTTTTCATCGGTATGAATTCTCATATGGTATTTCAATCTATACTGAGAACTACATGTGTAACCACAGACTTCACACTGAGAAGGGGTTTCACCTGTGTGAGTACTCATATGGAAAATTAAAGGTTTCTTATGTTCAGAGGTAAAATCACACATAGTGCACTTAAAAGATTTCTCAGCACTATGAGTTTTCATGTGCCTTGCTAGCGAGTGTTTCCGATTACTTTTAAAATCACACAATTCGCACTGAAAAGGTTTTTCATCCCTATGGGTCCTCATATGATATTTCAATCTATACTGAGAACAACATCTGTATCCGCACACCTCGCACTGAAAAGGGGTTTCCCCAGAGTGAATTTTTATGTGGTCAGTTAAAAGTCTCCTATGTCCACTGGCATAATTGCACTGTGTGCACCGAAACGGTTTTTCGTGCACCCTTAAATGTGCTGTTAGAAGAGTCTTCGTTTTGCTTCTATAGTCACATAGTTCACAACTAAAAGGTTTCTCATCTGAATGGGATTTTAAATGGTTATTTAAACTGTTCTTTTCAGCATACTTCTTACCACACTGTGAGCACTGAAAAGGTTTGTAACCAGCATGTGAACGCAAATGTTTTATTAAACCTATTTTAAACCCAAATGTAGAATCACAAATCTCACACTGAAATGGTTTCTCCCCTGTGTGGGTTTTCATGTGAGCTTTTAAACTGTTTCTATAGAAAGACTTAAAATCACAAGTAGAGCACTTGAAAGGTTTTTCTCCAGTGTGTGTTTTTAAATGATGCTTTAAGTAGGACATATCACTGGCTCTATAATCACATAATTTGCACTGGAAAGGTTTCTCCTTTGTATGTCTTCTGGTGTGTTTAATCAAGGCCCTCTCAAACTGAGACTTATACTCACATATTGTGCATTGAAAAGGTTTTTCCTCAGAATGAGTTAGGCTATGCCTTTCCAAATTGCCCTTAGATTTGCATTTATAATCACAAAGACTACATTGAAAACCCATATCATATTTGTGAATTTTGACATGTGCATTAAAACTGTCATAAAAAGCCGTTCTAAAATCACATGTTGTACACTGGAAAGGTTTTTCGTTAGTTCCACACTCAACTGATAATGTTGAATTTGAGCTGGATGGTGTATCTCCCATTTGGGGCTGAGAGGGTTCCAGGCCATAATACATTCCCATATCACTGGATACTGATGATCTTTGGCTTAATGAAGTATGCACAATTTTGGGTTTAATGCGTCTTAGCCCAGCTTGAATAACCATATTATTGGAAAAGGTTGAATTTGGCATTAAAGCGGTACCCACAATTTTGTCCTCATTATTGGATACTGTATTTCCAGGTGAACACAAACTCCTATCCTTTTCACAGGTATTGCCAGATGTGCCTATTCCCATGTTGTTTGAATTTGGTATAGCATCTCTTTCCAATGTACCCTCAGGTTTTTTAAACTGGCTGACTATAACATAATTTACAGGCCCAAGCTGAACTCCAATTAGGTTTGAGCTACATGTAGTATTGAGATTTTCATCTACAACAGACAGAATACAGTGTATATATTATAAAAACAATGATTGAACTGCACGGTTTTGAGTGAGAGATAGAAATTTCCTCTAGGCATTGAGATCCAATCTCTAATAATGTGGGGGGCTCAGTAGATAGAGCGTTGGATGCTCAATCCGAACAGCCTTCCACCAATGGGTCGCAGGTTTGAATCCCACTCAGTCCAAAAAAAAAGTTGGAAAATTTTCTGACTGGGTTTCCACTTGAACATCCTATGTGGGATGGTTGGCAGTTACCACTGGAAGGTCGTGGGTTTCCTCAGGGTATAGAGCCCGTCTCGTCCCACAATAAAACTGACAACGCCGCCATATAAGTGAAATAATCTTGAGCGCGACGTAAAGCACCAAACAATCAATCTAATAATGTGGATTAATTATTTGGTGCTTAACATCTTCATATTAATATTTTGTTGTTTGAACTATAAGGTAGCACAGTCAACTTTTGGTGAATGAATTGATTAATGGGGATTTTTTTGCTGCACTTCAGATAAATATTTCACTCAAGATTGTTTCACTTATTGTTGTGGGGGAGAACACCAGCTGTTTTGCCCTTAGGAAAAGCTCAAACTTAGACTAGATTTGAATCTGCTGCCCATATATGGAAGGCTTGTGTAGTCTGGAAGACATGCGTAGCCCGCATCCCCCGCAACTGTCTTGAATGTGAAACTCAATACTGGTTTTTCAATAATGATAATGGTACCTCGGTGGTCCAGTGGGTTAGAAGGATCGTCCCTAAGTCCCATACAGACCTTCCATCCTGATGGATGCGGTGCGGGTTCAAATCACAAAATGCAAAAAAATTCTGCTGGGATTTTTCACTCGGCCGCCATATGTGGACAGTGGAAGAGTACTCGCCAAAGGTTGGGGGTTTTCTGCGGGCAATGTGCCCAGTATCCTCCCCCACTTCCACTGTCATATAAGTGAAATAATCTTGACTGCAGCGTAAAACATCAGTCAATCAACTGATAGAAATCAAAGTCTACTTCTGGTACTTACTGTTCCTTAAATAAGTAGGTTTCGGTTCCTGGGCTGGTGCATTCAAAGGTGTACTTAAAGGTTTAGGCTTTATCTGTTGCAGGCCCTTCTGTCCAGCAAATAACTCCAGTTCCTATGGGGAAAAATGCATAATATGAGACCATGACTAATACATTGAGTGTTTTATATGAGATTTAATAAATGACAAGTGTTTCTAAGTCAATGGAGACATTGTTTGATGTATAGCATCATATCAACAGAGAATATTTTATGCTTTGAATAGGGGGTGGGTGGGCAGGTGGATTTGGAGGGCAACAAGGAAGATTGATTGACTAATTGATGCTTTATGTCACACTCAAGATTATTTCACTAATATGGCGGCATTGCCAGGTTTAGTGGTGGAGGAGGGGAAAACCTTTGACCTTCAGCGAGTACCTGGCAACTCTTCCACATACAGTGACAGAGTGAAATATCCACAAAGAAATTTTTCAATCAAAACAATATAGATGCTCTTTTAAAGTGGGGCGCTTCATAAATTCTTGTTGTCCTGAAAACTTAAGAGCTGCGGGTTAGGACTAAATGTTTTACGCTGCGATTGAGTGAAAAATCCACGCAGAAACCACCAATCAAGATTCTTCTGCTGTCATTCAGGACCCAGTAACAAAAATCTAACGGCCTTTTTTAGATTGAGTGCCCAGCGGTCCTACTACTGACCCACGGAACATTAGGCATCCCCAGAATGTGAACAAAACAAAGAATTAAGATAAATACCCACAATTCAGGACATCCATTTTTGTCTATTACATTTTAGCATCAAAGACAATGCAAAAAGAGTAAAACAATGCAAATTTAAGTATACCTTTAATGCCTTAGCATCTGCCATCTGTTCCCTTGGTTTTCTAAGCTGAGCAGTTTTTCTTTTTGGTTTTGCTTTGCCAAGATTCGACGACTTCGACCTGCTTAACTTTTTTTTAGTACATTCCACTTTAATTGGTGAAGGTAGATTAAAACCCAGCGGGGATACATTTGGTAAAATACCACATTCCTGAAACTCATTTTTCATTTCTTTTTCGTTAGAAACTGTTTTTAGGGTTGCAGTGGGAACGTTTAAACTTCCCCCCTTTCCTTGTGAAAAGTCATCAAATCCCAAAGGTGTATTTTGGATGGTAGCACCAGAAGACAAATCTTTGAAATTTCTATAATCTCTCAGCACTAGCAGTCTAATGTTTTTAGCATTTTGGCTTCCATCAAGTGATTCTACGTTACAGGAGGTTTCTGTTCCTTGAACCAAGACAGGGAAAATGACATCTACAGGGGTAGGACCAGATAGATTTGACTTATCGGGTGGACTGTCTGTAAATATGTTACTACCCTCTTGCTTTATAAACGTATCACCAGGCACATGTATATCAGGCATGCTGGGGTCCTCTGCCTCTATTTTTATTTCAACTTGATGATCCATTTTTTTTCTTCAGATTCTTGGGGTATCAACTGAAGCTATGTTATCTTTTACACTCACTGTTACATTAGTTTAATAGCTATATTTTCTTTCTGACAGAAAAATGTGTTCAAAACGAATCCATTTAGTGTGTGTTCTTTGCCTTTTTCATCATTATTATAATCTGAAATACGTAAGTGATATTGCAAATTGGTACCACAGCCCATATAATCAGGTTTGATTTTTTAAATTCATTCAGCATCCCCTCTCAGTTTTCCTTGATCTGAAAAAAAAATACCAGTATTCACAAAGGTCCAAAGAAAAAATATAGTATTCAATACATAAACTTTTCAAATGTTTTCAAGTCAAGCACACTCAATGAACCAAACTTAAAATGTCCAAAACCTGCCCATTCAGGGGGAGCAGGTGGAGTAAATTGGGAGAGTTAAAACCTTTTTTTTTTTTTTTTTCTAACATTCATAATTTATTTTCACACAGCAAATGTTTGTTTCTGTGGCATAGAACTTACGTCTTCAGAGAGTTGAAACATTTCGCATTACTACCCATTAGCATATTTTTTTGCAGTTGCAATTCGTTTTCTGAAGCACAGAAAGCAGATGTTATGCGACCTGATAACATGATAAGCATGGCTTTTTCAGCTTTATAAACTGGTGCCTATCCGTCGTTTTGTGACAAACACTGTCCGTCTATTCACGGATAGTCCGTCGATCGAAGCATTTCCCCAACCCGATACCGTGATAACAACAACAACAACAGCCTGACACTAGACAACTTGTCATCTAAGATGTAAAACAACAGTTGTAGTAGTCTATTGCAATACTGGTAAAATGAACCAATTGTTTGTGAAAATGTGCGTTCAGGGTTATTGCTTCCTTTGATGCCAGTTCATTGAATCTTACCCTAAAATCAACGATCAAAATCTCTTCCTTTGCCATTGTTTACGTTCATCATCACACGCTTACCTCCCTTTCGCACAAACATACTCGCCACGACAGAAGTCCAGGGGCTTCAGTTACATAGTGTGTATTTATAGCAAGGACCCGATTACCAATTATTTGACTTTTCGTGAAGGTCGGTAGTTGAAGGATAACGGATTATATAGACTCCGCCGACAAACTAAGTCATATCAATTGTCTAAATGAAACGTTAGGAAATAGTTGTATAAAACTACTTAAGGCACATCATTTGACATATCCATCAGATAGTTGAAAAAAATGATTTTCCTAGTTGTGGGTTGTCGGGCAATATCAAAGCGCCCTTGCTACAGAATATGCTCTGCTTGTAAAAGGAATTACATAAAAGCATGCTAGTCAAAAAAAATTTAGCATCTTTTCTTCAATAAAATCAAGAAAATTAGTTTTTGCTCGTCTTTTATATTGATCAAGAGGTGCGAAATAGTTTCGGTTCTCCATATATCCATATCGAATTAGACTCGACAGTATAATCATATACCGTAAACTGGGGTAACTTTGAACGGCGGTGTATCTTTGAAAGATGAAAATCTAAATTTTGGCTATTTGGTAACAAATACTAAGAAAAATGGTAACAATTATGTTTTTAGCTTTTTTTTTAAGTTATAATAATTATGTTTGTACCTTTTTAAATGGTGAAAAAGCTAAAACATAATTATTAGGGCCTACCACTTCAGTTATATTTGTTACCAAAAAGCGAAAATTTAGATTTTCTGCTTTGACTGTTTTTAATTCTGATCTTTTTAAGCACACATTTCCGGCTGTAGGAGCCTAAGGGTCCCGATTTATTGTCCTGATGTCAATGTAGTGCAAACGCTCAACTTTCTATGGACATCAAAAACAATGAAATAAAGACCGCACTTTTTTTAAAACACAGAAAAAAAAACAACATTTGGCAGTTCGTGCCACTAATTAAGTTTTGATAGTTAAAAAAAGACATTATAAGATGTTTTAAGATGTTTATTGACTTACTGAGCACCAATATAAGAAGAGCACTAAATGACAAGTTATGTTCATTATCTACATAGCTACAATCCCCATAGCAATCACGAGAAGAAATAACCAATCAGAAATGTCGTTAGAAGCACTCGATTCTATCACTGTTACGGAGAGGCGGACCGCTGTATGGTTGTCATGGGCAACATGTTCGTTACAATATGGCGTCGAACAGCAAGAGATGCAAGTCTGAAACATAGAACACAAAATGTTATATTTTTTAAAATACATGGGACGGTATTTTATATATTGTTACTTTGATGGTCTGTTTTTTTGCTTACCATGATCCCGTTGCTGTCTGTCGTACAACCTACAGTTTCTCCACTACATTTCTCTGGGCCAACACAACGTTTTTCAACCCGAATACTTTCTCTGGATTCACTGTAAAAGCTGTGGATGTTTTGACATATAGATTCGCCTGCAAAATGACAAATTAAAGATTAAACATCAAAACCAGCATCTTTGAAATAGAAACCGTATGATTTCGAATTGAATAAAAATCAGATAACTCGCCGACCGACCGTATCGTAGGCAGTTGAACTCAATTTAATATTTTATTTAGATTAGGCCCGATACCGATATTCCACTTTTTAAATTTACAATAATCTTAACTCACCAGTAGGACAGTACAGATCAGGTGCCCAGTCGTTACACTCTTGGTTGTTTCTCATATTCCGACATGTCCAGCACGTGATACCTGAAACATTTCAATAATAGTTAGAAATTGGCCAATTGAAATAATAATCAATCCAAACATTGTAAAAAAACATAATACAATACAACATTTTTGTGTTTGACAACTGGTTTTGCTTACCTGTGCTCTCCACCTGGACAATATGGGGAGTAACTCTACTAATCATACACAAAATTACCACGACGCAAAATATAGACAAAGACATGTTGTTAGAAAGGTGGTTGAAGACAATCCTCGGCTTTGTTAATTTCTTGAAATACCGTTTAGTTCTGTGGCAGTGGTGGAAAGATATTGAATAATGTTCACTCACAATCTACCTTTTTATATTGAATTTAAATCTGATCACGTGACTCTCGGTAGTTGGATTAAAATTTGCCGAAAAGAAATCAAAGGTGTTTTAATATTCCTAAGAAAACTCTGGTAATGGATATACAACGTAGGGGATCTGAGTGATAGCCGACCGTGACGTAATGGTGTCACTTTGAGAATAGATTCCAAGACCGTGTAAGACACAATTGTTGCTTACAGGTGGCTTAAAGGCTACCTCCGAAGGTAGGGCACACAAGGGAGGAGATATCTCCACACGACGTCTTTAAACTCTCCATTTAACGAATAAAGACACTCTTTGACTGTCAATTTCATCGATAATCCGATGACAATAAAACCCCATGAGCTGCTCTGCGGTATCGGCGATTTGCCCGATGGCAGACCGTGCTTCTGTGTTGAGAGTTGACAACATTATCGGATAACGGCATTTGCAATAAAACAGAGAGCACTTCAAATTAAAATGTTATTTTTTCTCACTCTTCAATTTAATGGACGTTTCTTGTTAGGAAATTGTCATGACAGATGAGCCACAGTTTCCAGAGGATGCATTGCGTGTTAATAACATGCATCTTGAGTAAACAGAGCTTTGGTCTTTTTAAGGTGAGATTAGATTTCGACAGTCCTACAGTTATATGACAGAAGTATACATACAGTGTATACATTTATCGGTGGGTTTCCAGCCACTTTTCCTTTCATAAACGTCTTACAATATGGGCTTTACGACAAGGGGTAAATGCATGCCACATGCTTGTATAATGCACACTGTAAAATGTAATCCGTAAATTTTACGGTAGAATACTGGCAGCTGGGCTGCCAACTCTCTACCGTAAAATTAAGGGTAGACCGTAAAATCAACTAGCCACATTCCTAATCAGTGAATGTGAAAAAAACATTATGAAATCAGCAGGCTAAGAAATACAGGACTTTAAATCGTCAACCCCAGCATAGATCTGTTAATGTAGATTTTCAAATGTTATGTACCCCCAACGAAATAGTAAAACTGACTACTTCTGCAAGTTGACAAACATATATTTATTTGAAAAAAAATTGAAATAATGCTGATGAAAATTCTCGCTTAGGGCAGGTATCTCAATCTACGCTTTCAAATACAGCTATGTTAAATTAACTATCTTAGCCTATAATGACACATTTTTCTTATATTAAATCGCCTACGGCGGGATTCGAACCTCTAACCTCCCATACAGGAGCTGCGCAGAACTATATACGCACTAGCCATAACCGTAGCCTTTAACCACTACACTAACTATAAATATGAGGGGATGGTGGCCACATTTCCATGCCTTACTAGCGCTTCGGTGTGCGCACCCTTTGATCCGCAATGAGGTATTTTGGACGAATCCTTCACGGAAACAACCCAGGAGATCAGATCTCGTTAGCTCAGAAACGACAACTCTGTCTCAAAGTTATTTTACGGTACACGACCGTAAAGCTTCCACTGAAGTATAAAACGGCAATTTACCGTTAATTTTAAAATATTCTACTGTAGAATTGACGGTAAACGGTTACAGTGCAATGTGTGACAGTAGATAGAGTTTAATAATTTTTTTGAAAACAGAATTCCAAGTTCCTGTCAGAAATACCGTAGTAACAGACAGCTTGTAACTCTAACGATCTGTTGTAAAATCTGCAACTTTATTTGATATTATCTTAAAATAACTTTATTAAAAACAGATTTCCAAGTACCGGTAACGGACAGCTTATAACTTTAACGATCTGTTGTAAAATCTGCAGTTTTGTCCTTTGTCGGTATTAGATGTTTTCGATGATTTGTCTACTTTACAACACAAACCAACAATAGTAAACTTAAATATTAATTCTTTAACAGACTTCAAACAACATGTATTTATTTGAGTGATGTCTTCACCTCCTTTTTAATTCTAGTGTAACTTCTAATCTCTATTTTGTTTCTCTTTTAAATCAACATAAGTTGCAGCCGGTAATATCAGCTTGAGTCTGACTTCTAAAACGCTTACTTGAAGCTATACGGCCTTGCATTTCCAAACTATATTATTGTGCGTTACAGAATTTATAAGAAAAAATCAAAATAACTTAAGTCTCATTTTTCACCAATCATTTTTCAAGCGTCCGAAATAAAAATGGTATAAACCATAAGAAGCGCCGCTAATAATTTCAATCCCATTAACACCAGATTCAATAAATTCCACGAGTGTTATCAGATTCCATTCATTATTCAGATTATCAATTCAAATAATTTTGGCTGGCAAAAAATCTATCGAATATAGATTTTTACGACTCATAAAGACACTGTTTAAATTTAGCAATTAACGTTGGTCAACATGACCTTGAGTGTGAACTTCGTATGTTCCAGTGTGATCTGGAGATGGTTATAGGAGCCTTTGTCCCGCTTAGGGCTTTTGATCAAATAAACTTGAAACTTATGTTAATGTTTTTACAATCCATGAAGAAATTGTTATGACAACAATTTTCGTAACGTTTTAGGTGTCCCAATAAACCAAGAAGTTGTTATCCATAAGTAATTCTTGACCTTATTGTAACCTTCCAACTTCTAAATGCCATTGAAAGATTTAAAGTATTTGCCAGAAAATACATGAATAAAGAGTACTTTATGAACAATATTTCTGACAGGTACTTGAAGATTTAAACCATTACGTTCCAGATTTCATTGGGAGACTAAAAGCATTTCATATACGAATTTCATGACAGGTGCTTGAAAATCAGCTTATCTCTTCAAGTCATTAAAACACATATATCTGCTTCCGTCTTTTATGTATGCTTTAAGAGTTATAAGCAATATATTAATTCTTCAAGCATTGCATTGAGAGGATTTAAATTCAATGTGGCACTCAAAGAATAATGGTAAGATTGATTTTTTTTTTTTTGGGGGGGGGGGAACTAATCTTATCAATTCGTTATAAAACCCCAAAAGTTTTAAAAATCACATATTGTTTTAACGTTATTCTGGAAGGATCTTCGCGCTTAAAGGGTACAGAAAATATTCTGAACACTTGATGGCGGATCTGTCGAGCCAGTTTTTAAACAATAAATATCCCTTAAATTGAAGAGTGAGAAATAATAACATTTTGATTTAAAGTATCCTCTATGTTTTATTAGACGTACCGTTATCCCATCTAGTAACAATTCCCTTGCGCTAATCACTGCTATCTCATGACAACTCGTGTGGTTTTATTCTCATCGGATTATAGACGGAATCAACACTCAAAGTCTCTCTTAATTGGTTAAATGGAGGGTCAAAAGATGTCGTGTGGAGAAATCTCCTCCCTGGTGTGAGCTAACTTTAGTAGTCGTCTTTTAACTACCTCTTGGAAACCAGTGTTCCTTGCATGGTTTAAGAATCCTTTCTAAAAGTGACAGCATTACGTCATGGTCGACCGACAAGCAGACCCCCTATTTGCCATATCCATTACCACCGTTTTCTTACGAATATTAAAACACCTTTCTTTCGGAACATTTTAACCAATTGTCACGTGATCGGGTTCGAACTCACAATAAAACGCAGGGTTGATAGTGAACAGTATTCAGTAGCTTTTCAACTTTAGTAAAGAGCTAATAGTCAATTCAAAAACATTACACTTCGAGAATAGTTTCCGATCAAAATCTCTGACAAAATGGCTCTGGGTTTACCTTCCCTCTTGGCAATTCTGTGTATGACGAGTAGAGTTACCTCCCATATTATTCAGGTAGAAAAGACAGGTAAGCAAAATCCACCAACAGAAAAAACCACACCCCTTACGCTCAGAAGTAACAAATACAGTCTTTACAAACCATTTTATTCTTTCCATTTCAAGTAAATATCAACAGTTTGATTTTGAAAATTACGGCTAATCTGGTAAGTTTATAAGATCTATGGAGATTTCATTTGAATGCGGTTGCGATATCAGTTATAAAAAAACTCTTTTATTATTGACTTTTATCATTGACATCGAAACGTCGTCACCCAATAAACCAAAAAGTTTTTATCCATAAGTAATTCTCCACCCTATTGTTCTCTTTTATTGTCATAAACAGAGGTTTTATTCGTTTCATTTATTTAATATCTAACAATTGTATTAACATTTCAGGTATTACGTGCTGGACATGTCCAAAAATGGGAAACAACCAAGAGTGTAACGACTGGGCACCTGATCTGATCTGCCCAACCGGTGAGTTATGAATTATAGTAATTTATTTCATCACCAAAATATAACCCCCGTCTTTATGTTTATTATATTTAATAAAATGAAGATACATTTATATTGATTCTGGAAGAAGTACAATACATAAGACAGTTACTGACACTGGGCACTAAGACAAAGGTTCATCACGATTATTTAAAGGAGAAGAAAACAAAAAAAAACACTTTATGGTTAAAAACAAGCGCGCTTGCTTTTCCTTTCCAACGGTATCAAACACATATTTTTGCGATTTTTTTCATGGGACATGATGCAGTTTATAAAATACCGTATTATGTTAAACACACAAAACAAATTGGCCAACTTTCAAAACATCCCATTAAAACCCAGGTTAATTTCACTGTCTTCAAAGCAAATTGCTTTCAGTTTCACGAAACTAATTTTGAATTACAAAAGAAGCTTTGAGGAAAATGTGACTAGCAAAAAAAATGGTCTGCATGCCATATTGGTGAATTACGAAGGCCTTAAAGAGGATGAATTTAACCTAGGCTAGGTTTTTCTTATTGGGGAATTTTATTAACTTCACTGTTAGGAGTAAAAAATCGCAAAATATGTGTTTGGTATCGTTGGAAAGGAATAGTTAGTGCGCTTCTTCTGAACCATAAAGTCATTTTTTTGTTATCTTCCCCGATTATTTAAGTTAATTATTTATTTTTACATACACATTCATTTATATCAACTTAAATCATCGGCCTATAGTTTTAGATCAATTTAAAGCGCTTCAATTTTCGGGGCAATAGAATATGGCTTTGCAAAAGGCGAACATTGCAACAAACTTGAAGCCGTTTAATACTCACATTAAAATTTAGACAACAAGTCCGTTTAAATATACTATTAGGATAAATATAGGAAAAATATCTTTGGTTTGTTGTATTTGCAGACAAATCGGTATGTCAGAGCGTTCACAGCTTTTACAGTGAATCCAGAGAAAGTTTCCGGGTTGAAAAACGTTGTATAAGTCCAGAGAAATGTAGTGGAGAAACTGTAGGTTGTACGACGATTAGCAACGACATCATGGTAAGTTTTAAACGAATGATTCATTGATAACATTTGACAAACAAATTATCACCTCAGTTATTGAAAAATATCTTTGTTTAGCAAATTATAAAATTTTGGGCTTTTCTTGTTCGTTTCAGACTTGTGTTTCTTGCTGTTCGACGCCATATTGTAACCAACATGTTGCTCATGACAACAATACAGCTTTGCGCCTATCAGTGACCGTGATGGAGTCTAGCGCTTATAACGTCTTTTCTCATTGGTCAAGATTTCTCATGATTGTCATGGCGACTGTTGCTATGTAGATTCGTTACACATACATATCATTTAGTGCTGTTTTTTGTATTGGTGCTCAGGAAATAAACAAACATAAAAATATACTGTCTTATAATGAACTGACTACATTTGTGCTACTTCTATGATAGTATACAGATCATCGAAAAATATTAGGTCCCGTTTTGTAATCAGGATGAATTGGATTGATTGATTCATTTATATTTTACGCCGCGTTCAGGATTATTTCACCTATATGGCGGCGTCGGTAGCATCCCGTGGTGAATTGGAAGACGAACACTATTATGTTATACAGCGCAGTTTATGACCTTGAATGTGGTTTCTAAAAATTCCTTTATTTATTAAACGTGGCTTCTTATGTTAATGTTTTTACAATCCATGATACAATTTTAGGACAACAATTACGATATCGTTTAAGGGGTGCTTTTGTTTAACCCAACCGGAATTGATTATAATTAGGTTGAGTGTGGTTTTTCAAAATATTTTTATTTATGAAACTATGGCTGCTTTTCGTTATCTATGTTTTTTTTGTAATTTCACTCCAGCAAAACATGAACAGAATTAGTTTGAGTCTAACTTCTTGTCGAATTTTAGTTCAAGTTCACATCCACGAGAAAAAACAAGAGATCAGTGAACTGATCTTGGCGACCACCATAGAACACCATCAGAAAGTCGGACTGCTTGTAAACGGATCGCAAATTTGATATGTGAAATTTATTTCTTCAGTTGGTGGCTGGCTGGACTAGAACAAAGTTTCTTCGGTAGAAAGTGGCTGTTATCTGAAAACTCAAAACCAACTTTCTTCAAAGAGGCCTCACATTAACGCTACTTGCCGGATCTACATGTACTTGCACACAGGCCAGTCAGTGATATCTGGGATGAATATTTCGTATTCATCCCAGGTGATATCGCTTGTTTGAGTCCTGTGCACAATTAACATTTACAAAATCCAAAACGATTGTACACATGTTACTAAGATGCATTTAGTGTTTGTTTACAAATCAAAAGATAACGTACATCTGTCAAAAATAGCCCGTGAAAAGTGAAGAATGGGCGACGTATCACTCGTCTGATGAGTAAAAATTTAAACATGACCAAAGTCAGTTTAAAACTTAAAGGCGAAAAATTTCCCGATTCGTTCAGAAATTAGTGAACTTTTATAAAAAAAAAATCTTCATGCACGATTTGATATAAATATATGATTGAATAAAAACATTTATGTTTACTTTATTGCGAAGTCAGTTGCTGTACATATAGCTGCCTGAACGCAAATTCGATCGGTAAAATAGTGATTGTACGTTGCCGTGCATTTCATTTCATTTTGAAATATTCCTTCCTTTCAAGCTCGGAAAAAGACAATATGGATCTTCTGAAGTGTCTTAGGGAACACTCTCCTTTAAAAATATTTATTATTGTTACATTTTTGGAAAGAATTTAGGCGTTTAATATCAAAATTCCAAAAAAAAAAAAAAAAAAAAGACCAGTAGTCGACATTTTGAATATGAACAAAAAACTGCATAGTGCGCAACGAGATCATAGGGTTAACATGCGTCACTGTTTTTACAAAAATCCTAACCTTTCATTACTTTAGCAGAAAAAATGACAAAAAGAAGAAAAACCGAATGGTCGCCCAGACAAATATTTATTATATCTTTGGTTTGTTGTATTTGCAGACAAATCTGTATGTCAGAACACTCACAGCTTTTACAGGGAATCCAGAGAAAGTATTCGGGTTGAAAAACGTTGTGTAAGTCCAGAGAAATGTAGTGGAGAAACTGTTGGTTGTACGGTGGATATCAACGACATCATGGTAAGTTTTAAACGAATGATTCATTGATAACATTTGACTTAATAACAAACATACATAGTGTGCATTTATAGCAGGGACCCGACCACCAATTATTTGACTTTTCGTGAAGGTCGATAGTTGAAGGATAACGGATTATATATAATTTGTCGACAAACTAAGTCATATCATTGTCTTAATCAAACATTAGGAAATAGTTGTATAAACCTAATTACGGCACACCATTGTGACATGCCCATAATCAATTATCTAAAATAAATAGGCCTAGTTTCCCCATACATCCATATCGATAAGGTAGTTTTGTAAGCAACAAAGACTCGACAGTAGGCCTATAATCATATGTCCGGGCTATTTGAATTCTGACCGTTTTAAGCACACATTTCCGGCTGTACGGGTCCCGATTTATTTTGTCTTAATGTCAGACTTTTCAATGTTTTTCAATGTAGCCTAGGCCTACTGCAAACGTTCAAGATGACGATCAAAGATTATGAAAGAAAAAACTAAATTTGACAGTGCGAGCCACTAATTAAGTTGATTGTTAAAAAAACGCAAGTTTATAAAGACATTATAAGATGTTTATTTATTTCCTGAGCACTAATATAAGAAGAGCACTAAATGGCATTATATGTTCATTATCTACATAGCTACAATCACCATGGCAATCACGAGAAGAAATAACCAATCGGAAATGTCGTTAGAAGCACTAGATTCTATCACCGTCACGGAGAGGCGGATCGCTGTATGGTTGTCATGGGCAACATGTTCGTTACAATATGGCGTCGAACAACAAGAGATACAAGTCTGAAAAATAGAAGACAAAATGTTACATTTTTTTAAATACGTGGGACGGTATTTTATATATTGTTACTTTGGTGATCTCTTTTTTGACTTACCATGATCCCGTTACTGTTTGTTGTACAACCAACTGTTTCTCCACTACATTTCTCTGGGCTAACACAACGTTTTTCAACCCGAATACTTTCTCTGGATTCACTGTAAAAACTGTGGACACTCTGACATATAAATTCGCCTGCAAAATAAAATAAAGATAAAACATCAAAACCCACAGCATAAATTAAGTAGAATCTGAATCAGTCTGAATTGAATAAAACAGCAGGCCACTGACCGACCGGGCTTATTGGTAGCAGTTGAACTCAATTAAATATTTTATTTAGAATATATTCCACTTTTTAAATTTACAATAATTCTTAACTCACCAGTAGGACAATACAGCTCAGGTGCCCAGTCGTTACAGTCTTGGTTGTTTCCCATATTCCGACATGTCCAGCACGTGATACCTAAAACATTTCAATTATAGTTAGAAATTGGCAAATTGAAATAATGATAAATAGTAAGCTTATCAAAGATCATAATACAATACATTACATTATTTTTGACAACTGGTTTTGCTTACCTGTGTTCTCCACCTGGACAATATGGGGAGTAACTCTACTGGTCATACACAAAATTACCACGACGGAAATTATGGACAAAGACATGGTATTTGAAAGGTGGTTGAAGACAATCTTCGGCTTCGTTAATTTCTTGAAATACCGTTTAGTTCTCGGGCAGTGGTGGAATGATATTGAATAATGTTCACTCACCATCTGCCTTTTTATATTGAATTTCAATCCGGTCACGTGACTCTCGGTAGTTGGATGAAAAGTTGCCGAAAAGAAATCAAAGGTGTTTTAATAATCCTAAGAAAACTCCTGTAATTGATATACAACGCAGGGGTTCTGAGTGATCGCCGACCGTGACGTAATGGTGTCACTTTGGGAATGGATTCCAAGACCGTGTAAGACACAATTGTTGCCTACAGGTGGTTTAAAGGCTACCATCGAAGGTAGGACACACCAGGGAGGAGATTAATCTACACGACGTCTTTAAACTCTCCATTTAACGAATTATGAGACTCTTTGACTGTCAATTTCATGGATAATTCGATGACAATAAAACCCCACGAGCTGCTCTGCGGTATCTGCGATTTGCCCGATAGCAGACCGTGCTTCTGTGTTGAGAGTTGTCACCATTATCGGATAACGGTATTTGCAATAAAACAGAGAACACTTCAAATTAAAATGTTATTATTTCTCACTCTTCAATTTAATGGACGTACCTTATTCGGGAATTGTCATGACAGATGCGCCACAATACCTAGAGGATGCATTGTGTGGTAATATCATACCTCTTGAGCAACAAGAACTTTGGTCTTTTTAAGAGGAGATTAAATTTTCGACAGTCCTACAGTTATATGACAAGTATACATACAGTATATACATTTATTTTGAAGGACTGGTGGGTTTCCAGCCACTTGTCGTGTCATAAACTTCTTGCATTATGTGCTATACTACAAGGAGTATTTGCATGCCACATGCTTGTATAATCCAATGTGCGACAGTAGCTAGTCAGAAATACTGTAAAATAGTACCCGTAACGGACAGCTTGTACCTTTAAGGATCTGTAGTAAAATCTGCAATTGTGTCTTTTGCAATTGTGTCTTCTTTACAACACAAACCAACAATAGTAAACTTGAGTATACATTCTTTAAATGACTTCAAACAACATGTATTTATTTGAGTTTGTCTTCGCCTCCTTTTTAATTCCGGTGGAACGTCTAATCTCTATTTTGTTTTTCTTTTAAATCAACATAGGTTATAAGTGCAGCCGGTAAAATCAGCTTGAGTCTGACTTCTAAAAACGCTGACATGAAGCTATACACCCTTGCATTTCCAAACTATATATCTTTGCGTTACAGAATTCAGAAGAAAAATAAATTCAAAGTAACTTAGGTATCATTTTTATTTGTATATTCTGCATTTAAAGTATATTGACAATTTTCTGCCATGTTGTAAATTGTTGCTTATTCTCGAAAGTATTTTAGGAGGAGAGGTGTTGATACAGGCAAATTACCCGCTCACCAGTCCTTTTCAAGCTTTGAAAATATATATGGTTTAGATCATAAGAAGAACCGCTAATAATTTTAAAACTGTGTTTAAACGCAAAAATATCCGACATTTTGACAGCTCGTACTACTTTCTTGTCCATTAACATTACTGTATACATGTTTTTTTGGCGTGGTTTAATGGCCTTGCAAATCTAGGCATTCTTTGATGTTGTTTTACCTGACAGGTGTGATAGATTTAACAAAATTGTTAATTTGATTAGCTAACACCTCCTTGTCTTGGTCCAAATTTTAACACTGACAATCCCATTAACACCAGATTCAATAAATTGCAAGAGTGTTGTCAGATTTCATTCATTATTCAGATTATCACTTCAAATGATTTTGGCTAGCAAAATCTACTGAATATAGATTTTTCTCATGAACTCATGAGTACACTCTTTAAATCTAGCAATTAACGTTGGTCAACATTAGCTGGTGTGTGAACTTGGCTTCTTATGTTCCAGTGTGATCTGGAGATGGTTATAGGAGCCTTTGTTACGCTCAGGGTTTTTGATCAAATAAACTTGAAACGTATGTTAATGTTTTTACAATCCATGAAGAAAATGTTATGACAACAATTCTCATAACGTTTAGGTGTGCTTTTGTTTATTACCGTATTGTTTTACTCCGCATGTAACCAAACCGGAATTGGTCATAATTAGATTGAGTGTGGCTTCTCGGAATACTTGTATTTATAAAACTTGGCTTGTTTTCGTTGTCTATGTTTCTTTTACTTTCACTACAACAAAACTTTTATGGATAATATTAGTTGAGTCTGAGTTCTCGTTGAATCTTAGTTCAACGTAACATCCACGAGAAAAAGTCAGAATAAACAGACATGTTCTTAAGCCAAATAAGAAGATATACAACAATAAGCACAATATTGCACCCAGGTTCCGTCTTTTCATAAACAAACAATTTATAAATATCGTAATCTCCAAACGCCGTGTGTGACGACCACTTAGAGCCAATTATTGTCGATATTCATTTAATAGCACTTCAAATCACAAATAAGACAATTGATGCAAGAATATTTTCGACATTTAAAGTATGTGCCAGAAAATACATTAATAAAGAGTACTTTATGATCAATATTTCTGAAAAGTACTTGACGATTTTCCCCATTTAAACCATTACGTTCCAGATTTCATTGGGAGACTAAAAGCATTTCATATACGAATTTCATGACAGGTGGTGCTTGAAAATCAGCTTATCTGTTCAAGTCATTAAAAACCATATATCTGCTTCCGTCTTTCATGTATATATATTCATTCTTCAAACATTGCATTGAGAGGATTTAAATTCAATGTGGCACTCAAAGAATAATGGAAAGATTGATTTTTTTGGGGGAACTAATCTTATCAATTCGTTATAAAACCCAAAAAGTTTTAAAAAGCACATATTGTTTTAACGTTATTCTGGAAGGATCTTCGCGCTTAAAGGCTACAGAAAATATTCTGAACACTTGATGGCGGATCTGCCGAGCCAGTTGTTAAACAATAAATATTGACAATTTTCTGCCATGTTGTAAATTGTTGCTTATTCTCGAAAGTATTTTAGGAGGAGAGGTGTTGATACAGGCAAATTACCCGCTCACCAGTCCTTTTCAAGCTTTGAAAATATATATGGTTTAGATCATAAGAAGAACCGCTAATAATTTTAAAACTGTGTTTAAACGCAAAAATATCCGACATTTTGACAGCTCGTACTACTTTCTTGTCCATTAACATTACTGTATACATGTTTTTTGGCGTGGTTTAATGGCCTTGCAAATCTAGGCATTCTTTGATGTTGTTTTACCTGACAGGTGTGATAGATTTAACAAAATTGTTAATTTGATTAGCTAACACCTCCTTGTCTTGGTCCAAATTTTAACACTGACAATCCCATTAACACCAGATTCAATAAATTGCAAGAGTGTTGTCAGATTTCATTCATTATTCAGATTATCACTTCAAATGATTTTGGCTAGCAAAATCTACTGAATATAGATTTTTCTCATGAACTCATGAGTACACTCTTTAAATCTAGCAATTAACGTTGGTCAACATTAGCTGGTGTGTGAACTTGGCTTCTTATGTTCCAGTGTGATCTGGAGATGGTTATAGGAGCCTTTGTTACGCTCAGGGTTTTTGATCAAATAAACTTGAAACGTATGTTAATGTTTTTACAATCCATGAAGAAAATGTTATGACAACAATTCTCATAACGTTTAGGTGTGAACAGTATTCAGTAGCTTTTCCACTTTAGTAAAGAGCTAATAGTCAATTCAAAAAAATTACACTTCAAGAATAGTTTCCGACCAAAATCTCTGACAAAAATGGCTCTGGGTTTACCTTCCCTCTTGGCAATTCTGTGTATGACGAGTAGAGTTACCTCCCATATTATTCAGGTAGAAAAGACAGGTAAGCAAAATTTACCAACAGAAAGGACCACATCCCTTTCGCTCAGAAGTAACAAATACAGTCTTTACAAACCATTTTATTCTTTCCATTTCAAGTAAATATCAACAGTTTGATTTTGAAAATTACGGCTAATCTGGTAAGTTTATAAGGTTTATGGAGATTTCATTTGAATGCGGTTGCGATATCAGTTATAAAAAAACCTCTTTTATTGTTGACTTTTATCATCGACTTCGATAACGATGCAAGAACTACATCGAAACGTCGTCACCCAATAAGCCAAGAAGTTTTTATCCATAAGTAATTCTCTACAATATTGTTCTCTTTTATTGTCATAAACAGATGTTTGATTCGTTTCATTTATTTAATATCTAACAATTGTATTAACATTTCAGGTATTACGTGCTGGACATGTCCAAAAATGGGAAACAACCAAGAGTGTAACGAGTGGGCACCTGATCTGTACTGTCCAAATGGTGGGTTATGAATTATAGTAATTTATTTCATCACCAAAATATAACCCCCGTCTTTATGTTTATTATATTTAATAAAATGAAGATACATTTATATTGATTCTGGATGAAATTAGATTGGCACGAACTTTTAAAAGTTCGACACAGTTATTTTCACAAAGAAGTACAATACATAAGACAGTTACGGACACTGGGCACTAAAACAAATGTTCACCGCGATTATTTAGGTTAATAATTTATTTTTACATACACTTTCATTTAACTCAACTTAAATCATCGGCCTATAGTTTAAGACCAAGCGCTTCCATTCTCGAGGCAATAGAATATGGCTTTGTAAAAGGCAAACATTTCAACACAGTCGAAGCCACTTTAATACTCATATTAAAATTATAGGCAACAAATCTGTTTTAATTTTAGTTGTGTATTAAAATATAATATTAGGATAAATATTATATCTTTCGTTTGTTGTATTTGCAGACAAATCTGTATGTCAGAGCCTTCACAGCTTTTACAGTGAATCCAAAGAAAGTTTTCGGGTTGAAAAACGTTGTGTAGGCCCAGAGAAATGTACTGGAGAAACTGTAGGTTGTACGACGGATAGCAACGACATCATGGTAAGTTTTAAACGAATGATTCATTGATAACATTTGACTTAATAACAAACATACATAGTGTGCATTTATAGCAGGGACCCGACCACCAATTATTTGACTTTTCGTGAAGGTCGATAGTTGAAGGATAACGGATTATATATAATTTGTCGACAAACTAAGTCATATCATTGTCTTAATCAAACATTAGGAAATAGTTGTATAAACCTAATTACGGCACATCATTGTGACATGCCCATAATCAATTATCTAAAATAAATAGGCCTAGTTTCCCCATACATCCATATCGATAAGGTAGTTTTGTAAGCAACAAAGACTCGACAGTAGGCCTATAATCATATGTCCGGGCTATTTGAATTCTGACCGTTTTAAGCACACATTTCCGGCTGTACGGGTCCCGATTTATTTTGTCTTAATGTCAGACTTTTCAATGTTTTTCAATGTAGCCTAGGCCTACTGCAAACGTTCAAGATGACGATCAAAGATTATGAAAGAAAAAACTAAATTTGACAGTTCGAGCCACTAATTAAGTTGATTGTTAAAAAAACGCAAGTTTATAAAGACATTATAAGATGTTTTAAGATGTTTATTTATTTCCTGAGCACTAATATAAGAAGAGCACTAAATGGCATTATATGTTCATTATCTACATAGCTACAATCACCATGGCAATCACGAGAAGAAATAACCAATCGGAAATGTCGTTAGAAGCACTAGATTCTATCACCGTCACGGAGAGGCGGATCGCTGTATGGTTGTCATGGGCAACATGTTCGTTACAATATGGCGTCGAACAACAAGAGATACAAGTCTGAAATATAGAAGACAAAATGTTAAATTTTTTTAAATACGTGGGACGGTATTTTATATATTGTTACTTTGGTGATCTCTTTTTTGACTTACCATGATCCCGTTACTGTTTGTTGTACAACCAACTGTTTCTCCACTACATTTCTCTGGGCTAACACAACGTTTTTCAACCCGAATACTTTCTCTGGATTCACTGTAAAAACTGTGGACACTCTGACATATAAATTCGCCTGCAAAATAAAATAAAGATAAAACATCAAAACCCACAGCATATTTTAAGTAGAATCTGAATCAGTCTGAATTGAATAAAACAGCAGGCCACTGACCGACCGGGCTTATTGGTAGCAGTTGAACTCAATTAAATATTTTATTTAGAATATATTCCACTTTTTAAATTTACAATAATTCTTAACTCACCAGTAGGACAATACAGATCAGGTGCCCAGTCGTTACAGTCTTGGTTGTTTCCCATATTCCGACATGTCCAGCACGTGATACCTAAAACATTTCAATTATAGTTAGAAATTGGCAAATTGAAATAATGATAAATAGTAAGCTTATCAAAGATCATAATACAATACATTACATTATTTTTGACAACTGGTTTTGCTTACCTGTGTTCTCCACCTGGACAATATGGGGAGTAACTCTACTGGTCATACACAAAATTACCACGACGGAAATTATGGACAAAGACATGGTATTTGAAAGGTGGTTGAAGACAATCCTCGGCTTCGTTAATTTCTTGAAATACCGTTTAGTTCTCGGGCAGT
Source organism: Lepidochitona cinerea (assembly GCA_963971465.1). Lineage (NCBI taxonomy): Eukaryota > Metazoa > Mollusca > Polyplacophora > Chitonida > Tonicellidae > Lepidochitona > Lepidochitona cinerea. Next base: position 11,423,981 of record OZ020559.1, read on the forward strand.
GGTGGAATGATATTGAATAATGTTCACTCACCATCTGCCTTTTTATATTGAATTTCAATCCGGTCACGTGACTCTCGGTAGTTGGATGAAAAGTTGCCGAAAAGAAATCAAAGGTGTTTTAATAATCCTAAGAAAACTCCTGTAATTGATATACAACGCAGGGGTTCTGAGTGATCGCCGACCGTGACGTAATGGTGTCACTTTGGGAATGGATTCCAAGACCGTGTAAGACACAATTGTTGCCTACAGGTGGTTTAAAGGCTACCATCGAAGGTAGGACACACCAGGGAGGAGATTAATCCACACGACGTCTTTAAACTCTCCATTTAACGAATTATGAGACTCTTTGACTGTCAATTTCATGGATAATTCGATGACAATAAAACCCCACGAGCTGCTCTGCGGTATCTGCGATTTGCCCGATAGCAGACCGTGCTTCTGTGTTGAGAGTTGTCACCATTATCGGATAACGGTATTTGCAATAAAACAGAGAACACTTCAAATTAAAATGTTATTATTTCTCACTCTTCAATTTAATGGACGTACCTTATTCGGGAATTGTCATGACAGATGCGCCACAATACCTAGAGGATGCATTGTGTGGTAATATCATACCTCTTGAGCAACAAGAACTTTGGTCTTTTTAAGGGGAGATTAAATTTTCGACAGTCCTACAGTTATATGACAAGTATACATACAGTATATACATTTATTTTGAAGGACTGGTGGGTTTCCAGCCACTTGTCGTGTCATAAACTTCTTGCATTATGTGCTATACTACAAGGAGTATTTGCATGCCACATGCTTGTATAATCCAATGTGCGACAGTAGCTAGTCAGAAATACTGTAAAATAGTACCCGTAACGGACAGCTTGTACCTTTAAGGATCTGTAGTAAAATCTGCAATTGTGTCTTTTGCAATTGTGTCTTCTTTACAACACAAACCAACAATAGTAAACTTGAGTATACATTCTTTAAATGACTTCAAACAACATGTATTTATTTGAGTTTGTCTTCGCCTCCTTTTTAATTCCGGTGGAACGTCTAATCTCTATTTTGTTTTTCTTTTAAATCAACATAGGTTATAAGTGCAGCCGGTAAAATCAGCTTGAGTCTGACTTCTAAAAACGCTGACATGAAGCTATACACCCTTGCATTTCCAAACTATATATCTTTGCGTTACAGAATTCAGAAGAAAAATAAATTCAAAGTAACTTAGGTATCATTTTTATTTGTATATTCTGCATTTAAAGTATATTGACAATTTTCTGCCATGTTGTAAATTGTTGCTTATTCTCGAAAGTATTTTAGGAGGAGCTAGTCAGAAATACTGTAAAATAGTACCCGTAACGGACAGCTTGTACCTTTAAGGATCTGTAGTAAAATCTGCAATTGTGTCTTTTGCAATTGTGTCTTCTTTACAACACAAACCAACAATAGTAAACTTGAGTATACGTTCTTTAAATGACTTCAAACAACATGTATTTATTTGAGTTTGTCTTCGCCTCCTTTTTAATTCCGGTGGAACGTCTAATCTCTATTTTGTTTTTCTTTTAAATCAACATAGGTTATAAGTGCAGCCGGTAAAATCAGCTTGAGTCTGACTTCTAAAAACGCTGACATGAAGCTATACACCCTTGCATTTCCAAACTATATATCTTTGCGTTACAGAATTCAGAAGAAAAATAAATTCAAAGTAACTTAGGTATCATTTTTATTTGTATATTCTGCATTTAAAGTATATTGACAATTTTCTGCCATGTTGTAAATTGTTGCTTATTCTCGAAAGTATTATAGGAGGAGAGGTGTTGATACAGGCAAATTACCCGCTCACCAGTCCTTTTCAAGCTTTGAAAATATATATGGTTTAGATCATAAGAAGAACCGCTAATAATTTTAAAACTGTGTTTAAACGCAAAAATATCCGACATTTTGACAGCTCGTACTACTTTCTTGTCCATTAACATTACTGTATACATGTTTTTTGGCGTGGTTTAATGGCCTTGCAAATCTAGGCATTCTTTGATGTTGTTTTACCTGACAGGTGTGATAGATTTAACAAAATTGTTAATTTGATTAGCTAACACCTCCTTGTCTTGGTCCAAATTTTAACACTGACAATCCCATTAACACCAGATTCAATAAATTGCAAGGTGATTGCGAGGTGTTGATACAGGCAAATTACCCGCTCACCAGTCCTTTTCAAGCTTTGAAAATATATATGGTTTAGATCATAAGAAGAACCGCTAATAATTTTAAAACTGTGTTTAAACGCAAAAATATCCGACATTTTGACAGCTCGTACTACTTTCTTGTCCATTAACATTACTGTATACATGTTTTTTGGCGTGGTTTAATGGCCTCGCAAATCTAGGCATTCTTTGATGTTGTTTTACCTGACAGGTGTGATAGATTTAACAAAATTGTTAATTTGATTAGCTAACACCTCCTTGTCTTGGTCCAAATTTTAACACTGACAATCCCATTAACACCAGATTCAATAAATTGCAAGAGTGTTGTCAGATTTCATTCATTATTCAGATTATCACTTCAAATGATTTTGGCTAGCAAAATCTACTGAATATAGATTTTTCTCATGAACTCATGAGTACACTCTTTAAATCTAGCAATTAACGTTGGTCAACATTAGCTGGTGTGTGAACTTGGCTTCTTATGTTCCAGTGTGATCTGGAGATGGTTATAGGAGCCTTTGTTACGCTCATGGTTTTTGATCAAATAAACTTGAAACGTATGTTAATGTTTTTACAATCCATGAAGAAAATGTTATGACAACAATTCTCATAACGTTTAGGTGTGCTTTTGTTTATTACCGTATTGTTTTACTCCGCATGTAACCCAACCGGAATTGGTCATAATTAGATTGAGTGTGGCTTCTCGGAATACTTGTATTTATAAAACTTGGCTTGTTTTCGTTGTCTATGTTTCTTTTACTTTCACTACAACAAAACTTTTATGGATAATATTAGTTGAGTCTGAGTTCTCGTTGAATCTTAGTTCAACGTAACATCCACGAGAAAAAGTCAGAATAAACAGACATGTTCTTAAGCCAAATAAGAAGATATACAACAATAAGCACAATATTGCACCCAGGTTCCGTCTTTTCATAAACAAACAATTTATAAATATCGTAATCTCCAAACGCCGTGTGTGACGACCACTTAGAGCCAATTATTGTCGATATTCATTTAATAGCACTTCAAATCACAAATAAGACAATTGATGCAAGAATATTTTCGACATTTAAAGTATGTGCCAGAAAATACATTAATAAAGAGTACTTTATGATCAATATTTCTGAAAAGTACTTGACGATTTTCCCCATTTAAACCATTACGTTCCAGATTTCATTGGGAGACTAAAAGCATTTCATATACGAATTTCATGACAGGTGGTGCTTGAAAATCAGCTTATCTGTTCAAGTCATTAAAAACCATATATCTGCTTCCGTCTTTCATGTATATATATTCATTCTTCAAACATTGCATTGAGAGGATTTAAATTCAATGTGGCACTCAAAGAATAATGGAAAGATTGATTTTTTTTGGGGAACTAATCTTATCAATTCGTTATAAAACCCAAAAAGTTTTAAAAAGCACATATTGTTTTAACGTTATTCTGGAAGGATCTTCGCGCTTAAAGGCTACAGAAAATATTCTGAACACTTGATGGCGGATCTGCCGAGCCAGTTGTTAAACAATAAATATTGACAATTTTCTGCCATGTTGTAAATTGTTGCTTATTCTCGAAAGTATTTTAGGAGGAGAGGTGTTGATACAGGCAAATTACCCGCTCACCAGTCCTTTTCAAGCTTTGAAAATATATATGGTTTAGATCATAAGAAGAACCGCTAATAATTTTAAAACTGTGTTTAAACGCAAAAATATCCGACATTTTGACAGCTCGTACTACTTTCTTGTCCATTAACATTACTGTATACATGTTTTTTGGCGTGGTTTAATGGCCTTGCAAATCTAGGCATTCTTTGATGTTGTTTTACCTGACAGGTGTGATAGATTTAACAAAATTGTTAATTTGATTAGCTAACACCTCCTTGTCTTGGTCCAAATTTTAACACTGACAATCCCATTAACACCAGATTCAATAAATTGCAAGAGTGTTGTCAGATTTCATTCATTATTCAGATTATCACTTCAAATGATTTTGGCTAGCAAAATCTACTGAATATAGATTTTTCTCATGAACTCATGAGTACACTCTTTAAATCTAGCAATTAACGTTGGTCAACATTAGCTGGTGTGTGAACTTGGCTTCTTATGTTCCAGTGTGATCTGGAGATGGTTATAGGAGCCTTTGTTACGCTCAGGGTTTTTGATCAAATAAACTTGAAACGTATGTTAATGTTTTTACAATCCATGAAGAAAATGTTATGACAACAATTCTCATAACGTTTAGGTGTGCTTTTGTTTATTACCGTATTGTTTTACTCCGCATGTAACCCAACCGGAATTGGTCATAATTAGATTGAGTGTGGCTTCTCGGAATACTTGTATTTATAAAACTTGGCTTGTTTTCGTTGTCTATGTTTCTTTTACTTTCACTACAACAAAACTTTTATGGATAATATTAGTTGAGTCTGAGTTCTCGTTGAATCTTAGTTCAACGTAACATCCACGAGAAAAAGTCAGAATAAACAGACATGTTCTTAAGCCAAATAAGAAGATATACAACAATAAGCACAATATTGCACCCAGGTTCCGTCTTTTCATAAACAAACAATTTATAAATATCGTAATCTCCAAACGCCGTGTGTGACGACCACTTAGAGCCAATTATTGTCGATATTCATTTAATAGCACTTCAAATCACAAATAAGACAATTGATGCAAGAATATTTTCGACATTTAAAGTATGTGCCAGAAAATACATTAATAAAGAGTACTTTATGATCAATATTTCTGAAAAGTACTTGACGATTTTCCCCATTTAAACCATTACGTTCCAGATTTCATTGGGAGACTAAAAGCATTTCATATACGAATTTCATGACAGGTGGTGCTTGAAAATCAGCTTATCTGTTCAAGTCATTAAAAACCATATATCTGCTTCCGTCTTTCATGTATATATATTCATTCTTCAAACATTGCATTGAGAGGATTTAAATTCAATGTGGCACTCAAAGAATAATGGAAAGATTGATTTTTTTGGGGGAACTAATCTTATCAATTCGTTATAAAACCCAAAAAGTTTTAAAAAGCACATATTGTTTTAACGTTATTCTGGAAGGATCTTCGCGCTTAAAGGCTACAGAAAATATTCTGAACACTTGATGGCGGATCTGCCGAGCCAGTTGTTAAACAATAAATATTGACAATTTTCTGCCATGTTGTAAATTGTTGCTTATTCTCGAAAGTATTTTAGGAGGAGAGGTGTTGATACAGGCAAATTACCCGCTCACCAGTCCTTTTCAAGCTTTGAAAATATATATGGTTTAGATCATAAGAAGAACCGCTAATAATTTTAAAACTGTGTTTAAACGCAAAAATATCCGACATTTTGACAGCTCGTACTACTTTCTTGTCCATTAACATTACTGTATACATGTTTTTTGGCGTGGTTTAATGGCCTTGCAAATCTAGGCATTCTTTGATGTTGTTTTACCTGACAGGTGTGATAGATTTAACAAAATTGTTAATTTGATTAGCTAACACCTCCTTGTCTTGGTCCAAATTTTAACACTGACAATCCCATTAACACCAGATTCAATAAATTGCAAGAGTGTTGTCAGATTTCATTCATTATTCAGATTATCACTTCAAATGATTTTGGCTAGCAAAATCTACTGAATATAGATTTTTCTCATGAACTCATGAGTACACTCTTTAAATCTAGCAATTAACGTTGGTCAACATTAGCTGGTGTGTGAACTTGGCTTCTTATGTTCCAGTGTGATCTGGAGATGGTTATAGGAGCCTTTGTTACGCTCAGGGTTTTTGATCAAATAAACTTGAAACGTATGTTAATGTTTTTACAATCCATGAAGAAAATGTTATGACAACAATTCTCATAACGTTTAGGTGTGAACAGTATTCAGTAGCTTTTCCACTTTAGTAAAGAGCTAATAGTCAATTCAAAAAAATTACACTTCAAGAATAGTTTCCGACCAAAATCTCTGACAAAAATGGCTCTGGGTTTACCTTCCCTCTTGGCAATTCTGTGTATGACGAGTAGAGTTACCTCCCATATTATTCAGGTAGAAAAGACAGGTAAGCAAAATTTACCAACAGAAAGGACCACATCCCTTTCGCTCAGAAGTAACAAATACAGTCTTTACAAACCATTTTATTCTTTCCATTTCAAGTAAATATCAACAGTTTGATTTTGAAAATTACGGCTAATCTGGTAAGTTTATAAGGTTTATGGAGATTTCATTTGAATGCGGTTGCGATATCAGTTATAAAAAAACCTCTTTTATTGTTGACTTTTATCATCGACTTCGATAACGATGCAAGAACTACATCGAAACGTCGTCACCCAATAAGCCAAGAAGTTTTTATCCATAAGTAATTCTCTACAGTATTGTTCTCTTTTATTGTCATAAACAGATGTTTGATTCGTTTCATTTATTTAATATCTAACAATTGTATTAACATTTCAGGTATTATGTGCTGGACATGTCCAAAAATGGGAAACAACCAAGAGTGTAACGAGTGGGCACCTGATCTGTACTGTCCAAATGGTGGGTTATGAATTATAGTAATTTATTTCATCACCAAAATATAACCCCCGTCTTTATGTTTATTATATTTAATAAAATGAAGATACATTTATATTGATTCTGGATGAAATTAGATTGGCACGAACTTTTAAAAGTTCGACACAGTTATTTTCACAAAGAAGTACAATACATAAGACAGTTACGGACACTGGGCACTAAAACAAATGTTCACCGCGATTATTTAGGTTAATAATTTATTTTTACATACACTTTCATTTAACTCAACTTAAATCATCGGCCTATAGTTTAAGACCAAGCGCTTCCATTCTCGAGGCAATAGAATATGGCTTTGTAAAAGGCAAACATTTCAACACAGTCGAAGCCACTTTAATACTCATATTAAAATTATAGGCAACAAATCTGTTTTAATTTTAGTTGTGTATTAAAATATAATATTAGGATAAATATTATATCTTTCGTTTGTTGTATTTGCAGACAAATCTGTATGTCAGAGCCTTCACAGCTTTTACAGTGAATCCAAAGAAAGTTTTCGGGTTGAAAAACGTTGTGTAGGCCCAGAGAAATGTACTGGAGAAACTGTTGGTTGTACGACGGATAGCAACGACATCATGGTAAGTTTTAAACGAATGATTCATTGATAACATTTGACTTAATAACAAACATACATAGTGTGCATTTATAGCAGGGACCCGACCACCAATTATTTGACTTTTCGTGAAGGTCGATAGTTGAAGGATAACGGATTATATATAATTTGTCGACAAACTAAGTCATACCATTGTCTTAATCAAACATTAGGAAATAGTTGTATAAACCTAATTACGGCACATCATTGTGACATGCCCATAATCAATTATCTAAAATAAATAGGCCTAGTTTCCCCATACATCCATATCGATAAGGTAGTTTTGTAAGCAACAAAGACTCGACAGTAGGCCTATAATCATATGTCCGGGCTATTTGAATTCTGACCGTTTTAAGCACACATATCCGGCTGTACGGGTCCCGATTTATTTTGTCTTAATGTCAGACTTTTCAATGTTTTTCAATGTAGCCTAGGCCTACTGCAAACGTTCAAGATGACGATCAAAGATTATGAAAGAAAAAACTAAATTTGACAGTTCGAGCCACTAATTAGGTTGATTGTTAAAAAAACGCAAGTTTATAAAGACATTATAAGATGTTTTAAGATGTTTATTTATTTCCTGAGCACTAATATAAGAAGAGCACTAAATGGCATTATATGTTCATTATCTACATAGCTACAATCACCATGGCAATCACGAGAAGAAATAACCAATCGGAAATGTCGTTAGAAGCACTAGATTCTATCACCGTCACGGAGAGGCGGATCGCTGTATGGTTGTCATGGGCAACATGTTCGTTACAATATGGCGTCGAACAACAAGAGATACAAGTCTGAAATATAGAAGACAAAATGTTAAATTTTTTTAAATACGTGGGACGGTATTTTATATATTGTTACTTTGGTGATCTCTTTTTTGACTTACCATGATCCCGTTACTGTTTGTTGTACAACCAACTGTTTCTCCACTACATTTCTCTGGGCTAACACAACATACTTTCTCTGGATTCACTGTAAAAACTGTGGACACTCTGACATATAAATTCGCCTGCAAAATAAAATAAAGATAAAACATCAAAACCCACAGCATATTTTAAGTAGAATCTGAATCAGTCTGAATTGAATAAAACAGCAGGCCACTGACCGACCGGGCTTATTGGTAGCAGTTGAACTCAATTAAATATTTTATTTAGAATATATTCCACTTTTTAAATTTACAATAATTCTTAACTCACCAGTAGGACAATACAGATCAGGTGCCCAGTCGTTACAGTCTTGGTTGTTTCCCATATTCCGACATGTCCAGCACGTGATACCTAAAACATTTCAATTATAGTTAGAAATTGGCAAATTGAAATAATGATAAATAGTAAGCTTATCAAAGATCATAATACAATACATTACATTATTTTTGACAACTGGTTTTGCTTACCTGTGTTCACCACCTGGACAATATGGGGAGTAACTCTACTGGTCATACACAAAATTACCACGACGGAAATTATGGACAAAGACATGGTATTTTATGGAATTTGAAAGGTGGTTGAAGACAATCCTCGGCTTCGTTAATTTCTTGAAATACCGTTTAGTTCTCGGGCAGTGGTGGAATGATATTGAATAATGTTCACTCACCATCTGCCTTTTTATATTGAATTTCAATCCGGTCACGTGACTCTCGGTAGTTGGATGAAAAGTTGCCGAAAAGAAATCAAAGGTGTTTTAATAATCCTAAGAAAACTCCTGTAATTGATATACAACGCAGGGGTTCTGAGTGATCGCCGACCGTGACGTAATGGTGTCACTTTGGGAATGGATTCCAAGACCGTGTAAGACACAATTGTTGCCTACAGGTGGTTTAAAGGCTACCATCGAAGGTAGGACACACCAGGGAGGAGATTAATCCACACGACGTCTTTAAACTCTCCATTTAACGAATTATGAGACTCTTTGACTGTCAATTTCATGGATAATTCGATGACAATAAAACCCCACGAGCTGCTCTGCGGTATCTGCGATTTGCCCGATAGCAGACCGTGCTTCTGTGTTGAGAGTTGTCACCATTATCGGATAACGGTATTTGCAATAAAACAGAGAACACTTCAAATTAAAATGTTAATCTTTCTCACTCTTCAATTTAATGGACGTACCTTATTCGGGAATTGTCATGACAGATGCGCCACAATACCTAGAGGATGCATTGTGTGGTAATATCATACCTCTTGAGCAACAAGAACTTTGGTCTTTTTAAGGGGAGATTAAATTTTCGACAGTCCTACAGTTATATGACAAGTATACATACAGTATATACATTTATTTTAAAGGACTGGTGGGTTTCCAGCCACTTGTCGTGTCATAAACTTCTTGCATTATGTGCTATACTACAAGGAGTATTTGCATGCCACATGCTTGTATAATCCAATGTGCGACAGTAGCTAGTCAGAAATACTGTAAAATAGTACCCGTAACGGACAGCTTGTACCTTTAAGGATCTGTAGTAAAATCTGCAATTGTGTCTTTTGCAATTGTGTCTTCTTTACAACACAAACCAACAATAGTAAACTTGAGTATACATTCTTTAAATGACTTCAAACAACATGTATTTATTTGAGTTTGTCTTCGCCTCCTTTTTAATTCCGGTGGAACGTCTAATCTCTATTTTGTTTTTCTTTTAAATCAACATAGGTTATAAGTGCAGCCGGTAAAATCAGCTTGAGTCTGACTTCTAAAAACGCTGACATGAAGCTATACACCCTTGCATTTCCAAACTATATATCTTTGCGTTACAGAATTCAGAAGAAAAATAAATTCAAAGTAACTTAGGTATCATTTTTATTTGTATATTCTGCATTTAAAGTATATTGACAATTTTCTGCCATGTTGTAAATTGTTGCTTATTCTCGAAAGTATTTTAGGAGGAGCTAGTCAGAAATACTGTAAAATAGTACCCGTAACGGACAACTTGTACCTTTAAGGATCTGTAGTAAAATCTGCAATTGTGTCTTTTGCAATTGTGTCTTCTTTACAACACAAACCAACATTAGTAAACTTGAGTATACATTCTTTAAATGACTTCAAACAACATGTATTTATTTGAGTTTGTCTTCGCCTCCTTTTTAATTCCGGTGGAACGTCTAATCTCTATTTTGTTTTTCTTTTAAATCAACATAGGTTATAAGTGCAGCCGGTAAAATCAGCTTGAGTCTGACTTCTAAAAACGCTGACATGAAGCTATACACCCTTGCATTTCCAAACTATATATCTTTGCGTTACAGAATTCAGAAGAAAAATAAATTCAAAGTAACTTAGGTATCATTTTTATTTGTATATTCTGCATTTAAAGTATATTGACAATTTTCTGCCATGTTGTAAATTGTTGCTTATTCTCGAAAGTATTTTAGGAGGAGAGGTGTTGATACAGGCAAATTACCCGCTCACCAGTCCTTTTCAAGCTTTGAAAATATATATGGTTTAGATCATAAGAAGAACCGCTAATAATTTTAAAACTGTGTTTAAACGCAAAAATATCCGACATTTTGACAGCTCGTACTACTTTCTTGTCCATTAACATTACTGTATACATGTTTTTTGGCGTGGTTTAATGGCCTTGCAAATCTAGGCATTCTTTGATGTTGTTTTACCTGACAGGTGTGATAGATTTAACAAAATTGTTAATTTGATTAGCTAACACCTCCTTGTCTTGGTCCAAATTTTAACACTGACAATCCCATTAACACCAGATTCAATAAATTGCAAGAGTGTTGTCAGATTTCATTCATTATTCAGATTATCACTTCAAATGATTTTGGCTAGCAAAATCTACTGAATATAGATTTTTCTCATGAACTCATGAGTACACTCTTTAAATCTAGCAATTAACGTTGGTCAACATTAGCTGGTGTGTGAACTTGGCTTCTTATGTTCCAGTGTGATCTGGAGATGGTTATAGGAGCCTTTGTTACGCTCAGGGTTTTTGATCAAATAAACTTGAAACGTATGTTAATGTTTTTACAATCCATGAAGAAAATGTTATGACAACAATTCTCATAACGTTTAGGTGTGCTTTTGTTTATTACCGTATTGTTTTACTCCGCATGTAACCCAACCGGAATTGGTCATAATTAGATTGAGTGTGGCTTCTCGGAATACTTGTATTTATAAAACTTGGCTTGTTTTCGTTGTCTATGTTTCTTTTACTTTCACTACAACAAAACTTTTATGGATAATATTAGTTGAGTCTGAGTTCTCGTTGAATCTTAGTTCAACGTAACATCCACGAGAAAAAGTCAGAATAAACAGACATGTTCTTAAGCCAAATAAGAAGATATACAACAATAAGCACAATATTGCACCCAGGTTCCGTCTTTTCATAAACAAACAATTTATAAATATCGTAATCTCCAAACGCCGTGTGTGACGACCACTTAGAGCCAATTATTGTCGATATTCATTTAATAGCACTTCAAATCACAAATAAGACAATTGATGCAAGAATATTTTCGACATTTAAAGTATGTGCCAGAAAATACATTAATAAAGAGTACTTTATGATCAATATTTCTGAAAAGTACTTGACGATTTTCCCCATTTAAACCATTACGTTCCAGATTTCATTGGGAGACTAAAAGCATTTCATATACGAATTTCATGACAGGTGGTGCTTGAAAATCAGCTTATCTGTTCAAGTCATTAAAAACCATATATCTGCTTCCGTCTTTCATGTATATATATTCATTCTTCAAACATTGCATTGAGAGGATTTAAATTCAATGTGGCACTCAAAGAATAATGGAAAGATTGATTTTTTGGGGGGAACTAATCTTATCAATTCGTTATAAAACCCAAAAAGTTTTAAAAAGCACATATTGTTTTAACGTAATTCTGGAAGGATCTTCGCGCTTAAAGGCTACAGAAAATATTCTGAACACTTGATGGCGGATCTGCCGAGCCAGTTGTTAAACAATAAATATTGACAATTTTCTGCCATGTTGTAAATTGTTGCTTATTCTCGAAAGTATTTTAGGAGGAGAGGTGTTGATACAGGCAAATTACCCGCTCACCAGTCCTTTTCAAGCTTTGAAAATATATATGGTTTAGATCATAAGAAGAACCGCTAATAATTTTAAAACTGTGTTTAAACGCAAAAATATCCGACATTTTGACAGCTCGTACTACTTTCTTGTCCATTAACATTACTGTATACATGTTTTTTTGGCGTGGTTTAATGGCCTTGCAAATCTAGGCATTCTTTGATGTTGTTTTACCTGACAGGTGTGATAGATTTAACAAAATTGTTAATTTGTTTAGCTAACACCTCCTTGTCTTGGTCCAAATTTTAACACTGACAATCCCATTAACACCAGATTCAATAAATTGCAAGAGTGTTGTCAGATTTCATTCATTATTCAGATTATCACTTCAAATGATTTTGGCTAGCAAAATCTACTGAATATAGATTTTTCTCATGAACTCATGGGTACACTCTTTAAATCTAGCAATTAACGTTGGTCAACATTAGCTGGTGTGTGAACTTGGCTTCTTATGTTCCAGTGTGATCTGGAGATGGTTATAGGAGCCTTTGTTACGCTCAGGGTTTTTGATCAAATAAACTTGAAACGTATGTTAATGTTTTTACAATCCATGAAGAAAATGTTATGACAACAATTCTCATAACGTTTAGGTGTGAACAGTATTCAGTAGCTTTTCCACTTTAGTAAAGAGCTAATAGTCAATTCAAAAAAATTACACTTCAAGAATAGTTTCAGACCAAAATCTCTGACAAAAATGGCTCTGGGTTTACCTTCCCTCTTGGCAATTCTGTGTATGACGAGTAGAGTTACCTCCCATATTATTCAGGTAGAAAAGACAGGTAAGCAAAATTTACCAACAGAAAGGACCACATCCCTTTCGCTCAGAAGTAACAAATACAGTCTTTACAAACCATTTTATTCTTTCCATTTCAAGTAAATATCAACAGTTTGATTTTGAAAATTACGGCTAATCTGGTAAGTTTATAAGGTTTATGAAGATTTCATTTGAATGCGGTTGCGATATCAGTTATAAAAAAACCTCTTTTATTGTTGACTTTTATCATCGACTTCGATAACGATGCAAGAACTACATCGAAACGTCGTCACCCAATAAGCCAAGAAGTTTTTATCCATAAGTAATTCTCTACAATATTGTTCTCTTTTATTGTCATAAACAGATGTTTGATTCGTTTCATTTATTTAATATCTAACAATTGTATTAACATTTCAGGTATTACGTGCTGGACATGTCCAAAAATGGGAAACAACCAAGAGTGTAACGAGTGGGCACCTGATCTGTACTGTCCAAATGGTGGGTTATGAATTATAGTAATTTATTTCATCACCAAAATATAACCCCCGTCTTTATGTTTATTATATTTAATAAAATGAAGATACATTTATATTGATTCTGGATGAAATTAGATTGGCACGAACTTTTAAAAGTTCGACACAGTTATTTTCACAAAGAAGTACAATACATAAGACAGTTACGGACACTGGGCACTAAAACAAATGTTCACCGCGATTATTTAGGTTAATAATTTATTTTTACATACACTTTCATTTAACTCAACTTAAATCATCGGCCTATAGTTTAAGACCAAGCGCTTCCATTCTCGAGGCAATAGAATATGGCTTTGTAAAAGGCAAACATTTCAACACAGTCGAAGCCACTTTAATACTCATATTAAAATTATAGGCAACAAATCTGTTTTAATTTTAGTTGTGTATTAAAATATAATATTAGGATAAATATTATATCTTTCGTTTGTTGTATTTGCAGACAAATATGTATGTCAGAGCCTTCACAGCTTTTACAGTGAATCCAAAGAAAGTTTTCGGGTTGAAAAACGTTGTGTAGGCCCAGAGAAATGTACTGGAGAAACTGTTGGTTGTACGACGGATAGCAACAACATCATGGTAAGTTTTAAACGAATGATTCATTGATAACGTTTGACTTAATAACAAACATACATAGTGTGCATTTATAGCAGGGACCCGACCACCAATTATTTGACTTTTCGTGAAGGTCGATAGTTGAAGGATAACGGATTATATATAATTTGTCGACAAACTAAGTCATATCATTGTCTTAATCAAACATTAGGAAATAGTTGTATAAACCTAATTACGGCACATCATTGTGACATGCCCATAATCAATTATCTAAAATAAATAGGCCTAGTTTCCCCATACATCCATATCGATAAGGTAGTTTTGTAAGCAATGTCCGGGCTATTTGAATTCTGACCGTTTTAAGCACACATTTCCGGCTGCACGGGTCCCGATTTATTTTGTCTTAATGTCAGACTTTTCAATGTTTTTCAATGTAGCCTAGGCCTACTGCAAACGTTCAAGATGACGATCAAAGATTATGAAAGAAAAAACTAAATTTGACAGTTCGAGCCACTAATTAAGTTGATTGTTAAAAAAATCAAGTTTATAAAGACATTATAAGATGTTTTAAGATGTTTATTTATTTCCTGAGCACTAATATAAGAAGAGCACTAAATGGCATTATATGTTCATTATCTACATAGCTACAATCACCATGGCAATCACGAGAAGAAATAACCAATCGGAAATGTCGTTAGAAGCACTAGATTCTATCACCGTCACGGAGAGGCGGATCGCTGTATGGTTGTCATGGGCAACATGTTCGTTACAATATGGCGTCGAACAACAAGAGATACAAGTCTGAAATATAGAAGACAAAATGTTAAATTTTTTTAAATACGTGGGACGGTATTTTATATATTGTTACTTTGGTGATCTCTTTTTTGACTTACCATGATCCCGTTACTGTTTGTTGTACAACCAACTGTTTCTCCACTACATTTCTCTGGGCTAACACAACGTTTTTCAACCCGAATACTTTCTCTGGATTCACTGTAAAAACTGTGGACACTCTGACATATAAATTCGCCTGCAAAATAAAATAAAGATAAAACATCAAAACCCACAGCATATTTTAAGTAGAATCTGAATCAGTCTGAATTGAATAAAACAGCAGGCCACTGACCGACCGGGCTTATTGGTAGCAGTTGAACTCAATTAAATATTTTATTTAGAATATATTCCACTTTTTAAATTTACAATAATTCTTAACTCACCAGTAGGACAATACAGATCAGGTGCCCAGTCGTTACAGTCTTGGTTGTTTCCCATATTCCGACATGTCCAGCACGTGATACCTAAAACATTTCAATTATAGTTAGAAATTGGCAAATTGAAATAATGATAAATAGTAAGCTTATCAAAGATCATAATACAATACATTACATTATTTTTGACAACTGGTTTTGCTTACCTGTGTTCTCCACCTGGACAATATGGGGAGTAACTCTACTGGTCATACACAAAATTACCACGACGGAAATTATGGACAAAGACATGGTATTTGAAAGGTGGTTGAAGACAATCCTCGGCTTCGTTAATTTCTTGAAATACCGTTTAGTTCTCGGGCAGTGGTGGAATGATATTGAATAATGTTCACTCACCATCTGCCTTTTTATATTGAATTTCAATCCGGTCACGTGACTCTCGGTAGTTGGATGAAAAGTTGCCGAAAAGAAATCAAAGGTGTTTTAATAATCCTAAGAAAACTCCTGTAATTGAAATACAACGCAGGGGTTCTGAGTGATCGCCGACCGTGACGTAATGGTGTCACTTTGGGAATGGATTCCAAGACCGTGTAAGACACAATTGTTGCCTACAGGTGGTTTAAAGGCTACCATCGAAGGTAGGACACACCAGGGAGGAGATTAATCCACACGACGTCTTTAAACTCTCCATTTAACGAATTATGAGACTCTTTGACTGTCAATTTCATGGATAATTCGATGACAATAAAACCCCACGAGCTGCTCTGCGGTATCTGCGATTTGCCCGATAGCAGACCGTGCTTCTGTGTTGAGAGTTGTCACCATTATCGGATAACGGTATTTGCAATAAAACAGAGAACACTTCAAATTAAAATGTTATTATTTCTCACTCTTCAATTTAATGGACGTACCTTGTTCGGAAATGGTCATGGCATATGAACCACAATACCTAGAGGATGCATTGTGTGTTAACATCATGCATCTTGAGCAACAAGAACCCTGATCTTTTAAGGCCAGATTAAATTTTCGACAGTCCAACAGTTATATGACAGGAGTATACATACAAAACATACATTTATTTTAAAGGACTGGTGGGTTTTCAGCCACTTGCCCTGTCGCGAATTTCTTACATGGTGTACCATATACAGCACCGGATATTTGCATGCCACATGCTTGTATAATCCAATTTTTAACAGCAGATAGAATTTAACGAATTTTTTTTAAAACAGATTTCTAAGTACATGCCAGAAATACCTTAGCAACGGACAGCTTGTAGCTCTACTAAATCTGCAATTTTATTTGAGATTGTCTTAAAAGAAATTTATTAAAAACAGGTTATCAAGTACCTGTAACGGACCGCTGGTACCTGTAACGATCTGTTGTAAAATCTGCAATTTTGTTTTTTGCCGGTATTAGTTGTTTTCGATGATATGTCTTCTTTACAACACAAACCAACAATAGAAAACTTAAGTATAGATTCTTTAGATAACTTCAAACAGCGTGTATTTATTTGAGTGTGTCTTCACCTCCTTTTTAATTCCGGTGTAACTTCTAATCTCTATTTTGTTTCTATTTTACATGTAGATCAACATAAGTTACAAGTGCAGCCGGTAATATCAGCTTGAGTCTGACTTCTAAAACGCTGACATGAAGTCATACGCCTTTGCATTTCAAAACTATATATCTCTGGGTTACAGAATTCATAAGAAAAATTCAAAGTAACATAGGTTTCGTTTTTCATTGATATATTCTGCATTTGCAGTACATGTATATCGAAGACTCTCTGCCATGTTGTAAATTGTTGCTTATTCTCGAAAGTATTGTACCGGTAGTTGTTGATATAGGTTCACCAGTCCTTTTCAAGCTTCGGAAATAAATATGGTTTAACCCATAAGACAAACTGCTAATAATTTCAAAATTGTGTCTGAACGCAAAAATATCCGACCTTCTTGCCGTTCTTGTGGCGTAACTGACTTTAACCTATTAACATTACTGTATGCATTTTTTTGGCGTGGCTTAATGGCCTTGTAAATATCGTGTCTTTTGATGTTGTTTTACCTGACAGGTGTGATAGATTTAACAAAATTGTTAGTTTGATTAGCTAACACCTTCTTGTCTTGGTCCGAAATCTAACAATATGACAATCCCATTAACACCAGATTCAAGGAATTCCAAGAGTGTTATCAGATTCAATTCGTTATTCAGATTATCAATTCAAATCATTTTGGCTGGCAAAAAATCTACCATTACCATGAGTTATAACTGGGCTGGAGATGTTCGGAGCCTTTGTTACGCTTAGGGCTTTTGATCACATAAACTTGAAACTTATGTTAATATATTTTACAATCCATGAAGAAAATATTATGACAACAATTCTTAAAACAATTTTTAAAAGTTATTTAGAGAATCTTGATATTTTTGATGAGAAACGAGAGGTGGTCTTGCCAGCCCGAAGTGTGTCACAGAAAATTGATCAAATGCGTTCTGACGATGATGATGGCCTATCTGTCAGAAAATGTCTTACATTGTCATTGCAGATATTTCGGACTAGGGGAGCAGGTACAGTAAATCGGGAGAGTTAAAACTTTTTTTATATTTTTCTAAGATCCATATTTTATTTTCACATAGCAAATGCTTGTTTCTGTGGCATTGAACTTACGTTTTCAGGGAGTTGAAACATTTCGCATTAGCATATTTGTTGTCTGTGAAGCACAGAAAACTGAGCCTGAGGTTATGCGGCCTGATAACATGATAAGTATTGCTTTATCAGTTTTATAAACTGGTGCCTATCCGTCGTCTTGTGACAAACACTGTCCGTCTATTCACGGATAGTCCGTCGATTGAAGCATTTCTCCAACCCGATCAGCTGCCGATACCGTGATAACAACAACCACAGTCTGAAGTTTTGATAGTTAAGAAAACTCAAGTTTATAAAACATTATAAGATGTTTTAAGATGTTTATTTATTTCCTGAGCACCAATATAAGAAGAGCACTAAATGACATTATATGTTCATTATCTACATAGCTACAATCACCATGGCAATCACGAGAAGAAATAACCCATCTGAAATGTCATTAGAAGCACTAGATTCCATCACCGTCACGGAGAGGCGGACCGCTGTATGGTTGTCATGGGCAACATGTTCGTTACAATATGGCGTCGAACAACAAGAGATACAAGTCTGAAATATAGAAGACAAAATGTTATATTTTTGAATTACGTGGGACGGTATTTTATATATTGTTACTTTGATGACGGTATTTTATATAATGTTACTTTGATGATCTCTTTTTTTACTTACCATGATCCCGTTACTGTCTGTCGAACAACCAACAGTTTCTCCACTACATTTCTCTGGACTTATACAACGTTTTTCAACCCGAATACTTTCTCTGGATTCACTGTAAAAGCTGTGGACGCTCTGACATATAGATTCGCCTTCTTTGGTGTTGTTTTACCTGACAGGTGTGATAGATTTAACAAAATTGTTAATTTGATTAGCTAACACCTCCTCGTCTTGGTCCAGGTAGAAAAGACAGGTAAGCAAAACCCGAAATTCACCAACAGAAAGGACCACATTAATTTCGCTCAGAAGTAATTAAGTAGTTAATTAGTGATTGATCACCTATCCTTTACAGGGAGGCGAGTTCTTTATTCCTCAGGCCAATTACATGGCGTAAGTTGGATTAAAATTTGCCGAAAAGAAATCAAAGGTGTTTTAATATTCATAAGAAAACTCCTGTAATGGAAATACAACGTAGGGGTTCTGAGTGGTCGCCGACCGTGACGTAATGGTGTCACTTTGAGAATGGATTCCAAGACCGTGTAAGCTTAAAAGCTACCTGCGAAGGTAGGACGCGCCAGGGAGGAGATATATCCACACGACGTCTTTAAACTCCCCCTTTAACGAATTAAGACACTCTTTGACTGTCAATTTCATCAATAATTCGATGACAATAAAACCCCACGAGCTAATCTGTGGTATCTGCGATTTGCCCGATGACAGACCGTGCTTCTGTGTTTAGAGTTGTCACCATTATCGGATAACGGTATTTGCAATAAAACAGAGAGCACTTCAAATTAAAATGTTATTATTTCTCACTCTTCAATTTAATAGACGTACCTTGTTCGGAAATGGTCATGGCATATGAACCACAATACCTAGAGGATGCATTGTGTGTTAACATCATGCATCTTGAGCAACAAGAACCCTGATCTTTTAAGGCCAGATTAAATTTTCGACAGTCCAACAGTTATATGACAGGAGTATACATACAAAACATACATTTATTTTAAAGGACTGGTGGGTTTTCAGCCACTTGCCCTGTCGCGAATTTCTTACATGGTGTACCATATACAGCACCGGATATTTGCATGCCACATGCTTGTATAATCCAATTTTTAACAGCAGATAGAATTTAACGAATTTTTTTTAAAACAGATTTCTAAGTACATGCCAGAAATACCTTAGCAACGGACAGCTTGTAGCTCTACTAAATCTGCAATTTTATTTGAGATTGTCTTAAAAGAAATTTATTAAAAACAGGTTATCAAGTACCTGTAACGGACCGCTGGTACCTGTAACGATCTGTTGTAAAATCTGCAATTTTGTTTTTTGCCGGTATTAGTTGTTTTCGATGATATGTCTTCTTTACAACACAAACCAACAATAGAAAACTTAAGTATAGATTCTTTAGATAACTTCAAACAGCGTGTATTTATTTGAGTGTGTCTTCACCTCCTTTTTAATTCCGGTGTAACTTCTAATCTCTATTTTGTTTCTATTTTACATGTAGATCAACATAAGTTACAAGTGCAGCCGGTAATATCAGCTTGAGTCTGACTTCTAAAACGCTGACATGAAGTCATACGCCTTTGCATTTCAAAACTATATATCTCTGGGTTACAGAATTCATAAGAAAAATTCAAAGTAACATAGGTTTCGTTTTTCATTGATATATTCTGCATTTGCAGTACATGTATATCGAAGACTCTCTGCCATGTTGTAAATTGTTGCTTATTCTCGAAAGTATTGTACCGGTAGTTGTTGATATAGGTTCACCAGTCCTTTTCAAGCTTCGGAAATAAATATGGTTTAACCCATAAGACAAACTGCTAATAATTTCAAAATTGTGTCTGAACGCAAAAATATCCGACCTTCTTGCCGTTCTTGTGGCGTAACTGACTTTAACCTATTAACATTACTGTATGCATTTTTTTGGCGTGGCTTAATGGCCTTGTAAATATCGTGTCTTTTGATGTTGTTTTACCTGACAGGTGTGATAGATTTAACAAAATTGTTAGTTTGATTAGCTAACACCTTCTTGTCTTGGTCCGAAATCTAACAATATGACAATCCCATTAACACCAGATTCAAGGAATTCCAAGAGTGTTATCAGATTCAATTCGTTATTCAGATTATCAATTCAAATCATTTTGGCTGGCAAAAAATCTACCATTACCATGAGTTATAACTGGGCTGGAGATGTTCGGAGCCTTTGTTACGCTTAGGGCTTTTGATCACATAAACTTGAAACTTATGTTAATATATTTTACAATCCATGAAGAAAATATTATGACAACAATTCTTAAAACAATTTTTAAAAGTTATTTAGAGAATCTTGATATTTTTGATGAGAAACGAGAGGTGGTCTTGCCAGCCCGAAGTGTGTCACAGAAAATTGATCAAATGCGTTCTGACGATGATGATGGCCTATCTGTCAGAAAATGTCTTACATTGTCATTGCAGATATTTCGGACTAGGGGAGCAGGTACAGTAAATCGGGAGAGTTAAAACTTTTTTTATATTTTTCTAAGATCCATATTTTATTTTCACAAAGCAAATGCTTGTTTCTGTGGCATTGAACTTACGTTTTCAGGGAGTTGAAACATTTCGCATTAGCATATTTGTTGTCTGTGAAGCACAGAAAACTGAGCCTGAGGTTATGCGGCCTGATAACATGATAAGTATTGCTTTATCAGTTTTATAAACTGGTGCCTATCCGTCGTCTTGTGACAAACACTGTCCGTCTATTCACGGATAGTCCGTCGATTGAAGCATTTCTCCAACCCGATCAGCTGCCGATACCGTGATAACAACAACCACAGTCTGAAGTTTTGATAGTTAAGAAAACTCAAGTTTATAAAACATTATAAGATGTTTTAAGATGTTTATTTATTTCCTGAGCACCAATATAAGAAGAGCACTAAATGACATTATATGTTCATTATCTACATAGCTACAATCACCATGGCAATCACGAGAAGAAATAACCCATCTGAAATGTCATTAGAAGCACTAGATTCCATCACCGTCACGGAGAGGCGGACCGCTGTATGGTTGTCATGGGCAACATGTTCGTTACAATATGGCGTCGAACAACAAGAGATACAAGTCTGAAATATAGAAGACAAAATGTTATATTTTTGAATTACGTGGGACGGTATTTTATATATTGTTACTTTGATGGTCTGTTTTTTTGCTTACCAAGATCCCGTTGCTGTCTGTCGTACAACCTACAGTTTCTCCACTACATTTCTCTGGGCCAACACAACGTTTTTCAACCCGAATACTTTCTCTGGATTCACTGTAAAAGCTGTGGATGTTTTGACATATAGATTCGCCTGCAAAATGACAAATTAAAGATTAAACATCAAAACCAGCATCTTTGAAATAGAAACCGTATGATTTCGAATTGAATAAAAATCAGATAACTCGCCGACCGACCGTATCGTAGGCAGTTGAACTCAATTTAATATTTTATTTAGATTAGGCCCTATACCGATATTCCACTTTTTAAATTTACAATAATCTTAACTCACCAGTAGGACAGTACAGATCAGGTGCCCAGTCGTTACACTCTTGATTGTTTCTCATATTCCGACATGTCCAGCACGTGATACCTGAAACATTTCAATAATAGTTAGAAATTGGCCAATTGAAATAATAATCAATCCAAACATTGTAAAAAAACATAATACAATGCAACATTTTTTTTGTTTGACAACTGGTTTTGCTTACCTGTGCTCTCCACCTGGACAATATGGGGAGTAACTCTACTAATCATACACAAAATTACCACGACGCAAAATATAGACATGTTGTTAGAAAGGTGGTTGAAGACAATCCTCGGCTTTGTTAATTTCTTGAAATACCGTTTAGTTCTCGGGCAGTGGTGGAAAGATATTGAATAATGTTTACTCACCATCTGCCTTTTTATATTGAATTTAAATCTGATCACGTGACTCTCGGTAGTTGGATTAAAATTTGCCGAAAAGAAATCAAAGGTGTTTTAATATTCCTAAGAAAACTCTGGTAATGGATATACAACGTAGGGGATCTGAGTGATAGCCGACCGTGACGTAATGGTGTCACTTTGAGAATAGATTCCAAGACCGTGTAAGACACAATTGTTGCTTACAGGTGGCTTAAAGGCTACCTCCGAAGGTAGGGCACACAAGGGAGGAGATATATCCACACGACGTCTTTAAACTCTCCATTTAACGAATTAAGACACTCTTTGACTGTCAATTTCATCGATAATCCGATGACAATAAAATCCCATGAGCTGCTCTGCGGTATCGGCGATTTGCCCGATGGCAGACCGTGCTTCTGTGTTGAGAGTTGACAACATTATCGGATAACGGCATTTGCAATAAAACAGAGAGCACTTCAAATTAAAATGTTATTATTTCTCACTCTTCAATTTAATGGACGTTTCTTGTTAGGAAATTGTCATGACAGATGAGCCACAATACCTAGAGAATGCATTGTGTTTTAATAACATGCATCTTGAGTAACCAGAGCTTTGGTCTTTTTAAGGTGAGATTAGATTTCGACAGTCCTACAGTTATATGACAGAAGTATACATACAGTGTATACATTTATCGGTGGGTTTCCAGCCACTTTTCCTTTCCTAAACGTCTTACATTATGGGCTTTACGACAAGGGGTAAATGCATGCCACATGCTTGTATAATGCACGCTGTAAAATGTAATCCGTAAATTTTACGGTAGAATACTGGCAGCTGGGCTGCCAACTCTCTACCGTAAAAATAAGGGTAGACCGTAAAATCAACTAGCCACATTCCTAATCAGTGAAAAAAACATTATGAAATCAGCAGGCTAAGAAATACAGGACTTTAAATCGTCAACCCCAGCATAGATCTGTTAATGTAGATTTTCAAATGTTATGTACCCCCAACGAAATAGTAAAACTGACTACTTCTGCAAGTTGACAAACATATATTTATTTGAAAAAAAGTGAAATAATGCTGATGAAAATTCTCGCTTAGGGCAGGTATCTCAATCTACGCTTTCAAATACAGCTATGTTAAATTAACTATCTTAGCCTATAATGACACATTTTTCTTATATTAAATCGCCTACTGCGGGATTCGAACCTCTAACCTCCCATACAGGAGCTGCGCAGAACTATATACGCACTAGCCATAACCGTAGCCTTTAACCACTACACTAACTATAAATATGAAGGGATGGTGGCCACATTTCCATGCCTTACTAGCGCTTCGGTGTGCGCACCCTTTGATCCGCAATGAGGTATTTTGGACGAATCCTTCACGGAAACAACCCAGGAGATCAGATCTCGTTAGCTCGGAAACGACAACTCTGTCTCAAAGTTATTTTACGGTACACGACCGTAAAGCTTCCACTGAAGTATAAAACGGCAATTTACCGTTAATTTTAAAATATTCTACTGTAGAATTGACGGTAAACGGTTACAGTGCAATGTGTGACAGTAGATAGAGTTTAATATTTTTTTTGAAAACAGAATTCCAAGTTCCTGTCAGAAATACCGTAGTAACAGACAGCTTGTAACTCTAACGATCTGTTGTAAAATCTGCAAGTTTATTTGATATTATCTTAAAATAACTTTATTAAAAACAGATTTCCAAGTACCGGTAACGGACAGCTTATAACTTTAACGATCTGTTGTAAAATCTGCAGTTTTGTCTTTTGTCGGTATTAGATGTTTTCGATGATTTGTCTTCTTTACAACACAAACCAACAATAGTAAACTTAAATATTAATTCTTTAACAGACTTCAAACAACATGTATTTATTTGAGTGATGTCTTCACCTCCTTTTTAATTCTAGTGTAACTTCTTATCTCTATTTTGTTTCTCTTTTAAATCAACATAAGTTGCAGCCGGTAATATCAGCTTGAGTCTGACTTCTAAAACGCTTACTTGAAGCTATACGGCCTTGCATTTCCAAACTATATTATTGTGCGTTACAGAATTTATAAGAAAAAATCAAAATAACTTAAGTCTCATTTTTCACCAATCATTTTTCAAGCGTCCGAAATAAAAATGGTATAAACCATAAGAAGCGCCGCTAATAATTTCAATCCCATTAACACCAGATTCAATAAATTCCACGAGTGTTATCAGATTCCATTCATTATTCAGATTATCAATTCAAATAATTTTGGCTGGCAAAAAATCTATCGAATATAGATTTTTACGACTCATAAAGACACTGTTTAAATTTAGCAATTAACGTTGGTCAACATGACCTTGAGTGTGAACTTCGTATGTTCCAGTGTGATCTGGAGATGGTTATAGGAGCCTTTGTCCCGCTTAGGGCTTTTGATCAAATAAACTTGAAACTTATGTTAATGTTTTTACAATCCATGAAGAAATTGTTATGACAACAATTCTCATAACGTTTTAGGAGTGGTTTTGATTATTACCGTGTTGTTTTACTCCGCATGTAACCTAACCGGAATTGGTTATAATTAGGTTGAGTGTGGCTTCTCGGAATACTTGTATTTATAAACCTTGGCTTCTTTTCGTTGTCTATGTTTCTTTTACTTTCACAACAGAAGAACAATTTGTATGGATAATATTATTTGAGTCTGACTTCTCGTTGAATGTTACTTCAACTTTACTTTCACGAGAAAAAGTCTGAATAGACAGACATGTTCTTAAGCCAAATAAGAAGATACACAACAACGAGCACAATATTGCACCCAGGTTCCCTCATTTCATAAACAAACCAATTTATAAATATAGTAATCCCCAAACGCCGTGTGTGACGATCCCTTAGAGCCCATTATTGTCGATGTTCATTTAATATCACTTCAAATCATAAATAAGACCGTTGATGCCAGAATATTTTCGACATTTAAAGTATGTGCCAGAGAATACATAAGAATAAAGAGTACTTTATGAACAATATTTCTGACAGGTACTTGAATATTTTCCCGAATAAAACCATTAAGTTCCAGATTTTATTGGGAGACTAAAAGCATATCATATACGAATTTCATGACAGGTGCTTGAAAATCAGCTTATCTGTTCAAGTCATTAAAACCCATATATCTGCTTCCGTCTTTAAGAGTTGTAAGCAATACATTAATTCTTCAAACATTATTTTGAGAGGATTTAAATTCAATGTGGCACGCAAAGAATAATGGAAAGATTGATTTTTGGGGGGGGGACTAATCTTATCAATTCGTTATAAAACCCAAAAAGTTTTAAAAAGCACATATTGTTTTAACGTTATTCTGGAAGGATCTTCGCGCTTAAAGGGTACAGAAAACACTTGATGGCGGATCTGTCGAGCCAGTTTTTAAACAATAAATATCCATTAAATTGAAGAGTGAGAAATAATAACATTTTGATTTAAAGTATCCTCTATGTTTTATTAGACGTACCGTTATCCCATCTAGTAACAATTCCCTTGCGCTAATCACTGCTATCTCATGACAACTCGTGTGGTTTTATTCTCATCGGATTATAGACGGAATCAACACTCAAAGTCTCTCTTAATTGGTTAAATGCAGAGTCAAAAGATGTCGTGTGGAGAAATCTCCTCCCTGTTGTGTGCTAACTTCGGTAGTCGTCTTTTAACTACCTCTGGGAAACCAGTGTTCCTTACACGGTCTAAGAATCCATTCTCAAAGTGACACCATTGCGTCATTGTCGACCGTCAATCAGACCCCCTACTCGTCATATCCATTACCACCTTTTTCTTTAGAATATTAAAACACCTTTGATTTCTTTTCGGAACATCTACCCCGCGCCCATGCGTCACGTGAATAGGTTCGAACTCACAATAAAAAGACAGGTTGACAATGAGCAGTATTTAGTAGCTTTCAACGGTCGCGAAGAGATAATCGCCATTTTGGAAAATTTACCACTAGAACCGTTTCCGATAAAAAAAATCTCTGACAAAATGACTCAGGCTTTACCTTTCCTCCTGACAATTCTGTGTATGACTAGTAGAGTTACCTCCCATATTGTGCAGGTGGAATTTGAGTGTGTCTTCACCTCCTTTTTAATTTCGGTGTAACTTCTAATCTCTATTTTGTTTCTATTTTAGATCAACATAAGTTACAAGTGCAGCCGGTAATATCAGCTTGAGTCTGACTTCTAAAACGCTGACATGAAGTCATACGCCTTTGCATTTCCAAACTATATATCTCTGGGTTACAGAATTCATAAGAAAAATTCAAAGTAACATAGGTTTCGTTTTTCATTGATATATTCTGCATTTGCAGTACATGTATATCGAAAACTCTCTGCCATGTTGTAAATTGTTGCTTATTCTCGAAAGTATTGTACCGGGAGAGGTGATGATATAGGTTCACCAGTCCTTTTCAAGCTTCGGAAATAAATATGGTTTAACCCATAAGACAAACTGCTAATAATTTCAAAATTGTGTCTGAACGCAAAAATATCCGACTTTCTTGCCGTTCTTGTGGCGTAACTGACTTTAACCTATTAACATTACTGTATGCATTTTTTGGCGTGGCTTAATGGCCTTGTAAATATCGTGTCTTTTGATGTTGTTTTACCTGACAGGTGTGATAGATTTAACAAAATTATTAATTTGATTAGCTAACACCTCCTTGTCTTGGTCCGAAATCTAACAATATGACAATCCCATTAACACCAGATTCAAGGAATTCCAAGAGTGTTATCAGATTTCATTCATTATTCAGATTATCACTTCAAATGATTTTGGCTAGCAAAATCTACTGAATATAGATTTTTCTCATGAACTCATGAGTACACTCTTTAAATCTAGCAATTAACGTTGGTCAACATTAGCTGGAGTGTGAACTTGGCTTCGTATGTTCCAGTGTGATCTGGAGATGGTTATAGGAGCCTTTGTTACGCTCAGGGCTTTTGATCCAATAAACTTGAAACGTATGTTAATGTTTTTACAATCCATGAAGAAAATGTTATGACAACAATTCTCATAACGTTTAGGTGTGCTTTTGTTTATTACCGTATTGTTTTACTCCGCATGTAACCCAACCGGAATTGGTCATAATTAGATTGAGTGTGGCTTCTCGGAATACTTGTATTTATAAAACTTGGCTTCTTTTCGTTGTCCATGTTTCTTTTACTTTCACTACAACAGAACAATTTGTATGGATAATTTTAGTTGAGTCTGGCTTCTCGTTGAATCTTGGTTCAACTTTACATCAACGAGAAAAGTCAGAATAAACAGATATATAGCAATAATACTGATACAGCAACGAGAACAATATTGCACCCAGGTTCCCTCATTTCATAAACCAACCAATTTATAAATATAGTAATCTCCAAACGTCGTGTGATACGATCACTTAGAACCCATTATTGTCGATATTCATTTAATAGCACTTCAAATCACAAATAAGACGATTGATGCCAGAATATTTTCGACATTTAAAGTATGTGCCAGAAAATACATGAATAAAGAGTACTTTATGAACAATATTTCTGACAGGTACTTGAAGATTTTCCCCATTTAAACCATTACGTTCCAGATTTCATTGGGAGACTAAAAGCATTTCATATACGAATTTCATGACAGGTGCTTGAAAATCAGCTTATCTGTTCAAGTCATTAAAACACATATATCTGCTTCCGTCTTTCATGTATGCTTTAAGAGTTTTAATCAATATATGCATTCTTCAAACATTGCATTGAGAGGATTTAAATTCAACGTGGCACTCAAAGGATAATGGAAAGATTGATTTTTATGGGGGAACTAATCTTATCAATTCGTTATAAAACCCAAAATGTTTTAAAAAACACATATTGTTTTCACGTTATTCTGGAAGGATCTTCGCGCTTAAAGGCTACAGAAAATATTCTGAACACTTGATGGCGGATCTGCCGAGCCAGTTGTTAAACAATAAATATCCATTAAATTGAAGAGTGAGAAATAATAACATTTTAATTTGAAGTATCCTCTATGTTTTATAAGACGTACCGTTATCCCATCTAGTAACAATTCCCTTGCGCTAATCACTGCTATCTCATGACAACTCGTGTGGTTTTATTCTCATCGGATTATAGACGGAATCAACACTCAAAGTCTCTCTTAATTGGTTAAATGGAGGGTCAAAAGATGTATTGTGGAGAAATCTCCTCCCTGGTGTGTACTAACTTTAGTAGTCGTCTTTTAACTACCTCTGGGAAGCCAGTGTTCCTTGCATGGTTTAAGAATCCATTCTCAAAGTGACAACATTACGTCATGGTCGACCGTCAATCAGACCCCCTACTCGTCATATCAATTACCGACGTTTTCTTAGGAATATTAAAACTCCTTTGATTTCTTTCGGAACATCTAAACCAATTGTCACGTGATCTGGTTCGAACTCACAATAAAAGGACAGGATTGATGGTATTAAGTATTCAGTAGCTTTTTACCTTTCGTGAAGAGTTAAAAGTCAATTAGAAAAAGTTACACTTCTAGAATAGTTTCCATACAAAATCTCTGACAAAATGGCTCTGGGTTTACCTTCCCTCTTGGCAATTCTGTGTATGACGAGTGGAGTTACCTCCCATATTGTCCAGGTAGAAAAGACAGGTAAGCAAAATCAACAATCCACCAACAGAAAGGACCACATCCCTTTCGCTCAGAAGTAACAAATACAGTCTTTACAAACCACTTTATTCTTTCCATTTCAAGTAAATATCAACAGTTTGATTTTGAAAATTACGGCTAATCTGGTAAGTTTATAAGGTCTATGGAGATTTCATTTGAATGCGGTTGCGATATCAGTTATAAAAAAACTCTTTTATTGTTGACTTTTATCATCGACTTCGATAACGATGTAAGAATTACACCGAAACGTCGTCACCCAATAAACCAAGAAGTTTTTATCCATAAGTAATTCTCTACAATATTGTTCTCTTTTATTGTCATAAACAGATGTTTGATTCGTTTCATTTATTTAATATCTAACAATTGTATTAACATTTCAGGTATTACGTGCTGGACATGTCCAAAAATGGGAAACAACCAAGAGTGTAACGAGTGGGCACCTGATCTGTACTGTCCAAATGGTGAGTTATGAATTATAGTAATTTATTTCATCACCAAAATATAACCCCCGTCTTTATGTTTATTATATTTAATAAAATGAAGAAACATTTATATTGATTCTGGATGAAATTAGATTGGCACGAACTTTTAAAAGTTCGACACAGTTATTTTCACATAGAAGTACAATACATAAGACAGTTACGGACACTGGGCACTAAAACAAATGTTCACCGCGATTATTTAGGTTAACAATTTATTTTTACATACACTTTCATTTAACTCAACTTAAATCATCGGCCTATAGTTTAAGACCAAGCGCTTCCATTCTCGAGGCAATAGAATATGGCTTTGTAAAAGGCAAACATTTCAACACAGTCGAAGCCACTTTAATACTCATATTAAAATTATAGGCAACAAATCTGTTTTAATTTTAGTTGTGTATTAAAATATGATATTAGGATAAATATTATATCTTTCGTTTGTTGTATTTGCAGACAAATCTGTATGTCAGAGCCTTCACAGCTTTTACAGTGAATCCAAAGAAAGTTTTCGGGTTGAAAAACGTTGTGTAAGTCCAGAGAAATGTAGTGGAGAAACTGTAGGTTGTACGACGGATAGCAACGACATCATGGTAAGTTTTAAACGAATGATTCATTGATAACACTTGACTAATTAACAAACATATTATCACCTCAGTTATTTAAAGATATCTTTGCTTAGCAAATTATAAAATTTTTTGCTTTTCTTGTTCGTTTCAGACTTGTGTTTCTTGCTGTTCGACGCCATATTGTAACCAACATGTTGCTCATGACAACAATACAGCTTTGCGCCTATCAGTGACCGTGATGGAGTCTAGCGCTTATAACGTCTTTTCTCATTGGTCAAGATTTCTCATGATTGTCATGGCGACTGTTGCTATGTAGATTCGTTACACATACATATCCTTTAGTGCTGTTTTTTGTATTGGTGCTCAGGAAATAAATAAACATAAAAATATACTGTCTTATAATGAACTGACGACATTTGTGCTACTTTTATGATAGTATACAGATCATCGAAAAATATTAGGTCCCGTTTTGTAATCAGGATGAATTGCATTGATTGATTGATTCATGTTTTACGCCGCGCTCAGGATTATTTCACCTATATGGCGGCGTCGGTAGCAACCCGTGGTGAATTGGAAGACGAACACTATTATGTAATACAGCGCAGTTTATGACCTTGAATGTGGTTTCTAAAAATTCCTTTATTTATAAAACGTGGCTTCTTATATTAATGTTTTTACAACCCATGAATACAATTCTAGGACAACAATTACGATATCGTTTAAGGGGTGCTTTTGTTTAACCCAACCGGAATTGATTATAATTAGGTTGAGTGTTGTTTTTCAAAATATGTTTATTGATGAAACTATGGCTTCTTTTCGTTATCTACGTTTTTTTTTTGTAATTTCACTCCAGCAAAACATGAACAGAATTAGTTTGAGTCTAACTTCTCGTCGAATTTTAGTTCAAGTTCACATCCACGAGAAAAAACAAGAGATCAGTGAACTGATCTTGGCGACCACCGTAGAACACTATCAGAAAGTGAGGCTGCTTGTAAACGGATCGCAAATTTGATATGTGAAATTTATTTCTTCAGTTGGTGGCTGGCTGGACAAGAACAAAGTTTCTTCGGTAGAAAGTGGCTGTTATCTGAAAACTCAAAACCAACTTTCTTCAAGGAGGCCTCACATTATTAACGCTACTTACCGGAGCTACATGTACTTGCACACATGCCAGTCAGTGATATCGCTTGTTTGAGTCATGTGCACAATTAAAATCCAACACGATTGTACACATGTTACTAAGATGCATTAAGTGTTTGTTTACAAATTAAAAGATAATGTATATCTGTCAAAAAAAGAATGGGCGACGTATCACTCGTCTGATGAGTAAAAATTTAAACATGACGAAAGTTTTGTCCAAAATGGCCAAAAATTTCCCGATTCGGTCAGAAATTAGTGAACTTTTATAAAAAAAAATCTTCATGCACGGTTTGATATAGTCAGTTGCTGTACATAAAGCTGCCTGAACGCAAATTCGATCTACAAAATAGTGATTGTACGTTGCCGTGTATTTCGTTTCAAGCTCGGAAAAAGACAATATGGATCTTCTGAAGTGTCTTAGGGAACACTCTCCTTTAAAAATATTTATTATTGTTACATTTTTGGAAAGAAAATCAAAAAGACCAGTGGCCGCCATTTTGAATATGCAAATGAACAAAAAAGTGCATAGTGTGCAACGAGATCATAGGGTTAACATGCGTCACTGTTTTTACGAAAATCCTAACCTCTCATTACTTTTAGCAGAAAAGTGACAAAAAGAAGAAAAACAGAATGGTCGCCTAGGGACCATTTTAATATGCAAATGAGCAAAAAAGTACATAGTACGCAACGAGGCCATAGGGTTAACCTGTGTACACAGTTTTACGAAGACCCTCTCATTACTTCAGGAGAAAAGTGAAAAAAAGAAGAAAAACAAAATGGTCGCCTAGCGGCCAATTTGATATGCAAATGAGCAAAAGAAATAAACTTTGCACAACTAGACCATAGGAGGAACGTGCATGTGAAATTTAAAGAAGATCCGAGTAGCGGTTCTCTTGGAATCGCGATCAAAAGAGAGAAAAGTGATAAACAATAGAAAAACAAAATGGTCGCCTAGCGGCCATTTTAATATGCAAATGAGCCCAGAAAAATTGATGTTGCACAACTAGACCATATGGGAAACCAACACAAAAATATTTCCTCAAGATCCGTCTGGTGGTTTTCTAGATTCCGCGATCATAAACTATGTAGGTAAAAATCACCAGCGGCCATTTTAATATGCAAATGAGCAAACAGAATAGATGTTGCACAACAAGACTATAAGGGGAACATGTCTGTAAAATCCGACCAGTAGTTCTCTTGGAATCGCGATCACAAGAAAAGTTTACAGACACCCGACGACGGACAAAAAGTGATTTGATAAGACCACCATGGTGGTGTAAAAACAGAATGAGATTGAAAATGTTCTGACAGTGTTTAGATTTTCGAAACGAAATTTAATAATTCTATTTTTATCAACCTTAGCTTCTTTAATTTGCAGGTGATCTTGTAATGGAAGTTGGTAAAGATTCGCTTGAGTTATTGGTGTGGACTGCCTTCCTCAATAACGTGAAGCCTGAAGAATGTTTTGGAGTCTGCATAACTGTGTGCCATGCAAACAAACCGTATACGCCAGAAAGACCAGAAAAAAGAAATTTTCTATATTGTAGCATTTGGTATACCCTTTAAAGGTTGCAAGTTTAATCCCGAAACAATTACGTTCGACATGGTTTCTTCTGAAACAAAGTTGTGCCAGGTTTCTATATATGGAGGGGGCCTTGGTGGCTCAGTCGGTAGAGTTAAAGTCCCTCAGTCCGACATGGATCTTTCATCGGATCGGCGCGGGATCGAATCCACTCCGAATCCACTCAGAACAAATGAAAATTAAACATTTCTAAGTAGATTTTTCTCTCAGTGACTGTATGTTGGAGAGTTGTCAGGCCCTCACCGAAAATCACGGGTATTGCTTTGGGCAAAAAGTCCGGTTTCCTCTCTCACTAAACCCGACAATGCCGTCAGATTAGTGAAATAATATTGAGTTTGGCGTAAAATCAATCAATCAATTAAACGATACAGAGCCCATATCTAGTTATGAAAAAAAATGAACAGAAACTTAATTTGACTGAATTTTTTTCGCTCAGACTGTGTTCGAGCATTAATTAATTTATATGAGACTTCAATCGAATAATTGAATGAGAAAAGCGTCCTCGTTTCTACTCAAAACAGTTAACTATACATTGGAAACTTCTAAAATTGTAGCTGAAAAAGGCGCTATGTTTGGTAAAATAAACCATATTGAATTATAGACATACATTTCTATCTAATTGTGAGGGGTATCAGAATCAATTATCTTCATGATGAGTTACAATATGCTTTTTTAAGTCACATTTCCAATTGCTTCTATAGTCACACATAATGCACTGAAAAGGTTTCTCAGCAGTATGAATTTTCATGTGCCTTACTACAAAATGTTTATGAACACTTTTGAAATCACAAAATTTGCACTGAAAAGGTTGTTCTTTGGTATGAGTTCTGATATGGTATTTCAAACTACTCTGAGAACTACATGTGTGGCCGCACACCTCACACTCAAATAGGGTTTCACTGGTGTGAGTTCTCATGTGGTAAATTAAAGATCTCTTATGTGTGAATGTCATATCACACATAGTGCACTGAAAAGGTTTCTCAGCAGTATGAGTTTTCATGTGCCTTGGTACTGATTGTTTCCAAATAGTTTTAAAATCACACAAGTTGCACTGAAAAGGTTTTTCTTTGGTATGAATTCTGCTATGGTATTCCAATTTACGCTGAGAACTAGATTTGTGGCCGCACACCTCGCACTGAAATAGGCTTTCACTTAAGGGTTGTTTATGTGTACTAGTATAATTGCTCAGTGTGAACTGAACCGCTTTTTCATGTTTACTTAAATGTGCTGTTAGACGACTTTTCCAATTGCTTCTATAGTCACATATTTCACACTTAAAAGGTTTCTTGTCTGAATGGGATTTTAAATGGTTATTTAAGCTGTGTTTTTTAGCATACTTCTTACCACACTGTGTGCACTGAAAAGGTTTGTAGCCAGCATGTGAATGCAAATGTTCTATTAACCCTATTTTTAAACCAAATCTATAACCACAAACCTCGCACAGAAATGGTTTATCTCCTGTGTGGGTTCTCATGTGAGATTTTAAACTGCCTTTATAGAAACACTTATAATCACAAGTAGAGCACTTGAAAGGTTTTTCTCCAGTGTGTACTTTTAAATGATACCTTAAGTTGGACATTCCACTGGCTCTATAATCGCAAAATTTACAATCGAAAGGTTTTTCATTTGTATGTGTTTTGGTGTGCCTAATCAAGGCCCTTTTATACCGAGATTTATATTCACATATTGTGCATTGAAAAGGTTTTTCCTGAGGATGGGATAGGCTATGTCTTTGTAAATTGCACTTGGAATATGAGTTATAATCACAAAGACTACATTGAAAAACCGTATCCACTTTGTGAATTTTGGTATGTGTTTTAAAACTGTCATAAACAGTGGTTTTAAAACCACATGTTTTACACTTAAAAGGCTTTTTGTCAGTTCCACTATCAACTGATAATGTTGGCTCTTGGCTAGATGTTATATCCACAATTTGGGGCTGGGAGGGTTCAGGGCCAATAAGAGTTTCCATATCACTGGATACTGTTGATTTTTTCCATAAGGAAGTATTCACAATTATGGGTTGAATGTGTTCTGACGCAGCTTGAATTACCATATTATTTGAAAATGGTGACTTTTGGTTCAAAGTGGTAGCCACAACTTTTTCCTCATCAATGGATACTGTGTTTTCAGGTGAACAAAAACTCCTATCCTTTTCACAAGTAGTGTCTAATGTTCCTCTTTCCATGTTGTTTGAACTTGGTATAGAATCCCCTTCCAATGTACCCTTAGGTTTTTTAATCTGGCTGACTATAACATAATTTCCAGGACCAAGTTGAACTCCATTTAGTTTTGAGCTAGTGTTGACATTTCCATCTACAACAGACAGAATACAGTGTATATATTGTAAAAAAAAAAACGATTGAACTGCACAGTTATGAGTGAGAGATAGGAATTTCCTCCAGATCAAATCTGTAACCTGGATAATTCATTGATGATTAATTATTTGGTGCTTTACATTGTAATAAAGAATGCTTCATTATTTCACACATATAGCAGCACTGCTAACCATTGGTGAATGAAAGGATTGATGGTTTTTCTGCTGCACTAAAGATAATTTCACTTACATGGCGGAGTTGGCAGGTTGCGTGGGAGAAAAAAACAGGTGTTTTGCCTTTTGGAAAACCTCAAAATTAGACTAGATTTGAATGTGCTGCCAATTTATGTGAGCTTGGGTCGGACTATTGCTCTACAAGTTGAGCCCTCCTCCCCCACAAATGTCTTGAATGTGAAACCCAATACTGCTTTTTCAATAGTGATATGTTAGGTTTCGTGGGAAAAACCCCAGGTATTTTGCCTTTTGGAAAACCTCAAACTTAAGACTAAATTTGAATTTGCTGTCCATTTTTTTGCTGTACACATTGAGACCCCTCCCTTGCAACTGTCTTGAATATGAAATATAATACTGGTTTTTCAATAGTGATATATTAGAAATAAAAATATACAAAAGTTAGGTTCTAGAGCCTCTTTAAAAAAAAGTGGCAAAGATGTATCTCTACAGAGTGGGTTGCCATGTCAGTTACGGTTGCCATGTCAGTTATGCTACGCCGCTTTGTGAAACTGGCTCTTGATACTTACTGCTCCTTAAATAAGTAGGTTTCGGTTCCTGGGCTGGTGCACTTAAAGGTTTAGGCTTTATCTGTTGCAGGCCCTTCTGTCCAGCAAATAACTCCAGTTCCTACGAGGAAAAATGCATAACATGAGCCAATGACTAATATATTGTTTTACATAAGAGTAAGAGCCACACAAAGGTTTTTATTGACTGGATAAATGACACTAGTTGCCAGGTTTCTAAGTTTGATGTATTGCACCATACCAGTAGGCTGACTGAGGAATATTGTATTTCCACAGTGACTTTGCATAGGGAGGGGGTGTCTTGGCAGGTCAATGGGACATTGATTGATTGATGTTTATGTTGCGCTCAAGATTATTTCTCTTATATGGAGGCGTTCCGGTTGAGTAGATTCAAACCTGCAATCCATTGGTAGGAGTTTTTCTTTTTAGATTGATTGTAAAGGGGTCTTACCAATGACCAAGTGGGCATCATCAGAATGTGAACAAGGACTTTCGTCTAAATGCTATCATTAAGATAAACACCCAAAATTCAGGATGTCCATTTTCGTCTTCGGTACATTGTGTATCAAAAACAATACCTTGAAGAGTAAAACAATGTAAATTTAAACATACCTGTAACGCCTTTCCATCTGCCATCTGTTCCCTTGGTTTTCTAAGCTGAGCAGTTTTTCTTTTTGGTTTTGCTTTGCCAAGATTCGACGACTTCGACCTGCTTAACTTTTTTTTAGTACATTCCACTATAATTGGTGCAGGTAGATTAAAACCCAGAGGGGATACATTTGGTAAAATACCACATTCCTGAAACTCATTTTTCATTTCTTTCTGGTTAGAAACTGTTTTTAGGGTTGCAGTGGGATCGTTTAAACTTTCCCCTTTTCCTTGTACAAAGTCCTCAAATTCCAATGGTGTATTTTTGATGGTAGCACCAGAAGACAAATCTTTGAAATTTGTATAATCTCTCACAACTAGTAATCTAATGTTTTTAGCATCTTGGCTTCCCTGAAGTGATTCTACGTTACAGGAGGTTTCTGTTCCTTGAACCACGACCGGGATAATGACATCTACAAGGACAGCATCTTGCCTTGAACCCTCAAGTGATTCTGCATTACAGGAGGTTTCTGATCCTGCATTCAAAACTGGCAAAATGACAGGGATAGAATCAGATTGATTTGACATATCCGACGGATTATCTATAGAGGTGTCAAAATCCTCTGGCTTTATAAAAGTATCACTGGGCACATGTACATCAGGCATGCTGGGGTCCTCTGCCTCTATTTTTATTTCAACTTGATGATCCATTTTTTTTTCTCAGATTCTTGGGGTATCAACTGATGTTATCTTATATTTTACACTACACAAATGTACAGTAGTTTAATTATTTGTTCTTGAGTAAACTACTCTCAGATTCCTCAGAAAAATAACAGAATACTTTGGAGACAATTCCATTCCTGACAGAAAACTGTGTTCAAAACGGATCCGTTTAGAGTGTGTTCTTTGCCTTTTTCATCATTATCATAATCTCCCTGAAACACATAGAGCTGTTATATTAAATTAGTACCCCAGGCATAGAATCAGGCTTGATTTTTTTAAAAATTCATTCAGCATCCTTTCTCAGTGTATCTGAAAAAAATACCAGTATTTCAGAAAGGTTTAAAAAAAAAGATGATGTGGTGTGAGCTTAAACAATTAAAACAGACAATTTCGGCTTAGAATGACGTTTATATGACGTTGTTCGTATTGTATGGCATTTACATCATTTCTCTGCTGCAGCCACTGTGATTACGTGAAGGATTCCTAGCTCCGACCTGTCGTGAGTAACTGGCATCTTTTCATCACAGGGCTATAGCATAAAACATTCATTGCGTTCGTATTTAGGCTTTGCCTACATCATATTATTCTTAGACTAACGAAAGTAGAAGGTAAAATCGACAGAATGAGATTTTGAGTAGGCCTACTCTACCCTAGGATCAACAAAATTTCCGAGTTTAATTATGGAGGCTGATGCATTGGGTTGATGCATACCGGTAGACTGGTATAGTTAGGAGAATTTGCTGTCAATATCATGCTGTAACGCGGAACTTAAAGTTAGATAAACAAATAGAAATAACAAATCTGAATAATAAACATGCATCGCGTTCACATCTAGGCTTTGCCTAGCTGCACTCATGTGTCTCTTTCCGGTGTTACTTACTTGCCGGTCAGGAAGAGCCACACATAAAACCACCATTAAAAGGCTTTGCCTACATCATATTAAATTTGTATGGAATTTGCTGATTTCACCACCTATTGCCCTACAAGCTGAGAAGATAAGAAATCAAACAACACGGGACATATTCTTCCTGACAGGCAAGTAAGTGACACAGGAAAGAGACACATGAGTGCGGCTACACTTGACATAATCTGGGAATAACTGGCCGCACTCATGTGTCTCTTTCCTGTTTTACTTACTTGCTGGTCAGGAAGAGCCACACATTGAACCATCATTAAAAGGGTGGGATAACTATTCTCTGTCAACTATGGATGATTAAAATTGACCCGACCTGCCTACTATTCTCTGTCAACAGACTTTTCAAAACCCTGCAATGATCTGATGCGAGAGTTACGTTGTCATCAAATTATCCAGCTATTGAGGAAATTCTCGGACATACTGCGGACCATGTGACAGGTTGTCATTGTACAAGGAGAGTTTGAAAGGTCATCTGTCAGGCCAATTTTAAAGTTTTCTTCTTATGAAGAGGGATTTGGTAGATTTACAATGAAATTCAAACAAATTAATGAGTAAAATGAAAAGATGAATGTTTTAAATGCGTGTTGAAGGAAAAATCTAAAAGACAGGTAGGATTAATAGATATTTGAAAGCCGAGGTGCTTCCAAATAATTCATTTAAAAGCTGTAACTAGGGAATAACGTGATAACAACAACAACAACCTGACAAGATTAAACTTGTAAAACAACGGTTGCAGTAGTCTACTTCATCACTGGTATAATACACCAATTGTTTGTGAAAATTTGCATTCAAAGTTATAAATTGTAGAATTTGATTATTTTGACGCCAGATTATTATCTTACCCTGAAATGAGCTAGCGATCTAACCTTTTCCTTTGCAATTGTTTATGTGCCTCGTCATTACACACTTACCTCCCTTTTGCAAAACAATACTCGCCACGACAGAAGTCCAGGAGCTTCAGTTACAGGGTGTCATTTGTAGCAAGGACCCGACCACCAATTATTTGACTTCTCGTGAAGGTCGATATAGTCGAAGGATAACGGATTTTATAGCGATCGTCGACAAACTAAGTCATAAAAGTTATCTTAATCAAGCATTCGGAAAATAATCTGTGTATCCAATGACCCATTCACTACCGTAGACTTTCTGACTTCAGTGAAGAAAGCGAACTCACTGCTAGTAAAACCACTCAATCAAATGAACATGTGACACAAAAATGTCCAGTTGTTTTTAAAAATGTGTAAATGGTGGCGTGAAGGCATACCCAGAACTAAAGTATGAACGTTTACATCTATTAGAAGTTCTTTGTTGGAATATACTCATTTCCGATCTATTTGTTTTGAATTTACTGCCTCAAACGTATCCTATCGGAGAGCCGCTCTCCGCCCCTCAAATCAACATGCCCGTAGGTATTTCCCAGAGAAATAGTGTGAACTACCATCTGGTTTAAAATTCGCAATTCCAGCCATTTATGACGCTTATATATTCGCATTGCCGGGTTAGTCCTTTGCTCACATTGCCGGTATCACATTTTCGTTTTCAAATTAACAATACTAAATGATGTGAAAACATTTGACCGTTGGCAAAAAATGAAAGCTACTAACTCCTACTAGCTGCGAAAAATACAATACAATAGCCTACATGTGGTATAAAGGTTACCTCTGAAGGTAGAACACACCAGGAGCAGATAAATCCACAAGACGCCCTTAAACTCTCCGTTAATCGAATTTAGAATTATGAAGGTAAAACCTAACGAGCAGCCTTGGGGTATCTGCAATTTGGCGGATTGTAGATCGTGCTACAATTCAATTCAATTAAATTTTATTCACCCTGACTCTGTGTTGACAGTTGTCGCAATTTTCGGATAACGGTCTACTTTCAGAAGTAGCCGTTATAACGGTATTAGCAATAAAACAGACGATACTTCAAGTTATAATGTTTTTCCCCACTCTTCAATTCAATGGACGTTGTTATGACAGATGAGCCACAATACCCAGAGGATGCATTGAGTGTTGATATCACTCCTCTTGAACAACAAGAACCGTTGTGCCCTTTTAGGTCGAGATAACATTTTGAATATTAAATCCTACCCTAACTAATGTTACGGTTGACATTGACTGGAGGCTAGGCGAGTTAGCCTACAATACTTCCAAGTAACTGAACTAGGGAACTACAAAACTTTCAAGTAACTGAAACTACATAACTACAAAACTTCCAAGTACGGTACTGAAACTACAGAACCAGTCAAACACATGGCAAAGTGGACGAGGGTACTTTTTATTATGTTAATAGATATGGTGTGAGTTATACTGGACTTCTAACTCTATAAATAATAAACGATAAATTGTGATCAAAACTAGGTGGCCGCCTCACTTCGGATCAGCATATCAGTTTTTAACTACGACACAAGCTTACAGCTCGACAACTAAGCAGCGAAGAACGGATATATTTCGTCAACTTGTTTATGGTCTTGCCGTAAGACCTCATCTTGTACATTTAGGATCCAGTTCTTCCTTGCAAAGCACGGGTGTCGCCGATGATTGCCCGAAAATATCAACGTTAAATGGGTTGTAGATGACATCAAGAAATAGACTTGCATGTCTAAAAACTAGCTCACCAAATGTCTTATCCGTCGTCATCAAAATATTTTGACATCCAATCATAAAAGTAACACAAATGTTTATTTCTTAAGCACAAAAAACAGCACTAAATGACAAGTAGATGTAAGGAGTCTACATAGCAACAATCATCACGGCGATAACTAAAAATCTTGGCCAATGAGAAAAGACGTTATAAGCGCTGGACTCCATCACTGTCACTGATAGGCGGATAGCTGTATGGTTGTCATGGGCAACATGCTCGTTACAATATGGCGTCGAACAGCAAGAAACGCATGTCTGAAATATACAAGAAAAAACAAAATTGTATCGTCCATTAAACAAAGATAGGTGTCCATCACTGAAGGATTAATCGGTCAATTTTTATCGGTGAATCAGTCGTTCAAAACATACCATAATATCGTTGATATCCACCGTACAACCAACAGTTTCTTCACTACATTTCTCTAGACTGACACAGCGTTTTTCAACCCGAACACTTTCTTTAGATTCACTGTAAAAACTGTGAACACTCTGACATACGGATTTGTCTGCAAATACAACACATCAAAAATATAATATTTAGCCTTAGTGTATACTAGTATTCAAATACACAAAATTTTTATCTGCGATTTTATTTGAATATTAAAGTGGCTTGAACTTTGTAAAGCCCTATTACATTGTCTCTGGATTTGTAGCGCATGAAATGGATCCAAAAACTAAATGCTTATGGTCAAAAATGGCCATGTAATGTGTTGTCCGTGCGAAGCAAATATGTATGTAAGATAAATAATTAATTTAAATAGTCTTTCGGTATCTGGTGTCAATTATAATCGTATACTTCGCACGTCTCCGTTGAAAAAAAAGGTAATTTCTTGGCAAAATTGCTGGTAGCTCGTGTCCATTTAATTCCCTTTAGAATCAATATAAATATATCTTCTTTATATCAAACATATTACATTAAGGCGGGGTTTTAAGTTCCTGAAGAAATACTGTACTATATTTCATAACTCACCTTTTGGACAGTACAGATCAGGTGCCCAGTCGTTACACTCTTGGTTGTTTCCCATTTTGGGACATATCCAGCACGTAATACCTGAAATGTTACTACAATTGTTAGATATTGAACAAGGGAAAGGAATTAAACACGGAGAGATCTATGTATATGACAATATAATAGTTCTTAATAAACCATATCGCAACCATAGTCTAAGGTATTATATTCATATAGGCTCGATTAAGATAGACCTTGTAAGCCTACCAGATATGCCGCAAAGTTCAAAATCAAACCGTCCGTTGATATTTGTATGAAATTTCTATTGATGTATTGCTGATTCTGCTTACCTGCGTTTTCTATCTGGACAATATGGGAGGTAACTCTACTAGTCATACACAGAATTGCCAAGAGGGAAGGTAAACCCAGAGCCATTTTGTCAGGGATTTTTTATCGGAAAAGGTTTTACTGGTAAATTTTTCAAAATGACGATTATCTCTTGGCGACAGTTAAAAGCTACTGAATACTGTTCATTGTAAACCTGTCTTTTTACTGTGAGTTCGAATCTATTCACGTGACACATGGACGCGGGGCTAAGATGTTCCGAAAAGAAATGAAAGGCGTTTTAATATTCTTAAGAAAACGGTGGTAATGGATATGACGAGTTTTCATTTCATTTATTTTATTCACTCAAGAAACCACACGGGGGTGGCGTGAGAGGTACACATGATATACTTATACATGACGGATTTATACAGTGTTTATAAATTGTGATCTTTACAATTCAATATTTGGTGAAGTGTTGTAGGGCTTTAGAAACAAACATACATAGCTTATTTAATAAGACCTTCTCTTTAGTTTGGAATAGTTCTCGTGCCTTAATGGCACTAGGATTGGTAAAGCAAAATCTGGGCAAATACAGTTGGCGCAGATGCTTTAGCGCTGGGCAACAGAACAAAATATGGTATTCGTCACCTATTGCGTTTTTGTCACATGCTGTGCAGATTCGATCATTTTTTGGTATGTTATACCAACGGCCCTTTTCTATTGGTAAGTAGTGATTTCCTGTTCGAAATCTGGCAAGTATTTTTCTGTTCTTTTCGTTTAGACACGGTAGATATGGTTCAATACCAAAATTACATTTGATTGTTCTATAAAAAATGCCTTTTGAGGAAGATGAAATGTCTAAATCATATTTCTGGAGAAACTGTAGGGGGTCTGATTGACGGTCGACCATGACGTAATGGTGTCACTTTGAGAATGGATTCTTCGACCGTGGAAGGAACACTGGTTTCCAAGAGGTAGTTAAAGTTAGCACACACCAGGGAGGCGATTTCTCCACAGGACATCTTTTAATTCTCCATTTAACCAATTAGGGGAAACTCTGAGTGTTGATTCCGTCTATAATCCGATGAGAATAAAACCACAATAGTAGTTGTTGTGAGGTAGCAGCGATTAGCGCAATGGAATTGTTACTAAATGGGATAACCGTACGTCTAATAAAACACAGAGGATACTTCAAATTAAAATGTTATTATTTTTCACTCT
This sequence comes from Lepidochitona cinerea, assembly GCA_963971465.1. Lineage (NCBI taxonomy): Eukaryota > Metazoa > Mollusca > Polyplacophora > Chitonida > Tonicellidae > Lepidochitona > Lepidochitona cinerea. The sequence goes on from OZ020559.1 coordinate 11,467,487, forward strand.
TTAATTAAATGGAAAGTGGTAAGTCAGTACGCCATCAAACAATGACTGTGTATTAATGTCATGCTTCTAAGAAGTTTCCCCAATACAAATCAATATTTTCTTTATCTTTTAAGCGTCAAATTCCGAAAATAACATTTTAAATGTATATGCTTTTTACAAATTTTCGGGGCAAGTTAAAGTGAAGAAGTAGATAGCTACATGGTTCTTAACGAATTGATAAGATTAGTTCCCACATATCAATCAATCTTTCCTTCATCCTTTAAGTGTTCTTTTGAAAGTAACCTTTGAAGGATGGATATATTCCTTAAAACGTTTGGAGACAAAATAAAAGACGGTAGCAGATATATAGCTTTCATTGACTTGAACAAATAAGTTGATTTTCAAGCACCTGTCATGAGTTTGGTTTATTATTGACTACAGCACAATGAATTACCCATAACCATATGCTTCTAATCTGTCATTCCAATGACCGAACCTAAAATCTGAAACATATTTGATGTAACAAAAACTCAAGTACCTGTCAAGAATTTGGGGCAACCGACACGTCAGCCTCAAGTATTTTCCGGCAAATACTAAGGTGTCGAAAAGATTTTAGCACCTTGCATGTCAGATCAAATTAAGCAACTGTCTTATGTATGATTCTTTGTTCTTAAATGGCGAAAGCAATCAGGTTTTAAGTGATCTTCTAACATGGACCGTTTGAGATATTTTTTTATATATAAAATTGGTTTGATTATTAGGGGGGTCCAGAGTGCAATATTGTGCTCGTTGTTGTAAATGTTCACGTTTAGCTCCAGCGGGTACCTCACTTATCAATTTACATAATATTAAAAATCTGAAATTCTTTTCGGAAATCTAAATACTGTCAGAACTTGTTTTATTTTTTTCTCGTGGATATCAACTTGAACTAAAGCATTTGGAGAAGTCAGACTCAAACTAAGTATATCCATTCTATATGTTTTCTTTTAATGTAAGTAAAAACAGAGACACAGAAAAGAAGCCAAGTTTCATAAATAAAAATGTTTTGAGAAGCCACACTCAACCTTATTATTACCCCATGCTGAGTAAAACAATACGGTAATAAACAAAAACACTCCTAAAACCTTCTCAGAATTATCTTCATGAATTGTAAAGAAATTAAGATAAGAAGAAGCCACGTTTCATAAATAGAGAAATTAAGAGAAACCACACTCAAGCTAATTTTGACCAACTTTGAAGTTAAAGTGGCATGAGCTGCCAAAATGTTTATATTTTGAGGTTGAAACAGAATGTTGAAATTATTGGCTATTTTTCACAAGACGTAAAATTCAGAAGGGCTTTTCAGTGCTTTTAGTCTCGAAAATGTACGATAAAACATTGTTTTGAACTAACTATGGCTTAGAATGAATGAATGGTCGTCCCGGTTATTTAAATTTTGTTTACTTTTCACACGTTTTCGGTTCGTAGAGGCCACGAAATGTATGGGTTTTCCTCATTCCAAGGCACATTTCGATGGCCCTCAAGTATCAATTATGATAAAAGTGAATTTTCCTCACAGGTTTCCAAGAAAACCCTTAAATTCATTCATCTACCGATCAGTGAATTAGCCGGCAATGCATGTGATACACAAATACCACTTGTCTTATAACCCATAATGTGAAAAATTCATGGAGGGATTAGTGGTTGGAAACCCACTTATCCTGTATAATGTATTTATTCTTCTGTCATATAACGCTGTCACAAAGTTGAGCTAATACACCCGTCCTTCCTTTTTAAATTTTGGAAGGATTTAAAATTCAAAATATAATCTCGTCTTAAAAGCCAAAAGTGGCTCATCTTTCATGACAATTTCCTAACAAGTTACGTCCATTAAATTGAACAGTGAGAAATAATAACATTTTAATTTGAAGTGCTCTCTGTCTTTCTTTTTTTTTTTTTTTTTTTTTTTTTATTTCTCCCAGACCAGTAAATCTGGTATCGGGGTAAAAAAAATATTACAAATATATATGCATAACATGGCAGGTAGTATCATAGTGAAGTATCATACAATTTAAGAGCTTTGAAAACAAATAGGGCTAGCTTTTTGACAGTATATACAGAAGGATTGTTGAATAAGTTATACATTTTTAATATATTTGGATAGTTTCGGTAATATTTAGGTATATATTTTTCTCTTAACTCATTTAGTAGTAACTTGTACTAAAGCATTTGGAGAAGTTGGAATCAAACTAATTATATACATTTAAATTGTTTTCTTTTAGTGTAAGTAAAAACTTAGACACAAAAAAGAAGCCAAGTTTCATAAGTAAAAATATTTGAGAAGCCACACTCAACCTTATTATTACTAACTTCGGTTGGGTTACATGCTGAGTAAAACAATACGGTAATAAACAAAAACACTCCTAAAACCTTCTCAGAATTATCTTCATGAATTGTAAAGAAATTAAGATAAGAAGCCCCGTTTCATAAATAGAAAAACCACACTCAAGTTAATTTTGACCAATTTTGAAGTTAAAGTGGCATGAGCTGCCAAAACAGAATGTTTAAATTATTGGCTATTTTTCTCAAGACGTAAAATTCAGAAGGGCTTTTCAGTGCTTTTAGTCTCGAAAATGTACGATAAAACATTGTTTTGAACTAACTATGGCTTAGAATGAATGAATGGTCGTCCCGGTTATTTAAATGTTGTTTACTTTTCACTCGTTTTCGGTTCGTAGAGGCCACAAACTGTATGGGTTTTCCTCATTTCACGCAATGCATCATCTAAGAATTTTGGCTCATCTTTCATGACAATTTCCTAACAAGTTACGTCCATTAAATTGAACAGTGAGAAATAATAACATTTTAATTGAAGTGTCCTCTGTTTTATTGCAAATACCTGTAATGGTGACAACTCTCAACACAGAAGCACGGTCTGTCATCGGGCAAATCGCAGATACCACAGAACAGCTCGTGGAGTTTTATTGTCATCGAATTATCGATTAAATTGACAGTCAAAGAGTCTCATAATTCGTTAAATGGAGAGTTTAAAGACGTCGTGTGGATTAATCTCCTCCCTGGTGTGTCCTACCTTCAGAGGTAGCCTTTAAACCACCTCTGGTCAACCGTTGTTTCTTACACGGTCTTGGAATCCGTTCCCAAAGTGACACCATTACGTCACAGTCGGCGATCTCTCAGGACCCCTACGTTGTATTTCCATTACAGAAGAATCTTAAGAATATTAAAATGCCTTTGATTTCTTTTCGGCAAATTTTAATCCAACTACCGAGAGTCACGTGACCGGATTTAAATGTAACATAAAAAGGCAGATGGTGAGTGAACATTATTCAGTATCTTTCCACAACTGCCCGATAACTAAACGGTATTTCAAGAAATTAACAAAGCCGAGGATTGTCTTCAACCACCTTTCTAATAACATGTCTTTGTCTATATTTTCCGTCGTGGTAATTTTGTGTATGACCAGTAGAGTTACTTCCCATATTGTCCAGGTGGAGAGCACAGGTAAGCGAAACCCGTTGTCAAAAACAATTTTCTTGTATTGTATTATGGTTGTTTTTACAATATTCGGATTGATTATTGTTTCAATTTGTCAATTTCTAACTATTATTGAAATGTTTCAGGTATCACGTGCTGGACATGTCGGAATATGGGAAACAACCAAGAGTGTAACGACTGGGCACCTGATCTGTATTGTCCTACTGGTAAGTTCAGAATTATTGTAAATATAAAAAAGTGGAATATAATCTGAATAAAATATTTCATTGAGTGTTATTGCGTCAAATAAACACAGTCGACGAACGACAAAAATTGGTTATTCAATTCGAAATCATGCAATTTCTACTGTTGGTTTTGGTGTTATATCTTTAATTTATCATTTTGCAGGCGAATCAGTATGCCAGAGCGTTCACAGCTTTTACAGTGAATCCAGAGAAAGTATTCGGATTGAAAAGCGTTGTGTTAGCCCAGAGAAATGTAGTGGAGAAACTGTTGGTTGTACAACAGACAGCAACGGGATCATGGTAAGTAAAAAAAACATACATCCAATGAACAATATACAAATACCCTTACATATATTTTAAAAATATAACATTTTGTCTTCTATATTTCAGACTTGCATCTCTTGTTGTTCGACGCCATATTGTAACGAACATGTTGCCCATGACAACCATACAGCGGTCCGCCTCTCCGTGACGGTGATGGAATCTAGTGCTTCTAACCGCATTTCCTATTGGTTATGTCTTCTCGTGATTGATATGGTGATTGTAGCTATGTAGATAATGAACATATACTTGTCATTTAGTGCTCTTATTGTATTGGTCCTCAGGAAATAAATATACATCTCACAAACATATCAAAAGTCAACTGCGTTCTCATGTAACGGTGATGGAATCTAGTGCTTCTAACCGCATTTCCTATTGGTTATGTCTTCTCGTGATTGCTATGGTGATTGTAGCTATGTAGATAATGAACATATACTTGTCATTTAGTGCTCTTATTGTATTGGTCCTCAGGAAATAAATATACATCTCACAAACATATCAAAAGTCAACTGCGTTCTCATGTAATTTCATTCAAAAGAAAAGCCTGTATAATTCTATAGCAGTTCAACGGAACGTTTTTCATACAGGCGGGGGACACTTCACAGTCATTTGGAACACCTTGTCATTTCCATAAGATACTGGAAAAAATGATTTCCCTAGTCTTATGTGCATGGCAAGGACTTAACACGCAATGCATCCTCTAGGTATTGTGGCTCATCTGCCATGACAATTTCCTCGCCGTATGTGCACGGCAAGGCGTTCCGACTGACTGTAGAGTAACTGTCGGTTCATGACATGACAAATGGTTGGAAATTCGCTATTTTTTTCAAGTAACTTTATGCCGTATTTATCGTTCAATCGTATATCTGCAAGGCTGTCACAAAGATGACTGAATAAATCCGCTCTTCACTTTCGGAATTTAGTTAAATTTCAAAATTTAATCTCGCCGTCAAAGGACAAAAGTTCTCGTTGCTCAAGAGGTCTGCTATTAACACACAACGCATCCTTTGAGTAATATTTCATCATAGGTTACCAGTCGAAACAAGAATATTGTTCAATACACCAAGGTCAGACCGAACATGTTACGTGAAATAATGATGAATTGAGAGAAGAACACAATTATATATTAAAGCTTAAAGTGGCATGAGCTGCCAAAATTCACACTTTTTTCATAATTTCGCAAGAATGGAATAAACTTGCGAATACAAAAAAATATTAAAAATAAAACATTTATTAAGTTTTTCTAAATGTCAATATCGAAATCGCCAGAACCTTGATGTCAGCGCCAAACCTCTCCACCTGACAATCGCAGCAATCCTGGGATGTTTCAGATCGACCTTTTAACGTGAGGCACGCCAATCCCTAGCAAAGTACGAGTGTCACCGATGATTGTCCCAAAATATCAACATTAGCCGTAGCCTGTTTAAATTTGCAAAGAAACTCAATTTTCATGAGCTTACTACGACTAATACCACTAAACTTAAACATTGGACACATAAAACATGTCTAGTTAGCTTTAGAACGTAGAAATGGGGTGAAAAACAAATAAAGAATCGAAGCCTGATTACAACAACAACGATCAGTGTCGGTCAACGTTCGCGTTGGATTACCCTCATTTCAGGCCTTTTTATCTGTGGTTTACACTCAAACAATTATCAGCAGGCTTTTCCAGTCGCTGTTAACCGATCGTCAGTCTGTATTTCTCAGATAAATAGGCCTACGTAAAATTACACTGTGCCGTTTGTTCACTCACTCGACTGAAACATTAAATCGCCCCTGTGAGCAGTTTGGTTTGTTTACGTTCCGGGCACCTAACAATTCAAATTAAAAATACAAAACGACGTCCAAACTTTTAAATTTTGGTAAAAATAGAAAGTTCCTAACTTATATTGTCTGGGGAAAATACAGAAAACGGTCTTTCGCAGCAAGTGTGCCTTAATGATTGACGTTGGAATGAGGAATATCCATACAGAATGTGGCCTGTACGAACCGAAAAGGCCATCGAAAAGTAAACAAAATTTAAATAACCAGATCATTCATTCATTCTAAGCCAAAGTTGGTTCAAAACAATACTTCATCGTACATTTTCGAAACTAGAAGCTCTAAAAAGCTTCTGAAATACACGTCTTGAGAACAATAGCCAATAATTTCAACATTCTGTTTTAACGTCAAAATATCAACATTTTGGCAGCTCATGCCACTTTAAAGGAGAAGAAAAAAAAAAAAAAATACTTTATGGTTCAAAAGAAGCGCGCTTTTTTTTCTTTTCCAATGGTACTAAACACATATTTTGCTATTTTTTCATGGGACATGATGCAGTTTATAAAATACCGTATTATGTTACATACACAACAGAAATTGGTCAACTTTCAAAATCTCCCATTTAAACCCAGGTTAATTTCACTGTCTTCAAAGCATTCTTATCTCCAGAAAATTGTTTTCAGTTTCTCAAAACTTACATTAAATTATAAAGGAAGCTTTGAGGAATATGTGGCTAGCACAAAAATGGTATGCGTGGCATATCGGAGAGTTACGAAGGCCTTGAAGAGGATGAATTTAACCTAGGCTTAAATGACAGATTTTGCAAGTTGACCAATTTGTTTTGCTTATTGTGATCTTTTATTAACTTCACTGTCATGTGTTTGGAAAAGAAACATTAGCGCGCTTCTTCAGAACCCTTAAGTGATTTTTTGTTTTCTCCCCCTTTAAGATTACTTCACTCAGTTGGCGTTTATATCTATATGAAAGGGGTTAAGGCATGCTCAAATATACGAGAGAATATACGCAGAACCCATGACCTGCAGTCTGGTTTTGGCAACCGCATTGTGTACGTATGTTCTTTTGAAAATTTGAGGTTATAGCAAGAGTAACATGCAGACGAGTATTGAACACCGACCAATCAATCAATCATTTAGCAAATTACATATGACCATAGTGAAAGATTGATGTATTGATTGTTTGGTGTTTTACGCCGCGCTCAAGATTATTTCACTTATATGGCAGCGTTGCCAGTTTTATTGTGGGAGGAAACCGGGCTCAGTGCCCGGAGGAAACCCACGACCTTCCGCTGGTAACTGGCAACCATCCCACATAGGTCGTTCGAGTGAAAACCCAGTCAGAAAATTTTCTAATTTTTGGACTGAGTGGGATTCGAACCCGCGACCCATTGGCGGAAGGCTGTTCGGATTGAGCGTCCAACGCTCTACCTACTGAGCCACGGAGGCCCCCATAGTGAAAGAAATTTGAATTTGGATGCCATCCAGTAGGCATGAAGGGATGGCATGTCCAAACAGTCCTCGGGTGTTTTCGTTCCGCTTTATTGTACTCGGAAAGAACTTCGGCACTCCTCGCTTCCTTCCGGTCGGTTTTGACATGCGTACATGAATCCCCGAAGTTATCAGAGTGGGCTTTATTGACGTAGGGAATTCCCGATTATCGTTGAAAGAAAACGTGTGCAACAACAAGCCCTTGTCAACAACAAATTGATTTTCTTCATAAATTTTGGGGGCTGATTCACGAAGCCGTGGCACAGTAACCAATTGCAGTTGCCATTACGACGTATCTCTTCTGTGTTGTATGCACTGTAAACTAGGCTTCGTTTGCGATGCGACTTTTTGAAACTTATAGCCAAATCCTTGAACGTGGTGCGACGTGCAGTATTGTGCTCGTTGTTGTATATGCTCTTGCTTGACTCAGTCAGCTACCGCGCTTATTTATTTACAAAATATTAAAAATCTTAAATTCTTTTCGGAAAATTAAGAACTGTCAGAACTAGTCTTGGTCTTTTTTTCTCGCTGATATCAACTTGAAGTAAAGAATTTGGAGAAGTCAGACTCAAACTAATTATATCCAATCAAATTGTTTTCTTTTACTGTAAGTAAAAACATAGACACAGAAAAGAAGCCAAGTTTCATCAATAAAAATATTTTGAGAAGCCACACTCGGTCTTATTATTACCAACGTTAGTTGGGTTACATGCTGAGTAAAACAATACGGTAATTAACTAAAACACACATTAAACGTTATGAGAGTTGTCTTCATGGATTGTAAATGCATTTGAGAGAGGAAGCCAGGTTTTATAAATATAGGAATTTAGAAAAACCAGACTCAAGCTAAATTTGACCAGCTTTAAAGTTAAGCTGTCCGTTATTGCAGTATTACTCACAGGTACTTGACAATCTGTTTCCAAGAAAAAACATTAAATTCATTCTTCAATCATCCGTGAATTATCAGGTTAAAACATGTGACATGCAAATACCACTTGTCCTATAACCCATAATGTAAGAAGTTCCTGGCAAGCCAAGTAGTTGGAAACCCACTGATCTTTTCAAATAAGTTTATACCGTATTTATTCTTCTGTCATATAACTACCGGGCTGTCACAAACTTGATAGAATACATCCGTTCTTCGCTTTGAAGTTTTGGAAGGATTTTAAACTCATAATATAATCTCGTCTTAAAATACCAAATTTCTTGTTGCTCAAGATGCATGATATTAACACGGAATGTATCCTCTAGGTATTGTGGCTCATCTGTCATGACAATTCCCGAATAAGGTACGTCCATTAAATTGAAGAGTGGGAAATAATAACATTTTAATTGAAGTGCTCTCTGTTTTATTGCAAATACCGTTATCCCATAATGGTAAAAACTCTCAACACAGGAGCACGGTCTGCCATAGGGCAAATCGCAGATACCACAGAGCAGCTCCTGGGGTTTTATTGTCATCGAATTATGGATGAAATTGACAGTAAAAGAGCCTCATAATTCGTTAAATTGAGAGTTTAAAGACGTCGTGTGGATTAATCTCCTCCCTGGTGTGTCCTACCTTCAGAGGTAGCCTTTAAACCACCTCTGGTCAACCATTGTTTCTTCCACGGTCTTGGAATCCATTCTCAAAGTGACACCATTACGTCACGGTCGGCGATCACTCAGAACCCCTACGTTGTATATCCATTACAGAAGAATCTTAAGAATATTAAAATGCCTTTGATTTCAGCCACGTGACCAGATTTAAATTCAATATAAAAAGGCAGATGGTGAGTGAACTTTATTCAATATCTTGTCACCACTGCCCGAGAACTAAACGGTATTTCAAAAAATTAACAAAGCCGAGGATTGTCTTCAACCACCTTTCTAATACCATGTCTTCTTCTGTAACTTCCGTCGTGTTAATTTTGTTTATAATCAGTAGAGTTACTTCCCATATTGTTCAGGTAGAGAACACAGGTAAGCGAAACCAGTTGTCAAAAACAATTTTGTTGCACGTATCATGATTTTTTACAATGCTCGGATCGATCATTATTTCAATTTGCCAATTTCTAACTATTATTGAAATGTTCCAGGTATCACGTGCTGGACATATCGGAATATGGGAAACAATCAAGAGTGTAACGACTGGGCCCCTGATCTGTATTGTCCTACTGGTAAGTTAAGAATTATTGTAAAACTGTTTAATTTATTTTTTATTGCGTCCAATAAGCACTGTCGATAAATGACCTACTGTTTAATTTCGAAATCATCAAATTTCGACTGTTTCGACGCTTTTAATGTTTCATCTTAAATTTTTCATTTTGCAGGCGACTCTATATGTCAGAGCGTTCACATCTTTTACAGTGAATCCAGAGAAAGTATTCGGGTTGAAAAACGTTGTGTAAGTCCAGAGAAATGTAGCGGAGAAACTGTTGGTTGTACGACAGACAGCAACGGGAGCATGGCAAGTAAAAATAAACCATGCCATCAAATGCACAATATACAAATACCGTTACATGTATTTAATAAATATAACACAATGTTTTCTGTGTTTCAGACTTGCATCTCATGTTGTTCGACGCCATATTGTAACGAACATGTTGCCCATGACAACCATACAGCCATCCGCCTCTCCGTGACGGTGATAGAATCTAGTGCTCCTAACGACATTTCCGATTGGTTATTTCTTCTCGTGATTGCAATGGTGATTGTAGCTATGTAGATAATGAACATATACCTGTCATTTAGTGCTCTTATTGTGCTTAGGAAATAAATAAACATCTCACAAACAGCTTGTGTGAGTTTTAAAAATTCCTTTATTTATAAAACTTGGCTTCTTGTGTTAATGTTTTTTTTTTCAATCCATGAAGACAATTCTGAGAACGTTTTAGATTTGCTTTTGTTTATTATCGTATTGTTTTACTCAGTATATAACCTAAAGGGAAATTGGTTATAATTAGGTTGAGTGTGGTTTCTTTATTTATAAAACTTGGCTTCTTATCTGAATGTTTTTACAATCCATGAATACAGTGTTAAGAAAACAATTCTGTTAAACTAATGGATTGATGTCGAAATAAAAAATCCCGTAAAGCCATAAACCGGTAGGCCTATATAGGAGCCAGGAATTTGCGTATCTACGGCATCTTATATTTTATGGATATATACATGGAAAATCGAGGAAGGTCTATTAATCCGTCTTCTAAGCGACAATCAAGATCCTTCCCTTAATGTATCCACTGAAAGGAATTTGTGCTTTATATATTTAAGAACACCAAAATACACGAGCACAGGGAAAACCCTCTTGTCTGAAATACATAACCACGGAGACAAGTTTCTAATTGTGTTATATCATTTAGACCTTTATACCCCATCACAAATTGCTGTAATAAACTAAACGTATGATATTTCATGAGGTTGACGACCGCCAAGAGCCTAGCTTTAGTCAGTAGAATTTTCCGGAACACTGACAATGTATACGCATCCTTAGCTATTGCATGAATATAGGCAGAATGAGATTGAACCCCGTAGAATCATGGGAACCCTACGTTTTCCTATTTTAACAACGGCCACCCAGGCAACCAGAAAACAAGAAACTAGTCAACAACAATGGAGTATTATGTCCAGCCAAAGATATAACTTGTCCTTCTGCCTTGAATTGAGATTTCTATGTCTCAGATAAGATCACGCAAAATAACGAGAGATCTCGAATATTGCCATTCGTTCGAAATGTTGAAATCCCGTTTCAAGATCGTCTTACAAAAAACTATATTTGCTCACCAGTACTATAAAGCATACAACTAAATAAATACAGGGACGAATTTCATGTTTTCAGTACGTTATCGCTAAAAACCCAAACACACAGACGTCAATGACAATTATTTTTATACGATAAGCGGATTCCGTCCACTTTTTAAAATAAAATAAACTTTGCGTAAGTCAACGTAAAACAGTTCAACTGGACAAACAATTGAAAATATTATGTTACTGTGCGTCAGCCAGCTTTGCAAACAAACCTTTAGTATAAAGCCGTTGAAAACGAAGCCCATGAGACGAGTGTTCTCATTTCTTGAAATAAGAAAACGCTGTTTTTAAAATGAAGAGCTTTATCATCTTTACTGTGCTGGTTGTCTGGGTTAATTCCGGTAAGTTGGTTTTATATGGCCGAGGGATGTAATGTTGATAGATTCAATACTTAACTCATTAACGACATTGTACCAGAGATTTTTTCTTGACTAAACATCCGTTAGCTGAGAGGTATTAATAACCATGCATGGAGACAAGTTTGTAATTGCGTTAAGGAGGTTTGATTGGTTGAGATTATTTAACTTTTTTGACGAGGAGGAGGTGGGGGGGGGGGGGGAGTTAAACAACTTTTATGACGGATAGGGGGGGGGGGGTAAACCGTCTCTTTGTCCGGAGGAAACCACCGACCTTCGGTGAGTAACTGGTAACCTGGCAACAATGATCGAGTGAAAAATCCACTCACAAATATTTAAGTTCTGAGTGAAATTCGAACCCGCGCCCCATCGATGGAAGGACTGTGTCGGACAGAGGGACAATCACTCTATCCGACTGAGCCACCAAGGACTGTGTTGCACGGAGGGACAACCACTCTAACCGAGTCAGCCACAGAGGCCCCATGTTAAAAAGTGGTCTACCATTTAGGCTGCAATACACATGTTGACAATTGAGAACTTCTTTACACTTCTCGCAAAAACATCTACAAATAATTTGAATTATTTTTTATCAAACAACGAACATCGTATATATGCTTACTGAAATAAAATTAATGAACCGTGTATGATTTATATTTCATTCTCCTTTCCAGTGCGATCTGAAACAGTAATTGATGTCTCCGGCAACCAAACGGTCGTCGTGGGGGACAAAAACGTTACGTTACAATGCAAAGTGAAAGGACTTGATGTTTTTTCACAAGTGGTATCTTGGCTTAAGATGAGGCCCGATATTTATTCCGTTGTATACCTCACAAGTCATACTACTGTTACTAGTAATCCGAACCATTACTCAGTCTTGGCTTACCGAGATACGGATAGCGGCACAATCACGTATGATCTTACTATACGAGGTACGTTCTAAATTAGTTACAGCTGACCGGCAAGGTAAGTAAACCAGGAAAGAGACACACGAGTGCGGCTAGTTCTAAATAAGCTGATGAAATTACTGTAGTTTTTTCTATGAAGTTTAGTCTCCACCCCCGCTCCACTTCTCTAAACAATACACAGCCATTATTGTCTTGCAATTGTCTTACTTTCTATTAGTATACAATGTAAGTTCTAAATAAGTTGGAGTTATAACTGTTCTTGCTTTTTCTGTGGACGGTCTCTACCCCTAACCACCCCCTCCCTCGGCTAATCAATAAAATACCACCATTGACCAATACGTTGTTGACCATAACCGTCATATTATAAGCCAGAAAATCTTGAATGCGGCGTAAAACACTATACACAATCAATTGATCTATCACTAATTTCAATTGTTTCTTTGGTTTTCAGATATTGTTTCTTCGGACGCTGGTTTTTATTACTGTACTGTGACACAGTCAGAGAACGTTGTAGCACGGTCTGAAAACGTGAAAATAACGGTTAATGAATAACTTGTTCAGCGTAACGTTGATTGCCATAAAGATATGCTTATCTAGGGTTCCTCAACATCAATTTGTCACCTTACAGTCAACGTTATATTAAACACGATTGAAAATCATCAGAGATTTGTTTGTTTTGGACTTGTTGTGGGGGGAAAAGACGATGGGTTAGTCTCTTTAGAGTTTTTCTTTACGCTCCAGATACCAAAGTATACATTCTTTTTAGTATGGTACTCGGGGGTAACATTCGGGCAAAAAGCTGGTTTCCAACTCCGCTAAACGTGGCCACGCTGTTCATACAATTTGCGATCGATTGAATATTGTTCGGTCTTACTGTATGGTCATGTTGTTGTTTTAAAATATAGAATACTATACACCAGAATTGCGGGGCTTCCTGGGGCTTACGTATATAGTTCATTTGTAGGTCCTAACGTGGATACCAATCGGCCTTGGACAAAGGGCGGCAACTTGTCCAGCCAAACGCACAAGGGTTACGTCCCATTAACCAGGTTAAGCCAAAATGCCATGAAAACAGCCTGAGAGAGAATTTAGACATCGACAAGACATGTTGGGCACGTCCTGTCATTTAAGAAACAGTCAACGGTCATACCATCCTCCCCAAACTTCCAAGTGAGTCATTAAGTCTCTGGGCCTAGTTTCACAAAGCGATCTTAGCTAAGTGTGATCTTAACTACCATGGCAACCAATGCTAAAGGTATACGTTGCCAATGCAATTAAGATTTCCTTCAGCTAAGATCGCTTTGTGAAACTGGGCTCAGGTTTTTAGGTTCTATAGAAACTGTAGTTCTTTAGATTTTTTAATCAGGCTTGTAATGTTCTTTTTTAAGCTCTTCTTGCCCGGGGATATTCTATTAGGTTACTCCGAAGGATCAACAGGTAGAGCGTTGGAGGCTCAATCCGAACAGCCTTCCACCAATGGGTCGCGCGTCCGAATCCCAGTCAGTCCAAAACAATCAACAACCGAAGGACCAAATCACGACAAATCATTTCTACCCCTTCAGCTTCCCCTTCGCGAGTGTATAATTATTGCCCAACGCTTCTAGCGGGTACATCAATGAAATGCCTAAGGGCTCGATGCAAACTCGATGTATACGTGCCAGAGCGTGGAACTTTTTTTCGGGGAACAATCTTGCAACAAATATCAAATTGCAGAGAATCTCAATTGCTACTCATATAACATCGTGTACGTTATCACGTGCAAAAAATGTCGCAAGCAATACGTCGGAGAAACTCAAAATTCGCTACGACAAAGAGCAGCTAACCATTTATCTAGTATTAGACTTAAACATGGTGTGTTCGTGGCACAACATGCCCATACTCTAGGTCATTCGGTCAAGGACCATTTGGAAATCATGCCCATTGAAAAATCCTTTTTCTCACTTACGCTGCAGATACCAAGCACAAACGGGAAAGGGAAAGTATTTGGATTCAAACATTACAAACTATTTATCCTTTGGGATTGAACTTGGACCAGGGAAGATGTCGTGAAAAAACTAGAATACCATTCGTATTTCAGTATAACAAGGCTAGCATCGTTATGGCAAAGATTATGGTGGGAGAATACAAACTACTAAGGGGTAACTGCCGCCAATACCCATGTAATGCGGCTTCCAATTCCTGCAGATGTTGTACAGGGGGCTCTAGGGCTTGAATGTTTCTGCCCAACCTATCCCAAATGTGCTCTACAGGATTCAAATCCGCGCAGTTACCCCTTCAACAGATCCGACGTCTCGCTGGAGGGATGAGACGCAGGTTGCAAGCTAATGGAGGCTATACGCATTATTGGCCTTCTGCTCTAGGGATGTGTTCTATACACTCAAAGTGACATTTTTGCTTCAATGTGTTCGCCCTGTGAAGCCAGATGGGCTCTGAAGTTGGACTCTGAAGCAACTTTTTTGATTTGGCTAACGATATCCTGAATATACATTGTATAGCTTATTGCTATTAACGGTGATTTCTAATCGCCAGAATGTTGCCCTTTATTATCCCAATCGTTTCTGCAACACCAATGATTTTATCGGTCGGTGCAGATATTCCAGGGGGTGCTTAACTTTTTTCTTTGTATATACTTTGGCCGTAGAGTTTGGATCTTTCCAACTAAGAAGGTGCACAGACTGTACTCCTGGCCGCACTTAAGATTACTTCACTCAGATGGCGTTTATATTTATATGAAAGGGGTAAAGGCATGCTCAAATATACGAGATCTCGATCGCGGAGAACCCATGACCTGCAGTCTGTTTTTGCAACCGCATTGTGTACGTGTGTTCTTTTGAAAATTTGAGTTTATAGCAAGAGTGACAAGCAGACGAGTATTGAACACCGATCAATCAATCAATCATTTAGCAAATTACAAATGACCATGATGAAAAATATTTTAATTTGGATTCCAGCCAGTAGGCATGAAGGGATGGCATATCCAAACATACCTCGGGTGTTTTCGTTCCGCTTTATTGCATTCGGAAAAAAAAACTTCGGCACTCTTCGCTTCCTTTCGGTCGACTTTGACATGCGTACATGAATCCCCGAAGTTATCAGAGTGGGCTTTATTGACGTACGGAATTCCCGATCATCGTTGTAAGAAAACGTATGCAACAACAAGCTCTTGTCTTACTTCTTTAAACAACAAATAGATTTTCTTCATAAATTTAAGGTGCCGGTTCACGAAGCCGTGGCACAGTGTGATCAATCGCAGTTGCCATTACGACGTATCTCTTCTGTATTGTATGCACTGTAAACTAGGCTTCGTTTGCGATGCGACTTTTTGAAACTTATAGCCAAATCCTAGAACGTGGTGCGAAATACGCAGAAGATTTGTGTTGACCAGCTAACATACATAGGCTTATGGCGGATCTTCGGTAAAGTGGGAGAAGAACAAATAAAGAAAGTGAATTGTTGTATTTCTCTGCAGTTTTATTAGCTTTATATAGGAATATTGTACAAGCTCAATTTACCTCGCCTTTTTCTACTAGCAGGACATTCGTGTGTGTCTGTGGTGGACACGCCTCCTTTAGCCAACCAAAGGTCAAGGGTTAACAGTGCAGAACAGACCCCTAAAGGAAAGTTCATTATTTAAGAGTCAATTTTAAAATAGGCTAAATATTTTTGATCAAAAACAATATTTGTTTGACTATTTACAATTCGTGAAATTCATTTGGGCAACTGTTTCCATTGGTTTGGGTTTATGTAACAAAAGCATTAGAAAAGAAAAACTTGCAAAAATGGCACGTGATCAAAAATATGCGTGTCTTCTGCAAGAGATGATTGTCACCAAGGGGCGCTGGTGTACAGCGCCACCCTATAAAACGCACGAGACACGTTTACGTCACAGAATAGACCAATAGACATTCTCCAAATAACCTATAGATTTTATGCCAATAAGAACTAACATATACTGACAACATAATGATTGGTAAGCAATAAATTACGTGACTTTGATAAAGTTCCGGTGGGTTACTTTGAGTCTTTGTTGATTCAGTTGTTTTAGCCGAGGGTGGGTGGACCGGAGATTTTCTTTCGATACCCAAAACAAAGAAAACAAATACAGCTTGGGAATCCGAGGAGAGTTTCCTTTGTTTTCAGATTGAAATTCAAAGATACGATACTTTTAGGCTATTTAGCGTAAGGTATGGCGTGGATTAAAGATGAATTCTATTTAATGGAAAAGTAGATTTCAATGATTTTTTTTTTTAATAATTTTTTTTCTTAAATACAGCACTGCCATTACTACTCTCTACGCACAGAGATTGAATCTGAAGCGCTTCACGCTTTTAAAAATTGCAATGGCTTTTTTGCCACAGCAAATCAAAACTTAGTATCAAATTGTCCAATCAAAATAACTAACAAAGAAAATCACTTCAGGTTCGAGTACAAACAGCGACTGGATTAGTCATGTCACGTGAGTCAGCAACGTACGCCATAAGCTTTTATGCTGCCCGACGTCTTGGTAAATAGAAATCAACTGGTTTGGGGGTGAAGTTTAGCCCTCCATTTTGTCGGGAGAGTACACCGATAAATTTAGTCACAGGCTACTTTACCACTTCGAACCACATGAAAAACATACGCCACACAAGACACCCAAAAAATAGTTCGTAAAAAATTAGCTTTAAGTAGTGCGGCTCCGGTTTGATTTTTGATTTTTCGTAAACGTATTATTCTCAAGTAAAAGCGAAGCTTGAAAATATTTTCTAGAAAAATAGATTGTTCTTAAAAAAAGGATTTGAAGAAAACTATCTCCTTGTTTTAATAAAGGGAGATAACTTTTGGTATGGCAATGTGATAAGGGGAGTAACTCTTTGTATTATATACAAGTCAGGACGTTATGACAATTATATCCCTTTAACCAACCAATGAAACAGTTGCCCAAAAGAGGCTGACCAAATGACCCCTTTAAGCACAACCTGTCAAATTTAGCAAGATTCTAAAATAATAAAAAATGGAAATCAAAAACAGCATGCAAGTGAGACTAACATGCAATGAAAGAGGCCAACAGAAAAAACGCCGCAATGAAACGACAAACACTCTTTGGAAAATTGCTGGTAGCTCGTGTCCATTTAATTCCCTTTAGAATCAATATAAATATATCTTCTTTATATCAAACATATTACATTAAGGCGGGGTTTTAAGTTCCTGAAGAAATACTGTACTATATTTCATAACTCACCTTTTGGACAGTACAGATCAGGTGCCCAGTCGTTACACTCTTGGTTGTTTCCCATTTTGGGACATATCCAGCACGTAATACCTGAAATGTTACTACAATTGTTAGATATTGAACAAGGGAAAGGAATTAAACACGGAGAGATCTATGTATATGACAATATAATAGTTCTTAATAAACCATATCGCAACCATAGTCTAAGGTATTATATTCATATAGGCTCGATTAAGATAGACCTTGTAAGCCTACCAGATATGCCGCAAAGTTCAAAATCAAACCGTCCGTTGATATTTGTATGAAATTTCTATTGATTTATTGCTGATTCTGCTTACCTGCGTTTTCTACCTGGACAATATGGGAGGTAACTCTACTAGTCATACACAGAATTGCCAAGAGGGAAGGTAAACCCAGAGCCATTTTGTCAGGGATTTTTTATCGGAAAAGGTTTTACTGGTAAATTTTTCAAAATGACGATTATCTCTTGGCGACAGTTAAAAGCTACTGAATACTGTTCATTGTAAACCTGTCTTTTTACTGTGAGTTCGAATCTATTCACGTGACACATGGACGCGGGGCTAAGATGTTCCGAAAAGAAATGAAAGGCGTTTTAATATTCTTAAGAAAACGGTGGTAATGGATATGACGAGTTTTCATTTCATTTATTTTATTCACTCAAGAAACCACACGGGGGTGGCGTGAGAGGTACACATGATATACTTATACATGACGGATTTATACAGTGTTTATAAATTGTGATCTTTACAATTCAATATTTGGTGAAGTGTTGTAGGGCTTTAGAAACAAACATACATAGCTTATTTAATAAGACCTTCTCTTTAGTTTGGAATAGTTCTCGTGCCTTAATGGCACTAGGATTGGTAAAGCAAAATCTGGGCAAATACAGTTGGCGCAGATGCTTTAGCGCTGGGCAACAGAACAAAATATGGTATTCGTCACCTATTGCGTTTTTGTCACATGCTGTGCAGATTCGATCATTTTTTGGTATGTTATACCAACGGCCCTTTTCTATTGGTAAGTAGTGATTTCCTGTTCGAAATCTGGCAAGTATTTTTCTGTTCTTTTCGTTTAGACACAGTAGATATGGTTCAATACCAAAATTACATTTGATTGTTCTATAAAAAATGCCTTTTGAGGAAGATGAAATGTCTAAATCATATTTCTGGAGAAACTGTAGGGGGTCTGATTGACGGTCGACCATGACGTAATGGTGTCACTTTGAGAATGGATTCTTCGACCGTGGAAGGAACACTGGTTTCCAAGAGGTAGTTAAAGTTAGCACACACCAGGGAGGCGATTTCTCCACAGGACATCTTTTAATTCTCCATTTAACCAATTAGGGGAAACTTTGAGTGTTGATTCCGTCTATAATCCGATGAGAATAAAACCACAATAGTAGTTGTTGTGAGGTAGCAGCGATTAGCGCAATGGAATTGTTACTAAATGGGATAACCGTACGTCTAATAAAACACAGAGGATACTTCAAATTAAAATGTTATTATTTTTCACTCTTTAATTAAATGGAAAGTGGTAAGTCAGTACGCCATCAAACAATGACTGTGTATTAATGTCATGCTTCTAAGAAGTTTCCCCAATACAAATCAATATTTTCTTTATCTTTTAAGCGTCAAATTCCGAAAATAACATTTTAAATGTATATGCTTTTTACAAATTTTCGGGGCAAGTTAAAGTGAAGAAGTAGATAGCTACATGGTTCTTAACGAATTGATAAGATTAGTTCCCACATATCAATCAATCTTTCCTTCATCCTTTAAGTGTTCTTTTGAAAGTAACCTTTGAAGGATGGATATATTCCTTAAAACGTTTGGAGACAAAATAAAAGACGGTAGCAGATATATAGCTTTCATTGACTTGAACAAATAAGTTGATTTTCAAGCACCTGTCATGAGTTTGGTTTATTATTGACTACAGCACAATGAATTACCCATAACCATATGCTTCTAATCTGTCATTCCAATGACCGAACCTAAAATCTGAAACATATTTGATGTAACAAAAACTCAAGTACCTGTCAAGAATTTGGGGCAACCGACACGTCAGCCTCAAGTATTTTCCGGCAAATACTAAGGTGTCGAAAAGATTTTAGCACCTTGCATGTCAGATCAAATTAAGCAACTGTCTTATGTATGATTCTTTGTTCTTAAATGGCGAAAGCAATCAGGTTTTAAGTGATCTTCTAACATGGACCGTTTGAGATATTTTTTTATATATAAAATTGGTTTGATTATTAGGGGGGTCCAGAGTGCAATATTGTGCTCGTTGTTGTAAATGTTCACGTTTAGCTCCAGCGGGTACCTCACTTATCAATTTACATAATATTAAAAATCTGAAATTCTTTTCGGAAATCTAAATACTGTCAGAACTTGTTTTATTTTTTTCTCGTGGATATCAACTTGAACTAAAGCATTTGGAGAAGTCAGACTCAAACTAAGTATATCCATTCTATATGTTTTCTTTTAATGTAAGTAAAAACAGAGACACAGAAAAGAAGCCAAGTTTCATAAATAAAAATGTTTTGAGAAGCCACACTCAACCTTATTATTACCCCATGCTGAGTAAAACAATACGGTAATAAACAAAAACACTCCTAAAACCTTCTCAGAATTATCTTCATGAATTGTAAAGAAATTAAGATAAGAAGAAGCCACGTTTCATAAATAGAGAAATTAAGAGAAACCACACTCAAGCTAATTTTGACCAACTTTGAAGTTAAAGTGGCATGAGCTGCCAAAATGTTTATATTTTGAGGTTGAAACAGAATGTTGAAATTATTGGCTATTTTTCACAAGACGTAAAATTCAGAAGGGCTTTTCAGTGCTTTTAGTCTCGAAAATGTACGATAAAACATTGTTTTGAACTAACTATGGCTTAGAATGAATGAATGGTCGTCCCGGTTATTTAAATTTTGTTTACTTTTCACACGTTTTCGGTTCGTAGAGGCCACGAAATGTATGGGTTTTCCTCATTCCAAGGCACATTTCGATGGCCCTCAAGTATCAATTATGATAAAAGTGAATTTTCCTCACAGGTTTCCAAGAAAACCCTTAAATTCATTCATCTACCGATCAGTGAATTAGCCGGCAATGCATGTGATACACAAATACCACTTGTCTTATAACCCATAATGTGAAAAATTCATGGAGGGATTAGTGGTTGGAAACCCACTTATCCTGTATAATGTATTTATTCTTCTGTCATATAACGCTGTCACAAAGTTGAGCTAATACACCCGTCCTTCCTTTTTAAATTTTGGAAGGATTTAAAATTCAAAATATAATCTCGTCTTAAAAGCCAAAAGTGGCTCATCTTTCATGACAATTTCCTAACAAGTTACGTCCATTAAATTGAACAGTGAGAAATAATAACATTTTAATTTGAAGTGCTCTCTGTCTTTCTTTTTTTTTTTTTTTTTTTTTTTTTATTTCTCCCAGACCAGTAAATCTGGTATCGGGGTAAAAAAAATATTACAAATATATATGCATAACATGGCAGGTAGTATCATAGTGAAGTATCATACAATTTAAGAGCTTTGAAAACAAATAGGGCTAGCTTTTTGACAGTATATACAGAAGGATTGTTGAATAAGTTATACATTTTTAATATATTTGGATAGTTTCGGTAATATTTAGGTATATATTTTTCTCTTAACTCATTTAGTAGTAACTTGTACTAAAGCATTTGGAGAAGTTGGAATCAAACTAATTATATACATTTAAATTGTTTTCTTTTAGTGTAAGTAAAAACTTAGACACAAAAAAGAAGCCAAGTTTCATAAGTAAAAATATTTGAGAAGCCACACTCAACCTTATTATTACTAACTTCGGTTGGGTTACATGCTGAGTAAAACAATACGGTAATAAACAAAAACACTCCTAAAACCTTCTCAGAATTATCTTCATGAATTGTAAAGAAATTAAGATAAGAAGCCCCGTTTCATAAATAGAAAAACCACACTCAAGTTAATTTTGACCAATTTTGAAGTTAAAGTGGCATGAGCTGCCAAAACAGAATGTTTAAATTATTGGCTATTTTTCTCAAGACGTAAAATTCAGAAGGGCTTTTCAGTGCTTTTAGTCTCGAAAATGTACGATAAAACATTGTTTTGAACTAACTATGGCTTAGAATGAATGAATGGTCGTCCCGGTTATTTAAATGTTGTTTACTTTTCACTCGTTTTCGGTTCGTAGAGGCCACAAACTGTATGGGTTTTCCTCATTTCACGCAATGCATCATCTAAGAATTTTGGCTCATCTTTCATGACAATTTCCTAACAAGTTACGTCCATTAAATTGAACAGTGAGAAATAATAACATTTTAATTGAAGTGTCCTCTGTTTTATTGCAAATACCTGTAATGGTGACAACTCTCAACACAGAAGCACGGTCTGTCATCGGGCAAATCGCAGATACCACAGAACAGCTCGTGGAGTTTTATTGTCATCGAATTATCGATTAAATTGACAGTCAAAGAGTCTCATAATTCGTTAAATGGAGAGTTTAAAGACGTCGTGTGGATTAATCTCCTCCCTGGTGTGTCCTACCTTCAGAGGTAGCCTTTAAACCACCTCTGGTCAACCGTTGTTTCTTACACGGTCTTGGAATCCGTTCCCAAAGTGACACCATTACGTCACAGTCGGCGATCTCTCAGGACCCCTACGTTGTATTTCCATTACAGAAGAATCTTAAGAATATTAAAATGCCTTTGATTTCTTTTCGGCAAATTTTAATCCAACTACCGAGAGTCACGTGACCGGATTTAAATGTAACATAAAAAGGCAGATGGTGAGTGAACATTATTCAGTATCTTTCCACAACTGCCCGATAACTAAACGGTATTTCAAGAAATTAACAAAGCCGAGGATTGTCTTCAACCACCTTTCTAATAACATGTCTTTGTCTATATTTTCCGTCGTGGTAATTTTGTGTATGACCAGTAGAGTTACTTCCCATATTGTCCAGGTGGAGAGCACAGGTAAGCGAAACCCGTTGTCAAAAACAATTTTCTTGTATTGTATTATGGTTGTTTTTACAATATTCGGATTGATTATTGTTTCAATTTGTCAATTTCTAACTATTATTGAAATGTTTCAGGTATCACGTGCTGGACATGTCGGAATATGGGAAACAACCAAGAGTGTAACGACTGGGCACCTGATCTGTATTGTCCTACTGGTAAGTTCAGAATTATTGTAAATATAAAAAAGTGGAATATAATCTGAATAAAATATTTCATTGAGTGTTATTGCGTCAAATAAACACAGTCGACGAACGACAAAAATTGGTTATTCAATTCGAAATCATGCAATTTCTACTGTTGGTTTTGGTGTTATATCTTTAATTTATCATTTTGCAGGCGAATCAGTATGCCAGAGCGTTCACAGCTTTTACAGTGAATCCAGAGAAAGTATTCGGATTGAAAAGCGTTGTGTTAGCCCAGAGAAATGTAGTGGAGAAACTGTTGGTTGTACAACAGACAGCAACGGGATCATGGTAAGTAAAAAAAACATACATCCAATGAACAATATACAAATACCCTTACATATATTTTAAAAATATAACATTTTGTCTTCTATATTTCAGACTTGCATCTCTTGTTGTTCGACGCCATATTGTAACGAACATGTTGCCCATGACAACCATACAGCGGTCCGCCTCTCCGTGACGGTGATGGAATCTAGTGCTTCTAACCGCATTTCCTATTGGTTATGTCTTCTCGTGATTGATATGGTGATTGTAGCTATGTAGATAATGAACATATACTTGTCATTTAGTGCTCTTATTGTATTGGTCCTCAGGAAATAAATATACATCTCACAAACATATCAAAAGTCAACTGCGTTCTCATGTAACGGTGATGGAATCTAGTGCTTCTAACCGCATTTCCTATTGGTTATGTCTTCTCGTGATTGCTATGGTGATTGTAGCTATGTAGATAATGAACATATACTTGTCATTTAGTGCTCTTATTGTATTGGTCCTCAGGAAATAAATATACATCTCACAAACATATCAAAAGTCAACTGCGTTCTCATGTAATTTCATTCAAAAGAAAAGCCTGTATAATTCTATAGCAGTTCAACGGAACGTTTTTCATACAGGCGGGGGACACTTCACAGTCATTTGGAACACCTTGTCATTTCCATAAGATACTGGAAAAAATGATTTCCCTAGTCTTATGTGCATGGCAAGGACTTAACACGCAATGCATCCTCTAGGTATTGTGGCTCATCTGCCATGACAATTTCCTCGCCGTATGTGCACGGCAAGGCGTTCCGACTGACTGTAGAGTAACTGTCGGTTCATGACATGACAAATGGTTGGAAATTCGCTATTTTTTTCAAGTAACTTTATGCCGTATTTATCGTTCAATCGTATATCTGCAAGGCTGTCACAAAGATGACTGAATAAATCCGCTCTTCACTTTCGGAATTTAGTTAAATTTCAAAATTTAATCTCGCCGTCAAAGGACAAAAGTTCTCGTTGCTCAAGAGGTCTGCTATTAACACACAACGCATCCTTTGAGTAATATTTCATCATAGGTTACCAGTCGAAACAAGAATATTGTTCAATACACCAAGGTCAGACCGAACATGTTACGTGAAATAATGATGAATTGAGAGAAGAACACAATTATATATTAAAGCTTAAAGTGGCATGAGCTGCCAAAATTCACAC
This sequence comes from Lepidochitona cinerea, assembly GCA_963971465.1. NCBI lineage: Eukaryota > Metazoa > Mollusca > Polyplacophora > Chitonida > Tonicellidae > Lepidochitona > Lepidochitona cinerea. The sequence continues at coordinate 11,491,750 of OZ020559.1, forward strand.
TTTTTTCATAATTTCGCAAGAATGGAATAAACTTGCGAAAACAAAAAAATATTAAAAATAAAACATTTATTAAGTTTTTCTAAATGTCAATATCGAAATCGCCAGAACCTTGATGTCAGCGCCAAACCTCTCCACCTGACAATCGCAGCAATCCTGGGATGTTTCAGATCGACCTTTTAACGTGAGGCACGCCAATCCCTAGCAAAGTACGAGTGTCACCGATGATTGTCCCAAAATATCAACATTAGCCGTAGCCTGTTTAAATTTGCAAAGAAACTCAATTTTCATGAGCTTACTACGACTAATACCACTAAACTTAAACATTGGACACATAAAACATGTCTAGTTAGCTTTAGAACGTAGAAATGGGGTGAAAAACAAATAAAGAATCGAAGCCTGATTACAACAACAACGATCAGTGTCGGTCAACGTTCGCGTTGGATTACCCTCATTTCAGGCCTTTTTATCTGTGGTTTACACTCAAACAATTATCAGCAGGCTTTTCCAGTCGCTGTTAACCGATCGTCAGTCTGTATTTCTCAGATAAATAGGCCTACGTAAAATTACACTGTGCCGTTTGTTCACTCACTCGACTGAAACATTAAATCGCCCCTGTGAGCAGTTTGGTTTGTTTACGTTCCGGGCACCTAACAATTCAAATTAAAAATACAAAACGACGTCCAAACTTTTAAATTTTGGTAAAAATAGAAAGTTCCTAACTTATATTGTCTGGGGAAAATACAGAAAACGGTCTTTCGCAGCAAGCGGCCTTAATGATTGACGTTGGAATGAGGAATATCCATACAGAATGTGGCCTGTACGAACCGAAAAGGCCATCGAAAAGTAAACAAAATTTAAATAACCAGATCATTCATTCATTCTAAGCCAAAGTTGGTTCAAAACAATACTTCATCGTACATTTTCGAAACTAGAAGCTCTAAAAAGCTTCTGAAATACACGTCTTGAGAACAATAGCCAATAATTTCAACATTCTGTTTTAACGTCAAAATATCAACATTTTGGCAGCTCATGCCACTTTAAAGGAGAAGAAAAAAAAAAAAAAATACTTTATGGTTCAAAAGAAGCGCGCTTTTTTTTCTTTTCCAATGGTACTAAACACATATTTTGCTATTTTTTCATGGGACATGATGCAGTTTATAAAATACCGTATTATGTTACATACACAACAGAAATTGGTCAACTTTCAAAATCTCCCATTTAAACCCAGGTTAATTTCACTGTCTTCAAAGCATTCTTATCTCCAGAAAATTGTTTTCAGTTTCTCAAAACTTACATTAAATTATAAAGGAAGCTTTGAGGAATATGTGGCTAGCACAAAAATGGTATGCGTGGCATATCGGAGAGTTACGAAGGCCTTGAAGAGGATGAATTTAACCTAGGCTTAAATGACAGATTTTGCAAGTTGACCAATTTGTTTTGCTTATTGTGATCTTTTATTAACTTCACTGTCATGTGTTTGGAAAAGAAACATTAGCGCGCTTCTTCAGAACCCTTAAGTGATTTTTTGTTTTCTCCCCCTTTAAGATTACTTCACTCAGTTGGCGTTTATATCTATATGAAAGGGGTTAAGGCATGCTCAAATATACGAGAGAATATACGCAGAACCCATGACCTGCAGTCTGGTTTTGGCAACCGCATTGTGTACGTATGTTCTTTTGAAAATTTGAGGTTATAGCAAGAGTAACATGCAGACGAGTATTGAACACCGACCAATCAATCAATCATTTAGCAAATTACATATGACCATAGTGAAAGATTGATGTATTGATTGTTTGGTGTTTTACGCCGCGCTCAAGATTATTTCACTTATATGGCAGCGTTGCCAGTTTTATTGTGGGAGGAAACCGGGCTCAGTGCCCGGAGGAAACCCACGACCTTCCGCTGGTAACTGGCAACCATCCCACATAGGTCGTTCGAGTGAAAACCCAGTCAGAAAATTTTCTAATTTTTGGACTGAGTGGGATTCGAACCCGCGACCCATTGGCGGAAGGCTGTTCGGATTGAGCGTCCAACGCTCTACCTACTGAGCCACGGAGGCCCCCATAGTGAAAGAAATTTGAATTTGGATGCCATCCAGTAGGCATGAAGGGATGGCATGTCCAAACAGTCCTCGGGTGTTTTCGTTCCGCTTTATTGTACTCGGAAAGAACTTCGGCACTCCTCGCTTCCTTCCGGTCGGTTTTGACATGCGTACATGAATCCCCGAAGTTATCAGAGTGGGCTTTATTGACGTAGGGAATTCCCGATTATCGTTGAAAGAAAACGTGTGCAACAACAAGCCCTTGTCAACAACAAATTGATTTTCTTCATAAATTTTGGGGGCTGATTCACGAAGCCGTGGCACAGTAACCAATTGCAGTTGCCATTACGACGTATCTCTTCTGTGTTGTATGCACTGTAAACTAGGCTTCGTTTGCGATGCGACTTTTTGAAACTTATAGCCAAATCCTTGAACGTGGTGCGACGTGCAGTATTGTGCTCGTTGTTGTATATGCTCTTGCTTGACTCAGTCAGCTACCGCGCTTATTTATTTACAAAATATTAAAATTCTTAAATTCTTTTCGGAAAATTAAGAACTGTCAGAACTAGTCTTGGTCTTTTTTTCTCGCTGATATCAACTTGAAGTAAAGAATTTGGAGAAGTCAGACTCAAACTAATTATATCCAATCAAATTGTTTTCTTTTACTGTAAGTAAAAACATAGACACAGAAAAGAAGCCAAGTTTCATCAATAAAAATATTTTGAGAAGCCACACTCGGTCTTATTATTACCAACGTTAGTTGGGTTACATGCTGAGTAAAACAATACGGTAATTAACTAAAACACACATTAAACGTTATGAGAGTTGTCTTCATGGATTGTAAATGCATTTGAGAGAGGAAGCCAGGTTTTATAAATATAGGAATTTAGAAAAACCAGACTCAAGCTAAATTTGACCAGCTTTAAAGTTAAGCTGTCCGTTATTGCAGTATTACTCACAGGTACTTGACAATCTGTTTCCAAGAAAAAACATTAAATTCATTCTTCAATCATCCGTGAATTATCAGGTTAAAACATGTGACATGCAAATACCACTTGTCCTATAACCCATAATGTAAGAAGTTCCTGGCAAGCCAAGTAGTTGGAAACCCACTGATCTTTTCAAATAAGTTTATACCGTATTTATTCTTCTGTCATATAACTACCGGGCTGTCACAAACTTGATAGAATACATCCGTTCTTCGCTTTGAAGTTTTGGAAGGATTTTAAACTCATAATATAATCTCGTCTTAAAATACCAAATTTCTTGTTGCTCAAGATGCATGATATTAACACGGAATGTATCCTCTAGGTATTGTGGCTCATCTGTCATGACAATTCCCGAATAAGGTACGTCCATTAAATTGAAGAGTGGGAAATAATAACATTTTAATTGAAGTGCTCTCTGTTTTATTGCAAATACCGTTATCCCATAATGGTAAAAACTCTCAACACAGGAGCACGGTCTGCCATAGGGCAAATCGCAGATACCACAGAGCAGCTCCTGGGGTTTTATTGTCATCGAATTATGGATGAAATTGACAGTAAAAGAGCCTCATAATTCGTTAAATTGAGAGTTTAAAGACGTCGTGTGGATTAATCTCCTCCCTGGTGTGTCCTACCTTCAGAGGTAGCCTTTAAACCACCTCTGGTCAACCATTGTTTCTTCCACGGTCTTGGAATCCATTCTCAAAGTGACACCATTACGTCACGGTCGGCGATCACTCAGAACCCCTACGTTGTATATCCATTACAGAAGAATCTTAAGAATATTAAAATGCCTTTGATTTCAGCCACGTGACCAGATTTAAATTCAATATAAAAAGGCAGATGGTGAGTGAACTTTATTCAATATCTTGTCACCACTGCCCGAGAACTAAACGGTATTTCAAAAAATTAACAAAGCCGAGGATTGTCTTCAACCACCTTTCTAATACCATGTCTTCTTCTGTAACTTCCGTCGTGTTAATTTTGTTTATAATCAGTAGAGTTACTTCCCATATTGTTCAGGTAGAGAACACAGGTAAGCGAAACCAGTTGTCAAAAACAATTTTGTTGCACGTATCATGATTTTTTACAATGCTCGGATCGATCATTATTTCAATTTGCCAATTTCTAACTATTATTGAAATGTTCCAGGTATCACGTGCTGGACATATCGGAATATGGGAAACAATCAAGAGTGTAACGACTGGGCCCCTGATCTGTATTGTCCTACTGGTAAGTTAAGAATTATTGTAAAACTGTTTAATTTATTTTTTATTGCGTCCAATAAGCACTGTCGATAAATGACCTACTGTTTAATTTCGAAATCATCAAATTTCGACTGTTTCGACGCTTTTAATGTTTCATCTTAAATTTTTCATTTTGCAGGCGACTCTATATGTCAGAGCGTTCACATCTTTTACAGTGAATCCAGAGAAAGTATTCGGGTTGAAAAACGTTGTGTAAGTCCAGAGAAATGTAGCGGAGAAACTGTTGGTTGTACGACAGACAGCAACGGGAGCATGGCAAGTAAAAATAAACCATGCCATCAAATGCACAATATACAAATACCGTTACATGTATTTAATAAATATAACACAATGTTTTCTGTGTTTCAGACTTGCATCTCATGTTGTTCGACGCCATATTGTAACGAACATGTTGCCCATGACAACCATACAGCCATCCGCCTCTCCGTGACGGTGATAGAATCTAGTGCTCCTAACGACATTTCCGATTGGTTATTTCTTCTCGTGATTGCAATGGTGATTGTAGCTATGTAGATAATGAACATATACCTGTCATTTAGTGCTCTTATTGTGCTTAGGAAATAAATAAACATCTCACAAACAGCTTGTGTGAGTTTTAAAAATTCCTTTATTTATAAAACTTGGCTTCTTGTGTTAATGTTTTTTTTTTCAATCCATGAAGACAATTCTGAGAACGTTTTAGATTTGCTTTTGTTTATTATCGTATTGTTTTACTCAGTATATAACCTAAAGGGAAATTGGTTATAATTAGGTTGAGTGTGGTTTCTTTATTTATAAAACTTGGCTTCTTATCTGAATGTTTTTACAATCCATGAATACAGTGTTAAGAAAACAATTCTGTTAAACTAATGGATTGATGTCGAAATAAAAAATCCCGTAAAGCCATAAACCGGTAGGCCTATATAGGAGCCAGGAATTTGCGTATCTACGGCATCTTATATTTTATGGATATATACATGGAAAATCGAGGAAGGTCTATTAATCCGTCTTCTAAGCGACAATCAAGATCCTTCCCTTAATGTATCCACTGAAAGGAATTTGTGCTTTATATATTTAAGAACACCAAAATACACGAGCACAGGGAAAACCCTCTTGTCTGAAATACATAACCACGGAGACAAGTTTCTAATTGTGTTATATCATTTAGACCTTTATACCCCATCACAAATTGCTGTAATAAACTAAACGTATGATATTTCATGAGGTTGACGACCGCCAAGAGCCTAGCTTTAGTCAGTAGAATTTTCCGGAACACTGACAATGTATACGCATCCTTAGCTATTGCATGAATATAGGCAGAATGAGATTGAACCCCGTAGAATCATGGGAACCCTACGTTTTCCTATTTTAACAACGGCCACCCAGGCAACCAGAAAACAAGAAACTAGTCAACAACAATGGAGTATTATGTCCAGCCAAAGATATAACTTGTCCTTCTGCCTTGAATTGAGATTTCTATGTCTCAGATAAGATCACGCAAAATAACGAGAGATCTCGAATATTGCCATTCGTTCGAAATGTTGAAATCCCGTTTCAAGATCGTCTTACAAAAAACTATATTTGCTCACCAGTACTATAAAGCATACAACTAAATAAATACAGGGACGAATTTCATGTTTTCAGTACGTTATCGCTAAAAACCCAAACACACAGACGTCAATGACAATTATTTTTATACGATAAGCGGATTCCGTCCACTTTTTAAAATAAAATAAACTTTGCGTAAGTCAACGTAAAACAGTTCAACTGGACAAACAATTGAAAATATTATGTTACTGTGCGTCAGCCAGCTTTGCAAACAAACCTTTAGTATAAAGCCGTTGAAAACGAAGCCCATGAGACGAGTGTTCTCATTTCTTGAAATAAGAAAACGCTGTTTTTAAAATGAAGAGCTTTATCATCTTTACTGTGCTGGTTGTCTGGGTTAATTCCGGTAAGTTGGTTTTATATGGCCGAGGGATGTAATGTTGATAGATTCAATACTTAACTCATTAACGACATTGTACCAGAGATTTTTTCTTGACTAAACATCCGTTAGCTGAGAGGTATTAATAACCATGCATGGAGACAAGTTTGTAATTGCGTTAAGGAGGTTTGATTGGTTGAGATTATTTAACTTTTTTGACGAGGAGGAGGTGGGGGGGGGGAGTTAAACAACTTTTATGACGGATAGGGGGGGGGGGGGTAAACCGTCTCTTTGTCCGGAGGAAACCACCGACCTTCGGTGAGTAACTGGTAACCTGGCAACAATGATCGAGTGAAAAATCCACTCACAAATATTTAAGTTCTGAGTGAAATTCGAACCCGCGCCCCATCGATGGAAGGACTGTGTCGGACAGAGGGACAATCACTCTATCCGACTGAGCCACCAAGGACTGTGTTGCACGGAGGGACAACCACTCTAACCGAGTCAGCCACAGAGGCCCCATGTTAAAAAGTGGTCTACCATTTAGGCTGCAATACACATGTTGACAATTGAGAACTTCTTTACACTTCTCGCAAAAACATCTACAAATAATTTGAATTATTTTTTATCAAACAACGAACATCGTATATATGCTTACTGAAATAAAATTAATGAACCGTGTATGATTTATATTTCATTCTCCTTTCCAGTGCGATCTGAAACAGTAATTGATGTCTCCGGCAACCAAACGGTCGTCGTGGGGGACAAAAACGTTACGTTACAATGCAAAGTGAAAGGACTTGATGTTTTTTCACAAGTGGTATCTTGGCTTAAGATGAGGCCCGATATTTATTCCGTTGTATACCTCACAAGTCATACTACTGTTACTAGTAATCCGAACCATTACTCAGTCTTGGCTTACCGAGATACGGATAGCGGCACAATCACGTATGATCTTACTATACGAGGTACGTTCTAAATTAGTTACAGCTGACCGGCAAGGTAAGTAAACCAGGAAAGAGACACACGAGTGCGGCTAGTTCTAAATAAGCTGATGAAATTACTGTAGTTTTTTCTATGAAGTTTAGTCTCCACCCCCGCTCCACTTCTCTAAACAATACACAGCCATTATTGTCTTGCAATTGTCTTACTTTCTATTAGTATACAATGTAAGTTCTAAATAAGTTGGAGTTATAACTGTTCTTGCTTTTTCTGTGGACGGTCTCTACCCCTAACCACCCCCTCCCTCGGCTAATCAATAAAATACCACCATTGACCAATACGTTGTTGACCATAACCGTCATATTATAAGCCAGAAAATCTTGAATGCGGCGTAAAACACTATACACAATCAATTGATCTATCACTAATTTCAATTGTTTCTTTGGTTTTCAGATATTGTTTCTTCGGACGCTGGTTTTTATTACTGTACTGTGACACAGTCAGAGAACGTTGTAGCACGGTCTGAAAACGTGAAAATAACGGTTAATGAATAACTTGTTCAGCGTAACGTTGATTGCCATAAAGATATGCTTATCTAGGGTTCCTCAACATCAATTTGTCACCTTACAGTCAACGTTATATTAAACACGATTGAAAATCATCAGAGATTTGTTTGTTTTGGACTTGTTGTGGGGGGAAAAGACGATGGGTTAGTCTCTTTAGAGTTTTTCTTTACGCTCCAGATACCAAAGTATACATTCTTTTTAGTATGGTACTCGGGGGTAACATTCGGGCAAAAAGCTGGTTTCCAACTCCGCTAAACGTGGCCACGCTGTTCATACAATTTGCGATCGATTGAATATTGTTCGGTCTTACTGTATGGTCATGTTGTTGTTTTAAAATATAGAATACTATACACCAGAATTGCGGGGCTTCCTGGGGCTTACGTATATAGTTCATTGGTAGGTCCTAACGTGGATACCAATCGGCCTTGGACAAAGGGCGGCAACTTGTCCAGCCAAACGCACAAGGGTTACGTCCCATTAACCAGGTTAAGCCAAAATGCCATGAAAACAGCCTGAGAGAGAATTTAGACATCGACAAGACATGTTGGGCACGTCCTGTCATTTAAGAAACAGTCAACGGTCATACCATCCTCCCCAAACTTCCAAGTGAGTCATTAAGTCTCTGGGCCTAGTTTCACAAAGCGATCTTAGCTAAGTGTGATCTTAACTACCATGGCAACCAATGCTAAAGGTATACGTTGCCAATGCAATTAAGATTTCCTTCAGCTAAGATCGCTTTGTGAAACTGGGCTCAGGTTTTTAGGTTCTATAGAAACTGTAGTTCTTTAGATTTTTTAATCAGGCTTGTAATGTTCTTTTTTAAGCTCTTCTTGCCCGGGGATATTCTATTAGGTTACTCCGAAGGATCAACAGGTAGAGCGTTGGAGGCTCAATCCGAACAGCCTTCCACCAATGGGTCGCGCGTCCGAATCCCAGTCAGTCCAAAACAATCAACAACCGAAGGACCAAATCACGACAAATCATTTCTACCCCTTCAGCTTCCCCTTCGCGAGTGTATAATTATTGCCCAACGCTTCTAGCGGGTACATCAATGAAATGCCTAAGGGCTCGATGCAAACTCGATGTATACGTGCCAGAGCGTGGAACTTTTTTTCGGGGAACAATCTTGCAACAAATATCAAATTGCAGAGAATCTCAATTGCTACTCATATAACATCGTGTACGTTATCACGTGCAAAAAATGTCGCAAGCAATACGTCGGAGAAACTCAAAATTCGCTACGACAAAGAGCAGCTAACCATTTATCTAGTATTAGACTTAAACATGGTGTGTTCGTGGCACAACATGCCCATACTCTAGGTCATTCGGTCAAGGACCATTTGGAAATCATGCCCATTGAAAAATCCTTTTTCTCACTTACGCTGCAGATACCAAGCACAAACGGGAAAGGGAAAGTATTTGGATTCAAACATTACAAACTATTTATCCTTTGGGATTGAACTTGGACCAGGGAAGATGTCGTGAAAAAACTATAATACCATTCGTATTTCAGTATAACAAGGCTAGCATCGTTATGGCAAAGATTATGGTGGGAGAATACAAACTACTAAGGGGTAACTGCCGCCAATACCCATGTAATGCGGCTTCCAATTCCTGCAGATGTTGTACAGGGGGCTCTAGGGCTTGAATGTTTCTGCCCAACCTATCCCAAATGTGCTCTACAGGATTCAAATCCGCGCAGTTACCCCTTCAACAGATCCGACGTCTCGCTGGAGGGATGAGACGCAGGTTGCAAGCTAATGGAGGCTATACGCATTATTGGCCTTCTGCTCTAGGGATGTGTTCTATACACTCAAAGTGACATTTTTGCTTCAATGTGTTCGCCCTGTGAAGCCAGATGGGCTCTGAAGTTGGACTCTGAAGCAACTTTTTTGATTTGGCTAACGATATCCTGAATATACATTGTATAGCTTATTGCTATTAACGGTGATTTCTAATCGCCAGAATGTTGCCCTTTATTATCCCAATCGTTTCTGCAACACCAATGATTTTATCGGTCGGTGCAGATATTCCAGGGGGTGCTTAACTTTTTTCTTTGTATATACTTTGGCCGTAGAGTTTGGATCTTTCCAACTAAGAAGGTGCACAGACTGTACTCCTGGCCGCACTTAAGATTACTTCACTCAGATGGCGTTTATATTTATATGAAAGGGGTAAAGGCATGCTCAAATATACGAGATCTCGATCGCGGAGAACCCATGACCTGCAGTCTGTTTTTGCAACCGCATTGTGTACGTGTGTTCTTTTGAAAATTTGAGTTTATAGCAAGAGTGACAAGCAGACGAGTATTGAACACCGATCAATCAATCAATCATTTAGCAAATTACAAATGACCATGATGAAAAATATTTTAATTTGGATTCCAGCCAGTAGGCATGAAGGGATGGCATATCCAAACATACCTCGGGTGTTTTCGTTCCGCTTTATTGCATTCGGAAAAAAAAACTTCGGCACTCTTCGCTTCCTTTCGGTCGACTTTGACATGCGTACATGAATCCCCGAAGTTATCAGAGTGGGCTTTATTGACGTACGGAATTCCCGATCATCGTTGTAAGAAAACGTATGCAACAACAAGCTCTTGTCTTACTTCTTTAAACAACAAATAGATTTTCTTCATAAATTTAAGGTGCCGGTTCACGAAGCCGTGGCACAGTGTGATCAATCGCAGTTGCCATTACGACGTATCTCTTCTGTATTGTATGCACTGTAAACTAGGCTTCGTTTGCGATGCGACTTTTTGAAACTTATAGCCAAATCCTAGAACGTGGTGCGAAATACGCAGAAGATTTGTGTTGACCAGCTAACATACATAGGCTTATGGCGGATCTTCGGTAAAGTGGGAGAAGAACAAATAAAGAAAGTGAATTGTTGTATTTCTCTGCAGTTTTATTAGCTTTATATAGGAATATTGTACAAGCTCAATTTACCTCGCCTTTTTCTACTAGCAGGACATTCGTGTGTGTCTGTGGTGGACACGCCCCCTTTAGCCAACCAAAGGTCAAGGGTTAACAGTGCAGAACAGACCCCTAAAGGAAAGTTCATTATTTAAGAGTCAATTTTAAAATAGGCTAAATATTTTTGATCAAAAACAATATTTGTTTGACTATTTACAATTCGTGAAATTCATTTGGGCAACTGTTTCCATTGGTTTGGGTTTATGTAACAAAAGCATTAGAAAAGAAAAACTTGCAAAAATGGCACGTGATCAAAAATATGCGTGTCTTCTGCAAGAGATGATTGTCACCAAGGGGCGCTGGTGTACAGCGCCACCCTATAAAACGCACGAGACACGTTTACGTCACAGAATAGACCAATAGACATTCTCCAAATAACCTATAGATTTTATGCCAATAAGAACTAACATATACTGACAACATAATGATTGGTAAGCAATAAATTACGTGACTTTGATAAAGTTCCGGTGGGTTACTTTGAGTCTTTGTTGATTCAGTTGTTTTAGCCGAGGGTGGGTGGACCGGAGATTTTCTTTCGATACCCAAAACAAAGAAAACAAATACAGCTTGGGAATCCGAGGAGAGTTTCCTTTGTTTTCAGATTGAAATTCAAAGATACGATACTTTTAGGCTATTTAGCGTAAGGTATGGCGTGGATTAAAGATGAATTCTATTTAATGGAAAAGTAGATTTCAATGATTTTTTTTTTTAATAATTTTTTTTCTTAAATACAGCACTGCCATTACTACTCTCTACGCACAGAGATTGAATCTGAAGCGCTTCACGCTTTTAAAAATTGCAATGGCTTTTTTGCCACAGCAAATCAAAACTTAGTATCAAATTGTCCAATCAAAATAACTAACAAAGAAAATCACTTCAGGTTCGAGTACAAACAGCGACTGGATTAGTCATGTCACGTGAGTCAGCAACGTACGCCATAAGCTTTTATGCTGCCCGACGTCTTGGTAAATAGAAATCAACTGGTTTGGGGGTGAAGTTTAGCCCTCCATTTTGTCGGGAGAGTACACCGATAAATTTAGTCACAGGCTACTTTACCACTTCGAACCACATGAAAAACATACGCCACACAAGACACCCAAAAAATAGTTCGTAAAAAATTAGCTTTAAGTAGTGCGGCTCCGGTTTGATTTTTGATTTTTCGTAAACGTATTATTCTCAAGTAAAAGCGAAGCTTGAAAATATTTTCTAGAAAAATAGATTGTTCTTAAAAAAAAGATTTGAAGAAAACTATCTCCTTGTTTTAATAAAGGGAGATAACTTTTGGTATGGCAATGTGATAAGGGGAGTAACTCTTTGTATTATATACAAGTCAGGACGTTATGACAATTATATCCCTTTAACCAACCAATGAAACAGTTGCCCAAAAGAGGCTGACCAAATGACCCCTTTAAGCACAACCTGTCAAATTTAGCAAGATTCTAAAATAATAAAAAATGGAAATCAAAAACAGCATGCAAGTGAGACTAACATGCAATGAAAGAGGCCAACAGAAAAAACGCCGCAATGAAACGACAAACACTCTTTGGAGTTAGAATAAGGACAATAAAATATCGAATCCCGCAGACCAGCTGCAAGATTTTTTGTTTCTAAAAGAGAGAGTTAATCTTTAAATACAACTGCAGACAGACGAATTATGTGAATTATGCGTAGGAAGGGGGCACCTAGAGCTCTGCTCTGATAGTAATAAAGAAAATGAACGCAAAGGAAAGGGATTTTGATCTATTTGCCTGTCAGAGTGCACTTAAAGGAAATTCCCCTTTAACATGCAATGAAAATAACAAAAAAGCTCGGCTCTATGCGAAAACGAAGCACAGTTTTGATTTCAAACTTACCTAAACATTTCTTGAGAATTATGCTACAACCCTAAGAAGAACTAGTCAATGTGGCGGACTTGTTAACGTCGGAATGAAGATTATTTTACAAAGCAATCTTAGCTTAAGATGATCTTAATTACCAATGGCAACGTATACCTTTAACATGGGTTGCCATGGTAGTTAAGATCACTCTTAACTAAGATTGTTTTGTGAAAGAGGACCCAGGAGCCGGTTTCACATACCAGCGTAACGTAAGTTTTCGCGTAAATGTCGTAGAAACCTATACTGTAGAGATACGTTGCTGCTGCAGTTAAGTAAAAACTTACGCTACGTCGCCTTGTGAAACAGGGTCATGCACAGTATATATAGGTGACCTACTCAGTTTTGTTTCAGACGCAAATAAGACTGAAACATTGTTTGTCAAGCCTGTGTTCGAACCATTTAAGCCCCAGACTATTTCCGAATTGGGTTCTGTTCTGAATTTGCCGTTTTCTCTCCAGTACCCGAAACCAACACACATTGCGAACACTTGGGATCGATGCCTGACTTCATGGTCAACTCCAGTGGGTTCAATAGCAACCGGTTTGCTGTGTGAAAATCTTGTTAGATAAATACTTTAAGCCATGCAGATGTTCATGTTTACTATTAAAAGAACAACAACGAAAGCTTAGGATATCATAAGGCGCCTTTTAAGTAAAATTCTGGGGTGGGTTGTTCAAAGCGCCGTTAGCGTCACATAAGGAATTTCTTATAGGTATGTCACGCCATTTCCTCTGCAGTTAAGCTAATTTTCTTAGGAACAACCGGCCCCAGGATATTAATTAATGCCGAGCTTTCTACCAGCATAGTATAGGAGAAACAACTCAAGTTTCACAACACACAAGCGCAAAAAAATAAAACAAGCAAATATAAAGAACAAAAAAACACCAGACAAAAGCACAAAAATGAATATTTTTCATAAATAATATATTGAATGTCTTGCTTGCAATCATATCTCCATTACAATAGGGGTCAAATAATCAGCCCAAGTATTAACAATTAAAAATGGGGTAAGAATCATAAAAATCCATGATGTACAAGTTTTTGAGCATTGTTTTCAATAATGACAGAATCATGAAAATGTCAAGGAAAAATAAACAATTTATAAAGTTGTGGGGGAAAATAGCTTGATTATTTCTACCTAAATCAAGCTTTATAATCAACTACAGTGGTCTATACTACTTCTAAATATCTACAGTGTTCTATGATAAATTATATGTATATAGCCTAAGGAATATGCCTAGAGTTTGTAAATTGGTATGCTAAAATTTAATATAATTAAAGATTTAACGAATACCATGTCAGAAATGACAAGTTGGTACTTTGAGTCAAACTCCGGCATCCCCACTTTTGAGCCTCTTCAAGTGGACCATTCCGAATGCTCGAGATGAAGAGGGTTTCTGGCTGGTTGATCCAAAGCCGGAGTGTCCAAAAGCAAAGCTGAACACCCCTCTACAGCCTAAATAGACTGGCCATACCGTTGAGGGTCAAGAGAGTGGGTTATTTCAGCTGTAAGTTTTTGAGATTCGGCTCCAACATTAAGAGCACATGGCCTATACCTTAAAAACATAGTTAAATATAAATAAGTCATTTATAACACATCAAATGATGCACAATTGTAAAGACAAAAAAAAAATGCCCAAAAAGTGGGCCATAAGCAAAAAAATAATGAATTACATGTCATTGAATTAGACTGGGTTTGAAATAAATATTGCACTTTGCCCCTTTAGGAGTGAGTGATTCAGTCTTTCAAAAAAAAACCAGACTAGAATTCCCTTATCATATTTTCAAGTTCCTAAAAAAATACTGACGAAAAAACTTTCAGCAAAATGAAGAAAAACATGCTGAAAAAGTGTGACTGAAAAATATTTTGCTAAAGAATGGTCAATTAACAGAAGCTAATTGTGGAAAAAAAATTTCAATTAAATTTGTAACTTAAGAAACGTTTTTTAGAAGTACAGCAGAGATTGCTTGTGAATGTATTTTTGCTAATAAAAATATATACACCCAAAAATATATATTTTTGATCATTTACAGCTCGTTTTGTCTTACCTAGCTAGAAACAAATAGAGTACAAATTGTGACATTAAAAATACTTGTGGTAATTCCTTGTGATCCATGAATCTAGCAGTGAAAATTTGATCATATCTATTGCACAACAAAACACTTCATATTGAAAATGGCAGTCATGGAATTTTGACCTACAAAAAGTTCACACTAAAATACAGTTTGGTTGGATTTCCTAAGGATATTTTGGTCAGATGAGCAAAACCTACATAAAATTTATAACAAAAACATTAGTTGAGAAAAGAAAAAAATAATACTATTATGCAAACTGCTAAGAAATTTAAAAGTCATCAAAATGAGACACGACTTAAAAATCCATTTAAATGCAAATAATAATGATTATGCTGGGAACACACTTTATAATCTTAGATTTAAATAGGTTAAACTTCAGGATATTTCATAACATTAAAAATTCAAGGGCTTCTCCATAGCAACAATTTACCCATTTTTAACCAATCAAAATTAACGTTGTTCAGACTCAGGGATGTGTCTCCTAGGCAACAATTTTACCCAAATTCAACCAATAAAAATCAACGTTGCTCACAGTATAGGGTGATCTCCTTGACAACCATTCAACCCTACTGGTAGTCAACCAATGAAAACTAACGTTACTTCCATTATTCAAACAACACATAGAATGAGGATGCTGATTGGATAAAGAACTTTGAATAAACATCAAAAATAACTAGGGATGTAACAAATGGCTTGAAAGCCAGAAATATTTAAAACGTTGCTTCAAAACCATCGCCCCTGAATAACTTAACAATAAATTAGTTTGCCACGAGTGACAGAAAAATGGATATATTACATGCTTTCATTAATAACATAGCACACAAGTTTTGATATGAGGTGAAAGGGGCCTTTCAAAGCCATCATTCTATGCTTAGGGATTCGGATAAACTGGGGCCCAATTTTCCCATGGATGCTTTCTTACGTGTATAACAAGATAATAAGAAGCTAAATTTTCACCAAGCCTCTTTTACTTTGTATAACCCTCGCACAATTTTGCACCAAGCTCCGGAGGGCCTGTAGTAAATCGTAGAATCCCTGCACACTTTATGACGCGAGAGTCCCACGAGACCCTCTTCAACTCTTCCTTGCCTTGATATGAACTTTTCTATGATAAAACGCATAATAATCAATAAATAGCAAAAAATGTGATCAAAAATTATTCAAAATACATCATGTTTTTCTATAGCATCAATTCGATATGTACAAACGTGTGGCATACTAGCTACCACTTATGATATGCTCAGAAATAAAAGTCAGTTAAAAAAGTGTACATCAGTTTGTTTTTTCAAATCAGAAAATATTTCTTTCAAGGATAGTTGGTTCCGAGAAGCTCTGAAAACTTATTTTCTTCTTTGAAAAAAAAAATGCAGATCAATACAGAGATATGTTTGAGAAAATTTAAATTAAAATTAATTTTTGTTAAAAATTCAGAATTTCTATAAATATTTAAATCAATTAATATAGTCTGAAATTGTTAACTGATTGAATGAATTTACCGATTTAATATTTGGATGTTTTCTTTATAATCATCTAACCTAAGAAAATTTTATAAATATGCAATTTTGAAAAGGAAAAATTCTGCCATAACCCTTTGCCAATCATTAGAATAAACCGGGCAAATAAAGTACAGTATTTCACCCACCAAACAAATAGCCAATGAAAATACAGGACCACTGTCACATGACCAAACCTTTTACTTACGAGTCGAACTAAACAAGACAACATTTCATTCGAAATATTAGTGGCCTTTTTTATGTTCAGTTTTTCAGTGTTTGTAAAATATAATATTTGTGTTAGAAATTCTTAGATGGCTGCCATTTGTTTTTTTGTTGATTCTCGTTGCCATGGCAGCCATTTGGAATTTGTCTAGGTGTCAAATTCTCTTTTTTTATCTCTCTTGATTTAAAAAAATAGCAAATTGGCCAGGATTTTTCCGAAGACACAGAAGTTAGTCTAAAGACAACAGTTAATAAAATCTATGCACGAAGAATGTGGAAACGAAAAATCCATCCAAAAGTACCCTGGGTTAACTCCCTTGACAAAAAATGGTGGCAAAATTTTTCCTTTCCTGAAATATTGTAACCATGACAACTGGTGACCTTGAGGTCAAATGACTAGCACTGTACACAATATGCTAATTAAATATCTACTTGACTATTTACACACATTCTTATAATAAACATTTTGACTCATCAAATAGTGTACATATAAAGTAAACAATGTACAATAGATAATGGTGAACATAATGGTTGCCATGGCAACAGTTACCATGGTGAGCATATAACTTGTGACTTGGAATATTTTTGATCATAAAAATTATTTTAATCATTAAGCCTTGGTGGGATAACGTTAAGGATATATAAAAAAAAATGCAGCCTTGGCGTTCTTCGACAATCTTCGCACGTATCGCTAAAATTTCTTTGGAATCGGACACCATGCTAGAAGTCATGGTGTTGTTGTTGTAATCATTTTTTGGCAGGGGGGCATCTTACTCAAGAAATAATTCTGAAATAAAGAAAATAAAAAAACGTTAGAATATTAGCCAAATTAAACATTAAAAGAAATTCTGTCAAGTCTGATTTATGAAAAACAGAGAAAATAAAGCTTTACAAAATAGTTGTTCTTTTTTTTTAATTTAAATGATACATGTTTCGATTCCAGCCAATTTTTTCTCTTACTTTTTTATAGAAAACATTTTTTTTTATTTGAAGAAAGTAAAACAGCAGCTTCAACTTTTCCTTAAATCTAGCCAACCCTTTTACGAAAATACAAAACAATCTATAGGTTGCTATGGAGATTAGTGTTCCACCAATGAAAATGCAGAAGTCAAGTTAATAAACAACATATTTCAGACCACAATTAACCTGGGAAAATGAATAGAGGATTCACCATTCAAATAAAAAAAATATAAATATAAAAAAATAAAAAGTATATATTTTTTTCTTTTGGTTAGCTTAAATTAAAAAAAATTGTAACATATAATGTAAACATGTAAATTGAAATATATCACTACAATATCTGGGGAATAATAGTTAAACCAAGCTTCAAACTTAAATTTCAACTATTTACTTGAATGTCAATGAAATGATGAAGTTCGTCAAGAAAGTGTTTAAATATTTTTTAAGCGTTGATATGCGCCTTAAGCCCAGATAACAAGAAATTGTTGGATGAATTTTCACAAATGTTTCAGAAGCATTCGTTTGTTTTTATGCAAAATACACTTTTGTTTTTCCACGGACAAGGATTTCTTTTCAATGATAAAATTTGTGATTGCAAATTAATTTTTTTATAGAAAGATTGAAAAATTCAAGTAAACTACCGTAGAGATCTTTACAAATTTTAAGGTAGCCAGTGTTTATTGACAAGAAGATTGATTGATTGATTGTTTGGTGTTTTACGCCGCGCTCAAGATTATTTCACTTATATGGCGGCGTTGCCAGTTTTATTGTGGGAAGAAACCGGGCTCTATGCCTGGAGAAAACCCACGACCTTCCGCTGGTAACTGGCAACCATCCCACATAGGTCGTTCGAGTGAAAACCCAGTGAGAAAATTTTGCAATTTTTGGACTGAGTGGGATTTGAACCCGCGACCCATTGGTAGAAGGCTGTTCGGATTGAGCGTCCAACGCTCTACCTACTGAGCCACAGAGGCCCCCTTGACAAGAAGAGGATTAGAAATCAAAAAAGAAAAAAAATGAAAAAGTTTGATTAAAATGAATGATTAAAAATTAATAATGAATTTACAACAATAAATTCCAAAATGGTTGATTAGCTAGAACAACATTTGACCAGTAACACATCAACTAGTTTTGGAGAAAATAAAACTTTAAATGGTGAATCTTCTAAACCAATGAAAATGCACCTCCCAGATCAAAGGAAGTCTGAAGCACACAGAAAATAAACCAATGGAAAACCTTGTTACACTCATGTAAACAACCAATGACAATAAATGTACTATGTGGACGACTAGAAAATAGAAAAAAAACTGAAATCGCATATTATTAAAACCTCATTCCACGTCACAGAATATCACGATCGCAAACCCCAATTCGTAACTTACGCCCACAAAAGAGTTGTCATGGCAACACAGCCTTCTAGCTGTCTGATTGGTCAATGTGATTCTGTTGACAAGGGGTACATACATTCAGTGAAAGTTTTAAACTAAACTTCATTTTCATTTCTAAAAGCGTAAAAACTAACGATTTCTAGAGTAAAAAAAAAACCTTTCAGTTTGAATAATTTTTAATCCAACCATGGGTGAAAAAAGGCAAGCTTGAAAGATTTCCATGGTAAGAGTCAGAAAAACAACCTTGACTTACAAAAAATCCCAAACCATTTTTTTGTCCTCAAGTATTTAAATTTTTTCAAAAATCTATAACCAATTCTCAAATTATAAAAAAAAAATCATTATTTTCTGTAGACAGGAAGTTTAAAATGTGCCCCCTGGTGTACAGATATAAAAATACAAGGGAAGGTAACTCATTACTCACCATGAACTTGAAGAGAATCTAGTAGGGCCTGTTAGCATCTTTGGGTCTTTTAAGTTGAACTTTTAGACGTTTCATGCCAATTTGGAATCCGTTCATTGCTTGGATAGCAGCTTGAGCACTGCCTGGATTGTCAAAGCTTACAAATCCTGGTGGCGAAAAGAAGAACAAAGGGGAGATAAGAAATGGTGAATAGTACGTGTAAATTCTGTATAGCTTTAAAAACATGGCATGGGTTTTTCTGGATTTTTTTGCTTTTCAAAATATTTTGACCCA
Organism: Lepidochitona cinerea; assembly: GCA_963971465.1. Lineage (NCBI taxonomy): Eukaryota > Metazoa > Mollusca > Polyplacophora > Chitonida > Tonicellidae > Lepidochitona > Lepidochitona cinerea. The sequence goes on from OZ020559.1 coordinate 11,511,150, forward strand.
ATTAAACAACGGAGGCATATTTGTAGACCTGAAACTATAGGAATTCGCTAAGGGAAGTGGAAACTTGTGTGTGCAGTGGATGGAGCAAGAAAAGTGGAGAGGAAATGGCTATTTCTATCTGAAGTTGCAGGAGATGCCCGAGCTTTGGCAAGTACCTGGCAACTCTTCCAAATACGGAAATAATTTGAAAAGAAGATTGGTTGGTTGGTTGTTTGGTGTTTTACGCCGCGCTCAAGATTATTTCACTTATATGACGTCGTTGCCAGTTTTATTGTGGCAGGAAACCGAGCTCTATGCCCGGAGGAAACCCATGGCCTTCCGTTGGTAACTGGCAACCATCTTACATAGGTCGTTCGAGTGAAAACCCAGTGAGAATTTTTTTAAATTTTTTGGGACTGAGATAAAATTTGAAATGAAGACTGAGACAACTCACCGAAGCATTTACTCTGATTGGTAGCTCTGTCGACGTAGACCTTGGCGCTAATGACGGTTCCGAACGGCAAGAACATTTGGCCTAGTTCAGGATCTCCGAACTCTTGTGGCAGATGATAAATGAACAAATTACATCCCTCGGGTCCTTGGTCTAAAAAAAACAGAGTGAGTGAGTGAGTGAGTGATTGGGGTTTTACGTCCTGCTCAACAGTATTTCAGTTATATGAAGACGTTGTCTCCTTGTGACAGGGCGGATTTCCACCGCTCTTTTAGGTGCTGTCTCACCGAGACGACTTGCCGAAAAAAAACAGAAGAAAAAAAAATTAAATTTATTTCACAAATTGTATAACTGTTGGGTACTGTATACTTATAAACCTTATTTCGACCTTTGTTCAATAAAGGTGCCATACTCTGGGATCAGGGTTTCGATTCCCGTTTCGAGCGTCACCCAAAATCGGTAGGAAAATTACCAATTAACAAGAATACTGTTATGGCCATTTTCTAAAAGACACCGTAACTAATCAAATTCAATAAAGCGAGTCTGCTTGAAATAGAAAGTATGACAAATATTCTGAATTCTGAATGTTATCAAAAAATTCTAGATCGTGTCCCACCCAATAAAAAATTCCAACTGACAATTTTTTTAGATTGGTTATTAGAGCACTTCAAACAACTGAACTTAATTTTATTCCGACTTTAATAGCCCTGCTTCTTTAATTTCCTTTAATTAGCTTATTTGACATTTTAGTTCAAGGATATGTAAATTAATTTCTTTTCACACTTATTAATGGTCACAATTCCAGCTTCAGACTGATTACTTAATGACGTCTTTCGCTTCTGGTGCAACAAGTATTTCTGGTATTAAGAGGGAATCAGCATGGCGGATGGAATTATTCTACATTAGTAAAGCATAAGTATACAGTCACGACTGTCTGTATAAGGGTTTGTAACACTGCACTCAGTTCAAAGATTGATTGATTGTTTGGTGTGTTACGCCACGCTCTCAGTTCACAGAAAGAACCCCTTTTATACCCCACAATGCATTTTGCCATTTCGAGTGATCATTAGGTTTCAGATCTACTAAGCTAAAAAATAGATAAATTTGACATCAAACGATTCTTGACGATTTTGTAATCCAATGAGGTTGGAAATATATGTTAAGACTACCATAGAGACAAGTGGTTTAGAAATCGGGACATAAATTTAACATCTCGTCGAAGACAACCACGGAAGTTTACTCACCCTCTTTCTGTGTGGCAGGGACAATGGTAGCGTGTTGTGCCAAAGCTTGTTGGAACTGCCCATAACCAGCTGGGTAAGTGGCTGTGAAAATTAAATTCAAAAATTTATTCCAAATTTCATTTTTATTTTTATCCATTATTTAAGTTATAAGCAATACAATTCATTTGATGCAAAAAGTGGGTTAAAAAGCTCTGACATAATTTAAAATTGGTCCATTTTTTGGTATTTTCGACTGCAATGTGGCTTATTGCAGTAATCTAGCCTTGTAGGTTTATATTGTAGCTCAAGGCATTAAATCTTTAAACCACTGAGCTTTTCTTGAAATTTTGCTGGTTTCTTTTTTTACCAGTCGGCAAGATCGAGAACTTGTTGGTAAACGTTCACCAAATTGGTACTGGGAGCAAATAAGGAGTGGGAGTATCGTGAGAATGTGACGCTTAATTCTGCATTTAGGAACAAAACATGTCAATCAAAGTGGCAATGTCATCATACATGTATAACGTCATCTGTCACCGGATATCGTGAAATCTGTCGGGAAACACCCAAGCCCTATGGTTTTCCAACTCAACATGGTTGAATTCTGTGTCGACACAACCTACCAAGGGGCAATTAATGTGGTAGAACTAAATTTATGTCCTGATTTTTTCAAAGAGCGATATGTAGGCCTAACTGATTTTTTCAAAGAGCGATATGTAGGCCTAACTGATTTTTTTAAAGAGCGATATGTAGGCCTAACTGATTTTTTCAAAGAGCGATATGTAGGCCTAACTGATTTTTTCAAAGAGCGATATGTAGGCCTAACTGATTTTTTCAAAGAGCGATATGTAGGCCTAACTGATTTTTTCAAAGAGCGATATGTAGGCCTAACTGATTTTTTCAAAGAGCAATATGTAGGCCTAACTGATTTTTTTCAAAGAGCGATATGTAACTGATTTTTTTGTTTTTTTGCTCTTTGGCCCATCAATCATAAAACGTTTTTATTGCACAATAAATTTCTTGCTTTAACTAACCCATTCCAGCGTATGGTTGAACTCCTGTGTAGGCTTGTTGAAGAGGGTCGCCATTAGCAACCGCAGGAGCTGAAAGGAGCACTGAGAATTAGAAAACAACAACAACAAATGTTAAAATGGTGTTAAAGCATTCCAATCAGCATACGCAGGGTTATGTGTAAATTGGTCATCAAAATCACTAATGAAAAACCCAAATAAATAAAAATAATATAATACTGAGGAAAACCAAACAAAAAACATCAAAACTGAACTAACAGTTATAAATTGAAAATTCACAAAGACTAAGCAGGCTTGAAAAGGTTTGATAATAAATAGGCCCATAGCCATAGGATTTTGTCAGATGAGCCAAAAATAAAGAAATTTATAACTTTTTAAGACGATGGACTGAAAGCCCCGTCGTCTGAAGATTGGAGGCCAGTCTATGGGTCGCTTAACTGATTGATTGATTGTTTGGTGTTTTACGCCGCGCTCAAGATTATTTCACTTATTTGGCAGCGTTCCCAGTTTTACTGTGGGAAGAAACCGGGCTCATTGCTCGGAGGAAACCCACGACCTTCCGGTGGTAACTGGCAACCATTCCACGGGTAGCTTAATAGACAAGGGACATCTTCTTTGATGGATTAATTTTAAATGCCGGACTCAAGATTATTTCACTTGTATGGTGGCATTGCCAGGTTTGGTTGGGGAAGAAACCGGTGTCTTTGCCCATATAAAACCCTCACTCTTCAGTGAGTACCTAGCAAGTCTTTCACATGCAGCCTTTTTTAAGTTTTACCTAATTTCTAGATTAATGATACAAAACTCCAAAACAACCACCAACAAAGACAAAACCAAACCACAAACAGACATTTGAAAACTCAATGATTGCAAAATAAATATGCCAGAGATAAATACGTATTTGTATGTACAGGAAATATTATCAAGAAATATTACAGGTTTACGAATTCGGTGGATTTGTGTATTCCAAGAAAAAAATGCATGTAGCAGTTTTCATTTTTATTTGATTTGCTATGCAAGGCTTATCTTTTTTTTTACGTTGAACTAAAACTTATAGTTTTGCAAATCTAAAATATTTTGTTTGTTTTAATAGTTTTCAGTTAATTGAAGCAGTAATGAACATGCGAAAAGTTAGAGACTTGAGAAATGCACTAGTAACAATTGTAGAAACTTTTTTGCAAGCATTAAAAACCATGCAATTTTATCTTAAAATTTCAACTTTTTTTCTCAAAAACCAACAAAAATTCCCAATTAAGCAGGATAATGAGTGAAGCTGATTTTGTTAGATTTAAAAAAAAATAATTTTTTAATAAATGAAAAACTATGAGATTTTTTTTTGATCTAGCATGCATTCTAGACTACTCTTCTACAGAAAAAACTGAGGTTTAGAATTAAGAATGAGCGAGCAAAAAAAAATTTGACCGAAAAATTTTCTTGACAAATTAAGAACAGCATTTAGAAATAACAGAAGGATAAAAAATTTGAATTTTAGTCTACAAAATGCTCCCACATTCTTAAATCAAGTTCGTCAGCTTTTTTCTCAAAAGTTCTCGAGATGAAAATGGAAAAAAATTAACTAGCATGCACCTGGATAATGATGAATGCCGTTAGTGTAGACTTCGGGAGCTTGGCCGTTGGATTGTGGCAGCGGAAATGAGGCCATAGTGGGTGAAAGTACGTTTGTAGGGGCTCCATTAATAGGGGAGGTACCTGCTGTGGCTATTGTAACCATGGAAACAAGAACAGACAACTGAGCAATCAAAAACACTCCAAGAATAACAAGGAATATAAAATGCATTTATTTGTGAAAACAATGGGGATTTTTTTCAGAATAAATTTTAATTTTTATTGATATATTTGAAGAAAATCAAAATGAAATCATAAGGTAAACTTTGTAGTGCTTTAATAAACGAAAGAATTTCTTTTTTTTTTCTAAAAAAAATCCCCAGGCAAATGCAAAAAAGATTAATTAGTTGAGGAAACTTTTCTTATCTTTAAATAAAAAAATAATTTTAATTATATAATTAATAAGCCGCATCGAATTTAAAATGTCAACAAAATTTTGACAGTTTCAAAAATTTCCCCAACTACACAATACAAAATATACCAAACATACTTAATAACCAGTATTAAAAGTGATTTTTAACATTAACCAAATTTTCTTTATAAAACTTTGTGCAAACAAATAGAAAATATTCAATAATATGTTATTACATATCCTTAAATATAGTTAGTTTTATGCACATTAAATCTTAAAACTTTCATCTGCCATTCAAAAACGTCACATAAACCACAATGGCAACCACAACGACAAACATAAGCATTTAGTAAAAACTAGAATTATGCAAATTTAACAGGCCAAGAAGAAAAATCTTCTCACCAGGGCCTCCATCTAGTGGTGAAAGGGAGGTAATCTCTAATTAATTTGGGAAATTAAATTAATGACAAGAGTTATCTTTCTTGAAAAATACAATACAAGACTAACTTTTCTATTGAATGTGTTCGTGTATTGAAAATTATATCATCAAAATAAATGTTCAAGTAGAGTTTGTATTGTTCTCGTCAAAGTTAAATCTTTCAAGAAAACTGGGTTGAGAGAGAGACAAATCTTGAACGAAGCCAAACTATGGTTCCATCGATTATCAACCCTAAAATAATAATCTATTGATGACTAATCTCTTAAACTTTATAAAAAGGAAATCTAAAGAAATGTTTTTGATCATAAGTGAAAAAGCTTGCTTACCATTATGAAGTGTTCCTGTTGTCGGGGTAAGCGTTGCTGTGGAAATGCCGTTAGCTGCGGCAAGTGCGTTAACTTGCTGAGCATGTGCAGCCAACGCAGCAACGGGACTTGCGGTCAAATATCCACCTTGAGCCGCAGCAGCCGCCATTAACGCTGCCTGCTGTTGCATCAACTGCTGTCTAGCGGCATATGGGGAGCTGATATAGGGATCAACTGTATTCTGTAGGTGGAAGAAAGGTTTGAACTTTTCAAGGAACGGCTTTTTATTTTACTGAGTCAACATGGTTAACATGAAAAAAATCTTTGTTTTTTCTTCAATAATTTTAGAAACATTGATCATGATGTTAAGGTTATAGGCTAGTTAATATAAAACAAAAACATCCTTAATGAAAACTCAGTTTCATTCATTTTTTTGAAGGGTAAAACCAATCTTCATTGTTTTGTTGAAGAAAGAAATGTACCAGTTTATACCTTGAAACTGGTACCTTTTCAAACAAGTTATTAAGTTTCTCATATACCTTGTATATTGCTTTAAGCTAAAATGAATGTTAACAAAAAGTTATTTATTTCATAGTAAAGTTTGAATTATTAATAATATCAATGTAACCCCCAGTGTTAGAAAGGCACTCTTGGACAATTCTTGAAATTACCATATTTGGCAGTTTGATAAAGCAGTAACGTTAAAACAAATCCCACAAATCTTAGTTTATAGACAAACATAATAAATTTACAAACAAATAATACGTATGAAAAGTTGAACCCATGCGGTGAGGTTTAGCTAACGGTAGACAAACGGTAACCATAGCAACTAATTGAGCTGACGTCACAAACAACATTGATGAAGAGGAGCCACAAAAGACAAAAAATAGCAACGTTTTTCAGAAAGAAAAAATCATTTCACATAAATAATTAGGGTCGAGCGATATTCTTTGATGGGAAAGTCAGTGAGACAAAGAACGACTCCAATGTAAAATACCACAATACTGAAGCCAAAATATGAAGAAAATGAAATGTACAGAATTGGAGAAAAAAATTAAAATTTGTAAAATTTTGAAATAAATTTTGATATATTGATTTCTTTTTTTTTTATTTAATATTAAATTTCTATTTTTTTTCTATTTAAAACCAAATCCCTAATTTCTACAATTCTAATGATTTAGTAGAAGAAGCCAGTTTTTGTCTTTTGATGAAATTGGGTGAGGAATGGGAAAAGACATCTCCTGTGTTAAGGTCATAAATTTTTTTATTACTTCTTTTTTGGGCGGACTGAAGTCTTTTTAAATTTTTCTCATATCTTTAAAAATTATAGTTCGGAATCTTGCAAATATCAAGAGTTTGTTAAATAATCCATTTAGAGTTTGTCAACTGTTGTTGAAAAAAAAATGACACAAGGTACCAGTCTGACTCATTCCTTGCCCAATTTTAATTACTGGCCAGAGGTTTGGAATTAACGAATAGTAAAAATTTAATTGGTGACTATTACCATTTGCAATTTGGCGATTTTCCTTTCTCGTGTTAGGACCAACTTGCCACTTGGAACGTGCTGTATGAAGTAAATTCAAAATTCCTAACACTACTATTGGCTCAACAATAAGGTCACATGATTAGTTACGACCAATCAAAACAGTCCAAATTAAATCAACATAATAATAACTACATTACATATATTGGTAACACAACAAAAATAATTTGACAGGCTGGTTGTATTTTGGCTGAGGATTTTTGATTCCAAACTTCACATTCGATAGTTAGATTGACTGATTGATTGATTGATTTAACACTTTATTATTTCACTTGAATGGCTACATTGCCAGGTGAAGGGAGGGGACAAATCAGGATCAAGGACTAGAGGAGTGATTGATTCATTAATGTCTTGCGCCGCACTCAAGATTATTTCACTTTTATGACAACGTGACTAGGTTTAGTGGGAAAGGAAACCTGCGGTACACCAGGAAACAAACAATTTGAAAAAAATTAGAGCCTTATAACTGCCAATGACATTTTCTTTTTTTGGAATTGTATCAAGTTTGAAACTCGATCTTTTTCTTCAGCCAAAATAAAACTTTACCTCGAAAACGAAATTGAAATTTCATGTCAAGCAGAAGACAATGCAAAAAAAAAATATATACATTTGATTTTTGACGATTTTGTAAATCCAATGAGGTAGGGAATATATGTGAAGGTTACCGAAAGGGACAAGTGGTTTTGAAATCGGGACATAAATTTAACATCTCGTCGAAGACAACCAAGGAAATTCAGGAATCGGGGCAATAAAATATATTTACAACATACAACATTAAACTCCCCATTTAAATTAAAGTATCTACGATATAAATATGTACACTCTGAGACATAGATGTTATATATATATATATGGAGTAAAGCCATTCCAGTAGTTCAACACGGACAGTTCACCCTTTGACATGCGTTTTGCAGACGAAATGTGTTAGAATACTATTCAGTGATCAGAAAAAAAAAAAGAAATTTAAAAATTAAAAAAAAATTTGTTTGAAATTTCGATTTTCTGTCGTTCCATTTTCCATAAAAAAACTATATATATATCTTTTTTTTATTTTTAGCAAATGGCTTGAAAAAATTTGAAGACAAATCCAAAAGTTACCAAAAAATTTTATGTGAAAAAAAAATTTAGTGGAATTTTTTGGGAGAATTTTGTAAAAGCTCTTTTTAGCTTTTTTTTCATCTTCAAACATAAACCAAAAACTGAAAAAAAAATTTAAAACAAAATAAAGAGGTAACAATGAGAGCATTGGTTTCTGAATGGTACCTTTTGTTCGCAAACCAAGTCAACATATAGAATACAATAGAATACAAACAGGTTGAACCTCATTCCCAACACGCCCCTATAAAACAGCACCCCATTCCTATATGATCTCAATTCCCAATTACCTGTGCATAAGCCCCGAAGGCCCCAAATTGTGACAAAGCCATTGGATTTAAGAGGCCCAGAGGCCCGGCCATTTGTTGCATTCTACGGAGTTGTCTTTCCTTTTCGGTATCGGCGAACTTGACGACGAGACTTGAAGAAGCACCCTGGGAATATTGAATCTGAGAATTAGATATGATAGTAAAGAGAAAATCCTGAAAAATCAAAAGGCCTTAAAACAGTTTCACTTTACATTCATTGATTCATGTTTTAAGCTACACTCAAGATTATTTCACTTATATGGCGGCATTGCCAGGTTTAGTGGGGGAGAAAACAGGGTTCTATACCAGACCCTCGACGAGTACCTGGCAACTCTTCCACATGCGGCCACCTACATGATAAATTGGTGGTGGAAACCCTTAATAAAAACATTATTTTTCTTAAACAGAATCTTAACAAAATGTAGATTTTGAATTATGCAGGACACACTCAATAGTATTACACTTATATGGCGTCCTGGCCAGGTTTAGAGGGGGAGGGGGCATCAAGATTTGAATATTTCTTTAATGATCGTTTTTTGAGAAGTTGTCCAACTTACAGGCATTGTCTGACTTCCATGGAGGGCGTTGATGGCTCCTTGGGCCTCAGTATGGTTTGAAAACTTAACAAATGCACAACCTGGAGAATAAGTGGAAAATAAAAGAGTTAAACATAGCTTTAAACGTGCGTTTCGAAACAGACTTGCCATATAACAAAGAAGCTAAGGAGTCATTTTAAGCAAGAATTTCCATGATGAACACAAGTTTTCATTTTCCATTTATGAGACGGATAGTTCTGCTGACAGTGTCTTTTTCAGTTATTGTCTTTAGATAGAGTGAACCAGAGTGAAGACATTAAGGGCACGAGAGGCTATCACTGAGGGACTGAGCCACAGAGAGCCTTTCCTTCACGATAGTTGGATATAAATATTTAAAAACCTTTTTTTCTAAATTTGATCATATTTAATACAAGTTGCCTTTGGTCCCTTAATAAGTATATACTGAAGGAACTGATAGGCCTACTATGAAATCCAAATTTACAGTTCTAAAATTGGTATTTTCCGTTCATCTTGTTCAAACAATTTTTTTAAGATTTAAAATTCATACCTTTACTATTTCCATTTTGGTCTCTTAAAATCGTACACTCCTCTATAGTTCCATATGGCTGGAATAATTCACGTACATCTTCCTCCGACTGTTGCTTACTGAGCATGCCCACAAATAACTTCCTGTCTTCTGTAACACACAAAAACAGAACAAATTTAGCATATGAAATTCCTGCAAGTTGCAATCAAAATAAATATACGTACTTTATCCAGAACTTTGATAGAATTTCTAAATAGAATTTTAACCAATTTTCTTAATGAAGTAGATTGATAGATGTTTTACGCCACACTCAATATCACTCCAGAACTTTTATAACAGTAGCATTTCTAAATAGAATTTTAACCAATTTTCTATATAGAGTAGATGGATAGATGTTTTACGCCACAATCAAGACCCCTTGACTTTTTCTGGAGGAAACCCCTAACCTTTGGTGAGTACCTTTATCATCATAAATGTATCTTACAAATTAGTTACTAGTTCTTTAAAGCATATTAGTATCTTTGTTTAGAGTATATTTTCTCAGAACATGTCAACATTCTCATCTGAAATTTAAACTTTCTTAGTCCATAAGAGCTTTTGTGGCAATAGTATTTCTCCGAAGAATTTAAACACCATTAGTTCATTGGAAATTTAAGTTATAAACTGAAATTTTTTGTCTGTTCACAAATGATTTGTTCAACAGTGATAATTTTTCTTTGTCCACAAATGGTTAGTTGACTGTAAATTTAATTCATAAACTGGAACCTTTTCTTTGTCCACAAATGATTTGCTCAACAGAAATTTAACTTATAAAGTGAGACTTTTTCTTTGTCTACAAATGACTTTGGGTTCTTTGTTATTGATCCAATCCTTTGTTTGGTCACTTTATTTGGAGGAAATTGAGTTAACTGAGGAATTCCTTTGTCCCAGAGGCAGAAGGACAGATGTCCAGCAATGGTCAGTCACATTGGTGATTTGGACAGGCTTTGTTCTGGCGGAGGTTAGACAAACACAGCAGGACACCGGTCAATGGTGACCTTAATAAGGATTCCTCGATACAAGAACCCAAAGAGGAAATTGGGCATTGGGGCGCCAGGCAAGGGAGGGGGTGGCATTACATGGCTTTGTGGAGGGCCAAAATCTTGAGGGAAAGCCTGTGTGGCGTCAAAAGGCTTCCTGATCTTGGTTTGCAGCAAAAGAGCAATAAGAACCAGTAAACTTTGTTAGCTGTAGCTGCATATATTAATATAAAGAAACATCAAGTGCTTGTTATAGCGTTCGACACTCCATATAAACATTTGACATTGAGTAAAAGACTGGATTTAAAACTATAGGACAGTTTACAAAATTTAATAGTTTACACCAATTGGCTGTTGACACCTGCGAAAAAGTCAATCATAATATCGGAACAACGATTGTAATGTGTGAACTAATTGATATGAAATTTCATCTCACACCTCTAAATTTGACACATATGTGTGGGGTGCGAAGGGGAGGGGGTTGGGCTTAATATTTGTTACCCCAACAATTGACCAGATTCTTACCAAAGGGAAGAGCAGACACCCATACCATCTGCTCAGTAAGGCATCAAAAGCCCCTTAAAAGTTCAGCCAAATCTGACTGGACACCCCCCACTAACTCCACACCCTCCTATTCTCAAACAAAAGAGCCTCAACAGTCTTCCTTCACTGACTTTTGGCACACTTCTGTTCTCAGTCCAAATTTGGCTACCCCCCTTTGTACCCTCACTCTCAGACATTGAAAGTGCATCCATCCTTTAGTAAATGGTCTAACAAAAAGTCAATAGTTGTCATGTAGGATAGAATCTCTTTGTGTTGACCTAAATTCAGGATAAATGTATTTGCATTGCCATGAATAATTTAGGCGGTCTAACATCGCAAAAAAGCTTGATGAAGGAGAAAAGATTAAGAGGCGTATTTCTGTAATATCTAAAACGGGGAGGACAAAATATAAAGTAATTTAATATCTGTTGGTAATTTCAAAAACCGGGGACAAGAATGAAACATGAGGTTTCATCGGATGAATGACAAAGTGTCAGGAGGAGATAGGTTTTCACAAAGCTTTCAGAGAAGGGTGATGTATTTCACGAAAAAATGAGATCCAAAATATCAAATGTATTACCTAAGGAAAAGAATCAGGGGGAAATCAACGCTTTCACAAGCTTTCAGAGAAAAGGGGAAAAAAGATTCAAAAGATCGAGTTGACGTTCCAAAACATATAGTTACCTTGAAAGACAGTGATAAAGATTCTAATTGTTATTCGTCAAGAAACTAAATATCGGCTTATAGCGCTCCTATTGAAATAAATTTGTTTAAACCAAACTAAATATAAGTCATTTTTCATCGCAAAGGCACACAACAATGTGTTCTAATTTGGATTCATTTTGGCAATATTAATTGACTTTCTTAATTTTGGCTTTTGACCATTTCCAGTCATCTGGATGCAACTGCCTTTTTCAAGGTCGGAGGTCAAGGACAATTACTCTGGACCTTATTAAAATCCGCTTTTCACTCAGTTGCCAGCTGTCCACTTCAGAGCTTCCATATGGCAGAGTATAGGCCCTTTGGTCAGCTCTTGAGAAAAGGAGGTAGTAAAGTGGAGACAAAGAAAGGAACATTGATGGGCTTCCCTATGCAATGAAAATGGGGATGATAGATGGAAAAAAGGGGGGGGGGATTAATTACATCAGGGGCATGGAGGTTCTATACATGGGGCTGCCAAATCTGCCTTGAACTTTATTTCCTTCCAACAAGAATACAAACAAACACTGGCAAAGTTAAAAACAGTTTTGAAACAGCAATACTAGCAATTCTGAAGGGTCATCAATCATATTTGACTTGCTAACATATATTGGGAGATCACCTTCAATTCAGCTTAGAGTGAATTTCACCCAGACACATGTTTTCCGTTTCAAAATTCTACCCAAGGACTAGGCCTGTTTATCTCCTGGCTCAACTTCAATCAAAATGTCTAGCCTTTATCATTAGAGGAGGTCAATGTTTTAGAATACTGTCTCTAAAGGGTTTAAGAGGGTACAAGAGAAGGGAGGTAAAATGTTTGGAAAACTTTCATCCAAACACCCCTATTCAAGCAAATAGAAAAGTCAAATTTAACTAATCAAAAGTAGTACGTTGGACTGGTCCATTTATTAAATTTAGATGTGCTTGCTGAAAAACATGTACCCATTAAGACTACATTTTTTTTTAAAATCTTAGTTGATAGGATGGATGGTATTTTAAACCAGAGCTATGAAATTTATTTCATTTATAGGTTGATAGATTGATCTTTTACATCACACTGAAGACTATTTCACTTATATGGCAACGTTGCCAGGTTTAGTGGGGGAGGAAACCAGGCCCATTGCTCGGAAGAGACCCCTGACCTTCGGCGAGTACCTGGCATCTCCACTGTGTCAAAAATCCACTCAGAAATATCATTTTAGGAGGTACCCATGTAGTCTTGTCTAATACCGAGGCAACATGCCTTTTCATAGATATTAAGAAATGATCAATTGGGGATATTCTTTTGGGCGATCTCTACCAGCAGATACCATCAGCCCAAGGAACCAAACCTTTTTTCAAAGACAGCCGGGGTATTTAAGTGTAGTTTACCCTTGGGGTTGAAACGGTGGGTGGAAAATGGCAGTATCTTTGTCTGTTTACAGAATGGTAGGGTGTCTGCACAGTACATCTGTTAGGGACAGGGGGCACATCAGGGGGCCTTGGAGATTAGCGAGGCTCTCTAAGGGGCGATTGTACAGCAGCTTTTGCAGTATCAGTTTACTTAATGTGGGAGCTATCAGGTTTTGGTTTACAGTGGCCTCGATTCACCCTGATTAGTCTTACATATACATCATTACTTCCTGAATAATCTTGTGTAGAAGCCCCTTCTAAGCATTATCAGTTTATAACAGCATCAATGGCAGGGCCTAATCTAGGCTGATTTTGAGCCCAAATATGGGGTTTGGGCTTCTGCAGTTGGGGCGCCCAAACCTGGGTATGAGATTTTTTTTTTATTGTTGCTTTAAATATTGAATACAAGTAAAAACTGCTCTGTAAATTATTCAAAACATAAATATTAGGGACATATTAGATAGAAAAAGTAGGAGTTCTCTCCATGCAGCCTTCATGGGCCCTGGGATGGTATTATCAACTAAAGGTGCCCCAGATTATGCCCAGAATGGACATATTTAACCGAGAGCTTGTTACATTAGGATGATGGGACAAAAGAACAGATTTTGGGTCAAAATAATGATCGGTAAAAGATTCACTTGGGGGCAAAGACTTTATGGACAACTCTCCATAAACGTCTTGGTTATAGTCTGAGGGCATAATTTAATGACCAATATTTGAAATAATCTCATAGCTTTGTAAAATTCAGTATTCTCTTTTCTTGTATTATATTTTTGAAATCATTCATCAAATACTCAACAGTGTACAAGGGACAGGGCAACATCTTTATATGCAATCAAAGGGTGTCATTTACTACATGTAAATCCTTCATGTAGCATACTTTTTAAGTTTATGATATAGAACCAACGTTCAACAGAAGTTGAAAAGGTTTTGCTTTCTAGTTGAAAGAATGCGGTACTCTCTAGTTGAAAGAATCAATGTGGTACCTTTTAGTTGAAAGAATGTGATACATTTCTAGTAACGAGACTGTGGTATGTTTTAGTAGAAAATGTCGATGATTATTTCTCTGATTTCACTTCTACAAAGTCTTACAGGAGTTACATATACTTGGCAGTCCATTCCTATGGGTGTCAGATGGGGGAAGGGGGGTGGGGGTGATTAATGATCTATGGTATGGGGATGACAGCCAATCTGTTATAGCATGTCAAACTGGACATAAAGTGAAGGCTAGTAGAAGGCAAGGTCTCTTGCCAAGGAGTTTTCTTTTAAACTACAGGAAATTAGAACAGAAGTTAACTGAAGTTGCTAGAATACTAAATATACAAAGTTGTAAATTTTAATCTTCAAAATGAAAAAAAATTTAGATAAAAAAATTACAAGAACTAAATAAATTTTTTTACTAATATTGGAGAAAAAATCTTGAAAACAGAGAAACAGGCGTTTGGTTTAACAGCATCGAACATCTTGAAAGGAAGACAGTCTGAATCTACTAACAAGTTATAAATTGTTTGACGCCTAATCAGTCTCAGGACAGACAGACTTCTGGCTTTCCGTGCTGGGCTGATAAACTGAAGGTCAGGTCTGTTTGGTTGGAGATTTGACGTCCCACAAGGTGCAACTATTACTTTAAAATTTCCATCATTTGTTTGAAATTATAAAGTTATAAGGCGATACCTTGTGGACTAAAATTACTAAGAATACATGTATATAAATAATATTACGTTATCCTTGGGGTTAAAATGGTGGGTGGAAAATGGCAGTATATTTATCTGTTTAATAGGAGGTCTTTAAGCATCCTAAATGGTCAAAGTATTGAGAAGTTAAAACATCAAAAGAATGATATTTCCAAATAAAATTATTTTGCCAAAAATGTTCTGTTTTATGCAAAAGGAAAATGCATTTGCTGTGTAGGCAGAAATGAAAGGATAGAGTAACTGAAAAGAATAAAACAGAATAACAATTCCATTCTCATTTGTTAGCTTTATGGGGGCGATATTCAAGGAATGCACGAGGAGTAAAAGGTGGAATTTCCGGCCAGTTGTCAATTTCTGGTAGCATCATGGTAGCCGTGTGGCTTCATTTAAAGCATGAATAAACAAAGTTAATACAGTTAAGTATTCTCCTAACCTCTGGGGATTTCCAGATGGCCTGCATTCTCCACGCATATGTTTATAATTACTATATACATACATAGGATAGGGACCTACTTAACAAGGGTCTTGCAACAGAAAAAGAGACCATCTTGAAATAAAAGAGAACATCTTGAAACGAAAGGAATGGTTTTCTCTTCAGTCTAAATTGAGAGAGGTATTTAATGTTATTGGCAGGAAGGAGACTGGGAGCATAAAAAATAGAATGTGGATTTAAACCAGATGTGGAAGAAAAAGGTAACATAAAAGATGACCTCTAAAAGAAATGAACTTGATTAAAAAGAAACTGTCCCCGCATGTAGTTATACCTCTATCTAGAGTAACTCGCTTGGTGTGTAACATTATTATCCTACTTTTTAAAACTAATAGATAAATTGTAACAAAAGAATATCAATTTTTATTATCATATTGGATAGATCCCCAAAAAACTTTAAAAACTGTCCAGAATATTTTGATCATTCAATTATTCAATCAAACAAAGAAATGATCATTAGTTCAATACATATATAGCTCAGTAAATAACTCCATTTTCTGCATTTTTAACCCATCAGTAAACTTACATGCTTTTAGCAATACAGATGATTTGATTGGAGTAAAATGATTGCATTGTCAAGGTTTACTGATTTGGTTGTCACGGTTACTGCCAGTTAGCAGCTGTCAGCTGATTGGTTTTGTTGTCTGAAAAACAGATTTCCCTTCATACAATTGGTTTGGTTATCTCAAAAACAGACTTGGCTTAGTGAAAAAAATCAACCATCTTTGTTACTGATGGCCCCCATTACAAGGCTCTCCAAACATGTAGGACGTTTTGGACTTTATTTTCCTTTATTACAACTCAGCCCTCCACAGCCACCATGGAAAGTGACAATGCTCGAATTATTGCCACAATAAAACCTTGATCCAAAATCTAGGCCCAAAACAAAAAAAGGGCCGAGACAATCTGAGCTATGGATGCGGACTATTTTTTTAAAAGCTAGATCATATCCTTAATCAGTGCGCAAATGCTCTTATTTCTTCGCTGAGTTAAAAATCAGAAACCAGTAGGATGAAAACTTTTTAAAATCTTAAGCCCTCTAATGTTACTTTGCCAGGAAACAGGACGGGTACATTTACCCTAGGCAGTTATTTTAGCTCAGAAAGAATTCACTATGCCTAGATAGGCATTGCCAATAGCCTACTTCCAATGCATCATGTTGTAGATCAAAAGGTTTTTGCCCCAATTTTACCAAAAACAGTTTACTGATTTAGTAATTGTTGTTTATCATAATGTGGCACTTTTAATTATAATACTTTGTTTAACATGCTACAGGCTGATACATAATCCCCAGTAAATTGGTACGTATCCAATAAAATGTGCAGGTCATAAAATAAATTCATACACAATACAAAAATCAATGCAAACCATTATCATTTAACTTTAAGAGCATAATTTCATTTTCAACAAGTTCACAGTTTTTAACAAAGAAAATGCATAAATCAATCTTTGGCTTTTAAGCACCTCAGCATTTAGCGATAAAAATTGAATTTCCAAAGAAGCTGTGTCATTGTTCTCAGCATTATATTGTAGTTTTAGAAGCAAATTTCACAATAAAGGTTTGACAGTTATCAGTGGGGATCTCGCAGATAAATAATTTATTGTCTATACACCTGTCACTTCTAATCTACCTGGGCCTGATTGCAAAATGGGGCTCAAGAGAAAGGGGTACCAGAAAGCGAAAAAAAATATAAAGTTGTTTTGGTTTTTTGAACAAAGAAGATATTTCTGTTTGCATAATCTCTATGATATGCCATAGGTTTAGTTTATTAGAACAACTTATGATTGGGTATAAAGGTCTCAATGATATACCTCTTTTTAACACAATAAAGAAACATGTCTCCATGGTTATTTTACTCAAGATTTCCCCTGTGCCCGTGTGTTTTAGTGTTCATAAATATCTTATTATATGTTATTAGAAACTTTATGGTTATTTTAGCTATGAAAACTTTCCCTGTGCCAGTGAGTTTTAGTGTTCATTCAATATACTTTTATGTGATTTGTGGCAGTGTGTGGCCAGTTTTCCAAAGGATCTGGACATCAGAGCAAAATTGGTCATACAGAGACAAGCTATTTTGGTATTTTTCAGGTATAGCTTCTTGCGGTAAGAAAAAATCAGCAAAATTGCTTGGAATTTGTATGATAAACTTCAACAGCTGTCAATAAATTTCTATATTAACTTCTTTGCTCAATAGAGCGCCAGTGAATAAAACGCAAAAGCAGAAGTCCATGAATGCCTGGTGCCAAACTGGTCAATAATTGACTTGTGACACTTTCTTAAACCTTAATTCACAAACATTATAACCGTGGCGGAATCAATGCGATCGAAACTGGAGGTCTTAAAGGTAATCTTTAAAGCCACTAGTGCAGCCTACACGGAGAGTTCAAGATGCAAATAGAGGTGCCTTGAAATGGTCCCGGAGAAAAGAGTCATTAGTTCGCAATTCCACCAGACCAATGCCTCTATCGAGGAAAAACAATGACGGTGCCAGTCTGATCGACGACCTCATGCAACTATGTACCATGTTCTGAGATTGATTCCTCGTTACCAAGGCAACCCCGGATCGGCTCAACTTTGCCGACCTAATATGGCCTGTAGAATGCAAAATCAATATCCCAAGTTCTGAGTCTCTCTGTACAGCTGAGGCCAAAAACTAGGCAGGACATTCAGATAAAACTACGCAGCTTTTGTGAGGAACTATAACACCCAGACTTTCATATGGGCGAAGCTATGTACCTCGAAAATGCTCCACTTCAGACTAAATGTCAGACAAATAGTATTATGGGAGTTTTATGAATTCATTTTTTATTAATACCCAGCCAGTTTTTTCAGACCGAAGAACACCCAGAGCCAACAGAACCAAATGAACTACTCATTTCAATACAGTATCGGGAAATAAGACTACAAAATACTAAAGACAAAAAAATATTTAAAATTTAAGTTTGTTTTACAAAGGATATGTCCATCGTACGACTGAAATTACTTGAAAGAACATTTATTTAAAATTTGGCAAATTTCTTCACGTCTTTCATAAGACCGTCATTCTTCAATCTTGGTAATTTTGCTTTCTAGAGGGTATATTTGAATTCAGACTGCAGTTTTGTTAACCCAGTCCCTATAGATGATAAAACGTAGAAAAACAATGAAACTGATATTGCAATGGTGAGTTGTTCAAAAGAGTATTTGGCTTGTTTTAGGGCTATAGATATATCACTAGTAAATTCAATTCTGATATTACAAAGGCTTTAAACCAGGCACACAGGAACATACCCGGAACCAGCAACACGAAGAACGTAGAAATGTGTGCTATTCCACGTTCAGTTATATAAAGATGAGGTATTCAGATGGCCATTGGTAACTTTCCTAGGCTCCACTGACCACTGGATAAGCAGTTTTGGGGGGGGAATTCCTTTGTCCGCTTTGTTGTGGTTAGGTGTACAGTATAGACCCAACGTGGCTGCATGTGTGGTGCCTTTTAGGGTGTTTGTTTACTGACTCTCAGACAGAAAACAATAGCAACAGAGAATTCTCTATTCACATGTACATTGGAAAGTCGACTTGCAGTCTTTCATGCGAGGTTAATAGCTACTTATTTTTCTACTAATCTGCAGGACAACGGAGAATCACAATAAACTGTCTCCTTTTTAGCCTGGTACACTTTTTGAACAACCGGCCACTGGCTGCCTAGATTTATTGGCAGTGTCTAGACCAATGTCTGTAGACCCTAATGATGCAACTTGAGCATTTTGAACCCATGCCATCAAGTTCCATGGACACATTCCAAGATTCTAATAGACAAGGATGAAATCTATCTCGGAGATCAAATCAAGAGTCTCCATGTGGAATGAGCTATAAGAATTTAGGGTGAATTGTTTTAATTTCTAACAAAATTCGAAATTAATAAATTTGCCACAGTGTCTGGTTTGGCAATCGCAGCATTTTTTTTTTAAGATATGCTAGATCTTTTTACTAAATGAAACCTGAAACTTCATCAGCAATAAACAATGTAATGACATTTTATTTTTATTTCAAGGGTTGGAGAGGTTGTATAATTAAGTCACTTTTAATTGAGATATTCAGCCACTGAATTAATTACTTTGTGGACAAAGTTTCGTCTTTCTAAGCTGTATTACATTTCTCCCAAAATTTTATCACCACCTCACAATGTCATAACATTTTTTTTTATTCCAAGGATTAATACTCATCAACCGTATTACTTTCTGGACAAAGTATTGTCTTCCCAAACTGTATCCCGTTTCTCTATAAAAAACGGTATTTAATGATCTTTGAGAAACATTCAATTGAATTATTTTTGTGTTAAATCAGTTAAATTTTATGACATCGTATCATATAGCATTGTCCTTTAGATCCTAGATCCCAGTTAACGTTACGAAACAAATCTATTATAAAATGCTCGCACAATAATTGTTTGACTTAATACCTGTAGTGAAATTAACAAATTCATCTTTTTTCAAATCTATTGTAACGAAATGTGACATGTTACTCAGGGGGTAAAAATTAAGGAGACTACTTTTAAGTATTTTACTCAGAACAGAAATTAGAAGCCAAAATAACCTTGAAAGATTATAACAATGTGCACTTTGCAGAGTCTCGCTTGTATTTAAACAATGGGGTGGAGGGGGAGGGGAGGCTAAAGAGGGCATTTTTCCACATTCATATTTGCTTTTTTTTTTAAACGGTTACGTGGAAAAAAATTCAGTGAAATTCGGTTAGAATGTAACAGTGAAGAATTCCCAACCAAATTGTATACTCCAAACAGAAAGTGGAAGCCAAAAATAGCTGGAACCTTTAATATTGGAATGAGTTAACCAGGCTTGAGGGTAAACTGTTTTACAATTGATTAGGGCTGAGTCATGCTGGTCTGACAGTATGGGGAGAGAGAGAGTTTTTAACACATTCGTCAGCTAAGATATTCTTGGGCAAGAAACCCAGACTGAACATACCCAGCCCTTTATGGCTGGATTTGTAATCCTTCAAATCAGAAGTACATGGGAAGGGTTCCAGAAAATTATACTGACTAAGGCCAAGAGCTCTCCTGTCTGTCGTCAACCTAATGAAATGTCATGGGTTTTAGTTGATTACAACAAGGTATGATTGAGTATAAATGTCTAAATGATATACCGGTTAACACAATTACAAACTTCTCTCCATGGTTATTTTAGACAAAAAGACTTTCTATATTGTTTAAAATATAATTAAACCCAACCATAGGTTGTTGTAATATACACATGAGGGGTAAACAGAATATGTTTTTATTTCTTTGGTCAGGGGTTTGAGTATGTGAGGGTGCGGGTGTTTGGGGGGGGGGGGGGGGGGGGGCAAATGCCTAATAATAATCAGATAACATGAAAGTCTTCGGCACTTAAAAATTAAATCATACACATCTGCAGTTTTGACACTAATTTGTCTGCAACACATTAAAGTAACTAAGGCATAAATTTTAAATTGCTTACAGCGAGTGGTGCAATAGTAATACCGAAGGTCCTGTGTCTGAGTTTTGCTTGGTCTTTGATTCGCTAAATTTACCACTGATTATAGCTGAACTAAGCCATATGTCTAAGTGTATTAATAATATTTCCCAGGTGCAGATTAATTGCCATGGCGACTAATTACTCAGGTGGGCTTGCAAGATATCAGATAATACAAGACATTAGTAGGAACACAAAAAGGCATTTAGAGAATCTGAAATAGTATCAATAAAATATATACCTGACAAAAGCTCATAATAGCAGGTATGATAAACTATTAACACAGTTGATCAGATAAAAAAGGACAAAATTTAACGATAATTCCTTTCAATGAATGAAGATTGTTTTACTGTATCTAGGAAAATTTCATGATTTGTGGAGTTTTGCTTTAAATGATTTGAGTGCTTTATAACAGTGGTTTATATTTAAGGGAAGTCAGGATTTAACTGTGTTAGATAAAGAGTAAAGTAAAATTCATAAAATCACTTTTATACTACAAATACGTAAATTGAGTTTAAAACAGACCTATAAGCTTAATCCAGGACAAGCCAGTATTAGGTAAAAGTTTAGGACAGTATATACATTAAATGAAAATATAAATAAATCAACTTATTGGAAATATTAAATCCATAAATTGAACAATTTAAATAAATGTTTTCAATTTGCTAAATGTTGTTGAGAATGAATTTAAAAGAGGTTAAACTTCAGTAGCCTAAAGCCAGACCTAGTTAGGGTAAGCTGTAATGTATAGTGGATAGGGCCTGAACAAAGAAAGTAGTTCACCCCATGGGGTACACTGGGCACACAAAGAAGGGCATGGTTTAAGATGGGACTATGCACCCAGCTGGACGAGTGTGCCCTGAGCTGAGGCGACTTTCTTAAAACATGCCATACACATATTTAATCTAGTTAATATTAAGGGTCAGAAGAATTATATTATTATAATAAATGGTTTATCCAAAATATATGTTAAATTCAGGCACTTTCTTTTAAACTTATGACTTAATTTCTAAACTATCTACCACACATGCAGTGTTTTGCCAAGAGATTTAAACAATGTTTTAAAAACAAACAGAAGATATTTTCTGATTACTTCATCATGAGTATTTTAATCTTAGTGTTAAAGAGATCCCACAATTCTAGTAAACATGTTTTTTTCATCTCTCAAAGAAACTCAAGCTGGGCTCAGAGACAGAAAATCTAGGTCATGTAATGTCCTGCTAAGTGTGTTTCCCATTCAACTTTTCCCTCTCAAAATTTCTTTGTTACGCTTCAGCTGTTGAAGCTAAATTTAGAAACTTTTTTTAATAAGAAAACTTAATATTTATATGAGCAAAATAAAAGCTGTTTATCCCATCAGTATATAATCTAGAGTTATCTTGAGCAGACAGACCAAGAAAATTACATAATAACAAAGAAACGGCCCTGAGAATTTGATCTACACTGTACAACAAAATCAAAACAAATACAGTCAATATTGGACATCCTTGTAAATTGATCAGAAATCATAAAAATTGCTACATGGTATTTAATAGTAAAATTTAAGTCAGAAACTTAGAAATATGAGTCTTACCTCCTATGACCATTTTCACTTCTTTGTCAATATTCTAACACAACACAAAAAGCTTGAAGCGGTTTAATAAGTCTGGAAACTGTCCCAGCGTAATGACAACAAGAAATTGTGATTTGCTGACTTCCGATATCCAAAACAAAATGGGTCGAGTGCGACTCAAAACAGTAGACAGATCTGCAAACGTTGTTGTTGTAAAGTTCTGTGGCAAGATTTCCCTTTGATAAAATTCACTTAGTTGTTGATGTTTTTTTTTCTTCTTCACTTCGAATGTTCCAAGAACTCAAAAAAAACACACACACAGTGAAATGACTACAGTGTATACACTTTTACAACACGGCACATGACAACATACACTAGGTCGAATACGGCCTAGCTTCTCTAACGAAGAATAGAAGAATGACTAAATTTATGGCCCTGGCAAAGGCTTTATACAACCAAGGACTCAATATCTTGCTTCTGTTTGGTTGAGAGATGGAGAAGGCCTCTGAGGGGGGTAACCGGGAGCCAATGTGCTTCTGGTTGTAATTTGTAAACAATGCGGCTCCACAGGGTGAGGCATGTGTGAATATGTAATCAGCTTAGCTAAGGCAGATGAGGGTGCCAAGAGGGGGGATCACAGGGTTTAATTTACTTTTACACAGCATGAGATTTTCTGGCAGCTTTTGACCAATTAATGTCATTTTTCAAGGGCAGTTTTGTGCTACAAACAAAATAGAGCCTACCTTAAAAATTTGCCCTTTCATATAAGCTACATGTAGTATTGAAGGAAAGTCTGAGAAAAAGGGATACTGATTTCACGTGAAAACATAAAAAAATATCAAGTTCATAAACTGTTTTATGTTTTGAGGATTACAGTTTTGTAAAGCCACTAATGGATAGTGGAATAATAAGCCATACATTTTTTTTCAAATTACATTTATGGTTCCTGTAAGTCAACCAAAATTTGCACCATTATCCCAAAGGCTAAGAGTTCATAGAAAATGATTGATGGAATAAGGAAAATCTGTGTTTTTTATTTTTGGAGGGCCAAAGTTTGTAAATAATGGAATTCCATTTTAGTTCCTGTAAGAGGGCCAAAATTTGTACCTTTATCCTAAATTCTGATAAGACGGTTATTGTTGGAATAAGGAAAATCCACGCACTTTGTGTTGGCAAAAATTGTTAAAAAAGTAATCGAAAATTAGACAACAAGGACAAATATTGATTCATTTCAGACACTCTGGGCGTACGTTTCTTCAAAACACTACTTTAAGACATTCTTTAGACTAGTAACACTAAAAAAACTTATATTTTGTACTTCATGAGAAAATACAGTATTTCAAAAATTTATTTTAATGGAAAACAAAGAAAAAAAAACTATAATTTAAATCCATACCATCTTTTTTTTCATATGGGTTGTGATTTATTTTAACAACTTATGATTGGGTATAAAGGCCTAAATGATATACCTTTTTTTAACACAAGAAGAAACTTATCTCCATGGTTATTTTAGACAAGAAGATTTTCCAGGTGTTCGTGAGTTTTAGTGTTCAAAAATATATATATCTATAAATTTTTTAATTTATTATCTTTGTTTCAGAAAAAATATTTTTAGATCAAGAAACAAAGAGGAATGGGGTGAAGGGGGAGGGGTGGGGGTGGGTCAATGGTGGATATTTTTGAACCAAACAGATAAGTCAGTTTCTTGTCTATCAACAGAATCCCAAACTGTCAATCACTACAGGAGATTAGACATTGAGGCTCTGTAGGAGAGGGTGCTGGATATTGTACTGTAATTAAACTGAGGCTCCATAGGAGGGTGCCACTGTATTGAACTATAATCAGTGGAGGCTCCCTAGGAGAGGGTGCTGGATATTGTACTGTAATTAAACTGAGGCTCCACAGGAGGGTGCCACTGTATTGAACTATAATCAGACTGATGGCTGCTGTTTAATTGGGCTAGCCCTAAACTGCCACCTGTCTGAATGTGTTAATTCGCAGTTTATGGACAAAGGGACGTGTTCTGTTCACAGATCATGTAACATCATAGCTGACAATGAATATATCATATTACGGGAGACAGTTATTAAGAGTGCAATATCTGAAACGCATCTGCTTCTAATTGCTACATGTAATTAACATTCATTGATCAATGTTTTACGCCACACTCAAGATTATTTCTTTTACATGAACTACATGTATGTAATATTATCACTGACAAAGAATTTACTAGGCCTCAATTATGTGTAACAGTATCTCAGAGTGCAATATCACAAATGGTAGGGGTACATACCCTATATGAAACATCAAAATCATTGATTGACCTTTTTGACAACACTCATTTTTTTCTTTTCCATGAAGTATGTAATATTATCACTGACGAGAATATATTAGGCCTCTATTACATGTAACAGGATCTCAGAGTGAAATATCACAAATGGTACGGGTACATAGCCTACATGAAACATTCGCTTCCACTTGTTATTTAAATTCATTGACATTTTACACAACACTCACAATTATTTCTTTTCCATGAAGTATGTAATAAGATCACTGATAATGAACATATTAGCCCTCTATTATGTGTAATAGTATCTGAGAGTGTGATATCACAAATGGTAGGGGTACATACCTATACTTGCTATTAAAATTTATTGATTGGCGTTTTAAACAACACTCAAGATTACTATTTTTACATGAACTACATGTATGAAATATTATCACTGACAAAGAATAGGCCTCTATTATGTGTAACAGTATCTGAGAGTGTGATATCCCAAATGGTAGGGGTACATACCTATACTTGCTATTAAAATTCATTGATTGACGTTTTACACAACACTCAAGATTACTATTTTAACATGAACTACATGTATGAAATATTATCACTGACAAAGAATAGGCCTCTATTATGTGTAACAGTATCTGAGAGTGTGATATCCCAAATGGTAGGGGTACATACCTATACTTGCTATTAAAATTCATTGATTGACGTTTTACACAACACTAAAGATTATTTTCTTTTACATGAATGTGATGTAATATGATCTTTAAAAATAATTTACTAGGCCTCTGTTATGTGTAACAGTATATGAGAGTGTGATATCACAAATGGTAGGGGTACATACATGTACCTTTATGAAACATCCGCTTCAACTTGCTATTTAAATTCATTGATTGACGATTAATACAACACTCAAGATTATTTCTAATTTTGAATGTAATCACTGATAAATCCTATTAGCCTTCTAAATGGTAGGGGTAACATACCTATAGGCTTACTTGGTGTTTAAATTCATTGATTGACATTTTACGCCAGTCATAATTATTTCTCAAAGATGAAGGCGTAGTGTAGTTAAGAGGGAAAGTAAAAAAAGCACTTTGCCAGGAGGAAACTCCTGACCTTTGCCAATAACTGGAAACCTATATCACATTGGGCAGTCGAGTGAAAAATCATACTCAAGATGAATAACTAAAAATATTATAAATACATGACTTCAAATATAATAGATCGATAAAAAATACTATATTGCTAATCCAACCACGAAGAGAATATCATATGATATTGATAAGGAAAATTTTACGTTGAAATTTAGAAATGATATAACTGTTTACAACTTGGATTCTCATCGTGGGGTAAAAGATTGCTTGATATAGGCTGACCACAAACAGAATATCATACATGTACATGTATGTTATTGCTAAGAAAAATTCAACTTGTCTATCTCTTTGCAACTTAGGATTCCTATCAAGGGGTAAAAGACCTCTTTTTTTCTGATTTATAAAGTAACAATGGATTTATGTGAAAGTAGAGTTATTAATTCCTGCTTTCTCAATAAAATTGAAACACATTGAAATTGAGAGACTGTCACTCTGTTGACTGGGCCACCGATTGATTGATTGATTAGGGCTTAACATCACACTTAACAGCTAAGGTTAATTGGCGACAAAAGTACCAACCGACCAAAAGATCTTACCCACCCCCATACAACCTAAATTTTAACATTAAAACCTCCACAGACCATATGAACGTCAGGATGGCTAATGTATTTGGCATACTTAATTTTCCTAGAAGCCTTCGATTTGGGAGGAAGCCAGACTTTGTGCCCAGAGGAAACACCCAACCATTCAACGGTAAATGCGAACGTTCTAATTTGGGGGATCAAGTGAAAGCTTAGTCAGATTTAAATTTAGTTTAATTTTCAGAAACTGAGTAGGCTACCGGTAATAAAAAATAATATTTTGAAGAATATATTAACAATTATTGATCTGTAATTTAAAAAAAAACGGAAGAAATTGAATCAGACAATATAATATGCATTAATCACATTGAAATCATAAGCACAAAAAGAGTTGTGAAATTAAAAAGATTTTCTTATAATACGACCAAGGAATTCAAACAAATGAAAATACTCAAAATAAACTGAAATGAACCAAAAAAAAACTCATTGTACATGTAGATATAAAACACATTTTAAATTTTTATCGTGGAAAATAAATACAAATCATAAATTTAATAAGGCTAAAAACGGCTACGTTTGAAAGATAATGAAGGAACAAAAAGTTTAGCAGAAAACAAAGGAGAAGGGTAACAAGGGAGAGAATTATCACTTACCACACCCTTTTGTGAAAGATAAAAACAAAGAACAGAGGATAAGTTGACAGGTGAAAAAGTCTTGATTAGGCAGGTAAATCACAGGTAAGTTTGATCACAGGACAGGTCAGATGTCATTGTACTGACAACACCGGGGGACGAGGGGGGGGGGGGGGTGCAAGGGTAAACTGGAAGGTGACCACTTACATAAAAAATGGCTAGCAGCGACTTAAGCTTGAATTGCCAATGCTTCGATTAAAATGTAAAAACTTTGTTCAAAGTTAGCCTTGTTTTAATCAAATTGATTGATAGATTGATTGACAGTTGTTGTCTTACGCAACACTCAAGATAATTTCACCAGTGCTGCCAGGTTTAAGGAGTTAGTGCATGCCCAGGTTATTTCACTTATGCGGCAGTGTTCCTAACTTTTTTTTTGATAACACCAAAATTAAAACACATAGTTGATTTCTATTACAACTTGCCCGCAAATTTGGTTCAACCTTCAAATAATGAATTAAAAACGATCAATAATTTACACTCATAAAGTCTAATAGGGCCTGCATATTAAGTCTATGTGGAAGAGTTGCAAGGTACTCTACCAAGATAGGGGTTTCTTGCCCCAATAGACCTGGCAATGCCGCCATATAACTAAAATAATCTCAAGTGCGGCATAAAACATTAATCAATCTAATAAGAAGTAACAGCTATTTGGATGCCATGCAACATTCAGATTTAATACAACATTTAGATGCAATGCAACATTTAGATGCAATGCAACATTTAGATTTAATACAACATTTAGATTCCATGCAACATTTAGATGCCATGCAACATTTAGATGCAATGCAACATTTAGATGTAATACAACATTTAGATTTAATACAACATTTAGATTCCATGCAACATTTAGATGCCATGCAACATTTAGATGCAATGCAACATTTAGATGTAATACAACATTGGCAATTTAAATATTACAACATAATACTTGATTGTGATGAAGAGTTTGATGCAATGTGGTATTTGGATGCAACAATCAGCATAACATTCTTTTATTATAATGCACATGTTGGTACCCAGTAGGTGTACAAAACACAAGACACATTTTTGAAAAATGGCATTTTTTAAGGAGATATGGTGGCTTTTCCAAGTTTAGAGAAGGAACTGGGTTAATTGCCCGAGGGAAACCCCCGAGCCTCCTGCTAGTACTTGGCAACTCTTCCACATATGGCGACAGAGTGAAAAATCCAGCTAAAAATTTGTGAATTTTTAATTTGGTCTGATTGTGATTGGAACCTGCGCCACATCGATGGAAGGTCTGTGTATGACTGAGGGACCAGCACTCTAACCCCCGACCACTGATGCCCCCTTTTTAACAGAAGATACATGTATACAGTAAATTATTGAATTAGAAAATTAACTAAATTTACTAATTCAGTAATTTCCCTGATGATGATTGCAACTTGACTGACTTCATCATATATACAGTAAAACCACCGTATACTGAAAGGTCTATGGCATACTGACATTCATGAGGAGAGGTTACAAGATTTACACTGGAAGATCCTGTGGCCTGTCTTAACAGACATATGTAACTTATTAATTCCCAATAAAACCCTGGGAGCACAAATTAAGGTATTTCCATACTAATTAGAAACTCCAGGGTTCTTCAGAGGCTCCATTGGGTAGGCCTAAGTTTGACTCGGTGTCCATCATTTTAGTCCCGCCATTTTCTATTCAGTAAACATTCTGTACTTTGTTATATTTATGAACCCTAAAACACACGTGCACAGGGAAAATCTTCTTGTCTAAAACTCTGTTTATTCAAACAAAACAATACTCGTGTCCAAAATCATTCTTGCAATGATTCTAATAATCTAAAACAACAACAACAAGCCTTGGGCACCACAAAATATGAACAAAACTTGACAAAGATAATAATGATGGACTTAAATTTGTGATTAACTGCACAGTAGAAGATACATGCAAGTAGCCTATTATGGGACCATAAAAAGATTTTAGTTCAAAACAATAATTTCAAAACTATTAAACTTCTAAAGTATTAGATTAAATTATAAGTCAATATATTAAACTATGAGTAAATATATTAAATTATAAGTCAATACATTAAATTATGAGTCAAAGTATTACATTAGAAGTCATAATATTAAATTAGAAAATAGATATTCAATTTGATGCCAAAACGTTAAATTAGAGCCCTAAATTTTAAAATTGAAGGCAAAATATTAAATTTTGAACCTAAAACATAATATACTATTAGTCAAATTTCAAAACTAGAAGCCACAAATATTGAATTTGAAGCCAGAATATTTAATTTTGAGTCAAAATACTAAATTAAAAGCCAAAGTATAAGACCAATTTTATTCCAGAGAATTCACTTTAAAATCAAAATCTTAAATTCGAAAGGTGTTCAGTGCCAACTTTCAATAGTTTAATTGCAAGCTTCTCAGTTACACGTGAATAAAAAAACATGAATCTTTATTTAATACATCATTATGTTTTAACACAATTTAAACTTAAAAGTTCTACTGGCAGTGAGGTTTGAAGCCATACGTTGCCATAATTGATTGCAAAAAGGTGAAGAATTACTTATGGATAAGAACTGCTTGGTTTATTAGGTACCAACGTTTCCATGTAGTTCTTACATCGTTATCAAAGTCAATGTAAGATTGATTCATGTTTTACGCCGCGCTCAAGATTATGTTACTTATTTGGCAGCTATGCCAGGTTTAGTTGGCCAGGAAACTGGAATCATTGCCAAGATGAAACCCCCGACCTTCGGAGAGTACCTGGCAACTCATCAACATATAGCGATCTAATGAAATATCATGGGTTGTGGTTTATTATAACAACTTATGATTGGGTATAAACGTCTAAATGATATGCCCCTTTTTAACACAATAAAAAACTTGTCTCCGTGGTTATTTTAGACAAGAAGATTTTCCCTTTTCCTGAGTGTTATAGTGTTAGAACATAAACATATAACGATCTAGTAAAGACATCAGATTGAAATGAGCAAGACAAACAAAAACAAAAAAATAAAAGGAAATTGAAGAGTTTGTAAACAAGTGCTTAATAAGAATAACGTCAGCAAAAAACGTGAAAAATCTCCATGCTACGGAAACGACACAACAATAACATACAATTTATGAGAGGCAAAAATGTCCAATTAACAAGAAGATCAAAACAAAAACATGTTACGTGCATGTAAGTTGCATTGTGGGTAATCACCTACCGTATTTCTGTAGCTCTGTAAATAAGAAAATAAAAAAGCAAACCGTTACCATGGAAACATATAAACCATTTACCAAAACAAAAGTAAAAGCTGTTTGGATAAGATTTCATATCATGCTTTAATTGTAAAATTTGAATTCAATATTAACAAAAATTTATTTCTGATAATTTAAGATTTGATAATTTTTAGCTTTGATTGAGTTCATGATTTATTCAGCTGAATGGATACTGACTCCTAAAAACCATGAAGATATGGTTAAATGTAAAAATTTTCAGATATTTTTTCGAAAATATTCAATACTGACACTATTTAAAACTCAAATGAAAGAAATGTTAAAATGAATCCTTTAAAAAAGTAGCTTAAAATAAAAACACAACCACAAAATAAGCCTGCCTACCCTCCTTCACCCCCAATCAAAAAATTAAAAACCAAAACTTAAATTTCATTCCGTTACAATGCAGCATGAATTCTTTCCCCTTCTTGAGCCAAGGTTAAATTTTCCATAGCCATTCTGTGTTTTAAAAGTTGGTAGATTATGGTTGATTGATTGATTGATTGATTGATTGTTTGGTGTCTTACGCCACGCTCAAGAACTTATATGGCGGCATTGCCAGTTTTATTGTGGGGGGGAAACCGGGCTCTATGCCCGGAGGAAACCCACGACCTGCCGATGGTAACTGGCAACCATCAAGTAGGTCGTTCGAGTGGAAACCCAGTCAGAAAGGTAGATTATGGTAGTATAAACCATAAATCAAACAGCGACCAAACAGTTGTCTTTCCTTCCCTTATAGCCTTAGCCAATCAGTACTCGTTAAAAAAAAAAAGGTCAATGTGTATACATGCATTGACAGTCAGCATTTCTTCATTTCTGAGCTTGTGGAAGTGTTGGTCATTTTGATTAGATGGGAGAAGTTTTACACACAGCCTATCAAAAGACTCCAGAAACACTGTTCTTTCGGACAAATTAGAGAAAAACTGAACGGTCACTTCTACCTTTAGAGCCTGGCTTGTTCTTCTCTAATACAGAAAAATTCAGGTGTGGCAATCCGTGTCCTATCAAAATTGATTCTTACGTTCATTTATTTTCTGGGAATATACCTTATACGAGTAAGAATCCCTAATCAAAATGATTAATTCCTCAGAAAAGAAAAGCCTGATTTCTATCTAGGGGATTTTCTTTTTCTTCATCATTTCCATTGCTAAGCTCCTGTGTAATACAATGTGTTGACAGGTGTAAAAAAACCTTATCCATAATCTACCTGGATACAGGGTCAAAGTTCATCACACACGAGGGCATTATTGATCAGATATTGGCCCTTACGGTTGTCCATTATTCATTTACAGCATGGTTGCAATATGGTCAAAACAGTGACGTGGTAATCTGTGAAAAAAAATCTATCACCTGTTTTCACGCTTTACTTCTTAAGCAGTAGAACAATTTTACTGATAAGACGGACACGGGTTTCCTCCAAACAATCGTGAATAATACATAAGTGTACCATGTTAAACTTATTCCTCATATCTATGAACACTGAAACGCACAGAGAAAATCGTTTTTCTAAAATATGGGGACAAGTTTGTAACTGTGTTAAAAAAGAAGTAGGCCTATATCATTTAGACCTTAAGGATTGATTGATATTTAACGCAACACTCAAGATTATTTCGCTTATATGGCGGCCTTGCCAGTTTTATTGTTGGAGGAAACTGGACCATATGCGCCTACGTTAGAATGTGACGCTCAGTTCTGACGTGGTAAAACAAAAACGTCAATTGAGCTGAGGATGTCATAAAACAAATTCTACATCTACAGGGATCAAGTAAAACACTATTTAGAATTCTCATTTTTTCTTCCTAGTATGTTTCACCCTTCAAACTGTTTGTGGAAGGCTTATCTAGCCCGTTCCTCTACCCTTTAAATGACTAGGCCACACAGGTACCCTGCTTAAACCTCATAACTCATTGGTCAAAAAGGCTTTTTCCATCGTATAGATCCATTCCGTAATCAGCTGGGTTTTTTTTGCATTTTATAGATCCATTTTGTAATTCCATTTTCAGCCAATGTCTTTTCTTAAAATGTTTTTAGTTTGCTGTTAGACATGGAAATTGATTAGCCAAACAAAAGTAATTCTTTCCTTTATTGATTTGTTGAGTCTTGTGGCACTAATGTTATCTGTGAAGTTCCTTGTCTAATCAGACAGGTGGAAAACTGGGCAGGTAGAAATCTGAGAGTGTTCCATTATCTACCTGAATCAGGGTCAAAGTTCAGGGGGCTATATTGATCTAATATTGGCCCTCAGGGTTGTGTTCCATTCATTAAGGACTAGGGTACAATATGGTAAAAAATACAGACACATGAATACATCACTCAGCTGATACATTTACATTTATCTAATGAGTCTTCAAGTCCAAAGGATTCGTGTGACCAGAGAAATTGATTGATTGATTGTTTGGTGTTTTACGCCGAGCTCAAGATTATTTCACTTATAAGGTGGCGTTGCCAGTTTTATTGTGAGAGAAAACAGGGCTCTATGCCCAGACAAAACCCATGACCTTCAGGTGGTAACTGGCATCCTGGCCAGAAGGAAGAAATTAGCCTCTTTTGGGGCAAAGAAACCTGAAACCCTCTGTGTGCCGGCTTACAGCCACCCCCTTAAATGTATACACATTTCAACAATCTTAGAATGTTTCTTTAATGGACTTATTGTCTTCTTTTTAGACCTGACAGTGTTTGATTCCTTGCTTTAATGGGCATTTTATTTGTCAAAAACAGGAAGATCTAAGAAACAAACAAATGGAATTATTTTCAATTTAAGAGATAAATTTTATGTACAGGCTATGGTTTCTTCATAGTTCTTATAGAATTATAATAAGTTTTGTTTGAGGCTATTACGGGGAAATTCATTTGCAAAACAAAGCTAATTCTTTCTTTTATTGATTTTGTGTGTCTTGACACTAATTTCATCTTTGAAGTTCCTCATCAACACAAAGTGTGATCAGACAGGTGGAAAACTGGGCAGGTAGAAATCTGAATGTGCTCCATTATCTACCTGAATTCAGGGTCAAAGTTCAGGGGGCTATATTGATCTGATATTGGCCCTCAAGGGGGTGTTCCATTCATTAAGGACTGGGGTACAATATGGTAAAAAATACAGACACATGAATACATCACTCAGCTGATACATTTACATTTATCTAATGAGAGTTCATTTCCAAAGGATTCGGGGGCCTCCGTGGCTCAGTAGGTAGAGCGTTGGATGCTCAATCCGAACAGCCTTCCACCAATGGGTTACGGGTTTGATCCCACTCAGTCAAAAAAAAATTGAAAATTTTCTGACTGGGTTTTTACTTGAGCCACCTATGTGGGATGGTTGCCAGTTACCAACGAAATGTCGTGGGTTTCACAAAGCGGGGTAGCGTAAGTTTGTACGTAACTGTCATGGCCAGCCCTACTGTAGGGGTACGTTGCTATAAAAGCTACATAAAAATGTGATAAAATTAATGAAAATTTATCTCGTTTATTTAAATTTCCTTAATAACTTGATACCGAAACATCGTGATTACAATAAAGAAGAAGTTGCAATCCATAAAGAAGCCTTATGTTATTATCAACTCAACTTCTAAATGCCACTGAAACAAGAGATTAAATGTCCTTGAAGACCATATTTTTTGTTTGTATATGCCTTACAATGTATGAATTTTCCCTACTCCACCGTCGATCTTTAGGGTTTTATGAATCTCAAACACTCACATTGTCTTGATCAGAATTTATATGGAAAAATTAAACATTTCGGTAGCTCGTGCCACTTTTAAGTTCATAAATGTATATCCAAAGATGAAAGATTTAGATTTTATTGAAAAAAAAGGTGCCCAAATCATTCCACTTTTTCACCACCTTTTGGCTTGGACCGGTATCTACCCTCAAAGGTCATAGACTGATCCAGAGACATTTTGATACCTGTATACAGGTATGGGCGCCCAAACTCACAAGCTAAAAATCCGCCCAAATTCTTAAAACCAACAGATTTTAGCGTCAAAATAGCATTTAATGTTGAATTTTGGGCCAGAGATGTTGTTTTTGTCTTATTGTTGGAACATTTTGAACCGAAATGGTATGCCCAAATTTTCCCTGGATCAGTCCCTGAAGGTTCTGCCCAGCAAAGGTCATACCTTTGAGCCCAGACCACAATGTGACCCTACCTGGCTAGGTGTTCACCAGTTTGTGCTCTGACCATTGTATTAGCTACCACCTGTCCTATAGTAATTAGACCATACCTGTAGTTCTTTGATCCCACTAACTACAACTTATTAGTACCTGGGAACACCTGCTTTCTCATTAGTACTTTTACCTGAAGCAGCCAGCTTCTTATTAAGCCCATCTAGTGCAGTGATTATGTAAGTTAAATGTACCACATGTAGTTCTAATGGAGCTTCTTGTAGGAATGACTTTTCGATAACCTGGCATACAAAAGGGGTACTTTTTTCGGTTCTATCAATAAAGTCAAAGTAAAAAAAAAATCACTATTTACGGATGAACTTTCCTTGGTATAACCAAAAAAAACTTGTCATACATGAAAAGCTGTCTAGCATGGCGGATTACAGATGTACAGAAAAACCATTTCGGGGAGAAAAAAACGTCTTGCACAGCGTATACACCAGATAACATAAATCAGCCTATTGAGGGAGGTTTTACCAAGGCTTACTTGTAGAGTGATTATACAACTTATATAGTCCAGTAACAACCAGCATCATATTAATTCTAACTTGATTGTGTATAACTTTTATCAACGCTACTCAGATCAGTACAAAGATTAAGCGAGTTACAAAAGGTGCAAGGTGATTTATTGATGTTTTACGCCACACTCAAGATTATTTAATTTATTTGGTAGTGTTGCAAGGTTTAGTAGAGGAGGAACCCAGACTCTTTGCCTTCAGCGAGTACTAGGCAACTCTTTCGCATAAGGCGATCAAGCGAAAAATCCACTCAGAAATTTTTCTAATTTTTATCAGTGTCATTTGAACCTGTGTCACATAAGCCCACATCAACCGAAGGCCTGTGTCAGGCTAAAGGACAGCCACCGAGACCCTCAATAAGAGTTTCAGAAAATTCTACTGACTAAGGCCAAGCTCCTGTCAGTCATTAACCTAATGAAATATCATGGGTTTTAGATTATTACAACAACTTATGATGGGGTATAAAGGTCTAAATGATATACCACGTTTTAACACAATAAGAAACTTGTCTCCATGGTTATTTTAGACAAGAATATCTTCCCTGTGCCTTGTGTTTTAGTGTTCTTAAATATATATTACATTGTACAACAACTTATGATTGGGTATTAAGGTCTACATGATATACCCCTTTTAACACAATTAGAAACTTGTCTCCACGGTTAATTTAGACAAGATTTTCCCTATGCCCGTGCGTTTTAGTGTTCATAAATTAAAGTTTGATTGGTTGTTTGTTGTTTTACGCAGGCCTCAAAATTATTTCACTTATATAAATAAAAGTTTGAAATACAGTTCTCTTGATAACAGTTACAGCTACATGTTGATTGGCCTACCATTCAACAGCAAGGTTTCATTATCAATCCTTGCATTTGTTATTATGAAAATTGTTGGTTTCAGGAGCTCTAATCAGCAAGACTTTATCAGGACTACCTAATTTTAACGTCAACAAGGTACAAATTATGACCACATGCAGTTCCGATTTCATATGCAGCTTCCTTATGTCACTACGGATATCACATTCTCATTTGTGTTATTACATGTATCATATATCAAATAACTCGCGAATGAAAACCAATGGCCTTCAGAGGGTATTAGGTGACCTTTCACATAGAAACATCAAATGAAAATTTACTCGGAAATTGTTTAAATTTTCTTTGAACTGAGAGGGATAGGAATCAGTAACCTATTGATGGATTGATTGATTGATGATTTACGGCAAGATTATTTCACTTATATGGACGGTGGTGTTGTCAGATATAGTAGGGAAGGACTCTTTACAGACTCATAAATTTTTCAATGTGGGATAAGAGCCTGTGACACATCGATGGAAGGCCTTGCTCTTCTAAAGCCACTGAGTCCCCCTCCCTCCCGAGTCCCGCTTCCTCCCTAACTAATTATCTGGTACAGGTGAATACAAAAAAAAATTACATTTTTTTTATCTATTTTAAAGAAAACATCCAACACCAACAGAATTCAAATATATTTAAGTTTTTCGTAAATAATTAAGTCCATCTTTTTATGAAATTGACCGAAAAACCAAACAATATTGGTTCAAATGTGTGGGTCTGTGATTAAGTGTTTTAGAAAAAAGAACCAAAACAGAAAATTTGCCACAAAATCCGCCTCCGAAGTTGTGAATTACTTGATTATCTAAGACAGGTGGTAATTAACAGCTCTATCAATTGATGAGGTACCAATTCTCACCTGAAGGCAGGTGCTTGAAATAAATACCTTACATGAAGAATTAATTACCACATTTTTCTGGGTAAATAATAATTGTTATTACCTGGTGGTTACCGGTTCTCATACATACCGTATTTCTTCTAAAGCTTCAGTTCTAATGGCCGAAATTTTCCATAAAGTCAGACAAAAACAGAGATGTGAAGTTGTATTTAAGGATAACCATTTTCACACACTTCATCGACAGGTCATATTGCCGTAAGTTCCCCCTAATGTGCAAATTTGTCTGGTCACATTTAGCATATTTTTTTCCTAATGGCTGAATCCTTATGAGGTAAAAAGGGGCCGAATCTTTAGAAGAAATATGGTAATAATATATATTATTCATATATAAAAAATATTTTCCTGTTCATGTAAAATTTCATTCAGCTTAGTACGAGGAGAATATTTAAAGGACCACTTGTCACCATAGCTGTTTGACATTTGCTAAGTAAACAAATCTAAATAAGCTAACTACAACCAAAACCCCTAAAATTAAACACAGGACACAGAAAACATGTCCAGTAAGGTTTAGAATGGGGTTCGATTACAACAGCAACAATCAGTGTATGTTAACTTAAGCAGTGGTTACCCTCATTTCAGGCCTTTTTGTCTGTTGTTTACACTCTAAAATTTATAGACAAGCTTTTCAAATTCACTCTGTGTTTCTCAGATAAAGTATGTAAAATTATACTGTGCCGTTAGATCGCTCACACTACTCAAAACTTTAGGGTGCTCGGGTGTATGTTCTGGTTCGAAGTTTGCTTACATACCTGATAAATGTATTTTTCAATTTCAAATTAAAAATATTAAATGCCACAAAAAGAAGAGTTCCTAACTTATTCTGTCTGCGAAAAATACAGAAAACTGTCTACTGATTTTTATGGAAGTAGTCCGCATTCTTGTGCCGGGTCTGACCTAAATTTGATTAAACTTCTTTATTATTTTTGCTAAACGAGGACAAAACGATATTTCCACATGCAGACCCAATTTTAAAAACATAACCGAATAATTCATTGTCAAGCAGAAATTAAAAGTAATAACATTAGATATTATGTTGTTGTTGATGGAAAGTGGCTGTATTTTCAGCCATTTTGATTATTATTGTAAAACCAAGACAACTTCATTGATCGCGGAACCTTTACTAAATAGACAAGGCAACTTGGCCTTGTGCCAATTCTCAATGGATCAAGTGTGCCCGGCATGTGGGCTGCAAGCGTCTGGCACACGCCATCGTCATGGTTCAGAGACCACCACATTGTTTAGTCTATCTGACAATATACTTTACTGGTATATGATAGCTTAGAGCTTATCTGAAGTAAACTGTTTGGTTTGGTTTTTTTCCCCTTTGTATTCTTCGGAGACCAGATGTAGTGCTGTTTGTATAGCATACAAAATCGAAAGCTTTATTGTAGAGAATATTTCTGTTGCATTCAAGATGGTTTACTGTAGTTACATGTAAAATCTAAAAGCTTACCAACTTTAATTTTTAAGAATAAGATAAATTGGCCTTAACAGGTTTTGTACAAATTACAACAAAAGCAATGATAGGATATTTAAACTATAGAGATGAAAGCTTTGTTACAGGGAGTAAGCGGTTACATCTAATTTTCAGAAAGTTGGCTTTTATTTTGACAGTTAAACAAAATGGAAAGATATTTAATGGCAAAGGTGTAAAATTAAGCTAACTGATCAAAATAGAAACGATTGATTGATTGATATTTTTTATTGGTAAAAAGGCGGGGTTGCCAGGTTTAGTGGGAGAGGAAACCGAGCTCATTGCCAGGAAGAAACCCCCGACCTTCTGCGAGTACCTGGCAACTCTTCCACATATGGCAAATTAATTTTCCCATATGAATGGGGTCTTTTTTTTCAGAAAAATACAGAATAATTTCCTAATTCTATTTCAACAAACAGTGTCAGAAATTTGGCAGCTTTTGCCATTTTAAAAAAGACAAAAACAATGGTTTAAACTCGTTAAAAATTGCACAAAATCCTGCGAGAATTTAATATTGGTTAGCAGGTGCAATAAGTGTGATGTAATTTTACGTCCCATGAGCACATTCAAAAGCAGAAATGCAATTTCATAGACATGTGTCGAAGTCGTTCAGGCAAGTGTAGATTGCATGCAATAATTGCATTTTATGACACACTAAAAACGATTTCACTTGTGCCAGGCATTTTAGAGTAGAAAGCGAGCTGCAAATGTAGACGATTGATTGATTAATGTTTTACACCACAATCAAGATTATGAAGTGGGATGGTAACCCAAAGTCGTGAGTTTGATTCTCTTCCTACCCCAGAATTTTTTCTAGGTCAATCAATGTTGGTTATTTACTAATTTAATCCAGATAATCTCTATTCAAAGGCCTTGTTCTATAGAGATTGCGTCTCCTGTCAACACAGGCTGTCCAATGATGATTCGCGGGATTGAATCACGCTTATTTCCAAGAAAGAATAAAAATTAAATTCTCTGGGTGGGTTTTTACTGAATCGCTCTATGTGAAAGGTTTATCTGGTATTTAGCCCAAGGCTGGTTGTTTCAGTCAGGTAAAGAGCCAGATTTCTTCCTCCACTTAACCTTGAGAAAACATGTGAACTTCCAATGGTTCCTCGGTGAAAATTGACTTGACATGAAAACGGTGTTAGTATCTACATGTACACCGAAATGTCATCAGAAATAAACAAAGAAGTTTGTTCTCAATACCAACCCTGACGGTATTTTTTGTCCTGGGCGAAATCGCTAAAACTATTTCGGACCAGATTAAGGTCACAGATTTTAAGATTGAACTTGACCAGCTTGGTAACGGCATGACCAAATTAGAGGATTCTGACTGCCTCAAGCACTGAGACAGCTGAGTCTGTCAGAGAAGTCCATTATCAGTGAAGCGGAAACAAGATCAAGACCAGTCAAGCGGAACAAAAGACTCCTGAGACCCAAAGCATTGTCTTCAAGTTTTAAGGCCATAAAGTTGCCAGTAAAGAATAAACCTACGGACATTATTGCTAAGTATGGAAGCTTTGTACTGGTTCAAACCAAATTAACGCTAATTCGGTATGAAATAAATCAAAAACAGACAAATTTAATATTATAAATTAATGCTTTTGGTAACAAAAGGATGTCTTGCATTGTGTGTTTCAAAGTGATTTTATTGAGGTTTTTTATTATTAGTTTTTGTCAAATATATTAAAGTTTTTCGTAAATAATTAAGTCTATCTTTATGAAATTGGCCGACAACAAAAAAAGTTAAACTGTTTAGACAAAAGATCGAAAACAAGAAAATTTTAAATTTTAAAAAGTCAATGCTTGGGGTAAATAAAGAAGTCTTATGAAATACAGTTGATCAGATATATTATATCAAAGTCACATGAGCTGCAAAATATAGGGAAAATTTTGATAAGACAAATAGCTGTCATTTTTTATAAATAAGAAAAGTACAAAATAACTGATATTAATCTTGCAGATGTACGTTTAGGTAGTTTCATAAGCAAAACCAAAAATAAACATACATATCCCAGTTATTTGTCTTTGTCTTATTATCGCACATGGTCAGTTCGCACAATTTCAGAGTTAAATTTCTTTTTCCATCTTCCCATCTATCATTAAAGTTTGTATCTGCATTCGTAAAATTTCAACAGCGCACAACAGCCTGGCTTCCCCTGAAGCTTCTTTGCTAAGTCTTCTTTGGGTTTCCATGGCAACTAGCCAGCGTAATTGCATCTCATTTTTTTCTCGAGATAACTTTAGAAGACGAAGCCTTTGTCCGGTCTATTGTTCACATTACAATAAAGGCATATGTTCGGTTAATAGGTTTTCCTCCTTGAGTGAAAAAAACAGATAATAGATTGATTCGTGTTTTACGTCACACACTTGAACATTTCTTTAATATGTCGCTAGTAACAGGTTTAGGGAGGGGGTGGCAGGGTTCTTTGCCTGGAGGAAACATCGACCTTCAACCAGTACCAACATGAACATGTGTCAAAGACCCTTCCATATATAGTGGTTGGTTTATAAACACTCAGAAAATTCTCAATTTTTGAGCCCTCGACCACTCAAAGGATTGATTGATTGATTGATTGATTGATGTTTTAAGCCGCACCCAAGCCCATCAAAGGAAAACTTGAGCGTGTGTGCAAGACTTGTTCTATTGTCTGGGGCAAAAAATTGAAAATGCAACCCTAATTATTTTAAAAGAGTTGCAGATTTAAACTCATTTCCAGCTATTAAATATCCAATACTACGGTAAAGACAGATTGATTGAATGATTGATTGATTGATTACACTTTTCTAAATTGTGTGTTAAGACTTTCAAATTAAAATTTTAAAACCACCAAAAATTTTTACGTGAAGATATACTATCCACTGCTTGGAAATTACTGATCCGTCAGTTTGTCCTCAAAATTCGCAATTGATTAAGTAGAAATGTTTTAATGATTATTAATTCTAAGACCATTTATGTTCACAATAGGTTAGTTATGTGGGACCCCTTTCTAGACCCTCCTAATGTCCCTGGTAACAAAAGCCTACCGTAAATCACGTAGAATTTAGACGATTTTGTTTCCAACTAAGGTCATGCGATAAGGGCGGCTGATGTTATTTCCCAGGGATTGGTGAACAAAGAATCGATTAGTGACACTAACGAGCTCACTGCAGGGTATCCATGCCTGTCGCTGGGTTGTGTTGATAGTCGCTTACCGGCCGGCTGAATGCACTCTTTTGTGTATTGTGAGTTATTAATTACAGATAAACATAAATTCAATAAAATCAAAATCCGAACCTTACTACATTTGGTTGGTTTTCTAAAATTGAATCCCGTTATAAAACTTAAAGAAAAAGAAAGAAAGTGGCTAAAAACTGACGCGTCAAACTCAACTGTGTGTATTATTGCCATATTGGTATCGGTCAAACCGTCATTTTCTCAGTGTTTTTATTCAGTTGGCCTCAGAAATGGTTACACAGTTGTTGATATCATTTTTACCTTGTATCTATACGTTCTTGTAAAACATCGGTAAATCCATGTTATTATAAGTCTGTTTTATAAGTTTGCCCTGGAAATGTACACGCGTTTCTGACGAGTTGAAGAAAGCCAGTTGGAATGTTCTATTGTCCTTCAAAAGGGGGGGAGAAAGTCCAAAGTTCAGGAGATCGGTATATTTTTTCTTCACCAGGCTTTGTTTGAATGTCACTTGGTATGAATTTCGCTATCGCCGCAGCGACATTAAAGTGACTTTGACAATACGGTATCTTTCGATTTAAATCTTAAAACAAAAAAATGAATATTTAATTATGGAGCTGTATCTTCTCTGATTTCGAAACTGTCAGTCGCATGGTTTCATCATACAACTATAGTCTATAACACATTACGGCCGTAGTGCTATGGTTTCATCGGATGCAGACTTAGTTTTAGCCTACAGACTACAGTATTTTTTCAGAGCAACGACTTGATCGAAATATGGCTTGTAATCTCCGTACAGACGACGGGGAAGTGAAACAAGAAACATTACTCATTGACATTAGCAGGAACCAAAAACATGATCAAGAATAAGAACTATTTGAGAATTTTACAGA
The DNA here is from genome assembly GCA_963971465.1 of Lepidochitona cinerea. NCBI lineage: Eukaryota > Metazoa > Mollusca > Polyplacophora > Chitonida > Tonicellidae > Lepidochitona > Lepidochitona cinerea. The sequence goes on from OZ020559.1 coordinate 11,553,327, forward strand.
TCAAATTCTTCGAAAACCGTTTTCGTTATTATTTGTAAGATCCAATAATGCAATATGTGATCTATTTAGTGACTCAACGTATGAACAAATGTATCGAGTCTCCGCCTTCGAACGATAGGCTACATGGGGCCAGTCAGTTTAATATGTGGATTTTGATTACAGCAAAACACTATAGATTGGTTGAAGGTCAGCTATTTGCTAAATCTTATTGGCTGTTTCGCTTAATGAAAATTCTCTGACAGTGAGTGACATTTACCACCCCGCCCATACTGGCAATAACCCTTTGTTGTATTAAACTGTTCCAATGATACACTACGGGTATCCGATCAGTTATCGTACAGAACCAATTAAGCGATTAAGCTTTCCCGCCGATGACAACATGCTTACGTATCGAGGCTTCTCCTTGCAAAATTTAAACCTTCAAATATAATTAAACTTTTTGTGGAGTTACATTTCTCCGCCGACCCAAGAATAGTCGACTTCGGCCGTGTCGGGGACTTTTCGAACACGAGAAATGACGTCACAACAGCTTCAACGTTGGATGTACGATAACTGGTTCCCGTCACTCTACAAAAACATGCAGACGAGTGGGTGAATGTTCGGTCCCTAAAACTTTATTTCAGAATTTTCAGAATTAAACTATTTCAACAAAAGTCGACTGAGCCCAGCTTCACTTCCGTGGAATTTCTTGTCAATGCAAACACTGATGTAAATTTTAGCATTGAAAAACCGGCAAAAGTGTACGATAACTGATCGGATACCCGTAGTGTCGGCAAGCGCTTTCTAAAAAAAATAAAAAATCTGCCATTAATTCCCATTATTCATGCATCGTAATTCATGGACCAGTTATAACTAAATAAGGACCAGTTATAACTAAATAAGGACCAGTTGTAACTAAATAAATACAAAAATAACGATGGTTTAAACACTTCACGGGAAACTGAACTGATAGATGGACGTGCCTACAGTAAACGTAAAGAATTGAACGGGGAATGGTGCTGACGAAACTGCTGTACAAAATATAGACCGGCGGAGATAAACACATTTTTATATGTGCACCTTGCTTTAATGATATAAATCAAAAAAATTTTAATTCAACATTTGGTGAAAAGGGGACAGTTAGTTTTGGGATGACATAAAAATACGACATGAACCAGCGAAATGTAAAAGAATAAGACCGCATAGAAGAAAACCATAGCATAAGTTTACCGTTGACAAGAACAACACATTCACTTCCGTAATGATTTATTTCCTTATTCCAAAAGCGAATTTCGGGAATCTTCGAATAGTTATTAGAGAAAATCTGGTCTTCAGTCCGCAGACAGCGCTTTGTTAGTACATCTATGGCGCACGCTGAGCCAAACAGCATGCCTACTTCCGCAAGTGATTAAGCTCTCAGCTGGCGCCCTCCTTTGAAGTAAGCCAGCCTTCTCGAAGTGTCGGATTTTAAGTTAAGAATTAGGTGTCGATGTTTTAAGTGATTTACGGTAATTGACTCCATTTAATTCAAGCATACTCCCCTCCCAATAGAGCCCCAGGCTAGAGAGCAACATAATTGATAACTCCGGTATAAAATCAATATATTTGCATTAAAAATTTCAAAGGCCATAAAGGGTGAGGAAAAACACAGGTAAATCTATATTTGAGAAACAAAGAAATGTACACCACGTACATGTACCAATGTTTGGATTTGAACAAGAAAAAAAACGAGAATAAATAAGCCCTGTATACCTGTCTTCTACTTAGGTTTTTCTGGGTGGAACCAACATTTTGACTTTGTATGGGGTTCAATCTCAGTCTGCCAATATTCTTGCCATATGTTAAGATGTGTAAGTATTGTCAATGTAATACAAAGTGTTCCAGAAAATTCTACTGACTAAGGCCAAGCTTCTGTCAGTCGTCAACCTAATGAAATATTATAGGTTCAGTTTATTATAACAATTTATGATGGGGTATAAAGGTTTAAATGATATACCTCTTTTTAACACAATTATAAACTTGTCTCCATGGTTATTTTAGACAATAAGATTTTCCCTGTGCCCGTGTGTTTTAGTATTCATAAATAAATAAGCAGCCCTTCTTATTAACAAAGTAGAAAATCTATATATGTTTTGATTAGAATTCAAGTCTGTGCAATAACACCAAAAAAAGAATATGTTGAATTCAAATTTTCAGGCATTTTAAGTCCCAAAATTACAAGTTTTCCAGACTTTTCAAGGTTTAAAACTACAATATTCCAGGCTTTTGAATGCACAAAAACGCTGTCTTACACCACAATTATCATCGCTTAGTTACTCATCGCCGTATGTGGAACAGTTGCCAGGTACTCGCCAAAGGTCAGGGTTTCCTCAAGGCAAAGAGCCCACTTTCCTGCTCCGACTTAACCTGGCAATATTGCCATATAAGTGAAAAAAATCAATCAATCTAAAAAAGTCATTTCCATTTGTGTCTATTGAAGAAATGCATTTCATACTGAAAATTGTACAAATCCCATGGATATTTTAGACAGAAGATTTTCCGTGTGTTTAGTGTTCATAAATATAAATCTCGATAAATAAACAAACAAAAAAAACTTAATTGTTCTTTAACATATGTTACATCCAGCATGACTCACAAAGTAAACAAAATGGATTTCAATTTAGTTGGTTGGAGAAAATCGAGATTTTAAATTAATCAATTTTAGTGGTAGTAATTTTTATGTAAGAAAATATTTGCTTAACCCAGAAAAATCCACCCAAACCGATACTCAATTGTGAACAAACAATGAGAATTTTTTTCTTTGTGCATTTCAAGCACTCTCCACCATTGGGCTGTTTTCCTATTTGGTTGTCAATGAATTCCTACAGGCAAGGAGAATAGTTTGACAAGTGAACAAAGGCCAGATGTGTCATCGATGAATAAAACGAAACAAAGGAATCTTAGAAAGCCTTCCAATATCATCACTGTAAAAAAATGGCACATTTTTTTCTGTCAGCTCTTCAGTCCCCAAGCATGGGTGCAGGAGTTTTTCTTAATGTAAATTTGAACAGTCCCCTTTGATATTATAATGGTGACAAAATGAGGACAGCATTGATTTTTTTCTGTAAATTGAGGACAGCCCCTAACAGCTGATGTCATGGCGATGGAAGGTTAGCAGGTGGCCAAATTCCAAATCACCATGGTAACGGACTAATTATTAATTCCACCACCAGGGAGCAGACATTCTAGAAAAAGGTGATGGATTTCATTCAACATCCAATGAAATTGCTTGACAGAAATTATAAGTATGACAGCTTTTCTTTGTGCCCAGTTAAAATCCACAACACTTCAGCTAAATGATTAACTCTCAAATGATACCATGCAAAATAATCCCCCCCTTTTAGGAGAGGCTCACTACCCTTAAAATCGAATACCTAAGTCAGAAACTCAATTTTAATGACAGTTTTGAAGGTGATTGATTGATCTTTTAGGCTGCACTCCAGATTATTTTACGTGTAAGGGTGCGTTGCCAGGTTTAGTAGGGGGAGGAAACTGGGCTCATTGCCCAGAGAAAACCTGACTACTTTTGACGAGTAGGCTACCTGGTAACTCTTCCGCATACGGTGACCGAGTGAGTTTTGAAAGTGAAGCAGTTGGCTTGTTTATAAATTTGAGTGATTAAACATAGCTTTGATCATTTTTTCACACCGCCGTATTAGAAAATAATCTTGAGCGAGGTGTAATACATCAATTACAACATTACTTCTCAAAGATATAATAAAAGACCCGGCTAACTACAACATCCTCAAATTTATTTTTAAAATTGCAGAATATTTTGTTAAATCTTAAAATAAAAAATATTTTGTTTGAGTTTGAAGCATGAATATTTTGTTGGATTTTAAAACATGAATATTTGATTGATTTTAAAATATGAATATAAAATTTAAATTTAAGTGAAAATAATATTTACATAAGCATTCTTTTGAAAGAAAAAAAATTCTCAATAAATTGTAAAATTTGTGTAATTGTTTCTTACATCATGATTTACTCCTCCGACCTCTATAACAAAAAGTAGGGAATACTATTAATTAATAACAATTTTTTTTTTGTTCGGGATTTTTTTTCTGTTGGATAACATTATCTCCTCCTATTATTCATGACACAATTACAATTATGTCCTAATTGATTCAAATCCATAAAAGGCAATTAAACATTCTTTGATGCAACCATCATTTTTCCATCCGCTGTGGCTTTGTTCAAAGGGAGTTAATTACGAGAGAGTATAAAGATATAATTATTTATCAGAGATTCTATTTCCTCATGTAATATAATGCACTCTTCGTTACCTTCCGGTTAATTAATTTAAATGTTAATAAGCCAAAAAAATAAAAATAAAAATTAATAACGAAGAAAATAAAATAAATCCACTCCTTGATAATGAAATACGCAAAAGTGGAAATATACAGATCTGAATCTGCATAAAGCTACAAATAAAATCAATAAAAAAGCTATGACAAAAAGAGGAAAAAATTAAGTTGAATTCAGGTAAATTTTTTGGTGAAAAAAGGGAAATATTTTATGTTAAATAAGAAAATGTACCACCCCGATGGCTGCACAGAAAGGTATAAATCAATAGCATTATCTGATGAGATAAATGTTTTTGGAAGGGAAATACTTATTCACCCAAAAGTAAAAATTGAGTTATAACATTTGACATTTTGACAAAGTATGATTGGTTGACGGATTGATTGATGCTTTATGCTGTGCTCAAGATTATTTCCTTTATAAGTTGATGTTACGAGGTTTAGTTGGGGACAAATTCAGGAAATATGCTTGCCTTCGACAGGTCCAACCTGGCAGCCGGTCCACATACAGCACCATTTGGGTAAAAGCTCTCTTAGAATGATAGAGCTATCGAGCAAAACCTCACACAGAATTTGTTAAAATTTTAACTTTTGACTAAATGGGATTCAGACCCATCAATAATTAAAAGGCCCTACAGGTACTACCTGAAAGATGGTTGACATACACCATTTGAATGAAAATTTAATTTTTACTTTTGACCGTATAAGGATTCAAACTCGCGACCCATCAATGAAAGGCTAAATGTGCCTCTACAGGTCCAACCTGGCAGATGGTCCACATACAGCACCATTTGGATGAAAACTCACTCAGAATTTTATTTAATTTTTACTTTTGACTGAATAAGGATTCAAACTCGCTACCCATCAATGAAAGGCCAATGGTGCATCTACAGGTCCAACCTGGCAGCTCGTCGACATATAGCACCATTTGAATGAAAATTCACTCAGAATTTTATTTAATTTTTACTTTTGACCGTATAAGGATTCAAACCCGCGACCCATCAATGAAAGGCTAAATATGCCTCTACAGGTCCAACCTGGCAGCTGGTCGACATATAGCACCATTTGGATGAAAACTCACTCAGAATTTTATTTAATGTTTACTTTTGACTGAATGGGATTCAGACCCATCAATAATTAAAAGGCCCTACCGAAATACTGTTGAGCAGGACGTAAAACCCCAATCACTCACTCACTCACTCACTAAAAGGCCCTACAGGTCCTCCCTGGCAGATGGTCCACATACAGCACCATTTGGATGAAAACTCACACAGAATTTTAAAAACAATTTACTTTTGGCTGATTAGGATTCAAACCCGCAACCCATCAATGGACGGCTAATTGTGCCGCAAGAGAGACAATCGCTCTACAAACTGAGCCGCAGAGGTTGCACAAAATATGAAGAACTAGGCCAGCAAAATACAGAACAATTCCTGTCTTTTGTTAATGATTTGAAAGGGACTCCGACTTCTAATAACAGTCCAGCTTGTAAAGGAAACTCAAGAATCTCTTAATTAAGAGCTTGCTAATTAAGCCTTTCTTTGCTGACAGTTCCTTGGACTAAAATTTCCTCTCCCGCCACGACATCACGGAAACCAGTTTGTCAAATAGACAAGGGTTATGACTGTCAGTTAAGGATGGTACAGGAAATGAAGGTCAGGTGATGATCAGAGAGACGTCTCCAAATAATTATTTACGATGCAAAAGTAGGGGGCTCCAGAGAGGGGGTGCAAATCTACCCCAAGCTGAGAAAGATTAAACTCTAACTGTATAGGAAATTAAAAGTTGCATTATATTTGCAGGGTGTCAGACTTTGCCAGGCACACAAAGATAAAACCTCAACTCTTGGAAACAAGGGTTGCAATATATTTCGGTGAGGGCGTGTCAGACTTTCAGAGCACATGAAGGTGAATTCCAAACCCTAGGTTACACAATACAGTTTCTATTCCCATTTGTGATAATGTTCATGTTTTAATTTATAGCTAATTACTTAGACCTTGTTACGGCTTTTCCTTTCCATTGTCAAATAGATCAACACAGGAGGCATCCTTGACAACCAAAAAAAGTTGACAGTGCATTTTGGTTTCGCGCTATACATGGGTATCATCATTTTGACAATTTGAAACACACATATTAATAGCCAAACTATAGCATTTTAAAAGTTCATTAAAAATTTAAAAAAATAAAACACAAAAAATCATCCACTGAAAGTTCAAAGTATGTACAGTAGATTTGCATTAGTTTTAATCCAATATTCAAACAACCAAAATCAAACCCTAAGTAAACTGAGATCAACTTCCATTGGTTGAAACACAGAAATTGGGACCTCTAGCAAATAAGAGTTGAAATCTATTTGGGTGAGAGGGGGGCGGGGGGCTGATTTTGCCAGAGAGAGGGTGCCCGGATGTTCGAAATTGCGAAGAAAAGACAAAATTCAAACTCCTTTCAGCTAATATTTTCAGATATTGTGTAATTTATAAACAAGCTTGAATGACATATTTGCTTTTTGATGGACTGAATTCTTATACAGCTAAAATCGTACTAAACAGTTAAGTTACACAGACCAAACCTAACAAATCACATCTTTTGATAGTTTAGTGTTCAACAGTTGAAAAATGATGGGTATTGGCAGGGAATCTTTTCTTTTGTTGCTTGTTGATATTTTTAAAGATAAAATGTTAAAATTAAAAAAAAAATGTTCACATTCGGCAAAAACATCACTGGTCAGCTTCTTTTTAGAGTCGACCAAAAAAAATCTAAATAAAAAAAAAAATTCTAATTAAATTAATTTGAAAAATAATGCAATTGTTACCTGCTCTACTTTCACTGTCGGCTGGTTTTACTTGAATTGGGCGGTTCATCTGCAATTAAAATAATACAATTTTTAAGTTGAATGACATTCTTAATCGTTAATACATGGTCAATCCTAAGGTAGATGAAAAAGACAGGGTCAAATATGCCCAAAAAGGTGGAAAAATCACAAGATCAGAAAATCTTGGTGACTGACCCTGAAACCAAAACACATTTTTATGTAAAAACTTGCATATGAAATGCAAATAGGGCCTGGGAGTTTCCCTAAAGATTTTGCCATATCCAGAGACAAAGGACGTTTTGACGACTTGTCAGTTCAATTGACATGTTTTTCATTCTACAGAAAAGTGTGTCACATTTGAACGATAAAGGCTCCCTGCTTGAGCAATGACAGCATCAGTGACAGAAATTTGTGGAATTCTCATGATACTCCCTCTATTTCTGAAAGCAACGCTTGATGGATTGATGTTTTATGCCGCACTCAAGATTATTTTATTTATATGGCGGCGTTGTCAGGTTTAGTGGGGGAGGAAACCGGGCTCATTGGCCGGAGGAAACCCCCGATCTTTGGCAAGTACCTGGCAACCCATCCAGATACGATCCAACCCTTGAAGGTGCAAAGACTTAATACAGTGAATCCATAGTACTAATGGTTTTAAGTTATCATAAATATTGAAGGGACATGCCCAAGGTCACCAAAACCCAAAATCATAAGTGTGGTACTCCACTGTTGTTTATATTATGATGAAGTTTCCAGATGGCCATTGGTGACATCCTAGTTTCCATGGCTTGCTGGATATGGATGGTTGATTGATTGATTGATTGATTGAGGTTTACCTAGCACTCACTTACAGAAATAAAGTGAGAATCCACTTTTAATGTGCTGAATATGGGAATTTTAGGACAGATAGAAAACTAAAGCAGCAGGGAAATTCCCAAAGTTACTCTTAAAATGCAACAAAAAAAATTGACGGGAAATCGACGTCATATTTTTCTACTAATCTAAAGGTCAACGAAAAACCACAGCAAACCTCCCCAGAATGTCTTTTTATAACAGATTATAAATTCGAAACCAACCATGTTTGTAACTTCCAAACCAATACAGTATGGGTAAATAAGACAGTTACATGTATAAATGTCATCATGGTTATTTTAGACAAGAATATTTTCCCTGTGTTCGTGTGTTTTAGTGTTCTTAAATATAAATGTGAAAAAATGTGCCTACTTCGCTCTGATCTTGAGTGCCGCGTTCAGAGTAAAGTTCTAAACAATCAATCAATCAATTGTTAAATAGGCACTTGAAGTTAACTTAAGACACATGTTGGGACAGACTTTTAGTCTTCTTTTATATACCGGTACTAAAAAAAAATGAAATTGTCTCTCAAACAAATGGCCTAATTAAAAAAAACATAGTCCGTTGCTAGGACAACAAAATCATAAACGGGTTGGAAATTGCATAAAACACAGCACACTCACAGAGCAATATTTAATATTGCATGCAGCCTGAAGCTTTGAGTATTGTGAAAGTGGTGCAAAATTTATAGACGACACGTCAACACGGAGAAGATAAAAAATCATCAGTCATAAAACGTGTCAGTTTTATAACGGAGGCATCTTGACTTGCTGTCATCAAATTCTCGCTAAAATGCCTTAGAGATAAACCCATAAAAGCTTCTTCTACTAAAGCAGCCGAGAAAGGTTTTACGACGACAACAACTGGGGATAAAACAAGCCGGCTGATTTTACACTACAACTGTCAGCACTATGTAAAAAGTGTATAAGAACAATTTCTAGGGAACTGTTGCATTGAAGATTTCTAGAACAAAGCACATTTCCATTTGGCATTTTTGCACTGAACTAGGTCTCCAATCAAGAAGCATGAGCTGCCAAATATATACAAAATTTTGTTCAAACAAATTTAGCTAATTGGTGGCTATTTTAAAATAAAACAAGAGCTTTCCGTTGATACCAATCTAGTACATATATCTTCAGGTACATTTAGGTAGCAACAAAAACTCTTAACAATGTACTCATGCATCTTGGCTATTTGCATTTTGTTTGTTATTTGCACATTTCTTCAGTTCGTAAGGGTTACTCACTTAACCAAAATTTTTTTTTATTTCAACATAAATACTTTTCTTTCACCATATTTTAAATGCTGAACTTCTCTTGACGATCAACTTCTGTCAACTTCTGAATGTCATTGAAAGATTTAGTACATTAAATAACTGCTCATTAAACTTGCTCAAATCAAAATTATTTAACTTGCAGGGTTGCATTGCCAGTTTAACTGACGAGGGAACCCAGGCTATGTGCCCAGTGGAAGTATGACCCTTATGATGGCCTCGCTTTACCATTCAACAAAGGATAATCAAGTGCTGTTAAGATTGATTGATTACTGTTTTACGACACACTCAAAACTATTTCTCTTCTGTGACTTCGTTGCCAGGTTCAGTCGCCTACGAAGGATTCCTTACTCGCAGGAACCCTCTGACCTTCGGTGAGTAGGCTACCTGGTAACTGTTTCGTAACGAGCAGGATCTAGGGCAAAAGTTTGGGCACCCATAGTACAGCTTGACAACACCCTCCCAGCGCCCATAAAGTCTGCATGTAGAAAACTCCTACTTCAAACCATCATTTCTAACTTTTATGATCCTAATATTTATATTCTAAATACTTTGCACAGCAGTTTTTATTGATATTCAATATATGGGGTTCAAAATAAGCCGAGATACGGCCCTGGACCCTGTTTCACAAAGCGGCGTAGCATAAGTTTTTACGTAACTTTCATAGCAACCCATACTGTAGAGATACGTTCCTATAAAAGTTACGCCAAAAAATACATCTACGCCGTTTCGTGAAACAGGCTCCTGATTATTTTAAAATGGCAAAAAAGGATTCCGGCAAGACTGAATGACAGTTTATTTAATACTCAGAGGAAAATGTGAACAAGACGAGCTCTCAGTTTGGTTTGGTTTTTAGCTTTTTTGGTCATAATAGCTCCAGGAAATCCTGTCTGAACGCTGGAATTGTCCCCTACTGGCATGTAATTCAAACTCAAAACACAGCACATTGTTTGAAGGACAGATATTGGAAGCCTTCTAAAGAAATTCCATGTAACCATGGCAACCAAAAAAATCCCTAAGGACTTTATCCAAGATGGACAAAGAGTCAACCTGGGTCTAAAAAAGTATGTATGCATTTGATACATTAATACTAAATATGTAGTAATAATAAAAACATGCTGTTTGGTCCTCTGAAATTAAAATGGCATGAGATGCCAAAAGGTTGATTTTTTTCGTTGAAACATACTGTTGAAATTATCGGCTATTTCAAGACGCATAATAGTCACGAGAATATATGTTAAAAAGTGCTTTAAAGGCACACTTGCCGCGGAAATCATGAATATTGTTTACATTAAAAAAGAAAGACCGTTTTCTGTATTTTTCCCAGACAATATAAGTTAGGAACTTTCTATTTTTACCAAAATTTAAAAGTTTGGACGTCACTTTGTATTTTTAATTTGAATTTGAAAATTTGAATTGTTACATACCCGGAACGTAAACAAACCAAGCTGCCCCCTATTGGCGATTTTATGTTTCAGTCGAGTGAGTGAACTAACAGCATAGTGTAATTTTACGTAGGCCTATTTATCTGAGAAATACAGGCTGACGATCGGTTAACAGCGACTGGAAAAGCCTGCCGGTAATTGTTTGAGTGTAAACCACAGATAAAAAGGCCTGAAATGAGGGTAATCCAACACGAAAGTTGACTGACACTGATCGTTGTTGTTGTAATCAGGCTACGATTCTTCGTTTGTTTTTCACCCCATTTCTACATTCTAAAGCTAACTAGACATGTTTTATGTATCCTATGTTCAAGTTTAGTGGTATTAGTCGTAGTAAGCTCATGTAAATTGTTTTTCTTAGCAAATTTAAACAGGCTACGGCGGCAAGTGGGCCTTTAAGCAAAGTGAATTTCTGATGTTGTAAAGAAGTGTTAATTTTAAAATATACAGCCATATGCATATGTTAAGTTAAAATTAAAATGTCACAAACTGCAAATTTGAGATAATTCACAATAAAACAGAATGTTGAAATGCTTTGTTATTTTTTCTTACTAAGCGAGAATTATAGTTGTTACATATAATTTTGGTTGATTGATTGATTGATCAACATTATTTCAGTTATATGGCGACGTTGCCAAGTTTAGAGGTTTTGGTCTAAAGGTTTGTATTAGAGTTTTGGTTCATAAAGGTTACAAGCTAAACAACTAATTTTATTTTATTTTACCATGAATCATTCAATTCTTAGATGAACTTTGCGACATATGCTCTCGAGTTTTTCTGAGAAATCAGATTATTTTTGAAAAGTAACAATTTCACAAGGGCACAGGGAAAATCTTCTTATCTAAAATAAATCTAAGGATATAGATGAACAGTGATTCATTTTTTGCAATTTGATAGGAATATCCGCAAAATTAAAAAATTTTGCTCCACAGGATGTATGAAGTAAAATATATATATATATATACTACTGACCATTGAAGGCTAAGCTCCTGTCAGTTGTCAACCTAATGAAATACCATAGGTTTAGTTTATTACAACAATTTATGAGGTATAAAGGTCTATATGATATACCGTTGTTTAACACAATTAGAAACTTGTCTCCATGGTTATTTTAGAAGAGAAAATTTTCCCTGTACCCGTGTGTTTTAGTGTTCATAAATATATATATTTATTACTTACACAATTTTTTTGTATAAAATACTTTCGAGGAGAAATCGGTGTAAAAATGAGCAGAGAAATGTGATTCAGTGCATATAATGGCCATTGTCTGTGGAGCTGAGACTGAAATCCAATACATTGTGTGCGGAAATGACATGGGACAATGACTCCATTGTTAAGGGCAATACGAGATGATATCGTCCTTCAGTCGAGGTGTTATCAGAAATAACGGCCCTGCTATTAAAAATCCCCAGAGAGAAAGAACGAACAATGAAAGTACGGCAAGGTGATGGAAACGGATGACATTCTTCTGCCAATATTTGTTCTGCCCTTCGATAAAAATCGTCTTCGAACTGCAAGCATTTGGCTCAAGCGCTAGCACGAAGCGCAGCAATGCATTATGGTTGCACATCATCCTTGCATCAGACAGCATTGATTTATTTCTACAGAGAAACGATTCTGCCAGATAAAACACAAAAGCGTTAAATAAGACGCCGAAATAAAATTGACGTTTCAGCAGCTGTCACCGAGCCGTCAGAAAATAACATCTTATTATAAGATCTGACAATGCATCAATGAAATTACCAAGGGAGTTTGTTTGAAGAGGCAGAAAAAATAACGTCGATAATAAACTTGATGGACTGGGAAGATAGTCGGCTTTTGGTTTTAAAAGCATCATAAATGTGACAAATAATGCATGAAAATGCATAAAGGCAATAAAGACAAAAGCCTAAATTTAAAAGCCTGTGAATGCAAGTAGCCTAGATCTAAAAGGAAAAAATTGAGCATTTTATTTTAAACAACACACAATTCTGATTATATTTATAAACACCAATACACACAGCATAGGGCAAATCTACAGAACTTAAATTACAATGGAAACAAGTTTATAATTGTGTTAAAAAGTGGGTTGTATGTCACCTTTATAACCAGTCAAAGCTGTTTTAATAAACTGAGATTAAACAAAAGAGTAGAAAAAAACTAAAATTGAAATCCTGCATCCCGGCTGTTTGAATTTAGTTCTCGTTTCGTTTGTATGGTTTACCGGTTTTACCAATATATTTATTTTATTTTAGCGTAAATCCTTTAGTTTTTCAAGGTACTTCAAATGTCTAAGTTCTCCTGACAATCAGTATTCATGAAAAAATTCTGAATTTTGGCAGCTCATGCCACTTTTTGACATAAAATTGGACTTTGGGAGGGTACATCATAGAGCCCATAGAGTTCAAATTATTTAGGCATTTGGTATCACTGTGAAATCCCTCACAAGATTGACTCCGTGAAGGAGAAGGGGCCTCGGTGACTCAGTCGGTTAGAGTGATAAGTCCCTCAGTGTGACACAGGCCTTTCATGGAAGCGACACATGTTCAAACACACTCCCAAATAAAAATTGAAAAATTTACGAATGGATCTTTCACTCTATCACCGTATGTGGAAGAGTTGCCAGGTAGGCCCTACTTGCCGAAGGTCAGGGGTTTCCTCTGAGCAATGAGCCTGGTTTCCTGCCCCACTAAACCTGACAAAGCCACCATATAAGAGAAATAATCTTGAGTGAGGCGTTAAACATCAATCAATCAATCAACCTTGTAGATTCGAACCCGCAACCCATTGGTGGAAGGCTGTTCGGATTGAGCGTCCAACGCTCTACCTACTGAGCCATGGAGGCCCCCTCAACCTTGCAGAAGAACCTGTAGAACTCGAATCAATCCAAGAACCATGATTCAAGCTTTAGGTGCCATAGTTAATGCAGGATGATACAAAAGAGATAGTCTCCCTTTGTGTGTTAAAGTCCCACGGGGAATCTATCAGGATCGGATCTTCATGACAATACAGAATCCATTAGAGGACAATGTTTTATTTACAGAAGATTTCAGAATCAAAACAGAGAAAGAGAAAACCAGCTGACCCTACTGTTGAATATAACAAGCTTATTCATTGGTAGAAAGCAAGCCAATAGCAATGTAAACATAACTCTAATAGGTCAATTCCATTGAAACAAGCTTTTTCATTGGTAGAAAGCAAACTGACATCAATGTAAACATAAATCTAAGAAGTCAATTCCATTAAAACAAGCTTATTCATTGGCAGAAGGCAAGCAAACATCAATGTAAACATGGCTCTAATAGGTCAAATAAAATAGGGGCATTCATTGATAGGAAAAAACAAACATCAGTGCAAACATGGCTGTAATTGGTCAAATAAATAAAGATAAAAGAGGGCATGATTTGATTTGCTAGAGAAATTAATGTATGGATCACAAATTTGGTGTCAGAAGTGGGATATGGCCTTTAAGCAAAACAGAACAAAAACAATATACTGATTAGCTGATCAGTATTCACCAATTGCACCTATTAACTGGACAAAATAATAATACAATCAAGACACAATTAATGTGGCAACTCTTCCACATGGATAGAATAGGCATTTGAATGCTGCAACCTAGCGGTGAGAACTGAGAGACTGTTGACCTGCAGACTGAGCCAAAGCGGGGGGGGGGGGGGGGGGGGGGGGATGTGAATGCCCGCAAGTAACTGATTAGAGACTATCTATTATCGATCCGCAGACTGAGCCACTGAAGCCCCAGGACACAATTGAAAAAAAATGTCAGCTATAATTTTGAAGACACTGTGCTTATTTCTGTCTTTGATTTTTCACATCAAAGGAGTTGATACCATTATGATCTGTTAGGTGAGATCAAAGAAGGATTCAGCATTATGTTCTTTTTCAAAAAGGAAAATGATCTCCAACAAGCCCTAAGCTAAGAAGCTGGTTTCCTTATTTTATTTTTTTTTGATGTATCATTGAGAAAGATATGATGAAAATGTTTGATTTTTTTGTGGTGACACTGGTTATTTTCTAAATGAACATTTAAATCATGAATTTTTTTTTATATATCATTGACAAAGATATGACAAAACGTTTACATTTTTGTCTTGCTGACATTTTCTAAATAAACATTTAAATCATGCTTTTTTTCTGTTCTAAGCTATCAAAAATAAAGATAGAACACAATATTTTTTTAGATTTTTGTGGTTTTGTGGTGACACTGGTTATATTCTAAATGCACATTTAAAGTATGGTATTTTATGATTTCTGTTCTAAACTTTCCCTGCCTAAGAAACAACATTAAATGTTCTGGATTTTCGTTTTCTCGTGACATTAATTATTTTCTAAATACACATTTAAATCATGGTATTTTCTGTTCAAGGCAATCATTAGCAAAGACATGGCTTTAAATGCTTTAGATGTTTGTCTTATGGTGACATTTCTAAGTTTATGAACATTTAAACCATGGTTTGTTTTCTGTTCTAAGCTATCACTGACAAAGAAATGACAAATGTTTTAGACTTTAGTCTTGTTGTGAAGCAGATTATTTCATAAATGAACTTTATTTTACAATTATTGGCCAATTTAAATAAATAGAAGCTTTTAAGTCTTTCTTTACAGTAGTGTCTATAAGTTGTAGGCCTAAAAATGAGTGAACATGCATGAGTGTTTGTAAATTCTTATTCTTTTTAGAACATTGTTTCGGCAAGTACTGGTCACAGACTGTATGGGGTTTCCTGATATTCAAAAACAATCGTTTAGTTATTCTGTGAACTACTAACCTTCTCATTTTCTCGATTTTTGGCAGATTATGCTCTTTTGACAAAAGTGGATAAAAAAGGCAGTCTGAAATTGAGGCCTGAAAGCATGATCTATAATTTCAACTAATTCTGCATCATAGCTTTTAAGAATATTAACATAATATCAAATGAAAATCTGATATTTTTCTTTCTAAAAAAAGGGAAATTTGTTTAATAAACACCCATTAAGCATCCTCTGTTAAAGCCCTACATCTGTTCCTACGAGTTATTATATAGAGTAAGTTACAAGAGACCATACCCAGAAATAACATCAGCTATGGAGAATCGCTATTTCTTGGAAAAGGTTCTAAGCCAGAGAGCAGCTGGAAGAAATAATACCACTTAAATACCATAAATATGAAGAAAAAATGAAGACCACCACATTACTTTATTACAACACTTTATGATGGGGTGTAAAGGCATGGGGTATGGGGTATAAAGGTCTAAATGATATACCTCTTTTTAACACAATTAGAAACTTGTCTCCGTGGTTATTTTAGACAAGAAGATTTTCCCTGTGCCCGTGTGATTATGTGTTCTTAAACATAAAAAAAAGACTGATTCGTATTTATGCTGCAGTCAAGATTATTTCACTTATATGACGGTGTTGCCAGGTTTAGTGGGAGTGGAAACCGGGTCCATTGCCATAATAACTTGTCTCTATTGTTATTTTAGTTAAGAAAATCTTCCCTTTGTGTGTGTGTTTTAGTGTTTATAACCATAATAGTTAACACAGTTATAAAAACAAGGTACATTGGTGTTTGTTTTTGTACACTCAATTGATATATAAATCACTTTTATCCATACGTTTTTCTGTCTGATTGATTGATGTTTTACGCTGCACTCAAGATTATTTCACTTGTATGACGGCGTTGCCAGTTTAAGTGAGAGAGGAAACCGGGCTTTTTGCCCGGAGGAAACCCTCAGCCTTCAGCGAGTACCTGGCAACTCTCCCACATGGCAACTGAGTGAAGAAACAACTCAGAAATGTTTATTTGGGTGAGTGTGATTCTAACCAGTGCCACATGAATGGAGGGTCTTTGTGAGATTGAGGGCCGACCACTGGATCAACCACCGAGGCCCCTTACAAGGATTAAAACTTTAATTTCTATGTATCATTCTGGCAGAAACCAGTCGCAATGTTGACATTATAGTATACATGTTTAGCTTCCCTGTTAAGGTAATATCTAATATGATGCAAGTAACCAGACCAATAATATCAGCTAAAAGAACAGCTTTTTCTTAGAAAGAGTTCTCAGCCAGAGAGCAGCTGGAAGAAATAATACCACTTAAATACCATAAATATGGTAAAAATATTCTAAATAAAAGAGACTAAGTGTTGCTAGAACTACAAAAAAATTGATAAATAGAGGTTATCTAACAAACCCAGCAAGCTCGTGATTTTGAAAATTAATATATTTATGAACACTAAAACACACGGGCACAGGGAAAATTTTCTTGTCTAAAATAACCACGGAGAAAAGTTTCTAATTGAGTTAAAAAGAGGTATATCATTTAGACCTTAATACCCAATCATAAATTGTAAAAAAAAAACCTTAAAACCCATGATATTTATTTAAGTTAATATGAGAGTGATATCTATTGTAACACACTGGCTGGAGTTGGATAATCTCTTTCTCACACTACACAAAAGATATAGCGTTTTATTTAAAAAACGTAGCTCTGTTGGAAAAAAATGTGTATGACATTGCTCAATTTTAAAGAATGATTGTCTGAAGTAAGACTGGATAGCACATTGTAACATTGGAAATAACTTCAGCAAAAATGTCCCAGATCCGTCAATAAATGGTTGTTGGTGGACGCTTCATCTTAATGTCATAATAGATCCTTTCGGCTTAAGGATTGACACTTGCACAGAAGCCTCGCTGTATGGCGAACTGACACTAAATTGAGTTTTTGGATCAATCTGACATCGGAGAGGTCAAAACATTACTTGGACCATAGTTTCAAACAATAATTATGAAAAAAATAACACACTGCCTGGGAGTAGAAATATTGGGGGGTGTAGTGTGAGAAAATGTTTGCTCCACATCCATATGTGTTTATATTCTATTGGGAGCGGGAGTATCATGAGAATTTCACAAATCTCTGACTTCGGCGCTGTTATTGCACATGTAGGGAGCCTTGATTGTTTGAATGTGACATTCACTTCTGACGTCATAAAAAATGTCATCTATCAACCAATATTGCAAAATCTCTTGGGGGAACTCCTAGGCCTTGTTGAGAAAGTTGCTGAAAACTACACGCAGGTATACAGTAAACCAGCATGATGACCTAAATCCCATCTTGGCTTGGCCATAAAACTTTCCAGTCTGGCAGACTAGCTAACATAAATACCGCTGTATTGTCACAGACGATTAGCGACTGGTCAAATAACTGCTGTGCTGAAAGTCGGAGACTGGGATGATATATCGTCCAAGTGAAATCTACAACTTTATCGATCCTCAAACACACAACATGGCTTGCACCCCTGTCGTGTTCCATACAGAAAAATCTTGAATTCCTCGAGAATTTAAATGGGCTATTTCTAAGCCTGCTTTTAGGTAGCCCCTCGAGACTGGATTACTCCCCGAGACATAATGACTGAATTTAAACCGTGAAATAGCAGTTGCCTTGCCAACTGATAGACCATTTACTTTCACCTTTTCAAGTGTGCACTGTGAGATTACAGTACACATGGGGATATTTAAATTAAGAACGATAAAAAATGGAAAAAGATTCCAGACAAAAATTTAACACAAAATTTTGTACAATGCATTGCTAGAAAAATTGCAATTCATGTGAATATTTTGATTGATTGATTGACGTTTTAAGCCGCACTCATGATTATTTCCCTAATATGGCGGTGTTGCCAGGTTTAGTAGGGGAGGCTTTGATTCTTTGTTTTTCACCCCCATTTATACATTCTAAACCTACATTGTAACTTGACATGTTTTACATGTATGTGTCCTACGTGTATGTTTAATTTTAGTGGCTTTAGATGTAGTAAGCTCATGTAAATTGGTTTTCTTACACATCAGACAGGCCACGGTGGAAAGTGGCTTTTAAGTTGGAGAGGAATTCTCTATTGTATATATAGTCTTCATTTGAATTTATTTTATTATATAAAAAAATGATAGGATAGATGTTTTTTAACAATAAATAAAAAATAATAAACATTTGCTATATTTTGGAACAATACATGTCTAAAGTCACATTTCGAAGTTAAAAAAACCTTTGCCACTTAGAGCTAGCTCTTTTTCATTGCCTGACATGAATTTTTGCACGATATTATAAATTCAAATTATTGGCAAAATTTTGTGACCTGCGAAAAATGTTTTCAGCGAACCCTTTTAACAATGTGTTGTCACCCTCACTAATCTGATAAAAAATCCATTAGCTCAGCATGTGAATAACATTAAAGTTCAACGGGTCAGAAGTAAAAATCAGCATATCAAAAATAATGCAAGAAAATTGATTTTTGTAGTCGGCCTATTAACAACAAAACCTGACAAAGGCAATAATTCAACGAAAAAGATAAAGAAAATGGGTGTTTCATCTCACAAATTAGCATATATTTTTTTCTCCTTCTCAATAATCAGCAACGAACAGTTTACTAACAGGAATATAACGTAAAAGTTGACAAATTATTCGCAGAAGCATTAACAAAGATCAGGGTACAAAAAGAATCTGATATAAAAGAATACGAAAAGGTCAGGCCTTGAATTTTGAGAAATGTTTTAGAACCTATTTTCAGGATCGCTTGGCTTAAATCAGAAAACTTCGGACCATTCAAAAGGAGATGGCAATGGATTGATTGACACATGCAATGGCAACCATTTTCTTTAGACTTTTCTACCTTTGGCGAGTAAATTGTTCACAGCTCAACAATCGCCATCAGTGTTTTAAGGTCAAGGTAAAGTATTCAGGAGAATAAGAAAAAGCATTAGCCAATGTCAACGACACAGTGCTCTTATGTGCAAAGAGAATAAATGCCATGATCAATTCAAAATGTCAGAATCAATTCTAATGTGCAAACTCTTTTTAGGACCATTCCCGTAATTGATGAGGACAAAACATTCTGTAAGAATAAGCCGTTAAATTCCCGTTCATACAAGTACGAGCTTTGACAAAAAAAAAACGAAAATGGAAATGACAAGTGCCCTTTGGAAACAAAGATACCTGCAGACAGTCCAATGGGAGAGAAATAATGCAACGTTAACCTCCCACCAATCAAAATATACAGACAACTGAAAATTAAAATATACTAACAGATACAATTGTTAGCAGTTTAAAGAGTTAAAAGTATGCCATAAGCTATGAGTGATGATTGATTTCGGCACATTTTACTTACATGTACATGGGATATTGCATGATTAAGTGAGGGAGAAAAAAGAAACACACGGCCTTCAACAGGTACATTGCAACCCTTCAACATAGGACGACCAAGTTAAAGACCTAGCTCTTCAGAAATCTTTGAATTTTTTCTGAGAGTGATTCGATTCTGTGCCGCATTGATTGAAGGCCTGTGTAACACGGGACTGAGAGACTACTTCTCTTTCGACTGAGCCACCAAGGCTTAGCTACTCAGACAGAAACCAGTTTCCAGTGTTATGGAAACCCGCTGTTCGTACCATTTTATGAACGACTGACAGGCTGTGCACTTTGAATATTACATTCATGCCGGTTATTTGATCTGGGACGTGAGAATGATTTGACCCTGCGCCGCATTGATGGAAGGCATGTGTAACACAAGACTGAGAGACTACTTCTCTTTCGACTGAGCCACCAAGGCTTAGCTACTCAGGCAGAAACCAGTTTCCAGGGTCAGTGGAAACCCGCTGTTCGTACCATTTTATAAAAAGACTGATAGACTTTGAATATTACATTGACTATTGTTGATTATCGCCAAAAAAGTTTTCTTAAAATTTCTACTGAAAGATTAATTTTTCCTTTATGGTAACCATCACAAAATTTGTGTTGTTTGAAAAAAACAAGTAAATAACATCATGGCGGTTAAAATTTCTACTGAAAGGTACAAGTTTTTCTTTATCTTTATCATCACAAAATTTGTGTTGTTTGAAAAAACAAGTAAATAACATCAAGACGGTCAACTATACCATTAGAAGAAATCTCTGTTAGTACATAGAAGAAAGAAATATATTCTTTAGCAAACCACGATTTCCTTCCTGCAGTTTTCTAATTGTTTTGGACAAAAAACCCCAGGTAAAGAAAACATTCAACTGAGACGAAGCCATTGAAATCACTAGAGAAAAAATCTCTGATTACGGCACAAAGAAGGAGGAAAAGATGGATGGCCTGAAGTTCAATGACTTAAGATTGGAATCTCAAGTCAATATATCATGATGACAATGCTCGGCTTGGAATTTTTATGGCTCCCTCGATAGTGTATTCGAGGACACGCTTTGCACCATAGGGTTGCTGTTTCGAATCCAGCCAATGGCATTGATTGATTGATTGGTTGAGTGTTGACGTTGCACCCAACAGCTGATGTCATATGGTGACAAAGCCTGAATGGCAAAGACGTATTTAGTTTATGACTCATTCAAAAGGGCATTCCTGGGCAGGCTCACCTCCCAAAGGGTTGCAGTTTGATTTTCGCCAATGGCAAAGGACGTACAACTGTATGGATCAATCAATAGGATATCCGATCCGAGGATAAGTTTCCCCCAAAAGATTTGCAAAGTTGAATCTCACCAATGGCAAAAGATTGATCGATTGATTGATTGATTAGGGCTTAACGTCACACTCAACATCTAAGGTTATATAGCGACAAAAGTAGCAACCGAACAAAAGATCACCACCCCTCTCACCCACCCAGATCTTAATTTTGACAATGGCAAAAGATAAATATTTCTTGTTTCATATATTGTTGCAACAATATTCTTATTTCTGACACAATTTCAAAGCAGAGCACAAAACTTTCTTAAATTTCCAGAAAAAGAGGAAATAAGATGGAATCTGACCTTAATAAATCCAGACACCCAGACAAAGATGCCATCTGTCTATGCTAAATGAAGTCTATGCTAAATGAAGCACAGAGGGGGGGGGGGGGGTGCTCATTTAAAAATGACAAATTACAAAAACATTTTTTTCTTAAATACAGTCGCTGAGAATTTACAAAAAAAAAGCTATGTATATTATTATGGTATTTACAGCATTTTCCTGTGGGGTAAACTGAAAGATAAGATGAAATTTGACCAAAGCTAAGTACTGATAGTCTCCATAGCAGGGGTTTTACAGCATTACCAGGTGAGAATGTGGTACAACTGCGAGGAGAGTAAACAAATGTGGGGGAGGTGTGGTTGATACAACAGCCTTATCAGAAGATTGCCTACTTCACAAGGGGTGATGGATTATTATTGTAACAGCATTATTTCTGATAACAAATATCATGATGTTTGAAAATAAACAAAGGTAATTGACAGTGTATTGAATGTGGGCTACTGTTACGACAATATTATTCTTGTTAAGAAATAACCTAGTACTGTCCTATCCGAAAAGTAGTGGGGTCTCGGTGGTCCAGTGTGTTAGAGTGATCCGAAACGTAGTAAAATAACAAAAATGTGATCACAGAATTGATGTACGTTTATATAACAGCAAAATTGAAAGTAGTGTGTCTTCTTGAAAACCCTATATCAGTTAATAAAATTATTTCGTAGTACATTTATATTTGCTCAACCTTTATATTTTTGAAAAAGCTTTTTTTTTTTTCTAAATTGATATTCTTTTTGGCGGATAACATATTTGTTGTACATTTACATATCTATTTTGTATTTTTTGTTTAAAGCTTTAATGAAAAACCTTAAGCAATATTTTCTAAATGCGTTAGGTGTGCCGCAGAACATACAAAATGAAATGCTACATTTGCCACTTGACAATGCTTACGGAAGCCAATAGACTCATTGACATGACGTCAAATACAACTTCTGTTATTTATGTACCCTTACAGCAGTGATACACAATCTCTGCTGTGCCAGTGCGTCTTCAAAGCAGTCTTTTCAAATCAAAAGTCGTGTATGACGTTACTTTTGACGAGTAACCAAAATTTCAACCACCAAGCAAACATCCAATCTAAAAATTAACTTTGACCACATTTGCTAGAGGAACATCGCTACAAAAGCGTATAGTTTGTATTTCTCAACAAATATAAGTTTACAAGAATTTCAAAATTGTGTTTTACGGAATTATTTCCACATTTTGATAGCTGAGAATTCCACTTAAAAATGTATTCCCAGTGTTTTTTTAAAAGAACTCAGGATGACGAACAAAAAGTGAGTGACACAAAATCAATTTCCAAAACTATGCCCAAGGAGAACCGACACCCCCTTTTCTAGAGCCTCAAGCAATTAACTAGTAATGATTGACAAATGGTAACTTGGATACACTCTGGCATCTGCAGACACACAACCAATGCTTTAGACAGATAATGAAGTCTTAAGCAGACTCTGAACGTTTTTTTCTCTCCCTCTCTCTCTCTTCATTTTGCACAATGATGAACTTTCTGTATGTTTTTTAACGATTATGGATACACACAAAAGTATAACTAAACAAAACATTATCGAAATAGCTTTTTGTCGAAGCTTGTCAACAAACATTTTTTTATTAACCTCCAGCAGCCATTACACATAGAGTCATCAACAAAAAATCATTAAGGTGCAAAAATTCAAAACCTGACTATTATTATTTAAAAAAATATGACTTGTTTGAAGGGCATTCAGATTGATTGAAGTTTTACGCCCCACCCAATATTTTCCTTGTACATGTATATGGACATAACGGGTCATTTCCAGTAGGGGAGTTAAGAGGATATTGGGCTAGGTTGCTTGATTGATGTCATATAATGGAACATTGGAAATATTAAATTAGTTGCCCAAAGGTAAACAAGGGGCTGTTTCTCAACACAGTTACGCCAGTCGTAACTTTGCGCCTGGTCGTAACGTAATGTTGAAGGTATATGTATATGTTGCCATGACAGTTAGGCCTTGCATTAGACTTACGTATTTTTGAGGCCATAAACCTAAGTTTTGGGTTAATATCAAGTCCAATTGAGTATTTTAGTTGCCAGAAATAGAATAGTTCTATGCTAAATTAACTACAATTCAGTTGTATATTGGAGTGATTTGAGTTTTTATGGGCATTTTGAGGCAGATATTCGACCTCAAAACTTGACTTCCAGGATGCTTGGAGGAAACCCCACCCCAAACTTTTGTTACCTCCATCAACATGTACACATAGGGAGATTGACTAAAAATTATTATGGTGCAGTAATTACTTCTTCCTTGATTCCTGATGAAGTTTTTCATTGGATGAAAATTTCTTGCTATAAAAAAAATCTATCATTTATGAAAATCTGTTTAACATGATAGATACATGTAAATACCTAATCACAGAAAAGGCCTTTCTTAACTCCCCAAAATGCAGTAAGACATATTTCTTTTTTACGTCTTTTTTCAGACAGAATAGGATTGGTCAAGGCCCATGTTAAATCCAGCTTTCACTTTATCCTCCCAAGCAATCACTGCGAGCTAAATGTTTATTTCAACTTTTAAATTTGTCAACGGCGTATAAAGAATCACAAATTCCTTCCTTACTGTCAAAGTAAATGACATTTCAGAATTCATTAAAGCCTTCATTAGGCCATTTTAAACGGAGACATAATTAAAAGCGTTTAATTAAGGGAATAATTTCAGGTGTAGAGAAACTCGTTAGCAGGATTTCCACCTGTTGCTTATCAGAACTAGAAATTAAACCAAATGATGATGATGAAATTAGGACTTTTAATGCATAATTAAACTTAATTGAGAACTAATGAGGGCAAATTATCACCAGTAGGACATGAAAATGCTTGATGGATTGATTGCTGTTTGACGTCAGACTCAAGATTATTTCACTTATATGACCTGCTTAAGCTTGCTGCAAGTTTCCAACTGCGACTGTGAAGTATTCTTGGCTGTTAGTTTATATCTGTCAACCGAAAACAATTACAGCGGCAAGGAGTTCTTTAGTCCTCTATACAAGATTAATGACTTCTTAAGGTCTATAAAAAACCATAAGAAACTTAAAGTTGCATGAGCTGCCAATGTTGATATTTTGATGTTAAAACAAAATGTTGAAATTAATGGCTATTTTTCTCAAGATGTATAATTCAGAAGCTTTTTAGTGCTTCAAGTCTTGAAAATGTACGAAAAAAGTATTGTCTTTCCGTGGGCTTCAAAGTCTTTTACAGTCTTGATGGTCTGAAATTATGAAAAAAGTTTGAATTTTGCAGCTCATGCCGCGTTAACTCGTATATTCTGTTAAATTTGCAATACAAGCATTTTTTAAAGAAATGTTTGAAACTTTATTTAAATGCGGGTTCCATATTTATCATTAACCATCTTCTTGTTGATGGAATAAAATTTTAAAAAATCCAAATCTAAATTTGTTTTGCTTTAAGTGTGCTATTTTTATTAGATCAATAATTTGTACAAATATCTAGATTAAAGTAAGAATGATATCATTTAACATTTTTTAAATTAAAAATAACTTGAATATAGCAGCACTGTGAAGGATAGACATTGGACCTTTTCTGTCTTAAGCCTGCGATCCAACCAACATTCACATTGGTGAAATATAATTTTACTAAATAAACTAAAAAGATTCTTGGCCAGGAAAAGATGCAATAAAACCAACTAAAAGATTCCAGGCCAGGAATGCATACCTGTAGCAGCGAGAACTTACAGGCAATGTTTGCTTGAATATTTTTTTGTTATATGTTGGTTGATTGTTTGGCGTTTATGCCGCGCTAAAGATTATTTCACTTTTATGGCAGCATTGCCAGTTTTATTGTGGGAGGAAACTGGGGTTTATGCCCGGAGGAAACCCACGACCTTCCAGTGGTAACTGGCAACCACCTACATAAGTCGTTCAAGTGAAAACCCAGTCAAAAAATTTTCCAATTTTTTTTTTGTGGACTGAGTAGGTGACCTATTGGTGGGATCTCGGCAAGGATAAGGTGCAATAAAATCAACTAAAAGCTTCCAGACCAGGAAAAGCATACTTGTAGAAGCAAGAACTTACAGGCAATGTTTGCTTAAATATTTTTTGTTACCTGTTGGATGCCCCACACAAGATTAATTGTTGTTTAATTGATACACTTAAAGCGAACTGAAAAACCCTAAACCACTAGGTCACAAGTTCAATCCCAAGATCCTGAAAGCTTGTGCGTCGGATTATAAATCCGGTATAAGGCCAATTGAACAGGGCTCAGATAAGATGGAGCTGTCTTGGAGGTGTTTACTTGTCTTGTCTGGAGAAGATTTAACGCTACAGTCTACACTGGAATGAGGTGCTGTACTAATTAATCTTAGCCTGTGGCATCAAAGTATTGACAGAAAAAGTCTGGTAGCGACAGACATGTTTGCTTCTCACGTTTCTGAACTGACCGACTTCTATGTACTTCAACCAATGTAGCAATACTTCAAAATTCTTGAAATGTCTTGCACTGAAAGACCTTCATGAATTAGGCTCTTCGCTAGAAAAAGTAAATTTTCACCAAAATAATTGATACTTTTCTTCAAGCTCTGAAATTTTTTTACAAGCTTTCGATAATTGATTTTTCAAGGTCATGTTTTTTCATACTCTATAGGCTGCAAGATACAGTCTCATTCCTAATTTGCGGTAATGTCAACATTTTACGTTGTGGCTAATTACCTAAATCTTGTTAAAGCTTTTAGTTTACATTTTCAAATGGATCAACACAAGAACCATCCTTGACAACGAAAAAAGTTGACATAATGCATGCCGGTCTCACGCTTCACCGCAATTTAACATGGGTTTTGCCATTTTGAAGCTTACGCGTTCTCAGCCAAACTGTGGAATTTCTCAAATTTGTTACAAAGTCCAAAAATAAACCTACACAAAAATCTTCAATCAGACATTGATTGAAAGCTTAATGTATGTACAGTCGGTCTGTAAAAGTGTATGACAAGCATTGTCTTAATATTATTTAGCAATGCAAAAAAAATGGAGAGTGATCCGACCTCTATGCACCAGGCAAAATCACAAAATGCCAACACATTAGCTTAAATTTTATACTTATGAACACCAAAACTCATGGGCAAACCGAAAATTTTCTTGTCTAAAATAACAATGTATAGAGACAAGTTTCTAATTGTGTTAAAAAGAGGTATATCATTCAGACCATTATACCCAATAAGTTGTGGTAATAAACTAAACCCATGATATTTCAGTAGGTTGCCGACTGACACGAGCTTGGCCTTAGACAGTAAAATTTTCTGTACACATGTACAGTGAAACCTGTGTAAAACGGGCACCTCGTAAGGATAGTTGAACATGTCGCTTCAGACAGATGCCAGTTTATATCAAGGCATATCTGGAGAGTTGCCAAGTACTCGCTGAAGGTCGGGGCAAAGATGGGCTTCCCCCCCTCACTATAATGGAAAGGCACCAAATAAGTGACTGATTGATTGATATTTTAAGCCACACTCAAGATTATTTCACTTATATGGTGGCGTAGCCAGGTTTAGTGGGGGAAGAAACCGGGCTCATTGACTGGAGGAAATCCCTGACCTGACCTGAGTGTGATTTGAACCCACCCAGCATTGATGGAAGGTCTGTATTGGACTGAGAGACGATCATTCTAACCCAGTGGACCACCCCTAAATAAGGGCAATAATCTTGAGTGTGGCGTAAAACATCAATCAATAATTCAATCAATCCATATAGCGAGATCGATTAAAGCCATAATACGAGCCTAACGCTCGTAATGCTCATACTTCGAACCATCACAAATCTAAAATGCGGACGACAACAAACAAAGAAACTCTGACATCTGATCACTGAAGCCATGGTAGTTCACAAGATATTCAATACGTTAGGGGAATTCTACAAGCATCATTAAGAAAGTGATTTAGGATGGAATACAAGACAAACAACGAGACCTCTTAACTATGGCTTCTATTATTTAGCCCATGAATCATACACAAGACTTCCATCAATGGGTTGGTGGTTCAAAACCCACGAAGTGAAAAATCGTAACTGGGTATTAACAAAAATGAACTTTGGAAAGAAATGGTTTGATAGAATTAATTCATTTGGCTGTCCGGCACATCCAATGATTTAAGCACATTCATCCAATGCTTTAATCCCTTTAATAGATATGATCCGTTCTTACTGTCAAAAGCTTTATTTGAAGATACATTGTGCAAAATAAGGGGAAAAATGATGTCAAAATTTAGTTAAATTTTCTAAACTTCCTGCACATAAGTGAGACACAAAAGGGACAAATGAATTTCTGTGGTTGCATTTTCAAAAACCAACATTTAAAATTTTGTTGTTAGTTTTTCGTATCAAATCAAAGAGGGAAAGAGTCGATGCATTTCAATACTTTAATATTAATACATCATCTTTTAAATTTAAAAGTGTTCATATTTAGAACAACAATGATCACTAGTTATGTTAAACTTAAAGTAGCATGAGTTGCCAAAATAGCGATATTTTTCAGCTAAAATAAAATTTAGAAAATACCGGCTATTTTTCTAGAAGCAAATTAGAACCCTTTTAGAAATAGTGTGGATTTTAACAGCTGATACCAATTTGAGGCATCCTAATAGGCAATCATACACAAATACATCAATTTATACCTGGACTATTTTCGCAAGGTGAGGCAGCAATTTTACAACAAATCAGACAAGGAAAACTGGGTTGTTAGGCGTCATTAATGTACTGTCGCCCTAAATGTAAAGTACGTATAAGAGGCTTTGTCAGAAGATGTCAGGACAGACGTCAGATTGATTTTTATAAGTACCTCTTTCAATAAACTTTGCTCGTGGAGATAAATTGAAGAGAATTCTAGCCATAGGCTTTATCTGAGCTTGTCTCCATGGTAACACAATTATTGATTTTTTTTATCCGCTGCTTTAAGCTACAGGTGGTGGCTGTCCTCATGTCATCAAAAATCTCGTTATTATCTCTTAGACATCCTTCCCATCATGCAACATTAACACTGAAAGGAATTCCTGTAAGCCCTCATTAGGGTTACCGGGGACGATGGGATGTTTCCGATACAAGGTCTTATTTACAGCCTCTAAGCTTTACTGTTTCCTGTAGAGTTCCGCAGTGAATAAAAGCTCTGTGCTAATTGGACATTATTATAATGATGCTAATAATAATGCTTATGGCTCAGAAAAGAAAACATGTAAAATGAGACGAAAAAATATATATGAATATCAAAGGTCAATCTTGGTATTTTTATACTAGTAGTTTTTCCGATTTTTTTCTTCAAATAATCAACGACAAAAATAACAAAAAGATTTTCCCACCCATAGTTTCTTATTATAGAAGCCAAGCTCGATCGTATCAAACGTCAAAACTGTGTCAAATTTCTAAATTGAGACCGATATCTTGTTGCACAGATCCAGAGGCTTCTTAAAACAATCTTTGAAAAGTTGATTGAAAAAGTTAAGATTGTGATTATAGCCTTCAAATCATGTATCATTATTTGACCTATCTAAGCATTTAACCTCAGTTTACTGGATGGTAATAATTGGATCTCACTTTTTCAGATGGTAAAAATTAGAGATTCAGAACATGAAATTCAGATTTGTTACAAAGCGTGCCAGGGTCAAGTTTAATTTATTTATTATAGAGCAGAATAGCCTGGACCCTTGGGCAGACGTACAATGCACATCTGAAGTTCCGTTGCCAGTTTTATTTTTCATGGTACTGCTCTATGAACTAAGCAATTCATAACGATAGCATCCATTTTCAAACCATTACAAGTGGTTACACAAAATGGCTTCAAAATGTCTGTGCATCAAATATTTGTTAATCAGTTACGTCCGACGTAAGTCCAATGCCAGGCCTAGCTGTCATGGCAACAAATACCTTCAACATTACGCTACGACCAGGCACAAAGTTATGTTGGGAAACAGCCCCCAGCAATTATCAAATCAAGTACATACTTTTTTTTACAACTGCAAGATACAAAGAAAAGTTCCTGGAATGAAACCTCCCATTTGAAGAGCTCTACTAATGGAAATAGGTCGTATAGAAATACACTTGATGACTGGTTAAAAAAAAATTTCATTCGCCTCAGGACTAGCCATCCAGGGTTTGATTTAGTTTTCCCATACTGTATCTATCAGTTTTATCAAGACATATTTGAAAAACACAGGAATATGATAACTGTTCTTCCCCCTTAGGGCACCTCACTATCTTTGCCACTCTTCACGCATCCATCAAGATCGGGACGATGTGAATTCTGGGACGGAGGTAGGGGAAAAATCCGAACCACATTTTTGTAAGAAAAGTCGTTCTAAAAATACTCCCCAGAGTGCATAACTTTTACATTTGTGAAGGGAAAGAAACAAAATTAGAAGTAAAGGTGTGAAAAACGTATAACTCTTTCGTTACCTTTAAAATAGAAATAGCTCAAACCAGGTAAACTTGCACTTCTTATATTGTAGGAGGTGGTTCTTTTGACTTTCTTATGGGTTTTGTAGCTTCAAAGAATAGTAATAGAGTTTGAAAATGTAACATGCACTCTTAACAATTTTGAGAAGTTAGGAATTTTGGCACCTGCAGAAAAGTGTTGGTAATTGGAAGGGTGGAGGGGGGGGGGGTATATTTTTTCTAAAACCTTACATATTTTCAACTATATTTTTTTTAATTTAAACAGTTTACTTCTCCTTTCTTTACTATTAATACCAACATCAAAAATCAAGGTTTGTAAAGATGCCCCCCCCCCCTCCCCCAAAATATAAACAGAACTAAGTCCATAATATATTTATGAACACTAAAACACACTGGCACAGGGAAAATCTTCTGGTCTAAAACAAAAAAGGGTAAGTTTCTAACTGTGTTAAAAAGTGATACATGTATTATCATTTAGACCATTATACACAATCATTAACTAAAATCTATGATATTTCATTAGGTTGATATATGTACATAGTCTATATCATTCTGCTCACCGCGAGACAGGCTGAAAATCAGGGGCCCTTGCTCAAAGGTGTATTAAGCTTAAGTCTGACTTATCTAACGTCACAATCAAATTCCTTTGTGATGTGACGTACGTAAGCCGGACTTTAGCCTAAAACAGCTTTTTGCAACCAGCCCCAGAGCTCATAAAAGCTTCTAATTGTGTTAAAACGGGGCATATCAACATTTATGTAACAGAGCAAGGGTGGATGCCGTTGAAGCCCTTATTCACAAAAAATGAACGAAGAAAAGACTGTTGAATTCAACGTAAAAGGGAGTAGTCGGCAAAGGAAATGCCAAGTAAAAATCAATCAGGGGTCTCGGGGGATTTTCAAAATTACATTCATAGCACAACTAGCATTTACCCCCTTTAACATGTCGAAACAAAACAGATAACTAATTTGCATAGTAATAAGGGCCGATATGAAAATTTATGGCCTGGTTAATATCATCAGCTGTCAAAGTTTCTAACCCCTGCATGAGGTAGTGATTCTAAAAAGTCGACAACACAATTCAACTTCTAGAAAATAAGTTTTAAAGCAATTGAAATTTAAAAATGCAAAAAAAAAGTCTTTTAAGCGGATATGATGGCAAATGGTGAGATTTTATTGTGAAATTCTCGGCTATTTTTCTCTAAAAGTACAATTTAAAAGCTTAATAGTAATACAAAGACTCGAAAATAAATGTCAAAGTAGTATTAAGAAGTAACTTCAGTGTCAAATTGGATTCACATTGTGGCGGTGTCAGAAAACTGGAAAAAAGTTTAAATAACCAGGACAAATAATTTAACCATCGTTCCAGTTATTTAAAAGTTGTTAACTTTTTAAAAACTTTTTCAGTTTGCAGTGGCCCCAGACAAAACTAATATTTCTTATTTCAATGTAGCAATCGTTTGTTCAATGAACTGCATATGTACATGTTTGCTTCTCATGACAATTTTTTGAAGCAGTCTGATAAATTTTTTGAAGCAGTCTGATAAATTTTGGCAAATTATGGCATATCAAAGTGGCTTGAGGTGCCAAAGAATAAAGGGTTATTTTAGACAAGAAGATTTTCCCTGCGTCCGTACAATTTAGTGTTAATGAATTTATTTTAATTGTGTATTCAATACTACAGATGCAGTTCATCTTGAAATTAACACTGATGTTGAAATAAAACAAATATCCACTTAGCAAGAGGTCTTTGCAAACAGATGTAATGTTCCAACATTAAATTTAAATAGCTGGGATAAAAATTAATTCATTTTAGGCTTTAGTTCAAAATCCTACTTAAAACATACATTGGAGACAAGTAGCACTAAAAAGCTTAAATAATTTGCATTTATAGTTGACAATTTCAACAACAAAATTTTTTTGAAGGAAACAAATTATTTCCGC
Source organism: Lepidochitona cinerea (assembly GCA_963971465.1). Classification (NCBI taxonomy): domain Eukaryota; kingdom Metazoa; phylum Mollusca; class Polyplacophora; order Chitonida; family Tonicellidae; genus Lepidochitona; species Lepidochitona cinerea. The sequence continues at coordinate 11,585,194 of OZ020559.1, forward strand.
AGCCATGTGACTAAGGGAAACAGATTCATAAAAAGGTTGGTTGGTTGTTTGGTGTTTTACACTGCCCTCAAGATTATTTCACTTATATGGCGGCGTTGCCAGTTTTATTGTGGGAGGAAACCGGGCCCTATGCCCAGAGGAAACCCACGACCTTCCGTTGGTAACTGGCAAATTCACAAAAAAAAAAAAAATTATTTCAGCAGCCATGTGACTAACGGAAACGGATTCACAAAAAGGGACTGGGATATAAACCTGTCGTTGAGGTAGCAGCTGTTTGAGTTGACAGTTTAGGGAAGCACACTTGTATTGCTGAGTGTTTAATATTCCTCGGGGCTCAAACATGCTGATTCATGAGGAGCTTCCTTTGTTCTCGTAAAATCGACCAGAAAAAACGAAGAGGCCTTGAAATTAATCCTAGAGGGACTTTCCAGCGGGAGCCAAAAAGAGTTTGGTAAAATAATGATATCAGTAATATCTGTACATGAGAAGAAATATAACATAACTCGGCTTACCTATGGATATCAAAATGTTTCAGTGCGACATTTCAACATAGTTCGAAGCAAAGGGAAAAACTTCTACTTTAATATTTAATTATTCTTTATCAAGATAAGGTTCTGTGCATCAAACAGGTATGGAATTATACATTTATGAACACTAAAACACACGGGCACAGGGAAAATCTTCTTGTCTAAAATAACCATGGAGACAAGTTTGTAATTATGTTAAAAAGAGGTATACCATTTAGACCTTTAGACCCATCATAAATTGTTGTAATAAACTATTAAAACCTGACAGGAGCTTGGCCTCAGTCAGTAGACTTTTCTGGAACACTTTGTAATATTTTGATGATGCTTATGCATCTTAAGCTATAGCAAGAATATCGGCAGACTGAGATTGAACCCCATAGGATCATGCGCAAAAGACAGGGAAGGTTGTTGGAGTGATTATCGTTTGAGCCTTGAAATAACATTTCAAGGAAAAGGGTCATTTAAATGCTGTTATGATCTTCTTCCCTTATCAAACTAAACTGCCAACATTATTTCTCTTTTTAAATTCCATTGCATTTTGAAAGCCATAAAGTATTTGCAATTACATAGCCAGAAATTCCCCAAAATTCCATTCTATTTATACAAAGCATATATGCATTTTTTTATTTTATTAAAAACGTCCCTACATGTATTTGATTATTCTATGCACTTCAAACCCGCGAATCGTCTTAAAAATCAAAATTTATGAAAGAAGTGTGAATTTTGGAGCTCATATCAATTTTGCTTAATGTTTTCTTTCCTCATTATTTTTGTTAAATTTACAATGGATAAAATAGTTTTAATTTATATCACATTTTTATGAAAATATCTAATGAAAATATCTAATGAAAAAAAAAATAGACGAAGCATGCTATAAACACAATCAGCATTGAGATTACAGTCCTTCTTTCTCCAACTGTCATTGAGATACAAGCAGTCAGCTGACATGACAGAAAGGGAATTCACCCACACTGGTATTACAGGGTGTCATTCCTTGGGGCTGATTCATGCAACAGCTCCCTTTGTTCTCCTAACATCGACCAAGGAAAAAAAATGAGGCGACCTAGTAATTAAAAATCTTGCGGAATTTAGACTGGGAGTCGACGGAAACGCCATCTAGGGAGGGTTGTTGGAGAAATCATGTGCATTATCATTTGAGCCTTGCAATAACTGATCATTTTTGGAAACGTTGTTACGATCTTCTACCTTTATCAAACTAAACTGCCATTATTTCTCTTATTAAATTACATTGCATTTTGAGAGCCATAAAGTATAAGCAAATACAAAGCCAGAAATTGAAAATTAAAATTCTATTCTATTTATACGAAGCATATATGCATTTTTTTATTTTATTAAAATGTCCTATTTGATGAAAGAAGTGTGAATGTTTGCAGTTCATGCCACCTTTGCTTAACGTTTTATTTTACTTTCTTCTTTATTTTGGTTAAATTTACAATAGATAAAATAGTTTTAATATATATCACATTTTTATAAAAATATTTAATTTAAAAAAATTTGACAACGCATGCTAAAAACACAATCAACGTTGAAATTACAGTCCTTATTCCTCCAATAGTCATTGAGATAACAGGAGCAGACTGACATGACAGAAAGGGAATTCACCCACGCTGGTATTACAGGGTGTCATTCCTTGGGGCTGATTCATGCAACAGCTCCCTTTGTTCTCCTAAAATCGACCACAGAAAAAAAATGAGGCGACCTAGTAATTAAAAATCTTGCGGAATTTAGACTGGGAGCCCCGAGGACATCGTGAAATTACTGGTTCGTTGACGGAAACGCCATCTAGGGAAGGTCGCTAGAAGAATGACGTGCATTATCATACGAGCCTTGAAATAAGATTTCAAGGAAAAGGGTCATTTTTGGAAACGTTACGATCTTCATCCTTTGTCAAAATAAACTGAAAATCTCAATTTTCTTTTTGAATTCCATTGCATTTTGAGAGCCATAAAGTATAAGTAATTACCTAGCCAGAAATTGAAAAATTAAATTTCATTATATTGACACAAAGCATGGAACCATATTGTGAAAGTTTTAAACTTAACAAGAGTTTCGGGAAACCCAAAATACGCCCGGAAAGGCACAGTCACTGCAGCCATACCAGAACAAATCCTTCCATATATATATTTTTGAATATATGCAACGGGTCCTTCAAATATTAAATCTCATCTGGTGTTAAATGTCCAGGGTTTCAGCTTGGAGTCCAGCTAATTCTGACTGGTCAGTGGGTTCAATCACTTGCTGGTCAGGATGTTTGCTACATTTTATATAGGTATATTTGAACAGAGCCTAATCTCTGAGATGGTCAATGGTGTGTAAATATACAAGTCTTATCTGTTTACACTTACAACCAGGTTTATGAATATTGTCAAAGCAGCTATATTTGCTTTACCATATGGGTAATAAAACTGAATTGAAGAGCCTTTAAAACAGAGAAATAATTATAATTCTAAACTTTTTAGGTTTTGGCCACCATACATGTAGCTATCACTAAATTATCCAAGGACACACCTTCTACCCATAAGCTATATCCTCAGAAAAAATTGTCCAGATGGAATCAAAACTTTGAAAGTTATGGAACAGAAGGGAATATTACATAATCCAATATAACTCCCATATTATGTAACCAGTGATGTTAAAAATAGTTCGCGACACACCTTCTACCCATAAGGTATATACTCAGAAAAAATTGTGCAGATGGAATCAAAACTTTAGAAGTTATGGAGCAGAAGGGAATATTACATAATCCAATATAACTCCCATATTATGTAACCAGTGATGTTAAAAATAGTTCGCGACACACCTTCTACCCATAAGGTATATCCTCAGAAAAAATTGTCCAGATGGAATCAAAACTTTGAAAGTTATGGAGCAGAAGGGAATATTACATAATCCAATATAACTCCCATATTATGTAACCAGTGATGTTAAAAATAGTTCGCGACAAACCTTCTACCCATAAGGTATATACTCAGTAAAAATTGTGCAGATGGGATCAAAACTTTAGAAGTTATGGAGCAGAAGGGAATATTACATAATCCAATATAACTCCCATATTATGTAACCAGTGATGTTAAAAATAGTTCGCGACACACCTTCTACCCATAAGGTATATCCTCAGAAAAAATTGTCCAGATGGAATCAAAACTTTGAAAGTTATGGAGCGAAAGGGAATATTACATAATCCAATATAACTCCCATATTATGTAACCAGTGATGTTAAAAATAGTTTGCGACACACCTTCTACCCATAAGGTATATACTCAGAAAAAATTGTGCAGATTGAATCAAAACTTTAGAAGTTATGGAGCAGAAGGGAATATTACATAATCCAATATAACTCCCATATTATGTAACCAGTGATGTTAAACATAGTTCGCGACACACCTTCTACCCATTAGGTATATCCTCAGAAAAAATTGTCCAGATGGAATCAAAACTTATAAAGTTATGGAGCGGAAGGGAATATTACCTAATCCAATATAACTCCCATATTATGTAACCAGTGATGTTAAAAATAGTTCGCGACACACCTTCTACCCATAAGGTATATACTCAGAAAAAATTGTGCAGATGGAATCAAAACTTTAAAAGTTATGGAGCGGAAGGGAAAGCGGACGCCGGACAGCCGGACTGCTGGACTGCCGGACTGCCGGAGATGATACCATAATACAGCCCGCTTTTCAAGCCGGGCGTATAAAAAGGAAAAATAACCAAATAAGTTGTATTAGATTTAAACGTTTTTTAAAACCATTTCCAATATCCTTCAATAACGTTCAACACCAGGCAATTGAAAACCACATTAAGGAAGCTAAAATTTCACACAGAAAAGAACGAGCGAAAAATAATGACGACATGTTTAAAAAGAGTGGCAATTATATTTCCGCTAGAAGTGGGTTTTTTTTTCACTTTAAAATTCTATGACCGCAAAGACCACATTTTTAAAGCCTTGCAGAGATAATTTTAGATTGTGCCATTTCAGAAACAATAAATTGTCCGTGTCACCAGGCAAAACTGTTCCATCAATCCTTAGCCTGTCAAGATTTAAAAATTACCAGGCTTGTCTAACCCATCAATCTTTGGTCTTTTAGCACAAGGTTGGACAGTTTTCATTTCCAAAATACAATAAGGTAATCATGCAGCCATTTAAAAAGACACTTTTATTATGCAATTGTGTTTAGAGAGTGCCAAAGAATAAATCACATTTCATTGCTACATCTTCAAGAATGGCTGTAGAGAATTCTTCCATTTTACTGCAGAAAAATCACGTCTTTAAATTAAAACATCAACGTCTTACTAACCAAGGCCCACACACAGTTTCTTTCTCCTTAAAGGGACGTGCCCGGAACGAATATCGTTAAAATGTGTGCTTTTCTACCGTTGTATATATCAAGAGATGGTCACTGGTAACTTCCCCAGATCCCACAGACCATTGGATAGGGAGTTTTTAGTTTCATTTGAAGATTCCAATGTCTGCTTTGTTGTGGTAAAAAGAATGGAGTGCGCACCAGAGCCCTTTCTGGCAGCCCTTTGGTCTGCTTTTGGCTGCTTGTTTACTGACTGTCAAACACAAAACAATGGCAACAAGGAATTTCACTTGTTAAATGTACATTTTTGGGGAAAGTCGACTTGCAGCCTTTTATCCGAGATTGATCACTGTATTTTTCTAAAAATCTGAAGGTCAACAGAGAACCACACCAAACCTAAGCAATATCCCTTTTTAAAGAAAAAGTCTACACTGTGTTAGCCTCCACAAAATTCAACTGTTAATAATGGTTTGAATTTCGTTTTCAATAATGACATTTAATATCTGAAATCCCGAGCAATTTGTCCAAGAAATCATTCTTGTCCTTGCGTAAAAACTAAATCTAAATAATTCCAATGCACATTCGTTCATGTAATATTTGTTCGGGTCATGTAGCGTAAAACCTCAATCAATCGAGTTATGTCTGAACCTATAAAATATTCTGCCTATTTCACATCATTAAAAAAAGGTTCTAATTTGAACTTCTTAAGTAAAATCACACCTCATATCAGAATTTTGACAGCCACGGTAAATTGAATTTTATTGTCATATTTGATTGCCTCGGAAACGCAGTTTTAAACGGCATATTTTGAGGCATTGCCAATTGCCTTGATGAATTGAGATGCAAGGGTTGTCACATCTCATAACATTTTCCTAGCCCTTCTGAGGCAGAGTTTATTCATTGATAAAGAAATTAACATTACTGTTGATGAACTCCATAGTTTGTTTGACTTCCACGCTTTCCAAAAGAAATATTGACTGATATGCCATGTTCACTTTGAAAACCTAGATCTGTGTATGAATGGTTTTGCTCAGAAAACCATGACCGACAGTACTATCTGTTTAACACTGATTGATTGATAAGCCCGTCTGAATGAAATAGACATGTGCTTGATAACTAGATTGATGGATCACTTGGTATTGTTTATGCCAAATTCAAAATACCTAAAACATTCAATCCTTTAGTTTTTCAACATACTCCCAGACATTTGATGTTAGTCATTATGGCAACATTTCAACAACAATCCTTTAGTTTTTTAACTTACTTCAAAGCTCAACTTCTCTTGACAATACATGTAGTTCATGCCAAATTTAAATATTGAAAACATTTAGTGAAACTGGAGATTGCTAGTTTCAAGAGAATCTAAGCATTTGCACTACTTTTGAAAGTACCATACCTGAAGATGTGAACTTATAACAAACAAAATTCTGATAGCCGGGGTGGATGAGTACATTTTACATCCTTTGTTGCATAAGAGGACTACCTTTAAAGTACAGGGGCAAAACCCATATGAACGGAAAATTCTAGTTTCATACTAAGATAATTATGTTTATCCAAAATAATATTTAGCAGCTCACGCCACTTTAAGTACTGTTTCAACATTTTCTATTAGTTCACAGATATATCAAAAAATAAAATTCAAAATTATGAATTTTCTAATGACTAAGACTTTTGAAATATTTTCTTCCTGAATAAAGTTTTTTCTGCTCAGAGATAATAGAATTACATTTCTTCTGAAATTGCACTTCAAATATTAAGTTTCCTTTATAAAAACCAAAGGAGCAAAAAACAAAGATAAAATTCCATTGAAAGTTATTCTTAGGTTACTAAAACACCTAGTGATGTCTTAAAAGTTTATTCAACTGACAGAGTTTATATACAAATCAGAGGATTTTGTGTTAGGCTGATTCAGAGGTCAAAAAGGTCACATGTGGTGGATCGTCACGGATACAATGTCTAACAGCCCTGCTCTCCCATCAGAGGTGTTCATTACAGGAGAGCTGTCAGTGAAACTCATCACACCTGCCCTGAAGAGTGATCCTTCAGGAATTGAGTTTCTTTCCCAGAATTCCAAGAAAAAGTTCTCTGTCTACAGTTACCTCCCCCTGGCCTTCACAGTGAAATCCGATACTTGCATTATCTGGCTAAGAGCATCTTCATAGCTACTTTTCAAGGGAGGCTTTGTAACTGACACCAATCCCATGATTATTTTACAGTTTAACACAAAAAAAAACCAACATTGGACTTTTAAAGAATTAAAAGACTACAAAAGAAAAAAAATTGGATCCAACGAATATTTTACAGTATAACGCAAAAAAAAAAACACATGGACTTTTAAAGAATTAAAAGACTAAAAAAGAAAAAAAAAACATTGGAAAATATATCTCATCACACAGTCGCATCAAGGTCTTCTCCAATTACAAAATGAGCCTGATAATCACACTCAGAAATTAATTTGTCAGTTTTTATTTGGACTGTATCTGATTCGAACACGCTCTCTACATAGGTTGATAGCTCATTGAATGGTTGATATTTTACACTGCACCAAAGAAAATGGTAATATGGCGGTCAACCCGTGCAGAAATATGTACAATTTTTCTTTGGACTAAGTGTGTTGGCCTTCGGACAAGTACCCTCATAGAAAATCAAGGTCAGTGCAATTTTCTTCGGATGAAATCTAGTATCATCAGAGAGTTAATTGGCTCTCAACTCTCCCATCTCAAAATTGGTTTTTAATGTATAAATGATATTAAGAGATCATTTGCCAAATGCTAAAAAAAAAGGAATTTTGACTTCCTCAAAAGGTTGGGGGAAAATCCACCTAATCCATGCAGTGGCTTAGAGTTAGCCCAAAAATGAAGATTTTCTGGGTGATTAAATTTACAGGTCAGAATAGTTTGAAATTGAGTAGACTTAAGAACAAATCGTATTATCAATATTTTTATACGCTCCTATAAGCAGGGGGCGTTTTTGCTTCGTTCCACACACCCGCTTTTTCACTTCTATATCCACTTTGTGGCACTGGTCAATTATCCAATCATAGTTGAGTCTTCCAAAATGGTGTGAAACTTCGGGGGTAAAAATGTGGAATTCTCGGCTATGATTCATTGCTTACAATGTACGTCGGAAAATTACTGTAAAATATCTTAGTACAGCAATAGATTGATTGAATGATTGTTGTTTTACGCCGCGGTCAAGATTATTTCACTTATATGGTGGCGTTGCCAGTTTTATTGTGGGAGGAAACCGGGTTCTATGCCCGGAGGAAACCCCAGACCTTCCCACATAGGTTGATCGAGAGTAAAGCAATAGACGTGCGAGACTAGCTCTTACTGGACACAAAAATGCTGCATTGCAACAGAAGAAAAATGTTCTAGCTAAACAGTAAACAAGAGCAAATTTGTTGGTCTTAATCACTGTTCACACTGCCTTCCAATATTGCAGAATACAATGGTCACATATTTCCAATCTGATCCTTTTCCGAAAAATCTTCACGGCTCTTGGGTCTGAGACGGACTTCCTCATTTCCAGACAAGCTCGGTGGAAAATCCATCATTAACAGAAGTTGACCCAGACATGGTCTACCAAAAATAGACTGAACAATTGTTGAGGAATTTACACAATTTCGATTCCTTACATCGAAACACTGCAATAGTAATATAATACATGAAGTTCTGAACACTCAGGCTCATGAATTTCTATACAGCGTCTTAATTTGTATCCAGAATAAGTTTGTACCCTACCACCAATGAAGTACGGTAAGATTTCCGCTAATTCAAGGACGAGCAATGTGAAGATAACAAATTATTAGACTGCTTTCTGCCATGTTTGGTCTAAAACAACAACAATCGTGATTGCTCGATAGGATTATCGGCCGCTCCATGCAGGAGGAAAGACACCCAACGAAAAGTCTCAAACTTTTAGAGTGCTTTTCGTAATGTTTTGAGTACTTGAATTATCGGAATTCTTACCGTACTGTATGTAAGTGGTACAACCTTAGCTTCTCATGATGCTTTAAAACAAGTTCATTTTGTAATAAAGTTTTTAAATTTTTACTTCATATGGGTCGTCAACTTTTCCAGTCAATGGTGCATGGATTTCTGGCTATCAAATAAGTTGAATCTTTGTAGATGTTTCGGCTTAAGGATTGACGCCTGCGCAGTATAGCCTTGATGTATGGCAATTTGGCAAAATGACGGCTACATTGAGTTTTGGGATCAATCTGACCTTGAAATCGTGCGACTGTAACAGAGAAATGATGTCAATGCCATACGTTTCAAACAACGTCATGAAAAACATCTTCTCAGCTGATAGGGTTGATTAGATGTTTAGGGACTGATAATTGAATTATTTCCTGTCTCAGGTTTTGGTTAAAAAAAATTATGAAACCTTAAAGTCGCATGAGTTGCCAAATATAGAGAAAATTACGATGAAGAAATAGCCAATTATTTGTAATTTTTAACAAGTAGTACAAGAGCTTTCTGCTCATTCCAAACTTTGAGATTTATTTTTTTAATTATTTAGCTTTCAAGCATTTGAAAAGGGACTTTAAAGTTCAAGAAAGTTTGAAATTCTGAGAAAAGTAAAAAAGAAATCTTATTTTCAATTTAAACAAAAAATTATACATTTTTTTAAATGTATGGAAAACATGTCCTTGGACAAGATTTTTTTTGTCATATCTTCAAAGTCAAGCTTTTGAAACACAGTCCTTTGCTTGAATTAGCTTCTTTAAGGTAAATTTACCCTTACTGTTTAAGCTTTTTTTTTCACAAACTTTTGAAAATTGTTGTAATCAAGTAATCAATCTAAAAAATGTTTTTGACAAATTACTTCCTTCAACCCAAATCTAGCAAAAAACTCTTCGACAGAAAAAACTGATATTGCTGGAAATTTTAGATCCTTCGACAAAACACTTCGATCTTTACTCTTGCACGAGAATCAATCCATTATTTCTATTCTAACACATAAACTTTAATGTAAAGAAAAACTGAATTTTAGTAGTTTGCCTTATTTTCTACATCAACTAAAAATTGGCAACCCCTATGTTAAAGCTGAATAGTTTTTCCCTGATTGCCTCGTGGACGAATCTATATCTAAAAAATGATAGGGGTGCTAGCTTCAAACAACTGTTTTATGTGTTACCATTTTTTAGTCTACTAACAGACCTGATAACCTTTTAAGGATATATCTGCACTTTTAGCTGATGGAAGTTCACTTTCAAGTCTTCCCGTCGAGTATTAATATTGTCCTGCTTTTATAAGTTAGTTTTACAGGCGAAATGCAAGGCAAACACAACAGCCTGACATCCCCACTCGCGTTTAGGTGATGACGTCATCCAGTGACGTCGTGTTCCATCACGTCACCAAAATTTTAAATGATGACGTCGTTCAGTGTCAGGGCGTTCGACGTCACAATAAAAACGTTCTCTGCGTATATGCTAGTTTATACGCCAGCTTTGTCCTATCTCACAACATGTAGGGAAATCACACATGTGTTAGAATTACTCTTGCACGATATGCTGATACGAATACGATATTTAATAGCAGAGCCACAGACCAATCTTTCTCCAAAACATCTTCATGTCTATGAAGTCTGAGGCGGACATCCTCTTTATCGGACAAGCTCCATGGAAAATCCATCATTAAGGGGCTGACCCAGACACCATCTACCCAAAATAGACCGGGCAATTGTTAAGGGATTTATACCATATTCCTTGTCCCACAACTCTAATGATCCAATATCATGGACCAAGAACCTTTCAAGGCAACTAAATCTTTAGTGCTCTTTACATGCTCCTATATTTATAGACACTAAAACACACAGGAACAAGAAAAAAATCTTCTTGACTAAAATAACCATGGAGACTAGTTTCTAGTTGTATTTAAAGAGGGTATGTCATTTAGACCTTTATACCAAGTCATAGGTTGTTGTAATAAAACCAAAACCCATGATATTTCATTAGGTTGAAGACAGACATGAGTTTGGCTTTAGTCATGCTTTTATATTTATGAATACTAAAACACACAGGCACAAGAAAAAAAATCTTCTGGACTTAAATAACCATGTAAGAAATGTTTGAAACAGTTACACTTGACAACGACACTGGTATATGTGTCGAAAGCTTGTTCACAAACAATGAACTATTTGGTGATGCCTTAAACAGTCCTTTGCTTGAATTAGCTTCTTTAAGGTAAATTTATCCTTACTGTTTAAGCTTTTTTTTCACAAACTTTTGAAAATTGTCGAAGTAATCAATCTAAAATATGTTTCTGACAAATTACTTCCTTCAACCCAAATCTAGCAAAAAACTCATCAACAGATAAACTGATATTGCTGGAAATCTCAGATCATTCGACAAAACACTTCGATCTTTACTCTTGCACGATATGCTGATACGAATACGATATTTAATAGCAGAGCCACAGACCAATCTTTCTCCAAAGCATCTTCATGTCTATGAAGTCTGAGGCGGACATCCTCTTTACCGGACAAGCTCCATGGAAAATCCATCATTAAAGGGTTGAGCCAGACACCGTCGACCCAAAATAGACCGAGCAATTGTTAAGGGATTTATACCATATTCCTTGTCCCACAACACTAATGATCCAATATCATGGACCAAGAACCTTTCAAGGCAACTGAATATTTAGTGCTCGTTACATGCTCATATATTTCAAGACACTAAAACACACAGGCACAAGAAAAAAAATCTTCTTGACTAAAATAACCATGGAGACAAGTTTCTAATTGAGTTAAAAGAGGGTATGCCATTTAGACTAAGTCATAGGTTAATGATAAAAAATTAAGACATCACCACGTAGTAAGTTGTTTTGAACAACACAAGCTTTTGACACCTGTACCGGTGTCTTTGTCAAACAGTTTAATGTTTGATGTTGTTCAAAACAACTTACTATGTGGTGATGTCTTAATTTTTTATCATTAGTATGGAACCCACGTTTAAAGAGAGTTTCAAACATTTCTTACAAGTCATACATTGTTGTAATAAGCCAAAACCCATGATATTTCATTAGGTTGACAGACAGGCGTTTGGCTTTAGTCATGCTTCTATATTTATGAACATTAAAACACATGGGCACAAGAAAAAAATCTTCTTGACTAAAATAACCAAGGAGACAAGTTATAGTTGAGTTAAAAGAGAGTATGCCATTTATACCTTTGGACCAAGACATAGGTTGTTGTAATCAAACCAAACCAAATGATACAATGATATTTCATTAGGTTGAAGACAGACAAGAGTTTGGCATTCATGTAATACGTACCATGTTAAGGTACAAACTGAAATAACTTTTAAATGGTGCTTTCATTTTTGCGATATCATTTAGAATTTCTATTTTACGTCATCAAATTTTCCAGATTTATTACCAAGTAAAATTAGATATAAAACTGGTACAACCAGACCATATTGCTTTTATACAAGTCTATTTTATTCTATCTTCGTCACTGGTTTCAAATCAAGACTAATTTTACATTATTAAAATGCGAGTCTTTTAACTGGCAGAGTACTTCTGTGACGTATTTTGCCGATATAAAAATAAATAATACCAGATGATTTTTCATAAATCGAAGAGGTATATCCCATTAAATATAACCAGGGCCTGGCAGGGTAATTTTCTTCAACAAGCCAGCTTTAAAACTATAATTACCTTTCAAAAATAGATTTAATTTGATCAATTTGTCCAGCGTAACTGAACATTCGGTTAAATTAGCAAATTTTACGCAACTGATGTAACTATAAATAAAATATTAGAGAACTTTTACACCGTTGACAGCGGTTCATGTCTCATGTTTATTACCCTAGGGTCTTTTTTACCCAACGACATTTTTGCAAGTGCAGCAGCAAGTTGACGATCTCAAACCAAGATACAAGGGTTCAAGAGCCACCTAGGATCTGGAACCTTCTATATATTGATTCATTGATTGTTTGGGTTTTTACACCGCGCTCAAGATTATTTCACTTATATAGCAGCGATTCCAGTTTTATTGTGGGAGGAAACCGGGCTCTATGCCCAGAGGAAACCCACAACCTTCCGGTGGTAACTGGCAACCATCTCACATAGTGGAACCTTTGAAGACTGCAGATGATTGAGAATGCATTGCCAGGGACTTCAGACAAAAAACAATCACTTGCTATGAAACACTATACAGAGCTAAAATATTAAAATAGTTTATAGAACTATGCTTTGCTTAACTTCGTTTATGTTTTCATAAAATTCCTATACGAATTTTAGCACACTTTGTTTGCTTTTCTCCAAAAGATATGTAAATAATTCAAAAGACATCGCAGCCAGTAGAGAGAATTCTAACTGTAGCTGTACAATATATCTGTATTGTTTAGATCTGCAGGCCAACGCTATGGACCGCTAAGAGTTAATTTTCAACGCTGACAACTAAAAACAACATAGCCGCACTCATGGGTCTCTTTCCTGTGTTACTAACTTGGCAGTCAGGAAAGTTTTGCACCTGCATCGCTTTATGGTTGCACAAGAAGTATAGGACCTGAACATATATGTTCATATTCACCTTAAAGATGTAATTTCTGTTGCTATGGCTGCACAACTGCGTCTCTAAAACTGCTGCAGTTTAGAAACTGTTCATGCTGTTGTTGTTGCAACCGATTTTTTTCTTCTACGCAACAGAAGAAAATCAACGGCAGTCTAATATTACAGTAAATGTCAGTTGTTTTTAAACAGCTGAGATTAAAATTAAATACCTAAATAATTACCTGAATAATGTTTGTACCAGCATACATCTTTACCGGATTCATGTTTGCTAAAATAATACAGTGGTCGTGCAACAAGGCGAGTAAAAACAAATCTGAACAACAAAAACTCCGGGAACTTTGATCAGACTTACACACCCCATATAATAAATTTATGAAGCCTTGTAAAATTGTAATTTGACGTCAAAAAGATAAAATTTCGCCAAGGATTGAAATTTAAACCTCCATATATTGATTAGCTAGTTTTAGTGTTCTGGTGATTAAAATATCTCAGCCTTTGTTTTTATTTCATTTATCGATTATATACTTTCCCTCACCCCCCCCCCCCCCCCCCCCTCCCAAGGCTCCCACCAGGGCACGTCGACATGCTTTTTGGTGTCTGGAGTGTGAAAGAGCTTCAAAAAATCAATGAAATTTTCGTCTATTCTTCGCGAGGAAAGTAGCGAATGTAGATTGCTGCTATAAACTCTTAAAAGTTGCGGCCGCTCTCATGTGTCTCATCCTGTTTTACTTACACTTGCCGGTAAGTTGGGGCTTAGCTCTAAAATTATTGAACTATACGTTTCTTTAGGCCAAAAAAAATGAATGAGCTACGTTCGTCGAGGTTATATATTTATGTTTCTGTATTTATTCTATAAAGTAACATTCAGTTTTCCCTGAACTGCCCCAACAATAAATTAATGACAGCAGCTCTAGAGACACACATATGCCGCTAAGTTTTCTACTCATAAACAGGAAACCCTCGTGTTGTCTTGACAATAGCACATTTTGAGATAAAACGTGTGAATATGGGAAACTTATGCCACTGTAAAATGAATTATTAAATTAAAATGAACATTGTATGTTTTTGGCAAAACAATCTTTGAATTCGAAACATTTGTTGCAATAATTTGGAATAAAACTGCAACAATGCTTTATATAAAAAGTTCCAATTTAATATGTATAAATACAATGTTAATATACATTTTTCCCCCATACGTTCCTTTTGGTACGACACTAAGAGGCTCTGAAGATCATCGAAAAGATTGACGTTAGAATAAGGAATATGATTATCTGTGGCCTTTAAGCACCAAAATAGTGTTCGGAAAGTAAATAAATAACCGGGATGAACGCTCGCTCATTCTCAGTTTAAGTTAGTTTAAAACAATACATTATCGAGACTAGAAACACTAGAGAGCTGCTGAATTGTACGTCTTGAGAAAAATGGCCGATAATTTTAGCATTCTGTTTTAAGGAAGAAAACATTTTGGCCACTTTCACGAACTCGTAAACAAAATGCGAATACTGCCCCAACAATCAAGAAAATGCCATGTTTTGAAACTCATTGTAAAAAAAAGTTTAAAAAAATATAGATTTTGTCGGAAAGATCATTTAATCGATTTCTTGTATGATTCCATAGGCTACGCATTGTGAAGACCCCATTAGTAAAAATCTTTTTCAGCAATTGTACTTAAAATTTGTTTCTGAAAACTATATCAACATTTTGGCAGCTTGTGCCAATTTACAATGAACACATTTGATTTAAAAAATTATAATGAAATCTCGATTTTCTTCATTTCTATTCAATAAACGCCATGTGTCGACATTGTAGAGATAAAGCAAGCACGTTTAGTCTTTGTTGTATACATAGAGGGCCTACAGTCCGACTGCACGCACAGGAAAAATAAATAATTCATAATTTACTGTACTAGGAATGGTCGGGTGTAAGCAACTACATGTATTTATCTGTTCTTTGTGCTTCCCGTATAAAACGGCGTATAAAACTGGGTTGCGTGTCAGAAGAAAAAAAACTCTCGAGAGAAAAAATCAAATCTAATGAATATAACAAAAGCACTAAGTTAATATATAATTGATAAGTGAAAGCTGTGATTGTTTTAATTGTCTGCATGTCGATAAATATAGGCTACATCCGAGTCTAGACATATAACTTCACACGCCATTATTTCGGCAAAGTATTTTATAATTGAGGATAAACAAAAGGGGAGATAACTGTATCTGTATATATATATATATATATATATATATATATATATATATTTATGATCACTAAAACACACGGGCACAGGGAAAATCTTCTTGTCTAAAATAACCACTGACAAGTTTCTAATTGTATGATCACTAAAACACACATACAGATAGTAGTCATTGTCTGTCGTCAACCTAATGAAATATCATGCGTTGTGGTTTATTATAACAACTTATGATTCGGTATAAGCGTCTAAATGACATGCCCCTTTTTAACACAATAAGAAACTTGTCTCCGTGGTTATTTTGGACAAGAAGATTTTCAATGTGCCCGTGTGTTATAGCGTTAAAAAATATAGATAGTATTCATTTGTATTCATGTTTTCGATGATTTCTTGGTGCGTTGCAATTTGGATATGACCAAAAGTTCACTGATTACTGGAGACATCTTAGTGTGAAAATTGTTCAGAGTCAAAACCTCAACAAGGATTGGCGTGTGCATGGTGTATTCAGATTGCTCATTCTGGTGCACCCTCGTTGGAAATTGAAAAGTCAATACGCGGGGTCAAAACCACGATCAAGCTTTACAGGGTTTTAAACGGGGTAACTATTTTCCTTACAGTGGCACGAGCTGCCAAAATTCGGACTATTTTTTATAGATTCAGATTGTCACGACCGTAAGAGGCTTTGCAGGTCATCGAAAAACTTAATGATTGGCGTTGGGATGAGGGCAATCCATAGAGTATGTGGCCTATACGAACCGAAATAGTGTTCGAAAAGTAAATAAAATGTAAATAACCGGGACGACCATTCATTCAATCTGAGCCAAAGTTGGTTCAAAACAATATACCATATCGTTCATTTTCGAGACTAGAAGCACTAAAAAGCTTCTGAATTGTACGTCTTAAGAAAAATAGCCGATAATTTTAACATTCTGTTATAATTGCCAAATTATAGGACACATAAAACATGTCCAGTTAGGTTTAGAATGTAGAAATTGGGGTGAAAAACAAACGAAGAATCGCAGCCTTATTTCAACAACAACGATCAGTGTCGGTTAACTTGTTGGATAAGCCTCATTTCAGGCCTTCTTATCTGAGGTTTACACTCAAATTATTGGCTGGCTTTTCGAGTCACTCTTATCCGATCGTCAGTATTTTCAGATAAAGTACGTAAAATTATACTGTGTCGTTAGATCACTCACACGACTCAAAACATTAGGGCACTTGTGCGCACGCTCAGGTTCGAAGTTTGTTTACATTGCGGGTACTAGAAAAATATGTTTTTCAATTCCAAATTAAAAATACTAAATGATGCCAAAATTGTCAATTTATGGTACAATTAGAAAGTTCCTAACTTCTTCTGTCTAGGAAAAATACAGAAAACCGGCCACTGTTTTTAATGTAAACAGTATTCTGGATTTTCGCGGCAAGTTTGCCTTTAAGTATACTGTGAGTAAAAGATAACCTTCTTTATGTAGGCCAATAAGACCAGAGTACAAATGAAGCCAGGGTGGAGAAGATAGTGTCTCAAAAAAATCAATGTCACGCATTTGCACAAAAACGAAAACAAGAATCTTAATTCTTGGTGCGTCTTCATGTAAACTCGATAAGGATTATTCCAAGGTCTTCTTATTTGACCAGACCAGTCGTTCAAATGGTATCTATCAAATCAATTAGGAAAAGAATCACGTGTGCTTTATCGATTAGACATGCCTGGCATTATTGATGAATGTGCCGGAAACCATTGAACACGCCCTCTGGCGGTGAATCTTCGCTGATGGTCGAGGAGATATCTTTATCCTCGTGACCTCAACACCGATAACGGAGCCTTGTACCAATTATTTCGCTATTTGATAATCCGCTTCCATCCATGATTTAAGCCCGGATTTTTTTCTTGAAGAGGCATCTTTAACGAAGGCTGTATCAATATTAGTAACGACCATGCCGTTTGAAAGAGAGGATATATTCAGGGCTACCGACCAATCAGTTTACGGTTGACCGTTCCATACTGGCATCGGTCAGTACTATGGTGTTCTGAAGACGACTTGTCCGTCTGGACACATACATGTGTGCAAAGGACTTTGGTTTTTTTTCTGTTTCCTTATCAACCAAATGTCGCGTGATTCCTAGATCATTTCATCGTGTCCATGGTTAGACTTGCATAGGCAAAGCACTCACTTTCAAAGTGACCTAATCCGCCAAAATTCAGTTGCGTTTACTTTATTAGTTCAAATTGTCACAGAAAAAGAATGAAGAAAATCACTCCATCAATTAGAAAAGAGATATTCTTTTTATACATCTCTACTCTCAACTATGTTCTTAGCTAACCCTAAATTTGTGTGTTTTAATTTTCATAAATATGACACAGACACGCACTTGTGGCTACGGGACTGCAGTCTTTGGTGACTTTTATGTCTATAAATGTTCGAGGACTTACCGTATATATGTATGTATTACAACAACTTATGATTTGGTATAAAGGTCTAAATGATATAACTCTTTTTTACACAATTAGAAACAAGAAGATTTTCTCTGTACCCGTGTGTTTTAGTGTTTATAAATATACAGGCAGTGAAGATATTTACTTAATAATTGAATCATCATCAACACTTTCTCTGTGTCCATTCTTGAGATTGGTACTGACTAATTAACAAGCTAAAACAAACAAATTTTCAATAAGCTAAATACTTGTTTTGACTTAGTAATGTTTATATGGACAAATAGTTCCGCGAGCTTCCTCTGGGCGAAAATTAGCAAATTTGCAAACTCCAGAAGTTATGTACAAATGAGAATTACCTAGATCAGCAATAAATGGATAAACAAGCTAGAACAAACAGATTTGCAATACGCCTAAGAGTTATTTTAACTTCGTTATATTCATATTAACAAATAGTTCCCCGAGCTGCCTCTGGGCGAAAATTAACAAATTTGCAAAATCCAAATAAGCGGCAAATGCAAATTGCCCAGAACAGCAAAAATCGAATAAACAAACTAGAACAAACAAATTTACAAAAAGTCAAGTTACTTTGACATAATTATGTTTATGTTGACAAATAGTTCCACGAGCTGCCTCTCGGCGAAAATTAACAAATTTGCAAACTCCAGAAGTTATGGGCAAATGAGAATTATACCCAGATCAGCAAATAAAAGGATAAACAAGCTAAAACAAACAGATTTTCAATAAACTTAAAGAGTTTTTTTTCACTTCATTATATTTGCATAGACAAATAGTTCCGCGAGCTTCCTCTTGGCGAAAATTTGCAAACTCCAGAATTACCCAGATCAGCAAATAAACGAATAAACAAGCTAGAACAAACAAATTTGCAATAAGCCTAAGAATTATTTAAACTTCATTGTAAAGCTGCGTGATGTATATAGCTCCAAGGCCATCCTCCTGGTGAGAACTAACAAATTTGCAAAGCAGAGAAGTCATTGGCGATTAAGAAGAAGCCAGAGCAGCTATAAAGGAATGAACAAGAAAGAAATAAACTTTGCGAAGCGTCAGAGTTATTTAGACTTTATCATTTATGTGTGGTATATAGTTCGACATCCTCCTGGTGGGAACCAACAAATTTACAAAGCCTAGAAGTCATTGACGAATTAGAAGAAGCCAGATCAGCTATAAAGGAATGAACAAGAAAGAAATAAACTTTGCGAAGCCATCAGAGTTATTTAGACTTCATCATTCATATTTGGTAGATAGTTCGACATATATTAATCATCCTTACGAGAACTAACAAATTTGCAATGCCAAAAAGACGCTTGTGAATAAGGACAACCAAGATCAGCTATTAAAAGAATAAACAAGAAAGAAACAAGCATTGTCAAACCTTAGAGTTATTTAGGCTTTATTACCTAATTGCGATAGACAATTCTGCTAACATGTATCCTCCAAGTGAGAACTAACAAATGTGCAAAGCCTAGAAGTCATTGGTGAAAAGGACAACCAAGATCAGCTATTAAAAGAAAGGAACAAACATTGCCAAGCCTTAGAGTTATTTAGGCTTTATTACCTAATTGCGATAGACAATTCTGCTAGCATGATTGTTCCAGCATGGTGAGAACTAACAAATTCGCAAAGCCGTTAATGAATAAGAAGAACCCCGATCAACAATACACGAATAAACAACACACAAACAAATTTGCAAAAAGCGTAAGAATTATTTTAAACTTCATTGCAATTCTGCGTGATAGATATAGCTCCAAGGGCATCCTCCTGGTGAGAAATAACAAATTTGCAAAGGAGAGATGTCATTGGCGAATAAGGACAAACAAGATCAGCAATAAACGAAAAGGCAAGAAGGAACACATTTTGCGAAGCCTCAGAGTCATTTAGACTTGATTATTTATGTGTGATAGATATAGTTCCACAAGCATGCTTCTTTCTGCATGGTGGGACCTAACAAATTTGCAAGGCCTGTCATAAATTGGCGAAAATTGTCAAGTCCATGGTCAAGTCCATTGGACCGCATTGTCTATGTGCGACGGATAGTTCCAAAAAGTTTCTTGTGACGTAAACTAACGAATTTTCAAGGCACTGAAGTTATTGATGACTGATTATTCTGAAGATCTACAGTAAAGTAATAAACAAGGAAGGAACAAATTTACCAAGCCCATGAGTAATTTGGACTTCATTATTTATGTGTGACAGATAGTTCCGCAAGCTTCCCCTGGCTCTGGAGAGTATTCACCGGGTACAAAAAACCGTGTCATATTTCAAAGGAACGTCGAATCAATGCCAGACTTCAACATGATCTCTATTACAACGATATCAAAATTAATGCCCGGAGACTAGTATAGAGTAGTAAATTACATTTCTTGCCATGGCCTGGCCGATTTCTTCCCAGCTCCCTTTTTAGTTCTATTTGTATTTGGTCTATATAAAGGTGGCTTGATCGAACGATTGGTTGATCGATTGATTGATTGATTGATTCGTCGATTGATTGATTATTTGATTGCTTGGTTGGTTGGTTGATTATTTGATTGATTGATTGATTAGTTGGTTGGTTGATTAATGGATTCGTGGATTGATTGACTAATCATTTGATTGCCTGGTTGCTTGATTCGTCGATTGATTGGTTGGTTGATTGATTCGTCAATTAATTGCTTCATTGATTCGTCGATTGATTGATTATTTGATTGATTGATTATTTGATTGGTTAATTAGTTGATTGGTTGATTAATTGATTCGTCGATTGATTGAGTGATTATATGATTGATTATATGTTCGACTTGTTTCACCCTATAATGAGTTCATCTAGTTCAAAATTTGTTCAGCGAGAGATGAAGATAAAATCTGACATACAAAGGTTAAATACATTTCATATATTCTTTCCTAACATTGCTCCTTAAAAGTCCATAGTAAATTTTCTTAGGAAAACTAAATACATAAATTTGTCCATTGTTCTTGTTATCGTTCTGATATATCACGTGGAACAAAAAGTGTTTCTGTGAAAATGTGATGACATAAGTATTCCATGTTTTACCCCATTTTACCACGTGATGAAAAAAATACAGCATTCATTAAAATCCTCTAATTAAAGATTATTGTGACATAAGTAAATACAATCATAAAGATTAGAACAACAGAGCAATTAACAAGGTAATTAACAATGCTATATTTCCTGTTATCCCCCTGTTTTACCACGTGGAGCACAAAATACAGCATTTTTTAAAAACTTTGAACAAGAGACCGTTGTAACATAAGTATAGATGCAAATATAAAGATAAAACCAAGATAGCAATTAACAAGGTAATTAACAATGCTATATTCCCTGTCATCGTCCTATTTTACCACGTGGAACACAAAATACAGTATTCTTAAAAACTTTTAGCTAGAGACTCTTATGACATAAGTATAAACGCAAACATAACGATAAGAGCAACATAGCAATTAGCAATGCTATATTCCCTGTTATCATCCTGTTTTACCACGTGGAGCGCAAAATACTGTATTCTGTAATATATTTACTTATGTCACAACTATACAGCCTGTTATGACGTAAGTAAATACAAGCGGAAAGATAAGACCCGTTACATTTATAATTGATATGCTAAAATATACACAGAATCTGACGCTTACCGAAACAATGCAGCTAGCGTGCGTTATCTGTGTCGGTTGATAGAGGCGTATTAATAAAGAATTTGTTTCATGTGTGCCGTAAAGATAAGGTCGATGTATTGATATTTGATATTAATTGAACATTTTAAAATAATTTTATGTTTATAGTCATACACGATAGAATACACTGAATATACCTGATTTCATCAAAGATAAGAGTAAATACAAAGAGAGTTTTGTAAAAATGTTCAATCGGATAATATATAATCGACTTTTTCCTTAAATCTACCGAATTTTAACCATGTGGTACGACGCCATCTTGAGTGACAAACTACAAGCGACATGGTATAAATAACACATTATTAAAATCACTGTGGCAACGAATATATAGACTAAATATTTTGAACCGACGGTATATATACATTCCAAATTTTCAGAGTATATGTATACGCGCAGGCGTGTATAAAACTAAAAGTTAAAAAAAGAAATATATGTGTTTATAAACATGTAAAATTACATTGACAAGGCGTGTCCAACAATTTGATCATGGGGACCACATTTGGTCACAAGTGCATTTAGGTTGATTGAAATATAGACGTGAGTATAAAACTAATAGTTAAAAAAGAAATACATGTATTTATATATTCATGAATTTATAAAAATGTAAAATTACATTGACAAGGCGTGTCCAACAATTCGATCATGGGGACCACATTTGGTCACAATTGCATGTAGGTTGAATGAAATATATGTATGTGCAGTTGACTTATCTCCGATCTATAAACGTGCATTTATGCAATTCTAAAATAGAGCACAAAACTGCATGGATACAAATCCCTTTCGAGAAAATGCGAGAATCTCGTATGAGATGCATGCGTGTGATTCGGGCTTGTGTTACAAAAAAAACAATGAACTATATGCGTGGAATGGTCACAACACATTGGTTAGATTGGGTCTGGCGTGTTAAAATCGCCGTCATGACTATGTGATGCTGTCTCTCTCGAAACGCAAATAACGTTCTTCTAAAAATTTATGACATAACAAATGAACGGTCAAAATTAAAGTCACAAGAGTGATTTGTCATCGTGTTATGACGTAAATATAGTAGTCGTCGTGTCAGGGATAGTGACGTCGTTCATTTTCGCTTCCACTGTAACGTTAGATCAGTAGTGCCATCTCCTAATAATGGCGGCACTCGCTACAACTCAAACGTCACGTGATCTCCATTTCACGCATATAGTTCATTGCGAAAAACTTGTAACTTACCCCGGGTAACGTCTTTTGTTCATGTAATGCTTGTTGAGCTTTGACTGCACTATCTCGGTTACAATATGTCAAAAACGCACAGCCTGTAATGCAAAAAATAAAATGATAATAAATAAAAAGAAAGTAACAAAGATACATGTATATTGTAATAATGTAATAACATATAGTGTCTTGGTGTTAAGGCTCAAAAGATTGCGACAGAAATTTTGGCGGATCGAGTTGCGCTCCCATCCTTTTCAGAACCATGGTTGAATGGATTGAGTGATGTTTGCGATACATTCAAGGTTATTTCCCTTGTGGCGTTTTAAGGTTTAGGTGTGAAGGAAAGCGCGATCTCTGCTCAGAGGAAACTCCGACATTCTGTTGGGCTTAGAGCCTTACAATGCATTCGCGATTCTTACACCTGCGTGGTCGGGATTTGCAAGGGGTAGAACGTTATCTTCAATTAAGCCTTTGAAGGATGGCCGACGAGATTGTCGCTTCTTGGATATTGTGGACTGTAGTTTATAATAAAATGTGGGGATCTATGTGTTACAACGCCACAAAATGTCTTGCCTTGCAGACTTCCTGGGAAGACTATGTCAATTCTTTCATAGTTAAATAATGATGTGTGTATGTAGGAATACCCTAGCTTGATTTGTAACAAAGATTATCTCGACCAAATGACAGATGGACCCTCTTTCTCAGTTTAACCATAACGTTATTCGTGTATTTGTAGTTTAAAGGTTGGGACAAATCAATACAGTAATTTCTGGTGCAATTTTAAGTGAAGCCGTGCTTGAGTTAAAACAGGAATTTACACAGAATAAAAAGTGTAATGTGTCAAAAACATATACGGGACATTATCTTGAGCACGGCATAAAACC
This sequence comes from Lepidochitona cinerea, assembly GCA_963971465.1. NCBI lineage: Eukaryota > Metazoa > Mollusca > Polyplacophora > Chitonida > Tonicellidae > Lepidochitona > Lepidochitona cinerea. The sequence goes on from OZ020559.1 coordinate 11,608,946, forward strand.
TCAACCAATCAAACTGTCTTGTCTCTATTTAGCATGCATGCAGACGTATCAACAACAACAGATGTGCCAAAACATATAAGTGGCATTATCTTGAGCACGGCATAAAACCCCTAAGCAATCAAACTTTCTTGTCTCTATTTAGCATACAGACGTATCAGGCACATATGTGTAAAAACATATACATGTAAGTGACATTATCTTGAGTACGACATAAAACCCCAACCAATCAAACGTTCTAGTCTCTGTTTAGCATGCAGACGTATCAACAACATATGTGTAAAAACATATACATGTAAGTGACATTATATTGAGCATGGCATAAAACCTCAACCAATCACACTTTCTAGTCTATATTTAGCATGCAGACGTATCAACAATATGTGTGTCTAACTATACAAGTCAAATTATCTTGAGCACGGCACAAAACACCAAGCAATCAAACGTTCTATAGTGTCTTTTTAGCATGAATAGGCGAACCAACAGAATGTGTCTTCAGAACATAACGTTATTGTGGCAATTATGCAATGATTAATCTCATATATGAGACGACAGAGCTAATTAATCTCCCTGAATGCTTGCATCTATTTAACTCGGCACAAAGGCCACACAAAGGCGTACTTTAGATTGGAATAGATTCGTCTAGACCTTCATGTCGACAGCGATTTGACCTGACCGGAAAACACTGTGTAGCTTTTTGTTCGCCGGAAACTGTATATTGATCAGAATCTATACACAGAGCTCGTCGATATTTTTGACGACAGCCAGCAAATCTAAACATTGCGAATCTTTACTCTATAAAGCAGCAGGACTCGATGGATGGTTTATGTTAGTCGATCGTTCAAATAGTATATAGCGCAAACCAAGTCCAGGCGACGTACACAGCTTCGTATGGTCGGAGCCCACGATTAAAACTTAAACTCTCGCTCACCTTATACCAGTAGCGGGGATATCGGTGAGATTTTTACCCTGGGGCACGAGAATGGCACTTCGTGGCTAAAACAGAATCCGTCTTCTTACGTAACGTCACTTCTAACATTTTAGAGGATATCCAAAAGCGCATCGTCATTGCTTGAGACTGGGCCCAGTTTCACAAAGCGATCTTAGCTTAAGGTAATCTTAATTACCAATGGCAACGTATACCTTTAGCATTGGTTGCCATGGTAGTTAAGATCACCCTTAGCTAAGATCGCTGTGTGAAACTAGACCCAGGGGCCGGTTGTTCAAAAGTGTATTAGGCTTAATACCGGTATAACTTTATAACGAACAATGGAATTTCTTTGTTACACAACGTCATTGAGACCAGTATTAAGCCCAATGCACTTTTGAACAACACAGCCCACTAACAAGCCCATACCATTTGTGCGAATTTACTAATGTCGTTATTTTGTGTATAGACAAATTGCATGCGATCGTATTTGCCATGGAACAGCGATTCTAGGATATAGTTGATGCCCGTCTTACACGCATACCTAAAACAGGTACAACAGCCTATAGACAGTACCAAAGAGGCGAAGATGTATAGTTATGTGCATGCTGTATACATGCCTTGTCTTTTTGATAGAATTACAGCTATGATAACTTAAATTTAAAACAATGGATTAAAGAATTGTTCACTGGGTTAAAGTTACAATTACCAAACTATTTCTTAACATGTGCATTTTTGTACTTTGCACATTTATGTATGTCTGCAATATATGACATAACCATAATCCTATACACATTTAAACGAATCAGGAACCTGTCTCACAAAGCGGAGTAGCGTAGGTTTTTTATGCAACTGACATAGCAACGTATCTCTACATTATGGGTTACTATGTCAGTTACGTAAAAACTTACGCTACGCCGCTTTGTGAAACAGGCGCCTGAAACATACACCGGTACAGGTGAAATCTTGTTTAAAATCACCAATGGGTCGCGGGTTCGAATCCCACTCAGTCCAAAACTTGGAAAATTTTCTGACTGGGTTTTCACTCGAACGACCTATGTGGGATGGTTGCCAGTTACCAACGGAAGGTCTTGGGTATAGAGCCCGGTTTCCTCCCTCAATAAAACTGGCAACGCCGCCATATAAGTGAAATAATCTTGAGCGCGGCGTAAAACACCAAACAATCAATCAATCTTGTTTAAAATAACTACAGAGACAATTGAGATATATAGATGACATTTATAAAGGTTCCCATTGCAATCAGGGACCTGTTTGTGAAAGGCCTTGTTTAACTTCTTGTTTGATGCATTCAACAGTCAATCGGATTTTTTGGTATCCTATGGGCACGTAAGCCGTTCCCCTTGACTTTGACAGAAACAGCCTCTTGTCGTTGTACCCTTTGGCCAGTGAATGTATGAAATGTCTATTTATATTACTCTTGTCTTCGAAGTTCTTTTTCTAGGTCACGCAGTAATCTCCATCGACCAATTAAGGGTAAATGTAATTAAGTTGATTTCATTAAACCAAAATTAGCTTCACACACAATACGATGATAGAAAGATATATAGAAGGACCAATAAAGCCCTAAATTAATTAGGGTTGTACAAATGCCTTTTCTAAACAATTTGCAGAAGTCACCCTTCAGCGCATGTCATTTACCTGCTTCCGGTTTCAGAGATAATGGCGTCTTTGATGTAAACATGTCCATCTATTCGCCGATAACTTCCGGCTGCTTTGGAAAATACGGAACTCAGGGGACAGTGGGTTGATATTGAATAAATCACGTTCGGGTGACCTGGGTACGGGTCACGCGATATTTCATATCTATACGATCGCTGCCTTGAGGCAATTTTCGTTATGCGGAGGTAACTTCCGCTCGGTCACCCAAAGCAGTGCAATTTGTAAAGCTCCACTGTAATGCATTCTATGACAGAGGCGGAAAACGGATTTATGTGGCTTCCAGGCAATTCCGTGTTCGGATTATTCTAAGTTCCTCGTTTTGTACAGATTCATCGATCCGCATCACAGCAGGCGCCTGCCAGAATAAGTCCATTGCACAGATGCAGATCCAAAAGAGCTATTTATGTTTTTTAGAACTTGGTATGCATATACATCATCTTGACCTATAACAAAGCAGTAATATACGTTGGCGTCACAATGGTAAACGTGCTTTTATTTAAGTACCACGAACTGCCAAAATTCTGGCTGTTCTCCTAAATTCCGATTCTTTCAAAGAAGTTGAGCGCTCGGAGTACGCGAAGGCCTACATTGAAAAACTTTACGACTATAAACGTTGCCATGAAAAATGTCAATAAAAGTAGTAACCCCCTACTAAGCGAAGATGTGTGCTAGTATGGGGCAAATTCTTATAGCTGGACCCTACACTATAGGTTTAAGTTTTTTGTACAAACGACCTTAAAATACCTTATAAATGGGGAATTGTACAGAAAACCTTTGACAGGTTGTAAGATCAAAATATATCTTTGGATTTTACCTCAGATAGTAAATATAACGATATAAATAATGCACTAAAACCTAACAAAATTATCGGAAAATTGATCTCTTTCGTTGTCTGTATTGCTTTGTGCTATAACGAGAAGGGCACTGCCCCACTCCTACCACCAAATGCACCTCCACTTTGAAGAGTTCTACTAATGGAAATATAACGTATTATCCTCATCAAATGTCTTTTAAATGTCTCTCGGCACAGGCCTTTTATTGATGGACTGATGGTTCGAATCATGCAAAGCCGAGGGAAAAGGTTCTGGGTGAATTTATGACTCACTGGATCGCTATATAAGTTAAATAATCTTGACATTCAATCAAACAAGTAATTTATTCTTATTACGATCATTGGCTACTATAGCGAATTTATATTTCGGAATTCAATTTGGTATCTCAATGTTGGACGTAAGAATAAAACTCTGGGGGTAGAATAATTGGAAGACAGTGAAAAAAGCTAAACTAGATATAGGCTAGATGCAAATTTAGATTACAGTTTCCGAGAAATGAAAAAAAACTAGTTTTTCTTTGTTCCACATCAGCTATGATTGGACTGCAGACGCTTTCGCTGCACGGAAGGAAAAAAACCCATATCGTGTGCAAAGCTATTTTCGGTTGATTTGCGAGCCTTGACTGTAATTGTCTTATCGCGGAGACGAGATTTCAATCTTCTACGAGACATATTAGTAATTGTCCACCGCGAAGATCCTGCAGTGCAGCCATCGCGCATCGCGTTCCAGCCTCGCGAACTTTCCGCGCTATCAGTTCGCGTTATGTGGACTTAACTACATCAATACATCAATTTTACGCGGCCCTCCGAGAACTGTGTCAATTTATAAAACATGAAATACAGGAAAGAAGCTTTAAAATATTGACTGTTCCCGGATCATCTTGGCCCCTTATGGCCTAAGGACTAGCTCTGGGTAAATCCCTTACTTCGTCTTTAATGAGTTCTGACTTGATGTATACTGAAGAAGACAGAGATCGTAAAGGGGCTTAGAAGGCACTGCAGAGCAGAAAGTCCGCAATAATATCACTATCATAATGGTGCAGATATAAAGACTGTGTCAAAAGAGCGGCAATGCAGTACAGAAAGCCTGCAAGAGTATCATGGTGATGATATAGCAGTTATTTGGAAAGAGCGAACGATACCATTTCTTGACATAATCATTTATAGGGGCGGACACGGTAAAGCGGGAAAACAAAATATGCATAGAACAAAGCCAACATTAGTTTTTATGGTGATGCTATTACAACTGTTTGGAAGCAGTGAAAAGGCAGTATTTCTTTGCATAACTATTTATTTAGGCAGAGACCAAAAGAGGCTTTAGACAATGCAGAACAGAAATCCTGCAAGAGTATTTTGGTACTGTTATAACAGTATTTAAAAAGAGCAAAATGTCACATTTTTGACAAGGCATAATTTCTTGACATAATTATTTGTTGGTGCAGACACCGAAAATGGGTTTTCCAGCACTGCATAGAACAAAACCTACACTAGGTTTTGGTGGTGCTGATATAACAACTGGAAAAATTGGAAAGAACGAAAAGCCCATTTCTTGACATAATTATTTAGAAGTTAGAACCAAACCCTCGTATGGCAACATTTCTAAAAAATAATTACATATTGAGGGAGACACAGTAATATGGCTAATCAGACACTACATGGAAGAGTTCCTACAATAAGTTATCTGGTACTAGCATTACAACGGTTCGGAAAAGACGAACGAAAGTAATTATTGGCATGACTAACTTCGAAATTACAAAAAAGTTCAACAAGTTCTGATTGTCCAGACAGGCTTTGAAAGTCCTCGGAAAACTAAATGATTGACGTTGTAATGAGGAAAAGCCCATACAGTGTGTGTGCTGCAAGAGCCGAAACAGTGTCCTAGAAATAAACAAAACTTAAAGTGACAAGCGCTGCCAACATTCACACTTTTTTAATAATTTCCAATCGTCACGACAGCTCGAGGCTTTGAAGGCCAACGAAAAACTAAATGATTGGCGTTGGAATGAGGAAAATCCATACAGTATGTGGCTTGTACGAACTGAAAATGTGTTCGAAAAGTAAACAAAATTTAAATAACCGGGACGACCATTCATTCATTCTACGCCAAAGTTAGTTCAAAACAATACTTTATCGCACAATTTAGAGACTAGAAGCACTAAAAAGCTTCTGAATTATATGTCTTGAGAAAAATAGCCAATAATTTTAATATTCTGTTTTAACGTCAAAATATCAACATTTTGGCAGAGCTCTTGTGCCACTTTAAATAAGCGGGACATAAGTTCCGAAACTCCTGAATACCTGGATGTTTCTATCTGCAATTACCTGTTCATTATTAGTTGTTTAAGTGGCATTTACAAGTTGAGCTAATTGGCAATAAACACGGGGTTGTCATGGATAACAAAATTCCTCGTTTATTTCTGACGACGTTTCGGTATAGATACTAACAGTGTCAGAAATAAACGAAGAAGTTTTTTGTTCATACCAACCCTGCGTTCATTTATTCTTTTATTTTTTCACTTAATCTTTCATTCATTTATTCGTTCGTTATATCGCTAACTCATTCATTCCTGAGCTTATTTCTTCAGTTTTGTGTTCAGACATTCAGTCATATACGCGCCATCCAGTAATTCATTCCACTGCTTCTGCGTCCATTCCTTATATTTTTAACACTATAACACACGGAAAATCTTCTTGTCTTAAATTACCACGGAGATAAGTTTCTTATATATGTTTTCCTGTTTATCCAACTGATGTTTGGAGACACATGGACCTGGGATCCAATAGCTTGCAATGTTTTGCACAGCTCAAACAAATCACCTCCTGAAATATCAGAAACACCATCAGGGACGTGGGGCTTTCGACCAGGTCCGCGATATAGCAATTAATCCGCGCGTCATGACAATACTAAGCTCCTGTTCCCCGAAACATATCGGATTGTATAGTTTTTTGCTCTCGTATTATTCTGACAGACCGGAGAAAAATACGGATCAGGAAAGAAAATGGCGCGATAGGGAATACTCCGAGGAAGGAGACGATGGAAGCTTAAAAATGTTGACTGTTCTCGGATGACCTTAGCCCCTTATGGCCTATGGTCATGCTCTCGATAAGTCCTTTACTTCGCCTTTAATGAGTTCTTGTTTGACAAAGATCGTAAAAGGGGCTGAAAAAATTAGAAAGGTAGACATTCCTTGGCATGGCTGGAGGCAAATCGTGAATAGAGAGCTTGCATTTGCCAGCTTTGTATATGGTTCAGTTAAGGAAACGGCAAAGGACAAAACGCAATGGTTTTATATTGATTGATTGAGGTTTTACGCCGCACTCAAGATTATTTCACTTATATGGCGGCGTTGCAAGGTTTAGTGGGTGAGGAAAGCGGGCTTATTGCCCGAAGGAAACCCCCGACCTTCGGCGAGTACCTGGCAACTCTTCCACATATGGCGGGCCTTTTTTTAGCTTAGCCTATTTGACGGAACGAAAAAGAGAAGTCTTTGACAATGCTACAGGGATTGTTTACGGGATTACGATTTTTTTGCAGCGCATGCTACATGTAGCTTTTGCAGCGAGCTCATTAAGAGTTTAACCCTGGGGGCGCGAGGAGGGTATGGCCACGGACTTAGAGTCACGCTGCTTGCTCCGCCTTGCACAACGAAGAAAAACTCCCAATAACAACTTGAGGCTTTCGTTTAGTTCCGCGATCCAACAATAATGCGTTTTTCACGATAATGCTAAGCTCTTGTTTTTGAAACCTATCGGATTGCATACTTTTTATACCCCGTGTTATCCTGGCAGACAGAAGAAAAAGACGACACAGGAGAGCTAAAAAACGGAGAGAAAAGCGATACTGTGGTCGGAGACGAATGAAGCTTCAAAATATTGACTGTTCCTGGATCACCCTGGTCCCACAGGACTGGCTGGATAAATCCCTTACTTCGTATATAATGAGTTCTGACTTGATGTATACTGAAGAAGACAGAGATCGTAAAGGGGCTTAGAGAAAAAAGAAGCGGATTGAAAAAGACGGAATAGTAGACATTCTTTAGCCTGACTGGAAGCAACAACTGAACAACAAAGCTTGCAATCGCATTGTTTGCGAGCAATTTATAGTTGTTTGGTTGGTTGTTTTAGCTTATTTGACGAGTCCATTTATATATCAATTTATGGTCCGGTTGAGAAAACTGAAGAAGACGAGAGACAGCATTGCCATGATGCCGTTATGAAACTGTTTAGGCAAGAATGAAACAGAGAATGGTTTGACAATGCTGCAGACAGAGGTCGCATATGGACGCGTTTGCTTTTACAGCGCGATCATTTAGATTTCAAACTTAGGCCAAGTCCAAGGAACCTCCTCGAGTCAAGGTATATGAAGGCTGGGCCTCATCTTCGCAAGCCAAGTTAAAATCTGCATGTCCCCATTCCGTGTTTTACCTTGGCGGACTACTCCACTGCAACCCGTAAATCGAACAGCGCCCACTGGTGGGAATGTACGAGTTGTCTTTCCTATACTTACAGAGTCTTGGCCAATTCGCACTCGTTAAACAAGCCATGGCAAAACACGGAATGGGAACATGCAGATTTTATCTTGGCTAGAGAAGATGGCTGGGCCGTTGCATGAACTGAATGTCCCATGCAGATGTTTACCTTAGCTTCAGAAGATGGGTCCAAAGAAGGTGCGACCATAGCTTTGAACTACATTGATTGCCCAGGCTTACATAACGAGAACTACATCTTTACCGGGTGTGAAGTTTCCGCGATACAAGAATTGATCCGTTTGTCACGATAATACAAGGCCGTTTTCGTTAAAATGGCATGAGCGCCCAACGTGCGAACTTTTTTCATAAATTATGATTTTGTTTAACAATTTAAAAAGACATCCACAAATATAACACGACATAGAACAAATGCAACAAATGGCGATCTTAACAGTAATGGTAAAAAAATTTAACAAAAAATTACCATTGGTAAAACAATCGATGAAGGTTATCTATTTCAAATAGATCAAGTTTAATATCTGCGCATTTTACAAACATTGCATTTGCAACTTGAGAAAAATGCAAGTAAAAAAAATGTTGTCATTACCTCAGAATGGGAAAAGGGATAAAGGTTGTTCATTTTATTAAAAAAATCAAGTTGATTTGATTTAACTTCTGCAAACCCAAGGGCTTAAAGAAAAATTATGGTTTGACCGTATAATCATAAAAGGGGGAAGAAGATTACTTGGCCGAGGCCGAGTTGATTTGGCGCAACTAGTGCAAACCCAAGCGGGTTTAACATGCATGTAGCAAATGTATCTAAAAGGGATCTTAACTCGGATGGCAAAACAAACTTAGCGAAAATGTTACCATGGCAACCTTTGCTGAGAATAAGCATGCTTTGTTGAACGCGAATTCTGATCAATACCATTGGCCTAATCTACCAATCTTGAGATTCAACATGTGGCATTGTTTATCGATCTGTAAGTTACCTGCATAAAGATCGATAATGTAATAATTAGACTTATCAGTTTACAATCAACAGGTACTTTAAATGGATACAAAAATCACTTGGAACTGGTATCAATCCTATTTTGTCAATTGTTATCATCCCTTATCGTTATTTATTATCATCTCTGTAATTGAACAATTGTAGTCTGTATGAATTGACTGAATAAACTAACTAAAAAAAAAAGGTATAAATGCAACCGTCAGAAAGCTGTGTGCCACAGTAAGATATCTTGAGCAAAACAAAAACAGTTGAGCTGAGGTGGGCTTGTCGATCTCTATTAAATTGAATGTAGACCTAAAGCCTTCAGATAAATTTACTGTTGAATAAATAAGAAAACAAATGTTGAATATGCTCGGTCGTGGGCTTGGACAAAACATTGGCTACGATGGGACAAAATTGTCAAAGGCAACGAGAGGTACCAACGCTACAGACGAAATTTCCAGGAATATTTTTTTTGTCCAAAATAAGTTTTTGTTTTATGTAAAACGTTCAACTGATTTTCAATTAAAAATCTCTGTTTCTAAAAGACAAAAACGAAAGTTTTTAATACCCACAGAAACATTTACTTTTAAGAAAGATCAAGAAGTTAAAAGCTAGGGTATTATGGCGATACTGTGCCAAATTCTTCAGATGATATTTCAAAGATCAAACGATTCTGTCCGGTTGTACAGAAATAAATGCCAACTTTTTATAACCGGCGTAGTTTCTATCTCCATTTCTTGCTTGGGAGTTCGATAGCTCTTTTGAGGACAAAATGTCCATAAATCAAACCGAAGTTTTCTGATAAATCATCTGGTTTTACATGTAGACAACAGTCGCTGGAACAAAAACCACTGATTTCAAGTATTCTATTAAGTCTCCTGAAAGGTTTTGTCCATTACAAAAATCACTAACCGAAACAATTTACTTTATTTAGCTTTTAAAATTGCAAAGCTAACGAAAACCTTCAATCAATCACCAGGGCGTGCTTTATATCCGGGCACTGTCGGAAGACTTCGCTGCACATACTCGGCCATTCTATTAAGATGCCTGCTGAAAGAGACATTGATTGACAGTCGCTACGAGTTACCCTGGTAGGCTAACTCGTGCTAAGATTCTGTCGGCATGGTAACCATCGCGTGGAGGCATGGTGATACAAAATAGTGCCACGTGGAGAACTGCATGTGTCGCGTGCTTCCAAGGCGAACCCTATCACACCTTAAGCATAACGCATTTTCCAATTCGCTGATTCATTCGTTTCAGCTAAATGCTAAGCGTCTATACAGCGGCACCGTCGGCATTTTCCATTTGTGTGGGAAAAGGTGATTAGGTTCCTCAGATTCAGATTGACCTGTTATTAAAACAGATATTTCCTTTTTTACCAAAGATACATCATGGGCCTTATTCCCAGCACCTAATGCAGAAGAATTATTTCGATCCACTTATTATATGAGAAATCTGCACTAAAACTTGCTTTGATTGATTGATATGTTATTAGTAGAACTCAAGATTATTTTATACACAAATTCAAATAAAGCGCATTGTAAAGTTTTGTAATTTATGTTTCGTCACATTAACACTGAAATAATGTTAAAAGCTACCTTGAATCTTCTCCCAGTCCCCCATTCAGTGTAATTTATATTGAAAGGAAACCTGTTTCATTTCTCCTCAGAAACCCCGGATACCCGACCTTCCATATTGGGTGATCGAGTGAAACCCAAGGTAGCATTGATTTTATTTTTTGGACAAAGCGATTTGAACCCGCAACCTATCGACGGATGGTTAGTGTCGACGTCTTAGACGATCGCTCTGCCTCCGAGACCCACGTTTTCCATGCAATACGGGGAATTCGAGCCCGCGACCCATCAATGAAAGGTATTAGTTGGTGCAAGAGACTATGTCTCTCTACAGACTAGGCCACATAGGACCGCTTTTTTCTTTGAACTAAGAGCGATTGAAGATTTGTGCTGACGCCAGAGACTTTCACTGGTTTCTGAGCAGCAGGGGCTTGTTTTGAAAAAAATGGATACATGCTAAGTTGAAAAAAATACAAAAAACGGAAAGCCTACTCCTAAAACTTAAATGGAATAATACAAAATTGCTATAAGTCACTTTTAATGTGGGACTTGAAAGTGTCACGAAAGTATCACGAAGAACTAAACGATTGCTGAAATTAAAATTGTTGCTAATGTAAATGACCCAAAGGTGTGCGCTAATAACGGATACAATTCAAATAGCCGGGATGTATGAGTTCATTTTAAAGACTTTGATATAAAACTACCTTAACGTACATCTCCATCAACGGAAAACTCAAATTTTGTATTTCTTGATAGAATTACGAACAAGTAGCTTATTCTGTTTCAACGAAATGTTCTCTATATATGGCGGCGCATACCAGAGACATCCCATCAAAACATATATATATTTGAACACTAAAACACACGGGCACAGGGAAAATCTTCTTGTCTGTCAAAACATATATATTTTTAACACTAAAAAACACGGGCACAGGGAAAATCTTCTTGTCTGTCAAAACATATATATTTTTAACACTAAAACACACGGGCACAGGGAAAATCTTCTTGTCTGTCAAAACATATATATGTCGTCAACCTAATGACATATCATAGGTTTAGTTTATTACAACAATTTATGGGGTATAACGGTCTAAATGATATACCTCTTTTTAACACAATTAGAAACTTATCTCCATGGTTATTTTAGACAAGAAGATTTTCCCTGTGCCCTCGTGTTTTAGTGTTCATAAATATGTATTCCAAAAATTACGGTTCATTTTGGTCAAACACATGAATACATTTTTCCATAAATAGCACTGAATGAGAATGACAGTCAGTCAATACCAGAGACAAAATGGCTCAATTAGGAATTCGTGCTTTGGTAGCATCGCTTAATTGATATTGGATTTCATAAGTTTACAGTTTCACGCTTATGAAAAGAAAACAGTCTACAAGACAAGAGGAAACCTGGGTGACCTTCTCCTATCTTCTGGAGACCATCGCATACAATGCCTTACTATAACAGAACACAACACAACGCATTCAACACGTCTATAATTTTGAATGTCAAACCATTCAGGAACAAACGCTCTCCGCGCAGATGCCTTCATCTTCATTAGTAAAACCTACACTTTCTTGCATAATACCTCTGCACGGAGACTTGACGGTCGATCTTTTCGCGTACTAATTTAGCGGATTGCTCTTAGCTTTAATGAGTTCGGAAAATAACAGAGAAGTATTTTGACACCTTTCGCCTACAGGTGCTTCTGCCGCCTTGGCACTTCTTTCGGCTTACAATCGTAAAACTCATTCCAATTTACTCTCCAAACGACAGCTAATGAGAACTGCGTTTTAATTGCAATCGTACGCCATTGCTGTACACTTGGCTGCTGTTGCAGTATAACCTTGCGGTATTCGACATTCACATCATGTATACCTTTGATAACGACTGCGAAATGAAGTCATAAAAAAAGATATATTTATTGGTTGTAGCTTTCTTGAGAAAAACAATAAGTCTCTAAGACATACCTATTAGCAGAAGTCTATGAATGGGGAAGTGTGAAACGTCCCATTACATAATATTCAGGGCATTGACATAGACTTCTGATATTACTGAAATTGAGTTAACCATTAATATCAAAGAGAACAGTCCCCCCCCCCCCTAAACCTGGCAAGTGAAGTAATCGTTAATGCGGCGTAAAATAGCAATAGATCAACCAATCAATCCATCAATCTAAATTGAATAGGTTAGCACTAATCAAAACACAGACGTAGACTGCACGTAATATAGAAAATGAGTCAACACACTTTCCAATGGAGTTGAGAAATGGAAACCTCATTAGGCTCTCGGATAGACCAGTGGCCTTGCACTAAAAGGTTGTGTTAGCCGGCTCGCTTCTTAAACACCGTAATGGGCCTTGGGTTGGAAGGGGTTCTACAGCCTACGGTCATCGCATTAATACTAAGACCACATTTACAGCTTACTATAGTGTTAAGGTAAACCGTTTTAATTCGTGCCATGGAGCTTTTAAGTAGTAGAGAGTTTAAGTGTGTTTACAACAATGTCGAGAACATCATGATTTTAACTCTGGGAAAAACACGTTTTTCGAATACGACAAGGTCGATGTAGAAACTTAGCACATATATAAAGAGGAAATTTCTACTATACATTTTAGTAATGGAAAAATAATTAAGGCATCACCACGAAGTTGTTTGTGTGCATCACGAGCTTTCGACACCGACACAAACACGAGCTTTCGACACTATACCGGTGTCTTCATCAAGTGTAACTTCAAGTGTTAGAATTATTTCTCAAACCTTTTAGTGGTTTTACAATTTTGTTTTCCTTAACAACATTGTTTTCCTTTAAATTGTTTATAATTTATATAGTACGGAAATTGGTTTAATTTAAGTCTGGTATTTATTCTAGAGGTAAAGTTATAGTAGATTCGGTGTATGGATATGTGAAAACTGGGTGTGATTCGGCCTGTTGACATCCGTCGGACTATGTGTATTATGACCCCTATGACCTTGTCACTTGATGCTGCTTAAATAAATAAAAAAACGTGGTAACCGATGATATAATTAAAAAGGGACAAAATTCAAATAGCTAGGATGTATGAGTACATATTTCATAACGAAATTAACGAAGTTATTTGTTTATGAACAACACGAGCTTTCGAAACCTATACCTGTGTCTTCATCAAGTGTAAGTGTTGTTACTTCGTGGGGATGCCTTAATCATTTCTCATTATTTTAGCAAATGGCAATTATAATTGTTCCCGGTTGCAATCCCAAAGAAATCGTGCAAGAATGCGATTGTTGTGGGAAATTGTATACGCGATCATGCAAAGGTACATTTTACAGTGCTTCGCGTAATTATATTATATAAAATTTACCAAATCTAAAATATATTCTCCAAACAGATCGAACGAATTACTATACCTTATATGGGCTAATAGAATGATTGTGACGTCAAAAGAGGGACAAAATGGAGTTTGATAAATAATCAGGGGGCCGTTTCACAAAGCCGTCGCATAGTGCGATCAATCGCAGTTGCCATTTCGTCGAATCTCTTCAACAGGGTATCCATTGGCCACTACGCCTCGTTTGCGACGCGACTGCTTTGTGAAACGAGCCCCTGTACTGAAAAGTATAGGGGTAATTTTTTAGACTGACATTTTTAAGCTTTCAAAAAGGGGAGATGTATAAATACGTTTTCCATTCAGGGTTGTTTATACAATCTGCGTTGACGTACATGTCCGGGATTGATGTATAAAGAAAGCCCCTCTTTGGTACTTTTTGACAACAATGGCGAATAATTAGCTAATTCTGATACAACCAACATTTCCTTATACTTGACAGCTTATGCCACTCTAATGGAAAATAAACAGTCATTTGACATTACCTATACTTAGATCTCTCGAATACGTTTAGTTAAAAAATCCATCTATTTCAGGAATAAACTTGCAAAAACTAGACATTTACTAAACGTGTGTATGTTTGATGTCAGCCATGTTGCTTTACAGAAGATAGAACGCCACGATGAGCTAATATTGACCAATGTTCATATCCCTTTTATTTTCTTTAGTGCAAGTGATTGAATGACGTCACAATAAAAACAGACAACTCGCTGGCAGTGTTATACTTAATCGATATGAACGCCGACGATCTGCCAAGCTGATTTTAAAAAAATAGAGACTAGATAAATCAATCATATTTATTTTGTATAGTTTATGGGGTTGTTTTATAGTGCATAAAAAACATGCGTAAGAAAATGTTGCAGTAAACAAAGACAAAATAACGACATTCTTCATATTGCTATATAAAAGAGCCCCAGAAACACGATCTACCGACCTTATTGAAAGAAGAGAGATAATTTAATTATATTCATATTATATACTTTCTCAGATCAAGAATAGCGTTGGGAAATACTTTACTAGCCATATTTAGACAAAACGACATCCATTCTTCATATTTAGACCAAATAACGACATCTAATCTTCATATTTAGACAAAATGACGACATCCAGTCTTCATATTTAGACAAAATGACGACAAGCATTCATCATATTTAGACAAAATGACGAAATGTATTCATCATATTTAGACAAAATGACGACATCCATTCTTCAAATTGCTATATAAAAGAGCGACAGGAAAAACATCCCTTATCTTTACTTGATAAGGTATTTGTTCACGATGAAAAAAACTTTGAGAATTTAAACGTGACCTTTATTCTAGTAAAAGCTATTGTCTGTAAAGGCTTTTTCAATTATCGTATGTCGTATTTTGCCACACGAAATCCTCGCACTTTCGTGGTCGGATTTCAAGTATCAGTCAAACATAAAATGTCGAAATGGTAAAATCTCGTATCCAGTCCGTCTACGAAGAAAACGGCATCTTGATTGTTGTTTTTAGATTTCCTTTAATTAAATATACATACTGATTTTGCTGACATACAGGAGATAGCTGGAAGATTTTACCCAAAAAATAATTTGATTTCAGCACTCGTCTTGACAAAACCTAGACGTGTGTATTTTTAATGTCAGCCATATTGCTTCACATACAGGAAATGGGACGCCATGATGAGCTAATATTGACCAATGCGTTCATTCCCTTTATTTTTCTGCTTCAAGTGATGGAATGACGTCACAAGAAAAACAGACAACGTGTTGACTGTGTTATAATCAGTCGATATCGGTGGAGAGACACGAATTGCGCGGCAAAAAACACAGAGACTGTATAATTTACCCATATACGTATAAAACTATTGATCCAAGTGTGACTTAACTTTCAAAAATGATATAGAGAGTAGTCAAAATACCAAGGTCCATATCACATAGCCGAGAAATCTGAGCTCTGCCGAATTTTTTTTTCCGTATTCGTCATTCACATTACCAGCCAAATATAAAATAAGTCGCCCTCTAGACCGAAACAAATGACATAGCCCCTTTTTAACACAGAAACTTGTCTCCGTGATTATTTTAGTTAAGAAGATTCAGTGCTCATAAATATTATACTAGAATTAAGAACCGCGTAACATCGTTGGTTTTTCAGTTTAAAAAAAAACGGTATATGTATATAGACAAGGATATTTTTTATAGTTATTATATATACGAGGATATACGACAAGAATATTTTCCCTGTGCCCGTGTGTTTTAGTGATCATAAATATATATACGGGGAAATCGTGTTAAAAAAACACTCAGTGCTCTATATGTTATCCTTGGACACATCATTCTAGCCAGTCATCCATAAGTGTTTGCTTAAAGTATACTCGGAGGCAAATAGCCTTTTTGCAATAAACTTCATTCATTTATGTATTAAAACTTGAAAACATCTTATTATTAATGAAGATATATATTCTTCGTTCAGTGAAATACATCAACACGGTCTCCGGTCGTGGTCCACGCGAACTTGTACTAAATACACACACATGCAATATCCCTTGTTTTGAATGGGGCCACTATGATGGGATATTGGCCTTGCTAATGGCGTTGAGATTAAGTGATAGGACCTGACTGGCTTTGATATCAATATATTACTCTCTCGTCAAAATGTATTCGGGATTAGATGATGGCTTAGATTAGATTTTATATTAATTCATGAGTTTGGGGAAAGGCCGTAAATACAGAGCACAAGCCAGACGTACTGGTAAAATATAACCAGGATGCAGGTATCGCAAAGGCCAACCGATGGCGTGTGCGCTTTTCCAAGGCAATACAAGCTGTCCACGTTTGGTTGATTGTTTGGTGTTTTACACCGCGCTCAAGAGTATTTCACTTATACGCCGGAGTTTGGAACCCGCGTCGCATCGATGGAAGGCTTGTGTCGGACTGAGAAACTATCGCATTATAACCGACTAAGCCATCGATGCCCCGATGAAAATCTGTTCATAAGGACCAGTCACGAAAACCCGTATCATTGCTATCATTGATTACAGATATTAAAGTGGCCAAATATATATTTATGAACACACGGGCACAGGGAAAATCTTCTTGACTAACATAACAATGGAGACAAGTTTCTAATTGTGTTAAAAAGGGAGGGTATGTCATTTATGCCACATTCTATTTTGTTGTAATAAACAATAAGAAAACAGATTTAAGACAAACAGCAGTTTGGCTTTAGTCAGTAGAATAGTTTGGTATTACTTGTAATACATTGACAAGGTTGTCCAAACTTGGAATACAAGTCCAGAAAACTATAAGATTAAACAAAACACATGATATTTCATTGGATTAAAGACAGACAGGAGTTTGGCTTTAGTCTGCCAAATATATTCATGAACGCTAAAACACACGAACACAGGGAAAATCTTGTCGTCTAAAATAACCATGGAGACAAGTTTCTAATTGTGTTAAAAAGAGATGTGTATCATATAGACCAAATATAGGTAAAGCTTTCGATGAAACAAACAACGTGCTCATACTTCACGATTATACTTGGTTACAAGTGTTCTATATTTATGAACACTAAAACACACGGGCACAGTGAAAATCTTCTTGTCTAAAATAACCATGGAGACAAGTTACATATTTATGAACACTAAAGCACACATGCACAGTGAAAATCTTTTTTGTCTAAAATAACCATGGTGACAAGTTTCTAATTGTTTTAAAAAGAGGTATATCATTTAGACCTTTATACCCATCATAAGTTGTTGTAATAAACTAAAACCTATGATATTTCCTTAGTTTAACGAAAGACAGGAGCTTGGCCTTAGTTAGTAGATTTTTTTCTGTAGATATATAGGTGGCTTATAGAACCAATGTCAATACATTAACGGTAATGAGATTTTTCAGAGAAACACGCCATTTAATTGATTCATAAAGTTTGTTTTCTAAAGTGGTATGAGCTGGCAAAATGTCGATATTTTGCCATCAAAACAGAACAACGAAATTTTCGACTATTTTTATCAAGACGTGAATTTCAGAAGCTTTTTAGTGCTACTTGTCTCGAGAATGTACGATAAAGTATTGTTTTGAACTAACTTAGGCTTAAAAGGAATGAATGTTCATCCCGGTTATTCAAATTTTGGTTACTTTTCGAACACTATTTCAGATCGTATAGGCCACGGACAATGAATTTAGTACATTTCAAAGCCAATCATTTAGTTTTCCGATGACCTTCAAAGCCTTTTACTGTTGTGACAATCCAACTTCATGAAAAAAGTGCAAATTTTAGCAGCTCGTACTATTTTAAAGATGAAATTAACCCGTGTAGTCAATACCTGGCTAGGTATCCATACATGCAAGCAGCAAGTATTACTATCTTTAAACGTATATTCAGATTCCTCATGCACAAATTAAATCGTCTTTCTTAGTTTTGTATCATGAACAGCGAAATATCTTTTGGGAATCGCATGCAGATTTCAGACGCCACAAAATAAATGTTATCATTGTTTGTCAATCAAGTTCCTATACAAATGGTCAATGGCATCTTGAGAAGCAACAAGTATGGCGATTATAATCACAGTATGCTAATTCTACAACTGGTTGCTTGGATGGTTGTTTTAGCTTATTGGCGGGTCCATTCGTATGGATGATGTACACCATTTGGTTTGCAAGAGATATGTATTAAACGAAAATGTGGGGCACCTTATCTTGGTTTATATAGTTACAATAAATCAAACGGCTAGTATCTATCTGTTTGAACCATGTTGTTTGAATACCGATTAAACCGAGAAAAAAAATCCATAAAACTCGCAATACACGTTTATTATTTATGAGTTAAGATGTCTGGCTTTGTTCTTTTGTTCCAATAGTAGTGCTTTTATAGTTATTGGATAGTCTGTTGCAGGAATCTGCCTATATGAATAAAATAACAGGCTGTTTTTTTCTTTTGTGCTGAGATTTATAATGTTTTCTAGTTGCCAGCTGGTGAACGAGCACGCGCCATAGAGAAGGAAAATGTCCATTTCGAAACCATTCCATTGGTTGGACGGATCGGCCGCATAGCCAATGTAAACGCCGGGCGATATCGAACCGATGTTGGCTTGGTAAAATATCTATGTCAACATATGGCGACTAAATACTGTCTATTATTGAATACTCGTCAAAGCCTGTGCGTGCACTCCGCTATTGCACCCTGCATTTTCAATGTTAATCGAAAGAGTCGCGGAAAAAACGCCCTGGCTAACGCGATTGAGGCACGGAACACGGAGAGCACGACGCTCTGTAAATGCCAATAGCTTTATAACGGTATGTTGGAAACGGCTATATGGCAAGCCAGTCGGCTAAGTACCATGTTGTGTTCATAGTACGGACAATGCTGTACAAGCTAACACAAACTACCTATGTCCGGCAAATAGCTAGTTAACGTCAAATATCAAACATTTTACAATGTAAATAAAGCAATTTAAAAATTACGAAAAGAATCATTTTTTGAACACTTACCTTTATGCATTCCCGTAAATCTGTCTTTTAAAACGGTTAATTCGTAAATTTGGCCATATTCATCAAAAATCGGCCGCAAGTCCTTCTCTTCTAGGTTTCTAGGAATTTGGCCAACAAATAGCTTCACGGCATCCTGGTCTTTCATAGGTATCGTCGTATTGTGCACAGATGTTCCGTTTTGCGAAGAATGGTCAACCAACGTAAGAACTCCGTTCGTCAAGGCGGCCATTTTAGACGGTGCACTTATGTACCAATCCAGGTTAGAAGCTTGGTGATGAAGACGGTATATAAAGAGGGGAAATTGTACAATCCTTGCCTTTCTAGACGTTACCAACGCCCCAGTAAATTCCACTCCGACCGACCTGACTCTCCGTCTAGAAAAATCCCTTAATCGCAACTCAGGCCCTTGAACATGGATTTATCGGTAAAATAGCCACGTGCATATTATTTACATACGGACATAGATAATTGAAGAAGAATCCTTTTGAAGGCCCGGGAACGAGAGATGCTTCTAGCTTTACTACCACTGTCAGTCTGTCAAAGTCCTTCTCCGCGCGCGATGACCATTTCTCCAGACCAAGGCGAAGACAGTATCGATCTATAAGCGCCTTGCTTTCGCGAACGCGCTGGAATCGCGGTACAAACCGTAAATCGCAGACGAGGAATTCTCTCTTTGAATTCACACAGCCTTCAGTACAATACTCCCAGTGAATGTTTTGGTTCTTAAAACTACAGTTTAGTGCACGCGCGGCGCATTACTCGCGGGACACAGCGCGTATCTATTATTAGAGCGCGGTTCTTAAGCGCTACCAAAGTGATGACTTCACCGTGTTAAGAAGCCTCAAATCTTTCGCAAACTATTTATAAATGCATTGCTTCTGTCTACCTTTTTGTATACACACTAAACCAGGTCTGGTTTGTAAGTGCCAACTCCACTTAAACATATTGTTAATTTCATCTTAGTTACCGCAAAGATCCGGGCTAAAATTCCAGACGAGATATACTAGAAAGTTGATGCGCACCTGGTCCTATAATTTACGTGGAAAGGAGAGGGAATGGAACCTCTTCGAATCTTCAGAAAAAATGGGATAAATTTTGTATATCTTATTATCAGATTTTATCTTTGTTCAATATAAGTTTAGTGATATGAGGCTAAAAATGAAAAAAAATTTAATAGAAAAAAGAAAATCGTTGAATATTTTTTAACAAAAAGGTAGCATTTGGAAAATATTACATCTAATTAATAAAACAAATCGTAAAACACGTCAAGGATTTTGGGGAGAAAATTGTTTACTGCGTTTGAGTTATCGCGATTATTTTGTGACTTATTTTTGTAAAAACACCTAAAATTATAAATACTTATACATTTATTATTATAAATAATTTTTAATTGTGTCCAAGTAACGGGAATTATTTTGTAGGTTATTTTTGGCAAAAGATGAAAATATGGGACATATTCTCTTCAAAAACCACTGTGAAATATAGGGGCTTTAAAGGGGCATGAGCTGCCGAAATTCCCACTTTTTTCATACTTTCTGATCGTCACGACAGTAAGAGGCTTTGAAGGCCATCGAAAAACTAAATGATTGGCGTTGGAATGAGGAAAATCCATACTGTAGGTGCCCTGTACGAACCGAAAACGTGTTCGAAAAGTAGCAAAATTTAAATAACCGGGACGACCATTCATTCATTCTAAGCCAAAGTTAGTTTAAAACAATACTTTATCGTACATTTTCGAGACTAGAAGCACTTAAAAGCTTCTGAATTATACGTTTTGAGAAAAATAGCCGATAATTCCAACATTCTGTGTTTACGTCAAAATATCAACATTTTGGCAGCTCATGCCCCTTTAAAGATAATAGTTATAAGTTGGTTGTCAATTTCATCCTAGTTATTGCGAAGATTTAAAATGCCAGATGGAATATACTAGAAAGTGAATTTACATTTACATGACTTAATACGCGTACACAGAAAGAGGGAGTGCTTGTGTGGGTTTAACTTCTTTTATAGAATTTGTTTTTACTAAAGATTAAGTTTATGAGACGATTGAAAATGGGATTGTCTTCAATGAAAAGAGGAAATAAGCTGTATAGTTAAGTTCGCTTTTTGTTGGGTTTTTTTGGTGAGTGTGGTGCCGGGGGGGGGGGGGTATTCTATTTTAACATAGTATTCCAGAATGACGTCCAAGAATACTGTCATTGACCTCTATAACGACGTAAGAACTGCATCGAAACGTCGTCACCCAATAAACCAAGAAGTTGTTATCCAGAGGTAATCCTTCACCTTATTGTAACCTTCCCACTTCTAAATGCCACTAACAGATTTGATACAGTCAAAGAGTTTTATAAAAAAAATTCAACTATATACTAGTATTAGTTTTCAATTAGTTAGTGTCTTTTAGAAAGTGAGTAAGTCAGTATTCTCGCTATTTTGGGACTACACTTTCTTAAAAATATGGCAGAAATTCTTCTACCGATATTTTAGTGACGCCCGAATCGAACCCGGATCTATATCAAATATTAGTTATGGCGAATATTCCGGGTAAAGCTCTCTGCCTTGTCTTTTAACCAAGTAAGAGCAAAGTATATGTATGAAAGATGCGCTAATAATGCAATATATTTCGTTGTGATGGATTGATTGATTGGTGCTTTACGCCGCACTCAATATTATTTCACTTATATAGCCGCGTTGTCAAGCCTATGTCGGAATGAGGGCCTTTGTATAGGAAACAAATTGTTGGCTTTTTTATTAAACAAAAATATCGATTCGTCGGATTTATTCTACATTACACAAACCCGCATTTTGACTGCCAAAAAGAGTTTCTTAGATTGATTGATTGTTTGATGTTTGACGCCGCATTCAGGATTATTTCACTTATCTGTCGCTTGGAGTGATTATAATGGCTTTCCATCCATGCGGCGCAAGTTCGAATCCGTCTCAGACCAAATAAAACTGATAAATATCCGAGTGAATTTTTGACTCGATGGCCGTATGCGGAAAATATGCAAGGTATTCGCCGGTCGGGGTTTCTTCCGGGCAAAGAGCCAGGTTTCTTCCCCCACTGACAACGCTGCCATATCAGTAAAATAATCTTGGGTGCGGCGTAAGACATCAATCAATCAATCGAAATACATGATCTGCTCCCTCTTCCCGGGGATGATATGAGTTGTTTCTGTGACTAATTGATGTATTGATCACATATCTATTGAGAAAAACAAAAGATATGGAATTTCTGTTTGCATGGTATACATGTCTTGGCATCGAGAACCCGATAGCGAAGTCCCGTTGGAAATCGATTCTCAATGACTGTAGCAACGTCTGTGTATATGGTAGACTGATTGCTTGATGACGTCATCGGGTTATATTGACAGATCAACATGGGCGACGGAATGATTTTGCACGGAAAATATATAGGCGTTCAGCCATGCGAGTTTCTACAAGGTCTGGTAACGAAGTGGTTACTTCAAACGAAAATCCCTTAACATATACCATAAGTGACGTCATCTAAGTTTCAAATCTATTCACAAATTATTATATTAGCCACGGTCTTACCCGGACAAAAGATATGGGAAGAATATAACGTCTTGCAGATACCAGGGACTTTATCTCTAAAAATATCAACATCACGGCGGAAAAAGTAACACTGCACAACTACTAAGGCGTTGAAGCAAATTTACGGAACAGAAAAAATGTAATGCGACTTAAGTTTCAAACCAATGCTCAAATTATTATGCCAGATACGGTCGAGATAAAATATACTAAGATAAAGGTTTTTTTACGAGGCTTGGCCCAGGGTGGCAATTTACTCACATGGGTCATCAAGAGCATGTCAAAGTGTCGCATTACATTTTTGCTGTTCCCTAAATTTACTTCGATGCCTTAATTTTGTATCGCTATAGACACAATGAAACTCGCGTTTTAACAGAGTTTAAAACAGGTTTACGATAAATTTACCTATTTCCCTTTCTGAGTTCACCAAGATATGTCGCTGAAAATTTGACTAAAACTGATTACTAATAATGTGGGCCAAATTTGTTTTCATGCGACGTTTAGTTTTCCTATTGCATTTTTTTGTTGTGCCCATCCGGTAAAAGTCTGAGTTTCTGAATAAAAAATAATTTTTTTTTATACTGACGGCCGTATTTTGGAATACTGTCGTCATTATAAAAAAATAGTCACTTTGGAGTCAGTAACCCCGACAAATCCGGTAAAAATCCATGTTTCTGGCTCTAAACTGACTGTTTTTTTCTTTTCTAACATACATGTACGATTGTCAATTTTAAAAAATAACCATTTTGGAGTCAGAAATCTGGACTAATCCGGTACTAGTAAACTGATAACATTTAGCAGTACCATGCTGGTCGCTGGGTTATGTCGGGGTTTGGTTACAACAACAACAAATTAACAGCCGTAACAATGCATAAATCTGTAACTGTAGTAGCCGCACACATGTGTCTCATGCTGTTTTACTTACTTTGTCGGCCAGGAAGAATATATGGTATAAGTCTCAATTTAAACGACACACTTTCGAAAATGAATGCAAATGATAATTTACGCGACGCCAATTGCTTGAAATTTAACTATAGCTTTAGAAGCCATGTTTGGAACTAACACTTATTCTTCTTCTTATAAAATTTGATTGGCGACTCCATTCTACAAGAATGATTCGTGCCAAGACATTACTAGTTTAATAAAGTTAAGTTACATGAAACATTTTAACATACTTTAGTGAAATCAAAGCCCCGTAGTCATGGACACAAATTCGGCTGTGTATCTCATTATCGTGGCTTTGTTTCCCCTAGGGTTGAGTACCGATTTCTGGTTAATGTTGACTAGTCCAGCTTCTGAAAGTAGTCTATAGTAACGATTACGCATTTGGGTGTATTTGCTCAACTGTGTCTTCTGTTCCACAAACGTCAGAAAAGGGCGAGTCTCTTAAGCCAAAACTAACACTATGTCCCTTGTACAGTGGCGGATTTAGGGGGGGGGGGGGGCGCAAGGGGCGCGCGCCCCCCTATCAGCCGACAAAAAAAAAACGAAAAAAAAGAAGGAAAAGAGAAAAAGAGAGAAGGGAAAGAGAAAAAGAGAGAAGGAAAAGAGAAAAAGAGAGTAGGAAAACGAAAATATCTTACATTACAATGCTATAAAGAAGGAAGCATTTAAATTTTTCGTACCATTGCCTCATTGTCATTGGTACGGGCCGTGCCTATGTGTGTTGAATATTTAAAACACCAGGTTCTTGGAGAAGTGGTAAGGAAGGGGGGGGGGGGGGGGGGGGCACAGAGCCACTTGAAGCTAAGCGATGTGGACTGGTAGCGTTTTTACTCACAATTAGACCAGATATGCTAAAAATATAATTTCTCGAGTTTCATCAAGAGAAAAATCGCTAAATTTCCGCGGCTTCGCCGCAAATCGTAATTACTTACTCTTACGAAAGTCTATTGTAACTGGGGGAGACGAGAGTCAAAACAATATATAAGCGTTGCAAATGGCGGGGACATTCGGCCCAAGGATAATCGGCCTCACACCAAAAAATGCGTGATGAGGATTTAACTGAAATGTTTGGTTTCGTGCATGCACTCGTATAGCACTGTTGCATCCGATTGTATGTAAATAAAGATTTGCCGCTGAATTATCTCAGAGTTATGGATGAATTTTCGCGCAAAAATCGCAAGCTGTCGTTTTAAAGCTATACAGAACTTTGAAACTGCCATTAGGCCCTAATCTTGATATTGTTTTGAAATTGTTACTGAGAGTATTACGTAAACAGGCAAAACATACACAGTTTCATTTTGTTTCGCAAATAAAGTTAGAAACCGATAATTCATTATCAGGGGCTTGAACAAAAACAATTTTGGAACTTTTATCTTTAGGTTGAATTTAAAATACTTGATTAAAATAAGTGATACTCGAGAGGGAATAGAGGTATCACGCTTATGATGTAGGCCCATTTGACCTTCCCGTTTATTCAGACGTGGCTCTAAGCTAAAACATCTTTCTGGTAGACATATTTTTTCCGCCATCTCGCATAGAAATTTTTTCACCGGCTATATTTATGAAGATGTACTAGTTTTACACGCCGAAATGGCTTAGAACGCATCTCCGGCGATCTAGGATCCCAGAGCTTCCGGGGCCTAGGCGGCCCCTGGACCCGCGCCTTATGCTGCTGTGATAGTTGCCCCCCCTCCCCTTCACAACACTCATAACTACCTACTGCGGGTAGGACTTGCGCCCCCCCCCCCCCCCCCTTTCACGAAATCCTGTATCCGCCCCTGCTTGTAGGTACCTTTAGATCAACCTATTATCGTTTACTTATACAGCAACAACCACATATTGTCCTTGAGATGATTTTGGTATAGAACTCTTCGCACCGATATTCAGAGGCCTCACAACAGTATACTGTTATCGGGGCAATGTTGGGCTTTGGATTACAACAACAACAAATCTAACACCAGAAGTCTATGAATGGGGATGTGTGGAACGTCCCATTACACCATAATAAGGGCACTGGCACCTTTTGACCCAGAGGTCACCCCGCTTCTGTTGGAGAGTTGCCGGGTACTCGCCGAAGTTCGGTGGTTTCCTCTTGGCAAAAAGCCTGGTTCCCTCTTCCTCTATAGCCTGGCACTCCAAACCATCCAGAGTGCGACGAAATATTAATCAATCAAATTTTGTGTTGCCCATGTGTGGTAACAAAGCAAGGCTGATAGTTTTCTCCCTACATCGAACTCGATTCCCTCCTCCTGAGCCTGTCAACGTCTCCATTAGTGAAATACATGAAATTTTGGTGTGCACCAATGTTTGGTTTTTGTAGGTGTTATGTTTTTTTACGTTGGGGGAGTTAAAGTGGCACAAACTGCGAAATATAGGTAAAATGTTGCTGAAACAGAAAAAACTAAATGTTTGTTGTTTTATCCAAAAGTACAAATTAAGAGCTTTCTGTTGATACCAATCTTGCAGATGTCCGCTAATGGAGTTTATCAGTCCCCAAAATTTGTAGATCCCTGCTTTTTAAGGTTTGTCCATTATTGGTACACACTGGCTTAACAAATAAATCGATAAAAGAAAAGGGGCACTCGGTTTTTTTCAAATGATCATTAAAATGAGATATAGTTGTCAGACTTTTCTCAGAAAAACTATCACATTGTTCTGGTGAGAAAAGGGGTACTTAAAAAGATCTTTTTTTTCAAATTATCGTTAAAACGAGATATAGTTTTCAGATTCTTTCTCAGAAAAATAAGTCGATAAAAGGTCAGCCCATTGTTCCGTTGAGAAAAGGGGCACTCAAACATATCGTTTTTTTCAAATGATCATTAAAATGAGATATAGTTGTCAGACTTTTTCTCAGAAAAACTGACACATCGCTCAGGTGAGAAAAGGGGCACTCAAACAAATGTTTTTTTTCAAATGATCATTAAAATGAGATATAGTTGTCAGACTTTTTCTCAGAAAAACTAACGCATTGTTCTGGGTAGAAAAGGGGCACTCAAACAAATCGTTTGTAGTTCTCAGAAAAAAAATAACAAATTGTTCTGGTCACAGGTGGGGGCACTCAAACATTTTTTTCAATTATTTTTTAAATGAGATATACTCCTCCGAGTCTTTCTGTGAGAGAACAAGACAATGCGTTGACCAACACGTTGTTTTTGGCGAAAGGTGTCGCAATGAAATACGTTTTGGGGATGTTTATTGTTAAAATGGGAGCAATGGGATCAATAGTTCGGCCGTCTTCGCTCGGATCCGTTCGGCTTGGACATGCGTACGTAAATCCCCTAAAGCAGGGGACACACGTGCGGATTTTTTCGCATGATCGCGGCGATAATATCCGCATCGAAATACGCGGCGGATAAATTCGTACCCACACCGAGAGGACACACGACTGCGATGATCTCACAGAGCAACCTTGGTACTGACGGTCACGTGGTCTAAAGATGGCGGCGTCCAGCATTTTGCAAGATCACATGATCTGGAGCTTGGCGGCTATTGGCTGCTTGTCAGAGTCGTCCGCAGCGAATATCGCACAGAGAGGACACACGGTGCGAGTTTATCCGCGGCGGAAAAAATCGCTGCGGAAATATTAAACATGTTTGATCGATCCGAATTTCGATGCGGAAAAATTCGCGGCGAATTTCGCACGTTGAGGAGAGGACACACGTATGCGAATATCGGTGCGATTGCAAAATACGCCGCGGTCATGCGAAAAAATCCGCACGTGTGTCCCCTGCTT
Source organism: Lepidochitona cinerea (assembly GCA_963971465.1). Classification (NCBI taxonomy): domain Eukaryota; kingdom Metazoa; phylum Mollusca; class Polyplacophora; order Chitonida; family Tonicellidae; genus Lepidochitona; species Lepidochitona cinerea. The sequence continues at coordinate 11,636,487 of OZ020559.1, forward strand.
TAGTTACCAGATTGGTGACAAATCACCTAACGCATTGCTCTCGCGAAAAATGTGGCACTCATGCGAAAGATTTTAGCAACAGGCACATTATCGTCAAAATATATTCCCTGTGCCTGTGTGTTCATAAATATAGATATACATTTCTCAGATTATTCTTAAAAACATATTGTTCCGGAGAAAGGTATGCCACTAAAACAAATTGTTGTTTGTGTTTAATCAGCATTTAAATGGGAAATTATTCTTTTTCTTATTTTTTGTCTCGAGAAAGACCAATTATACGTCTAAGATATTGTTTTGGCGAAAGGTGTGACGCTCAAACAAATTGATTTTCTTAACAAAAAATGAACATCGACAAAACGGCCTACACATTGTTCTTAAATTCGTTTGGCGAAAAAGGACACATTGTTCGGCAGAAAGGTAAAGCCATCAAACATTTTTTGATAAATTAATGTTAAAATGGGATATAGTTTTCAGATTTTTCGGAGAAAGACTGAGCCGAAAACCAACTATACAACTAGGCAAAAGCGTAGCACTCGAAATTCTTTTTTTGATTAAAGTGGCATGAGCTGCCAACATTCACACTTTTTTCATAATTTCCGATCGTCACGACAGTAAGAGGCTTTGAAGGCCATCAAAAAAAACTAAATGATTGGTGTTGGAATGAAGAAAATCCATACTGTATGTGGCCTGTAAGAAACGAAATAGTGTTCGAAAAGTAAACAAAATTTGAATAACCGGGACGACCATTCATTCATTCTACGCCAAAGTTAGTTCAAAACAATACTTTATCGCAGACTTTAGAGACTAGAAGCACTAAAAGGCTTCTGAATTATATGTCTTGAGAAAAATAGCCAATAATTTCAACATTCTGTTTTAACGTCAAAATATCAACATTTTGGCAGCTCATGTCACTTTAAATCATCGTTAAAATGCGATAGAGTTTTCAGATTTTTTCCGAGAAAGACTCAGTCGATAAAACATCTAGGCAAAGAGAGGTGTACTTAGTAATGTAATATAGAAATCAATAGAACGAGAAATATTTCTTATCTTTTTCCAGCATCAATCAGATAAAGAAAAATCCATTGTGCGAGTTTTCTATTTATTGTTTACAAAAACGTATCATTTTACCGTATATTTATATCAATACATTACATCGCATTGTTTATCATGAGAGAGATACATGGGTCTACTGTTGCCATGGTAACTTGAGCTTTGAGTGGGTGACGAATTAGTAAAGGAGATGCACAGTTCAACAGATACTTTTACCTGTGGCGTCGACCCTTTGATGTCGCCGCCTATCTACCTGTTGGAATAAATCGATGGAGTAATAAGACTACAGCATAAACAGGTGTTTCGGAAAATGCTAAGTTAGCCGATCAATAAGTAAGTACGAGTGGGTTAGACGTCGTTGTCAACATTATTATAGTCGTGACGAAATACTGAGCAATTATTTCTTATTCGGGTTTTAATAAGAGTTTGTGGAACCCGTTAAAGGTTAATTAAGAGTGTTTCTTTGCTTCCAGATTATCAAAGGACGAAAATAATCTTGAGTACGTCGTAAAGCACCAGTCAATCATTGTGAGAACGGAGAGGGAAAACACGTACAAATATTTTAATTTCTTTCAATAGAAAGGACGCGAGAAATCATAATTTGTCCAGCTCTAAGACGTTGGTATATCTTTAAAAATCATTTCGATAAGACTAAAACATTATTTCAAGTGATTTAAAAGTGGCATGAGCTGCAAAAATGTTGGTATTTTTTCTAGCGATTTTATTGCTACTAGAAAAAACGCGTTTTTAACTAACTGAACGAACATTCGTCCCGGTTATTTCAATTGTGTTTACTTCATGTACATTTTATCGGCTTGCACAAGCCGTAGACGTATAGATTTTCCTAAACTTTAATTCTTTTGGGTTTTTGATGACCTTCAAAGTGTCGTGACAATCAGAATTTATGAAAAGTTCGAATTTTGGCAGCTCATGCCCATTTAAATCATCTCTCTCATTCACTCACATATCTTTGAAGAAAACCCTTAATTTAGCCTTTATTTCCGTTTTTATGATGCAATGTCCAGAGTAAAGGATTGGGTTTTTTAAGTGTTATTTTCGCCGTACCCAAGATTATTTCAAAACTATATGGCGGGTTGCCAGGTTTATTGGGGAAGGAAACCGAGTTCTTTGCACGGAGGAAACCTCCGACCTTCGGTGAGTGCCTGGAAACTCTTCCACTTAAAGTGATCAAATGAAAGTCAACCTAGAAAGTTTTCAATTTTTCTTTGGACTAAATGGGATTTGAACCTCGGCGGTGGAAGGCTGGTGTAGAACTGAGAGACTTTCACTTATCCAACTAAACCACTGAGGCCCCCGTAGGACATTGGTGCTGACGGTGTCTATGCCTGGGTGTTCTGATGAATTGTTTTCCCCCGACATGATTTTTAAAGATATACCAACGTCTTAGCGCTGGACAACTTGCTACTAAATTATGATTTCTCGTGTCCTTTCCATTGAAAGAAATTAAAGATTTGTTTGCATTAATTGTTTTTGTTTGCCATCTCCGTTCTCACAATGATTGATTGGTGCTTAACGCCGCACTCAAGATTATTAGTAAGGAATGCTTTTCGGGAGAAGTAACTCCCACTCAACATTTCGCTCTGTTGGTAAAGTACAATGGGCTGAACGTACAGAAAGGGCTTCTTATTTTCCGTAATTATCTATTGGATTAAAACAATCACTCAAGGTTTCTGTTTACTGTTGAGAAAAACATATCCTTTTGTAACTTATTTCATCAATAGGTTGAATTATATACAGAATACTTACAAAGCTTTGTTTTCTGTTGCTATGGCTACCATTTCTGAGTGGGCGAGGCGTGGTGTTAATTCAACAATAACAGTAAATGTAGATACAATGCAATACACATGCATACTGGAGACGTCATTCCTTTGATGTTGTCTTCTTTGTACCTGTTGAAATAAGACAATGAATTAAGATTTGGTTGAACTTTCTGAATAATTTTACGGATCGATACCTGATTAACAAGGTCATTATTTCCAAGGTTTTAATTCTAATACAAAATCAGATTCGTTTGACGAACATAAACCTGGATCGTGTCTGCTGAACGCAGAATTAGATTTTTCTTTTTAGCATAAAACTAGATTGTTTGTATTTTTGCAAAGGTGGCAGGAGCTACCAAACGTTGGAAAATCGATAAAACTGGCTAGCTAGTTGGTGGTTTTTTTCAAGAGGTAAAAAAAGGATCTTCAATTTAAGACACATTCATATTTTTTCTCTCCAGTTGGTTTCAATTTACACATCTGTTAAGAAAATTGCAATGTACATATAGTGTATTGAAATATAATTTATACTCGCCGCGAAAATCCAGAATACTGTTTACATAAAAAAAAGAACAGTGGGCGTTTTTTCCCCAGACGGAAGATGTTACCTTAACCCGAAAGTGTTGTCATCATTTAGTATTTTTAGTTAGAAATTGAAAACTATATTTATCAAGTACCCACAATGTAAACAAACCCCGAACCTGTGCATGCACACGAGCACCCTAATGTTTTGAGCCGTGTCAGCGATCTAACGGCACAATATAAGTTTACTTACTTTAAAAGCACACTTGCCGCGAAAATCAGGAATATTGTTTACATTAAAAAAGAAAGTCCGATTTCTGTATTTTCCCCAGACAATATAAGTTAGGAACTTTCTATTTTTACCAAAATTTAAAAGTTTGGACGTCTTTTGTATTTTTAATTTGAATTTGAAAATTTGAATTGTTAGGTGCCCGTAACGTAAACAAACCACACTGCCCCCTATTGGCGATTTTATGTTTCAGTCGAGTGAGTGAACTAACGGCACAGTGTAATTTTACGTAGGCCTATTTATCTGAGAAATACAGACTGACGATCAGTTAACAGCGACTGGAAAAGCCTGCTGATAATTGTTTGAGTGTAAACCACAGGTAAAAAGGCCTGAAATAAGGGTAATCCAACACGAAAATTGACCGACACTGATCGTTGTTGTTGTAATCAGGCTTCGATTCTTCGTTTGTTTTTCACCCCATTTCTACATTCTAAAGCTAACTAGACATGTTTTATGTGTCCTATGTTTAAGTTTAGTTGTATTAGTCGTAGTAAGCTCATGTAAATTGGTTTTCTTAGCAAATTTAAACAGGCTACGGCGACAAGTGGGCCTTTACCTGAGAAATACAGACTGACATTGGGTTAGAGGGACTCGAAAAGCCTGCTGATGAATTTAATAGTTTAAACCACATGTAAAAGGGTCTGAAATGAGGGTAATCCAGCACTTAAGTTAACCGACACAGATCGTTGTTGTTGTAATTGGGCTTCAATTCTTCGTTTGTTTTCCACCCCCATTTATACATTCTAAACCTAACTGGACATGTTTTATGTGCCCTATGTTAAGTTTTAGTGGTTTTAGCTGTAGTAAGCTCGTGTAAATTGGTTTTCTTAACAAATGTCAAACAGGCTACGCCGGCATGCGGGCCTTTAAAGGCCCACTTACCGCCGTAGCCTTTTTGGCAGCTAAAACCACTCAAATTAAACATAGCACACATAAAGCATGTCCAATTAGGTTTAGCATGTATAAATGACGGGGGAAGACAAACGAAGAAACACCGATCAGTGTTGGTTAACTTAAGTGTTGGATTACCCTCATTCAAGCTTTTTTGCCTGTGGTTTGCACTCGGAAGGCTTTTATCGTCCCTCTTACTCGATCGTTAGTATGTATTTCTTCGATAAAGTTCGTAAAAGTATACTGTGTCGTTAGATCGCTCACACGACTCAAACCATTACGGCACTTGTGCACACGCTCAGGTTCGAATTTTGTTGACATTTCGGGTACCTCAAAAATCTGTTTTTCAATTTCAAATTAAAAATACTAAATGATGTCAAAACTTTCAATTTCTGGTAAAAATAGAAAGTTCCTAACTTTTTCTGTCCGGGAAAAATACAGAAAACCGTCCACTGTTTTTAATGTAAACAGTCTTCTGGATTTTCGCGGCAAGTGTGCCTTTAAGGTAAAATCTGTTTAATTGGCATGAGCTAGCCTATTGTTCATTTTTGTCAAAAAATAAGAGCTATACGCTGATACCAATCTTAACGATGTATAATTTGGTTTTATAAGCAGCAGAACGCCAAAATATAAACTCATACATTTGCCGTTGTTAGCACATGTCTTGGCAATCTGACTAAAGTCGAGATGCTCATTGGCTATTTTCAACGAAACTAAAGGATTCCAATGTCATATTTAAACCACTTTAATTTAACGCCATATTAAGGATGTAGCAATACAGATTATTGTAATTGTATTGTATTTTTTATTGTATTACAAGGACCCCTTGCCATGCTGCGGATTCTAGTATGAAGAATATGATTCGCTTTCCAGGAGGAATTAGCTTTAGGTCGACTATAACAAGTCCATTCCACTCATGTTGTTCCCAGCAAGAGAGCGATGCATAACGGATGATTTATGTATTTTCAAAAAATAAATCTGCACATCGAACTTTTGACCCGGTCAGCATAATTATCTCGTCTGTTCACAGTTGACGATAATGGATTTCGTCAAATTTCACCACCTGGGTTTCCGAAAATGAAATATTGTTCAGCAAAATAACATCCATCAAAATTTGAACGGCTTGTTTCGGCTGAGTTGCTGGCAAGAGTCTAATTTCAGCTTCACTAGACGTTCGTTTGTTACGTCTTATGGGGTCGTCACATGCCAGGGATAGAGTATACGAAAGTGGCTTATCGTGTAAAATTACTGCTACCTTTCGTTCTCGATGTATTATGGCTTTTCTTTCAGTTGAGGGGGCCTCGGTGGCTAAGTCGGCTGATTCCTAGTTTCTCAATCCAACAAGGCCTTCCATTGATCAGATGCGCGTTATTCCATTCAGTCGAAACAAAAATTGGAAAATGTTTGTGTTGATCTTTCACTTGATCTCCGTGTGTGGAAGAGTTGCCATGTACTAACCGAAGGTCGGGGATTTCCTTCGGTCAAAGAATCGATACAAGGGAAACAACTCTATATTCATTATAACCCACTCTGAAACTTCGGGGATTTACGTGCGTGAAATACCAAAGCCGACCGGTAGCGAGCGAAGATAGCCGAAGGATGTTCCGAGTGATTATAACCGTGCGTCGCGTTAAAATAGTTAAGAACTGTAACGTACTGGACAATGTTTACTATCTCACCTGCTAGAATATGGTTAATTTGTGAGGTTTTACGCCGCAATTATGATGATTGTAATGTTTCTCTTGTATGGCGGCGTTGCCAAGTTTAGTAGGGGAGGAAATCAGACTCTTTGTCTGCATGGACCCCACGACCGTCGGCAAGTAGCCTAGCCAATACCTGGCAACCCATCAACATACTGCGATCGGGTACAAGAACACTCAGAAATTGGACAACTTTTTTTGACAGGGCGGAATTTTTTAACCGTTTGAAAAATTAAAGAATGTTTCAAAATCAATTTGAGCAGGTCACAGAGAACGGCATACTAAAATAAAGTACAAAACTAGTAAACTACATCATACTGTGTTGAGAATGCCGATCCCCAATGCGCGAGAACAGTTGTATATCTTTTTAGCACTGCAGACCAGTTTCTTTTCAATTTTAGTGTTTTTATTCTATGCTACCGTTCGTTGCTTTGTTGAGTTTCTTTTTCTTTAGCTGTGTTTGAGGGGAACTAAAGTCATACATACGCATGAATGGACGTTTTTTCCCTTACTCTGTCACATTTATACCATACGTGTTTGCGTTCTCAATATTTATGCCTATAAAATAGAAGTTTCGGTCGCGTGCACTAACTATATTAGTAAATAACCGACACTAAATGGCCCGGCAAAATGGGGAGGGGAGGTAAGCATGTGGGCACGATTGCGCAGTTTTATAACAGTTCAATTTTACCGAATTTGTGGTTGGTATACGAAATATAACAATAAGTTCTGTAAAATTGAAATAGTTATATAGTAGGCATATCGTTCAGTTTTTCTTGACCAAATGCCATCAGGCCAGTGAAAAATAATTGCCAAAAGTTATATGTCGATTAGTTGGGAATGTGCAAACTAAAATATGCCGCCATCGATAGTTGAAGCGCGCGTGCATAATATATCTGGATCGAAATTGAATCATCTCCTAGTAATGGCGGCATTCGATGCACATCAAAGAACACGTGACCTCCATTCCACGCATATAGTCCATTGGTGCAAACTCATCTCCTCCAGCCAAGATAAAACCTAAATGTCTCCATTCCGTGTTTTACCTTGGCGGACTACTCCGCTTTTCGCAGCTAATCAAAACCTCGGGCACTTACAATGAAAATAACGTAATGACGACTGTGTTCCCCTTGAACTTTTGTGTAACGAGTGCTGATTGGCCAAGACTCTGTAAGTGTAGGAAAAACTCTTACATTCCCTTCAGTGGGCACTGTTCTATTTACGGTTTTGAGTGGAGTAGTCCGCCAAGGTAAAACACGGAATGGGGACATGCAGATTTTGACATGCGAAGATGGTGCAAACTATATAGCAACGTATACATTTTGTGCTGGCCAGCTATACCTTGGTCACAGAGTTTGGATATTTCTATAAACTAGATGTGATACAATAATATAGGATTGTGATATTCATCGCTCACTAGAAGTTAATGTCCAGTCATATAATGTAAAATAAGGAAGAAGGCATCAGAATATATTGAAGGAGCAGGGGTCCGTTCGTGAATTCAACAATGGTCTATGCCCTTATTGTACACATGTAGGCCTACGCTAATTGATTATCAATGCATACGGTTAATTATCCCAATTCAGAGAAAATTCTAGGCCTCCGATTGGTCAGTTGGCCTCGGATAACCTGCCGCATTTGCTCTCTCGGCGTGGTACATTTTTTCCGTGTACCTACGGAGTCAAGCAATCACGCAGAGTTGACAGCAACCATCCAAACGACCAGCGCGTGAGTCCTTAACTCCGTAGGTACACGGAAACTGAGATCTGCCACTCGCGTTTAGGTGATGACGTCATCCGGTGACGTCGTGTTGCATCACGTCACCAAAATTTAAAAATGATGACGTCGTTCAGTGTCAGGGCGTTTGACGTCACAATGAAAACGTTATCTGCGTATATGCTAGTTTATACGCCAGCTTTGTCCTATCTCACAACATGTAGGGAAATCACGCATGTGTTAGAATTTGCGTGTTATGCTCTTCATTGTGATAAATTCGTTATACCAGTGTGCTGCGTGGGTATACGGCCTGATATATCGCCTCGAAGATGAACATTTTTTTCTTCTCAACGAAATATCAGGCCGTATACCCACGCAGCACACTGGTATAACTTATAATGCATGTACACTTGCCGCGAAAATCAGGAATATTGTTTACATTAAAAAAGAAAGACCGTATTCTGTATTTTTCCCAGACAATATAAGTTAGGAACTTTCTATTTTTACCAAAATTTAAAAGTTTGGACGTCACTTTGTATTTTTAATTTGAATTTGAAAATTTGAATTGTTACGTACCCGGAACGTAAACAAACCGATCTGCCCCCTATTGGCGATTTTATGTTTCAGTCGAGTGAGTGAACTAACGGCACAGTGTAATTTTACGTAGGCCTATTTATCTGAGAAATACAGACTGGCGATCGGTTAACAGCGACTGGAAAAGCCTGCTGATAATTGTTTGAGCGTAAACCACAGATACAAAGGCCTGAAAGGAGGGTAAACCAACACGAAAGTTGACCGACACTGATCGTTGTTGTTGTAATCAGGCTTCGATTCTTCGTTTGTTTTTCACCCCATTTTTACAGTCTAAAGCTAACTAGACATGTTTTGTGTGTCCTATGTTTAAGTTTAGTGGTATTAGTCGTAGTAAGCTCATGTAAATTGGGTTTCTTAGCAAATTTAAACAGGCTACGGCGGCAAGTGTGCCAATATACACCTGTATCAACATTTTGGCAGCTCATGCCACTTTAACTAAAGCATTATGATTTCTCGTGTCCTTTCCATTGAAAGAAATTAAAGATTTGTTTGCATTAATTGTTTTTGTTTGCCATCTCCGTTCTCACAATGATTGATTGGTGCTTAACGCCGCACTCAAGATTATTAGTAAGGAATGCTTTTCGGGAGACGTAACTCCCCCTCAACATTTCGCTCTGTTGGTAAAGTACAATGGGCTGAACGTACAGAAAGGGCTTCTTATTTTCCGTAATTATCTATTGGATTAAAACAATCACTCAAGGTTTCTGTTTACTGTTGAGAAAAACATATCCTTTTGTAACTTATTTCATCAATAGGTTGAATTATATACAGAATACTTACAAAGCTTTGTTTTCTGTTGCTATGGCTACCATTTCTGAGTGGGCGAGGCGTGGTGTTAATTCAACAATAACAGTAAATGTAGATACAATGCAATACACATGCATACTGGAGACGTCATTCCTTTGATGTTGTCTTCTTTGTACCTGTTGAAATAAGACAATGAATTAAGATTTGGTTGAACTTTCTGAATAATTTTACGGATCGATACCTGATTAACAAGGTCATTATTTCCAAGGTTTTAATTCTAATACAAAATCAGATTCGTTTGACGAACATAAACCTGGATCGTGTCTGCTGAACGCAGAATTAGATTTTTCTTTTTAGCATAAAACTAGATTGTTTGTATTTTTGCAAAGGTGGCAGGAGCTGCCAAACGTTGGAAAATCGATAAAACTGGCTAGCTAGTTGGTGGTTTTTTTCAAGAGGTAAAAAAAGGATCTTCAATTTAAGACACATTCATATTTTTTCTCTCCAGTTGGTTTCAATTTACACATCTGTTAAGAAAATTGCAATGTACATATAGTGTATTGAAATATAATTTATACTCGCCGCGAAAATCCAGAATACTGTTTACATAAAAAAAAGAACAGTGGGCGTTTTTTCCCCAGACGGAAGATGTTACCTTAACCCGAAAGTGTTGTCATCATTTAGTATTTTTAGTTAGAAATTGAAAACTATATTTATCAAGTACCCACAATGTAAACAAACCCCGAACCTGTGCATGCACACGAGCACCCTAATGTTTTGAGCCGTGTCAGCGATCTAACGGCACAATATAAGTTTACTTACTTTAAAAGCACACTTGCCGCGAAAATCAGGAATATTGTTTACATTAAAAAAGAAAGTCCGATTTCTGTATTTTCCCCAGACAATATAAGTTAGGAACTTTCTATTTTTACCAAAATTTAAAAGTTTGGACGTCTTTTGTATTTTTAATTTGAATTTGAAAATTTGAATTGTTAGGTGCCCGTAACGTAAACAAACCACACTGCCCCCTATTGGCGATTTTATGTTTCAGTCGAGTGAGTGAACTAACGGCACAGTGTAATTTTACGTAGGCCTATTTATCTGAGAAATACAGACTGACGATCAGTTAACAGCGACTGGAAAAGCCTGCTGATAATTGTTTGAGTGTAAACCACAGGTAAAAAGGCCTGAAATAAGGGTAATCCAACACGAAAGTTGACCGACACTGATCGTTGTTGTTGTAATCAGGCTTCGATTCTTCGTTTGTTTTTCACCCCATTTCTACATTCTAAAGCTAACTAGACATGTTTTATGTGTCCTATGTTTAAGTTTAGTTGTATTAGTCGTAGTAAGCTCATGTAAATTGGTTTTCTTAGCAAATTTAAACAGGCTACGGCGACAAGTGGGCCTTTACCTGAGAAATACAGACTGACATTGGGTTAGAGGGACTCGAAAAGCCTGCTGATGAATTTAATAGTTTAAACCACATGTAAAAGGGTCTGAAATGAGGGTAATCCAGCACTTAAGTTAACCGACACAGATCGTTGTTGTTGTAATTGGGCTTCAATTCTTCGTTTGTTTTCCACCCCCATTTATACATTCTAAACCTAACTGGACATGTTTTATGTGCCCTATGTTAAGTTTTAGTGGTTTTAGCTGTAGTAAGCTCGTGTAAATTGGTTTTCTTAACAAATGTCAAACAGGCTACGCCGGCATGCGGGCCTTTAAAGGCCCACTTACCGCCGTAGCCTGTTTGGCAGCTAAAACCACTCAAATTAAACATAGCACACATAAAGCATGTCCAATTAGGTTTAGCATGTATAAATGACGGGGGAAGACAAACGAAGAAACACCGATCAGTGTTGGTTAACTTAAGTGTTGGATTACCCTCATTCAAGCTTTTTTGCCTGTGGTTTGCACTCGGAAGGCTTTTATCGTCCCTCTTACTCGATCGTTAGTATGTATTTCTTCGATAAAGTTCGTAAAAGTATACTGTGTCGTTAGATCGCTCACACGACTCAAACCATTACGGCACTTGTGCACACGCTCAGGTTCGAATTTTGTTGACATTTCGGGTACCTCAAAAATCTGTTTTTCAATTTCAAATTAAAAATACTAAATGATGTCAAAACTTTCAATTTCTGGTAAAAATAGAAAGTTCCTAACTTTTTCTGTCCGGGAAAAATACAGAAAACCGTCCACTGTTTTTAATGTAAACAGTCTTCTGGATTTTCGCGGCAAGTGTGCCTTTAAGGTAAAATCTGTTTAATTGGCATGAGCTAGCCTATTGTTCATTTTTGTCAAAAAATAAGAGCTATACGCTGATACCAATCTTAACGATGTATAATTTGGTTTTATAAGCAGCAGAACGCCAAAATATAAACTCATACATTTGCCGTTGATAGCACATGTCTTGGCAATCTGACTAAAGTCGAGATGCTCATTGGCTATTTTCAACGAAACTAAAGGATTCCAATGTCATATTTAAACCACTTTAATTTAACGCCATATTAAGGATGTAGCAATACAGATTATTGTAATTGTATTGTATTTTTTATTGTATTACATGGACCCCTTGCCATGCTGCGGATTCTAGTATGAAGAATATGATTCGCTTTCCAGGAGGAATTAGCTTTAGGTCGACTATAACAAGTCCATTCCACTCATGTTGTTCCCAGCAAGAGAGCGATGCATAACGGATGATTTATGTATTTTCAAAAAATAAATCTGCACATCGAACTTTTGACCCGGTCAGCATAATTATCTCGTCTGTTCACAGTTGACGATAATGGATTTCGTCAAATTTCACCACCTGGGTTTCCGAAAATGAAATATTGTTCAGCAAAATAACATCCATCAAAATTTGAACGGCTTGTTTCGGCTGAGTTGCTGGCAAGAGTCTAATTTCAGCTTCACTAGACGTTCGTTTGTTACGTCTTATGGGGTCGTCACATGCCAGGGATAGAGTATACGAAAGTGGCTTATCGTGTAAAATTACTGCTACCTTTCGTTCTCGATGTATTATGGCTTTTCTTTCAGTTGAGGGGGCCTCGGTGGCTAAGTCGGCTGATTCCTAGTTTCTCAATCCAACAAGGCCTTCCATTGATCAGATGCGCGTTATTCCATTCAGTCGAAACAAAAATTGGAAAATGTTTGTGTTGATCTTTCACTTGATCTCCGTGTGTGGAAGAGTTGCCATGTACTAACCGAAGGTCGGGGATTTCCTTCGGTCAAAGAATCGATACAAGGGAAACAACTCTATATTCATTATAACCCACTCTGAAACTTCGGGGATTTACGTGCGTGAAATACCAAAGCCGACCGGTAGCGAGCGAAGATAGCCGAAGGATGTTCCGAGTGATTATAACCGTGCGTCGCGTTAAAATAGTTAAGAACTGTAACGTACTGGACAATGTTTACTATCTCACCTGCTAGAATATGGTTAATTTGTGAGGTTTTACGCCGCAATTATGATGATTGTAATGTTTCTCTTGTATGGCGGCGTTGCCAGGTTTAGTAGGGGAGGTAATCAGACTCTTTGTCCGCAAGGACCCCACGACCGTCGGCAAGTAGCCTAGCCTATACCTGGCAACCCATCAACATACTGCGATCGGGTACAAGAACACTCAGAAATTGGACAACATTTTTTGGACAGGGCGGAATTTTAAACCGTTTGAAAAAATAAAGAATGTTTCAAAATCAATTTTAGCGGTTTACAGAGAACGGCATTCTAAAATAAAGTACAAAACTAGTAAACTACATCATACTGTGTTGAGAATGCCGATCCCCAATGCGCGAGAACAGTTGTATATCTTTTTAGCACTGCAGACCAGTTTCTTTTCAATTTTAGTGTTTTTATTCTATGTTACCGTTCGTTGCTTTGTTGGGTTTCTTTTTCTTTAGCTGTGTTTGAGGGGAACTAAAGTCATACATACGCATGAATGGACGTTTTTTCCCTTACTCTGTCACATTTATACCATACGTGTTTGCGTTCTCAATATTTATGCCTATAAAATAGAAGTTTCTGTCGCGTGCACTAACTATATTAGTAAATAACCGACACTAAATGGCCCGGCAAAATGGGGAGGGGAGGTAAGCATGTGGGCACGATTGCGCAGTTTTATAACAGTTCAATTTTACCGAATTTGTGGTTGGTATACGAAATATAACAATAAGTTCTGTAAAATTGAAATAGTTATATAGTAGGCCTATCGTTCAGTTTTTCTTGACCAAATGCCATCAGGCCAGTGGAAAATAATTGCCAAAAGTTATATGTCGATTAGTTGGGAATGTGCAAACTAAAATATGCCGCCATCGATAGTTGAAGCGCGCGTGCATAATATATCTGGATCGAAATTGAATCATCTCCTAGTAATGGCGGCATTCGATGCACATCAAATAACACGTGACCTCCATTCCACGCATATAGTCCATTGGTGCAAACTCATCTCCAAGATAAAACCTAAATGTCTCCATTCCGTGTTTTACCTTGGCGGACTACTCCGCTTTTCGCAGCTAATCAAAACCTCGGGCACTTACAATGAAAATAACGTAATGACGACTGTGTTCCCCTTGAACTTTTGTGTAACGAGTGCTGATTGGCCAAGACTCTGTAAGTGTAGGAAAAACTCTTACATTCCCACCAGTGGGCACTGTTCTATTTACGGTTTTGAGTGGAGTAGTCCGCCAAGGTAAAACACGGAATGGGGACATGCAGATTTTGACATGGCTTGCGAAGATGGTGCAAACTATATAGCAACGTATACATTTTGTGCTGGCCAGCTATACCTTGGTCACAGAGTTTGGATATTTCTATCAACTAGATGTGATACAATAATATAGGATTGTGATATTCATCGCTCACTAGAAGTTAATGTCCAGTCATATAATATGTAAAATAAGGAAGAAGGCATCAGAATATATTGAAGGAGCAGGGGTCCGTTCGTGAATTCAACAATGGTCTATGCCCTTATTGTACACATGTAGGCCTACGCTAATTGATTATCAATGCATACGGTTAGATGCATGTAGAGTTAAAGGCACACTTGCCGCGAAAATCAGGAATATTGTTTACATTAAAAAAGAAAGACCGTATTCTGTATTTTTCCCAGACAATATAAGTTAGGAACTTTCTATTTTTACCAAAATTGAAAAGTTTGGACGTCACTTTGTATTTTTAATTTGAATTTGAAAATTTGAATTGTTACGTACCCGGAACGTAAACAAACCGATCTGCCCCCAATTGGCGATTTTATGTTTCAGTCGAGTGAGTGAACTAACGGCACAGTGTAATTTTACGTAGGCCTATTTATCTGAGAAATACAGACTGGCGATCGGTTAACAGCGACTGGAAAAGCCTGCTGATAATTGTTTGAGCGTAAACCACAGATACAAAGGCCTGAAAGGAGGGTAATCCAACACGAAAGTTGACCGACACTGATCGTTGTTGTTGTAATCAGGCTTCGATTCTTCGTTTGTTTTTCACCCCATTTTTACAGTCTAAAGCTAACTAGACATGTTTTATGTGTCCTATGTTTAAGTTTAGTGGTTTTAGTCGTAGTAAGCTCATGTAAATTGGTTTTCTTAGCAAATTTAAACAGGCTACGGCGGCAAGTGTGCCTTTAAGGAGTGGATTGAGAACCATTTTAGTTAGCTCTGTGAGGAAGGCGTCAGAAATTGAATTTTATGTGGCATTACTTTTCAAAATTAGCACTTTATATTTAAAGTGCATTTTACCAAAATTACCAAAAATCTTATTTGTTAAAAAATGTTGATAGTCGAGAAACGGTCAAGATAGTCAAGAAACTAAACGATGGACGAAAAATAGGAAATATCCATAGTTTCTTTGACCTGTATGTTATGGCGAAATTGAAATAACAGGACAAACGTTCATACATTATCCCATTACCAGGTTCCGTATTCTCAAACCGCGTCCTTTCGGGGTTCCAAGTTGTCCGCCATTGCTGGAAAAACTATATAGACGTCGAAAGTGTAAAAAAAAGGACGTTTTCAGCCATCATACATATTTGATATAATTTACAGCCGTAAGGCGACGAATTCTTCTTCAATCAGATAAAGGGGGAAAACTCTTGACATTATACAATACGTAGTACAGTCCCTTTACAAGGTATTTTACACAGACAGCTTTCTTGCTAAGTAATTGAGAGATTGTAATTTGAAATGTATATAGCCTTTCATTGATCGATTGAATTTCTAAGCCGCAGGGAAGATTTTAGATTTTTCCATATTTCCGAGTTATTAGATTTATATATTTATAGACGCTAAAAACACACAGGCACAGGGGAAATCTTCTTGTCTAAAATAATCATGGAGACATGTTTCTAAGTGTGTTAAAACAGGGGTACCGGTATATCATTAGGACCTTTATACCCAATCATTAGTTGTTGTAATAAACTAAAACCCATGATATATTGAAATTCCTAAAGACGCGATGCAAACTCGATGTATACGTGCCAGATCGCGGAACTTTTTGCGGAGAACAATCTCGCAACAAATATCAAATGGCAGGGAATCTTAATTGCCACCCCTCTAATATCGTGTATGTTATCACGTGCAAAAAATGCCGTAAACAATACGTCGGAAAAACTGTCTCTACGACAAAGAGCAGCGAACCATTTATCTAGTATTATACTTAAACATGATGTGCCCGTGGCACAACGTTCACTTTCTTTTCCCATGATCCTATCGATCTCAGTCTACCAAGATTCTTGCCATACATGAACATGCATAAGCATTGTCAATGTAGTGCATTGTGTTCCAGAAATGCTACTGACTAAGGCCAAGCTCAAAGTGTACAAAGTGTACAAAGTGTACAAAGTGTACAAAGTGTACAACGTGTACAACGTGTACAACATGTACAAAGTGTACAAAGTGTACATCCCCGAGGCCCTCCGCCTTGAAAGCAGGGGCTATGCCCGGAGGGCCAGCGGGGAGTCGCTCCCCGAGGCCCTCCGCCTTGAAAGCAGGGGCTATGCCCGGAGGGCCAGCGGGGAGCCGCTACCCGGGGCCTTCCGCCTTGAAAGCAGGGGCTATGCCCGGAGGGCCAGCGGGGAGCCGTTCCCCGAGGCCCTCCGCCTTGAAAGCAGGGGCTATGCCCGGAGGGCCAGTGGGGAGCCGCTCCCCGAGGCCCTCCGCCTTGAAAGCAGGGGCTATGCCCGGAGGGCCAGCGGGGAACCGCTCCCAGAGGCCCTCCGCCTTGAAAGCAGGGGCTATGCCCGGAGGGTCAGAGGGGAGCCGCTCCCCGAGGCCCTCCGCCTTGAAAGCAGGGGCTATGCCCGGGGAGCCGCTCCCCGAGGCCCTCCGCCTTGAAAGCAGGGGCTATGCCCGGAGGGCCAGCGGGGAGCCGCACCCCGAGGCCCTCCGCCTTGAAAGCAGGGGCTATGCCCGGAGGTCCAGCGGGGAGCCGCTCCCCGAGGCCCTCCGCCTTGAAAGCAGGGGCTATGCCCGGAGGGCCTTGAAAGCAGGGGCTATGCCCGGAGGGCCAGCGGTGAGCCGCTCCCCGAGGCCCTCCGCCTTGAAAGCAGGGGCTATGCCCAAGGGCCAGCGGGGAACCGCTCCCCGAGGCCCTCCGCCTTGAAAGCAGGGGCTATGCCCGGAGGGTCAGCGGGGAGCCGCTGTCTCGAGGCCCTCCGCCTTGAAAGCAGGGGCTATGCCCGGAGGACCAGCGGGGAGCCGCTCCCCTATATGGGCTTGTAATTTCTACTAAGCCTCAAAGTCGAAGTTCTGCGCGATAAGAATAAAACTTACGTGTTATGGCGCAGACATTCGACTTTGAGGCCTTGTACAAATTATGCGAGAATGCAAGAAGGTGGCCGCTGCCAATACATACTGTTAGTCGTTTTTGTACCTAGT
The DNA here is from genome assembly GCA_963971465.1 of Lepidochitona cinerea. NCBI lineage: Eukaryota > Metazoa > Mollusca > Polyplacophora > Chitonida > Tonicellidae > Lepidochitona > Lepidochitona cinerea. The sequence continues at coordinate 11,653,649 of OZ020559.1, forward strand.
GAAGGTCATTCGGTGTGGCTGTGTGTTTTCAAAAACATATATTTCCCCTTTGTAAATACACTGTACAAAATGTGGTTGTAATTTTACAGCTAAGTTCGCGGGCAATCGTAGGACAAGTAAAATTTGCTATAGATTTACATCTGTGCGAATATGTAAATTTACAGTGTGGTGTTAGTAGATTTGCAGTGAAACAGTGGATTTACTGCACTTCGTGCTTTCTTCTCTCTTTAAACACAAGGATCTTCTCTGTTAATCTACCAAGATTGTTGTGTAGATGTGTAAATTAAAGGCACACTTGCCGCGAAAATCAGGAATATTACCGCCGAGCCTGATGACGTCACATAGATTTACGCAAAGCTTTCTGGGTAAAATGTACCTCAGTTCGCCATTTTGTTTATTGGTACTTATAGCAAGCGGTCACTTTTTTGGAAAACATTGATGACATAACCTGTTTTTATCCACACATTTTTCGGATAACCTAACGCCTTTTACTCGATAGAGAACCGCCATATTTAAAAATTATTTTAAGATCCCTCAATATCCCGAAATGCTTTGCGCGTATATTCCAAGTGACGTCATCAAACAATCGGTCAATTGTTTACATTAAAAAAGAAAGACCGTATTCTTTATTTTTCCCAGACAATATAAGTTAGGAACTTTCTATTTTTACCAAAATTTAAAAGTTTGGACGTCACTTTGTATTTTTAATTTGAATTTGAAAATTTTAATTGTTACGTACCCGGAACATAAACAAACCGATCTGCCCCCTATTGGCGATTTTATGTTTCAGTCGAGTGAGTGAACTAACGGCACAGTGTAATTTTACGTAGGCGCCCTATTTATCTGAGAAATACAGACTGACGATCGGTTAACAGCGACTGGAAAAGCCTGCTAATAATTGTTTGAGTGTAAACCACAGATACAAAGGCCTGAAAGGAAGGTAATCCAACACGAAAGTTGACCGACACTGATCGTTGTTGTTGTAATCAGGCTTCGATTCTTCGTTTGTTTTTCACCCCATTTTTACAGTCTAAAGCTAACTAGACATGTTTTATGTGTCCTATGTTTAAGTTTAGTGGTATTAGTCGTAGTAAGCTCATGTAAATTGGTTTTCTTAGCAAATTTAAACAGGCTACGACGGCAAGTGTGCCTTTAAGCAAAAAGAGTAAAATTACCGAAATGTGTCACAGAGTGACATGTGAAACAACAACACTTATAGGTACTTTTACAAATCTGTGTATCTTTACAGTGTGTTTACGTAAATTCACATGATAGCCAATATAATAACATCGCACTCAGGGGTAAAACGTTTACAGCACATTCTGCTGTGATGAACCACAAAAGTTTTTCTTGTAGTTCTACAAACATTTTTTACAGTGTACTAGCACTGAGCCAGACATTTCGTTGAATCAGATGCGCAATATGATGACAGCGGTTGGGCTCAGTAGGTAGGCCTATAGAGCGTTGGACGCTCAATCAGAACAGCCTTCCACCAATGGGTCGCGGGTTCGAATCCCACTCGTTTTCACTCGAACGACCTATGTGGGATGGTTGCCAGTTACCAGCGGAAGGTCGTAGGTTTCCTCCGGGCACTGAGCCCGGTTTCCTCCCACAATAAAACTGGCAACGCCGCCATAAAAGGGAAATAATCTTGAGCGCGGCGTAAAACACCAAACAATCAATCAACCATGTAGAGATCCAGTCATCTACTAAATTACCGGCCAGTGAAGTTTCGAACCTGAACCTATATAACTCTGCTGCTTCCGAGATGAAGAGAGTTATGGTCATACCAGGAATATCTCAATCAAAGTTTAAAGTGGCATGAGCTGCCAAAATGTTGATATTTTGACTTAAAAACAGAACGTTGAAATTATTGGCTATTTTCTCAAGACGTATAATTCAGAAACGTGCGATAAAGCATTGTTTTCAACTAACTTTGGTTTAGAATGAATGAATGGTCGTCCCGGTTATTTAGATTTTGTTTACTTTTCGAACACGTTTTCGGTTCGTACAGGCGACATACTATGGATGTATATATGGATTTTCCTCATTCCAACGTCAATCATTTAGTTTTTCGATGGCCTTCAAAGCCTCTTACTGTCGTGACGATCAGAAATTATGAACGAAGTGTGAATTTCGGCAGCTCATGCCACTTTAAAGTATCCTCAGACAAAATTCGCTGGACCGAAGACACGGCAAATTGCTTGACTACCCACTGTCTTCAGACACTTCATTTAAACTAAATTTAGGACTGGACATGTGCTACCCTATTTTAGGCTTAAGAAGTAATATTGTTAATCTTAGTAACAAGGAACTTACTGCTGATAATATAGTTCTACCAAATAGAGGACTTTCATTTGTGCCTTGCCCATGCAGGATCATTATCTGATAGGGACTTTTGTTATCTCTAGACAGGATTTAGACATTTTTTAATTGTTAAAAGATAGCTTTTTATTAAAAGGTAATGATTTTTAATTTAATGGGGAAATCTTTCGGCAAATTACATGATATGCTATATGGGAAAACGTTTTAGTCCTCCAACTTTGCAGTCATATCATCCTCCCCACACTTTCAAGGGACAATCGTGCCCACATGCTTACCTCCCCTTCGCTTCAGAACTAAGTCTCGCATGCGAAGATTAACTTCTCTGTTTAGATTGTTTCAAGGGAGTCATTAAGTCTCAGGTTTTTAGATTCTATATAGAAACTACATGTATAGTTCTTTAGATGCTTTGAATCAGGTTTGTTCCGTTCTTTTTAAAGCTCTTCTCCCCAGGGGGTATTCTATTAGGTTACTCGATCCAAACGATGAAATCTGACACATTAAAGCAAATCATTTCTCCCCCTTCGACCCCGACATACTTGCTTCTCCTTCACGAGTGTATCATTACAGCCCAACATTTCTCTCAGGTACATCAATGAAATGCCTAAAGACGCGATGCAAACTCGATGTATACGTGCCAGATCGTGGACTTTGTGGAACAATCCGAGGACGTTCGGAGTTGATCAAGTTTTGGCACCTGTATGCCCGTCCGATCTTCTGTGGGCCTCCACCAGACAGGGATTCATAGAATTCCAAAGTTTACAAACCAAAAATGTAGTTTTTTATGTGCCCAAATTGAAAAAAATTGCCAGGCGATTTCAGAGGGTTATATATAGTTGAATGAAATATTTTTTGCAAGCCAATTACATTTTGTGTTCGATCTAGTATTTTTAACAAAAAAAAAATATCTAGACAAAGACAACCGTCGTCCCGCGTCTGTCACCTTGGGCTTGTCTGCAAGATATCTTCAGAACCATGGAATTTGATGAAAGTTTACTTACAGCTTATTAATTGGCGAGAACGTTTAGAGTTGATCAAGTTTTGGCGCCTGTAAGCCTGTCGGACCTTCAGTTAGCCTCAGAATCGGATATTTTCATTGGTTGTTTTCATTGAATGTTTTCAATGAATGTCTTGCTGTGGAAATTGAGTCTCCATTAGTCACTATCTTCAACCTGTACCGACCACCAAAATTACCGTTACAGCACTTCAGACATTACCTACATCTGATGCTCTCAAGAGCAAAGACAAAAGGCATCATTGTAATTGGGTACTTCAATGTGGATTCTATTGAGAAACACTTTCTAGCTCATCACAGATTACACAACAAGAGGATGTACTCTGATAGATCGTATCTACACCAAGGGTGTTTCTAGCATCTCCAAACATCCAAACATACTACAGATACCATAGCATGACCTATGTCATCATCTAGGTAGTGGTGGCTCAGTTGTTTTATTTAAGAATAAAAAGAGATAGTTTTAGTTTTATTCCAAAATAAGAATTTACAAATTACGAATAAATATGCATGTCTGCGAAGTTTGAATGGAAACCGTTTCAGAATCGTTCAAACTGATGAGTGTCGCTAAGAATCACTCGGTCACTCGGTCAAAGATGGGTTTGCGAATTTTTTTACTGTTCATATTTTCACTTACTAGGCTATAGGTACTTTCTACAATTGAAATGATACTGAGTTATGCTTAGATGCATGCAGTGCCTTTCATCATTAACGTCACTGCGGCGGGAGACATATGTTTTGATCTCAAAACCTTCTAGTCTAGTATTAGACATATTGTGCCGGCAGCACAACATGACAACACTTTAGATCATTCGGTCAAGGGCCATTTTGAAATCATGCCTATTAAGAAAATCCGTTCTCCCACTTCCGCTGCAGATACCAAGCACAAACGTTTAGAAAGGGAAAGTTTTTGGATTCAAACATTACAAACTATTTATCCTTTATGTTTGAACTTGGACCTGGGAAATGTGGTGAAAAAACTAGAATACCATTTGTATTTCAGTATTACAAGGCCAGCGTAGTTATGGTCAAGATTAATTCTGGACTTTAGGACTATATAGGGTAACTTGTAATTTTAGATTGCGTTTAAATCGTTAGTTCGGTGTTTGTCAACATCTTATACCATTGTTTGTATGACAGTAAATGTGAGCATTTGACATTTCCGTCAGATGGATTGATTTATTGATTGTTTGGTGTTTTACGTCGCGCTCAAAATTATTTCATTTATATAGCGGCGTTGCCCGTTTTATTGTGGGAGGAAACCGGGATCTAGGCCCGGAGGAAACCCACGACCTTCCGGTGGTAACTGACAACCACCCCACATTGGTCGTTCGAGTGAAAAGCCAGTCAGATTATTTTCCATTTTTTTCGGGACTGAGTGGGATTCGTACCCGTGACCCGTTGGTGGAAGGCTCTTTGGATTGAGCGTCCAACGCTCTATCTACTGAGCCACGGAGGCCCCCCGTCAGATGTAAGATGCCCGTTAAAGACAGCTGTGCTGCCAATCGTATTCTCGCGAGGTCTCCTTCTAATTTTAGATTGCAGTACTGCGGGTTTAGCGCTGTTGTCGCGCATGATGGTGCCATAGCAAATAAAAGTAATCTTACGTCACAATGGAATTCAATTCAAGGATTAAATTATAGGCCTACCGACAAACATCTTGATGCAATGTGGTACACCTTGACCCCCCACACCTTCCCCAAGCCATATTGACGTTTTTAGTTGACGTTTTAGTCAATTTGAAGAGGCATGATCTGCCGAAAGTTGGACTTTTTCCGATTGCGTTCAGCGTTCGAAGTAAAGGCCTATACTTTGAAAAATTGAAGGATTGGTGATTGGCAGTAAGCCGGACGAAACGAAGATGACACGTATGCTAATAACTCACAAAATTTAAATAGCCGGGATGTATGAGTTCATTTTATTTGTTGTGTTGTTTACAAAGCTAACGTATAGCAAACCACATCTCCATCTATAAGCTATAGAAGCTCACTGTTAGAGGATTCTGCTTTACTTATTTTTGTGTTTTTCTTATATTTTGTCGCCCACGCCACTTTAACTTCAAACGTTTTCAAATATTGCTTGGGCCTATGGGTTTGGAAGAATATAGGCCTACCCCTTGTAACCCTCTCTGTCAGAGTGGGCTAAAAATAGCACAGCACACGCGCTCTCGCAGCGATGGTAAATTTATGTTGATTCGATTCCATTATGGCGGCTTGCTTTCGCGATCGTGGAACTAACATCAGAAAAGTGGACATTACTCCCGTTTTACCGAATTAATGGATACAAAGGAAGAAGATGTAGCGTTAAAAGGTATGTTTGGGTTTAGTTGAAGGCAAAATGTTCTACCAGGGGGAAAAGATTGCCGTCAAAATCGAATTTCTTTCCAGCCGTTTTTGCCTTCGAGTTCGACAGCGAAGTGCTACCTCAAAATGGCCTCGTTTTCTGACACCTAGGTAATGACTTTCCCATATGGCGTAGCTTTCGATTCAAAGTCTGAGAGGTGGTATTTCCTGTTATAAACAAAAATGTATGTATAAAACGCTAAGGGCCTTAGTTTATTGCACCGTGTAATTTGTATGTTCATTCCTCAGCAATCCTGTAGCCTTGTCACGTCTGTTTTTATTCTAATTCAATAGACAATATTATTATTATACAGACTACAGTTACATGAAGCTGTAGGCCTACCTCTTTATTTATGTTTGGATATTTATAATTGAACAAGTTAAATCCGACTCGTTATCTCCATTCTGGTATTTGCTGATCCACCCTGACGACAAAATGAATATCAGATTATCAAATAAGGGAGCAGGTAAGGAATTCACTTTTGGTGAATTAGGATTTTTATTGGTCGGTACCTGGTAGTCTACGACCAATAGATGTAAAAAATTATCAAATTACAGAGGAAGACCTTTACTCCAGTGCAGTATTTAATAGATAGCAGCTTAAATCATAGCCGCACACATCATGTGTCTCATCCTGTATTTATTAGGCCTACTTACTGAAATCATAACATAAATTGAATACAGGCTCGGGTGATCTGGTTAACCAGATCACCCGAGCCTGTATTCAATTTATGTTATAAATACAGGATGAGACACATGATGTGTGGGGCTATGATTTAACTTTAAGCTGCTAAGTACTGGTATATCATATACATGGTCTTATGGATGACATTTTGAGGATAGAATAAGATTCTTTCGGGTTTGGTGGAAGTCCCATGAGATCACGCGAGACCCGTTTTTTGGGGTATAACTTTAACTGATTAACATTATTGCTTATGGAGATCGGCTGTAACCCTGTTGTTATGTCTGTGATTCTCAGCTTACAATCTATATGTTTTACAAAAGTCTTTTTCTGAGATATATCAAGATATATACAAAGCCATGAGATACTTCTTGTTGACGGACAAAAAAATAATATTATTTCTAACACAAAAATAACCCCTCATAGTTGTGTTTTTACAGTTGGTAACTTCTAAGCGTATCCACGCGATATGAATATTTTTATTGACAGTCAACTGACAAAAATGCAACTGAAAGCTTCTGGTGTGTTTCACAAAAAAAATTGGATTAAAGAAATGATTTAGAAATAAAGAATCAAAGACAGAAAACACCATTGACGCTAATTTTAAATGAACGGCTAGTCCGTGAAAGTTATACCCCTAAACTCATTTCTCACGTGATCTCGCGGGGATTTAGCCAAACTCGAAAGCTCTATATATTTGTGTTTTACTTTGTGACAACTTTTTAGTGACAACTTTGTTCAACCCTTTTGATTGACTCGCATGGCTGCGCATCTATACATGTGCATTTCAATTTCCATGTGCGATTTTATCCCTCCTAAAACGTCATTAAGCAATTGGCCTTTCCACCCACCATACGAAACCCCTCCTTGTTTACCCTGATGTAGCTCCGGTATGTAGCGTTATTGTGAAGCCCGAAGGGCTGAACGCTACGAGAGGAAGCCATTTTTAAATTTGCGAAATTAACCATGATTCCACAGGCAATATGGCCGCCTTGTCCGCGGGCAAATGTTCCAACCCTCTTTCGATATCGATGTAATGCAATAACCCAAGCCTATAGTTCGACAAAAGGGAAATGGATATTAAGACAGAAAAGGTTGGTCATTCATTTTAAGGCATTTATTGCATCGGTAAACGATTTTTTCAAAGGAAAATAGGGACCGGAGTTGCAGAGGCTTCGTAATGTAACTATCACAAAATGGCGTCTCCACTACAATGGTCACCGCTCCCAGCTGGTTAGACCATTGTTTTCTACAATTAACCCTGATCATGTCCTTTAATAGCCATCAGTGTATATCATAAAAAAATGAATTACACCAAAAAAAAACATTACGCAGCAATCTCAAGTTTTTGCCTTAAAATCTGATATTATTGTGGAATTAAAGTTGTGCACAATAGCGACAATATGTTGAGTGGACTGAAGTTATTCGAAGAGGTCAAATAATATATCAATTATTAAACCATGGTTTAAACATGAGTTTTATACCATGTTTTTAATTATACAAATTATTGATTTTTTTTATGCTAATGACCATGCTAATAGTTAAAATGAGAAATTGATTTACATATACAATTTCTAAACCTTCGGTTAATTAATTAATATATGAAGCAGAGGGATGCGTCCAGACTACATAATACAGATAATGGCCCTTAAATGATGGCTAGAATGTATTCAGTAGACATGTCATTGTTTATTAATGACTATGTCAAATGCCTTGAATAGCAAATAACATTTTGTATTATTTTAAACACACCAAAAAATCAATCAAGCACAAAATCCAACCATGTTCAGGGTTTTCCCTTCCTCAGAAAACTTTGGACTCCCATCATTTTATTTTAAAAATAGGTTATATCCATATCCAATGGTAAAATAGAGTCAATGCTTGTTTGAAATAGATGAGTAGATGTATTAATTACAGACTTGCTAATGCAAAGTTTGAAACACTTCAATAAAAATCCTGTGCACAGTGGAAATGAAACTGTACATCAAAAGTAAAGATCTACTTATAGGCTAACAAACATTTTTTTTTATCAGATTCTGTTTTTTGTAAAATAAGTACAAACTTATTTTGCTATCCCTTTTTTTAACTTTTTTTTAATTGCATCATTCAGGTTAACTTTTGCTTGATGATCAATTTTGTTTCTGTGAATTATAACAAATGATCTAACTTGAATTCATTTTGTTTCTGTGAATTGGTACCATTGATCTAACTTGTATTCATTTTGTTTCTGTGAATTGTAACCATTGATCTAACTTTTATTCATTTTGTTTCTATGAATTGTTGCTATTGATCTAACTTGTATTCATTTTGTTTCTGTGAATTGTTACTATTGATCTAACCTGTATTCATTTTGTTTCTGTGAATTGTTACTATTGATCTAACCTGTATTCATTTTGTTTCTGTGAATTGTTACTATTGATCTAACCTGTATTCATTTTGTTTCTGTGAATTGTTACTATTGATCTAACCTGTATTCATTTTGTTTCTGTGAATTGTTACTATTGATCTAACCTGTATTCATTTTGTTTCTGTGAATTGTTACTATTGATGTAACTGGTTTTCGTTTTGTTTCTGTGAATTGTTACTATTGATGTAACTTGTTTTCGTTTTGTTTCTGTGAATTGTTACTATTAATCTAACTTGTATTCATTTTATTTCTATAAATTGTTACTATTGATCTAACTTGTTTTCGTTTTGTTTCTGTGAATTGTTACTATTGATCTAACTTGTATTCATTTTATTTCTATAAATTGTTACTATTGATCTAACTTGTATCCATTTTGTTTCTATAAATTGTTACTATTGATGTAACTTGTATTCATTTTGTTTCTTTAAATTGTTACTATTGATCTGACCTGTATTCATTTTGTTTCTGTGAATTGTTACTATTGATCTAACTTGTATTCATTTTGTTTCTGTGAATTGTTACTATTGATCTAACTTGTATTCATTTTGTTTCTGTGAATTGTTCCTATTGGTATAACTTGTATTTATTTTGTTTCTCTCAATTGTTACTATTGGTATAACTTGTATTTATTTTGTTTCTTATAGGTACTAAAGAAAAAAACCCCTAGAAAATGACTAATAATATTTGTCTTTTTGTTTCAGAGGGATAAGTGGGCTGTCCATTGATTTGCATATAGACCATGGACTGTAATGAAAATGCTGATCAGATGCCCATTAACCCCGCCCCTTTGGTTTCCATGACAACAGGGTGCTGCGTAAGTATTTTACATTTGTCAACAAAAATTGAACACTGCCCATAACATAGTACGTACAAACATGTTAATATTGTGATTTTCAACTCTCAAGATGCCAAATGCTAATGCCAAAAAAGTAATTTTAGGACTTGACAATGTCGGCATATAGCAGAGATAGTCTTAAATGACATAATAACAGTAGTCAATCCACAGGACAATGACCCCACTTTTCACCACCGTTCAACCTGACGATGCCAGCAAACAAGAAAAATTATATTGATCAATTTTATGGCACAAAACCTGGCAATCTCAGGTCACAAGTGAAGTGAACAATGTTGAGTGTGGCATAAACTTCAATCAATAAAAATGACCCATGCAAACAAACTGGTTCGTCTATAGGCCTATATAATAGTTGTCAACCTAATGAAATATCATAGGTTTAGTTTATTACAACAATTTATGAGTTACACCTTGCGACGCAGTCTGTTTCTTTGGATTGATTGATTGATTTTGGCTTACGTCATACCCAGTGTTTCTTTGAATAGATATAAGATGTGATAGTGTAAGTTAGAATTTCCTTGGTGAATCATAACATCATCGTTGCAATTTTGGGTAGAGGCTGTCGAGCTCACAACATGCATGTACAGTTATTCCCTCAGACATCATCGACTAGCACACTGCAAATACTGACACACTAAGGGGTGGTATGAGTCATAGCTTTGTGTTGATTGGTCAGATTCCTATGCTGATATGACTGTGTTATGGCCCTGTTATTGAGACTGGTATGCAAGTGTTGAGAAGTATTGCCCTTGATGCATCTAGCATTGCATTTGTGCAGAATTATTGCAATAATGCTCTGTGTGTACATTGATAGCTTTATGCAGGGATTTTAACGATATTATTAAGCAGCCCCTGAAAGGCGATGCTCATAATAGTTTGTCTGGTTTATCCAGCTTAAGGAATCTTCAGCGTATTGATATATTTTTAACGATATAGATTGATTGATTGATGTTGTATGCCACACTCAATATTATTTCACTTATATGGCGGCGTTGCCAGGTTTAGTGGGAGAGGAAACCAACTTTCGGCAAGTACCTGGAAACTCTTTCACATATATGCTGGCCGAGTGAAAAATCCACTAAAAAATGTCCAATCAAAACAATATAGAAGCTCTTTTAAAGTGACACGCTTTGTTTCATAAATTCTTATTGTCACGACAATTTAAGAGCTGAGGGGGTTCGGCAGTCATCAAAAGACTAAATTGGGGCCTCGGTGATCAAGTGAATTAGAGTGATCGTCCCTCATCGCAGCGTCCATCGATGCGGCGCGGGTTCGAATCTTTCTGAGACCAAATAAAAATTTAATTTGAAGAGTTTCATTTTTCACTTGGTTTCCTCACCCACTAAACCTGGAAATGCTGCCATATAAGGGAAATAGTCTTGAGTTTGGGGTAAAACATCAATCAATCAATCAAAAAACTCACGCTGGAATGAAGAAAATCCATAGAATCTGTGCTATGTGTGAAGTACATGTAGTTCTTGAAAAGTTAACAAAATTTAAATAATTTAGAACATTCATTCATTCAAGCCTTAGTTCAAAACACCAAAACACATTCTTGAGGCTAAAAGCTTCTAATCTGTACTATTAAACGAGAAAAAATAGCACATTTTAAAATTTGGTTTTATGGGAAAAAACTAAAAACATTTTGGCAGCTCATGACAGCTTGATATATTTTCAAAACACAGTATCACAGTTTCAACAGTATAAATCACATATGTTGGTTTTAGATTCCCATGTTTTTTTACTCCATTGCGAAGTTAATGGGAAATTTTGTACAATAAAATCTTGAATCTATAATGTCCTGTGGTTACTACAACATGACAACTTTACTGAGTAAGGCAAGTGGAATTCCAACTATTTTTGAAATGTTTTTTTTCCTTTCACTTTCTAGTGTCTGTATTAATAACCTACATGTAGGAAACATGTCATATTATAACACAATTAGAAATTGTCTCCGTGGTTATTTTAAAGAAAAAGATTTTCCCTGTGTAGGTATGTTTTAGTGTTCACAAATATCTAAATTATTAACTACATGTATAATGTAACTCCAGTTGTAGAGTGTTCTAAAAGTAGCTTTCTATGGGATGAAACAATTTTTTTTGTTAATCAATTAATTTGCTCGATATTACAAATAGGAAACTTTTAATTGGTAGCCTATAAAGGTTGAGAATGTGCTGTGAATGTGTTTTGGGCACATTTGGCCTAAAAGGAGTGAATATTTATCCTGTTTATTTAAATTCTTCTTGTAACTGTTTTATAATCTAGCAAACGTATCCTTGGGTTTGTCACTGCATGTTAACTTTCTAAGTGCGTTTTCACGCGCCGAAAGTAAGGGTTGTCTTCCAGGCGAAAAGGCCCATCTCCCCAGCCACACAAAAAAAACCTGGCAACACCGATATTAAAGTGAAATAACCTTGAGTATGGGGAAAACATCAAGCAATCAAAACAAAGTTTCAAGTGAAAGAGCTAGGCTGTGAAGTGAAATCCCAAATGAAATCAAGATGATTTTATAAAACTGTCTCAGTGTGTTGTCGAGCGTGACGTAGAACTTTAATCAATCAATCAGTGTGTTGTCCATCAAAGGTTTCCTTGTATCCTAGTGTCATTCGGTGCATTTAAAAAGCGCAAGCGAAATCGTATAACACTTTTATAAAGTTTTCTGGGGATGTAGTCCAACTTTCAAAAGGAATGTGCCATTGAAAGAGTTAATTTGGTGAGTAAAATTAACTTTTAGCCAAATCAAACTCTTATTGTGTCACTCTCTTAAAATAAAAAAAATCTAATATTAAAACAATTTTATTTAGTTGGCCTACTTTTTAATCTAACAAACAATTCCTTGTATCCATGTGTCGGTCAGTGTATTTTAACTTTCAAAACAAACTTACAAGTGAAAGAGTTAATTTGATGAGTAAAATCACAAAAAGAATCATAACAATTTTAGAAAGTATGTGGGTCTTCATTTAATAAAACCACAATTGAAAACATAGAATAATTTCATAAGCTTGCCTCAGTATGGGGTATACATGTAGTAAACGTTTCCTTTTGTCCGTATGTCAGTCAGTGTATTTTAACTTTCAAAACAAACTTAAAAGTGAAAGAGTTAATTTGATGAGTAAAATCACAAAAATAATCATAACAATTTTAGAAAGTATGTGGGTCTAGTTAACATTTCTTTAGTTCTTATTTGGGTCAGTGTTTTCTGTCCTTCAAAACAAAACATGCCAGTGAGAGAGTTAATTTGTTAAGTAAAATCACAAGCGAGATCACGAAACAATTGTTTAAAGTTGTGTCAGTAGTTGCGTCTAGTTAACGTTTCTTGAGTCAGTGTTTTCTGACTTCCAAAATAAAATATGCCAGTGAAAGAGTTAATTCAGTAAAACCACAATTTACAATTGAAAGGGTTAAGGTACTTAGTGAAACATCCTTCAACTTAAAAGCATCCTCTTTAGTTTAAGCCTCTCTTACACATTTGTTAACAATTCATTGTTATACCTGCACAGGTGAGCTATAGATGTAATCAATACTTATATCTTACCTATCAGGTGAAAATACATACGTTTATACACATAGCCACATATCAGTATAAACTGCATACCTGTAACTGCTGTTGCTGTCTGACTTCAGCACAGTTGGGTTGGGACAGGATTATACTTTGACTAGCCCGGATTAACGGTCTATCAGACGCGACTGGTATTTATTTCTGGCAATGTGTCTGGTCGCCTTTTATGACAAATACAGAGAAAATAATAATTCGGCAGACCCTAGATTTCTTGGCTATACTTTGACTAACATGTAGGTATTTAAAAATATTTGTTTTCTTGATTTTTAAAGGGTATCCTATATAGGCCTTCTCCTTGGTTGTGATACTTATGATAAAACAATTATCTCCTGAAAAATTAAAAATGTTCATATGCAATGTAACGCCAATGTAAATATATATACCACCACATACATGTATATAATATATATTACCAAAAAGAACTGGATAGAAGGAGTGAGAAAATGAAACAAAAACGAAATGACATGATTAACACAGATTAGTAATATGTACTAATGTTAGGCTTGTTATTGAAAATTATACCTCTAAACTGTGGTGTCACGAGATTTTGCGTGATTTCAACCAAACTCGAAACATGCTAAGTGAGATGAACTTAAAGTTTACACTTGTAGTTACATGTATATTTAAATCCCAATTACAGTCTGTTAATATATATTGTTAAAAATTCCAAGCCTAACATATATCTACAAGCAACATGTGTGTAACTGTTGGTGTTTGTATAAATTCTAAGCAGCTAGAACACAGGGAAAATCTCCTTGTCTAAACTTACCATGGAGACAACTTCTTTTATTGATTTCAGATAGCAGTTTGCCATTAGTCAGTCTTTAACATATATATGTATTTTAAAGTAGCATGAGCTGCCAAAATGTTGATTTTTTTCACGTTGAAACAGAATGTTGAAATTATTGGCTATTTTTCACAAGACGTATAATTCAGAAGCTTTTTAGTGCTTACGGTCTCGAAAATGTACGCTAAAGTATTGTTTTGAACTAACTTTGGCTTAGAATGAATGAATGGTCGTCCCGGTTATTTAAATTTTGTTTACTTTCCGAACACGTTTTCGGTTCGTACAGACCATATACTGTATGGATTTTCCTCATTCCAACGCCAATCATTCAGTTTTTATATGGCCTTCAAAGCCTCTTACTGTTGTGACGATTAGAAAGTGTGAATTTTGGCAGCTCATGCCACTTTAAATATGAATTTAAGTTTTTGTTTTTCGACTTTGAAATAACTCATAGGCCCTTCTTAAGTTTTCGTCCACAATAAGATGGATTTCTTTGAAACTGTGATGCGCCAAACTGCAATTCTTATTTTCTCGCACCATAAACCTGAACTCTCCTTTGCAGAAGTATCACATTTCAAGGACTATTTTTACTGTTGCAGTTAATGGTAGATATGTGCAGGAGAGTCTGTTCTCTGTTTTGTTTATGATACGACTCAAACACCTGGCAAAAGATTTTCTTATCTTTTTTTCTACCCTAAGTTTCTCTGATTGCTTTCTGCTCTAGAGGTAGAGGTAGTTCACATGCTAAGAGCAGCTCTTATTCATGTAAAGCCATATTGCAGGGTTAAGTTAGGGAGGAAACGTTACTGGGATGCTCGTTGACATTAATATATATTTATGATCACTAAAACACACAGGCACAGGGAAAATCTTCTTGTCTAAAATAACCACGGAGACAAGTTTCTAATTGTGTTAAAAAGAAGTATATCATTTAGACCTTTATACCCCATAAATTGTTGTAACAAACCAAACCTATGATATTAACATAGCAATGTGGGATATTAAACGTCAAAGCAATTATTACAATGCCCTATATATTTGAATATCCAACATTTACTATTCCTGAGGTCTGGGGCTCGTTTCACAAAGCAGTCGCATCACAAACGAAGCATAGTTGCCAATGGATACTATATTGAAGAGATACAACGTCATGGCAACTGCGATTGATCGCACTGTGCGATGGCTTCGTGAAACGGCCACCTGGATATCATTGTTCAGTACAGTCTTAAGAGGCTTCAGTTTAACAATAACATTATTTTTATAAGAAGCAAAACTCCTGGTATATCTGGCTACTGACAAATCCATATTTCTGACTTCTATCCATGTACATGACTTGGATGCTGGTTTACTTTTAGCAATGTGGGATATTATACGTCAAAACAAATTACTATGTCAGACATTTAGCATTCTGTGAGGTCTGGACACTAGTATTGTTTACCGTATTTCTTCTAAAAATTCAGCCACTTCTTTACTCATACAGATTCAGTCATTAGAAGAGAAATATATCAAATGTGGCCAGATGAATTCTGCCATTAGAGAGAACTTTAATTGATATTACCTATGGTATTTTTGAATGATAAAATACACGAACACAGGGAAAATCTTCTTGTGTAAAATAACCATGGAGAAGTTTCTGTGTTAAAAACCGTACATATTACTATGTCAGACATTTAGCATTCTGTGAGGTCTGGATACCATTGCTTAGTAGAGTCTGAAACGTATTTAAAGATAGACTGTAATAGTATATTTACTAATTTAAAACACACTGACACTTGTGGACTGGAATATCTTTGGAGAAGAGTCTCTCCCCCACACACCCACACCCCAAAAAAATTATATTTAAAAATATTTAGGTCATCATTAGGCTCAATAAAAAATGCAAACCTATCAAAGAAGAAATCAAGTCAGCTACTACATGTACTATGGACATTTGCATAATGATTTCGACTCCCTATTTCTCACATTTTGTGTTTAAAAGATAGCCATCCACTCAACAATCTTTAAAAGCAAACAAAAGAAACTTCTCTTTTATTCAGGTATATTTATTCAAAAGTGGGTTAGAGTGATTGTCCCTCAGTCCCTCACAGACCTTCCATCAATGTGGCGAAAGAATCTCTGCATAAAACATCAATCAATCAATCAAAATTGTCTGCGTTTTAAAAATGTCTAAACATCTTTTTTTTCTTTTCATTACTTGTAGAGAACTTGGAATTCCGTAGCAGCCACACAAGGTAGATGTATGAATCGCTTGCCAACAGAAAGTCAGTCAACTGCTCTGGACAACAGTACCACACCTTTGCCCACTGATTTACTCGCCAACGTCAAGGAAGCGGACGACAATGATAGAACCACAAAAGAATTGACAACGTGGAAAGATTTATCGCCAACTCATTCAAAAGTTGTTGACGCGATTGATTCACAAATGACTCAGTCAAACAGCGACAAACCACAAGAAAAAGTTTTGCGTAAATGGGGACAAAGATCAAACTCCAGTGACCTTCAGTCAAAGGGTCAAGGGTGTTTAATGACATGGAAGCAAGTTTCCCCTACAAACCTTTCTAAAAATGCCTTTGGCTTTTCTAGTCCTGAATCAAGTGATAGTGACACTCTCCAACGTAATTCCTCAAACGGAATTCCAGTAAACAGATCAATGCAGGATAGTAGTAGTGATGCCTCCGCCTGCAGCCCCACCCATGGGGCGCGGGGCGGGGCAGGTAGTGATGGGAGCTCCTACTTGGGCTCCCCAGACGACGGTTTTAACAATGATTATTTTTATGATGAAGATTTTTCTGTGAAGTTTGATACCAATTTGAAAGACTCGTTAGTGGATGTTCCTTCGGAAGGAGTTTCTTCTCCCTCAATTTTAGAATTCTCCGACACAATGACAATAAATTTGAACGAAACTTCGTCAACGATTGACGGAAGTTTGCGAGCTAGTCAGTATGACTCTATGAGTGACCAGCCTTCAGTGGATATGTCAACGAGTGATCGAGACATGGTTTGCTCAAGTGACTTATTACAGATAAGTGATGGGCCCCTGTTTACCCCTACGCCGACAAATGAGCTGCCGCATAATATTTCCACGGACAGTTTAGATAAGGGGTTACGATGTTTGGCAGGTAGCGTCAGTACTGATGGGAAAGCCCTGGTAGATTGTGGTACCAGAAAGGAACTTTATATGTTATCATTTTTTAACAAAAAGAGTAAACAGACAACTTCAATGGCATCTGTTGCCTCTCAAGCCTCGTGGTCAAGTGGCCGATCAAATTCAAATTGCACATCCCAGGAAGAGCTTGAAGGTTCCGTTTCAGCCAGTCTCCAGACACATTTGTCATATGGAAGAAGTGCTTCTCTGTCCCGTAGGAAACCTGCAAAAGCCGCAGCAGGCGCATCACGAAGTCGCTCAGAGAGTAACCATCTTCATCATGCTCAACCTGCATCTGATGCAACGTCGTCAGAAAGTCTTGATGGTCAACCTAACCAAGCAGGACGTTTAACGTCCTGGCGTAATGTTAAACAGAGACGAAAGCTTTCTGGACAAAGTACTGAAAACACCGAAGCCACTGTCAAAAGTAAAAGCATGCCAGATTTGTACATGCAAAATTGGTTGGAGAAAATGTCTCGAGGTAAGGAAGACACAGAGTCCCAGAGCTCGGACATGGCTAACAGCTCTGGTGAGCAACTGAAAGGATCTGCAACATCATTGATGGAAATGTACCAAAAGCTTAGACCAGATCGCTTTAGTGATGAAAATTTGGAAGAAAGTCGTTCAACAAGTGCACATAGTAAGGACAGTGTATTTTCCGAGGAGAAAACTGTGACTGTTAAAGACTCTAATATTCAGGCCGGGGGTGGCGATACCTTATCTGCTCTACCTCCAAGATTTTATAATTACTCCTCTGAAAGTGAGGCCAGTGGTGATATGCGTCAAAGAAAAGCGTGCCATTCACTCGATCGTAAAAGCGACAGAACTTCAGCAGCAGCACATGCAGCATCAGAATGCAGTGTTAACCACACACACACCGTACCAAGGGCTTATAAACAAAGTCTATCGTCACCAGCTAGGTGTGGTCATATCTGTCAGCATTCAAGGACATTGAGTGATTTTGAAAAAGAGACCCAGTGCCCACCATTGTATTTCTCAGAGCCAGTTACTACTTGGAAAGGGACAAAGAACTTTTCCGCTCAGTTTCCTCCAAATACTCGTGACTGTGGCATTCAGGCGTCACCGGACAGTCTAAAATCACAAGGTGTTACGTCTGACAAAGAAATGCAAACGTCCCCTGCCCAGCCACATCCCCAGAGCATTTCAAAGGATTCCTTTTTTGAGGAGGTTTTTAGCCCACATAGGTCTGCAACGCGTTTGTCTAGGTCTGCTAATGTTCAGCGACCTCCTCAAAAGGAGTTTCCTGGTCGGTGCGGACTTCTGCGCCCCCACAGTATTGGCGCCATCGGAGAAGAAGGCGAAAGACGGTTCCCTACTTACGATGCTGTTGTGACCCGCTCAGGCGTAAGCGAGAAGAGGGGGGCTAGTCTGTCTCCAAATCGCCCGAACAAACAGAGTTTTTATTCTCACCGCTCTTTACCTGATCTGAGTTTCCTGACATCTCAGTCACCCCCGACAACACCGTTAATTTCAACACCTGACGGCTCCGCAGACGCTTCATCCAAACCAGTATTCTTTATCCCAAAAGTGAGTTCTTCAAAAGGATCCCCGACTAAGTCACCTGTCACATCACCAACCAAAATTCCTCAGAGTTGTAACAGGTTTCGACCGCAGCCTCCCTGCTTCAGGCACCATGGTCATTTAGAGTGTTTGAATGTTGAAAGCACTCCCAATAGAAACCCAAGGGCTGTAAGAGCCACCAGGAAAAGTAGTTCTGGACATGCTCCGACTTCAGCATCGAGCAGCAGTGGATTTAGTACGAGTTCCACCTCATCTGGCATCGATCCAGGTTACCATGACAACAGGCACTCACCCCCTACAGTTGATCAGATGCATTCTGGGGGCTGTCACGTGTGGGACAACAGACACAAATTTATAGAAACGGACGGGGGATGTGTGTATTATCACAGCCTACCCAACCACCTTCCGCCTGTGTTCATTAGCGAGGAGGAGAAAATGGATTTTTACTCGTGTATGTGCGTCAAACCAACAGCTCTCGAAGCTAAAATGTTCGCCTATAAATATGAACCGTACCCAGAAAACCATCAGCATTATTTTCCATCGAAATCGAGACAGGGTCCGTCTGAAGTTCCGGCACAAGATGGCGGACAAGAATTAATTCCTGAAGAGCAATCAACAAGCAGTGGCATGGGGACAACAGATGATATTTTCTCTATTCACGAAAATGATCAGTCCAGCTCGCCTGATGAAGGAAGTCGGCATGAGACAAACTCCCATGAATTTTGTGGTCTTGAACCCTCGGCTCCACCCTTCGCCGCTCTTGCTAGTAATGGTGTTGTGTTGCGGCGTGGAAAATCGTGGCAAAATTCTGAACGTCTTTCTTCAGGCACGGATTCACCAAGGGGGTCAAGTGACAATTTGTCGGGTAGTAGCGGAGAAGATCGTAAACCCTTGAAATCATGTTTAAGAAGACGCCGAATTGAGCGCCACTGTCGGTCCATGTCTTTAACCGACCCTTTCAGACTCTATGAGGGATATTTCAACCCACAAGGTCCTAGACGTGCATCACACCATCGGCACTCCTATGGCTGTGACGGCTATCCGCTATATATGAATTACATGTATGAAGAAATGGACACCTCCGATTTTGGCGACATGATGGAATGGTATAGAGCGACCTATTTACATGATGCCAGAGTTCCGCTTACAGTTAGAACCTGTTCATGCTCTGGATCATCTTCTGTACCTTCAAGACAAGAGAGCCAACCGACAGGGGAGGTAACTGGTGAAAATGCTGACAATAGTTCTAATGATAGTGAAGAGGATGGTATGGATAAAAAAGAAAAACGCAAAAGTGTTAGTTTTGCTTCTGAAGTGTCGTTTCACTCTCCATTGCCCAGTCCGCAGTGTTCACCCAAACGACAGTCTAAAGACAATCAAGACGAGAATGCAGTCAAGGGAGGCAACTGGGACAGTAATCCAAACACTTTGCCAGGTAAGTTGTTTTGCCTTTGAATATACTAATTAATTTTTCAGGGGCCTGTTGTCCAGTTGTACGTAAAAATACGCTACAGCTACGACGTTTTACGAAAAAGGCTCCAAGGCTGAGTGTATTAGGCTTGGTGTAAATGACAACAATGTAACAAAGAAATTCAATTGACCTGTTCGGCAGTGCCACAACGTGTCCACCCCAAACTTCCAATAAGGTTAGATGCCCTCAGCAAAATAGCTTTGTGACATCATGATATTTGTAACATCCCTCTGGGTTTGTCTAACCTTTTCAAATGTTGGCCAAAACATCTAATGTTGCCGGAGAGGTTAATTGTGAAAAATCGCAAAGTTATACCAGATTTAATTCTAATGAACAGCTTAGCAAATATTCAATGGGTCGAATGTAAACACCGACTTGACCATGGCTTCAATTTCAATCTCTCAAAAATTTTAGTCCCAATTGGAACCCATTTTTGTTGTGCTTTTGTATAATCAGATTTAGTTTTAGAGAATGTGATTATATTTCTGTAAATGATTGTTTATAGTCTATACATTAATTGTTATCTTGAGAAAACACCGAACATGTAGAAAAGATTTTTTCCAAGATTGTGTATATAAATATCCAGTAACATACATGTAAGAATCAAGTCATCCATTTGATGCTTTATTTTCAAAGGCCTAGTATTGTAAGGATTCCAGTGCAAATGTGAACTAAATCATTGCCAACCCTCTTTGCCTCATCATTTTGTCTATGATAAAGGCAAAATTAAACAAAGTGGCCTTAGATATGGGTATCCCTAATTTTCTGAAATCCAAAGTCTGCTTTTAAAAAATGTCAGAGCTGAGCATCATACTGGAAGAGAATGCGCCAACAAATTGGCAACATATTTGTCAATTCCCTTAACTATTATTTCCCTCCTTGATTTGCCTTGTTTGAGATAACGATAGATATGTATAAAGCAAAATTTCGACAATTGAGCCCCCCTCTTCTTTAGCCTCATTAGAAGGGCAGATTTTACTGTTATCGCCCTGTAGCCAACCTGGCACTATGATATTCCATGCTGTATTGTATGTTCTACAGTAGCATAGGATGATAGAGGGAGTCAGTAACTGTTAGATATTGATTATTTCTGGATATTTATGTCAGTGAAGCATTGTGTCACTGTGTACCACAGACTCCCACATTATTTGACCTGTCTATTTGATCATTGGTGGTACTGCGGCTTGCGGTTTTCATAGATAATACCGGTCCGTCTTCAGAATTTTTTTCAAACGCTTTCAAATATTGTGCTGAAATTGTATGTGTTATATTTATGAACACTAAAAGACACACAGGGAAAATTTTATTGTCTAAGATAACCATAGAGACAAGTTTCTAATTGTGTTAAGAAGTGGTCATATCATTTACATTTTGTAGACCTTTATACCCAATCCTAAGTTGTGCTCAACTTATTTTTACAGAAATTACACATATAAATTACAATTTACAGATATTTCTGTAAAAATTTCCTGAGCAGAACATAATGATTTGTAAAACAAGATGGTAGACTCAAATTTAAGCCTCGGTTGCCCTATTTTCCCCCGCACTAAACCTGGCAACGCCACCATATGAGTGAAATAATCTTGAAGGCGGGGTAAAAAATCAATCAATCAATGACATTTAAGCATAATATAATTAAGCAAATTCCGAAAACTGTCTCACCTTTGGTCCGGTATTCATGCTAATGACTCTGATGCGAGTTAATAAGTGTATAATAATAATATAGATAATAGTCTTTATTTCAGCTCGATGGCCACTATAGGCAATTCCGCTTCTTTTCATGAGGGTCTAGGCGAATTTGAGTTTAACATCCAGTACCTCAGTTATCAGTAAACGTGACATTTAAAACAGACAGTCTCTCTAACTACGCCTCAAAGTACAGCAGCGCCACCTAGTGCAACCCCCCCCCCCCCCTCCCCCCATGCCTTTAAATTAATGTTGAGTTTAACGTCATGTATTTTCTTTAAAGGTGTTCCTGTTCCTGTACCCCCCCCTAATTGTCCCCATGCCTTTAACTCAATCTTGAGTTGAACATTACATGTATGTGTTTTCTTTGAAGGCGTTCCTGTACCTCAGTTATCAGTTAATGTGACATCCGATGAGGAAACGGATGCCTCGTGCTCCAGTGATGTGGCACCCTCAGAATTCTCTGTGATGTCGCCCCGGGGGCTCTCTGACAGCCACAATGTTGACTCTGTCACTGCCTGTATCGATAAAAAGAAAAGTATGCCATTTTTTTTTAGCGAAACATACTATTTGAAAAACTTCATTATTAAGCAAGTTTAGTGTTGGGTATTGTTAATTCTTTACCAAGGCATTTTTCTGAACCTTTCATTCAACTTTTTCGTTCTTATTTTAGAATATTTGAATGATGTTACCATGGCAGCAGATAGTTTGGTTCGACATTTCTCACAGAGCAAAGAGCCATTTGACAAGGTAAGGGACAGAACTCTGACAATATAAGAGTACATGTACACTCATTGGTGTATTTTAAAAAAGAGAAGGTCGCTTAAAGTTTGTTATTTTGTATCTCACTTTTGAACTAGCAAAAAAGTGAATTCTATCCAAGGTTCGTTTCAAAGCTGGTCAGGGGCCACAGGGGCTCAATCGGTTAGAGCGATTGTGCCTCAATCCGACTCTGGCCTCCCATTGATGCTGCACGTGTTCGAATCCCACTCAGACCAAATAAAATTTGAAAAATTTCTGACTGGATTTTTAACTTGAATGCTGTATGTGAAAGAGTTGCGAGGTACTCAGCAAATGTCAGGGTTTTCCTCCAGGCAAAGAGCCCGGTTTCCTTCCTCTCTAAACCTGGCAAAACTGCCATATAAGTGAAGTAATCTAGAGTGCGGCGTAAAACATCAATCATTCATCTATAAGCCGAAAGCCTGGCAAAGTGTCGGGTTTCCAAAATTAAAGCTGGTAATCACTTATGTCACCAGGTAATCTTAAAAGGAGACATCGTTTAAGTTTGTTATGGTTCTCCGTTGACCTTCAGATTACTAGAAAAATACAGAGTGATCAATTTCGAATAAACGGCTGCAAGTCAACTTTTTGCCAAGAATGTACATTTAACGAGTTATTTAGGGAATCCTGTGTTGCTATTGTTTTGTGTCTGACAGTCAGTTAGCAAACACTCCAAAGTAGACCAAATGCGCAGCCACAAACGGCTCTACTGTGCACTCCATTCTTTTTACCACAACAAAGCAGACATTGGAATCTTCAAATAAAACTCTCTAACCAGTAGTCCGTGGGAGCTGGGAAAGTTACCAATGGCCATCTGGAAACCGCATCTTTATATAAACAATGGTAGAATTGCACACATTTTAACAATATTCATTCCAGGCACGTCACTTTAAGTGCAAAGTAAAACACCAATGAGTCCACCAGTTTCAGTTATCGTTACTGGATTAGCTCAGTTATATAGATTACATCGATTGATTGATTGATTGTTTCACTTATATGGCCACGTTACCAGTTTTATTGTGGGAGGAAACCGGGTTTATGCCCGGAGGAAACCCACGACCTACCGTTGGTAATTGGCAACCATCCCACATAGATCGTTCGAGTGAAAACCCAGTCAGAAAATTTTCCAATTTTTTGGGGACTGAGTAGGATTCGAAGCCACTAAGTCCAAAAAAAAATTGGAAAATTACAGAAAAAACATTAACTAAAAAAAATGATAATAAAATGATTGTTTATAAAAACTATATTTTCACATTTTAGTTACGACTTGGAAACAGTGTTGATACTCCAGAAATCTGCCATCTTGTGATGTCTCAGTTATGCCCTGCGATTGCACGGGTCATCAGTGATGGATTAAAACCTTACATGTCAGGTCTCCATGTATTTGGGAGGATTCAGATTACTGTGTGGAGAGTAGCTGAAATGTCTGCTGAGTTGGGTGAGTCTCCAGTCATGGAGAGTTCATGGATATTTCATTTTTGCTTTTCCCTTTGTACTGAAGGCCTTCCTTAGCTTTGAGCTTAATTATCTGCAATTCTGAACCCAAATTTAAACCAAAACCCAAATTCTCATCCAAGAAATCTGAAACAAAAACATAGATTTTTTAATATAAATCTGTTGCACAGATCGAAAGCACCACATTTTAAACGCCCCTTCACAACGGGTAAAGAAACAAAGCCTTTGAAAAAAATAACAGGAAAGCTAGCTGGTTTACACTTTATGAGTTTATGTTCTTCCAGTGTTATTTGATTTGTACTTTAAAAAAAAAAATCTCATGTTGTTCACAAAAACTTTGCGGTGTAGCCTTAATTATTTCTCATTATTTAAATTTTTATTAATCATTGATTTCTCAGGTCCATCGACGAGAGCAATTTATGAGCTGGTGAAAGATTTGAGAAACCGGTCAGATTTGTCGTCAACGAGGCAGAAATTTGAAGCATTTGTCTTTGGATTGTTAAAGTAAGTGCATGATTGATGTTCCATTCCAAACATCGTAGTAATTAATTCAAAGTACATTGCCCTAATTTGTACTTATTGATAAAAGGGGCAAACGGTTAAATATTTACCATAATCTGTTTTAATGGAAAAGTTTTGCATCTATAACCACTTTCAAAAATATGAAATATACCTTTTTTTTTGTTTCAGTTTACGTTTGTTGGATTTCTGGATGGGGTACATGAGGCACAAGGAAAAAGTTCTGGAGAAACTTTACGAAGGCGACTCAATTGTCTGTATGAGCCATGATTCGTTGAAAAAAGCTTATAGTGACATGTTAGTCTCTCTACAGCCGTTGGCAGTTCTTCCATTTCAACTCGACGCTTGTTTTATTGTGGCTTTCCATAGCAACAGGCTGCATACAGAAAGTTACCAGGAATCAGGGGAGGTAAATGTGCATGGACAAAGGGAGGTAACTCCCAGTATGAATCAAAGCCAACCTCCATCATCAACCAAGGTATCATGGAGCTGGTTTGGAGGCTCGGTTACAAATACGCTGCCTCGAGCAAAAAGTCTGATGTCAAATATGGCACAGAAATGGTCGCCAACGGTTACGAAGCTGCATAACGGAGCTGTGCGAAGCTTGACAATGTTTAGTAGCAGTTCGTCTACGTCTTCCTGTGCCACTTTGAGCCAGGATCATTTTGAACAAGCGTTGCCTAGAAACAAAGGCGAGCTCTTCATCGATGAAGGTAAAATTAGAAGCATCGATTCCAGTTGCAGTGAAAGTAGCAGAACGGGTAATGTAGCCAACGGACACACGTTTCCAGTTTTTCCACCAGAGGTCTCTGACGAGGATTCTCAGACGGAAAGCAGTCACGGTATGTCGAGATTCGCCGCTAAAATATTCAATATGGCCTCAGGAAAAATTGACAAAATTACGCCAGCAAATAGAAAAGGTGTAACGGATTACTACTTCGAAGGTGACAGTGATTTAGGTGGAAGTCCGAAAGTTTTGACGCCTGGCACGGATACATCAAGTTCGACTCATAGTCCTCAGAGCCCTGTGTCAACGTGGAGCGATGCACGGCAATTACCCGATAAAAATCTTCCGATTCCACCTCCAAAACCTCCAAGGTCACTTCATAATTTACGACCCGAAGCTTCGTCAAGTTCAGCGTCTGCCGCGTCCTCGCCAGTTTCACCGTCGGAAAAAACAAAAAAATCCTTCGGCCTGATCAAACTGTTTGACAAGCTTTTGTTACCCGCGACCGGTTCACAAGGAGAGAATATTAAAGATAAGAAAGGTAATAGATGGAGCTGGACCCCCCTGGGAAGCAAAGAAACAAATCCGAATGTAGAACTTGACGAAGGAAAATCAAATTCACTGACAACTTTCAAAAGTGTGAAGCCTGATCAACCCAAAACTGCAATAAACTCAGATGTTCATGATCAAAATGACGTAAAAGTAAATACAGAAAACAATTTACGAATCGAAACTCGCTCGCTGTCTTCCAACTTGTTGTCTCAAAATGCATCCGCGCACAGTGAAACTCTAAATGAAATGGGTGACGCAAAAACTGTTAAAGGAACCATTGCCGAAGCAAAAAAACTAGCTAATCAAATTACGTTACAGGATGGACCTGTGCTTACCCTCCCACCATCTTCCCCACCGAAAACAGCTTCTAATTTGGCGTCAGGTAATTCGGCTTGTTACGCTGGAATTGTTCAATCTGATACGCTAACTTTGTCAATAAGCTCCCCTTCAATCCAAAATCACCCTCTGGACGAAGTTGATAGGAATGCAAATTTTGTTAACAGCTCAGAAAAGCTTCCATTGACATCTTGTGCAGGATACAGCAATGGAGGTGAAAGTTCAAGTCAAACCCACCAATCAGAACCTCTGAATCAGACAACTAATCAACAGCAGTGTACCTCATCACATGTGCCTACCAGCTCAGCCAATCAACTCCCTCGTACTACACAAAGAGGGGACTCTTCCTCTGAATCTGACCAATCAAAATGCTCCTCAATGGACCAATCAGATACTAGCTCACAGACAAACTTTGAAGTTGAAACAAAAACAGAAGAATTTAAACTTCCCACCTACAGGTAGGGTTTAGGAAAGATTTTTTTTATATCATTCGTTATTTTGTCTATATATCAACTCTTTTTTAATTTTATATTTTAATTTTCAAAAATGTTCCTTGAACAGATTTGTTTGTCTTCAATATATTTAAAGGTGCTTGTTAGCGGTGATTGGCTCCTGAAGATTTAGTTTTCTAGCTTAGGTTTTTTTTTATTTCTTTATGTTGCAAAATATGGTCATTTTGTGTTGCTTCTCTTCCAAGGTGTAAAGTGAACACTTTAGTTAAAATACATTAAGCTTCAGTTTAAAGACAAAATTCACAGTCGGTTTTAAAAGCTGATTCACAAAGTTTTTTACCATTTCTTTACACAGTATTGGCTTTTCCTGTGCAGTCAAACAGTTGGCTAGGCACACACATGTGTGTCATCCTGTTTTACTTACTTGCCGGTCAAAAAGAGCCACACAGTTGGCTCAGTTGGTAGGGCGACAGTCTCTCGGTCCAACTCAGTGCAAAGACAAAATACCATTTCTCTACACAGTATTTGCTTTTCATGTGCAGTCAAACAGTTGTCTCGGCTGGTAGAGCGATGGTCTCTCAGTCTGCCATTTGAATCCCATTCAGTTCAAAGCCAAAATTTGAAAATAAATTCTTTTTCAGTTGATTTCAGTTGACTTATTTGCAAACCTGTGCATGTTATTGCCAGTGACCTAACATCAGGAATTTAATTGTCTATTAAGAAGTATTTAGTCCTAAAAATGTCACAAGTAATCAAAATCTATTTTACATGTCCCATTTTGTCTTTAAAATGAAGTGTAATGGATTTTATTTGAAGCATTCGCTTTTAAACTGCCTTTGCTGCCTTCGTTGTTGTATGTGTAAAATGTACATAGATTTTTTGGGTGTTGTAATTTCTAACTTTTGTTCAATGATACACCGCTTAAGTTTGTTGTCATTCTCCGTTGAACTTCAGTTTATTAGTAAAATATGTATTCAATCTCGGATGAAAGGCTGAAAGTCGATTTTTCACTATAATGTACATGTAAAGAGTTATTTAGGGAATTCCCTGCTGCTATGGTTTTCTGTCTGACAGTCAGTAAACAAACAGCCTAAAAAACACCACACGTGCAGCCACAAAGGGTCTATACAGCGCACCTAACCACAACAAAGAGAGAAAGGAATTCCCAAATAAAACTGCCTCAGTGAGAGCTAGGAAAGCTACCTGGAACCTCATCGTTTGACTTTATATAAATAAGAGTCGAATAGCACACATTTTAATGTTCTATGTGCCGCTGGTTCCGGGCATGTCCCTTTAAGGTCATAGGTTTCCTCCAGGGACCCTGGTTCCCTCACTATAAGAATAAATGTCAAGTTCTTTCTGAACACCTAATGGTGATTTGTAACTGTAAATTGACTAAAATGTTTAACAAGCATTTGAAAAACATTATGTTGAAACAAAATGAGCTCTTACAAGATCCCAGTACGTCAAAGAAAAACCAATTGAAAATTTGCATATCTTCCATCTCAAATTGGAAATATCTCCCTAGTTGACATCACACTTGACGTTTGAACGTTTTCGTTGTCATTTCAACCAATCATGAAGAGGTGCTGACTCGACATCGGTCTTGTCTACCCCGCCCCCTTCCCCCCCCCCCCCCCCCCCCCTCCCATATACATTTTGTTCTTGACGATGTATATGAAATAGTGTATATCAAGTAGGCACTTCTGTGGAAAAAAGTAATTTTTTTCCGACAAATATGTTGAAGTTTGCACATTTTGCAAGCCACTTTTATTTATTATCTTTGATGTTGTGATTTTTCTTTCTTCATTGTATTATTTTTGCTTTCGTCTTTTTTGTTGTCTTGCACAGATTATGGTCTATGTATCGATGTGGTAGTGGCACTGCTGTATAGAAATAATTATGGTATGGATCTGATTGATTGATTGATTGTTTGGTGTTTTACGCCGCGCTCAAGATTATTTAACTTATATGGCGGCTTTGCCAGTTTTATTGCATGAGGGAACCAGGCTCTATGCCCAGAGCAACCCACAACTTCCGGTGGTACTGATATGGATCTGAATAAATCAGTTAAATTTCTGCTTTTCAAATCTTTTTTTATGCGAGTAATGGCCTGGCTGCTTTTTTATACATGTTTTTAACGTCTGCCCCACCCTTCTTCCCACCATCCCAAACCTACCAACAAAATACAATAGGCAATAAACTGGGCAACGCCATCATACAAATGAAATAATGTTGGTTGTGATGTACAACACAAATTTGAAGAATAATAACATTGCATATGTGGGTGACAAACATTGAGTAAGATATTTTTTATTTCTGATTAATGTTTTTGATGAATTACCGCCTAGCATGATGATGTCACTTACATTTACGCAAAGCTCTCTTGTACCTCAGTTCACCATTTTGTTTACCAGTACTTGACAAGACGTCACTTTATTTGGAAGAAATAATACTGTATCGAGAAAAAGATGTAAAAGGCGTAAAGTTGTCAGAAAAAATGTGCGGATAAAAACAGGTTATGTCATCAATGTTTTCCAAAAAAGTTACATCTTGCTAAGTACCAATAAACAAAATGGCAAACTGAGGTACATTTTACCCAGAAAGCTTTGCGTGAATGTATGTGACGTCATCAGGCTCGGAGATAATTGTAACAAACCTATCTTGGTACAAGCCTTCCTCCCCTATTTACCCCAGGGAATCCTTATTGCAATTCATTAATCAGTCAATCAATCAATCAATAAATATCTTCACTTTTTTCTCATTATGAAATTGTTTTCCTTTGAGGTATGTAGAAACAGTGGTGGAAAATCTCAGCCCTGATGATACGGCAGATCACATGACCTTTACAACAGGGGAATATCTGGAGGTATTGGCCCAGCTAGATGCTGATTGGCTCTTCTGTGCCAACGGAAAAAAAGAAGGCAAAGTGTCCAGATCATCCGTGAGACCAGTCACAGAGGCTGAAGTATTTAATAATTTACATAGTGATTTTTATCAGTAAAAAAACACACACAAAAATAATGTTTTAAATCTTCGTGAAGGCAATATACCAACTTTTTGGTAAGGCCGACTTTTCATCAAAAATCTGTTACGGTGGCAGAATTTCTTTCTTATTCAGAAGTTTGACTTTCATTCGTTCAGATAAAACCAATATTTTAGCTAGATTTCCTATGAGCTGGGGGCTGATTCTCAAAACATGAAAACCTGAAATAACTTTACAACTGGTCTTAACACAATGGTGAAAGTGTATATGTTTCAAGGACACTTGTTTCTGAAAATGACTCTACTTCAAATTAAAGGCGGAGAAAACAAAAAAAGTCATTTTAGGGTTCTGCTAATGTTTCCTTACCAACTATATATTTTTGCGATTCTTTACGGCTGACAGGAAAGTTAATAAAAGATCACAATATGCAAAGCAAATTGGTCAACTTTCAAAATCTCTTTAGCCTAAAAGTTCATTCATTCTCTTCAGGGCCTTCGCAATTCGCGCAGACCAGTTTTTTTGCTAGTCACATTTTCCTCAAAGCTTCTTTTGTAATGCAATGTAAGTTTCGAGAAACTGAAAGCAATTTTCTGGAGATAGGCAGACTTATAAGAGCGTGAAATTAATCTGGTTTTAAATGGAAGATATTGAAAGTTGACCAATTCGTTTTGTGTATGTAACATGATACAGTATTTTGTAAACTTCATCATGGCCCATGAAAATATCGCTAAAAATATGTTTGGTATCGTAAGGCGTAAGCGCGCTTCTTCTGAACCATAAAGTATTTTTCGTTTTCTTCTCCTTTAAATAGCTTATGGTTCTGTGGCACATGAAGATTGTTGCAATTAACAAAAGTACTTTACATCTAGTTATAAACCACAGGCACACAGAGTTTACTATATGGTCCATATATATAGTCACAGAGGGTGGATAAGGGAGAGCACTCCGTGTGCCTGTGTTATAAACTGAACCAAATTTCAACTTAGTTGATACAATTAGCTGCCAATTTTTTCCCTTCAGATATACATGCATAATGTAGAAAATCTATGTAAAATAAATCTAAGTAGAAGTAAAATTAATGTTAGACTTTTCAATCTTCTGAAAGTTTTTAAGGAAATTTTTGTACACTTGGCAATGTATAAAATTATTGATTTTTGTCATGAAAGAGAAGGTTTTTAAAAGGTTTAAGTTGCGAGGGCAAACTTGTAAAATATATTCAGTCATACTTAAAGGTTAATGTTAACTTTTGAAATTATTTGAATGTAAAAATTTGAATGAAAATTATTTCAAAATTACCCACTTGTTAAAGATGTGCAATTTGAATATATAAATTAACCTTTAACCTTTTGCTGGAAGTTCAAAGATCATGAATATTCATATTTTGTTTGCTTTTTTCATTGGGTAAAATATGCCTGATGATGAAATGATAGATCAATATCTATTCTCTCATTTGATTGGTTAAAATTAAAAGTGAATTAAAAGTGAATCTTGGGTGTAAAGTTATTTAGTCTAAATTTATTCCGCGCTCTCGCATGATACGTTTTCATTGGCTGAAAACTCTTGACCTCTTTTTTTTTTTTACATGTAAGTGATTTCATTTGGTGAGATGTGAATCTATGAATATTCATTGCTTTTTCTGAGATTTTCATTGGTCAAGGAACAGGTGTTTGCTCCAATCTTGATCTATCTGAAATCATTACATGTTCTCTTTATAAATTGGGAACGTGTGGAAAATGCTGATTATTTCATGGGTCAAGTTGTTGACTGATCTGCCAAGTCAAATTTTGTAACAAATTAATTGATGATATAATTTTCCATGAATTTGACATAATTAGTTAGTGATTTTGTGTCTACTAATAAAATGTGATTTCTTGGACAATGGAGTGAAAATGTTACGACAAATTTGATTGGTCAACTAGTGATATGTAGAATCAATTGAAAACAGTGATTAGATTGGATAAAATTCTATCATGTTTGTGTTAAAACTCATTTCATTTGTTGAAAAGTGCTCTTTAGAAGTAAAATATGCAGGATTTGGTTAAGATCTTTGGATTTTAATTTACGTGTTTAATTAATATATATATTCTGGCAAATTCGTGATTTGTGAGTGATATTAGTCAATGATTGTAAATTTTTCTTTTATTTGTGTACATTTTCTTTAGATGGATAAAATTTCTTTGCTTGGCTATCAAAGGGAAACAACTCAGTATTCTGCTTATGAATTACCTCCCTTTCATTGACCTTTATATATTTTCTATCATGAACAATTAGTTAGTCAATCTTTATCAGGGGTTAACTATTCTACTCCACTAAGCATTTGCTTTTGTTTCACCCTATTTCTGTGCAATATCTTCGTGCAATATAGATTTTTATGACCCGTTTTTGCTTACGTAGTCCTTGTAATGGTCAAATATTTTTTTTCGATTTCGACTCTGACCAAAACAAGAACTACAAATAGCTAGCATAATTGACTGATTAAATAACATTTACTAATAAGTCTATAAGTAGTTTTTATTTCGAATTTAGCACAGCTAAATAAAACTAATACTTAGCCTTTTTTATTTTTTACTTTTTTTTTATTTGGCATATTCGTGACACCCAATCCTTCATTGGTAGAAAAGAGGTTATATACGAAGTTAACGATGAAACGTTTTTTTTGTGGATTTATTAAAGTAGATATGAAGAAAATGAAGTCTTTGTGCTGGACAAAGAAGATTAAAATGTTGTGATTTTTGACTGAAAAAAGTTGAACAGTCGACTGTGATTTTTGGCTGAAAAAAGTTGATCAGTTGACTGAATTTTGGCTGAAAAAAGTTGATCAGTTGACTGACTTTTGGGCTGAAAAAAGTTGATCAGTGGACTGACTTTTGACTGAAAAAAGTTGATCAGTCGACCGATTTTTTGCTGAAAAAAGTTGATCAGGCGACCGATTTTTTGCTGAAAAAAGTTGATCAGTCGACTGAATTTTGGCTGACAAAAGTTTATCAGACGCCTGATTTTTGGCTTATTTGAAAACATACGCGGATTTTTCAGAGGGTTATTCAACTATAAGCGAATATTAAATGTTACATTTTTGGCTTTCATTTGTATATCCTTTTAGCACTTGGCTTTTTGACCTGAAAGAATCAAGAGCTAAAATGTAAGGTTTCTGATATTTAAATTTCTGTTAGCTCTTAGCTTTTTACTTGAATGCATTTAACAGCATTGTTATCTTTTTGACAATTCACATGTAGGCATAATTCATATATTATCATTTTAAACGACTAATTTATTTTCCATCTTTACTTTAGTATTTTCATCATGTTATTTTTTTGCCCATCCCCTAATTTATGTTTTTTCTTGAATAAAGAAAATCCAACTTTGTCACTGATTTCAGACTCCAGTTTTATTTTCTTGTGTGGGTTTGAATCCCATTTTTCATGCCGAAGAAAACAAATTCTGGATGGGCTTTCAACATGGTAGAGAATGAGAAATAATTAAGGCATTTTCATGTAGTTGTTTGTGAACAGCTAACAAACACAAACTTTGTGGTGATGCCTGAATTATTTCTCATTAGTATGGAACCCAAGTTTAAAGAGAGTTTCAAACATTTCTTATGATAGCCCTGTGCAGCTGGAACAACAAGTACCTATCAAAGGTTTTCTACTCCCCCCCCAATAAACCTGGCAAAGACAGTAAGTGAAACTATCTTGAGTGCCATGTAAAAGATTCATCAATCACAGCACCCAACTGACAGAGCCTGATTTTCTCTGGTTTAACGTTTAACAAACTTAGCCACAAGGTCTCTGTTCAGTTGTAAGATGAACATACTTTCGGCAAGGCTTCCCTTGTATTGATTGATTGATTAGTGCTTTACGCCACACTCAAGATAATCTCACTTATATGGCTGCATTGCCAATTTTAGTAGGGGAAGGACCTGGCAAATCTTTTCAACCTGATGGGGTGAAGTATGATTTCCTTGTACGCTGGTGCGTAAAATATTTTTACAAGTGAGACATAAATAAGACCCCTTACATTCTTGAACACTAGTGTTTTTGATTGATTGATTGATTGATTGATGTTTTACGCCACACTCAAGATTATTTCACATATATTGCTACGTTGTCAGGTTTGGTGGGGAACCGGGCTCATTGCCTGGAGGAAACCCCCGGCCTTTGACGAGTACCTGGCAACTCTTCCACATACGCTGATCGGTGCTTAAAACGTTTTTACAGGTGAGACCTGAATACTAATGTTTCAAGGATTGATTGGTGTTTTACGCCACACTCAAGATTATCTTACATATATGGCGGCATTGTCTGGTTTGGTGGGGGAGGAAATCGGGCTCATTGCTCGGAAGACACCCCCGGGCTTTGACGAGTACCTGGCAAATCTTCCACATACGCGGATCGAGAGACAAATGCTTTCCCTTGTAAGCTGGTGCGTAAAACATTTTTACAGGCGAGACATGAATAAACTTTTGAACACCAGTGTTTCAAGGTCGACGGGGAAAGAGGGAGAGGGTTTAGCATTACACAGATGTAAAGCTACTTTATAGCTCTTTGTCTGTATATTTTCATGCTTGCAATGCTATACGAGGGGCACCAAGAGATGAAACCATCTGAGATAATTTAAGTGTTAATAGAAAAAGAACTCAATGCTGTTTTTTAGGCAATCAATTATATACAAAACTCTCTCTCCTTTGGGAATTGCGAAGACAAGAGTAGAAATGCATCTCAAAACCAGGAAAAGATTTCTGTGCAACAAAATTTTCGTTACTTAAGTATTGGGATTTCGAAAATGTTACTTTAGAATGGGATTTTGGAATGTTACAGGTATTTCCAGATTTTGAAATATCAATT
Source organism: Lepidochitona cinerea (assembly GCA_963971465.1). Lineage (NCBI taxonomy): Eukaryota > Metazoa > Mollusca > Polyplacophora > Chitonida > Tonicellidae > Lepidochitona > Lepidochitona cinerea. The sequence goes on from OZ020559.1 coordinate 11,688,108, forward strand.
TAAAATGCAATATCAGGATTTTGGAATGTTATTTCTCAATGGGATATAAGGATTTTGGAATGTTATTATAAAATGGGATTTTGGAATGTTATTTCCCGATTTTATTACCCGAATATTGTTTTAAAATGGGATATCAGAATTTTTTAACGTTATTTTAGAATGGGACATCGGGATTTGGGAATCTGTTTTATAATGGGATGATGTGTTCTAACATGTCAGATGCACCTATTGCCAGGTGATTATACTCTAAAACTCCGAATTATTTCAATTATATGTTGCTTTTTTAAGCGGGAAAATCCTTGACCCTCCTGTTATACTTGGTAACAAACTCACATAAGGAAAAAGTATAAGATAAACATACATATATAGACGAGTCGAAATTGGTTAATTTGGAATTTTATTTTTTCAACTTACAGGGTAAATTAATAAACAATACAAACCCCTGGGTTAGTTACCTTGGTTACAATGACATGAATACAGCTTTATTGGTTACCATGGTTGAAAAATTATTAACATGGATAATGTAATATTAAATTTGTTTTATGAACATCAAAATGGAAAAGTACTCATTACCATGGCTACAAATATAACAACATGGAGAATTGGATTTATGTTACCATGGTAACTACAACAGCAAAATTGGAGAAATATAATTTAACATGGTTATGAAGAGTCTCGTAAATGTTAACACCATGGTTATTTTAACATTAAAATAAACTTAGACTGAAGATATTATGTTAAAAGCTTCTTCTTATGGTGTGATTTGTAGTACCGACTTGCAGCATGCGACTGAATAGTACACAATGAGAACAGAGAAGTTGGTCAGATTTATACATAACTTTTGAATGACATTTAGAAGTAGGGACAATTTTCCTGGATTACTACTCCTGAATTTATTATACACGACGTTTCGCTGCATATGCTTCCAGCTTTATACAGCATCCAAGATGTTTATAGCAAACACTGTTGAAGAAAGTCCTACTGCACATCACATACCGGTAGGTCTACATTGGCCAATCAAATCACTTCAAAATGCCACACATGAGTTACTCCCCTTTGCATTGATCTCTATCTTTGCCACCATGTCCAAATGATCCCAAAACTTCCCTTCACTAACAACACATAATTGAGTTTTTTTCAAATTAAGAAAACCCACATCAATATCTCATTTAACCAGCCTGTCCAAATGATCCGAAAATTTCACTTTAAAATCAACACATAATTTACTTTTTTCAAATAAAGGAAATCCACATCAACATTTCATTTATCAGTTTATGAAAGTTATTTAACATCTATTACGACACAGAAGGAAATTTGCAAATACTTACGGTTTGGACAGAATTTCTGTTTGTCATTTTACAACAGTTTCATTGTAGTATGTTATTTTTGATTATTTAATTCTACGTTTTGAATTCTATAGTGGAAATGTTCTAATGATGTACATGTGATTCTCGTTCTTCCTTACCTCATCTGTGTATTAATTGTTACAATGCCTAGTTAACATTGTCATAAATTCCATAACCTTTCAGTTTCTTTCCAAAGTGTTTACTATTGCAAATTTCATTCTGTCCATTGCGACTACAATGTATATGACAATGTCTTTCGAGCAAAGGAAACAGTTATTTATTTCATTACGACAAGATAGTTTGTGTGTTTTTTAAAAAGAAATCTGTCATGGTTTTTTTCAATTTTAACATTTGAAGGCGAAAGCAATATTCTTAATTTAAACTTTTTTTTTTAAATTATGGGATGGAAGAACCTGATTGGTTACCTAAACACTTTATATAACAACCAGCTTTTGTGTGCATTTATTGCAAAAAGTTGGGTTTTTTAAATAATTTCTAACCATTATAAAACAAAACAAAAAAACCCAGAAAAAACATGGAAAAACTAAATGATGTTAAACAACATTTCAGTTTGCGCTTCATATGTAGAAATTAATTTAAGTAAAAAAAAAACAATTAAAATCTCTGATTTTTAAACCGTGTCGTTTTCTGCATGATGGGAAATGTTTTAGTCATAATAGTTATCAAGGGGAATAACTCTGCTGTGAAGTATGAGCAATCACTCCAAACAGTTATCTCCCTTTAACTCAGTGAAAACCAAAGGATTCTACCCAGCTTTACCTTGGTTCACAAAAACAAAAAGTCATGAAACATGTTCAGAAACAAATTTAACGCAAATAAAGATAAGTTGCCCAACCCGCTCCATAAAATGACACACCATCAAAGTTTGTTGTGATTCTCCGTTGACTTTCAGATTAGTGATAGTAGTGTAAGAAGTGGTCAACCTGGGATGAAAGGCTGCTCTTAATAAAAAGTACATTTAAATATATGTGTTTATTAAGCGAATTTCCAGTTACAATTGTTGTCTGTCTCACACTCAGTAAAGAAACGGCCTAGAATGCACCACGTGTCAGCCACAAAGGGTTTGTACTATGCAACTAACAAATGTCGATTGTTTTTACCACAACAAAGTACATGTAGACAATGGAATCCCAGTAGCCTATAAGCCCAGGGCTTGAAGTGTACATTGCTTTATTGGAAATAAAGACGTTCAGAAAAAAAATGGAATCCCCGAATAAAACTCCTTATCCAACGTCCATGGGAGCTAGGGATGTCACCATTGGCCATCTGGAACCTCATCTTTATATAAACAATTGCAGAATAGCACACATTTTAACAATTTTTGTTTTTTTTTGGTTCAGGGCATGTCCCTTTGAAGTCTTACCAGGGTATTGAAATAATAAAATTATTGATGATAATTCTGTTATACATCAAGCATTTAGACGTCAATTTCTATTTGTGTGTTTCTTTTTGTTATTTCAACTTGCTGTTAATAGAGAATTGTTTAATCCTACTTGTTTCTTTGATGAAATAAAAGACAAAGTCAGAGTGCTTTTTAACCTCCAACATCAAAGAGTCTACAAAGAAAGATAAGCCTGTATCTAATCCCAAATTGGATTATAAAATTGACAAGCTGATAGAAGAGATGGAAAGCCTGGCTTAAAGAAATCTCAGAGGCGAGTTGAAATCCATTAAAGTGGGAATCTAAAAAAGAAGTCAAAATATTCGGCCTTCATTTAGATTATGAGAAGTTGATAAGGCTATTTGTAAAAGCCAAGGTACTCGAAAAGAAAATCAATTAATGTCAGAATCTAAAATAACCCAAAAGAAAAAAAAAAGAAATTAAATATTGGAAATGCAGCTTTGGTCATATCAAAGAGAGTAGATTGACAAGAGTGGTCACTTCGTCCGCGCCATGTTGAATTTGAACTGACACAATTCGATTATTAAGAACCTCCTTTCTGTAGGGGGCGCCCTACAGTCAAATCTTGTTTATATTCTAACCCCCTCTGGTATCCCATAATGCACAGCAATAACAACTGATTGACTGATTGTTTGGTGTTTTACGCCCTGTCAAGATTATTTCACTTATATGGCGGCCTTGCCAGTTTCGTTGTGGGAGAAAAGCGGGCTCTATGCCCTGAGGAAACCCACGACCTTCCAGTGGTAACTGGCAACCATCCCACATAGGCAATAACAACTGATGGCATAATATATTTAGCAATCTATTGATAGACATCTGTAAAGTGCAGCAGACGGTTATGTTTAATTTAGCCGAAGGCTACAGCTTGACATTTAAATCTTTCTGGTTGACTGTACATGTACGTTCCTTGACTCCAAAAAGCTTTGCAAAGCTTCAGGGTCTAATATCATCAGGTTTAAGACCTTATCAAGAAAAAAAAAACACGCAAATATTCATAAAAATTAAAAAATATTGAAGAAACCAAAACCATACTACAGATGAAATCACAGCCATGTTATTTACAAAGCTGATTTAGACATTGACCTTTGCACCTTTAACCTTGACCTTTCAAGAATGGTCTTTTTTATGATCTTTATGATGGTCCTTGTGATGGCCGTGTTCTTTTTCTTTCGGTTTTTCATCTTTTCCGTCGGGACTTTGGGTCAGCAATTCCACAACACAGTCGGTTCCCGGGTATGGCGGAATTTTCAAGTCGTATTTCTGTTCCAGCGTACGAGGGACAAATCTCCCGCCCAAGAAATGGAAGCGACCTTTAAAATGGCGAGCACATTTTTTTGGTGCAGTCAGCGAAATCAAAAATTCTGGATCAATGCCATCTGGATCACCTTCTTCTATTTCCCAGCCTGAAATAACAACAAATGATTGGTTGATGTTTAACGCAATACCAAAGATTATTTCCCCTACAAGGTGAAGTTGCCCAATTTAGTGGAGGAGGAAAGATGACTGACTGATTGATTATTTGCTAAGATGTGACACAAGATTATATTTATAAATACTAAAGCACACGAGCAGAAGGAAAAATCCTCTTGTCATGACAGTATTGTTTGGGTTTCATTGTAAAAGGAATACATAAAAAACACTTTGCGTATCAAACAAGTTTTAGGTTTTGATTGATTGATGCTGTACATCACACAGTAGGTTACTTCGCTTATATGACAGCATTGTCAGGTTTTATGGGGGAGGAAACCAGGCTATGTGCCTCAGGGAAGGGGTACCTGCCAACAATCCCTTCTGGTAAAAACCCTGCTGAGTTTAGCTTTTAACAAACTCAACTTAAGATTGAGAAATATCTGAGAGCGATTTTCTATAACTATATTGTTAGATAACACAGGTATAAAGACGTCACAGCTGTTCTATACTACAACCTTTTCATTAAATTCTGCTGACCGTTTAGATCTGCCTCACCCTTACCAAAAAAAAATATTCACAAACCTGAGGGTACATCAATACTGCAGATTGGTATTTCTACTTTCTTCAGTTTATCCAAAACCACCGCCCACTCAGGACGGGCAGGGCCTTTAAAACTGAACCCGAAAATAGCGTCAATAATCAAGTTATATGATTGGTTGATTAGGTGAGGTTCTGACGGGAAAAAGGATAAAAACGGCATGTCCATTCTCTCACACTGAAGGTTCAGGTTTTCATACAACTTCTTGGATGGTTTCTTAGGATAAAACACTGTGGGCTTGTAACCCTACAAGAAAACCAGACAACGGGTAAAGCAAAAATTAGTGTCTGGCTATACAGGAAGCAATAAGGAGCACAAGCCACGTGTGAATTCCACATATTTCCTGTCACCGGCACTGCATTGCGCCTTTGACTGAGCGTTTTTCGTTCTAACATGATGTTTAAATCTGACGTTATGGAACAAAATACGTCAAATGGAATTGCACCGTCATCAAAAACGTTCTAAATGGCGTCATCTGTCACCGAATATCACAAAATCTTGTAATGATTCTTATCAGACTTGTGCTTAACTAAACTCAAATTGCAATCATCACAAAGGAAATTACTTGATTAGTAAATAACCTATACTGATTGACTGATACAAAAAAATTCTGGGACAGGGTGAGAATCAAACTCAAAACTTTCCACCGCTCTACCTACTGAGCTACATGTACCCTGCCTGCTGGGAATGGTTCACTTGTTAGATTCTCTTATACAGTGTACAAGCCGAGCTACGGTAAGAATTCCGCTAATTCAAGCACTCAAAACATTACGAAAAGCACTCTAAAAGTTTGAGACTTTTCGTTGGGTGTCTTACCTCCTGCATGGAGCGACCGATAATCCTATCGAGCAATCACTATTGTTGTTGTTTTAGACCAAACATGGCAGAAAGCAGTCTAATAATTTGTTATCTTCACATTGCTTGTCCTTGAATTAGCGGAATTCTTACCGTATATTTAACAATCCAGTAATTTCCTTGATGATGATATCAAGTTGCTTTCAAAACATTGACTTGATCACAAATGAAAAATGTAAAAATATACATGAACTCTGCTCTGCGATACGCTGCCAGCAGGGCCGGGTAGCTCAGTTGGTAGAGCAGTGGAACGGTACGCTTAAGTCATGAGTTTGATTCTCACCCAGGCCTAGAATTTTTTCCAGGATCAATCAGTGTCAGTTATTTACTAATCCTGTCATTTCCTGATTGATTGTTTGGTGTTTTACGCCGCGCTCAAGATTATTTCACTTATATGGCGGCGTTGCCAGTTTTATTGTGGGAGGAAACCGGGCTCTGTGCCTGGAGGAAACCCACGACCTTCCGCTGGTAACTGGCAACCATCTCACATAGGTAGTTTGAGTGAAAACCAAGTCAGAAAATTTTCCAATTTTTGGACTGAGTGGGATTCGAACCCACGACCCATTGGTGGAAGGCTGTTCGGATTGAGCATCCAACGCTCTGCCTACTGAGCCACGGAGGCCCCCTGTCATTTCCTTAACTCATCCCCATAAGCAGTTTTAAAAAACAAATCCCAATTTATGTTGATTTTAATGGTTATCATGGTACATGGGGGTGGATATGAAGTATTTACATTTACAAATCAGGTGTATGCGGGTGTGCTAGGAGACCTGATACAAATATTTATCTGATGGCAATTGACCAATCAGATTGCAGAGAAACTTCTAAACTTCCCTGAGGGATAATAAGAGGGTTTCCCCACTGAGTACATTTGCAAATTTTGCTGAAAAATGTAGGATTGTCACATTTAGAGAAAGTCCCAAAAAAAAGTAACTTCGAGAAATTTACACAAAAACAGTAATTAGGACATCCAATTTCAAATTTCTGGCTAAAACTCAACCAGGAAAACAAAACCAATAAAAATTGTGTCTTTTAAGTCCGACTTACAAACATTTTCAAATGTCTGGCACAAACAAGTCCGTCTCCTCCGTTATTCCCCGGGCCACAGCACACCAATACTGCCCCGCTATCTTTAGTCATTTTCTCCAAAGGGTAACACTAAAAGAAAATGAAAGGAAATAACAAATAGATACCAAATCTACATTCATGGACATCACTCTTTGTTGACGTTTTGCCTCTAAAAGACTTGCTTGTTTTGTTTTCATTCGAAATTCCTCCATGTTGTTAAAAGATTTTTAGATTTTTAAACAAAAATTTGACGAAAGCAAAAACTTTTTTATAATTATACCACTAACCAAGTTCTCAAAACAGCGTTGCAAAATACCCATATTAAAATGATGTGAACCGTTGACCGTTTCACAAAGTTGCTATGGCAATCCATGTAGAAGTTATGCTTATGCTTGTAGAGATGGTTAAAGAATCTGATGTCCTATACTCATGCCTTTACCCATGCTCATGGTAAATCTTTCTACAGCAATCATTTTGGCTAAATTTACGATAAACCGAAATAATAAAATATCATGGTAAAAACCATACTGTTCGTAATACCGCCGTAGTGGTGTTTGTTGCGTAACCCGATACCGCTGAACGTTGGTTCGTACCGAGTCAAACCACGAGAATGCGCAGCATTCGAGGGGTTTGACGAGGTGCGAACCAACGTTCAGCGGTATCGGGTTATGCAATAAACACCAAGACGAAGGTATTAAAGTCGATTCTACCCCGATAATTGAGAAAAATGAGGAAAAAGTGACCTGTTGTTGATTGCCGTTCCTTTTCCCTCCCTCGGGCAGAGTGGGAACTTTTAACCAATCAACGATAAGCTTTGGTCACGTGCAACGCTTGACCCAGATATTTTGAAGCAGAATGACATAACGTCACTATGGCTACCGCTTTGACAGGCTGGGTTGCTGACGACGCTAGCGGGGGAAATGTTGTGAAATCAACCCTTTGGTGACTGTATACGTTCATGACAGCCCAGTTTTCAATATAAAAGGACAGAATATAACCACACTCACAACATTATCAGGTTAAATCCTTCATTTTGTATGATAACAAGCAAAAGATCACTTCTTTCGGGGGAGGTAAACCTACCAGCCGATGATGCACTACAGACTCGATGTTGTTTGAAAAGTCATCTCTACTTAACATGTATATTTGCACACGGCACGCACATGCAGGAGGGGTAGAATCTGGCGCTCGTTTTACAAAGCAGTCGCATTGCAAAGGAAGCCTGGTTTCCCCATGGATACCACAGTGAAGAGATACAATGTCATGGCAGCTACGATTGATCACATTTTGTGAAGGCTTTGTGAAATGGCCCCCTGGTAAACTATGGCACTCCGGAACCCAGATCATGGTATTTTTAATAAACGAATAAATATTCTTGCAGATTGAGACTTGCGGTTTATTGAGAAATATGTTGACAGATTGATTGATGTTTTACGCCACACTCAAGAGAGTATTTCACTTATTTAGCAGCATTTCAAGGTTTAATTGGGGAAGAAACTGGGTACTTTGCCGAAGGAAACCCCCGACCTTAGATGAGTACCTGGCAACTGTTCCACATATACGGCCATCAATTTTATTTGGTCTGAGTTGGATTTGAAAACGCACACAATCGATGGAAGGCCTGTGTCGGACTGAGGGACAATCACACAAATCGACTGAGCCACCTAAGCCCCCTAGACTTGATGATGTGGGCATGTAAACAATTTTGGAGGAAAAAAAAATAGATCAAATGAGAAAAAATTTATTTGAGGATTCACAAGAAGAAAGAAAAAACAATGCCGGAAAATTTTTGACAGTACCTTAGCAATGGCGACAGCACAGCTGTATCCAGCCAACTCCATGAGTTGGTCCACGCTAAAAGCATACTCGTTGAAAAGCTCTTGGTCAATGCTTTGAGCCTCTTCTTGACTGGAAATAAAAAAGAAACGATCGATTAAACGTCTGCGTTTGACGACCATTAAGAACACAATGTTAAAATTTGTCACCTATATCAGCAATGCTTTCGATAAAAATTCTGATTCTGTCATTCATTGTATTGATCGTTTGTTTTGTGTTTTACGCCATGCTCAAGATTATTTCACTTATATGTTGGAGGAAACCGGGCTCTATGCCCGGAGGAAACCCACGACCTTCTGCTGGTAACTGGCAACCATCCCACATAGGTCGTTCGAGTGGAAACCCAGTCAGAAAATTGAGTGGGATTCGAACCCGCGACCCATTGGTAAAAGTCATTCATTGGAAGAGTGGATGAAATGTTTACAAAATTTTTTTTTTGATTTACTAATTCAATAAATGTGCATAGATCAAAATGCCTATGCTATTTTTAAGAACACTAAAATGCATGAACACATGGAAAATCTTCTTGCCTAAAATAACCATGGAGACAAGTTTGTACTTGTTTTACAAAGAGGTATATCATTTAGACGTTTTATACACAATCACAAGTTGTTGTAATAAACCAAACCCATAACATTTCATTTGGTTGACAGACAGACAGTTCGGCCGTTGAACAAGCTCTTATTCACAGGATATTAGAGTTGGAAGAAAAAACTACTGTAAGTGAATCCGATTGCCGTTTTAGGACAACGGAAGAGGAAGAAACTTCTCTAGTGATCCAGGAACAAAAAAAACACAGAGCGCAAAAAAGGTTGGACGTCAATTTGTTTAAGTTATGGATTTAATGTTCAGCGGGTGACTTCCTGTTCAACTTGACAGCTTGCATAAAAATAACTTCTACAGTCTATTAATAAAAATATTATGAATCAAGTGTTTTGGGTGGTTTGGATGGTTGCATTGACCCTCGGCCTGCGGCCTCGGGCCAATACGGCCACCCTCAGGCCAATACCAAGGCAATTTGAAAACACTCGATTAATAACATATAATATATTTGTACAATGTACATGTATACCAGAATTAAACAAATGAACCTTTACAATGCACTACACAATAGACAATGATTGCCATAGCAAAATTAATTTTCCACAGCTTAAACCATGTATAAAAATGCTTTGATTGATTGATTGATGTTTTACGCGGTACTCAAAATTATTTCACTTATATAGCTTGGTTGCCAGGCTTAATGGGGGTAGAATGTGGAAATCTCATTTTTAGCACAACTTTTAGCCGTCTTTTTTTCAGTCATTCTGGACAAGTCCCTTTAAGGCAAGTTTTCTTAATTACATGTTATCTTTTCACAGTCCACAATTTTTCATTTAGTCTATAAGTACCATGTGTTTTTATGTGGAAAGTTCTGCCCTGAAGAGAAATAACCAATCAAACGTGAGAATTGTAACAATACAGGGTGTATTTTGTGTTATCGCCCTTGAAGTCAACCAATGAAAAGCTTATAGGGATATTTCAGTATTTCATAAAATAACCAATCAAACATGAGAATTGTAACAATACAGGGTGTATTTTGTGTTATCACCCTTGAAGTCAACCAATGAAAAACTTACAAAATTACAAAGTTGAATCACATCACCGGGCCAGAAACAAATATCACATGACTGTTCAATTTGAATTTTTATTCACCACACAATATATGATACAGTAGACGTAGGACAAATTCATAGAAGCAATATTGTGGCGAGAGTAAAGCCGCAAATGACTTGTTTTATCTCTATAAAAGAAGTCATAATAACAGTCAGTTTGAACAGGAATAAGGAATAGCTAATTGAACACGGAACAGTGGTGAGAAAAGTGCCACGAGAGTTGAGTTTTCATAGCTGGGAGGCTCTTTTTTTATTGACCAATCAGCAGTTATTAATGATGTCCGTTCCCTGTCGTCAATAAATTGGTGGCTCCAAAATAATATATATAACCATTGAATACAAAAAGGTCAAGAAATCTTACTATATTTTTAACACAAGGCTATAAAGTGAGGAAGTAAACAAAATTTGTCCCCTTCCTTAAATTTTAAACTTATCGTTCTCAATACAACATACATTACAGTGTAATTATAACCAGGTTTTTTAAGGCAACTCTTCTTAGTAAGATATTAATGACCACTACATGGAAAACACACGGGCACAGGAAAAATCTTCTTGTCTAAAATAACCATGCATGAGACAAGTTTCTAATTATGTTAAAAAGGGGTATATCATCATACCATCATAAGATAGTGTTCTTTCACTTACTGCTCGTTCAAGGGAACAAGTTTTGATGAAATATTTAATTACCATGTGTTAGTATGTGTAAAGAACTGCCCTGAAGAGAAATGACAAATCAAATGTGAGAATTCTTCCCATATAGGGTGTATTTAGTGTTATCACCTTGCAGCCAACCAATGAAAAACTACTGGGGCTATTTCCGTATTTGATAAAATGACAAAGTGGGATCACATCCAGAGGCCAGAAACAAATATAACATGAATGTTTGAACAGGAAGGGGAGCTAATTGAAAACGGAACAGTGGTGAGAAAAGTGCCGCAAGAGTCGAGTTTTCATAGCTGGAAACCTCTTTCCGATTGACCAATCAGCTGTTATTAATGGTGTTCGTTCCCTGTCGCCAATAAATTGTCAACACCAAAAACGCTGCATATCACCATGGGATACAAAAAAGTCAACGGACCGTACTTTATTTTTAACACTGAGCTGTATAGAGAGGAGGATTTGCATCACGTCCCTCCAACGCACACATACCCCAGGCCTTAAATATGAATTAAAATTTTTAAATCAAATAAAATCTATCATTTCTTTTTATATATTCATCATTCTAAGGGAAATGTGTTACTAAGACAGAAAGAAAGAACAGGCAAAACGTCATGGCAACTGTGATTGATCGCATTTTGCGAAGTCTTTGTGAAATGGCCCCCTGGTACACTATTGGCACTTCGGAACCCAGACCATAGTATTTTTTTTATAAAGGAATACATATTCTTCTATCATTTCTTTTTAAATATTCATCATTCTAAGGAAAATGTGTTACCAAGAATCAAAGAAAGAAGAGGTAAAATAATCGTTTTTCAATGAACAAAACTTAAATGCAGAAAAAGAAATGTGTTGAGAATCCGAAATAATTAGAAAATAAAAAAATAACCTAAGCATTCATATTTTGGCTACATTGTGGCCGTTTTCAGAAAAGATTATTTGCAGTTATTCTTGATTGGTATAGTCTAATATTAAACTGTAGAATTGGTTTATGATTGATTGATTGATTGAAGTTTTTGTAAATTGTTGATACTCTAAATTATTACACTGACATGGCTGCGTTGCCAAAGGTTTAGTGGGAGAGGAAGCAGGGATCTTTATCTGGAGGAAACCACCGACCTTAGGCCAATACTCAGCAACTCTCCTCGATAGGTGACTGAGATTTGTTCAATTTTTCCTGAAGTATGGAACACTGTTAATGTTGATATAATTTCAAACAGTACCTGATTGAATAAAATAATTAAAGAAAACAATATCAAAATTGAAATTCTGCAAATGAATTTCAACCACTACCACTAGAAAGGGATGGCAGCCATATATCCTCTATTAGCACAGAACGATAAATAATTACACTTCTTAAGCCACATCTGTCCTTAAAGGTCACAAGGTCAAGAGGTCGGCAATAAGTCTTACGATTGCCAGAGGCAGTTAACACTATCCATTGAAAAACAGTCATCGTAAATTACAGAACTAAGCCTTCCGGGTCATTTAATCTGATTGGATGGTCAAGCAGCCAATCAATATAACAGAGTGGCAGCTAACAGGGCATTATCGCTATTTATTGCCCCCCTCTGAATCCAAATGGTACGCAGACAATGTACAAATAAGAACTGTCAATTAAACCAGGCGCTGGTTAACTATTTATGGTTTATGGCTTAAGTTATATATTATATGGATGAAAATGTAGCACGTAAAAATCAATCTCTATTGTGCGGGGCATCTAATATACTCCCTGAAATTTACACCCTGTGACGACAAAATAAAAAAACATAAAATCTGAAACATTACAGATTTGGCGGCTTGAAGAAAATGGTACAATTACAATTAAGAAAAATTAAGCTAAATACATAGGATACTGGTAAACCGTTACAGGAGAATGGATTGGGAATTTTTCTCTCTGTATCTTCGGATTCAGTTTACATGTAACATTGATTTATGAATACTAAAACACACGGGCACAGGGAAAATCTTTATGTCTAAAATAACCACGGAGACAAATGTTTAATTGTGTTAAAAAGCGGTATATCATTTAGACCTTTATACCCCATCATAAACTGTTGTAATAAAGTAAACCTATGATATTTCATTAGATTGAAGACTGACATTGATTGATGTTTTATTATAAGGAATGTTTGAAACTCTCTTTAAACGTGGGTTCCATACTAATGAGAAAAAATTAAGACATCACCACATAGTAAGTTGTTTTTGAACAACACAATCTTTCGACACCTATACCGGTGTTGTTTTTTATCATTTTTATGATCACTAAAACACACGGGCACAGGGAAAATCTTCTTGTCTAAAATAACCATGGAGACAAGTTTCTAATTGTGTTAAAAAGAGGTATATCATTTAGACCTTTATTCCCCATCATAAATTGTTGTAATAAACTAAGCCTATGATATTTCATTAGGTTGACGACTGACATTGATTGATTGATTGATGTTTTATTGTAAGAAATGTTTGAAACTCTTTAAAAGTGGATACCGGTACCAAACTAATGACAACATCAAAAAGAAGTAAGTTGTTTGTGAACAACAAACACTTTCGACACCTTATGTCGGTGTCTTTATCAAATGCAATAGATTGTTGCAATCAAGATTATTCTACCTATTTGGCAGCATTGCCAGGTTTAATGGGGAGAAAAGTGGGTTCTTTGCCAGGAGGAAACCCAACCTTTGGCAAGCACCTGGCAACTCTTCCACATATGACGATCAAGTGAAAAATCCACTCAGAAAATTAATTTGATCTGAGTGAGTTTCAAGCCCATGCCTCATTGTTGGCCAGCGTTGAACTAAAGGACTATAATTATATCACTCCTCTGCCAACAGAGCCAACGAGGCCCTTCTTCTGCGAGAGCAGGACAGAAAAACGATAGCAGAGAAGTTCTTAAAGTTAAATAATTAACATCAGTTGATAATCCAGGACACAACACATCTAACTTTTTATCAGACCCTTAGATGTGACGATAGGGAGTGGGAGTCACGTGACAATTCCACAAATTTCCTATCACCGGCATTGTCATTACGCATGTGGGGAGCCTTTATCGTTCAAATTTGACGCTCAATTCTGACATGGTAGAACAAAAAAGACAATCGAACTAACAATGTCATCAAAAAACGTCATCTGTCACCGGATATCATGAAATCTCTCGGTAGACACCCAGGCCCTATTGAGCAATGTTCAAGCTCAGTTTAGCTACATTGTGGAAAAGCTTCACTCAAAAACTTTAGATTTTTTTTCTGTGAACTTTCTTTATCCTTGAGACAGCCAGAGCTAAAAATGTCACCCAAAGCTGAAATTATCAACTAAAGAAAGAAATCATGTCTAATATAAAAGCCATGTTCTAATAAAAGAAACAAGTCCATAAAAATAGCCCCAGTCAGCGGTTTATAAAAAGAACATATAAGTAGATTATGGTTTGGACCAAAGTTACTTTTAACACGAATGTAAAAAAAGCCATTTTTAAAATCTTTGAGGCAGAAATAGAAATATCTTACTTTAACCAGATTTAGAATTCCCCACAATGAGATTACCAAGTTTTAGAACGTCATTTAATCCGAGTCGAAAGCTATTTCCAGAATTTACACTTAATACTATTATATCTGCTGGCAAGTTTGGAAATAGAAAAAAAGATGTTAGAAATAATTCACTTTACTTAAAAAAAAAATGTTTGTAAGTTGTTTTTTGTCACAAGGAAGATCAACGAAAGAGTTTCATTTTGGTAATTGATTTAGGTTATCTCCAAGAGCAAAAGCTATGTACAAGTCTGATGCATTAAAAAGTTTCCAAATTTCTTTGTATGGAAGCTTTGGTTTAATACTTGAACCTCTGAATTAAGCCTATTTGGCATGGGAAAACTGCGAAAGAAATCCAATTTTGACTGGGAAAAACTTCAAAGCTGAGTTAAATTGACTGTTCTTGACTTCCATAAATAGCTAATATTCACAACAGATACGTTTTGTATAAAGTTAGCCTGGCTATTCTAGTCTTGCATAAATAGATAATACTGACAGGAAAAACTTGAATAATAGCAACCACTGGGGACGTTTCACAAAGCAAACAACAAAGTGCGATCATTTGCAGTTGCCATGACGTCATATCTCTTCACTATGATATTATTTGGCAACTTGCCTTTGTTTGCGATGCGACTGCTTAGTGAAACACAATGAAACGTTGGACGAATGTTGGCTTTTAGTTTACATTTTTGGCTAAGTGTTGGACCAGCGTTGGCATGGTCAACAAAATCATGGTTGGCTGTCCAACTTTGGCCCAACAAGCAAACAGCCCTTGAACCGATGTTGAGCCAAAGTCAAAGTGTCATCTGGAAGGGCTATTCTGGGCTTCCATAAAAAGCTAATATTCAAAATGGAAAATTTTGGTGTAAAGTTAACACGAGTACTATACAATACTAACAGAGGAAAACTAAATATTGTGGGGGGATAATAGATAGCTAATTTGGCCAAAGAACAATTTAAATACATTTTTTTAGTATGTTTATTCTTGGCTTCCATTCATAGCTATTATTATTAAATCTATTCTGGGCTTCCATAAAAGGCCAAAGCTGACAGGAGGAAAGATGAGTATGAAATGAAAGAGTCATCTGACATTTGAAGAAATAAGAGTCAAGCTTTTTTATAGATCTTTTTTCTTTGTTATCAGAAAATGCTGTCAATCAAACTGCGTTTATGTTTCTTATATTGTGACATGGTTATTCTGGGCTTCCATAGATAGCCCGAATCAATGGGAAAACAGAGCGTCAAATTACACGTAAAAGGAAAGTCTTTGTTTTCATTTATTCTTGACTTCCATAGATCGTCAGGATAAAAGGTGAAAATCCTGAGAATGAAATTGAAGTTATGGTTGTAGAAGATAAAGAGGGTCAAATTAAAGTGGCATGAGCTGCCAAAATATTAATATTTTGACATTAAAACAGAACGTTGAAATTATTGGCTATTTTTCTCAATATGTATAATTCAGAAGGTTTTTAGTGCTTTTAGTCTCGAAAATGTGCAATAAAAATAAAGTATTGTTTTGAACTAACTTAATGAATGGTCGTCCCGGTTATTTAAATTTTGTTTACTTTTCGAACACGTTTTCAGTTCCTACGGGCCGCATACTGTATAGATTTCCCTCATTCCAACGCCAATCATTTAGTTTTTCAATGGCCTTCAGAGCCTCTTACTGAAATTATGAAAAAAGTTTGGCAGTGGTTTGGTCACAACATTGTGGTTTGGTCACAGCATTGTGGTTTGGTCACACCATTGTGGTTTGGCCACAACATTATGGTTTGGTCACAACATTATGGTCTGGTCACAACATTGTGGTTTGGTCACAACATTGTGGTTTGGTCATGACATCATGGTTTGGTCACAACATCGTGGTTTGGTCACAACATCGTGGTTTGGTCACAACATCGTGGTTTGGTCACAACATTGCGGTTTGGTCACAACATTCTGGTTTGCTCACAACATTGCAGTTTAGTCACAACATTCTGGTTTGGTCACAACATTGCAGTTTAGTCACAACATCATGGTTTGGTCATGACATCATGGTTTGGTCACAACATCGTGGAATGGTCACAACATTGCGGTTTGGTCACAACATTCTGGTTTGGTCACAACATTGCAGTTTAGTCATAACATTGTGGTTTGGTCGCAACATCTGATTTATCTGGAGACTCAGAAGCGCTTGACAAAAGAGCTACCAGGAAATAAGGCGGAAAGAATTTTATTTCAAATATCTTTTTTAGCATATCTGTCTCTAAATGAGGTATTTTTTTTGTTCCGGAACCAAATAGAGCAGCTGATGGATTTCTATGCTGGAGACAACAGAAGTGCTTAAAACACTTGTTAAAAAGTTTGATAAATTCCCCTAAAAAATTTTGAAAGCTCATAAAAAGCAATGACAAATTTAATTTTACTTCCTATTTAAAGTCTTAACAAAGTAGTTCCTGCTGTTTTATTATACAGATGAAGATCATTTTTTTAACATTCTACATGTATTTTATGCAAAGTTTCAAGGCAATGGTTATTGTATTAACAAATTTATATTATTAAGTTAGTATATTTATGAACTCTAAATCACATAGGCACAGGGAAAATCTTCTTGTCTAAAAAAACCATGAAGACAAGTTTATAATTGGGTTAAAAAGGGGTATATCCTTTAGACGTTTATACCCCATCATAAGTTGTTGAAATAAACTTAAACCTGTGATAATTCATTAGGTTGACAACAGGCACTATAGAATTCATTTGGTTAAAATATACATGTAGTTCTGCTGCTTGATTAATTATAAACAAAAAATGAGAACTAAACTACGAAATTGTTGATTTCTGACATAATAAATTATTCATTATCAACAATATAAAAACAACGTATTGAATTTAAATTATTAATTTTTAATAACACCAATGTTAAAAACAAATGTGAGAGCAAATTCAATCTACTGTACAATAACTTTTCTTATAATGTCGGGATATCGTTAAGGCTAAAAAAGCCAGTGCTATAAAGTGTAGGCCGAGCACGATGTCCGAATTTTTTCCCCATTCCATCCTGGAGTTTTTATCCAGTATTTCACAGTTTCTCTACTCATTTAACTGTCAAGTTGTCATGTCTTTCATAGAAATCAATCATTCCCTTGATTCGGTTCCCTTGAGAAACGCCAAAAAAAATAGCTTCCTAAAATGTCTATTATGCCCCATTTGATGTAAGGTTTTATAAAAGACTCTTTGCTGTAAAAAGTTCTTTCCGCCTCATTTGCCCGGTAGCTATTTTGGAAACCCCCTATTTATTTTCCTGACATTCACGAACACTGACAGAAAACTGTTAACATAATGCAGTCATCTAATAAAATACTAGAAGTGGGTGTTGCCATAGCAACCAACGGCTAAGATGTCGGAACTAACTTTTGTCAATGACCAATTTTTATCTTGCCCCAAAACAGATCCAAAATGTCATTTTTACCATATTTCCGAACTTCTGGTTATTCAAACAGGCTATTTTTAAGATCACATGTTGAGTATAAAATAATAATTATTATTTAGGGATTTTATTAATTTGCTAACCATTATAGGTTTATTATTTATTTCTGCTTATTTCTCACACTACTCTCAAGTAAAGGTTTTTTCTCCGTAATTTTAGAATTTTTTTATTTATTGGTCGTCGATTACCAGGTAGGCTACCGACCAACAAATGTCCAAACATTGATGAGTTACCTGTAGACATTTAATATCATTAAATTAACTACACCGTCAAAATTTCTACTCCCAGGCAGTGTGTTATTGTGTTCATAATCAACGTGTGAAATTATGGCCCAAGTAACTTTATGACATAAAGAGAGAAATTTCAAAACTGATGTCACAAAAGAATTTTGTCATCAGTCATGATGAGGTTAAGAAGAAGTGTCAAGCAGCAACCAAATTTTGAGGGTCGCTGTTGTTGAGGACGCCATTTCTAACGCTATAATGTGCTATCCAGTCTTTCATCAGACAGTCATTCTTGAAAATATAGCGACGTCATCACATTTTTTATTGTAGAGTTTTGTATTTGTATTTATTCAGCATAAAAAAACTTTTACAATACTTCTTAAGAGAGTACAAGAATAGGCCTATATGGCGAGATTAAAGTCATATTGACTTTGAATAAAATAAATGATGTTTACTTGGGTATTCTTCTGTTACAGTTACTTAATGTTCCGTATTTGTCTGTGTAGCCTACATTTCACTGAAAGGGCAATAAATAGAAATAATGCCCTGTTAACTGGCAATCTGTACAATCGATTGGTTGTCTGACCATCCAATCAGAGGTAATGACCTGAAAGGCTTACAGCTATAATTTACGATGACTGTTTTCCAATGGATAGCGTTAAACTTCCGGGGATTTTTATTACCGACCTCGTGACCTGTAAGAACAGATGCGACTGAAAAGGCGGAATTAATCGACAGATGTAATTGCGGAAGGAGTTGATCAATGACTTTCTTTCCTATTTGTTTGGGTAATAATTTCCAATCCAATAAATTTTGACAAATACATGTACAAGGTGCTTTAGGACTGTGTTGAAAATCATGGTGTATTTTGGCCAAAAATAGAAATGAGAATTTTGTTGTCTGACAGACACAGTTTCAAAAGAAAAAGGCAAGTCATCACACTTATCTGATACTTTTAATAAAACATTTCCTTTGACAAATTTTTGAAAAAAAAAATGTATCTACAAAAACATTGATGTTCAATTATTTTGGTAATTTTACCTGCTCACCATCTTGACAAAGGTCAAAGTCGAACTTCTTATTAGGATAGATCATGTTCATGGCATATTTGTTATTTATGGAAGCCCAAAATACCCATACCATGTTTTCAAATTTACAAGCTTCGGTACTTGGAAACCTTTTTATGCAAGATTAACTGTAGAGAAATTTTCTTATAAGAAACAAATTTCTATTTCCTATTTCAAAAACATTGGTTATTCATGGAAGCCCAGTAGGCCTATAACCATGTTTTTAAAATTTATGACCTGCGGCACATGGAAATTTTTTGTAAGCAAGAGTATAACAGAAAAGAAAACTCTGTAAAAACAACGCACATAAGCCTACTGTATACATTTTCCATCCTTTGTAATATCATAGTGATTTATGGAAGCCCTGAACAACCATGCTATATTTCCAAGTTAAAAAAATCCAGCTATTTCATAAAAAAAGAATTTTGTGACGTGTGCTGTCGGGAAAATAATAAACATTGACCTCACATACCCTATGGTGGCTACGTGTTTAACGTAATACTACTGTACTTTTATAGCCTAGGGTGGAAAACAGTGTTTTTGGAGCTGGCAATTTATAGACTATTGTCGACTGGACATCATTAATAGCTGCTGATTGGTCGATTAGAAAGAGCCTCCCAGCTATGAAAACTCGACTCTTGCGGCACTTTTCTCACCACTGTTCCGTTTTCAATTAGCTCCATTTCCTGTTCAAGCACTCCTGTGATATTTGTTTCTGGCCTCTGGATGTGATCCCACTTTGTCATTTTATCAAATACGGAAATAGCCCCAGTACTTTTTCATTGGTTGGCTGCAGGGCGATAACACTAAATACACCCTATATGGGAAGAATTCTCACGTTTGATTGGTCATTTCTCTTCAGAGCTCATATTAAATCATATTGCCTCAGTGCTTTTTTCTTGGTTGACATTTTGAACATTTTGTTTATTAAATAAATCATTTCTACCATACTTTCCGCATTATACATATTTTCCTATATAAAACCCAATCACTAGCGACATTATATATATCAATAAACACACGGGCACAGAGAACAAATCTCCTTGACTAACATAACCATGGAGGCAAGTTTCTGTTTGTGTTAAAAAGAGGTATATCATTTAGACCTTTATATCCCATTATAAGCTGTAGTAGTCCGCCATGTTAAAAAAAACAGAAAGGGACCATGGATATTTTAATAACTTGGGTTGAGAAAATGATACCTTGATGCCCCATTTCACATTGCAAAGGCAATCCAGTGCTGATACTATGCGACCCATTGTTGGAAAGCTTGAGTATAAGGATGATATCGCTTATACGACTAATCTAACATGTTTCTCATTTTTCTTTGAAATATGCTATTAATTTCCTTGGTGAAAAAAGTTACTTTTCCTGCTTGATAAAGGTTGATTGATTGTTTGGTGTTTTACGCCGCGCTCAAGATTATTTCACTTATATGGCGGCGTTGCCAGTTTTATTGTGGGAGGAAACCGGGCTCTATGCCCGGAGGAAACCCACGACCTTCCGTTGGTAACTGGCAACCATCCCACATAGCCAATCACTTTGAAAAACCTTACTTATTTTCTCATTTGTCTTTGAACTGATGTGAAAATAACAGCTGTATAATCCTCAGTTCAGACAGGATCATCATGATTAGTTAGCTCCCTTTAGGGCACTCTCCTGTGTTTGTCTGGTTGCTAACGGCTAAAAGGATGTATCAGAACAGACAAAACTGGAATTAGTCTGTGTTTGACTGGCAACTAAATGACAGATTATTCATAAAGACTCGGAATTGAATTTGCCTCGAGGAAAATAGGTCATATGTAATTGAGGTTTGCGGAAAAAATAGTCAAAATAGACAGCTGGTAAAGTCCCATTAATTCTATTCAGTTGGGGATCGTACACGTATTTCAGATCGAGGAATTCTTGATTTCGCTTTTATATCTTTATATGATCACTAAAACACATCGACACAGGGAAAATCTTCTTGTCTAAAACAACCATGTAGTCAAGTTTCTAATTGTGTTAAAAAGAGGTATATAAAAACTATTTCGAATTTTTGTTATAAGTTTAAGAGCAATTAATTTATGGTTGATTGGTGGTTCCACTGATTAGTTATTTTTCTGATATGTAAATGGTAGCGTTAAGCGGGCAAGTGGGGAGCAGAACAATCTTAAATTTGTTTCTTAATACAATTATTAACACTAAAACACACCGGCACAGGGAAAATCTTCCATGTCTAAAATAACCATGGAGACAAGTATCTAATTGTGTTAAAAATGGGTACCGGGTATATCATTTAGACCTTTATACCCAATCATAAGTTGTTGTAATAAACTAAACCTATGCTATTTTGACAAAGGAGTTTGGTTTAATCAGACCAATTTGATTCATATCTTTAAGCCCTACCTAATATTATTTCACTTAAATGAAAGTGTTTCAGCAAGGGGTGGAAATAAGGGGTTGTTGCCAAAAAAACAACCCTGACTTTCTTATGGTTCGTCAGCCAAAGACTGCACATCAGCAGACTTTCCGAAAAAAAATGTTTTTTGACTGAGCGTCATTCAACCTAAATCCATCCTTTTTTATTTATAAGCAAACGATTGTTTGGTTACGTTGACATTACTCAAGGTAAATCAGCAATTCAAAATAGAGAATAGTGGAGCGTTTACGCAAACTTTTGAAAAAAATAAGGCATGTACATCCTACCAATGAATGGGTGGAAGCCTTGTGTTGCAATATATATTTTACCCATGAACAAAATCGAGAATGGCTTAAATTTTTGTTAATTCAGTAAACCTAAATGGCAGCTTTATTTGTTATTACGTATACCACGCTTGATTGGTCATTTCTCTTGAGCTCATATAAAATCATATTGCCTCAGTGCTTTTTTCTTGGTTGACATTTTGAACATTTTTGGAAATTTTGTTTATTGAATAAATCATTTCTACCAAACTTTCAGTATAATTACATGCCATAAAATTGCAATATCCAGACAATGAACTAGATTTGAGTGTTTGAGCTCACAGAGTACACAAACTATAATTCCAAGTGGATGCATGGATTGAACCCCGGGTACAGGCAAATACTTAATGCACCTAGCTTCATAAATGATTTAATTTCTAGAACCTTAGAGGAAAGTTGGTCAAAAATTTTAAGTACCTGTGTAGCAAGTAAGCAGCAATGGTCATTAACTTTTCCCAAAATGTACCAATTGTCCCTTTCAAGAGTGCGAAGAGTTTTGGTCAAGCATTACATTGATTGTTTGGTGTTTTACGCCGCGCTCAAGATTATTTCGCTTATATGGCGGCGTTGCCAGTTTTATTGTGGGAGGAAACCGGGCTCTATGCCCGGAAGAAACCCACGGCCTGTGTATAGCAAGTAAGCCGCAAAGGTCATTAACTTTTCCCAAAATGTACCAATTGTCCTCTGCGACATCGCCAAGAGTTTTGTTCAAACGATACAAAATGTTAACAAGCTCAGAGTGTTGGCTTTGTGACATACGCTACAAATATCATGATGACCTAAGGCTATTCTGCTGAGGGTGCCTAACCTTGGCAAACATTTGCGATGGACATGTGGCTTCGACAGAGAGGTCAACTATTACAGATAAAATAATCATATCTAAATTGTTCGCAAAACTATTGGCGCTAAAATGAAAAATATTGGTGCTAAAATGAAAAATATTGGTGTTAAAATGAAAAATATTGATGCTAAAATAAAAAATATTGGTGCTAAAATGAAAAATATTGGTAAAGCTCTAAAAGCCTGGCTAATCTACCCACACATCCAGCAAGCTGCAATATAAATGAAATAATCTTTGGTACAGCATAAATCAATCATGCAAAATGGAAATGACATCCAATGAAAAACCTGTATATTAGATCCGAATGTAAATTGTAAATTTGATTATTTTCAATAGAAAAGGACACTAACTGTAAATGTAATGCAATAAAGATTATGTGGAAAAGGATATAGAGAAGGCATTGAGAACAAGGTGTGAGATTCAAAAGTGCAATGGGAATTGGGAGAGAAATCTGCAGATGAACATGGGAACAAGGTGAGATGCTCAGGGGGGAGAATAGGAATAATGTGTAAAGACAATACATGAAAATAAGATTTTATTCCTAGTTGGGCAAAATTGGTGAATCAATAGTAGCGCATTATCAGAGAATACTTAAATATTGACAATTACCAAAAACACTTGTGGAAGAGTAGCCAGGTACTCACTGAAGATCGAGGGGTTACCCCGGTTTCCCCCCCCCCCACCAATCTTTAGCACAACGTAAAACATCAGTCAATCAACCAAAAATACTTGCGAGCCAATAATAAAATATATCAGACTTAGAAATTTGCAATATGAATTTGCAATATTTGATTATTAATGGATATCCCCGTTGGTAAAAACAATTAGATAGACCAGAATGTCATCATATGATCTTTCCAAACAAATGTCAGACCACTCAGTAATATACAAACTCATTTTCGTTCTACCCTTTGGGTCACATAGAAGTTTGGTATTTGAAAACTGGCAGAAAAACTATATTACGTACAACAGTTATAATGCATTAATGCATTTTTTTCAGATCAGAAGAATTACATTTTAAAATTAAACCCAAACTTAAAAGAAGCTTCAATTAGCAAGCACTTCTTGAAGATTATCTATCTTTTCACAACTCATGTAATGTTTGCTTTTTTTTCTATTTGGACTGACTGGGCTTTGATTGATTGATTGATTGGTGTATTAGGTCCTACTCCGTATAATTTCTCTTATATATGATGGCATTGCCAGCTTTAACATATGCTTCCTTTTTTCTATTTGGACTGAGTGGGATTTGATTGATTGGTACATTAGGTCATACTTCGTATAATTTCTCTTATATATGATGGCATTGCCAGCTTTAACATGGTTTGTTTAGCACAGACTCTATGCGCAGAGGTTATTAACTCAGAATCTTATCTGTGTACCTATGCACCATTCCAACATTGATCTGGTGAAAAATCCCCTCAGAAATGCTTCCTTTGATTGATTGATTGATTGATTGATTGAGGCTTAATGTCCCACTGAACAGCTAAGGTTATATGGCTAAAAGTACCAACCGACCAAAAGATGACCCACCCCACCCCTTTCTAAATTTGGACATAAAGCTCCAGAGACCATATGACGTCAGGAAGTCTAATGTATGTGGCAAACTTAATGTTCCTCCTTGCTGGGTCAGCATACATGGCTAAAGCAGAGCCACAATGCTCCAGCCTGAGGGCAAGAGGAATTTGATTGATTGATTGATGCTCAAGGTGAATTTGCTTATATATGACGATGAAGATTTATTTTAGATAAATTTATCCATTAACAGTTATACAGTGTTTGACAATAAGACTACAGTACTGTCAGTAACTAAGTATCAATCCTCCGCCGTTCCCCCGCAGAGCTTTGCTAACACCTCCGCGGAGGATCGGTGACGGAAAATCGGAAGCTCTGCGGGGCATTTCTCTCGCCTCCGCGGAGGATATGAACGGGAAATGTGCCGGCTCCGCGGGGGAACTGAACTGCATTTGAGACGTTGATGCAACTGACGACAGACTGTGACAAACCTTGCAACACAGAAGTTTAGGCTTACCACAGTAAAAACTAATGTGTAAAATGGAAAAGAGGAAATGCTTAGTTTGTCTTACTTGTACGTCTGAGGCGGGAAACTGACTGCCCGTAATCAATTAAATTCATCTTCCCATTTTATTTTTTCTTATTCCACGAGAAATAGCTTGCATTTGGAAATAAGTAGCGATTCACTCAGAAAAAGGTGATTTCTGTTAAACCAATATTATCTAAAAGTTTGTATATCCACCGTCTGTGTGTTAAAACCCATGCCCTGTTTAGCAGCAAGGCAGGTTGAGTCCATCTCTGACCCTTTTGTGAGGTTGAGTTTCAAAGTTTTTATTTTGAGTTTTTATTTACATGCATGTCCAACAAGAAATATAGCTTATTTATAGGATATTTAGTTGAAATTCCTTTAAGTACATGTAGTTTCGCAATTGTTAAAGAAAAAAATAGAAAAAATAAAAATTCTACAACACCAGTTATGAAGGTATCCCCCCCCCCTATATGTAATGAGACACAACTATTGTCATGGAGACAACATATCCAGACAGGTTTGGCGCCAGGGTACTAATTGAAGGTTGAACAATGTTCCAAGTGTGGGAAAATTGTCACCACAACAAAGCAGATCATTTTCCACTGTAGAGCTATACACAGCATGTACTATCCTTGGTTATTTTCAATGTGCTATTGAAACAAGTAAAACTGTAATTTATAACTAGTCTTTAAGACGGTCACATAGGCCTACCCCTGCAAGACTGTTCATTCTTCCTCAATGCCTTGAATCAGCTGAACAAATAAATTGTCTTCATCTGACAAGCATTATATGTCAATTAATGAATTTCTAAAAAACATTTTTTTAATTTGTATGTATTTAAAAAAAAAAAAATAGCGCATTGTTTCTTAACTAGGTCATTTCGCTGATGCTGATTGCTGATTGGTTTAAATATCAATCAGGTCATGTTCCCGTCGTCTGATTGGTCCAAACTGAATACAGCTCACTTAATTTATGTCAAACTGGAATCCTCTCGATCTTTTCCTGCTGTGTATTGATGAGTTTTCTATCCATTTGAAAGTTTTACGAAATCATGAATGAAGTTAGTTTTGATTTAATAGAAAATTCCTGCTGTTCCCATTCAATTGTTCAATTGAAACTAAAACAAGATTCTTTGCAATGTTAAATAGTGATTTGTGCAGTGCTCATACTGTGAGCACTGCACAAGCATGAGCATGTATATGTAATTTCATATTTAATAACAGACAATATCCCGACTGTTGGGCAAATGGGATAATTGTACCTATTCCTAAAAAAGGGAACTTAACTGTTGCTAGTAATTATAGAGGAATTACCTTGATCAATGTCTTAGCGAAAATTTTCTCATTACTTTTAAGAAACAGACTAAACACTTTTGCTGAAAAATATAACATTTTAAGTGACAAACAATTTGGATTTCGGGAAAATAAGAGCACTACTGACTGTGTTTTTGTTTTTCAAATTTTGATAGAGAAAATATTATCTCAGAAAAAGAAACTTTATGCAGCATTTATTGACTTTAAACAAGCATTTGACAGAGTTGACAGAGAAGCTCTGTGGTGTAAGCTACTGTCTAGCGGAATAAGCTCTAAAATGGTAGCTATGGTTAAATCTATGTACTCTAAAGTTAGAGCATGTATACGTTTAAATGGCAATTTGTCCGAAATGTTCGATGTAGAACTCGGTGTAAAACAAGGGGAGCCAGCTTCACCATTTTTATTTATTATGTTTATCAATGACATGGAAAATGAATTGAAAAATGTTGGAAACATAGGTATATCATTCGATGAAATTTCTATTTTTATGTTATTATTTGCTGATGACACAGTTTTGTTTTCTGACACTGCACATGGGCTGCAAAATATGTTGAATGGGTTGGAAATGTATTGTGAGAAGTTTAACATAACTGTAAATGTGGATAAAACTAAAATATGCATTTTTCAAAAAAGGTGGAGCAGGGTAACCTTTGATTGGCATTTAGGCTTCAACCAAATTGAGGTTGTTAAAAGTTTTAAATATCTGGGTGTTATGATAAATTTCAATGGATGCTGCAAGACCGCACCTTCCTATATGGCAGATCAGGCCAATCGGGCCATGTATAACATGATAAGTCTATTTGAAGACACTGATTTTTCTGTTTCTACAAAATTGTTTTTGTTTGATAAACTAATATCTCCCATTTTATTGTATGGTAGCGAAATGTGGGGTATGGATAATACAGCTATTTTGGAGAAAATTCATATGCGATTTTGTAAAAGAATACTTGGTGTACGGAAGCAAACTAGTAATGTTGCCGTATTAGGTGAACTGGGACGATACCCATTTAGTGTGCTATGTGCCGTCCGCGTCGTTAACTATTGGTTTAAAATTGTAACTGATAGAACTTCTTTGAGATATTCTTTGTATAAAAGTGAAAAGCCACTAGTTAATATTGGTCGCACATGGGCAAGCAAGGTTAAACGTCTTTTCGATAAACTGGGATTTTCAGAAATTTGGAATACTGAAAATATCAATAAAGCAATTCTGAAGTCAGTCATCCAACGCATTTATGATCAATATGATCAGGAGTGGACTGGTATAGTCACAAGTAGTCGTAAGCTACAATGTTATGCTTTGTTCAAAAAGTCTATCGTATTTGAGTCTTATCTTGATAATATAGTATCATTCAAGCATAGAAGAGCACTAACGTGTATACGTTGCAGTTCACATGCCTTAGAGATTGAGGTTGGTCGGT
Organism: Lepidochitona cinerea; assembly: GCA_963971465.1. Lineage (NCBI taxonomy): Eukaryota > Metazoa > Mollusca > Polyplacophora > Chitonida > Tonicellidae > Lepidochitona > Lepidochitona cinerea. Next base: position 11,715,571 of record OZ020559.1, read on the forward strand.
ATAATGGTATAGAGAGAGTGGATAGACTGTGTATTAAATGTCCTGGAAAGTTTATTGAAACTGAGTACCATTTTATTCTTGTTTGCCCTCAATACTCTCATCTGCGGTCATATTATCTACCAAAATACAAATCATGGCCTAATATTAACATGTTTAAAAATTTAATGTCATCATCTAGTACTGTTATACAAAATAACCTAGCGCAATATATTTTTCATGCTCTAGACACGAGAAAAAAATGAGTGATACAAAAAAAGTGTTAAATATTCTACTTTGTATACATTGGATGTATAACATTATCTGATATTCAGCTGTAACTCTATGTTAAATGTTCAGCCTTCCAGTGTGATCTGGAGAGGGCTAGGAGCCTTTGTGAGGCTCAGGGCTTTTGATCAAATAAACTTGAAAACTTGAAACTTGTCGTATACAATACGGCCGTAACGGTGTAATCCACACGTGGCTATTCTATTTAAACCACCTTACGAAATATGGACGACTGCCAGTGTCAGCTGACGGACTTAAGAGCATCGGTGAAGGCATAGAAAACCTCCGCGGGGGATTTGTGTCGGCTCCGAGGAACCTCCGCGGAGGATTCGAGCCGGCTCTGAGGAGGATTTTAAAAAGGTCCGCGGATGTTCCGCAGGGGATAAATGCTGGGTCCGCAGGGGATCCGCGGAGGATTGATACTTAAGTCACTGACAGTACTGTACCAAGACGAATATTGATATATCTTAATGGGTATTACAGGTTGGACAATAAAAGTCTTTAACGGTCATGCAATGGAGAGAATATATGTATATCAAAAGCCCCTAAAGACTGTAGAACCAGAAAGATAACGCCTATATACAATGGTATTGCCACGTTTAGTGGGGTTGAAAACCGAGCCCTGTGCCCTAAGGATATTAAGCCAAAACCTTGATCTGCAGGCACCTACAAACCATTCCACACTGAGTGATCTCGTGAAAAATCCACTCATAAATGTTTCCCTTTTTCCTACTTGGAGTGGGATTCAAACTTGCCACCTATCAATGGAAAATTGTTTCACTGTAAGAGACTATCATACCTAGATGCCCCACATCAAAGTTGCTTCACTAGGGACAGAAATAAAGTATGGCCAATTGAGAATTGTATTACACTCAATATTTGTTCTGTTTCTCCCATTCGGTTTTTATCTGCCAACTGCTTGGTAAAAACTCCTCCCTCCCTCCCAAGCCCCTTTTGCTTCGCGGGGAATAGAAATAAAGTATTGCCAATTGAGGGTTTGTCACCTTAACAATATCTGTTTCCGTCTCCTGTTTTTATCTACCACCTGCTTGGTGAAAACGACCCCCTTCCTCCCAGGCCCCTCTTGCTTCATGAGGAATAGAAATAAAGTCTCACTATTGAGAATGTTATCACCTTAACAATTTTATCTACCAATTGCTTAGTGAAAATGACCCCCTCCCTCCCAGGGCCCTTTCCTTCGCTAGAAATAGAAATTAAGTATTGCCAATTGAGAATTTTATCACCTTAACAATGTCTGTTTCCCTCCCCTTCTGTTTTTATCTACAAGCTACTTAGTGAAAACAACCCACTCCTGGTCGCTTTCTTCAAAAGGACTAGAAATATATTGCCAATTGTGAATTTTATCACACTAAACAATATCTCTTTCCTTCTGTCTCCTTCTGTTTTTATCTACCAACTGCTTGGGGAAAACCCGCCATAAGAAACCTACCCACTGTGCAATAAGGTCACCTACTAACAGACAAACTTCCTATAACCGTGGATCGTTCCCGTCAACTTTGGAAAAAATAAGGCCTGCGGATAAACTCTCTATAGAGCCATGCAGTTGAAACAGAATGTGATTTGCTACTTTTTCTCTACCAACTAATTGGTGAAAACAGCAACTTGCACCGTTATATACTTACAAACGCAGCAAAATCAAAACGAGATTTCAGGCAGGAAACCTACAAAATTCAAAGCATTCTTTTTCTTTCTACATCCTAGATACAGAAATTAATTAGCTTTAGCATCATGATCTCATAGTGGACATCTGATATGTGTGATACATGTAACAGAATAACCCCTTAAAAGCAAAAGGGCACCTCACAGATAAACTCCCGAAAGTGCTGTGAAAATAGAATGTGATTAAACATTTCTTTAAATATTTTTTATCTACCAACTGCTTGGTAGATGCAACAGAATAACCCCTTAAGAGTAAGAGAGCACCTTCTAACAGATAAACTCCCTGTAAAGTGCAGTTCAAAATAGAATGTGATATTAAACATTTCTTTAAACTGTTTACCTTGAGGGAGGGTAACAGTTATCTCTGTTAATGGAAAATAAAATAAACATTTCTCAGGTGATGGAAATGTATTTAGTTTTACATGTATCCCTTAGCAAGTCTGAGTTTCTTTTGGGTAAAGTTAACAGCATCAGTAAAAAACCGTTTTTTTTAAAGACAATTAATATATCTAGATTAAGATTGCATTACACCCTAGTCAAATTTAAAGAAATTCTTAATTTTTTTCAGATTAGTTTTTCTAAAAGGTATTTTCATTTAAAACATTTGAAAAGAATGATAGAAATATTGTTTTTAAACCTGCTGTAAATCTTTCAATGGCATTTAAAAGTTAAAAGGTTACAATAAGGTGAAGAATTATTTATGGATAACAACTCTTATTATAAACCAAGAAGTTGTTAACAGTTATCCATAAGTAATTCTTCACCTTACTGTTGTAAATCGTTTAACCCTCAGGGGACAAGGTGGGGTGGGCAGATGTTTATTTAAAGAAAAATACAGTTTCAAATAATGTAAATATCAGATTGATTGATTGATGGATATTTTGTGTTGCCCTGTTATGGCCACATTGCCAGGTTAAGTACAGGAGGTTTTAGGTTTAGCAGTGGATTGATTGATTGATTGATTGATTGTTTGGTGTTTTACGCCGCGCTCAAGATTATTTCACTTATAAGGCGGCGTTGCCAGTTTTATTGTAGGAAGAGGCAGTATCTTTGCTAAAAGCAATCCCCAGCCTTCATCAGGAACCTGTCAAAACCTTTTCAGATACAGCGATAAAGTGAAAAACACAAGATGAGTATCTGTGAATTTACCAGTTAGGCCAGCTCATTGCCTTGCTTAAATTGTTTATCTATATATTACAACTCCAGCTGTGTACAAAATGGCCAGTCCAAAATAAACAAGGAACTTCAAACTGTTGCGTGCATGTTCAGAAAATCAAAGAAAATGTTTGTTTTTTTGTAGATAAGAGTAAAATAAAACAGTAATGAGGCGAAACGAGAAAACATACATGCTGATAATATGAAATCCGTGTTTTTGGATTCCTGGACTTAAAATGGGTTTGCATTAATAATAAATTATATGTTTTGGAAAATAAAGAGACTCATGAAATTATATATTTATGAACACTAAAACACATATAATTTATATTATGAACATAAAATAACCATGGAGACATTATATAATTTTGAAATGAAATAACATATGAAATTTATATTTATGAACACTAAAACCCATTGCCACAGGCTTTAGACTCAAAGCGGAGGCCACTCAATTTAAGAATCCAGACCTGAAGTTATTGATTGATTGATTGGTTGATGTTTTTATGCTGTACTCAAGATTATTTCCCTTGTACGACGGCGTTGCCAGGTTTAATGGGAGGAGGAAACTGCAAATTCTTAACTAACTTTGCCTACCTGAGATCAAGGTAGTTGTTGACTAAGAGAAGTTTTCTTAAATCAAGAACAAAACCTGACAAATGGAAACCATTTGATGTGAGTTATATCACCGTAAACATCAATTCCAGCCTGTACAGCGTTGATCTACGGGCAGGAAGTCGTTTAGAAAGGTATCTTACAATGTTTATAGTTTGACCTTTAGCCTTACATTTCAGACAGCATGTATCTGCCGGAAGTCGTTTAGAAAATTCAGGTATCTTAGACTGTTTATAATTTTTACCTTTACCATATTTCTTCTAAAGATTCGGCCGAAATTTTCTATTAAGTCAGATAAAAACAGAGACATGGAGTTGTGTTTAAGGATAATCATTTTCACACATTGCACAGCGGGTCGTATTGCCTTACATTCCCTTTAATGGGCAAATTTGTCTGGCCACATTTAGCATATTTCTTTTCTAATAGTCGAATCCTAATGAGGTAAAAAGTGGCTGAATCTTTAGAAGAAATATGGTAGCCATATGTTTCTAAAGAGGAATACAAAAAATTCCCTCTAGTGGGCAAATTTGTCTGGCCACATTTAGCATACTTCTTTTCTAATCGTCGAATCCTTATGAGGAAAAAAGTGGCTGAATCTTTAGAAGAAATATGGTAGTAATATGTTTCTGAAGATGCATACAATATCAAAGAAGGTAGTCTGGCTAAATGTCTGAATTCAGACAGTATTCTCGTTATTTTTTGGGATTATACACTTTCTAGAAAAATGGCAAAAATTCGTCTACCGATTTTTGGGTGAAACCCGAAACGAGATTCAAACCCGGGTTCCAGAGTATGGCACCTATCGCCATCATAGGAGTTTACATTCAATAAGTCAAGTTCACTAAATTGAGTGATATTTTTTCACACTGACAGAGCTTTCCGTCGATGGGTTGCAGCTACAAATCACTCAGTTCAGAGAGAAAAAAGGGGCCTCAGTGGCTCAGTCGGTTAGATTGATTGTCCTTCAGTCTGATACAGGCCTTCCATCGATACAGAGTGGGTTTGAATCCCACCCCCACTAAACCTGTCAACGCTGGCATAAAAATACCAAGGTACATGTAGTTTTTATGAAATAGAATGTCAGATACAACATGAAGCCCCCTATACAAACTTGTGACCAGTCCATCAAAACATCAAGCTAGTTGTTGCGTAATAGTATTGTTTTTGGATAACATCAATGACTTTAGCATATCTTTTGCAATAATACAAGTAACTATGTACCGGTATCGCATTTAAGGAATTCTTTTTATACACTTTGGCTTGACTCCAAAATCAGTCATGCTACTTCAAGATCGAAAGATTTAAAGCCAAGATACTTGAAGACGATATTTACCTCTCCTCTATTTCAAAACGGAGATCAAGGCAGTCATTAAATGAAGTCCGTTTTTCACCCAAGGAGAAACTGACAAATGGAAACCATTTGATGTGAGTTATATCATCGTAAACATCAATTCCAGCCTGTACGGTGTTGATCTACAGGCAGGAAGTCGTTTAGAAAGGTATCTTGCAATGTTTATCATTGAGGATGCCTGATAGTTTCCCTGACGAACATACATTAATGTCTTTAAAGAAAAAATCTTGAGGCACATTTGCCGATAAATTACAGATTTACATTTTAAAAAGTTGACAGCTTTGTGTATTTTTTTAGACAGAGAAAGCGTTTGGTGAATAAAAATAAAAGCAGGGGTATGGGAACCTAACTATAGCTGATCAACCAAAAGTGTAGGACGAGCTGGTGAAAGAACTGTCAAAAGTAAGCCGAAAACCCTAATTCCGACAGTGGGCTCCTGTAGGTTATTTAAATTCAAAAACTAGATCGGCAAATGTACCCTGAATTTTATTTTTCGAGTATGGAAACGATATTTCACTGCTGTGATCTTTAACATGTTGCCTATAGCTCTACACAAAAAAAGTCTTGTTTGTGGTGGATGATAAAGGAACCATGTACAATGTACGGATTCAGATAAACCTAAATCATTGCTGGAATTGTTATATTTCACCCGAGTCCCCTAAGCCCAGCTTGTCGTCTACAGAGACATAGATTTACATACATAATTTAAATGAAATAAATGAAAGGCGTAAGTGCTTCACACCAATTTCTCATATAACTGACTGATAAGAGTATTGATGGTCGGAAAACGGCAATATATCACTTGGTATATAAAACACTGTTGGGACTGATTTCGTACCAAGTGTAATAGATATATTTATGTCATAATGTAACGCAGACAAACTGAAAGTAGTCCAAAATTGGATTTTCTCATTTGGGAATATTTGGTGGATTGATTGATGTTTCGGTCTGCACTCAACATTTTGTTTGGACACACATTCAATATTATTAATCGGTGTTTTTCGCCATACTCAAGATTATATTTGGACACATATTTAATATAATAGATTGCTGTTTTCGGCCATACTCAAGATTATATTTATGCACACATTCAATACGATTGATTGGTGTTTTCTGGCGTACTAAAGATTATATTTGGAAACTCATTCAAGATGATTGATTGGTGTTTTTCCGTCATACTCAAGATTAATTTTGAACACACATTCAACATAATTGATTGGGGTTTTGAGCTGTACCCAAGAGTATATTTGGACACACATGCAAAATGATTATCCACCTTTATTTGATCTAAGTCGGATTCGAACCTGCAACCATTGCCTAAAGGTCTGTGTCGGAATAAGCCACCATTTAATATAAATATAAACTTTCCTATATCAAATAACTTCACAAAATCTGCCTTATCAATCACACCAATTTCTCATATAACTGACTGATAAAAGTATTGATGGTCAGAAAACGGCAATATATCACTTGGTATATAATGTATATAAAACACTGTTGGGGCTGATTTCGTACCAGAGTGTAACAGATATATTTATGTCATAATGTAACGTAGACAAACTGAAAGTAGTCAAAAATTGGATTTTCTCATTTGGGAATATTTGGTTGATTGATTGCTGTTTCGCTTCGCATTCACGATTACATTTGAACACACTTTCAATTTGATGGATTGGGTTTTTCGCCATACTGAAGATTATATTCCGACACACATTCAATATGATTTATTGGGGTTTTCTACCATACTTGAGATTATATTTGGAAAATCATTCAAGATGATTGATTTGTTTTTTCCGTCCTACTCAAGATTATATTTGAAAACTCTTTCAACATGATTGATTGGTGTTTTCCGGCATACTCAAGATTATATTTGGAAAATCATTCAAGATGATTGATTGGTGTTTTTCTGTCATACTCAAGATTATATTTGTACACACATTCAATATGATTGATTGGTGTTTTCCGTCTTACTCAAGATCAATTTTGAACAAACATTCAACATAATTGATTGGGGTTTTGAGCTGTACCGAAGATTATCTTTGGACACACATTCAATATGATTGATCCGTGTTTTCTGTCATACTCAAGATTATATTTGGACACATATTCAAGATGATTATCCAACTTCATTTGATCTAAGTCCAAATCGAACCTGCAACTATTGATTAAAGGTCTGTGTCGGAATAAGCCACCATTCAATATAAATATAAACTTTTCTATATCAAATAACTTCTCAAACTCTGCCTTATCAATCAATCAATCAACCAATCAGCTCACAGATCTATTGTCCTGATTCTAAAGCAATATATATGGTTGTTAACCTTTTGGCAAAAATCTAGCATCTTAATCTCCAGTTCAAACCGATTTGTCAAAAATACTATTTTGTCATTTTTCACTTCATGTCAGTGGTGAATATTTTACCTTTATAAATACGCTAACCAGGATTGATCGGCTTTGAGATAGTGTCGATTCCAAGTGAGTGACAGGTGGCCTAGTTTTCAGGGCCTAGTTTCACAAAGCGATCTTAGCTTAAGGTGATCTTAATTACCAATGGCAACGTATACCTTTAGCATTGGTTGCCATGGTAGTTAAGATCACACTTAGCTGAGATCGCTTTGTGAAACTAGGCCCTGGGCTTTATTGAAGGCAAGAAGATGCTTGATAATTCACCTGTAAGTGAACTTGCATGATATGATATAAGTTTATTAAAGGTTATTTTATACTAATGAGAAATGCATGATAAAGGCATCACCACGAAGTTAATTGTTTGTGAACAACACCTACATGTATACCTGACCTCGTTATCAAGTGTATTGATAAAGACATTGGTAAAGGTGTTGAAAGCTCCTGTTGTTCACAAACAGCTACCTTCGTCGTGATGTGTTAATCATTTCTCAATAGTATGGAACCCACGTTTAAAGTAGCATGAGCTGCCAAAATTTTGATATTTTGACGTTGAAACATAATGTTGAAATTATTGGCTATTTTTCTCAAGATGTATAATTCAGAAGCTTTTTAGTGCTTCTAGTCTCGGAAATGTACGATAAAGTATTGTTTTGAACTAACTTTGGCTTAGAATGACTGAATGGTTGTCTCGGTTATTTAAATTTTGTTTACTTTTAGGCCATGTTTTCGGGTTGTACAGGCCCCATACTGTATGGATTTTCCTCATTCCAACGCCAACCATTTAGTTTTTTGATGGCCTTCAAAGCCTTTTACTGTCGTGATGATCAAAAATTTGGAAAAGTGTAAATTTTGGCAGCTCATGCCACTTTAAAGAGAGTTTCAAACAGTTCTTAAGTTATTTCATGTCAGCCTGTGACCATCTCCACGGGATAAAATTGGATAAAACATTTGAACCTTTATGACTGGGGTTTTCACTCATTTGCCAATCATCGAAGAGTTGCAGTGTACATGTCTAAGGTGAGTTAAAACATAGGCAAACAAAACAAAAACAAACAATGTATCAAATTTAATTCAGAAACTAACATCCAACGGGTAAGCAGAAATTTGTTTTAGGATGTCCAAATGGACATTCGGAATGAATTTTCAATGGAAAGTGTCAAAATTGTTAAAATTACCAATTTTCCCGGTTAAAAATGATGAATTTCTAAACTGCCTGCCTATTGCGACCATTTATCAGGTACATACAGCAGGCTAAACCAAAAGTGACAATTATCATCTTGATCTATTCGGTTATATGCAATAGAACGCCAGACGATTGCTTTCTCGGGAAATGTCGATAAATTTAATACCGCCTCTATCAAGAGGGCAATAAATCTCTGTTAGCATATTCATAAGGATAAAATAGTCACCATTGGCTTGAAGCAGAAAAAGGTAATAATATTTTCAAAGAATAAATTTGATCTGTAGATCAAAGCCATTGAGTACAGCAAAAAGTTAACATATAATAAATTGTGTCATTTAGAAAGTGAGTTGGTTGGCTGGTCGGCTGAAAGGATAAGACAGTCGGCATTTAGCCGCACTCATGTGTCTCTTTCCAGTGTTACTTATATGCCGATCAGCAAGAGCCACACATTAAACCATCATTAAAAGGGTGGGATAACTATGAGTAAAATGAAAAGAGATGTGTGTTGAAGGTAAAATCTAACAAGTAGGTAGGATTAATAGATATTTGAAAATTGGTTTTTAAGTCCTTCCAAATAATTCATTTAAAAGCCGTAAATAACCGGCATTTAGTGATAGGTGCCATACTCTGGGCCCCGGGTCACCAAAAATCGGTAGAAGAATGTCTACCATTTTTCAAGAAAGTGTAATCCCAAAATAACGAGAATACATAATACATTGTTTTAAGAAGCGGTCTATGTCTTGAAAGATTGTTGATTTGCACCACGTAAAACCCCATTGATAAAGACAATAAAATCACCATTTCTCTTAAATAAAGTATAAGTTCAGATAATATTTTTATATATTTCTATTAAAACAATAAGTTACCCACGAGCATAGGGGAAATATTCATTAGCATTATTATTTGATTTGAAACCCTAGCAGTTTTAAATAAAATATGTCAGAAAAATAATTCAACTTAGCCATGTCTAACAATGGCTAAACATCCCATTAATTAAATATTTATAATCCAAAATTATTTATTTTGTCCAAAATAGCGTATTGTCACAAACCTAGTTTTTAAAACAAAATATAAAATTTGTGTGTATTATGGGAAATAGATTATTGAAGATTAGCCATGTCTATCAATGAATAGATTCATTAATCTAACATTAGTCAGTTGTAGAAGGCCTAATACATTATTAGTCAGTCGTAGAAGGCCTAATACATTATTAGTCAGTCGTAGAAGGCCTAATACATTATTAGTCAGTCGTAGAAGGCCTAATAGATTATTAGTCAGTCGTAGAAGGCCTAATACATTATTAGTCAGTCGCAGAAGGCCAAATACATTATATAACCTTTTGCAGGCTTATATTGTATCATTCAAGTTCAAAAACAGGTCAGTTATCACATAGATCATCTTGCCTTTAATAAAACATTGAAATCACCACAGCAGCTGTCAAATGCTGCTTCCTCGGAATTGTTCGTAAATTTAATATCGACACAGTCTCATACGCGATAAATTCTGGTTAGCATATTTATAAAGGTAAAATCTTCACCGTTGACGTGAGCCAGAAAATGTGTAACAATATCGTCAAAGTATAGATTTTATCGGAAGATCAAAGTGTTAGATCTATGGCAAAAGGTTAGCGACCATATATATTGCTTAAGCATCAGGACATCTGAAAGATGCAAATAGGCCAATGACCTGATTGATAGATTTAGGTTTTACGCCGTACTCAGGATTATTTCACTTATGTGGCAAGGTTGCCAGGTTTAGTGGGGGAGGAAACCGTGCTCATTGCCCGGAGGAAACCCCCTACATAGCTTCGGCGAGTAACCGGCAACTCTTCCACATACGGCAACTGAGTGGAAAAAAAAACCCTCAGAAATTTTTTCGCTTTTTATTTGGTCTAGTCCATTTTTAAAAGTATTTTGTTAATATAGGATTGTTCAAAGATTTAGTTGCTGATGAAACTGGCGAAACTGGAGAAACTACTGACTTTCCCCATTAAATTACAAAATTATAATGTGTCAAATGTCATACAAATGAACACATGAAAGGTCACAATTCAGTAATCATTTATTAACTTACATCTAGGAATATGTATAATAAACACAAAAGCGGTAATAGAATTTACCAAAAGGTCTTGCCCCAGGTGACCATTCTTTGATGTTGTTGTATACAACAGAATGGCAGGATAGTCACTTGAAACTACATACAAAAGGTCAAAATTTCCACACTTCTAATATTTTGGTTTATTACAAGTCTATTGATTGTTTGGTGTTTTACGCCGAGCTCAACATTATTTCACTTATATGGTGGCGTTGCCAGTTTTATTGTGAAAGGAAACCGGGCTCTATGCCCGGAGGAAACCCACGACGTTGCGGTGGTAACTGGCAACCATATCCCACATAGGTCATTCAAATGAAAACCTAGTCAGAAAATTTTCAAATTTTTTTTTTGGACTGGATGGGATTCGAGCCCGGTACCCAATGGTTGAAGGTTGTTCGGATTAAGTGTCCAACGCTCTACCTACTGAACCACGACGGTCCTAAAACAGCCTAGGATTGGGTATAAAGGTCTAAATGATATACCTCTTTTTAACACAATCAAAAACTTGGTTAGTTTAGTCAAGAAGATTTTCCCTTTGCGTGTTCATCAATATATATAGATCTCCCAAGAGTGGACATTTGGATAGGATTTGATTGATTGGTGTTTAAGCCTAAATCATGATTATTTCACTTATATGGAAACATTGCCATGTTTAGTGGGAGAGGACACCGAGGAAACACAGAAAATGTTATTTTCCTAACAACATCTCATCATTGAGCCCCTCAGGTTACAAAATTTTGCTTTAAAAAAAATACCTTTTCAAAAATCATATTTTGTGCTCTCGTTTCTGGGCACATATTTCCATGAACGAATTGAGCCCTCTTAAATTATTAATACTTTAAAAAATGAACCTGAAGGATTTGGGCAGATTTAAGACAATAACAAACAGGTGCTCTGTTACAATGTTGTTCTAAATGTCCAGAAGACAATCTCATTAGAAAAACTCAAGATCTCTCCCCTTGCCTCGTCAATTCCATTATGCATTTTCAAATTAGACAAGATTCTAACTTTGCAACCGTTTTGTTTTTTATGCATTAAATCTCAATCAACCAGTAACAGTAAAGTTTAGAATAAAGCTTGATTTTTTCTCTCATGAAGCCAGTGTTATTGGCTCATTTTCAAGACAATCATGGTTAAAATTGCTGTCAATGTAAAAATAAAATAATAACTTTTTCACCCTAAAGCTGTTTCAACTTTATAATGATGTACATTTTTTTAAAAATGTACAAGAAAAATGTAACAAATTTTTTCGGAGAATAGTTGGAACTATGACCAAAGAAGTGATTTGTTTTTTTAAATTCTTTTCAACATAATGATCATAGTTGCCTAAAAATAAGATATACATGTGCATGAAAATAAATGTTTCAAATCTAATTTTAAAAAAAACTACACTCAAAGGCACACTCGCTGTCATAGCATTGCTAACATTTCTGAAAAAAAAATCTCGATTAAGGTTAAGAATGGAAAATTACAGTAAACCATCTATTTTTTAAAATGTTAAAATTTGCTATTTTTTCAAAATGTTAAAATTTGCTATTTTATTTCTGTCTTTTATATATTTTGTCAAATAGAATTAGAAAAAATAAGTAAATCAAAAATTTTACTTTTCTTAAATTGATACAAAGCAACTCTACCATAAATTTGCAGACATTTTAATGCGCCAATCAATGTTTTCTAGATTTGTATGTGTTTTTTGTGTTGTTATTGATGGTTTCCTGTTTGTGGTTTCCCGTGTTACCAGATATCCCTCATACCAAGTAAGGCAAGAGATTTAAAAAGGTAGGCGTTAAGTATTTAGTATAGAAAGTATAAATGGAGTCCTGGGTTTTCATCGGCTATAAACATAGCAACTTTACAGTGATGTAAAATTTAAAAAAAATGTACAAGAAAAATGTAACAAAATTTTTTGGAGAATAGTTGGAACTATGACAAAATAAGTGATTTGTTTTTTTAAATTCTTTTCAACGTAATGATCATAGTTGCCTAAAAATATAAATATACATGTGTATGAAAACAAAAATTTCAAATCTAATTTAAAAAAAAACTACAAAAATATCAAAATTAAGCTTCAGAAAAGAAAATTACAGAACATCATCTATTTTTTAAATGTTAAAATTTTGCTATTTTATATTTTGTCAAATAGAATAGAAAAAAAGTACAATGTATATGTAATTCAGAAATTTGACTTTTCTTTAATTTACCTTATTTTAACGATTCATATACGATGAAACTCTACCATTAATTTACAGGCATTTTCTAAATTTTTATGTGTTTTTTTGTTGTTGATGGTTTCTTGTTTGTGGTTTCCCGTGTTACCAGACACCCCTAATGCCAAGTAGGGCAAGGGATCTAACATCGCAGGCGTAAAATCTTTTGCACAGAAAGTATGAATGGAGTTGTAGTTTTTCATCGGCTACAAACATAGCCATCTTTGACAAGCCAATCCATAGACATAAATACGTTCTAGATTGTCAGCTAATTATGTCATCACAAAAAATGTTGTCGATCGATACGAATGATTAGGTAGTCAAGAGAAAATTAAGGTAACAGTTTCTCTCGGCGAATTTTTCATCATCTCCTTGTTCCTTATTACCGGTAGTGGTTTGTTAACTGGGTTTTCTTCTTTGTCGATTGGGGGCCTTGGTGGTCCAGTGGGTTAGAGTGATCGTCCCTCAGTCCCACACAGACCTTCCATCGATGTGGCGCAGGTTCGAATTATGCTCAGACCAAATAAAAAAAAACCTCAATCAATCTTTGTCAATTTGTTAGTGTCATCCTTTAGGTTTCAACTCTACTGTTGATTTTTACGCATTAATGGCGATGTCTTCTGGAGTAAAGTTACATGGGTTTGAGGAGGGGATTAGCATGGAGTTAGAAGACATTTGCACAGATAGTGTTTGTGTATTCATGAACATACAATGTACACATGTATTTGACAAACCAATCAACTGCGTGACACCAAGACACCCGAGACTAGCATCTAATTGTGTCATCACAAAAAACAGCATCGTTGATCAATACGAATACAAGATTAAGGTAGTCGAGAGAAAATCATTTCCTTCTGCACGATTTCTCTAGACACATTGTTTTGCCATCTTCTTTTCCCTTATTAGAGTTTTTTTTACAGCCTTTTCTTCATTGTCAATTTTGTTTTGTGCCATTTGATCCAGTGCTGTTTGTCTTTTGGTTGTTAATTCCTTTATGTTGCAACTCTACAGTTAATTTGTAGGCATTATTGGCGCTGTCTTCTGGAGTAATGTTACATGGGAATGAGGAGGGGATTAGCATGGTGTTAGCAGGCATTTTGCACAGAGAGTGTTTGTGCAGTCACAAGTTTTCATTGGCAGTAAACATAGGTATCTTTAGCAAACCAATCATGGCATGACACCATGACACCCGAGACTGTCAGCTAATTGTGTCATCACAAAAAACAGCATTGTCAAGCGATACAAAGACAAGATTAAGGTAGTCGAGAGAAAATCATCTTCTTCTGCACGATTTCTCTAGCCACATTGTTTTGTCATTTTCTTTTCCCTTATTAGTGGTTTTGTTTACGTCCTTTTCTTCATTGTCAATTTGTCTGTGGAATTAGATCCATTGCTTTTTTTCTTTTGGTTGTTAATTCCTTTATGTTGCAACTCTACAGTTAATTTGTAGGCATTAATGGTGCTGTCTTCTGGAGTAATGTTTCATTGGTATGAGGAGGGGAGTAGCATGGTTTTAGAAGACATTTTGCAGATAGTTTTTTCTGAAGTCACGAGTTTTCATCGGCAGTAAACATAGGTATCTTTGACAAACCAATCAACGGCATGACACCAAGACACCCGAGACTAGCAGCTAATTGTGTCATCACAAAAAACAGCATCGTTGATCGATACTAATACAAGACTAAGGTAGTCGAGAGAGAATTAATATCTCCTTCTGCACGATTTCTCTAGCCACATTGTTTTGTCATCTTCTTTTCCCTTATTAGTGGTTTTACGGCGTTTTCTTCTTTGTCAATTTGTCTGTGGAATTTGATCCATAGCTTTTTTCCTTTTGGTTGTTAATTCCTTTATGTTGCAACTCTACTGTTAATTTGTAGGCATTAATGGCGATGTCTTCTGGAGTAATGTTACATGGGTTTGAGGAGGGGATTAACATGGTGAATGGAGGCAATTTGAACAGATTGTGTTTGTGCAGTTATGAGTTTTCATCGGCAGTAAACATATGTATTTTTGACAAACCAATCAACGGCATGACACCAAGACACCCGAGACTAGCAGCTAATTGTGTCATCACAAAAAACAGCATCGTTGATCGATACGAATACAAGATTAAGGTAGTCAAGAGAAATCATCTACTTCTGCACGATTTCTATAGTCACATTGTTTTGTCATCTTTTTTTCCCTTATTAGTGTTTTTTACAGCCTTTTCTTCTTTACCAATTTGTTTTGTGCCATTTGATCTATTGTTTCTGCTCTTTTAGCTGTTGATTCCTGTATGTTGCAACTATACCCTTAATTGGTAGGTGTTATAATGTATCAATCAATGTGTTTTCACAATTTTCATGTGTTTTGTTGGTGGCTACCTGCTTGTGGTTTCCTGTAGTATCTGATATCAACCATTCAAGTTAGACAAGCTGTCACTACCTGCTACCTGCTTGTGGTTTCCTGTAGTATCTGATATCAACCATTCAAGTTAGACAAGCTGTCACTACCAAATTAGTAATTTTCTCACTCAGTGATTAGGTTTTCCAATGACTTTCAAGAATGCTTTGTCTTAGTCCAATTTAGACGACAGCGTCGGCATTTCATTCCAATCCTGGAAGTGAATACACCGATTGAGAATTGGCGTTGTTTTCTTGAGTAATGTTACATGGGCACGAAGAGGGGATTAGCATGCTAATAGAAGATGTTTTGCACAGATAGTGTTTGTGCAGTCATGAGTTTTCCTTGGCAGTAAGATTATTGTGTTATCACAACAAAAACAGTGTCGATCGCAAAAACTAGAATAAAACATTCTCAGTAATTAAAGGCACACTTGCCGCGAAAATCGGGAATATTATTCACATTAAAAAATAAAGACCTTTTTCTGTATTTTTCCCAGACAATATAAGTTAGGAGTTAGGAACTTTCTATTTTTACCAAAATTTAAAAGTTTGGACGTCACTTTGTATTTTTAATTTGAATTTGAAAATTTGAATTGTTAGGTGCCCGTACCGTAAACAAACCAAACTGCTAGTAGGGGCGATTTTATGTTTCAGTCGAGTGAGTGAACTAACGGCACAGTGTAATTTTACGTAGGCCTATTTATCTGATAAATACAGACTGACGATCGGTTAACAGCGACTGGAAAAGCGTGCTGATAATTGTTTGAGTGTAAACCACAGATAAAAAGGCCTGAAATGAGGGTAACCCAACACGAAAGTTGACCGACACTGATCGTTGTTGTTGTAATCAGGCTTCGATTCTTTGTTTGTTTTTCACCCCATTTCTATGCTCTAAAGCTAATTAGACATGTTTTATGTGTCCTATGTTTAAGTTTAGTGGTATTAGTCGTAGTAAGCTCATGTAAATTGGTTTTCTTAGCAAATTTAAACAGGCTACGGCGACAAGTGGGCCTTTAGGTATCTAATAGAAAACACGATTCCTCTCGCCACTTTTTTGTAATCTCCTTTTCCCTTACTAACGGTTTGTTTACATTGTTTTTGGTCTCTTTACTGTTTATCCCTATATATTGCATGGTATTGAAAGACAAACCAATTACGTTTACAGAACAGCCAAACTGCACAGACATGGCCGTAAGCAAAGAATTGCCAGGCGAGTCAACTGACAAAAAGACATCCGACACTGTCAGCTAATTGTGTTCTCACCAAAAATAAAACCATCCATGTGCTTAATACAAGAAGACTACAAAAATCTGGTAATCTTTCACAAGGAAATTACCTTTTTCTGCAAGATTTCTCCCACAACATTTTTTTGTCTTTAAGTTCCTGATAAAAGATGTCTTTGTTGTTGTCTGGCTTTATTAAAAAATATAAGAAGACTACAAAAATCTGGTAATCTTTCAGAAGGAAATTACCTTTTTTCTGCAAGATTTCTCACACAACGTTTTTTTGTCTTTAAGTTCCTGATAAAAGATGTCTTTGTTGTTGTCTGGCTTTATTAAAAACCTGTTTCATGGCATCCTGATTGTGATGCTGTTGTTTTTTTCTAAAAATAAATCTGCACATACAAGTATTTGATCAAAACAATATCTCTAGAACATGAAAGTGTAGTGCCTCGATCGAACAGTCTTGATTTTTTATGGGTTTTTCATTTTTTTTTTTTTATCTGTTTATGTACTGAAGATGCTTCAGCATTGTCAATGTTCCAGAAAATTCTCCTGACTCCAAGCTCCTGTCAGCCATCAACCTAATGAAATATCATAGGTTAAGTTTATTACAACAATTTATGATGGGGTATAAAAGTCTTTATTATATAACCATTATTCATTAACCAATGAAAGACTAGCATTTATACCACGTGTCGATCATATATCAGTCGATATTGGAGCCGAAATCGATATTGGATGGTGCTATTGGATTTTCATCCAGGTATCGGCAGAGAGAAGAGCGACTACGTCAGTTCGATGGTGATGTAACGTTCGAATCTGACGTCACCGCGTAGTCGTCGGCTTTGCTCCTGTCGTTTTGTCAGAACCCTCATATCATAACATAATTGTGAATACGTTGAATATTGATATAAATTATTGTGCTTGTTTAAAGTCAAACTTGAAACAAGGCATCGCAAACGATCCAAATCCCCTCGCGTGCTAACACAAGAACTCTGACGCAAAATGGGGGGTGGGGATGAAGTTTGGTCAGAACCCATTTAAAAATGAAGTCCCAAAAGCGGTGACGCGTTAGAGGTATTGCCATGCTGGACCAATAGATGATGTTTGGTCAGGATCCGTTCAGAAGTGAAGTTGCAAGAGCGCTGACAAAGATTTTCTATAAATAGTAACGCTGACCATGACCTTAGCACACTGAAACACGATCTGGTTAGAGGTATTCCCATGCTGGACCCATATGGGAAGTTTGGTCAGGATCCATTCAGAAATGAAGTCGCAAGAGTGATGACAAAGATTTTCTATAAATAGTAACGGTGAACTTGACCTTGACCTTGGCACCCTGAAACATGAACTTGTTCCAGGTATTCCTATGCTGGACTCATATATGAAGTTTGGTCAGGATCCGTTCAAAAATGAATTTGCAAGTGTGCTGACAAAGATTTTCTATAAATAGTAATGGTGACCTTGACCGTGGCACCCTGAAACACGAACTCTTTCGAGGTATTCCTATGCTGGACTCATATATGAAGTTTGGTCAGAATCCGTAAAAAATGAAGTTGCTAGCGCTGACAAAAGGTGAACATACGTACGTACGATTTTCTATTAATAGTAACGGTGACCTTGACCTTGGCACCCTGAAACATGAACTTCTTTGAGGTATTCCTATGCTGGACTCATATATGAAGTTTGGTCAGAATCTGTTCAAAAATGAAGTCGCTAGAGCGCTGACAAAGATTTTCTAAAAATAGTAACGGTGACCTTGACCTTGACCGTGGCACCCAGAAAAACAAACTTGTTCGAGGTATTCCTATGCTGGACTCATATATGAAGTTTGGTCAGAATCTGTTCAAAAATGAAGTCATTAGAGCGCTGACAAAGATTTTTTATAAATAGTAACTGTGACCTTGACCTTGACTTTGGCACTTTAAAAAACGAACTTGTTCGAGGTATTCCTATGCTGGACTCATATATGAAGTTTGGTCAGAATCCGTTCAAAAATGAAGTCGCTAGAGTGATGACAAAAGGTGAACATACGTACGTACTTATGTACGTACGTACAAACGCAACGCTATATCCCTCCCCGACTTTCGTCGCGAGGGGATAATAATTGTTGTTGGTGTTTGATTGCATATGTATAATAAAAAGATACTTGTCAACGTTGGGTAGAAAGTTGATATTGGACTCGACGCCTTTGGCGTCTCGTCCAATATCGACTTTCAACCCAACGGCGACTTGTACAATAGATATCCATATTGGACGAGAAGTCATATAATAACCTCATAAAATGATATACCTCTTTTTAACACAATTAGAAACTTGTCCCCATGGTTATTTTTGACAAGAAGATTTTCCATCTGGCCGCGTGTTTTAGTGTTCATAAATATATATATTTTATTTCATTCATTTACACCTTAACAAAATGCCTGGGTCGTAAAAGAGATATAGCTTTTGTCATTTAATAAGAAAAGAACATTGCCAAACTTTATAAACATTGACAGACAAATCAACGGACAAATAAAAAAACTCTGTCGAGCTACATGCAATTGTGTCTTCGCAAAAAAATGCTATTCAACCTATGACGAAGAATACAAGATTAAAGTAAGATTTAACAAGGAAATTACATTCTTCCACAAGATTTTTCTGACGCCATTTTTTTGGTCTCGAGGCTCTAGATTAAAGCTTCATTGTTTGTTCATCGTCTTGAATTGCTGACATTTTTTTTGCAATAAATCTGTACTGAGTTAGTACGATTGATTTATGTTTTACTAATAATTGAATATTATAAGTTTATATGATTATTGATGTTTTAAATTAAATATAATTTCTCTTAATATATGGTGGCATTGCCAGATTTAGTGACGGAGGAAACCAGGCTCTTTACCAGAAGAAAACCTCTAATCTTTATTACAAAGGGAACCCATCTGAGTTCAACATAAACCCTTATTTTTTCTGATTTTAACAATCTGTTTTCCTTGTTCTTTAATTTGGTTTCGTCAAATCATTTTTTAAAATGTTTTCCTGCGTAACGTGATATCAAAGACTCATGTAAGACAATCAAGACTTGATTTTTTGCGATATTTTTTTAGTTGTCGTTTCATTCCTTTTTGTGGTTTCTTCAGCAACCTGATATACTACATTCTTGTCGAACAAACATTTGCTAAACAAAAAAAAGTTATTTTCGCTGTCAGTCATTCGGCTTCTCTCAGTGGTGTTAGTTTACAGATGTTTCCACACTTTGATTAGTCATTCCGTTTCAGGAAATCCACAACGTGCTAGGCATTTTTAAACCATCAACTTCGGAGAATTGCTTTAGATATTTCAAAAAATGATTTTTTTATCTTGAAAATATTGAGTACATTCTTGTTAATGAAAACTAATTAAGACATCACCACGAAGTTAGTTGTTCACAATAATACCTTAATTATTTCTCATTAGGTTTAAGGAACGTTTCAAACATTTCTTATATTCTTGTTTTTGTAAATATTTTAAATGGGAAATTCTTTTTATAATTCTATGGACAGAGCCTAATTGTAAGAAATTTAAATAACAGCTTTTCATTGACTTTTTCCCCTATTTTTAAATATACATATTTTTTGCTTTTTCATTCACAATAATAAATTTCAACAAATAGCAATATAGTAAACATTATCAACAAACTGCATCGAAATCTGCAGAAGTGCTCAGAATATCTAAATCTCTATTCTTGGATCTTACCCGTTTTCAATGGCAGTAGTTAAAGATAGGGTATCTTAACAAACTAATCAACATACATCGAGACATCCGATACCGTCCGCTAATTATTTCCTCTCCTCGATATAAAAAACTACTATGATTTGATCTGCACGATTTCTCACCTTTTTTATCTTGGATTCTCCAGTTAGTGCTTTATATGTTTTTGTCTTTATAGTTGTCGCGAATTCTGTTCTGGGACATCTTACTCATATTGTATATTTTCTATGAATTATAACACATGAAGCCCCCCCAAACCAATTTTTTTTCTAGATCTGCTCTGATTTTTTTAAAGTACTTATTAAGGCTTCTAGTGTTATTTGAAATTACTGTAAAATGCTATTCCAATTGGTTCAAGATCTAATCTTCTGTACATACGAACTACTGTTTTTTATTTCAACGTCAGTCCTTAAGTTTTTAAGGTACATCAAACGTTGGATTTTAAAATCAGAATTTATTAAAAAAGTTGGAATTTTTGCAGCTCATGTCTGTTAAACACAGGGTTCAAAATAAGCAAGATTTGCTATTGATCGATACAGCAGTAATATATATCCACATAAACAAAATGATAAAGTTATCACACAATCATAGAAATGCTTGTTTTCTCAAAGTCGATCTTTTACTGACAAAGAAAGCAATAACTTCTGAAACCAAAGAATGACAGCATAGGTATCAGATTTATATAAGTGCTTCGGTTGTCATGGCAACAATGAATACAAGATGGCTTACAACATAAACCAAAGATCAATATAAACACATAACGTATATGTTACTAAGGACTTGAATTAATTGTATCTTTTCCAAAAAGCAAATATTACAGTGAAACAAGTGAAAACAGTTTGGGTATAAGTATCTGGATTCCTCTAATGCTTCAATTATAACTGATCGAAGCTGAAAGTTAACAAATAGAGTGCTTCAGTCACTTACATTATTAAGGGGACCTCAAGAGGATATGGAAATTATGTTTGCCATTGCCAGCTACCTTTTTGGTTGCTACATTCAAAATGACCTGCAGTCTGTCAGAGGGCATTGTATTTATGATCACTAAAACACACGGGCACAGGGAAAATCTTCTTGTCTAAAATAACCATAGAGACAAGTTTCTAATTGTGTTAAAAAGAGGTATATCATTTAGGGCATTGTATTTCATGTACTATGTATATCTCTGAACTTTCAGACTGTGCTTTTATTAGCAATAGCATCATCCAGGGGAGGTAACTGAATAATATCATTTGGGGAAAGAAAAAAAAATCTTTCCTAATTTGATTTTCGTATCCATCTCCTTCATTAGCAATATCCGAAGTAGATTCATCTCTGAAAATGTAACGGTCGGACAGAGGTCGAAAAACACATTAGCGGAACACATTTGTTGTCTCAGCCAGACTGTCTAACAGACTCGTTCAACGGAGAACGGAGGGTCTTTTACCAAACTTCAAAGGGAAATTAACCATAAATATCCATTTTGATCTAAATAGCTACTTAAGGTGTTGAAAGATAATGGAAATTCAAACAGATCTATTAACAGGGACCAAATGGAATAATGGACATAGAAGCTTCAACAGACAGTAAATACTCACAGATCTTAAAGGGGCATGCCCCGAACGACTATCGTTAAAATGTGTGCTATTCTATCGTTCTTTATATAAAGATGAGGTTTCCAGATGGCCATTGGTAACTTCCCCAGTTCCCATGGACCACTGAATAGAGAGTTTTGCTTGAGGATTCCAATGTCTGCTTTGTTGTGGTAAAAAGTATCAAGACTACTTAAAGTTAACAGAGTGCTTCGATCACTGTACATTATTAAGGTGGACTTGCAACCTTTTATCCCAGATTGATAACACTGTATATTTCTAGTAATTTGAAGGTCAACTGAGAACCACAACAAATTTAAGCGCTTTTGTTTTTGATTTTAATTCGTTGCTAATTTAGCACTATTTTACAGAATAACCAATATTGATTGATTGACTGACTGATGTTTTGCGCAACTTATATGGTGACGTTGCTAGGTGTAGTGGGGGAGAAAACTGCTGACTCTTTTTCTGGTAATCTGTAGGTCAATGGAGAACCACAACAAACTTAAGCAATGTCTCCTTTTAAAGGCTTTTGTTTTTAACACGTTGATAATTTAGCAGCATTTTTCAAAATAACCTATATTCAATTGAATGATGTTTTACGTCACTTATATGGTGGCGTTGCCAGGATTAATGGGGGAGAAAGCTGCCGACTCTTTTGTCACAAGGAAAACCCAGGTCCTTCGTCAAGTACAGCATACATCGAAGCTTAAATATGTTTCACGTAATTTTTTCCGGTCTAGATTTTTAATAAGACTTTTGAAAAGATTTTAGACAAAATACAGGGAATACTATCTCAGGTGATATATAGAGAAATGCTTTTTTGTAGGTGAAAGTGTATGTAATGTCTGTAATCTAAAAGCAAATAAACAATAAATACCCATTAACCGTAAACAGTCACATTAGCTGATAATTGATATATATGGACCTCCATTAATGTGGACCAAACTAAATAATGGCAAAGAGCAAAGACACAGTTAAAGTGACAATTTTGAAAGTTGTAGTTTTTTACAAAAGGCACCGAGAGGGAGGAGGGGGGAGGAGGTTTTAAGGGGTTTACTTTTGTCATTGAATAACAACTTTTTTCTTACAGCTAAAGAAGTTATTGAAAATTGATTTCCAAAAAAGAATCACATTTTTAATAAATTTGGCGCTAAGCTGATTGATTAATGTTTTCATGCCATACTCAAGATTATATCACTTGTATGAAGACTAAAACACACAGGCACAAGGAAAATCTCCTTGTCTATTAAATAAAATGGATAACCATGTATAGAAACTTGTCTCTGTGGTTATTTTAGACAAGAAAATTCTCCCTGTGCCCGTGTGTTATTGTGTAAAAAGATATATATAATTATACAGGTGTTGTCAGGTTTTAGAAGGCTTAGAAACTGGACTATTCCAGACCAACTGAGTCGCCCAGGTTCCCTGTTAAATATCTTTCCGAAAAAAACAACCACGATATATAGTCTAATAAAAATTAGGAAGTTGGCAGAATATGTAAAACTACATATAACAAGAGTTTTAGTAAAACCAGAGTAAAACGGCACCTTGATAAACCAGAACAAATCAGGAAATAATAGAAGAGCTTTTGAACAAAACTCTTTAACAAAATTTATTCCAACTTAAGTTCATTTCTTGGTACAAAAATTTAATTTGTAGGACAAAATAAAGATGAATTTATCGACATGTCCCACAATGCACCTCTTTCTACAGACAAGTTAAACGCAATTATTGGGCTGAAAAGCACAAGCCTGGACAATCAGCTATGCCTTAATACAGGACCAAAAATTAGTCAAGCTACGATGCTCAAACTCCAACAAAGTAGGTTAATGTGAGTGCTTCAATTCCAAGTCGTAAACTCCGACACAAAGGACGAATTGAGCCTGGCCGAAATGTCATATTGAGTTGTTATCAAATACTGCACATATAATTAATGGCAATGTCTAGACACATTGATAATTTCATGGCGGATCTATTGTTATGATTCTGTAGTGAAAAATATTATCTTTTGATGAACCTTTCATCGAATGCCGGTTTTATTAATGTTGATTAACATGTAGATCAGAAACAATCTGTGTCCGCGCTTAATTTTGTTTTGCCAGTGAGAAAAAAATATAAATAAATGGTTTGACAGTATAGTGATACAAGCTGTCAAAAATCAATCTTTTTTCAACTTTTTCTGTGATAATCTAGTATATATCCGCCATGTAAGACAGATTTTTTTTGTCAACCAAGAACATTTCGTGAAATCCACATTTTATTAATAATCAAAGAAAAAGAACTTACTCAATAAATTCTGATCGTCAAGATTATATCAGTTTAATTACATTGCGGGTACTTGATAAATCTAATTTTTCAATTTCAAACTAAAAATACTTAATGATGACAAAACTTCCAATGTTTAGTAAAAATAGAAAGTTCCTAACTTCTTCTGTCTGCGAAAAATACAGAAAACAGCCCACTGTTTTTTTATGTAAAGAGAAGTATGGATTTTAGCGGCAAGTGTGCCTTTAAAAGCAATATTACTAAGACATACTAAGAGAGTTAATTTCTTTACAATTTAACAAAGTTAGCACGAATTATTAAAGTACTAAATACGTATATTTTTTTCTCTCGTATGAAAGCTAAGTGGAAGTTCCAATTCTGCAGACAATTTTATTTGATGTTTTATAGGCAACATGCTGTTGCACAATTATAATAAAGCATTTAATAATAAAGTTGTTAACATGTGGTCTGTCTGTAAATCTAATCACTGCCATATCAGTCTAGACTTGGTATAGAGGGTATCTAAATGCAATACCAGATGACGACAGATTGTCCGCCCATACTATACACCAATTACATACAGAAGACAAAAAGTAAGCAAATATATAAAATTGTTGACGTTATCCATAGAAAATTAAAATATTCTGTTATTAATGGGGTTTATAGCAGTGCAATAAGGTTTACTATGTTTCCTGTTTTCCGCCTTAATCTCTTGCAATATCTCTCTTAATTCTCACTACATGTATTTCTTTCTAAATTATCTTGGGGTACAACAAGCCCCTTGCGGTTTTCTCACCAGATTCTTTTTTTCCCTAACTGAAATTACTGTATTGTTATTTTGCTATTGCAATAAACTAACAAATCAATCAATACATTTGGTCATTTAAAAAAAACATTGTGACGGAAATTCAGTTACATGTACATTGGTTATTCTGTCCTTCCATATGTAATAGCTTTTCTACTGTTAGTGATGAGTGACACATCTGAAAGAAACTCAGTTAAGATGTGATGGTTATTCTGTCCTTCCATAGATAATAGCTTTTACGTTATTAGTAATAAGTGGCCCATCTGACTTCCCATACACCTAATCGGTCATTTATAGCTAACTGCTTATCCATCTTAAAAGTTCAGTGGCCTTTCTGTCCTCCAATAAGTCTGTGTGGTCATTTGTAAGATACTACCGGAAATTCTGTCCAGGTGGTTATTCTGCCCTTCCATAGATAACTGTCAACTTCCAATGATAAGTGGCCACCAATACATCATTGTGGTCATTTATGGAACATTGACAGAAATTCAGCTAAGGTGCAAGGTTATTCTGTCCTTCCATAGATAATAGCTACCTTCAATGATAAGTGGTCCTTCTCACTTCCCATACATCATTTTGTTCATTTAGAATACACTCTGCAGGAAATTCAGAAATTTGTTGAGCAGGACGCGAACTTTACATATGGGGTCAGAAAACTGCCGAGATAATATACACATTGGAAATTCAATTATCCGCTCGGCCCAGAACGGACAGGTAACCATGGCAACATATAATCAAAAATTAGGTACAAACTGAGAGCTTCTGGCTACAATGTAGAAGTAAGAAGCAAATGTGGAACACAAAAATACCCCCCCCCCCCCCCCCTGCCAATATATGATGATTACAGTAAAACTAAAAACAATTGCTACATTGTGGATTATGTCTATCATGTTACTAGACACATTTGTTTTTATAACCAAAAAAAAGAAGAAAAAGAAACAGAAAAAGATAAATTTCTACTTAATTTAGGAAAATATTTAAACAAAACACTTCAATCAACCCCCCCCCCCCCCCCCCCCCCCACAAAAAAAAAAAAGCTAGAATTTATAAACGATGCCCCAAAATAAGCTGATGGCCATACAAAATGATTGATCACCTCAAAATCCAAATGTATCATCACCATGTTAATCAATCCGATGACCTTCAGACCCTTTTCTTCGATTAACAATCAGACTTTATTAAATTTTTTCAGCAGCTCAAGCTCGAATAAACACTGCCAATTACTCATTTAAAATAAAACTGTTATGCATACATAAACTTTGAGATCTGGGGCTGGTTGCTCAAAAAAGAAAGCTACATGTAGCTTAACGGCAGGTTAGATGACATCGCGTAACAAAAAATTTAACCTGCCGTTAAGCTAATTTTCTTTTGAACAACTGGCCCCTGCGGTAAACAATAAACAACTCGTCCATTGGGTTTATCAGTATGTGCATAGGATGCTTGTGTAACCCTTTCCTTGTAAATTTGTAAGACATTTGTTCTCCATGTGTTATAACAGATTCTGATCAAACTGTGGTCTCTTGTATAATGCCTTAAACTTGTGAAAACTATAAATTCATTTCTTCACAACCTTAAAGTGGCATGAGCTGCCAAAAATCACGCTTTTTCATAATTTCTGATCGTTGCGACAGTAAGAGGCTTTGAAGGCCGTCGAGAAACTAAATGATTGGCGCTGGAATGAGGAAAATCCATACAGTGTGTGGCCTATACGAACCGAAATAGTGTTCGAAAAGTAAACAAAATTTAAATAACCGAGACGACCATTCATTCATTCATTCTAAGCCAAAGTCAGTTTAAAAGAATACTTTATAGTACATTTTCGAGACGAGAGGCACTACAAAGCTTCTGGATCTTGAGAAAAATAGCCAATGATTTCAACATTCTGTTTTAACGTCCAAATATCAACATTTTGGCAGCTCATGCCACTTAAAACTTATTCGTGAAAACTATAAATTTCTTTCTTTATAACCTTATATATCAGAATCAAAAAAAAGCTTTCTCACATTTGTGTCTCATTCCCATTACAGCCAAACTGTTATCGAATTTTGGAAACTTTTAAAGGATCTTAAGTACATGATGGAGTAATGGACAGGAAATATGATTATCACCACGGAAACCAGGAAAATGAACTATGGGTAAAATCTTCAAAGCATTGCTGATTGGATTAATAGTCACTGATGGAAAATCCCCATTCCAGGAGAGTGCTTGGTCAGATAAACAATTGGTACATTTTGCTGAGCGTCAAAGCGTAACGTCACCAAACAGGATTTTCCCGAGACGAGAGATTCGTCTGACAGACAAGGACAGCAGGGTTTTATGAAGTGAAAGAGCTTTTAGCTGGGGAAGTCGTTCGACCTTAAGATAAATAGGGTCATTAATCAATGAACGATTCAATTATCATCAAGTTGTACCAAAGTCGACATCATTCTCAAATAGGAAAATAGAAGCTAGAATTTGAGACAGAATCTGTTTTCCAGGAACAATCCTTAAATAGGAAAATAGCAAGACACAATATCTAAAAGTAGGAATTTGAGACAGAATCTGTTCTCCATGAACAAACCTTGAATACATTAGTGAGATAGTGAGACCAAGGTATGCAAAAGTAGGAATTTGAGACAGAATCTGTTTTCAATAAACTAATTTCAAAGACTATAATATCTAGAAGTAGGAATTTGAGACAGAATCTGTTTTCAATAAACTAATTTCAAAGACTATAATATCCAGAAGTAGGAATTTGAGACAGAATCTGTTTTCAATAAACTAATTTCAAAGACTATAATATCTAGAAGTAGGAATTTGAGACAGAATCTGTTTTCAATAAACTAATTTCAAAGACTATAATATCCAGAAGTAGGAATTTGAGACAGAATCTGTTTTCTATGAACAAATCTCAAAGACTATAATATCCAGAAGTAGGAATTTGAGACAGAATCTGTTTTCTATGAACAAATCTCAAAGACTAAGGTGTCTTAAATTGTCCATGAACTAATCTCAAATAGGAAAATAGAGAGACTGCAATATCTAGAAGTAAGAATATTAGACAGAAACCAGGGCTCGAAATGGAGGCCTGCTAATGGCTAAAAACTGGCGAAAAATTGTAGGTAGCAGGCCATGTTGAAAACGACATGCTAAATTCTACAAATTCTACGAAAAATAGCAGGCCATAGTCTTTTCTGGACCTACATAGTTCTCCACAACTTAAAAACAGCCCATGATTCTATTGAGATATTATATAGTGTAATTTGTAAGTCTTCAGGGAGGAGATAAAGTACTTTTGCAAGTTTTTTTTTTGCCTCCGGAATCTTAGAAACAAAACTTCGTACATGACTACATGTATTAAAGTCATATCTGTCCTGAATGTCTCTATTTCAATGGACAAACAGCGACTCCGCCTATTCCTAATTATCAGTCATCTGTAAAATAGCTGTTCAATTTTATTATTAGCAGGTGATGTTACATTTGACCTGCAATGTTATTTTGGGCTGGAAAAAATAGCAGGCCATCAGAAAATTCCCATTTCGAGCCCTGCAGAAACTGTTTTCCGTGAACTAAGCATTTTCTAAACTGAAAGGGTCTATAAGGAAAATAGCTGGACTAAGGCATCTAAAAGTGAGGACATAATCTGTGTTTAATGCATTTACACAGAGCAGGAACAATATAGAGATTGAGCTTTGCTGGAAAACAAGAACAGCAAAATGCATAAAGGGTTTCTTAATCAATCTTAAGGGTCAGTTTTTGTTGTCGAAGTTGCCAATTGTTGGAAGAAAAGCCCTTCTGAGCTGATTTTGATTGTTTTTTAATGTAACCAACTTTAATTAAATTTCCTTGCATCTTGCATGTCAAAGAGTAGAACGTTTAACATGAGCGACTTGAATTCAATGACCAGGCTATGAACAGTTACACCAAAAACTCTGTAATCAGACAAATAGAAAGAAAAGCGGCTTGAATTAAATGAGCAGTATTTTTTGGGGCTATTATCGAGCTATTAACAGTTACACCAAAAACTCTGTAATCAAACAAATAGAAAGCAAATGATCATGTCTAGACTAAACCAATAAACACCAGCAATTTAAGCAATTGATTTAGTCCCGCCAAAAAAAAAAAAATTTCCCTTGAGAAAATCTGACAGCTTAAAAAAGAAAATTTTTGATTCGGCTGACGTCGGCTAATTTGTGAGGATTAAAAAATAAGGAAATTAAATCAGTCTGTCTAGGTACAAATCCGAAATGTAATCACACAACGTCCCCCAAGGCTCATTTCCTTTCCGCAGTGAAAAATCTTTCTTTCATCGAGTGTACAGGAGGTAAAATTATCAACAGATATTCTGTAGTAATAACAAAAGAACAACGTAATACAATATTTGGCAATTTGGAGATTCTATTTGGTTTTTTATCTCAGAGAGCTAGCATATTATAAGCACATTAAAGTATCATAAAAAATCATAAATTATTTGTCAACCTGAAAATTCTGTTTGTTTCTTACAGGCAAAATATTATGATCACATTACACGTATATTAGACTTTATGAGATTATTTAGGGATTTTTCTTTTTCATTTTTGCAATTTTGTGTTAAAAAAATTGCTTTTTCACAAGGCTAAACATTTGGGAAACTTGAATACAATTATATACTTGTCTGACAAGAGAAAAAATGACCAGTACTTATTCTCACACCCACCCTGGCCAGTTAAGCAACCTTTGACCATGAGCATTATTAACTTCGTAAAAAAATGTTGCGGGTTAGGCAGACGTCAGCTTATTTGTGAGAATTAAGAAAACAGGGAAATTAAATCAGTCAGTCTAGGTACAAATCTGAGATGTAATCATACAACATCCCCCAAGGCTTATTTCCTTTCCGCGGTGAAAAATCTTTCTCGAATCCAGAGCTTACGAGATAAAATGATCAATGGGGCTCCTTAAGTAATATCCAAGTACAAAGTCATTCATCATTGGACAACATAGAAATTTGGGTTTTTTTTCTCATACAACATATTTAATTATAATCACATATTACATTTTTTATGTGACAACTATGAACTATGAACAAAGCCATACATCAAATTCTGTTTCACTTTCTCA
The DNA here is from genome assembly GCA_963971465.1 of Lepidochitona cinerea. NCBI lineage: Eukaryota > Metazoa > Mollusca > Polyplacophora > Chitonida > Tonicellidae > Lepidochitona > Lepidochitona cinerea. Next base: position 11,745,579 of record OZ020559.1, read on the forward strand.
GACAAAATATTATAATCCCATTTTATTAGATTCTCACAGAATTATTTCGGATTTTGTTTTGTTGCATGCACATATCCTAAGCAATTTTCCCAGTCGTCTGAAAATGATTTTCAAGAACTAGGCTGAAAATAAATGTAAAAAACAAGGCTGAAAATAAATTTCAAAAACAAGGCTGAAAATAAATTTCAAGAACAAGGCTGAAAATAAATTTCAAGAACAAGGCTGAAAATAAATTTCAAGAACAAGGCTGAAAATAAATTTCATAAAAAAGGCTGAAAATAAATTTCAAGAACAAGGCTGAAAATAAACCAATATGTCGAGGAATTAATCCAACATGTACATATTGTAATCGTACATTTTTCGTATAACCCTCAACAAAGTCACACAACATGGAAATGCTGTTTGATGTTTTCTGACAGTAAGTCATACCACAAGACAAATGGAGCCTTTTTGTCTCAAATGGCTTCACATTAGAAATGTTATGTACATGTAACAAAGCATGGCCAACAACCAGCCAACCAATACAGTTTGAACGGAGATAAGTGCTTTGGCTGATTGGTGCAAGGTTTCAAACTGAACATCTCGATCACTCTATGTGGATGAGTTGCCAGGTACTCAAGAAGGTTGGGGGTTTTCTCCTGGCAATGAGCCCAGTTTCCTCCCCAATAAACCTGGTAAAACATTAATCAATCAATCAATGAAACTGAACATATGGGATGCCAGGTTGATTCATATTGATTGATGCTTTAGACCTTACTCTAGATTATTTCCCTTAAACGAGGTGTTACGAGCTTCAGTAAGGGATGAAAGAAGGGCTCTTTCCCAGGAGAGCCCAGATGAAACCCCAGACCCTCAGCACATGTACATGTACTCCTTGATTTACAGAGATTATCCTGACACTATTAGTTGATTGATTTTTGCAGAGTCAGTTACATAACAAATGTCCATGACAACATACTTAAACAAGAAAATGGATCATTAGTGTGTCAGGATTTCCTGTTTGTTTATACCAAGATAAATTGTTAAGTTTCTTCATACTAGAATTCAACTGAAGTAGAAGTGTCGCCTGGCAGGATAAATATACAAGGAGAAGGTACATCACCTTTCACAAAAAAATTCACTGTTGTACTTCATTTGTGAATATATGTATATCATGCTGTGTAAGATGTTACCTGAATATGAGATATTAAATAATAATCTGCGTCAGATTACACATTTATAAGAAATCCCCAACATTTCATTGACTCCGAGCGACCATCCCACATGTACCTTCATCTTTTGCGAAAAAATCCAGTATGAAATTTTGGCCTGACAAGGATCCTACCCATGCGGTATTGGTGGAAGGCTTATGTTGATGCGAGTAAAAAGCTTTACTAGCTGAGCTACGGAGGCTCCCCTGCAAATGGAAGCTTGACTGAATGAATGGTTTCATTATTGGTTGTCTAAAGAGTAAAATCAATTAACTTAAAACATGCAAAATATGTATTTATTGAATAAAAATTTATTAGTGATATTCTTCTGTACAGAATTCCACAAAAAGCTATTCATTACACTAAGAAAGTATTTAGACAAACAGATTTAAAGTGAGAACAGTGGTTTTCAAAATATTGCACGGAAACCAAGTTATTTGTATCAGCCAATCAAAAACAATTATTAAATATGCGCGGATTTTAGCGAAAATCGAACTTGAGCGGGGTATTAAGGTATTAAACTTTCCATTTAAATTTGAAAAAAATTAAGCCAGTGGTTTTCAAGATATTGCACGGAAACCAAGTTATTTGTATCAGCCAATCAAAAGCCTGTACAGTAATTAAATATGCGCGGATGTTAGCGAAAGTCGAACTTGAGCGGGGTATTAAGGTAATAAACTTCCCATTTAAATTTGAAAAAAATTAAGCCAATGGTTTTCAAGATATTGCACGGAAACCAAGTTATTCGTATCAGCCAATCAAAAGCCTGTACAATAATTAAATATGCGCGGATTTTAGCGAAAATCGAACTTGAGCGGGATATTAAGGTATTAAACTTCCCATTTAAATTTGAAAAAAGTTAAGCCAGTGGTTTTCAAGATATTGCAGGGAAACCAAGTTATTTGTATCAGCCAATCAAAAACAATAATTAAATATGCGCGGATTTTAGCGAAAGTCGAACTTGAGGGGGGTATTAAGGTATTAAACTTCCCATTTAAATTTGAAAAAAATTAAGACAGTGGTTTTCAAGATATTGCACGGAAACCAAGTTATTTGTATCAGCCAATCAAAAGCCTGTACAATAATTAAATATGCGCGGATTTAAGCGAAAGTCGAACTTGAGCGGGGTATTAAGGTAATAAACTTCCCATTTGAATTTGAAAAAAATTAAGCCAATGGTTTTCAAGATATTGCACGGAAACCAAGTTATTTGTATCAGCCAATCAAAAGCCTGTACAATAATTAAATATGCGCGGATTTTAGCGAAAGTCGAACTTGAGCGGGGTATTAAGGTATTAAACTTCCCATTTAAATTTGAAAAAAATTAAGCCAGTGGTTTTCAAGATATTGCACGGAAACCAAGTTATTTGTATCAGCCAATCAAAAGCCTGTACAATAATTAAATATGCGCGGATTTTAGCGAAAGTCGTACTTGAGCGGGGTATTAAGGTATTAAACTTCTCATTTAAATTTGAAAAAAATTAAGCCAGTGGTTTTCAAGATATTGCACGGAAACCAAGTTATTTGTATCAGCCAATCAAAAGCCTGTACAATAATTAAATATGCGCGGATTTTAGCGAAAGTCGAACTTGAGCGGGGTATTAAGGTATTAAACTTCCCATTCAAATTTGAAAAAAATTAAGCCAGTGGTTTTCAAGATATTGCACGGAAACCAATCCGGACACCGACGCCGACGACGCCGACGCCGACGACGCCGACGCCGACGCCAGACTACGCCGTCAAAGTGATCCCTAAGTGCCCCCTTTTAGGCGACACAAAAACCTTTGACGACAACAATGGGATGTCTCCTGTTGCATGCACATATGCTAAGTTATTCTCCAATTCATCTGATAAATCGTCAAGTTTCTTCATAAAACCTTTGATGACAACAATGGCTTCTGAAAGACGCCATTAGCAAATTCACTAATTCAGAAGAAAGCAAATAAAAAATAAAAAAACTGGCGTGATTAGAAGAGCTAATTAATTGAACCCTTTCATTGGCTACTTGAGAAGAGCTGACGTGACAGACGTATAAGTTGAACAGATAATTGTTAGTAACTCGCTACTTAAGAAAAACATTATGTGATTACGGACATCAATTAGCTTAATTATTTTGAAACAATCTTAGGGATAAGAATGGAATTCTGTCAGCTACAAAACTTAAGGAAGTTGATTATTCAACAGTGAGTGAATATTGTTAATCAATTGGTTGATTGATTGATTCTTGTTTTATGTGGCACTGAAGATTATTTGACTTATACGGTGGCATACCAGGTACATGTAGGGTGGGGGAGGAAAACAGGCTCTTTTTGCTCGAAGGAAACCTCTGACCTCCGGCTAGCACCTGGCAACCCTTCAAGATATGGTGATGCAGAGAAAAATACATTCAGAAATTTTACAATTGTTATTTGATCTGAGGTGGAATTCGATCACATTGATGGAAGTGTCTGACTGAGGAACCATCACTCTATAACTGAGCCCCCCCCCCCCCCTCCGAATCAGTTGCATAGCTAAGAATTAATAGCCAAGAATGTTTCATTTATTATTGTTTTAAGCAACACTCAAGATTATCTCGCTTAAACATTGCGCATTTATCGTGGTTTCACAGGTTAGGTTGGCAGGAAACCAGCTTCTGTACCCAGAAGAAATACCCAAATCTTTGAGATGAAATTTGTCCAGGTTTATTATTTGAAGAAGCTGATACACCAAAAGTGTTTCATGGAACAGTTTTAATTTTTTTGGCAAAGTATATCAAAACTGATTGCATTATACTCAAGATTATTCCAATGTTACCGATTGTTTTTCCATAAATCTGAAAGATTAAAATTCCAGTGTAATAGCAAGTTTTGGATTACTGCACCTAGCGTGAAAGCAGCAAATGGACAACTCCCTTAAAGGGGCATGAGCTGCCAAAATTCATACTTTTTTCATAATTTCTGATCGCCACGGCAGTTAGAGGCTTTGAAGGCCATCGAAAAACTAAATGATTGGCGTTGGAATGAGGAAAATCCATACAGTATCTGGCCTGTACGAACCGAAAACGTGTTCGAAAAGTAAACAAAATTTAAATAACCGGGACGACCATTCATTCATTCTAAGCCAAAGTTAGTTCAGAACAATACTTTATCGTACATTTTCGAGAGTAGAAGCACTAAAAAGCTTCTGAAATATACGTCTTGAGAAAAATAGCCAATAATTTCAACATTCTGTTTAAACGTCAAAATATCAACATTCCGGCAGCTCATGCCCCTTTAAAAAGCCATACAAAAGAGTGAAAAAGACACTAAACACATTATAAGAGATGCCTTATATAATGCTATCATATAATACAACTACTGCAAAAGTTAGCTATTGTTAGGAGCCAAAAGTCTTTAAAAAACCCATATAAAATGTGATAATGACAGTTTTTGAGAGGATTTCAAAGTGTAATAAGGGTAATGCGTTACTAATGTGTTTAATATTTCAAACAAAAATGATTCAATGTCTTTGTAAAAGAAACCAAGGAACGGAAATGACCTCTTTTTTATAGGGACGTGTCTGGTCCAAACATTCGAAAAGGTTACACGGTCTCAGAGAACTAGCTCTGGGATGCATAAAATTTGCAACGTGACAAAACCAACACTCTGGGTTTACCTGACCTTTGCAATCGTTTGGCCTAAACATTTGGAGCTATCGGAGGGGTAAATCAATCAATAAGTATTTCATAACTGAATGATTTTCTTGATGCCATATGGGATGATCAATAGTCTTTCACTCCTACATATACATGAATGGCGCCGTTGTCAGCATAAAATGACGAAGACACTAAATGCATTATAGGTGATCAACCACATATTAAGACAGAGGCTAAACTCCTGTCTGTCATCAGCCTAATGCGATGTTTTTAGTTTACCCGACTTCTTGTCTTAGCTGAAGATCCATACAACTTTATAAATATATACATGTAACAAAGTATTTCAGAAAAAAACAATTACTGACAAACTTCTGTCTGTCGTCAACCTATTGAAATATCATGGGTTTTAGTTTATTACAACAACATATATGGCTGGGTATAAAGGTCTAAATGATATACGCCTTTTTAACACAATTAGAAACTTGTCTCCATAGATATTTTATACAAGAAGAATTTCCCTGTGCCTGTCTGTTTTAGTGTTCATAAATATAATACAAATACTGAATATTTCAACTGATTAACTTTCTAAGAAACTAATTGACAGCATACTGTTTGTATTTTCCAACTATGGAGTTTTTCCCTTCTTCTAAAGGGAAACGGGGTCATGGACATACAGTAGCCTAATCTTGCTGGAGTCGAGAGTTTGCAAAAAGGCATATAGAACATGTTGAAGGCTTTTGAGACCATCTCAAATGGACAACCATAAGATTGTGTTACAAAGGTGATTAATATTACATACACAAATGATCCATTGTCTTGTATATTTTACAAACGGTTTATGGAATTGGCTGCACTGGAGACGCCTGGGTGGTACATGGCCACACAACCTGAAGTTAGTTTTTGTAAAGGAGCCAAGAGTCTTGAAGAGCCATATAAAATGTGATAATGAAATGAACAGCCACATGATCGCTTTACAAAAGTGCTGAATATTTCAAACACAAATTATCCATTGTCTTTGTGCAAACTGTATTTTACAAATGATGCATGGAGCTGACCTGGGTGGGACATGGTCACAACTATATGAAGTTAATTTTGGTTAGGACCCATGCAACAGTCTTGAATAGCCATATAAAATGTGATAATGACAGCTTTTGAGAGGATCTGAAATGAACAGTCATATGATCGCTTTGCTAAAGTGTTCAATAATTTAAACACAGAATTATCCATTCTCTTTGTGATTTTACACAAGGCACGTTTAGTTGGCTACACACTCTAGTTGGTAAGCCTAGGTGGGGCATGGCCACACTACCTGACGTTTAAGTTCTTATTAGGAGACAAACATACACAATGAGATAAGGAAAGCTTTTGATTGATTGACTGATTCAGGATTTATGTAACACTCTTCAACTTAAAAGGCAGAGTTGCCAAGTTTAGTGTTGGAGGAAACCAGGCTCGTTGTTCGGAGGAAACTGAAAGCTCTTGAGAAATCCCCATATACACAATCATAAGATCAAGTTTCAAAAGTGTTCAATATTTCAAACCCAAACCATCTATTGTCATTCTAATGCAGCCAAGGAAGCAAACTATAGCAACAAAACAAATGTCTTTGTTAAACCTAGGAAAGAGATATCTTTTACTGATTAAGCATTGTCAATGTATTACAAGTGTTCCAGAAAATTCTACAGACTATGGCTCCTGTCAGTCGTCAACCTAAATGAAATATCATGGAATTTAGTTTATTACAAAAAAAAAATTATGATGGTTTATAAAGGTCTAAATGATATACCTCTAGTTAACACAACTAGAAACTTGTCTCCATGGTTATTTTAGACAAGAAGATTTTCCCTGTGCCTGTGTCTGTTTTAGTGTTCATAAATATTACTGAGTAATACTGAAAATGTTCTGAAGAAAAGTAAAAAAAGGATTGATTGATTGGTGTTTAACACCGTGTTCTGGATTATTTCCCTTATATTAGCGGCGTTGCCAGTTTTATTGTGGGAGGAAACCGGGCTCTATGCCCGAAGGAAACCCAAGAGCTTCCGGTGGTAACTGGCAACCATCCCACATGTGTCGTTTGAGTGAAAACCCAGTCAGATAATTTTCCACTTTCTTTTGGACTGATTGGGATTCAAACCCGCAACCCATTGGTGGAAGGCTGTTCGGATTGAGTGTCCAACGCTCTACCTACTGAGCCACGGAGCCCCACCGCCGCCACCAAACAAAAATGAAAGCCTGGTTGTGAAGTGGATAGGAATTATAGTTTGAGGTCTTGGGTACACGTAATGAAAAATGTATGCAATTTTATGAAAGTTACAGCTAGAATCTACAATTTTGACATAAAACAAGTTAAATATTCATCACATCACGAAACTGCAAAATATAAGAAAAATACACAGTCTTTAAATTGTAAAAAAAAAAGCAAGTAAGATAATACATAACGTTTCCACTCTGAATGGATAGAAATGGTTCTGCCTAGAGGATACAATGAATGGGTATTAAGAAAAACAAAACCTTGTTGTAACCAGTCCTTGGCATAACATATATATATATATATTGGATGTAGTTCTGTCATCAATGAATGGCTGGGGGGGGGGGGGGGGGGGGGCTACGTAGATTTAAACAATAAAACAGTAGCGCATGCAACAATTTGTGTATATTTAAATTCCAGAGTACAGAAGGTTTGGCATTGGAAACGGGTGTCCAAATTATCTCAAATTCAAAGCCTAAATCAATATGCAATGAAACAGCTGATAAAAATATTTTTCCAAACTGCAAAAACAGGATAATATTTATGGAGAGGAAAATATCCCTGTTCAAATTAATCTGTTGACATATCAACTAAGTGACATATGGTTTTATCATTACTATTCGAATAGGACCCCAGGCTATTAGATTCAGGAAAAACAGTCACATGTGCAACATTCTGTGTATGCGTAGGTTTCACAGGATACAAGAATTTGCATATTTTTTGCACTAGAACTTTTCATATGTTATTAAGCAGCACTCGAAGTAGACATTTTAATTTTGTGCTTTCCGAGACTGAATGGATCGTCAACAAAGCAGCATAAATTTGCAGTAATTTGCAAAAATAAAATCAATTTTTCAAATATTTGATAAATAGCTAATTTGCAAACCAATTATTTACAAGCATGAAGAGATTCAATATATAGAAAAGCATTGAAAACCTAGAAAAACACAAAATCAACCAGTTGGTGGTAGACAAACGATTAGTCAACACTGGTATCTTCTCGTTCTTATCATGTATACAATGATGAAAAAAATTTAAATTTTTTTTTTCTTCAAATATTGCCAGAATCCTGCACTCCTATTAATGTATTTAGGTCAAATCAACCAATCAGTATCATTGGTTAATCAACCAATCAGTATCATTGGTTGTTCGTATACATCATCTCATTGACCTCTATGCGCATAATCAATCAGAACTCATTTCGACGAAATTCGCAAAAAAATTATGACAACCGAAAAACAATGTTCCGCTACTTCCAATATAATCGAAACCTGAAAAACAAGAGCCACACACAACATTAAAAACTTACCTTATGTACGATAAGGAATCGAAATCGAACCCTTGCTGAGCCTGATCGGCCTCTTTATCTTTATTACGAAAACTTCCCTTTCGACGAAATGAAAATCTTGACACAGAAATCCGCTCCATTTTAGATTTTTTAAAAAGTTCCGCACAGAATTAAAATTGTAAATAATCCTGGTCTATGGATTCACAAAAACACAATCAGAAATCTAAATCCAATTTTTCTTGATTTTTATGTCATAGGCACACAATGTTGATTTTTTTTGTTGGGGTTTGATTTAAAATGACGGCTGCATCATCCACAGTTAGCCCAATGTAACAATTTGAGACCTTAAAAATTCTCTCACATATAAAATTAAAAATGAATATTGTATGAAAACTTTTTCCGGGAAATCAACAACTGTGAAGGAATTAAGCAAGAGTTATTGCAAAAATTGAAAATCTTTCACAATGTCTATTTCTCGGAATCTTCAAAAATCAATATCTTTAAGAGAAAATTGTCCCCGTCACCCTATAAATCGGGATATTTTAAAATTTACAAGTTGAAATAAATTCCAAATCTTCTAATCTGTTATTGTCAATTTGAAGTTTAGAACAATTTAAAGGAAATCATTCATTTTATTTTAAAATTTTCTGAGGAATTGTACTGACAGAAACTCCTGCTAAATGTCAACCAACTTTGTGTTAAGTTGCTTGAATTGTTCAATGAAACTTAAAACTACTCCCACTTTTCAGGCTGTATAATTAGTCCTTCGAAATTTTTAGCAATTTTGGTTTAAACTTTGAACTTTTCAAATGAAACCGCAGACTGGTACAGAAACTTTTTACTTACGTTCAGTTTAGACTCTAAATGAAACCTAAGACAGACACAAAGTCTTTAAAAACGTAAGCAGTTTTGAGTTTAGAAGGTAAATGGAACCACAGACCAGGATACAGGGTTTAAAAATTTAAGCAGTTTCGTAAGGTAACCCTTTTCAATGAAACCTTAACAGTAAGGTTCACGGAGGACGTTTCTCAATTTACTCTCCACAGAAGCACAAAGAATGTCCTCAGAGAGCTGTGGAATCCAGACGGTATTCGTACAAGAACTATCGATGGACTCGACGGTCACAATAGCACTGTCTATAACAAGATTAGGTCTCTTTGAGCAACTGACAAGCCTGAAGGGCGGATATCTGTTGAATCCTAGATTTCAATGATGGAGATCGTTGGAATGTAAAGAATGTCAACATGCCCTTAGTCCGACCTTAATAATCCCTTAAAAGCACGATAATCTGTTAATCCCTTAACGGCCAATCACAAAACATGTGGGACTGACAGGGGTCTTAAACGTACGGAGTCTTGGGAATCAAAATGAAGGCTGCCTGTACGGAGATGGTCAATGCAGCGAAATTGGCAAAGATTTTTGACAATGAAAGTCCTTTTAAAACTGTTCATCCGGCAACTCAGGAACTGACAGATATAACAAAATTTAGGCTGTAGTATTGGAGATATTGTGCATAATTATCCAAAAACGTTGATAGCGCTTTTAAAACAGTTTATTCGGCAACTCAGGAGCTCACAGATATAACAAAATTTAGGCTGTAGTGTTGGAGATATTGTGCATAATTATCCAAAAACGTTGATAGCGCTTTTTAAAACTGTTGATTTGGCAATCCAGAACCTCAAAGATATAACAAAATTTAGGCTGTAGTATTGGAGATATTGTGCACAAGGATCCAAGAACGTTGTGCTGGAAGTTATAAAATTGTTACAAAACAATGATCAGCACTTTAAAACCGTGAACAGTCAGCACGTTAGCAAATAATCAAAAGTAACATTCAGTATGTTGAATCTATAGATATATTACTCATTTAAAGAGCCTTTTCAAAATAGAAAAAAATCAAATCCCAATTTTACGGACAGCTGCTGTCCATGTAGTAAGTTCTTTCTATCTTATGATGTCAAAATGGAAATCCCTTTGACAGTTTTCCTGGGAGAAATTGGAATGCTATAAAAAAGAAGATTCCTTTTGTATTCAAATATGACATAAAGCGAGAACTTGAAAGTTGCGCTTTCCTTGCTGAAGATAACTTTTCGTAACAAAGGGTAGACAAATTCTAGCACTTTTCGCACAAATCAATCCATGTTCGTTTGATTTATATTACCCGACCAAACAATTTGAAGTGTTATCCCCAATTGATTTTGCCGCTTTCAGAGATTCTTGGCAACGGACACAAACTTAAGCTCGGCACTTAGAAAGAATAAGTCCAAACAAGGGGATGAAATTCAAAGCGATTTTCCTAGATTTTCCGCTTGAGCGACCCCAGACTCTTCAGTCACGCTTCATTGAATTTATCACTGATTATGGACAGGCTTTAAGGAGATTTTCAAGAAATCTGTCGCAGGCACTCGAAAGCTGTTTAAATCACCGTATCTTTTCCGAGACACAAGAGAAGGGCTGGTTTCGTCTGATCACGAAGAGAACACATTGACAGCTTTCAACTTGAGTACTGGAAATCCAATTCTTAAACATCTATCACTCAGAAATAAAGTGGGAATTCTCGAAGAATTTTTATGGATTTAGAACCGTTTTGTCATCATCCATTTTCACAACTGAATACACATTCGTAAAAAAAAATTTTAAGCTTTTCGTTTTTTTCTCTCCAGTTGTAGGGCGATTTCCAATTTAAAATGATAAAGTACCTCTTTGAAATACTGGAGAGGTGTACAATGTCACCTCCGAAAACTTTTCCTTTAAACGACCTGTGAAGAGAAGAAATAAAACAATTGCTGAACCTTTTGCCAAGATAACCAGAAAAATATTTCTAGCACAACGAGCAAGTACCCTTGAAAAGTTGGAAGACCGTAGCAAATAATATTTGCTGAATAATTTCTATCAAGGAAGACCGTAGCAAATAATATTTGCTGAATAAAATCTCAAGTTCTGTAGATTTCTAAGAGAATTTATTGTGAAACTTAATGGTTAAGTAAAAAATTTATCCATCAATCAAAACGTTCCTAGTTTATACTTCCTTTCCATTTCCAGAATATTTTGATTGCACAGGATTATTTTACTCAAATGTATTTTCAACGTAATAAAATTTTTACATTTCCAGTCAATTACTAACATTGGGAGGACACAGCATGTACAGCGCTAAAACTTTTTGGTGGAATCGCCAGGAGGGCTTCAAAAGTCAGGAATTTTGTAAAAATACTTTTGGATATTTTCCACGAAACTGATGGGAGAAGATTCTTTGAGAATGAATTGTAGCTATTAATTGAAACATTTTTGTAACATGAAATATTGACCTGTAGCCTTAATAGGGAGAGTTAATTCCCCGTTATATAGCTAGATTCAAGATGTGTTTTAAAAGGCTTTAATGGTCACTTTGTTGGACACATTTTTAACTTGTAATCTTAGTCAACTTATTTCTAAATCTATACTTGTCAAGTCTGGGTTTTTTTGAATAGGTGTACTTCTATGGAGTTGACCTCGCAATGACACCATATAAGTGAAATAATCTTGAGTGCGTCATAAAATATAAATCGATCACTCAACCGATTGAACTGTTTGGAGATTCATGACCGATATCATACAGTATGTCCGCATCAAATTAGTTCAATGTTAAAAAAAAGACAATAACCGTCATTTCTGTTAGAATGAAGGTCTAAAAAATCAATAATAAGGCAAAATAAATTGAAACCTAACACATCCCATAAGTTAGACATCACATCATGCAGACAATGCAGTAATTCTGGAACACAATAAACGCCATGAAAATAAAAGTTCAACACAGGAAAATGAATAAAAAATCCATAATAAAGGTTGGAAACAAATGAAAAAGGATACATCAATAAAACAGACATGATACCAAACAGAGAAATCAAAGAGCTCATAATCAACAGAAATAAAATGAGAGTAAGCATAAAGGTGCAAGAAAATTGACAAAATGGTGCACACCGATGAAATAAAATCCACAATAAAACTAAGACTAGCGACAAAACATGAAACCTTAGCTAGTAACCAATCAAAACTCCCATAGGTAATTGGGAATGAAATACAACGCGATCTCAATTTGTTGATAAATATTTCTCAGTTGATATTCTCCAATATTTATGAACACTAAAACACACGGGCACAGGGAAAATCTTCTTGTTTAAAATAACCACGGAGACAAGTTTCTAATTGTGTTAAAAAAATGTATATCATTTAGACCTCCAATATTTAAACTGGTTTTGAGGTTTATTATGTCGATATACACAATCAATCAAAGTCATCGAAGATATTAATTATGTTTACCATAATGATATAAAACATTTATATATTTATGAATACTAAATCTCAGGGAAAAACAAAAATTTGCTTTTTAAGCTTTTTTTATGAATATGCAATCATTTGATCAAAAAATCTAAACAAAAAATTCCCTTTTCTTAAAATTCATAATAATAACATTTTATTCATTGTTATAAACTGAAATTGCTATAGTTAGATCTATCTCTAGTTAGGGGATCCAAGGTGGTTAAGTCGGTTAGAGTGTTAGTCCCTCCGTCAGATACAGGCCTTTCACCAATACGGTTTAGGGACCAAATCCCACTCAGACTAATAAAACATTGAACAATTTCTTATTTTTCAATGGCGTACATTACCTGTAGCTATGCAGAGTTGCATACATCAACAAACCACATGCTAACACATTGCCATGCAGTCATCAACATATTTGTTTCTCGTTTAAAAGGTCATAAGAAAATGTTCAAGCTGTTACCAGGTGAATTAAATACATATTGCAGTATTTATTTAAATTTTACTGAAATAACATAGGATCTTATCTTTTAACTTCTGGTACAATCTGATATATTTGTAACTGTACATTATATCCCGATTTCTTTAAAGTGGCATGAGCTGCCAAAATGCACACTTTTTCATAATTTCTGATCGTCACGACAGTAAGAGTCTTTGATGGCCATCGAAAAACTAAATGATTAGCATTGGAATGAGGAAAATCCATACAGTAGGTGGCCAATACGAACCGGAATAGTGTTCGAAAAATAAACAAAATTTAAATAACCGGGACGACCATTCATTCATTCTAAGCCAAAGTTGGTTCAAAACAATACTTTATCGTACATTCTCACGTCAAAATATCAACATTTTGGCAGCTCATGCCACTTTAACATTTATCTGTTTCAAGGATATGCCTCTGGAATAACTTACATAGAGGTTGCTTTCCCGCTCACAAATATATGCAAATACAATGTTTTTAAATAACTGATTTAGTGAATTAAGTCATTTATATCTTAAGTGCGGCGTAAAACATCAATCAATCAACCAATCGATCATTAATAGATCTTTTCAGATTGTAAGATGTTTTTCATGACTTGTTGGAATTGTATGGCATTGACATCATTCCCCTGTAGCAGATGCTGTGAAACGCCTCTATCGCATTGCGTCATAGACAAAATGAGCACAATTTCAACGTCAGCTTGATCCAAAAACCCAAAGTAGCATCATTTTGTCATACACTGAGGCAACTGAACAAGAGTTAATTCTTAAGCTGAAAGGGTCTATTTTAATAATTCTCCTGGTAATATATTTTATGTTGCACACTTTTTAATTTACCCTCCATCAGATTGAAGTTCTCAGAAAAGTCGATCTAAGAAAGTCAATCTAAGAATGATTATTTGCCCTACGTGTATGTGAAAACCCCCAAAGAGTTAAGAAAATATCAAAACAAAATTTAAAACAAAAAGCACAACCAAAAACAACATACAGAAACTTAAAGCAATATTTACAAACAAATATTTCAAATTTCTATTAGAAATAAAAAGAACATGTATAGAAAACAAAATAGTTATTAAGAAATATTTCCAATTTTTTTAGGTTATGAAGGACATTGAGGCATAAATTCAGCATTTCAGCATATTTGAATATTGTAAGCTTATATATTATTTAAGCTTTTTGTAATGCATCAACAAAGTAATGAGAAAAATAATGGTAACAAAATACATAAGCTATATTAATAACCTAAAATTTCCAAAACCAAAAATAAAAGTGTAAAATCCACCTTACCGAGAAAGTTAGGAATATGTCTCCTTAGCGATAAGGTTAGAGGTAATGTCAATAGATATCCGAGAGAGCTGGCGGTTGGCAAGCTAATGGTACAGAGCTGGTTAGAACTCTAACAGCTATACAGGAGACTGAATCTGTCAGTATTAGAGAGTACATCGAACGTCCCTTCAGCATACCAGTTAACTGAGGAGGGCTAATATATATAATAACGGCCCTGGTAAACCAAGGAAGCCTCCAATGATTGGTAAGAAAGAACTGTCACAACTACATTACTGCACATTTTTGGGCTGAAGACACAAGGGAATTTTCTCGACGTCAGGTTAAAAGAAACCTTAGGATAATGGTGAGATATATAAAGTAATCAATGAGTGTTTGATTGTCTTCATTTTTATTTTATATATATAGTGAGTCGGTTAGAGTGACAGTCACTCAGTCTGACACAAGCCTTCCATTGATGTGGCACAGGATAGAATCCCACTCGGATTAATAAAAATTGAAAAAAAAAATGTGAGTGCATTTTCTCATTATTGACGTATGTGGAAGAGTTGCCAGGTACTCACTAAACCTGACAACGGTGCTATATAAGTGCAATAATCGGTGTAAAACATTGATCAATCAATCAATTTACCGCAGTAATAAGTTCACAAATAAACTCTGAATAGTAACTATTGTTAAAAAATATCCAACCTTCTGATGGATTAGATTTAATTTTCTATTTACAGTTTTTAGTCTTTAGAAGTCAGAGATGGAACGAGACACTACAACTAATCCATTATTTGTTCTCTACCCTAGAACTGACGTGGGCCAATATCGGTGTTATTAGCCCTGGAAGGACAAGAAGGAAGCTATACAGATGAATAAATTGTAGCAGAAAGCTATATAGATGAATACATTGTAGTACACTAACAGTTGACAGACAAGAAGGAAGCTATACAGATGAATACATTGTAGAAGGAAGCTATATAGATGAATACATTGTAGAAGGAAGCTATAGAGATGAATACATTGTAGAAGGAGGCCATAGAGATTAATACATTGTAGAAGGAAGCTATATAGATGAATACATTGTAGCACACTAACAGTTGACAGACAAGAAGGAAGCTATAGAGATGAATACATTGTAGAAGGAAGCCATAGAGATGAATACATTGTAGTACACTAACAGTTGACAGACAAGAAGGAAGCTATAGAGATGAATACATTGTAGAAGGAAGCTATAGAGATGAATACATTGTAGAAGGAAGCTATATAGATGAATACATTGTAGTACACTAACAGTTGACAGACAAGAAGGAAGCTATAGAGATGAATACATTGTAGTACACTAACAGTTTGTCTGATTACACAGGTTTCACTTACCAATAACCTTTGTCTGATTACACAGGTTTCACTGTACCAATAACCTGTGTCTGATTACACAGGTTTCTCTGTACCGATAACCTGTATCTGATTACACAGGTTTCCCTGTACCAATAACCCGTGTCTGATTACACAGGTTTCACTGTACCAATAACCTGTGTCTGATTACACAGGTTTCACTGTACCAATAACCTGTGTCTGATTACACAGGTTTCCCTGTACCAATAACCTGTGTCTGATTACACAGGTTTCACTTACCAATAACCTTTGTCTGATTACACAACTTTCACTGAACCAATAACCTGTGTCTGATTACACAGGTTTCACTGTACCAATAACCTGTGTCTGCTTACACAGGTTTCACTGAACCAATAACCTGTGTCTGATTACACAGGTTTCACTTACCAATAACCTTTGTCTGATTACACAGGTTTCCCTGTACCAATAACCTGTGTCTGATTACACAGGTTTCCCTGTACCAATGACCTGTGTCTGATTACAAAGGTTTCACTGTACCAATAACCCGTGTCTGATTACACAGGTTTCCCTGTACCAATAACCTGTGTCTGATTACACAGGTTTCACTGTACCAATAACCTGTGTCTGATTACACAGGTTTCCCTGTACCAATAACCTGTGTCTGATTACACAGGTTTCACTTACCAATAACCTTTGTCTGATTACACAGCTTTCACTGAACCAATAACCTGTGTCTGATTACACAGGTTTCACTGTACCAATAACCTGTGTCTGCTTACACAGGTTTCACTGAACCAATAACCTGTGTCTGATTACACAGGTTTCACTTACCAATAACCTTTGTCTGATTACACAGGTTTCCCTGTACCAATAACCTGTGTCTGATTACACAGGTTTCCCTGTACCAATGACCTGTGTCTGATTACAAAGGTTTCCCTGTACCAATAACCTGTGTCTGATTACACAGGTTTCCCTGTACCAATAACCTGTGTCTGATTACACATGTTTACCTATACCAATAACCTGTGTCTGATTACACAGGTTTCCCTGTACCAATAACCCGTATCTGATTACACAGGTTTCCCTGTACCAATAACCCGTGTCTGATTACACAGGTTTCACTGTACCGATAACCCTTAACATCTAGATTCAACAGTGGATTAAGGCAACACATTTCTTGTAGAACCTACCATTACCTTTCTTTTAGAACATGCATTTTGCCAGCCTGATCCCTGTGGAAGCATCTCACCAGGCTAAACTATTTGCTTTCATTAACTATGTTTTAGAACATGTACTTCTCCAGCCTGATATTTTTGCTTCCATTAACCATGTTTTAGAACATGTACTTCACCAGCCTGATCTCTTTAGTGGCATCAGATATGTTTTAGAACATGTACTTCTACAGTCTGGTCTCTTTGCTTACATCCAATATGTTTTAGAACATGTACTTCTCCAGTCTGGTCTCTTTGCTTACATCCAATATGTTTTAGAACATATACTTCTCCATCTATTTGCTTACATCAAATATGTTTTAGAACATGTACTTCACCAGCTTGGTCTCTTTGCTTACATCAAATCTGTTATAGAACATGTATTTCACCAAGCTGATCACTTTGATTGCATCAAATATGTTTTAGAACATGTACGTCACCAAGCTGATCTCATTGCTTGCATCAAATATGTTTTAGAACATGTATTTCACCAGCCTGATCTCTTTGCTAACATCAAATATGTTTTAGAACATGTACTTCACCAGCCTGATCTCTTTGCTTGCACCAAATATATTTTAGATCAATTACTTTACCAGCATGTTCTTTTTACTAACATCAAATATGTTTTAGATCAATTAATTTACCAGCATGTTCTTTTTGTTAACATCAAATATGTTTTAGAACATGTACTTCACCAGCCTGATCTCTTTGCTTACATCAAATATATTTTAGATCAATTACTTTACCAGCATGTTCTTTTTGCTAACATCAAATATGTTTTAGAACATGTACTTCACCAGCCTGGTCTTTTTGCTTACATCAAATATGTTTTAGAACATGTACTTCTCGAGTTTGATCTCTTTGCTAACATCAAATATGTTTTAGAACATGTACTTCTCCAGTCTGATCTCTTTAGCATCAAATATGTTTTAGAACATGTACTTCACCAGCCTGATCTCTTTGCTTACATCAACTATGTTTTAGAACATGTACTTCACCAGCCTGATCTCTTTGCTACCATCAAATATGTTTTAGAACATGTACTTCACCAGCCTGATCTCTTTGCTAGCATCAAATATGTTTTAGAACATATATTTCACCAACCTGGTCTATTTGCTTGCATCAAATATGTTTTAGAACATCTACTTCTCCAGCCTAGCTGATCTCTTTGCTTACATCAAATATGTTTTAGAACATGTACTTCACCAGTCTGATCTCTTAGCTTGCACCAAATATGTTTTAGAACATGTACTTCTCCAGCCTGATCTCTTTTCTTGCATTAACTGTTTTAGAACATGTACTTTGCCAGCCTGATCTCTTTGCTTGTATTAACTATGTTTAGAACATGTATTTCTCCAGCCTGATCTCTTTGCTAGCATCAAATATGTTTTAGAACATGTATTTCACCAGCCTGATCTCTTTGCTAGCATCAAATATGTTTAAGAACATGTACTTCACCAGCTTGACCTCTTTGCTTACATCAAAGATGTTTTAGAACATGTACTTCTCCAGCCCGATCTCTTTGCTTACATCAAATATGTTTTAGAACATGTATTTCACCAGCTTGACCTCTTTGCTTACATCAAAGATGTTTTAGAACATGTACTTCACCAACCTGATCTCTTTGCTTGCATCAGATATGTTTTAGAACATGTACTTCACCAGCCTGGTCTCTTTGCTTGCATCAGATATGTTTTAGAACATGTACTTCACCAGCCTGGTGTCTTTGCTTACATCAAATATGTTTTAGAACATGTAGTTTACCAGCCTGATCTCTTTGCTTACATCAAATATGTTTTAGAACATGTAGTTTACCAGCCTGATCTCTTTGCTTACATCAAATCTGTTTTAGAACATGTATTTCAACAGCCCGATCTCTTTGCTTACATCAAATATGTTTTAGAACATGTACTTCACCAGCTTGATCTCTTTGCTTACATCAAATATGTTTTAGAACATGTATTTCTCCAGTCTGATCTCTTTTTTTGCACCAAATATGTTATGTGCTTTGACAGTCTGATCTCTTACTTTGTACTTAATTTGTTTTTTAACAAGAACTTTACCAGTCTGGCAGAAATGAAAAAAGACATTTTTGACACAAAGCCCATAAGTTCACTTTATTTACCGTTGTACAAAGTTTACAGAAAATAAATAAGCTCAGTGTGGAGACATCATTTTAAGCGTTTGTTGCATGAGAGCTGTGTCGTACATCATGCAGGGCTTTCGTTATGTTTTAATAATTGTTTAAGAAAAGATTTTAGTTGGCCTAAAAGAAGATTTTTGGAGAGACAATACAGAGAATGAATTAGGGCAATGTAATTGTTCTTCGTGTTAATAAAAACAATAAGAGGGTTTGAAATTCGTAGAAAAACTGGGATGAGAAAAATCTTTACAGTCTGTGGAATGAACCGAAAACATGGTCTAAAAGTGAACAAATAACTGAATAACTCAAAGGACTGTTATTTTAGACCTAAGTTAGTTAAAAACCCACAGTGCTAACATCTACCTGCTAATCTTGAATTGAAAAAGAAGAATTTTTGGGATGAAAGGAGTTTATGTCAGCGTGGGTGTCTATAACTTTATCCACAGAGCAACACAGGCCCCAGAAAGGGTAGTAGAAAATCAGTTAATATCCTTTCTCCAGCAAGGAATTACAAGGGCCAATATAAGTATTATCAGCCCAATGATCAGACAGGTAGTCCGGAAGCTGCAGTGATGAGCTAGAAACAGTACGGAACTATATGTCCAATGAAGATTGCTAGATTAACCGACGCCTTAACGTCAAGATTGTCTATAAAGAAGGATTTTAGTTGTTGGCCATGGAGAAAGTTCTGGAGGGACAATACAGAGAAGGGTTTGAGACAACGTAATTGTTCTTCATGTTAATAAGGACAAGAAGAGGGTTTTAAATTCGTAGAAAAACCAGGATGAGAAAAATCCTTACAGTCTGTTTAGTTTAAACAATATTTTATTTCAATGAAATGAAATTGGATTGGTGAACAAACCTACAGCCTATATTAACATGCACCTCTCCTTATACAGTCTGTGGTCTGAATGAACTAAAAACATGTACACGGAAGAATGTTATTTCACGCCAGAGTTGATTGAAAACAGTACAGAATCTGCCAAATGAAGATTGGTAAATTTGCTTAGGTCTTAATGTCAAGTCAACGTCTATAAAGAAGGATTTCAGTTGATGAAGGAAAGAACACTCTTGCGTATGGATTTACAACTTCTTGATTTATTGTAAATCCATACGCAAGAGTGTTCTTTCCATCATTATTATGCTCAACTTCTAAATGCCACTTAAACAAGTTTCAGTTGATGGCCTCAACAAGATTTTTGGATGAACAAGCCTGATTTTGGACAGGGGGTTTGGAGACAATGGAATTTTTACCTAGTCTGTTATAATACAGTAGCTTCCTGTAAGCTAGTGAGCACTCTTTGTTATATGGGCTACAGTGATGAGGCAAATGAGCTATGTAAATCCCGTGTCGGAAACTTCTGACTCGAGTCTTCCGTTCCCTCTAATTCCAGACGAAAAAAACTTTGCTAGATTTAACTATATCCTTCATGCTAATCTACACCAGTTTAAAATTACGCAAACTGCGTCTTGGAAACATAGGGAAATGTGAAATAGAAATGACCAAGACCGGAAAATTCTGACGAGTGTCTTCCCTTCCCACTAATTCCAGAAGAAAGAAACTTTGTTAGATATAACTATATCCTTCATGCTAAGCCGCACTAGTTTAAAATTACGTAAACTGCTTCTCGGAAACTTAGGGAAATGTGAAATAGAAATGACAAAGAGCGGAAAATTGTGACGGGCGTCTTCCCTTCCCACTAATTCCAGAGGAAAGAAACTTTGTTGGATTTTACTATATCCTTCATGCTAGGCTGCACCAATTCAAAATTTCAGAGTCTTGGTTCAAATAAAATATCTTATCTTATATCTTATGGATTAAGCAATTCAAAACACCATGGATTACTATACATTGTACCATGGTATATTTACCATGTAAACCTGTAAATTGTATGGTAAACCATGGGTTTGTAGAGTAAAAAAAAAATCTGTTCTGAAATATTTTTTTATCAATATATCTTGAATTATGTTCTTTATTAGCACACATTTTTGGGTTTGTATATGTATATTAAAGAATTTGAAATCATGCCTATTGAGAAAATCCCATTTCTCACTTCGGCTGCAGATACGAAGCACAAACGTTTGGAAAGGGAAAGTTTTTGGATTCAAACATTACAAACTATTTATCCTTTGGGTTTGAACTTGGAGTGTTTAGAAGCAATTGTCTTGGAATTTATGGGGGAAAAAACACCATTTTAAACCCATCAAACTTCTACAGATATTGCTGTTGATGTTGGCAAACTATGTCCCTCAGACAGTCTACACATTGTTCTGATAACAAGAAACCATATAATTATTTAACTAGCATACCAGCATATTAGCATTCATGTTCACTTATCAATTATTCATTTACTAATCATTATAAACTTCGTTAAACATTTGGACGTAACCAGAGTAGAAAATTAAGGCTAAGGCTATTTCCTGGCATACACACCTGAAGGCTCAAAAAGGGTGAATTGCATTGTAGGATATAAATATTTCTGAACACTAAAACACACGGGCACAAGGAACATATCTTCTTGTCTAAAATAACCATGGAGACAAGTTTCTAATTGTGTTAAAAAGAGATATATCATTTAGACCTTTATACCCCATACATTTTTGTAATAAACTAAACCTATGGTATTTCAATAGGTTGAGGCGGTAATAACAGCTTAGCTTGGTCAGTAGAATTTTCTAGAATCCTTTTTTAATACATTGACAATGGTTATGCATCTTAACTATGGCAAGAACATTGGTAGGCTGAGATTGAACCCCATCTGTTTTATTTGAATTGACCACCTTACAAACCTTGTAGCAACATACATCACAGAATCCATTTGTACCACTGATGATATAACATAGTACATAAGTAGCGTATCTCCGAAAAACGTAAGACCCATATTTGACTCCCTGTTTTTGTTTCTACCTGTTATTATACAATTATTGACTCTCATGCCAGTTAATATGATGTTATAATGACCTGGACAACTTATATTGACCGATGCCGAAGGCAGAGGTCAATATAAGTTTTCCAGGTCATTATAATCATCATATTAACTGGCAGGAGAGTCAATAATTGTTTTATTATATATCAAGTTAGCGTATATACTTATTCTAAACCTTCACAGAATTTCAGGCAGATGTTATATTTACATAATTCACATAACATAGTACATAGGCATTACAAATGCAATGGGTTAAGTTACGTCATGTGGATTGCGTTTCAACGCTCAAATCTGATATCATCGGAATGACGTCACAGTAATAAAGCTACACAAATTATGTTGCGCAACAAAGAGAATGTGACGTCAAATCTTATATTAACCAGCAAGTCATGTAATATAAGATAATATTAACTGTCATGTGACCGCCTATTGACCAATAAAATTGAAACACTCACTCCAGTTATATAATAATACATTTTATTTCCTTTATATTATTACCACCTGTACATACATCTGATCCTCTTATCTGTACTTATAACAACTGACCTGTCCA
Source organism: Lepidochitona cinerea (assembly GCA_963971465.1). Taxonomy (NCBI): domain Eukaryota; kingdom Metazoa; phylum Mollusca; class Polyplacophora; order Chitonida; family Tonicellidae; genus Lepidochitona; species Lepidochitona cinerea. The sequence continues at coordinate 11,768,153 of OZ020559.1, forward strand.
AACGCTTGAATTTTTTCATATATATGTCTTGTTTACCAATGTTCTACACTCTTGATGATGGCAAAACAAAGTGCCGAAATATTGAGTCAAATATGGGTCTTACGTTTTTCGGAGTTACGCTACTAATACATCACAGCACACCTAACTTTTTCTGTGCAGGAACAAAATTTCATATTTTCCGCTACTGTTGCCATTATCATGTTTGGTTTGGTTTCAATTTACCCGACTTGTCATAGCTGAAAAACATCCATACAACTTTGTAAATATATTACAAAGTATTCCAGACAGTTCTACTGACTAAGTGTCAGACTATCGCCTGTCTTTAACCTGATAAAATACCATGAGTTTTGGTTGAATTCAACAAAATTTAGCCGAACATCAATACAACCTGGTCAATATTTTACAAAGTATTCCAGAAAATTCTACTGACTAAAGCTAAAATCCTGTTTGTCTTCAATCTAAAAAAATATCTTGTTTTGGTTTGTAACTAAAACCTATGATTGTGTATAAAGGTTCAAATGATATACACCTTGGTTATTTTAGTCAAGAAGATTTTCCTTGTACCTGTGTGTTTTAGTGTCTATAAATATATACTTTTCAGTGTCGTGTCTTTTTTAATAGTGACTATAAATATATACTTTTCAATGCCTGTGTGTTTTAGTGTCAATAAATATATACTTTTCAGAGCCTGTGTGTTTTAAATATATACCTTTCATGGATTGTGTTTTAGTGTTCATAAATATACTTTGAGTTTAATTAGTTTGTATCTTTAAGAAAGTATAACTATTATTCTAGTTATTTTGGGATTACACTTTCTTTAAAATATGGCAGAAATTCTTCTACCAATTTTGGGTGACTCCTTAAATGAGAATCAAACCCAGGTCCCAGAGTATGACACCTATTCCCGGCACTAAATGCCAGCTGTCTTATGCATTCAACTAATCCATTCAGCCAACCTTGACTTTAAGAAAGTGTAATCCAAAATAACTAGAATAAATATATTTGTCTGTGTAGCATGTTTTCCATTCACATTAATTGGCTCAAAATGCCTATCAAATTGCACCAGAAGCCAAAGGTCCATGATGATAATAAAGTAATAGATCTATTAGCTAAATGATTACTCATGTTCTAATTGTGTCGGCATTCATCATTCAACTGTGTCAGCATTCTTCATCCAATTGTGTCGGCATTCTTGGTCCAATTGTGTCGGTATTCTTGGTCCAACTGTGTCAACATTCTTGGTCCAACTGTGTCAACATTCCTGGTCCAACTGTGTCAGCATTCCTGGTCCAATTGTGTTAGCATTCCTGGTCTAATTGTGTCAGCATTCTTGGTCTAATCGTCTCCAATCCTGGTCCAATTGTGTCGGCAATCCTGGTCCAAATATGTCGGCATTCCTGGTCAAACTGTGTCGGCATTCTTCATCCAATTGTGTCGGCAATCTTGGTCCAATTGTGTCGGCAATCTTGGTTCAATTGTGTCGGCATTCTTGGTCCAGCTGTGTCAGCATTCCTGGTCCAATTGTGTTAGCATTCTTGGTCTAACAGTGTCTGCATTCTTGGTCAAACAGTGTCTGCATTCCTGGTCCAACTGTGTAAACATTCTTGGTCCAATTGTGTCAGCCTTCCTGGTCCAATTGTGTCAGCCTTCCTGGACCATTTGTGTCAGCATTCCTGGTCCAATCGTGTCGGCATTCTTGGTCCAATTGTGTCAGCATTCCTGGTCCAATTGTGTCAGCATTCCTGGTCCAACTGTGTCAGCATTCTTGGTCCACTTGTGTTAGCATTCCTGGTCCAATTGTGTCGGCATTCTTGGTCCAATTGTGTCGGCAATCTTGGTCCAATTGTGTCGGCAATCTTGGTCCAACTGTGTCAGCATTCTTGGTCCAATTGTATCAGCATTCTTGGTCCAACTGTGTGGCATACTTCATCCAACTGTCTCCGCATTCCTGGTCCAACTGTGTCAGCATTCCTGGTCCAACTGTGTCTGCATTCTTGGTCCAATTGTGTCGGCATTCTTGGTCAAATTGTGTCAGCATTCCTGGTCCAACTGTGTGGCATACTTCATCCAACTGTCTCCGCATTCCTGGTCCAACTGTGTCAGCATTCCTGGTCCAACTGTGTCAGCATTCCTGGTCCAACTGTGTCGGCATTCTTGGTCCAATTGTGTCGGCATTCTTGGTCCAACTGTGTCGGCATTCTTGGTCCAACTGTGTCGGCATTCTTGGTCAAACAGTGTCAGGATTCTTGGTCCAACTGTGTCGACATTCTTGTTCCAACTGTGTCGGCATTCTTGGTCCAACTGTGTGGCATACTTCATCCAACTGTCTCCGCATTCTAGGTCCAACTGTGTCAGCATTCCTGGTCCAACTGTGTCGACATTCCTGGTCCAACTGTGTCAGCATTCTTGGTCCAATTGTGTTAGCATTCTTGGTCCAACTGTGTCAGCATTCCTGGTTCAACAGTGTCTGCATTCTTGGTTCAACTGTGTCAGCATTCTTGGTCCAATTGTGTCAGCATTCTTGGTCCAATTGTGTCAGCATTCCTGGTTCAATTGTGTCGGCCTTCCTGGTCCAATTGTGTCAGCATTCCTGGTCCAACTGTGTCTGCATTCTTGGTCCAATTGTGTCGGCATTCTTGGTCCAATTGTGTCAGCATTCCTGGTCCAACTGTGTGGCATACTTCATCCAACTGTCTCCGCATTCCTGGTCCAACTGTGTCAGCATTCCTGGTCCAACTGTGTCTGCATTCTTGGTCCAATTGTGTCGGCATTCTTGGTCCAATTGTGTCAGCATTCCTGGTCCAACTGTGTGGCATACTTCATCCAACTGTCTCCGCATTCCTGGTCCAACTGTGTCAGCATTCCTGGTCCAACTGTGTCAGCATTCTTGGTCCAATTGTGTCGGCATTCTTGGTCCAACTGTGTCGGCATTCTTGGTCCAACTGTGTCGGCATTCTTGGTCAAACAGTGTCAGGATTCTTGGTCCAACTGTCTCCGCATTCTAGGTCCAATTGTGTCAGCATTCTTGGTTCAACTGTGTCAGCATTCTTGGTTCAACTGTGTCAGCATTCTTGGACCATTTGTGTCAGCATTCCTGGTCCAACTGTGTCGGCATTCCTGGTCCAACTGTGTCAGCATTCTTGGTCCAATTGTGTTAGCATTCTTGGTCCAACTGTGTCAGCATTCCTGGTTCAACAGTGTCTGCATTCTTGGTTCAACTGTGTCAGCATTCTTGGTCCAATTGTGTCAGCATTCCTGGTTCAATTGTGTCGGCCTTCCTGGTCCAATTGTGTCAGCATTCTTGGTCCAACAGTGCCGGCATTCCTGGTCCAACTGTGTCTGCATTCTTGGTCAAACAGTGTCTGCATTCTTGGTCAAACAGTGTCTGCATTCCTGGTCCAACTGTGTCAACATTCTTGGTCCAATTGTGTCAGCCTTCCTGGTCCAATTGTGTCAGCCTTCCTGGACCATTTGTGTCAGCATTCCTGGGCCAATCATGTCGGCATTCTTGGTCCAATTGTGTCAGCATTCTTGGTCCAATTGTGTCAGCCTTCCTGGACCATTTGTGTCGGCATTCTTGGTCTAACTGTGTCGGCATTCTTGGTCCAACTGTGTCGGCATTCTTGGTCCAACTGTGTCGGCATTCTTGGTCCAACTGTGTCGGCATTCCTGGTCTAACTGTGTCAGCATTCTTGGTCCAACTGTGTCCGCATTCTTGGTCAAACAGTGTCTGCATTCTTGGTCTAACTGTGTCGGCATTCTTGGTCCAACTGTGTCGGCATTCTTGGTTCAACTGTGTCAGCATTCTTGGTCCAATTGTGTCAGCATTCTTGGTCCAACTGTGTCAGCATTCCTGGTCCAACTGTGTCAGCCTTCCTGGTCCAATTGTGTCAGCCTTCCTGGACCATTTGTGTCAGCAGTCCTGGTCCAATTGCGTCAGCAATCCTGGTCCAATTGTGCTGGCATTCCTGGTCCAACTGTGTCAGCATTCTTGGTCGAACTGTGTCAGCATTCTTGGTCCAACTGTGTCGGCATTCTTGGTCGAACTGTGTCAGTATTCTTGGTCCAACTGTGTCGGCATTCTTGGTCGAACTGTGACAGTATTCTTGGTCGAACTGTGTCAGCATTCTTGGTCCAACTGTGTCGGCATTCTTGGTCCAATTGTGTCAGCATTCTTGGTCCAATTGTGTCAGCATTCTTGGTCGAACTGTGTCAGCATTCTTGGTCCTACTGTGTCGGCATTCTTGGTCCAATTGTGTCAGCATTCTTGGTCCAAATGTGTCGGCAATCCTGGTCCAATTGTGTCGGCATTCTTGGTCCAATTGTGTCAGCATTCTTGGTCCAATTGTGTCAGTATTCTTGGTCCAACTGTGTCGGCAATCCTGGTCCAATTGTGTCAGTATTCTTGGTCCAACTGTGTTGGTATTCTTGGTCCAATTGTGTCAGCATTCTTGGTCCAATTGTGTCAGTATTCTTGGTCCAACTGTGTCGGTATTCTTGGTCCAACTGTGTCGGCATTCTTGGTCCAATTGTGTCAGTATTCTTGGTCCAACTGTGTCGGTATTCTTGGTCCAACTGTGTCAGCATTCTTGGTCGAACTGTGTCAGTATTCTTGGTCCAACTGTGTCAGCATTCTTGGTCGAACTGTGTCAGTATTCTTGGTCCAACTGTGTCAACATTCTTGGTCCAACTGTGTCAGCATTCTTGGTCGAACTGTGTCGGCAATCCTGGTCCAACTGTGTCGGCCTTCCTGGTCCAATTGTGTCGGCATTCTTGGTCCAATTGTGTCAGTATTCTTGGTCCAACTGTGTCAGCATTCTTGGTCGAACTGTGTTAGCATTCTTGGTCCAATTGTGTCGGCATTCTTGGTCCAACTGTGTCAGTCTTCCTGGTCCAACTGTGTCAGCATTCTTGGTCCAATTGTGTCGGAATTCTTGGTCCAATTGTGTTCGTCTTCTTGGTTGACTTGTGTTTGCATTCTTGGTTGAATTGTGTTCGCATTCCTGGTCCAATTGTGTCGGCAATCCTGGTCCAATTGTGTTGGTAATCCTGGTCCAATTGTGTTCGTATTCTTGGTTGAATTGTTTCAGCATTCTTGGTTGAATTGTGTTCGCATTCATGTAAATGAAAACCTTTCTTTATCCATGAAGTACTTCTATCTTTCTTGATTTATTCTTGTTGACATTTGTAATAAGGGTTCCATTGTCAAGTCAACATGAAGAGCTATGTTTTCAAAATAACCTGCCCTTTGTCTCCAGTCTATCTGTGAAAAGACCTGAAGGATTTAAGAATAACGGAAAAATGACAACATTTTGGCAGCTCATGCCACTTGAAGTCAACGTGAAGTTCTATGTGTTCAGATTACGTTGTGTCTGAAATCTATCTGTCAAAGATCTACATGGGGATTTTATAAGAATAACGGAAAAATAACAACATTTTGGCAGTCCATGCCACTATACGATCTTCAGAGAAGAAATATTCATAAATCCTTTTAGGGAATATTCTCAAATTTCACACCAATATGCTGGCATCGATAAAAGACTTTTTGCGACATTAGAATCCAATTTTGGAGAAAATAGTCAGAAGCAGGAATGGTTATGACACAAAATCGACCCACATATTGTAACCAAGTCAGCCGATTTCCAGTCGTTTAGCACCCTGTTGCCATGGCCCTGACAATAAAACTGAAGCGTGGGGACAAAATACAGCACTAAAAACTGCAGCAGACAATTTCAGAGAGAAGAATAAAGAGCGAACCACGCAAAAGGATAATAAACAACTTGGATTCGGGAAAGCTACTTTATTGGCTATACATAGGGTTATAAAGACAGTGTTTCTACTGAAATGGGGGGTCCTCGTTGATGCAGTGGGTTAGAGTGATCATCTCACAAAGACCTTCCATTGATGTGGTAAAGGGTCGAATCAAACTCAGACGAAATAGAAATTTCAAATTTTCTGAGTGGATTTTTCACTCTGTCGTATGTGAAAGAGTTGCCAGGTATTCGCCAAAGGTCGGGGGTTACCTCCGAGCAACGAGCCTGGTTTCCTCCCCCCTAAACCTGGCTTGAGTCTTGAGTGCGACATAAAACCTAATTAATCTACTGCAATGGAGGCAACCCTCGATTTTTGACGAGTGCTTGACAACTCTTCCACATACAATGATCAAGTGAAAAATCCTCCCAGAAATTTTTCTATTCTTTTTATTTGGTCTGAGTGGTCGGTCGGTGTATGAGGAAGAGTTGCCTGGTACTCGCCAACGGTCAGGGGTTTTCTCTGGGCAATGAGCCTGATTTTCTCCCCCACTAAACATGGCATATACATGAAATAATCTCAAGTGCAGCGTAAAACCTCAATCAATCAATCAAACAATGTGTATGGTTCACATTTACCACACTGAAATGGTGCACAATTCTATCACACTGAGAAATGAAACGTGTCAAAAGATAATTTTTCAATATTCACAGGTACATGTACAACTCACAGCACAAAAAGGAAACTAGAATTGCTTCTAATAAAACTAGAGACAGTGATCTGCCATGGTGGTCTAAGAAAAAAATGATGATTAATTTTATTGTCTGGTTACCTTATTCATCACAGTTCCATTTTACATAACTACAGTTGAATGTAACTAAAGGCCTTTCCTTATCATGTATATTTATGAACACTGCAACAAATTTTCTGGAACACTTTGTATTACATTGACAATGCTTACGCATCTTAAGCTATGGTAAGAATATCGTCAGACTATATATTATAGGGCTATGAGAAAATAAAGTGAAAATATGCCCCCCCCCCCTAATGAAAATGTACCATAATTTACCATAGTTTACTATAGTAAAACTGAGGTAAACTATGGTAAACTATGGTAAACTATAGTTTACTATAGTATACTATAGAATACTGTAGTGTATTATAGACTTTTGTAGTAATTCTATAGGAAACTTTAGTGGACTATAGTACTTTGCCTGTTACTATAGTATACCATAGATCTTGTATAGTAAAACTGAGGTAAACTATAGCTTACTATAATACACTATGGTACACTATCGTTTACTATAGTGTATTGTAGACTTCTGTAGTCAGTCTATAGTTTTTTATAGTACATCACCTTTTACTATAGTATATGATAAATCCTTTATAGTAAAACTGTAGTAAACTGGGATAACTGTAGTCTACTCTAGTAAATTACAGGTTACTATAGTACAACACAGCAAGTTTATAGTCAAACTGTCGTAAGTATGGTAAACTATAGTTTACTGTAGTATGTTATAGGTAGGTACAATAGAGAATTATGGTCATTATATAGCCAAACTGAAGAAAACAGTGGCAGATTGCTATGTGCTGTAGTAAATTATAAGTATGATACATACGTTAATAGTCAAGTATGGTAAACTATAGATCACTGTAATAGATTACTATGGAGAATCATGCTAATTATATACCGGTACTCAAACTGAAATGAGCTGCACGGTGCTGTAGTAAATTATAGGTAACTGTCATAGTACAAGTTTATAGTCAAACTGTAGTAAAGTATGGTAAACTGTAGACGGCTCACTTTAGTATATATCTATATTGAAATGAAATAAACTTCTCCAAATATTGCACTCTATATTATATCTATTTTAAACGAACGTACTATTAAGAGTAGGCCTATCTAAATAATATGTTCTCACTCAATATAGGGCTTACTTATTACCGATCTCTTTTTACAAGAATTCCGTCATATGCGATAATTTGGTTTGAACGGATTGTAATGATGACAAGATGTAGTTATAATGTTCTCATTTGTCATGGTTTTGACAGTAAGGGCTCGGACTACACAGTGATTATGAAGAGTGCGTGTCAAAGCCGACCGGTAGGAAGCGAAGATAGCCGAAGGGAGTTCCGAGTGAGGGGAGGGGGTCAATCTCATTCTCGCGAGATCCCCTGCTACTACGTGAACGCGACGGACCTCTCAGGCCGTTCCAAGCCATTTTACCCAAAATTTGGGTAATCAAACTTACTTCCAAAATTGATTTGTACGTGATCTTTACCTGATTCTATATGTTGGCTTGTATTTCGTTTTTGGTACACGCCCTTAAGTTTTGAATTATCGTTGAGGAAATACAGGGACTATATTTCTACCCTCCGCGATTGTGAACAGGCAAGCCTACAACATGCTATTTTGTATGTCTACGTCACATGATTGTAGTGAGAGTATTTCTCCGCAGCTCTGGCAAAAGGGGATTCCCCTTAGCAGACTAAGGCAAATGGCTTGTAACGGCCTGAGAGGTCCGTCGCGTTCACGTAGTAGCAGGGGATCTCGCGAGAATGAGATTGGGGAGGGGGTGCGGCTGGGCTGACATAATGACAGTCACAGCTGAGTGCAAAGCTGGCTTTGAGGTGTTATAAAATGTTAGGGCTGACTTTAAAGTCCTATCAGTAGGGTTATAAAGTTTTCATTGACAGGCATAAAGTTTTCATTGATAGGTGTATTAAACTACTTATAGTTAGTTTATTTTACGACTTCTGTGCCGATATATGAGTTATGACAACACATCAACAAAGTATTTAATTTAGTTAACATGTGGACTGGCCGTAAATGTATATACGGCTTTACAACTTTTTAACACTTCCCCATCTGGAATAGTCAGCATTGCAATAAAACAAGCAGTTTATTTCTCCTAAGAAGAGGTTCACGTCTTTGTTTTGTCACTTCCACCAATTGAAAAGATTAAAGTAGCTGTAAGATTCGGACTGATCGACGTTGTTTCCCAGACATCCGGGTATCGTGATAACGAGGTCAAGTATTACGGCCGTACGTGTCAACCGCCATCTTTTTCACTGGGACTCTGTCAACGAGAATCGTACCCGTGTTTATATTACGATTGAGAATAATTTAGGATTGCATTCTGTGTGTTTTCTGATCAACCTGTCCAGCACCATTTGTACACATGACTGGTGAAATGGTCCGAAGTTGGGAGTTACCTCAGAAGTACAGATCCCGAACATTGGATTTGGAGTCGACCGACGTGGGTCTGGTTGGATGTTGTAATGTCCGCTGAAGAAAAGCAAACACCAAAATGGGAAACAGGCTGGCTGTGACACTGACTGAGACAGTCTGGGTAGGTTTTGAATTTTTATTTACCGTATGAATATTTGTTCGGTGCGAGTATAGAACTGGTATGTCATGTACAGCTTATGTTTACACCAAAATGAATGTGCCTTTTCGGTATTCCATTTCAAAACTACATTTATTCATATTACTTATTAGTTGCCAAAATGAAAAGGTGAAATAGTGGTTTTATGAATACAACAAATTTATGGTACATCAAATTTATTTATTTGAAGAACAAAACAAGTAAAAATCGGCTGTAGCAAAAATTTTTAACCTTGAAAGTGATGGACCAGTTCTATATTCCATACAATTAGAAAATTAGGACTTACAAAGTAACAGTTGGCTGAACTAACTCTGAATTAGATTTAGAGCGCTTAATTCGGAGATACTAATAATTTGGAGTAACTCCGAATAATAAGCCCTTTTTAGTAAGTAAACCAGGATAGAGAACCACGAGTGGGGCTACCTAGTAGTAAGCCCTACACTTCCAAAATAAAACACATTCAGTTGTGTATGTATCTATATGCATGTCTACGCACGTGTGAAATGGTGAAGTGCATTTAAAATGTAATTGTATATATTTTGATAAAGATGAACATTCTTGCCTCCTTAATAGTAGTTAACAAGTATAACAACCACTATTTTATTTTCAGAGCTCACACATATCTCTTCAAATATGACAATAGGCGATGTACAGTAAATCGGCTCCCAGAAATGACAATCAACCTTTACTACAGTTAACATGGGACACCCTACAACTACAGGAGTTGAAGAATCCTTTCACCGGAAACCAGAGTCTTTCTGAAAATTAGGATACATAATCGAAAAAGGTAGATTAACATTTAAGTTTTTATGATTACCCGGATAACGCAAAATCTCAATGCCTGTAGGCTTTATTATTATATTTATACTTAAAGGGTAGACTTTAGAATCATAACGGTAACCGGTTTAACAAATGCTGTATATCAAGAAAAATAGAATACGAGGTAGCAAAACAAAATATTTGCATGGAATTCCCAGTTTTACTATACTGTATACATGTAGGTCATTGGTTTAGTGCATCAAACATACATGTATTACAGTATAATATAAAGGTCCCTTTTGGTCGTCTGCTGGTTGGTGAAATATAACATGGCAATGAATGGAAAACAAGCACATTTCGGCTGTAAGGGCAGATAAAAAGTCTAACTTGGGTTAATAAAATTTTGGAAACTGTATATTCTTTACCATACTTTTTTTTTGTTTTGCAGGAAATTGGAAATTACATATCAGAGTAGATTTTTTCTCCATTTATTCCCATGTTAAAAGTCAACGGAGGTTCAAAGCAAAGTGAGGTAACAAAGCCTGGGATGACGTCACACAGTGGATTTCTATGAGGTAAATTATTGAAATCAAGATAATACTTCATGGTCACAGTGCAAAATTTGTTTCAATATGTAATACATGGGCTTAACCTTGCTCAGTCAAGCACAGGCCTTCCCTGTTGATGTTATTTATTTATATTTCTTTTGTTTTCTTGTAGTATAAACTGAAGAACGATATCCTGATCACAGAGAGTCATACACCAAACACTCCCCAGAACCATAAAAGCAGTCTGGCCTCAAAACAGCGATCAAACCCCAAACAGAAATCAGAGGACCCCCCCCCCCCCCAAAAAAAAAAAGCAACCATTCACAAGTTTAACAAAGTCATTTTGAGAAGGAAGGTGTTGTAAAATAATATCAAATGTCAGTTTTATCAGTTTTTGTGTACAGATTTTCCAACAGTACTTGATGTAATAAACAGCATTATCTGTCTTAAACTAAAGATTTTTTCTGATTATTTTGTATGTTAACTGAAGACAGTCAGCAGTCACTATAGTTTATGTTATTACAGTCACCATGGTTTACTAAAGTTTACTATGCCACTAGTATAGTCGCTACAGTTTACTATAGTCGCCATGGATTACTATAGTTTACTATGGTACTTTATAGTCACTATAGGTTACTATAGTACTTTTACCAGAAAAGTCGCTATAGACTACTATAGTCGCTATAGACTACTATAGTTTACTATAGTGGCTATAGTTTACTATAGTCGCTATAGTTTACTATAGTCGCTATAGTTTACTATAGTCGCTATAGTTTACTCTAGTCGCTATAGTTTACTATAGTTGCTATAGTAAACTATAGTTGCTATAGTTTACTATAGTCGCTATAGTTTACTATAGTCGTTATAGTTTACTATGGTACTTTTGCCACGTTAACTATAGTCTGTTTACTATAGTAAACTACAGTGACTATAGTTTACTATAGTAAACAGGCTATAGTAAAGTGGCAAAAGTACCATAGTAAACTATAGTTTTTTGCTATAGTAAACTATAGTACATTTTCATTAGGGCCCCCCCACCTCCTTATCATGTATATGTACAAGTCATAGGCTATAGAGAAAAGTGAAAACAGATCTTGTTCAATGATAAGCTTTTCCCTCCAACGAGTATATTTTATCTCAGCTCTGTTAAAGGATTTATGAACAGCTTTTGGAAATATTCTCTTATTTGCGTTAGTTGTGTTGTAGAACATGTACTTTAAAAGTCTGAACAAAAAGAAAATTAAATTTCGGTTGCAGCACATACACAATTCAAGCTACGTTTACCGATCTACAATGCTTACGAAAGTTAATTATCTCAGAGACTTATGACGTCAAACACGACCTCCGCTGTGTACGTACCCTCACAGTGATGACGTAATAAACGATTTCTGTTGTCTCAGTACATCTTCGTGGCAGTTTGTACACATCGAAGGTCGTGTATGACGTCATTTTTCCGAGCAGTTACGAAAAATACGGAAAATATGCATATTTCCTCCCCGTTCGTTTTTTGACTACCAGGGAAGGTTGTTTCGTTTCAACTGATAATTTTCAAAGATATATTTAGTCAAGTCATATCTCCTTTAAGCAACAGTGACGTTTATGAGAAACAATCTGTAGAGAAACAAGAAAACAGATTTTGTACAACGATAAGCTTTTCACGCACAACAAGCATTATTTTATCTTCGTTTTGTTACGTAAAAGTAATCATTATATGAAATAATCTATAGATAAACATGAAAACAGCTCCGTTATGTAAAAACAGTCTGAATCCAGAAACCTTCGAGAGAAATAATCTACATATATGTATAGAGAACGTAAAAAAAAAAATTGGAACAAGTTATCGTCTATACAGAAACAAGAAAACTGATCTTGTTCAACAAGTATTATCTTATCTCTGCTCTGTTATGCAAGAACGACCAATAGAGACCTTAGTGAGAAATAATATATGTAAAGAGAAACATAAAAAGATCATAATCTATACAGAAACATGAAAACAGATCTTGTTCAACGATAAACTTTTCACGCACAACAAGTGTTATTTTATCTCTGCTCTGTTACGTAAAAACAACCATTAGATACCTTAGTGAGAAATAATCTATGTATAGAGAAACGTAAAAGAACCATATTCTATAGAGAAACATGGAAACTGATCTTGTTTAACGATAAACTTTTCCCGCACAACAAGTGTTATTTTATCTCTGCTCTGTTATGTAAAAACAGCTTGAAAGTAGAGACCTTAGTGAGAAAAACGTAATGTCAATGCTAAGCTTTTCATATCAGCAAGCGCTGCGATATTAGCTTGAGACAGTGCCAGTAAAACTAGGAAGAGTGATTGATCTGAAACATAAGCTTAACAAATGACTTTTGATAAATTTTCCCTGCTTGATTAGTTACACAAATCCAGCTTAGGCTTACTCTGTTCAACTTTGTTATGTAATAAGCAACCCAAATTTATCATTTTGCTGCTATAATTTCAAGTCAAAAAGTTGCTTGAGAGCCATTATATGTTTGTAAGACTTTTCATCATGATTCTTCCAAACATTTCACTTATTCCGCGGCTTTGCCAGGTTTAGTGGGGGAGGAAACCGGGCTCAGTGCCCAGAGGAAACCTCGACCTTCGGCGAGTACCTGGCAACTTTTCCACGTATGGTGACTGAGTGAAAAATCCACTGAGTGTGATTCAACCCCGGGCCGCATCGATGGTAGGTCACTCTGACCCACTTGACCACCGAGGCCCCTCCTAATGTTTCTGAGGAAGTGTACATGTAATGTTCCCGTAGGGCATCCCTTTTCTGCTTTCAATATTTGATTGATTGATTGGGGCTTAACACCAAGCTCCTCCTTGCTGTTCCTCCTTGCTGTTCCTCCTCGCTGTCAGCAAACCTGGATAAAGCGAAGCCACAATGCCCCTACACATATAGCTTTGGGAGTCCATGTATTACCCCATTTATAACAACTTTTTCGGAAACAGAATGAAAAATCCCTATAGATTATTACACATGTGTCAGTCATTGCCCATTCTAACATTACATAATTCAGAGAAAGATTAACTGGAGAGCCAGACGAAAAAACTAATAATCATTCTTTTTAAAGCCCAGCACAGTATACCAATTACACTTTCTAGTTTTACTGGTGCCAATATTGTCTGGAAGTAATAGTAGATGACTGATGGATACATTTATCATTAAGGAAGAGGTGCTTGTAAGTTTTTGTGCCTCGTTCTTAAAGGAAGGGTTTATAGGTTGATAAGACTGTCCTGCAACCAATGTGTTTAAAGTAAATGCCTGGCTTTGTATTAAATCCAGATTGACAAGATTAGACCCTGAAAAGATATTGAAAGATAGAGAATCTGCACTTTTTAAAAAAATACTTGCACATCTTTAATGGAATATCTTTAAATACATTGGACTACCTTGCCTGTAAGTCTTCTACGTTTGAACCAAATTGCACATTTTCACTTTCTTTTTCGATTGTTATATTTTGTTTAATTTAAATTCACTCAACTTCTTGCCACAGCTCAAAATCTGTGTAACTTTGTCAATAAATTACAAAGTATTCCAGAAAATTCAACTTCTGTCCGTCTTCAACAAATTGAAATATTAATGTCAGGAAAGCTAATGTATTTGGCATACTTCTTGCTAGGTCATAAAACATGGCTAAAGCAAAGCCATAATACCCGTAGCCTTGAGAGTCTAACTGTGTATAACTGTACATATAACGACTTTAGCAAGCAAAATGATCAATCCCTATGGATTATTACACATGTCTGTTATTCCCCATTTGAAGCAAAATTGCATAACCAAAAAAAGATAAATTAGAGAACCAGACAAAAAACTAATAATCATCATTCTTTTTAAAGCCCAGCACAGCATACTTATTACACTTTCTAGTTTTACTGGTGCCAATATTGTCTGGAAGTAAAAGCAGCTATCTGATGGATACATTTATCATTTAGCAAGAGGTGCTTGCAAGTTTTACCTCGTTCTCAAAGAACAATCAAGTGAGACACCCACTCACAAATTCTCTTTTTTACTGAGTGGGATTTAACCATGCATCTCACCTATGCTAGACTTGTGTCGGAATGAGAGACTATCACAAACTGAGCTAAGCCACCTCAAACTAAATATTTATAGGATAAAAAAGGCTTCATGTCACAGTGTTTTTAGAATCTGAGTCTGTGTGGGTCCCAAATCAAGATAATTACATAATGCTAATTAATAGTTTTTAGTTACAGATTTAGCCAAGTGGCGTCTGGAGACTGCAGCTTTCTGGTGCCAATGAATATTCCAAACGTTTTATCTCCAAATGGTTTTGTAACTTTTTTAACACAATTAGAAACTTGTCTCCATGGTTATTTAAGACAAGAAGATTTTCCCTGTGCCCGTGTGTTTTAGTGTTCATAAATTTATACAGATGAAGAGCATGATGATTGCAGATCTTGTATAACGATAAGCCTTTCCCTCAAACTAGTATTATTTTATATCAGCTCTGTTAGGTAAGGTCAGCTTGAATCCAGAGACTTTCCTGAGATATTAATCTATGTAAAGAAAAACGTAAAAAAAAAATCATAATGTCAATGCTAAGCTTTTCCTATCAGCAAGCGCTGCGATGTTAGCTTGAGACATTATCAGTAAAACTAGAAAGAGTGATTGATCTGAAACATAAGCTTAACAAATGACTTTTGATAAATTTTCCCTGCTTGATTAGTTACACAAATCCAGCTTAGGCTTACTCTGTTCAACTTTGTTATGTAATAAGCAAACCAAATTTATCATTTTGCTGCTATAATTCCAAGTCAAAAAGTTGGTTGAGAACAATAATATGTTTGTCAACAGCAGCCTCTCAGACTTTTAATTTTTATTCTTGCAAATATATCTGATTGATTGATGTTTTACAAAGCACTCAAGATTATTTCACTAATTTGGTGGCGTTGCCAGGTTTAGTGGGGGAGGAAACCGGGCTCATTGCCCAGAGGAAACCTCGACCTTCGGCGAGTACCTGGCAACTTTTCCACGTATGGTGACTGAGTGAAAAATCCACTGAGTGTGATTCAACCCCGGGCCGCATCGATGGTAGGTCACTCTGACCCACTTGACCACCGAGGCCCCTCCTAATGTTTCTGAGGAAGTGTACATGTAATGTTCCCGTAGGGCATCCCTTTTCTGCTTTCAATATTTGATTGATTGATTGGGGCTTAACACCAAGCTCCTCCTTGCTGTTCCTCCTCGCTGTCAGCAAACCTGGATAAAGCGAAGCCACAATGCCCCTACACATATAGCTTTGGGAGTCCATGTATTACCCCATTTATAACAACTTTTTCGGAAACAGAATGAAAAATCCCTATAGATTATTACACATGTGTCAGCCATTGCCCATTCTAACATTACATAATTCAGAGAAAGATTAACTGGAGAGCCAGACGAAAAAACTAATAATCATTCCCTTTTAAGTCCAACACAGTATACCAATTACACTTTCTAGTTTTACTGGTGCCAATATTGTCTGGAAGTAATAGTAGAGGACTGATGGATACATTTATCATTAAGCAAGAGGTGCTTGCAAGTTTTTCTACCTCGTTCTTAAAGGAAAGGTTTATAGGTTCATCAGACAGTCCTGCAACCAATGTGTTTAAAATAAATGCCTGGCTTTGTATTAACACCAGATTGACAAGATAAGATCCTAAAAAGATATTGAAAGATAAAGAATCCTTTTTTTTAAATAGTTGCACATCTTTAATGGAATATCATTAAATACCTTGGACTACCTTACCTGTAAGTCTTCTACATTTGAACCCAATGGCATATTTTCACTTTCTTTTTCGATTATTATATTTTGTTTAACTTAAGTTCACGCAACTTCTTGCCACAGCTGAAAATCCATGCAACTGTGTCGATATATCACAAAGTATTCCAGAAAATTCAACTGACTAAAGCAAAACTCGCGTCCGTCTTCAACATAATGAAATATCATTGCCAGAAAGCCTAATGTATTTGGCATACTTCTTGCTAGGTCATCAAACATGGCTAAAGCAAAGCCTCAATACCCATAGCCTTGAGAGTCTAACTGTGTAGAACTGTACTTATAAAGACTTTGGTAAGTAGAATGATCAATCCCTATGGATTATTACACATGTCTGTTATTCCCCATTTGAACTAAAATTACATAACCAAAAAAAGATAAATTAGAGAAACAGACAAAAAACTTAATCATCATTCTTTTTAAAGCCCAACACAGCACACCAATTATACTTTCTAGTTTTACTGGTGCCAATATTGTCTGGAAGTAATAGCAGCTTACTGATGGATACATTTATCATTCAGGAAGATGTGCTTGCAAGTTTTTCTACCTCGTTCTTAAAGGAAAGGTTTATAGGTTGATCAGACAGCTCTGCAACCAATGTGTTTAAAGTAAATGCCTGGCTTTGTATTAAAGATATTAAAAGATAGAGAATCTGCTATTTTTTTAAACAGTTGCACTTCTTTAATGGAATATCATTAATTACCTTGGACTACCATGTCTGTACGTCTTCTACATTTGAACCCAATGACATATTTTCACTTTCTTTTTCGATTGTTATATTTTGTTTATTTTAGGTTCACTCGACTTCTTGCCACAGTTCAAAATCTGTGTAAATTTGTCAATAAACTACAAAGTATTCCAGAAAATTCAACTTGTGTCCGTTATCAACAAATTGAAATATTATTGTCAGGAAGGCTAATTATGTATTTGGCATAATTCTTGTTAGATCATCAAACATGGCTAAAGCAAAGCCGCAATACCCGTAACCTTGAAAATCTGTGTATAACGGTACTTATAACGAATTCAGTAAGCAGAATGATAAATCCCTATGGATTATTACACGTCTGTTATTCCCCATTTGAACTTAACTTACATAACCAAAAAAAGATAAATTAGAGAACCAAACAAAAAACTTAATCATCATTCCTTTTAAAGCCCAACACAGCATACCAATTACACTTTCTAGTTTTACTGGTGCCAATATTGTCTGGAAGTAATAGTAGATGACTGATGGATACATTTATCATTAAGCAAGAGGTGCTTGCAAGTTTTTGTACCTTGTTGTTACAGGAAAGGTTTATAGGTTGATCAAACAGTCCTCCAACCAATGTGTTTAAAATAAATGCCTGGTTTTGTAGTAACACCAGATTGACAAGATAAGACCCTAAAAAGATATTGAAAGATAGAAAATCTGGTATTTTTTTTAAACAGTTGCACTTCTTTAATGGAATATCATTAACTACCTTGGACTAACTTATCTGTACGTCTTCTACATTTGAACCTAATGACATATTTTCACTTTCTTTTCCGATTTTTATATTTTGTTTTCTTTTAAGTTCACTCGGCTTCTTGCCACAGCTCAAAATCTGTGTAACTTTGCCAATAAATTAAAAAGTATTCCAGAAAATTCAACTGACTAAAGCAAAACTGGTGTCTAGCTGTCTTCAACGTATTGAAATATCATTGTCAGGAAGGCTAATGTATTTGGCATACTTCTGGCTAGGTCAGCAACCATGGCTAACCCAAAGCCACAATACCCGTAGCCTTGAGAATCTGTGTATAACTGTACTTATAACAACTTTAGTAAGTGGAATGATAAATCCCTATAGATTATTACACATGCGTCAGTCATTGCCCAGTCTAACATTACATAATTCAGACAAAGATAAACTGGAGAGCCAGACAAAAAACCCAACTAATAATCATTCCGTTTTAAGTCCAACACAGCATACCAATTACACTTTCTAGTTTTACTGGTGCCAATATTGTCTGGAAGTAATAGTAGATGACTGATGGATACATTTATCATTAAGGAAGATCTGCTTGTAAGTTTTTGTACCTCGTTCTTAAAGGAAAGGTTTATAGGTTGATCAGACAGTTCTGCAACCAATGTGTTTAAAATAAATGCCTGGCTTTGTATTAACACCAGATTGACAAGATAAGACCCTAAAAAGATATTGAAAAACACAGAATCTGCACGTTTTTTTAATAATTGCACGTCTTTCATGGAATATCATTAATTACCTTGGACTACCTTGTCAGTACATCTTCTACGTTTGAACTATAAGGCATATTTTCACTTTCTTTTTCGATTATTATATTTTGTTTAATTTAAGTTCACTCAACTTCTTGCCACAGTTCAAAATCCGTGCAACTTTGCCAATAAATTACAAAGTATTCCAGAACATTCAACAGACTAAAGCAAACCTCGCGTCCGTCTTCAACATAATGAAATATCATCGCCAGAAAGGCTAATGTAATTGTCAAAAATTTTGCTAGGTCAGCAAACATGGCTAAAGCAAAGCCTATGATGCCCGTAATCCTGAGAGTATGTGTATAGCTGTACTTATAACGACTTTAGAAAGTAGAATGATCAATCCCTATAGATTATTACACATTTGTCAGTCATTGCCCAGTCTAACATTACATAATATAGACAAAGATAAACTGGAGAGCCAGACAAAAAACCCCAACTAATAATCATTCCGTTTTAAGTCCAACACAGCATACCAATTACACTTTCTAGTTTTACTGGTGCCAATATTGTCTGGAAGTAATAGTAGATGACTGATGGATACATTTATCATTAAGGAAGATCTGCTTGTAAGTTTTTGTACCTCGTTCTTAAAGGAAAGGTTTATAGGTTGATCAGACAGTTCTGCAACCAATGTGTTTAAAATAAATGCCTGGCTTTGTATTAACACCAGATTGACAAGATAAGACCCTAAAAAGATATTGAAAAACACAGAATCTGCACGTTTTTTTAATAATTGCACGTCTTTCATGGAATATCATTAATTACCTTGGACTACCTTGTCAGTACGTCTTCTACGTTTGAACTATAAGGCATATTTTCACTTTCTTTTTCGATTATTATATTTTGTTTAATTTAAGTTCACTCAACTTCTTGCCACAGTTCAAAATCCGTGCAACTTTGCCAATAAATTACAAAGTATTCCAGAACATTCAACAGACTAAAGCAAAGCTCGCGTCCGTCTTCAACATAATGAAATATCATCGCCAGAAAGGCTAATGTAATTGTCAAAAATTTTGCTAGGTCAGCAAACATGGCTAAAGCAAAGCCTATGATGCCCGTAATCCTGAGAGTATGTGTATAGCTGTACTTATAACGACTTTAGAAAGTAGAATGATCAATCCCTATAGATTATTACACATGCGTCAGTCATTGCCCATTCTAACATTACATAATTCAGACAAAGATAAACTGGAGAGCTAGACAAAAAAACTAATAACCATTTCCTTTAAAGCCCAACACAGCATACCAATTACACTCTCTAGTTTTACTGGTGCCAATATTGTCTGGAAGTAATAGTAGATGACTGATGGATACATTTATTATTAAAGGGGAAGAAAAGGAAAGAACTAAGTAAATACAGTACAGGCGCGACACATTTTCCTTTCTAACGGTACCAAAACCATATTTCTGCGATTTTTCCTCGTCAAACTGTGCTATAAGAAAGTAAACAATCGTTATCAGAGAACGTCTAAACTGACTCGGCAGCCATCTTCACAGCAGAGCTTAGCTGTGTGTCTCGATTGGCCAATCAGCATACGCCTGGCCACCAGTCACTCGCTAGTGTAAGAGAAATTGGTCAACTCTGAAAGTCTGCCATTTAAACCTAGGTTAATTTCGATCATTTCGAGGCGCTAATAAGAGAAGACGAACAATCTAACAACTCTGAAATGTACACTAGCTAGTAAATCAACCTTTTGGGAAGACGCGACAGGCTGCATATGTTGTCTACGCGACATGTGGGGATCGCTGTAGAATTTTCAGAAAAGGTAGTCTTACCGCTGACATTGCATGTTATAACCATACAAGATCTGGTAAGCTCGCAAGGGAAGTAATCTACTAATACTTTTTCCGGTCAATTTCAAACCGTCAATGGCGCGCTCCATTGACGATCGAGCACGAGCTTGTCTGGCAGATTCATTTTCATTGTATTTTCACACCGTAAACCATGCGCAAGACTTACACACATGAATACGATGGCCTATGGTAGCCCGTTCGATACAATTGCATGTTGTTTTTTTGTTTTCTCCTCCTTTAAGGAAGATCTGCTTGCAGGTTTTTGTACCTCGTTCTCAAAGGAAAGGTTTATAGATTGATCAGACAGTCCTGCAACCAATGTGTTTAAAGGAAATGCCTGGCTTTGTATTAACACCAGTTTGACAAGAAAAGAACCTAAAAAGATATTGAAAAATACAGAATCTGCACGTTTTGTTAAACAGTTGCACTTCTTTAATGGAATATCATTAAATACCTTGGACTACATGTACCTTATCTGTACGTCTTCTACGTTTGAACCAAATGACATATTTTCACTTTCTTTCTTAATTATTATATTTTGTTTAATTTCAGTTTACCTCTTCTTGCCTCAGCTCAGAATCTGTGTAACTTTGTCAATAAATTACAAAGTATTCAAGAAAATTCAACTTGTGTCCGTCTTCAACAAATTAGAATATTATTGTCAGGAAGGCTAATGTATTTGGCATACTTCTTGCTAGGTCATCAAACATGGCTAAAGCAAAGCCGCAATGCCCGTAGCCTTGAGAATCTAACTGTGTATAACAGTACTTATAAAGAATTCAGTAAGCAGAATGATCAATCCCTATGGATTATTACACATTTGTCAGTCATTGCCCATTCTAACATTACATAATTCAGACAAAGATAAACTGGAGAGCCAGACAAAAAACCCAACTAATAATCATTCCGTTTTAAGTCCATAGACACTTTCTAGTTTTTCTGGTGCCAATATTGTCTGGAAGTAATAGCAGCTTACTGATGGATACATTTATACATTAAGCAAGAGGTGCTTGCAAGTTTTTGTACCTCATTCTCAAAGAACAATCAAGTGAGACACCCACTCACAAATTCTCTTTTTCACTGAGTGGGATCTAACCATGCATCCCACCTATGCTAGACTTGTGTCGGAATGAGAGACTATCACAAACTGAGCTAAGCCACCTCAAACTAAATATTTATACATGTAGGATAAAAAAGGCTTCATGTCACACTGTTTTCAGAATCTGAGTCTGTGTGGGTCCTTAATCAAGATAATTGCATAATGCTAATTAATAGTTTTTATTTACAGATTTAGCCCAGTGGCGTCTGGAGACTGAAGCTTTCTGGTGCCAATGAATATTCCAAACCTTTTATCCCCAAATGGTTTTGTAACCAAATACACTTTTATAGAGATTCAGAACAAGAGTTTGAAAAGATCTATGAATCAGGGCTAATCTACCTTGCCTGTCTTCTACATGTACCTTTGAACAAAATTACATACATGTATCTTCACTTTATTTTCAAATTATCATATTCATTTTTAATTTCAGATTTTTAGCTGAAGATCCGTAAAACTTTGTCAATACATTACTAAGTATTACGGAAAATTCGACTGACTTAAGCCAAACTCCTGTTCATCTTCAACCTACTGAAATATCATGGGTTTTGGTTTATGACAACAACGTATATGATTGCATAAGGTCCAAATGACATACCCTACTTTAGAAACTTGAATCCATGCTTATTTTAGTTGAGAAAAGTTTCCCTTTACCCATGTGTTTTAGTGTTCATGAGCTGCCTAAATGTTGATATTTTATCGGCTATTTTTACAGAAGATTTTTAGCGATATCAGTCTCGAGAGTGTACATTAAATAAGTATTTTGAATGAATTTAAACTTAGAATGAATGAATGTTTGTCCAAGTTATTTAAATTTTGCTAACTTCTCCAGCTTGTACATCACACAGACTATGGATTTTCCTCATTCTTACGTCATTCATTTAGTTTTTCGGTGCTTTCGAATCCTGTTATTTTCGTGACAATCAGATTATATGAAAACAGAATTTTGTCAACTCAGACAACAGACGTAAATTAGATAAATTAGTTGTCTATAAATATATGAGCTAATGAAAATTATATCATTTAAAAGTATAATGTACTCTGATACGAAGGCTGTCTAACCTTATCAAGTTTTATACAGAATGGATTAATTGATTTTTGGTTGGAATTTTACGACGATTATTTCACTGACGATTATTTCATTTATATGGGGGCGATGTGAATTGAATCAGAGGAATGCATGTTTTTTGTCAAATTTTGTGTTTGATTCGTTTCTGAAGACAGCAGCAGAAACTAAAGCATGGGAACTCAGAAATTGTCTTTTAGGTCAGGTTCTTGTATTGATTGATTGATGTTTAATGACACATTCAAGATTATTTCACTTATATAGCCTAGCTTCTTGCCAGGTGAAGTCCCAACCTGGCCCTTTGCTGGGAGAAAACCTTTCGCAAGAACATGGCAAGCCTCCCACATAGAGCGATCAAGTAAAAAACTAAGACACAAAGAATTTAATTTCATTTTCTTCTGGTCTGACTGGGATTTGAACCCTTGACCCATCAATGGAAGGCTCCTTATGTCCAAGAACGTTGCAAGCAGTCCACATAGAGTGATCAAGTAAAAAACTAAAACACAAAGAATTTTTTCTGGTCTGAGTGGGATTTGAACCTGTGAACCATCAATGGAAGGCCTACGTTGGACTGAGAGGCTATCGCTTTGCTGATTGAGCCAGCTTGGCCCTTGAAGCCTTCCACATAGAGCAATTAAGTAAAAAACTACGACGCAAAGAATTTTTTTTTTATTTTCTTCTGGTCTGAGTGGGATTTAAACTCGTGAACCATGAATGGAAGGCCTATGTTCGATTGAGAAGATATCGCTTTGCTGACTGAGCCAGCTTGGCCCCCAAGGTCCTTACAACATCTATCCTTAAACAAATTAATGACAAAATAAGCATTATAGCCCTACATTATTCATTTATTCTACTAGGACATAACATTCAAGATCTGTTGACAATAACTCACATCAGCTAATCATATTGTCTCTCGTAAAATGTCAATCTATATTTCCCCATACAATGCCAAACATCTCACCAGCATTTGGCATACTTATAATCTGTCATTGTAACACAATATCTCATAACTTATTCAAAGCAAGCGGAAGAATTCCACACAACCTACGACAAATTGCACAGGGTAAACGAAAATAGATACTGACATGTTGTTATAATGATGTGTGCCTCATTTTAAAATATGTCTGATTGATTGATGTTTTACGTCATACTCAAGATTATTTTAATTATGTAGTGATGTTGCCAAGCTTACATGCAAAAATGAAATAAAAAAAGAAGTTGACACAAAGGTCTTCTGTTGATGAGGCGCAGGATCGGATTGCACTCAAATTGCAAAATATAAACTAAGAACATTTGTGAGTGAATTTTTCACTTTTTCCCCCCATATGTGGAAGAGTTGCCAGGTACCACTCTTTGACGGTTTCCTCATGGCAAAGAGCCCGGTTTCCTGCCCTACTAAACCTAGCAACACCACCATGGCATATAAGTGAAATAATCTGAGTGCGGCGTTAAACATCCTATCAGCTGATGTCATAATAGGTCCTTACAAGATAACACTATTTCGTGAGGATGACAAGATTGATTGATTGATGCTTTACGCCGAACTCAAGATTATTTCACCTATATGGCGGCGTTGGCAGGTTTAGTTGGCTCATTGCCCGGTGATTACACGATGACAAGAAGACTGGTGAGCTGCAGAGGACAATAAGGGGTTAATCAACCCAATGGTTGCCATAACATAATATAATTGAAATTGATTGATGTTTTCGGCCACATTGTAAATTATTTCACTTTTAAGATTATCTGACAGTGTTGCCAGATTAAATGGGTGATTAGGAGCATAGGTCTTAATTGTCATTGAATACAACATGAATCAAAAGAATCTATTGCTGATAGTATAAAATGACGTAGATTGCAAACAGTTTAAATATTCTTAGCAGTGTTTCTGGATTGGTAGTCTATGTATACCTCCTAATACCGATAGGAGAATTTGGTCCTTTTATAATCTAGACAAAATAAAGCTCTAGAATTTATTGCAGAGAAATGGCGACAATACCATACAATTCGAACAATGGCATAAAAACATCATTCTAACCCAAAGGGGCTTATCAAGCTTAAGTCTGACTTATTTAGACAATGTTACATACAAATTCCTTTGTGACGTAACGTCTTTAAGCCTGACATTTGCTTAATACAGCTTTGTGCAACCGGCCCAAGGTAGACTACAGGTGCATTGGATTAGTAGATATATTTATGAACACTTAACACACGGGCACAGGAAAAATCGATGGATGAAGACAATATGACACTTATCACCCCTAAAGCTGCCATAATACAATCTTGTACACAAGTAGTGTTATTCCGAAAAACGAAAACTTCATATTGACTCAATATTTCGACTTTTATTCAGTCATCATCAGGTGATGACTGAATAAAAGTCGAAATATTGAGTCAATATGAAGTTTTCGTTTTTCGGAATAACACTACTTGTGTACTACGTTAAACTAATCAGTGGAACTACTGGATTATACAATCTTGATCAGGTCAATATTTGTCAATTTAGAAATCTACATGCATAAAGGCCCAATTTACAGTATGAGTCAAAGCTAACAAAGATGTAGAATTTATTACTGTAAATACGAGCCTATGATTATGAAACATCAAATTTTATTATCGTTTGCAGTATTTTTGATAAGTAATAAATAAATTGGTCAATTATATAAGCAAAATGTATCGGAGCAATAAAGTATCAAATTATTAGCTTCATTGCATAGTATAAAATTTTCTATGCTGTATTTTTCAGGATGACAAGAAAATCGGCCAGCTAAGAGGACTTTAAGTGACTTTTCAGACTCATTGATGCTATAATATCTGATCATTATAGAGCTTTGGTTAGCCTGTAATCTCCGTACAACCGATAGTATATAAAAATAGAACTATTGGTAAACCAATCAATGGAAGGCTTGTCAACTAGGGTTGATTGATGTTTTGCGCCACAATCAAGATTTTTTCACTTAAATCTGCCACATGCGGCGACGGAGTGAAAATCCACTCAGAAATTTGTCAATTTTTATTTGGTCTGAGAGTGATTCGAACCGGCGCCGTATTGATGAAAGGTTGAAGGACTGAGGGATTATCAACTTATAATGATTTAGAGAAGCAAGCCCTGACTGTTAGTTATCTTTCCTACATGTACTTCAACTATTCATTGCTTTATCTTTTTTCTATTGACAGTTGATTGACATGTCTGTCTACTTAATTACCAATTAGGGCCCTACAGACCATAGTGTTTGCCTAACACCCTTCCCACAATGCAACAGTGATAGTGAACAGATTAAACAAATTGATTCAAAGATAAGCGTGAAAAGAGATTCTGTTTTAATACATGGCCATGTGCTTGGTTTCTTTTCATTGAATGAATTTGGCAGTTCCTCAAAATTGTTAGATCGCTCTAAGCAAAACATTACAACCACATGTCTCAGGAAAACGGTTTCTGTGAAAGCCTGATGCCTTAAAAGAAATGGCCCCTTCACAAATTGATGAATGTATATCTAAATGTAAATGCTTGTACACCTCATCGGAAGTAGCTATGTGGAAATGATTGGATAAGCACTCTGTTGTAGCCAAAAGGGTTTGTTAGAGTGATAGTCCCTCAGTCAGACGCAGGCCTCTATGCGGCGAGAGAATCTCAGCATGTCCATTTTTAAAGTATTTAATTACCCTTTTACATAAAAGGATTTTACCATGTATCATATTTCATGGTAAAACCCATATTCCGCCTCTTTAGATAGTGAAGGTACATGTATTAGGTGTCTCCATTAAGAAACGACGATAAAGACCTTTGCATGTGCTGGAGTTGTTAAAAACCTGGAATCCCATTTACCGTTTTCACGATCTGTTAACATGATTTATAAACTGTTGCAAAAAATCAAAAGCTGGGTCATAAATTCTCCGTTAACATGAGATTGTGTTTGCAGAATGATTTTCAGGATGATTGTGCAAAGTGCAACATAAATCAACTAACACACAAAACGCAGAAAATTTATTTAACTACACACAGTTCTTAAAAATCTAAAAATAAAACTTGTTAATGCTTAAAGGCTCACTTGGCGCTTAAACCAAAATACTTTTAATATTAAAGGGGCATGAGCTGCCAAAATGTTGATATTTAGACGTTAAAACAGAATGTTGAAATTATTGGCTATTTTTCTCAAGACGAATAATTCAGAAGCTTTTTAGTGTTTCTAGTCTCGAAAATGTATGAGAACGTATTGTGTTGAACTAACTTTGGCTTAGAATGAATGAATGGTCGTCCCGGTTATTTAAATTTTGTTTACTTTCGAACACGTTTTCGGTTCGTACAGGCCACATACTGTATGGATTTTACTCATTCCAACGCCAATCATTTAGTTTTTCGATGGCCTCCAAAGCCTCTTACTGTTGTGACGATCAGAAATTATGAAAAACTGAAGAATTGGGGGGTAATTCTCATATTCCCCCAAGATATACTTACCTGTGCAAACACTTGCCTTTCGACCCTAGGAGAGAGAGCAACATGCATTTTACACACTAAAATAAAAAATCTTGCCCTAATGTTCTGTATATACTATCCTAGTCTAATACCCTGTACTGGCTGTCCATTTGTAGGCACTGCGCATGCGCAACCCTTCCTCTTCAACTTCCTCTTTTTCAACGCTCGCATGCGTAATAGTGAGGGGAGGTTGGGCCGGGCTTAACTGTTTGCACAGGTAAGTATATCTTGGGGGAATATGAGAATTACCCCCCAATTCTTCAGATTCCCATAGATATAACTTACAACTGTGCAAACACTTGCCTCGAATCCTACAGTATGGAGGCGGGACTAATACGCAGTACAGAGCATTAGAAGATTTTCTTCTGGTAACATACTGTTCATTGACAACCAGCCTTAGTCACTTCGGGGCTGTTACCGCGGCCCTGGGGTGACAAAGGTAGTAAGTCTGCCCGCCAGAGCAATAGGGAACGTAAGTCTCATAAGAATTATTACGAGATTTTGTGATATTCGGTGACAGATGACGTCATTATGATTAAGACCGTTTTTGATGACGTTGCAATTCCATTTGACGTCTTTTGTTCCATAACGTCAGATTTAAACGTCATTTTGGAACGAAAAACGCTCAGTCACATGCACAATGCAGTGCCGGTGACAGGAACTTTGTGGAATTCACACGTGACTGGCGCTCCCTATAGGCACATATACGTTGGCGGACGGTTTGAAAGTGGGTCGAAACTGATCCGCGTTCGATATTATCTGACGTGACGATTCCAGATAAAGTGGAGTTTCCTTAGATAGTTTGTCAAAAACTACGAATGAAATTCCACTGTAGATGAGGACGTCGGTATTCCATATGAAATTAGAAATCCGACCCAGTCCCCAAAGGACTGTGGGACGTTCGATCCGTTCGCCTAAATCCTCGTTCTGCCGAAGACATTGTGTGGGGGAATCATCGTTTATTAAGCCGCTTGGTAAACGAAGAGTTCACATGAAATATATTCTCTATTAGAGAAATGTGTTTTATTTCATTGATTCATTTATTTCTTTCGAAATAAACTTCACTCGGAACGGAGTAAACAACATTCCTGTGTCGGCTACGAAGACCGGTGGTCTTCGCAAAGGTCCGCGCTCAAATCTGCAGACTTTCTGCGTCTTGACAAGCAAAGTCAGCACCCAGGCTCAAGTGGCCGTACATACTAGGAATAACGGCTGTTCGTGTATTTCTTACTACGGTAATATACACAAGCACTGCAGGTTTCGGCGTTCACATCCTGTCGACCCGTAATGGCGAAAGGGTGTAACAGTAGGCTATCCAACAGGCCTATCAACCAAGTTGTTACTGATTAGCCAATCACCGCTCAGAACAGGTACGGTACTTCTTTCTTTTGCTCGTTTTGAAAAAAGAAGAATTTACTTGAAACCCAGTTGCCGAGAAGTTTGTCTAAGATTTGAAGGCAACGATATTCTAATGAACTAGGAGCTCGGTCTTGTAGATTGATTGATTGGTCTTCGCGCCGCACTGAAGCTATTTCACTTATATGGTGGCGTTGCCAGATTGTGGGGTAAGAACCCGGGCCCAGTGCCAGGAGGAAACCCCCGACCATCGGCATGGCAGCCGCAACTCCTCCGCATACGGCAACCGCCATAATATCGCGGAGTTGTCATTTTGCAACGGTAAATGTGAGAAAAAAAGGTCAGGCCAATAAGTAATAGTAAGCTGTCTTGAGGCAATGCCACAAAAACAAACAGCGCATCATTTTAAACTACGAACGGGCTGTTATTAATTTACAACCGCGTAGTAGTGACATAGTTTATCGGTCAGCCTTGAAATCTGAATGAAGGCCGAGTGAGCAGTCCAACCTGACGATTAATTAATCGATGAATTACGCTGCACTCAAAAGCTATTTCGCTTATATGGTGACGTCGCCAGGTTTAGTGGGGGAGGAAAACCAGGCTTATCGTCCGGAGTAAACCCCGAACTTCGGCAAGTACCTTTGGAGTCTTGCACATATCATCTTGACGAAGACTGCACGTGTGTCTGACGAGTGCAAACCTCGCCCTGCACTAGTGTAGTCTCCTTAGTAGTATGGTGCGAAGGTCATAGGGGACCCCCAAGACCAAACCTCCTAACGCCCGATCCCATAAATTATGGATGAGGGCTCACAATACTGCCAAGAGCCTGAATCCAAGAAGATTAGTCCTCGCCAAGGTTGCTCGTTGACGATGGAAGATTTTTGTATGAAAACAAGATGAGGGGTACCTAGATATTACCAGTCGTCATGATTGGTTAATGGTCTTCTGTTTACGTACCCCCCCCCCCCCCCCCCTCATGTCCTGTGGCACAATTGGCAGGTCGTCCTGCAGGTCCAAGGAGGGGAAATCCGATTAATGTATTAATCGCTGATTTTTGCTGCAATCCATGTTATTTCACTAACTGGGCAACTTGCCAGGTTTAGTGGGCGACCCTCAGGGGAGAGGGTTGCATGGTTGATGCTTACGCCGCACTTCGGCTTATTCCACTTATACTGCAGTTTTGCAAGGATAAGTTGGGGAGGAAACCGGGCTCATCGACTGGAGGAAACCCCCAACCTTCAGTTAGAACCTGGTAACCCCTCTACATACGGCGACCGAGTGACAAGTCCCCTCAGAAAATGTATTTGGTCTGAGCAAGATTCGAACCCGCGCCGCATGACTTGTGTAAGTAGGCCTAGGATTGACATGCACCCCAGGCCTGTGTACTTAAACTCGTTGAAGGGCCTTGGTTCTGAACTAGGTTTTCAAAATCAAAGGCAACCAGGTGGGGTCCAGAGCCTAGCTAGGTGGCGGCTCTTAATTGAGCAGCCGTTGATTGATATAGTCCAGGAGTTCAGAGAAAGTCAAATATTGACCGTCCGTCTCCGCTACAGACACCGAGACAGAGCTTTCTCCCCGAAAATCAAATCTGGGATAGGGGTGTCTGGTTGGGTGAGTGAGTGAGTGAGTGATTGGGGTTTTACGTCCTGCTCAACAGTATTTCGGTTATATGAAGACGTTGTCTCCTTGTGACAGGGCGGATTTCCACCGCTCTTTTAGGTGCTGTCTCACCGAGACGACTTGCCGAAGACAACCAGCAAGCCCCCTCACCCAGTCACAGTATACTGACACCGGGCCAACCAGTCGCTGCTCTAACTCCTATTGCTGAGCGCCAAGCGAAGCAGTAACAGCTACCACTGTTAAAGTCTTTGGTCTGACTCGACCCGGGCTTGAACCCGGATCTCCCAGGCCTGAAGCGGACGCTCTACCGACTGAGCTATCGGGGCTGGTGTGTCTGGTTGGAGGTGGTCCCTTGATCAAGTACTATAAAGTGGATTCATTGATTGTTTGGTGTTTTACGCCACGCTCAAGATTATTTTACTAATATGGCGGCGTTGCCAGTTTTAGTGTGGGAGGAAACCGGGCTTTATGCCCGGAGGAAACTCACGACCTTCCGCTGGTAACTGGCAACCATCCCACCTAGGTCGTTCGAGTGAAAACCCAGTCAGAAAATTGTCCAATTTTTTTATTTTGGATTGAGTTGGATTCGAACCAGCGACCCATTGGTGGAAGGCTGTTCGGATTGAACGTCCAACGACTCGTGTACATGGACGTACAGACGTGGTCGAGGCCGCCGTATGTTGAGGCTTCCTGGCGGTTCGACTGATCCAGAGTTGGGATGACGCCCGTAGGGTAACTTACCCACTCCGGATGTCAAGCGGACCGACTCGTGGACCCGGGCGTACAATCGTGGTCGAGGCTGCCGAATGTTTAAGCATCCTGGCGGCTTGACCGATCCCGAGTTGGGGTAACGCCCGCAGGACTCGCCCACTCTGGTTGCCAGGCGGATCGACTCGTGTACATGGGCGTACCTTCGTGGTCGAGGCGGCTGTATGATCAAGCCTCCTGGCAGTTCGACAGATCCAGAAGTTGGGATGACGCCCGAAGGCTCAAATCACTTCAGTTGTCAGGCAGTTAGACTCGTGTACCTGGGCGTACAGTCGTGGTCGAACTGCCTTTGTTCAGGTCGTAGTGACCTGGGACCCTCCACTGCCTTGCTTCCCGAAAGAAGGTTAGCAATGGAGACTTTAACGCCCTGGTTCGACAGATCCAGAAGCTGGGATGAGGCCCAAGGGCTCAAACCGTCTTGGTTGTCCGGCTGCTCGGCTCGTGTACCTGGGCGTACAGTCGTGGCCGCAGCTGCCTTAAGTTCAGGTCGTGAAGACCTGGGCCCCTCCATTGCCTTGCTTCTGCGAAAGAAGGTTAGCAATGGAGAATTTAACGCCCTGGTTCGACAGATCCAAAAGCTAGGATGAGGCCCGAGGGCTCAAACCGCTTTGGTTGTCCGGCTGCTCGGCTCGTGTACCTGGGCGTACAGTCGTGGCCGCAGCTGCCTTAAGTTCAGGTCGTGAAGACCTGGGTCCCTCCATTGCCTTGCTTCTGCGAAAGAAGGTTAGCAATGGAGACTTTAACGCCCTCAACGTTTGCTCCATGGCACTCAAACGTTTTGTATCCGACCCGCGGTTGTGCTCCGCTTGGTGGGGGGGTCGGATCGTCTGTCATGGGAACCGGCAGGTTCCGTATACAGGACAGGCATGGTCAATGAACGTCCACCGTCCGGGACACTCGTCCGTGTGACGACAGCTTTATATGGGTAGATACAGACGACGCTCAATCGCTCATCTGTGATCAACTGTTGAACAACAAAAAGAAATACATGTGGTGACAACCCCAACCCTAATGTATTCATTTAAAGTAAGCAACACCAGTGTACCCGATTCCGTAGATAAAATCCCGGAAACACATACCGCCGTCCAAACAAATCAAAAGAAAAACAATAAGAATTATTTCAATTTTATTTATTTATTTATTAATTTTTTTTTTTTTTTTTAGATTCGGACTTGCCTGCCCCGATTACTCCCATCTGCCGAATCTGGAGATATTTCAACATCGACTTAGATGATTTGCATCTCCTGGTGGATGTAGAACGTCTTCTATCGAATAATCAGCCACACAGGTACTACACACCCAAGTTCCCATAGTATTTCCAACAATCTAAAACATAATGGAAAATATGGATTTAAAATCCGGGAGAGCAGAAGTTTAGAAAAAAACAAACAAAACGAGAATATTATGTGGGAACACAATCTCGCTAAACAAACCCCGTAAGGGTGTTGAATTATGCCTCCCCCGCTGTACTTAAGGGGTTGGGTTGGGAAGCCGACGAACAACACAACACGACCACATGGCGTGGTGAAAACTGGACCAGCGTTGGTACCCGAATCGGTTGAAACAGTAGAGTCCAAAACCCCTCAAATATAAAAAAAATAGAACATTTTGTGTGGCCAGAAAACCTTCCGTAATGTAAAGGAAGGTATCTAGCCGCTAGGGACAGATAAATTTCGTACTAAAAACGACTTAGAAAGAAGGATTTAGTAAAAAAGGTATACTCAGTAAATTTTAGCTGTTGCTTCATCCCTTGCAAGTTGAAAAAGAGAAAGTTGAAGAGGAAGGGTTGCGCATGCGCAGTGCCTACAAATGGACAGCCAGTACAGGGTATTAGACTAGGATAGTATATACAGAACATTAGGGCAAGATTTTTTATTTTAGTGTGTAAAATGCATGTTGCTCTCTCTCCTAGGGTCGAAAGGCAAGTGTTTGCACAGTTGTAAGTTATATCTATGGGAATGTGTGAATTTTGGCAGCTCATGCCACTTTAAAAACAAAGCTAATTTAAAGCAATTTTCTGTATTTTTCCCCTCCAAGAAAAAACTAATCAACTTTCTTTATTGCCAGAAATTCAAAGGTTTTGGCATCATTTTGTATTTTTAGATGAAATAAAAATCCAATATTCAGTGGTCTAGTGGTGCTAGGAAAGTGACCAATGGTCATCTTGGCCCTGTCCTATTAAGCGAGCGTAAAGTTACGCATAGACCAATAGGATGAAGTTGTGTAACATACGTTACCTTAATAAAACCAGGTCATCTGGAAACCTCATCTTCATCAAAATCAACAGTAAGGATTTTTTTTCTCAGCAAGTCCCTTTTTTAAAGTATTTCAAATACATTACCTTTTTACATAAAAGGATTTTAACATGTATCATATTTCATGGTAAAACCCATATTCCGCCTCTTTAGATAGTGAAGGTATTAGGTTTCTCCATTAAGAAACAACGGTAAAGAGCTTTGCATGTGCTGCAGTTGTTAGGGACCTGAAATCTGTAACGTGATGTATGAATTGTCGCGAAAATAAGCTGTCATAAATTTTCTCTTAACATGAGACTATGTTTACATTGATCAGGATGATTGTGCAAAGTGCAACATTAATCAACTAACACAAAAAAAAGAAAATTTATTTAACTACACTCAGTTCTTAAAATCTCAAAACAAAATATGTTGATGCTAAAAGGATTGATTGATTGTTTGGTGTTTTACATCGCCCTCAAGATTATTTCACTTATATGGCGGCATTGCCAGTTTTATTGTGGAAGGAAACCGGGCTCTATGCCCGGAGGAAACCAACAACCTTCCGGTGGTAACTGGCAACCATCCCACGTCGTTCGAGTGAAAACCCAGTCAGAAAATTTTTGAATTTTTTTGTAGACTGAGTGGAATTCGAATCTGCTACCCATTGGTGGAAGGCTGTTTGGATTGAGTGTCCAACGCTCTACCTACAAAGCCAAGGAGGCCCCAATGCTAAAAGGACACTTGGCGCTTAAACCAAAATACTTTTAACATTAAAAACAAAGCTAATTTAAGGCAATTTTCTGTATTTTTCCCTCCAAGAAAGAACTAATAAACTTTCTTTATTGCCAGAAATTCAAAGGTTTTGGTATTATTTTTAATTTTTAATTTCAGCAGTCTAGTGAAGCTAGTAAAGTTACCATGGCAATGGTCATCTGAACAGTGTTCTACTAAGCTGGGGTAAAGTTGCATCTCAGACTTGGCACCATAAGTTCCTATCGTTTAATTATCATATCCGACAAGCGTAACATTTGCTACCTTAATAGAACCAGGTTATCTGGTAACTTAATATAAACATGTCACTTCCCAGATAACACACCGACGTTCAGCCAACATTGGCCTTAGGTTGGCATGGTTGGCTAATGGTCGCAGTTGCCCAGCCAATGG
Source organism: Lepidochitona cinerea (assembly GCA_963971465.1). NCBI lineage: Eukaryota > Metazoa > Mollusca > Polyplacophora > Chitonida > Tonicellidae > Lepidochitona > Lepidochitona cinerea. The sequence continues at coordinate 11,802,228 of OZ020559.1, forward strand.
ATGTCATGGTTAGCTAATGGTTGGCCTGCCAACGTTGGTTTTTGGTTGCCATGGTTGGCCAGATTATGGTTGGCTATGCCTGCCAACGTTGGCTCAACGCTGGTTTTTCGTTGGCACGGTCGGTCGGGTCATTGTTGGCTAATCGTCTTGATTTGGGGCGAGATTCAAAGTGACAAAACGATTGTGCAAAGTTAAGGGACATCCAACACAGTTCTTATATCAGAGATGTTCTACCTATAGAATGCTTTGTGAAAGAATGGATCTGTTTTTCAACAGGTGTGACAGGTGCTTGATAAAAGCTGAATAAACTCAGTTCTGACTCATGCAGAAATAGATATGGACAGATATACTGGCTACCAAAATAGATCGAAATATAAACAGTCCAGATAGGCATTGTAGATATGTATATCTAAATACATATATCATGCAGGTTTATATATACAAAGAGTTAGGCATGCTTAGACATGCAATCATTTTTATCTATCGCTTCCCAGAACATCTGGCCTTTTTTAATGAAACAAATGATAAGGTTTTGGATAGAACTGGTCACTTTTTTATGAAATGGCGGGAAAAAGAATTCAGATTAAAACATGCGGCCATTACATTACTGAATGCTTGTAGGTTACAGAGACAAGCAAAATAGGACCGATACTAAATTCTAACCGCAAGCCAATTTGAAATAGAGTGAGTGATTTGGGTTTTACTTCTTGCTTAACAGTCAATTTTAAATAGAACAAATGTCACCCTAAGGCTACGCAGAGAATAGAATGTCTACAGAGAGATTGAACAAGAGTTTTAGTAAACTCAACATACGCCCGCCGTGGCAAAGTCGAACCGCTACGATTAACAACCTAACATTTAATATAACATTTGTTTTAATTTCATCAATTTGAATTTCTTGTTCACATTAGAAGTTTTTCTTTTCTGAATTTGATGAAGCTGCAACTAAATACCAGTACGTTATAGTACACATATATTATCTGTTAATTTCAATCACATTTTAATTGCAAAAACTGAAATGTGGCTGTTTTGACATTGCTCTTATCAATCAATACAATATCTTACAATTCTTGAATTTTAACAGTTTTCACTGTGACACTGTTCTATTGGACTTGGCTGTAGTTTTATTACAAAGCAAACAATCTTCAGGCTGACCACTGATATGCTGGTGTGTAAATATACAAACCTTGGATGTCATTGTCCCCTTATCTCTATTTAAACAGCCACTCTGATAAATACCAGATGGGTAATAAAGTGGGGAAAATTGTCTTTTTTTGTTATTATAGTGCACATTAAACTATCCAAGAAAACAGTCTCAGAATGTATAAATTAATTGGCTTCCAGTATTACTCTGGACCAAGTGTACTCCAAAAAGCATTGATATATATTAATATATATATATTAAACATCAAGTACACATTTCTGATAAAAAAAGCTCTTGAAAACAGACAAAAAATATGTGTACCCAAATCAAATTTGGTATGCGACACATCATCTACCTATAAGGTATATATACTCTAAAAGAATTGGAGAGATTATATCAAAACGAAAGAAGTTCTGGAGCCGTAAGGGAATATTACATAATCCAATAGGGCTGCCATATTATGCAACAGGTAATGTCACAAATGGTACGTGAAACACCGTCTGCCCAAAATGTATATACTCTGAAAGAATCGTCAAGATCGGATCAAAACTTTAGAAGTTATGGAGCGGATGGGAATATTACATAATCCTATATGGCTGCCATATTATGCAACGAGTGAAGTCAGAAATGGTACACAACACACCGTCTGCCCATAAGGTATATACTCTGAAAGAATTGTCAAGATCGGATCAAAACTCTTCAAGTTGTGGAGCGGAAGGGAACGAAGATATAGACTAAGACAGAATATTACATAATCCAATGTAGAAGCCATATTATGCAATGGACAATGTTCTTAATGGTTCATGACACACCTTCTACCCCTAGAGTATATGTTGTAAAAAAATTTTTAAAGATCGGATCAAAACTCTTCAAGTTATGGAGCGGAAGGGAACGAAGATATAGACTAAGAAAGAATACTACATAATCCAATGTAGAAGCCACATTATGCAATCGACGATGTCATAAATGGTTCATGACACACCTTCTACCCACAAGGTATATGTTGTGAAAGAATTGTAAAGATTAGATCAAAACTCTTCAAGTTATGGAGCGGAAGGGAATCCGGGACGGACGGCCGGACGGACGGACTGCCGGACGGACGGACGGACGGACGGCGCTGGTGATACCATAATACGACCGACTTTTTTTAAGTGGGGCGTATAAAAATGTGACAAGTTGAAAGAAAACAGCATGAATGAAAGATCACTTCTGAGAAACCTTGCAAGCAGGAAATAGAATGTCTACAGACAGATTGATCACAAATACAGGAAGTTGAAAGATAATGAACAAGAGATTCAGACAGTCATCCAAATCATGCCAGAAATTTGTTGATACAAAATGCTAATTTATATATACAAGTCACATCCACCACTACTGAACATATAATACTCAAGAGCTCCTAAAAAGATTCAAAGAAAATGACAGGACAAGAGGACATTCAGACAGTCATTAAAATCATGCCCAGAAATTCTTTGATACATAATGATAATTCATGTATATATGTCACAGTCATCACTACTATTCGTATTATACAGACGAGCCCCTAAAAAGTTGAAAGAAAATGACTGGACATTCAGACACTCATTAAAATCATGCCAGAAAATCTTTGATACATAATTTACACATACAGTGTAAATGCCACATTCATCATAGTTACAGCTTATAAATGAATGATTTGGAAGAATTTCGGCTTTCAGATTTAAACCCAGTTTTAAATATCTAATAATCCTATCTGCCTTTTAGATTTTACCTTCAACACACATTTAAAGCATTCCTCTTTTCATTTTACTCATTAATTTGTTCGAATTTCATTGTAAATCTACCTAATCCCTCTTCAAAAGAAGACAACTTTAAAATTGGCCTGACAGATTTCAAACTCTCCTCGTACAATGACAACCTGTCACATGGTCCGCAGTATGTCCGAGAATTTCCTCAATAGCTGGACAATTTGATGACAACGTAACTCTCGCATTACATGACTGCGGGGTTTTGAAAAGTCAGTTGATAGAGAATAGTTATCTCACCCTTTTAATGGTGGTTTAATGTGTGGCTCTTTCTGACCAGCAAGTATAATTTAAAGTAAAACAGGATGAGACACATGTGTGTGGCTACAGTCATCAGTACTGTTCCTACTATACTGACAACCCCCTCAAAATAGGATAGGCACCTAATAATTTAATAGCTAGAGACTGCAGGAAGTGGAACCAAAATAATGAGATAAAATAAGAATCTGATGGCTATTCAGATAACATATGACCAGGATGTAGTTATTTACCAAAATAGTTTGCTCTAAACTAAGCAGCAATGTTGTGTTTTCAAATAGCAAATACACCTAGCTATACATGTCTAAAGAAACTGTACTATATGTATTGCAAAGAAAAACTTAAAGGGTGTCTTGTAAGAAATATTTTCGTTTTTCAGAATAACACTATTTCCCACATTAAACTTATCAGTGGAACTTCCGGATTATAGACTGACATGGACCAAGGAATTGACAAAATTGCAAATTTCTGTGTATATATAAAGGGATCTATTGATGTATTATTGTTTACATGTGTCACACAATTTCTACTAATTTGAAAATTAAGAGTGATTTGATTTTTGGATGAATGGTGTTCAGCGAAAGATGTACAATTAATGAGCCATTATTGAGAATTCAGTGTTACGTACATTGTTACGGACAGTTTCGGCTTAATCTAAACAAAGGTCCTACATGGGTGAACCCTACTGTAGTGAGTTGTGAACGCGTTAATAATATTCATCTATCTGACAAACTGTAAAGTGCCTATGTTTTTTAGTTTATTTATTCAATATAGAATCAGGACAAACCCCACAAACAAGTCAGAAGACGACCAAACGAACGATTAAGATGCAAGCGTACAACGGCATGCTTCTGAGCCTCTGTTAGAAAATCCTGTCAAACTTAAAGTTTGCTATTAAACGGTCTATCAGCGGAAAAAAGTTTACCAGTGATCATCCCAAGATGTGAACCACAGTAAAATGTAGAAATTGTTTTGACGTGTAATTTGCTTCAGACATGCGTTGACCTTTTAAGATCACAGCATGTCTAAATTATCAAAGGAAATTGCTTTAACCAAGAGAGTGATTAATGGACTTGAATTGGTCAGCAAACATTGGAGAGGTTGACCAATACTAATTAGCATTTAGATGACCAGTTCCGCTTTGACCAACGGAGACTTTACCTTGAGTTGTAGCCATTGGAATCTACAATGTGACAATTTTAGCGAACCTACAATTAGACTCAGTTTTGGAACTTCCCACTTGCCATCAAGCACTTTGCAAGTGATTTGAACTGCAGGCAACCAAGTCCTGAAGTTAGTGTTTTAGCAAATTTAGCATTTGATATAAATGGTCTTATATTATTTCAATAAATGAAGTAACAGGACCTGGTTGATCCAAATAAACAATGACAACCAGTATTCTGCCTCATCAAAATGCTTAAAAAACATTTATGACAAATCTGGGCAACCATATCTTGGCGAGGGCAACCGGTTTTGCCATTATAAGCTTGCCCTAATGGCAATCGCCTTAAAAAAAGTTAAGTTCAAGCATTTAGATATAACCAATAGATGGTTAAAGAAAAATAGCATATTGAACAAAACGGTTGACATACTCTGAATTTGGAAATAAAATGGTCACAACCAGTCAAGTGGGCTGAACAATTAAAATTCATGAAATATATCATAGCATGAGTCCTGTTTGCATATTTAGATTACAACCTGTGTCATGGATAGCTCAACCTTAATGTTATACCTCCAATGGGAAACGCTTACCATCAACCAACACAAACGCCTGTTTACATATTTAGATTACAACATGTAAATTGTTATCAAAGGAAATGAATACAGACAAGTGAACAGACAAAATTCATGAGAATATATTGACCTAAACAAAGGAGCTGATAAACTTCCAAGTCCTGGGGTCCGTTTCACAAAGCAGTTGCATTGCAAACGAGGACCTATAGTTGCCGGCCAATGGATACCAAAGTGAAGAGATACAACATCATGGCAACTGCGATTGATTGGATTTTGCGAAGGTTCGTGAAACCGCCCCCTGTGTGTACATATACATTTAGATCACAGCAAGACTATACTGTAAATTATCAAAGGAGATAGATTTCACAAAGTGAGTGATTAATTAACTGGAATTGGTCAGTCACCATGAAATAACTTAAGAATTTAGCGACTAAGATCAATGACCGTTTACCGTGCCCTTTCTGCTTTGACCAACAGACTTAAACTTTGATTTGCATGCATCAAGCCATTTCAATCTACACTGTTACAATTATTTATGAACACACGAGCACAGGGACAATTTTCAAAAATAACCATAGAGACAAGTTTCCAATTGTGTTAAAAAGGGTATATCATGTATTGGTGTGTTTGTTGAGATAATAACTCAGTGACAAAGAAAATTCAAGACAGGTTTCAATGGGCTTGACCAACAATTTATTAAACCCAAATAATTTGATTTCCAGTGTGTTAACATCGAATACTGCAATTTGAATGGCTAATTTAATTTAATTTAAATTGGTCACCAAACATTGTAGAGGTTGGCCAAGACCAATTAGCATTTCGATATCAACCCTTTCTGCTTTGACCAACGGAGACTTACACTTAAATTGAGGCTTTGTCTGCTATGTCTGCTGTCTATAATGTCTGCTGTCTATACCTATAAGAACCGAAATAGTGTTCGAAAAAGTAAACAAAATTTAAATAGCCGGAACGACCATTCGTTCATTCTAAACCATATTTAGTTCAAAACAATAGTTTATCGTACATTCTCGAGACTAGAAGCACTAAAAAGCTTCTGAATTATACGTCTTGAGAAAAAATAATTTCAACATTTTGTTTTAGCATCAAAATATCAACATTTTGGCAGATCATGCCACTTTAACCAAAGAGCTAGTCCTGTACGTATTTTTAGATTTTAGCAGGTCAAAATTATCCAAATGAGATTAATCTTGCTAAGCTAGTGAACAATAAACAATTGGTCATCAAACATACATGTTGGTCAACGCCATTATCATTTAGATGACTGTTTTCAACAAGGAAGACTGTACCATGGTTTTGACCATTGCAATATCCACTGGGACAACTTTAGTGAATCTACAATTATTGGTTGTTGTGAGATAAAGATATGAAGCTTGTTTCACAAAGCGGCAGGGGGAGAGTTTTTACGTAACTGATATAGCAGCCTATACTCTAGAGATACATTGCTATGGCAGTTACGTAAAAACTTGCGCTATGTCGCTTTGTGAAACAGGGCCATGGTTGGTGTTTGTTAGACTCAGCGTGCATGATGTTTTAATAAAAAATCGATTACTTTTTCAGACATATAAGGATAGACTTTACACTGTAGTTCCATATACCACTCAAATCGATCTAAATTGTTCAGTTTTTGTTCCTTCATTCAAGTGACATGATTAGAAAACATAAAAAACAATTCGTTAAAAAAGAACAATTTATTTTTATCAAGATGTACAAAGCTGGAGCCTCCAATTGATATTAATGATATCAGGAATCTATCTTAAGGTAGTTTTTTTTATAATGAGAAATAATTAAGGCATCACCAGGAAGTAAGTATTTTTGAACAATACACCAATTTCTTTATAAAGTTAAATTTAATTATTGCAAAAATAAAACCAGCAAAATTTCTCTTTAGCAACATTTGTATTAAATTAGTGAAAATTTAGATATATTTTTTAAAAATTTAGTATTAATTGGGTAAAACAAAATTCTACTGAATGGGTAAAAATCAAAATTTATCTCCAAAAATTGCAATACTAAATTCTATGCAATAATACAGGTACTATTAAAATATCCAAAGATCAAAATTTATATCAAAAACTGTGATATAAAATGAAGAAAAACATAAACTTCTACTGCAAAATGGTGCAAGTACATGTAATCAGAAATGTATGTTCAATAGTGGTACTATAGTATTCTTCCTCACATACATGTACAAGCACATCTGTTGAACTTCAATCTGTATTTGCTTTGAGCTTTAATAAGGTTTTGTGCCATTACCACACACTTCTAGAGCTGTCCATCAACTTTCTGTTTTAAATCTTTGGTGAAATTCAAACCCTTCCACAGCAGATTGGTATCGTGTCAGTTTTTGATATCCTCTTTTAACAACAGATCTGCAACATGTCTATCATCCCTTAACCGCAGATCTGCTATGTGTCTCACATGTGTTTTTCTATGCCACCCAAATCCATATCATTATTTAATAGTAGCACCATTATAGAAGATATTTCTTCTACCCATATAGTACCTTTATTTATTTTTTATGTGTTTCTCTATACAACCCAAATCCATATCATTATTTAGTAGCACTATTATAGAAGATATTTTTTTCATTTCTACCCATTTAGTACCTTTATTTATTATGTACCGCCATCATGTAGCCTATATTAATACCTGTAACCTCATATGTCAGATTGGTATCATGTCAGTTTTTAATGTCATCCCTTAACAACAGATCTGCAACGTGTCTCACATGTGTTTTACTATGTCACCCAAATCCATATCATTATTTACATGTAGTAGCAGCATTATAGAAGGTCATTTATCTTTTATTTTTAAAGCGAATTGAGCTGCCAAAATGTTGATATTTTGACGTTAAAACAGAATGTTGAAATTATTGGCTATTTTTCTCAAGACAAGAAAATGTGCGATAAAGTATGGTTTTGAACTAGCTTTGGCTTTGAATGAATGAATGGTCATCCCGGTTATTTAAATTGTGTTTACTTTTCGAACACGTTTTTGGTTCGTACAGGCCACATATTGTATGGATTTTCCTCATTCCAACGCCAATCATTTAGTTTTTCGATGACCTTCAAAGTCTCTTACTGTCGTGAGGATCCGAAATTATGAAAGAAGTGTGAATTTTGGCAGCTCATGCCACTTTAACCATTTAGTACCTTTATTCATTATGTACCGCCATCATGTAACCTGCATTAATACCTGTAACCTCATATGTCAGATTGGTATCATGTCAGTTTTTTAATAACATCCCTTAACAACAGATCTGCAACGTGTCTCACATGTGTTTTACTATGCCACCCAAATCCATATCATTATTTAGTGGCAGCATTAGAGAAGGTCATATATTTTTAACCATTTGGTACCTTTATTTACTATGTAATGCCATCATGTAACCTGTATTATTACCTGTAAATCTCAGGTCACTAAAACGTTCAGTTCAGTTCTGCATATAAATTAGGGGATAACCGTGTTGAATTCGAGGATCTGAGGCGGTTAATGCTTGATTTAACGGTCGCAAATTTAGTTTTACCAGCGACGCATTAGCGGAGCCAGTAAAACGGGTATTTGCGACCGTTAAATCAAGCATTAACCGCCTCAGATCCTCGAATTCAACACGGTTATCCCCATTCTAATCCAAATCCACAGTTACATTCAGATAAGTTCGTTCAAACTGATGAAAGGAAAGATTAAAATGTAGGTCAGTTTTCGGAGATTCCCCAAGATTAGCCAAGTCACTCCGTCAGCCAGTGACACATCCGCACAATATAGTTTCTCCACAACGTCAAAATTGTGGCAAATATTTTATTATTTTATTTACTTGTAATTTAGGTTTTAATATCAACAAACAAAAAAACAACGACAGTGTGTTGATGCGTTTAGACGACATTTATTCATTTATCCAAAGAACGCTGGGTTCAGTTGCTAGGTAGTATGAAAGGAGTTATCCCCCTTTACGACCTAGTTTTCCTGGGACAAAAAACAATGAATAAATAAAATTAAAATCGTTCTTGTGTTCGTTGGAATCTGTGATTTTGTAATTTTTGAATCTGTGATTTGGGTTTCAAACCAACTTTACTACTTCAGATTCTACTTCACTACTTCAGGACGCTGCCTCCAGCTGATCAAGTTCGTCGCTTTGAAGAACACGAAAGCGACGGGCCTCGCCAGAAAACTGCCCACCCTCTCTCGAGGGACCATCTCGGGCAAACTGTCCTGCTTCCTCAGCGGACTCCCCTGACGGAACACCGAAGACTACACAAGCTGCGCCATCGTTGACCGTATCAAGGCAGTGAACGCGCAAAGATTCAAATTCAACTATTGTATTCATTAATTCCGAATTCAATTTTAAGGATTCAAGGGAAATTATGAAATTTCCCATTTCGCATTCTTCATCGCTGGACTAATGTGTCTCGCTGTCAGCTGTAGCCGCCATGATTTCTTCTGCATAGCAACCGCAGCGACGCGTAGTAATACCGATTAGTGAAACGATGGAACACAATTTGCGGCATATAAAGCTAAATTTATATGTCTCAAATTATCTGACGTTAGCCAATCAGAATACGCTAACACATTTATTTGGATTAGAATATAAATTTACCCATTTTGTACTGCACTTTTTTTAAGACAAATTTTGATCTTTACCCATTTAGTAGCACCATTATTGCATAGAAATCTATATTTTTTTATATTTACAATGGTCAAAGTCATCCCTTTTTCTTTAACTAATAGTGTATTATCGAATCTGTACTTCAATTTGATTTCTCAATTCAGATAAAACAATGCAACCTGCAAAATTACAGATTTGCAGCCATGGGTGTCACTACTAAGGACTTAAAGTGACATGAGCTGCCAAAATGTTGATATTTTGATGTTAAAACAGAATGTTGAAATTATGTATAATTCAAACGCTTTTTAGTGCTTCTAGTCTCGAAAATGTACGATAAAGTATGGTTTTGAACTAACTTTGGCTTTGAAGGAATGAATGGTCGTCCCGGTTGTTTAAATTTTGTTTACTTTTGCGAACACGTTTTTGCTTCGTACAGGCTACATATTGTATGGATTACAATGAAATTAACCTCAAAGTCCCTTGTCTGTCTTCTACGTAGGTTTTTCTGGGTGAACCCAAATTTTCTTTTCCCATGAAACTATGGAGTTCGATCTCAGTCTACCGACATTCTTGCCATAGCTGAAGATGCGTAAGCATTGTCAATATATTACATAGTTATACTTATATATTATATTTATGATCACTAAAACACACAGGCACAGGGAAAATCTTCTTGTCTAAAATAACCATATTATAAGTCTTTCAGAAAATTCTACTGAGAAACATATTATAAGTGTTTCAGAAAATTCTACTGACTCAGGCCAAGCTCTTGTCTGTCATCAAGCTAATGAAATATTATGGGTTTAGTTTATTTCAACAACTTATAATTGGATATAAAGGTCCATACCCTTTTTTTTAACAAAATTAGAAACTTGGTTATTTTAGACAAGAAGATTTTCTCTGTGCCCATGAGTTTTTGTGTTCAGAAATATTTACAAAGATTGTCATATACTAAAATGGTAAATAGGTGAAACTATTACAAAATGCAATCCCACAATGAATGTACCAGAACATAAGAACAATAAAAGAATGCTTTTGACATTGAACATTTAACATTGTATCCCACATCAAATAAATCTGTGGGGATCACTTAGACAATTTTAGCTTGCACCTTTCAAAAGAGATTAAATCAGTAACAGACCCCCTTAAAAACGAAGCTCAAGAAGCATCTGTGTCTCCTGGTTTAAGCTCTGAGCTTTTAAAAAGATTACATCAGTAACAGACACTCTTAAACAGGAAACTAAAAACAGGGATTCCTTAGCCTTATTTTAGCTTGGAGCTTTTAAAACAGATTACATCAGTAGCAGACACCCTTAAAATGGAGCTCAAAAAGCATCTGTGTCTACTGATTTAAGCTTGGAGCTTTTAAAACAGATTACATCAGTATCAGACACTCTTAAGAACAGAGCTTAAATAGAGATGGTTCGCTAATACGATGAGTAACATTTAACTTCCTGTTAACAGTCAGTGCTTTTGAAAATCAGCTCAGACTTTTAGCTTCGTACCTTCAGTGTTAGGACAAATTGCAAAATCTTTCCAAACACATTGGTATCATGTGAGTTTTTATTATTTTCTGTCAACAACAGCAGATGCTACATAACTGTACATGGTGTCCTGATACCCCTGTACATGTATCTTTTGAACATCCATGGAATGTCTACGTCAGAATGAGAGAGTATCACTCTGCCCACCGAGCCACATAGGACCCCTTTTGACTTTATATCTTTTGAAGATAGATGGAAGGCCTGTGCCAGATTGAGGGACCATCACTCTGCCCCGGAGCCACCATGGGCAACTTTTGCCTCTATATTTTTTAAACATCGATGGAAGGCCTGTGTCAGAATGAGAGACTATCACTTAGCCCACTGAGCCACAGAAGACCCCTATTACCTCTATATCTTTTAAACAGCGACAGAAGGCCTGTGTCAAATTAAGAGACTATCACTCTGCCCACTGAGCCACAGAAGACCCCTATTACCTCTATATCTTTTAAACAGCGACAGAATGCCTGTGTCAAATTAAGAGACTATCACTCTGCCCACTGAGCCACAGAAGACCCCTATTACCTCTATATCTTTTAAACAGCGACAGAAGGCCTGTGTCAAATTAGAGACTATCACTCTGCCCACTGAATCACAAAGGACCCCTTTTGACTTTATATCTTTTGAACATTGATGGAAGGAAGGCCTGTGATATCCCTTTGCCCACAGAGGACCCCTTTTGAACATTGATAGAAGGAAGGCCTGGGATATCCCTATGCCCACCGAGGACCCCTTTTGATTATTGATAGAAGGAAGGCCTGTGATATCCCTTTGCCCACCTAGGGCCCCTTTTGAACATTGATAGAAGGAAGGCCTGTGATATCCCTTTGCCCACCTAGGGCCCCTTTTGACTTTATATCTTTTGAACATCGATAGAAGGAAGGCCTGTGATATCACTCTGCCCACTGGTTGACCAAGGGCTCTACCATCAGCTACAGATTGATTGGTGTTAGCCCTGTTAAGACAATTTCTTTTAACGATTTCACAGTTTCTGAGAGAAAAAATAGCTAGGCGAACGGTTGACACATTGGCTTCAGTACAAAAGTTATAGTCAGCCCTTGCTGACTTAAGTTGCTTCATCTGTTGGTTATCACTGATGTATTGTGGGAAGGGTGTTTGACAAACATCGTTCAGTTACAGAGCACTAATTGATACTTAGTGTGACAGCGAAGTCAATCAATAAATAACAAGATAAAGCCCTGAATTAACAGACATTTGTTTGATAACTAACAGTGATTTACTTTCCTACCTCCTTCAGCTAAAGAGCTTAATGTCAAATAAAACTGGTCATTATCACAAAATAAGATTTTTGTTTCCAATAGATAAAATGTCATTCAAGATTAACAAAAAGTGATTTTAGAGGCTTGAGGCTTGGATCATCACTGATGTATTGTGGGAAAAGTTATAGATTTATAAAACTGAAAACTAATTTTTTTAATGATCATTTTTCTCCAATATTTTATTTTGATTATCTTTATCATATTTTTCCATAGTTAATTCTTGAGCAAAGGTTTACGAAAATTTCAAAATTTGTTCAACAAATTGAAGCCAAATGAACGTCTATCTGGTCAGGCAAAAAAACACAGATTTTTTAACAAAAAAAAAACTGAATGACTAAAGTTGTTTAATATTTTCAAAAACAGAAGCATAAATGTTTTACCATTTAAAAAATAAAGCTTTAAAAATCAGCTACACTTGTCTAACAGAAATATGTCAAGAAATACAGATTTAATCTGGTAAAAACTGACATCTTTTAATATCAAATTCTAAACCCTCAGACAGCAAAAAAAAACATGGCTGACTTAAGTTGCTTCATCTGTCGGTCTTCACTGATGTATTGTGGGAAGGGTGTTGGACAAACATCGTTCAGTTACAGAGCACTAATTGATACTTAGTGTGACAGCGAAGTCAATCAATAAATAACAAGATAAAGCCCTGAATTAACAGACATTTGTTTGATAACTAACAGTGATTTACTTTCCTACCTCCTTCAGCTAAAGAGCTTAATGTCAAATAAAACTGGTCATTATCACAAAATAAGATTTTTGTTTCCAATAGATAAAATGTCATTCAAGATTAACAAAAAGTGATTTTAGAGGCTTGAGGCTTGGATCATCACTGATGTATTGTGGGAAAAGTTATAGATTTATAAAACTGAAAACTAATTTTTTTAATGATCATTTTTCTCCAATATTTTATTTTGATTATCTTTATCATATTTTTCCATAGTTAATTCTTGAGCAAAGGTTTACGAAAATTTCAAAATTTGTTCAACAAATTGAAGCCAAATGAACGTCTATCTGGTCAGGCAAAAAAACACAGATTTTTTAACAAAAAAAAAACTGAATGACTAAAGTTGTTTAATATTTTCAAAAACAGAAGCATAAATGTTTTACCATTTAAAAAATAAAGCTTTAAAAATCAGCTACACTTGTCTAACAGAAATATGTCAAGAAATACAGATTTAATCTGGTAAAAAAACTGACATCTTTAACAATTTCTAAACCCTCAGACAGCGACAAACTTTATATTTTCACAAATTTAGATTCTTTTAAAAGGCATATATCAGTAAATAAAAAAAATCTTAGATTATCTGCAAAATGCTTTTATGTGATTTTTAATTACTTTCTAGAAAAATAATTATATTACTGTTAAAAATCCTTTAAAGATTTATAATCCAACTAAAACAGTGTTTTGTAAATACAATTAACAAAGAGGATCAAACTTCATTTGTTTTACGGTTAAAAGAAAACATCAGTTAAGTTTGTTGTGGTTCTCTGTTGAACTTCAGATTATTAGAAAAATACAGAGTGATCAATCACGGATAAAAGTCTGCAAGTCAACTTTTCGCAAAAAATGTACATTTAACGAGTTATTTAGGGAATCCTGTTTTGGTATTGTTTTGTGTCAGACAGTCAGTAAACAAACAGCCAAAAGTAGACCAAACGCACAGCCAGAAAGGGTTCTACTGCACACTTGATTCTTTTTACCACAACAAAGCAAATATCCTCAAATAAAACTCCCTATCCAGTGGTCCATGGGAGGTGGGAATATTACCAATGGCCATCTGGAAACCTCATCTTTATATAAACAATGAAAGAGTAGTACACAATATTAACAATATTAGTTCCGGGCACATCCCTTAAAGGTAGACCAAACCACTAGTTCAAGGTACATTCTCAAGATTAATAGCATTTCAAATTAATTGAAAAATTAATGATAATTTCAAATTTTAACATCTCACGCAACTTTATGTGAGTGAAAAATCCTAAAATATCATATCATAAATAATCCCCACCCCCCTAACTACCCTGAAAACATATCACAGTAAAAGATTATACCCTAACTAGCTTATAGCCCAAAAAGAAAACTGTCGTGATCAATAACTAATGTAAAACAAGGTGCTCTCTTGAATTGATGCTCAAAAATCAATATTCTTTTCTCTCGCCTTGAATCAAATAGGTCAGTATCACGGAAATCGTGAATTCTTTGAGAACAATTCACAGAGACACATGTCCCGCTTCTCGGGAAAAACAGGTCAATACTACAGAAATCATAAAACTTGTACCTGACAGCAATTCTATTTAGCAGCAGCCATTCAAAGGGAGACAATTTCCCCAAGGTCTTGATGTCAAACAATGCTCCCTGGAAAGGTCGGCTTAATTAATTTTCCGTATAAATGCATTCACGATAAGAAAATTAGAAGTACAGATACACTGAAGGAACATTATCAAACGTTATTGACTGTGCAAGTTATTACCAGCAGACGGATCAAGTTCATATAAGTTGTAGGGCCAATACATTTTTAGGTCAATACACTGTATTGACCAAGCTCAAGTCAGATTAACTAAGTTCAAGTTGTATTCGCCAAGTTCAAGTCTTATTGGCCGAATTCAAGTCGCATTGGCCAAGCTCAAGTTGTATTGGCCGAGTTCAAGTTGTATTGGCTGAGTTCAAGTTGTATTGGCTGAGTTCAACTTGTATTGGCTAAGTTCAAGTTGTATTGACTAAATTCAAGTCGTTTTGGCCGAGTTCAAGTCGTATTGGCTGAGTTCAAGTTGTATTGGCCGCGTTCAAGTTGTATTAACCGAATTCAAGCTTTATTTGCCAAGTTCAGCTTAATCAGTGAATGGCGTTTGTAGACGATATGTCACAAGAACTCTTAGCCATGATCAATGACCTTGCTCACAAAGTATTTCCCGGTTTCCTCCCACAATAAAACTGGCAATGCCGCCATATAAGTGAAATAATCTTGAGCGCGGCGTAAAACACCAAACAATCAATCAATCAATCACAAAGTATTTCAACAGTGATGCTGCAACATGAAAAATAAAATTTTACTCAACCCAGCTGCAGAAGCTTACATTGAAACAAACATAGAATGTAGATACGGTTTAATTCTCTGAAATATTTTGCTCAGTAAAGTAATAAAACTATAATGAATCAATAGCTTTTAAATTGCATATCAGTGAAACTAGAACCAGAGACTTACAGTACACCAAAAAAGTTACCACTATTGCACACGCGTATGTAGTGCAGGTCACACGCGTGAGGGACGCAGGGGACACGCGTGCCATGTCGACTGCTGGAGATGGGACGGAGACTCACTTGCGTTTGACACGCGTGTAACGGAGCACTCGGGTGAAAGCGCGTGGTCCATTCCAACGTTCGGTAAAAATTACGACATCGCGACGGTTCTCGGCAGTCAAACTGAAAGTAGGCCAGCTCTACAACAACGACGTTTTTCACGGAGCTCCACAAGGTTTTCGACCCCGTTCGAGTATTGCTGGTTTGTTTTGGGCCGACTTTTTAAATGGTGTTGCAATGTACTTTGATTTTGAAGGCGTCCGTCTGATTCCGTCACTCTGTCTATGCTATCGGACTTTTTGTGGCCTAATATCGGCGAAAAGTACGGCCGTAGCAGGTCTATGCCTTACCGTAGTGTGTACATGTAACTGTAGTCTGTAGTCTGTACCGTAGTGACTATTTTAACTGAGTGTCTGTCCATTCCAAGAAATAGTTTTATTTATATTATATCGAACTGCCACTGGTCCGTCACCTACAACTTCAGGAAAAATGCGTCATTTGCATAAAACTGTTGTGCCATTCGTTTGTGTCATAATTGACGGCAATGCATTAGTCAGTAGGGGTGTTTAGAAATTTCATAATTTTGACCGTATTCCACCTTTTCGGCACTCTCGCCGTCTCATGTTCTTAATCAGGTTTGATTTTCCGATTTCATTAAGTTAATTTAAAGCTAATAAGGACACTTTAACAGTTACTGGCTTCTGCTTAGAAAGGCTTTACAGTCTCAACCGAATTTATCGAAATCTAACATGAAGAACAGCCAAACTCGTACGTCTTCCATCTGTGTGATCTACCATTGCTGACCGTAGTGTAAACTGTCAATTTAAAATTTAACCTATGGCTAGTTTTATAACATCATTAAATCATCCTTCATATTAAAGGATTCTTTTTTTTTGTAGGTATTTCAAATTGTAATGAGTGCGTCATTAAACAATCAAATTGTAATGAAAACGGGTAACCGTTTAAATAGGTTAACTTTTCTTTAATGTGACTTTATAAGAATGAGCAATTTGAAGATTGTATTTTTTCAGATGAAACGTCTGTGGGAGTGATGAGGAATGGTAGGCTTTGGTTCATCCATAGGGATGAGAGGAAGATCAGCAAACCCAAACATCCTTCCAAGTTGATTTTTCTCTTTCGAACTCTCTCGGGGGGCCTCTTTCCACCAATGGGTCGCGGGTTCAAATCCCACTCAGTCCAAAAAAAAGTTGAAAATTTTCTAACTGGGTTTTCACTCGAACAACCTTTGTGGGATGGTTGCCAGTTACCACCGGAAGGTCGGGCATAGAGCCCGGTTTCCTCCCACAGTAAAACTGGCAATGCCACCATATAAGTGAAATAATCTTGAGCGTGGCGTAAAACACCGAACAATCAATCAATCTCTCTCTCTCTTATAATTACTGTTAATGCCTTACATAATCTGCAGAATGGTTTTAAAATGTGAAAAGTTATAAACTATGAGTTCGACAAGCTATCTGTGAGGTCAATAGCCGAATGCCTGTTACAATCCAGTTAAAACTATTAATTTCTTTTATTGATTGATTGATGTTTTCTGCGCCACTCAAGATTATTTCACTTACATGGCGGCCTTGCCAGGTTTAATGGGGGACAAAACCTCCGACCTTCGGCGAGTACCTGGCAACTCTTCCATATGCGGCGATTGAGTGAAAGACTTGCGTCGCATCGATTGATTGTTTGGTGTTTTACGCCGTGCTCAAGATTATTTCACTTATATGGCGGCGTTGCCAGTTTTATTGTGGGAGGAAACCGGGCTCTATGCCCGGAGGAAACCCACGACCTTCCGCTGGTAACTATCCCACATAGGTTGTTCGAGGCGCATCGATGGAAGGCCTGTGTTGACCTGAAGGATGATCACTCTAACCGACTGACAGTCACTGAGCCATACAGGTTTATTTGTAAATAAAGGGCTTTCTTCATTATTGGACAGGTGCATGTTTGGGCTGGTATTTCGTCTAGATGAGCAAGCCCCTTCTGTATTTTTACCAGCACTATGAACAGCACTCATTGCCAGACCATCTTAGAGAGAAAGCTGGTGTATTTCCCCTGAAAAACGTTGATCGATGTTTTACGTCACACTCAAGATTATTTCACTTATATGGCGACATTGCCAGGTTTAATGGGGGAGGAAACACCCAACCTTCGGCAAGTACCTGGCAACTCGTCAACATACGGCGATATACAGATTTTCACCTGAAAAACGATATTCGATCGAATGATGTTTTACGTTGCAATCAAAATTATTTCACTCTTATGGAGACGTATTTCCCCTGCAAAACGTTGATTGATGTTTTACGTCACACTGAAGATAATTTCACTTATATGGCGACATTGGCAGGTTTTATGGGAGAGGAAACCCCCAAACTTCGGTGAGTACATGGCAACTCTTCCACATACAGCGATGAGTGAAAAATCCCCATCAATTGGAATAATCTCCAGTGTTTAGTGACAAACACAGTCAATGTTCATTTGCATTATCTTGTTTCAGTGTGGGTTATATAAAGATCTAAGATTTCATGAGACACAATCATGCCAAAATATGTATATATTTGTTTTGAATTAAATGTACCTATTCACTTCTGTATTCTTTGTTGCTGTCGCTGCCAGTCTCCTACCCAAGTACCCAACTAAACCTGGCAACGCGGCCATATAAGTGAAATAATCTTCAGACTTAAAACATTAATCAATCAATATTTTTCACAAACACGAATAAACCTGAAAACCAAAAAAATTATTAATTTCAAAATTATATGGTAAGCTTGTTTAGACAAATGAAATAAGTAACTGAGATAGAATATATGAAAGTACATTAGTAAGTGTTTTAATCATGTTAACAATTAAATAATGTTATTTAAATAATGATAAAATAACCATTAGTTTGTCAAAAGAAACTGAAAACTAAGCTATTGAGAATTTAAGATCAGTGGGTCAGAGCCCTGTTTTACAAAGCTGGCGTAAAGATTCACATAGGCATACAATGTACATCATAGACAATTTGCAACCAGGGTTAAAGTTCCTATAGTCTGAAGACTGATTAACGGAAAACAGAACTTACGTCAGCTTTTTATAAAGTACAGGGTCCAGGGATATAAATACAGTCGAGATTAGTTATAATTAGACAAAAAATATGTCGTAATGGAAATGAAATAATTTAAATAAATTTTGCTAAAAGAAAAAAAGCTTGTTACATTTTGATAGACGGACGGAAGTGAAATCAATTCGACTCATGAGTGTTGTTTACAATCAACCATTTAACAGGAAAAGGCTTTTCAGATATGGAGGAAAGAAAGATGCAGGAACATAAATGGGAATGAAGTTCAGCATTAATGATCGAATAGTTATATTGTTCAGAAAAAACTTTCTTAGACTATCCAACTTTGAATGAATGGCTTTTTTTCACACCACTGAGACTGGGGCATTAAATGCAAATGAAAGGTTTTGCCTGAGAAGTATGTATGTGTGAAGAAAGTGATGAGGACAAGGCAGGTCAGCAGCCGCTGTTACCAGGGAGCCCTCAGATGATTGAAGATTGTCGCCCACCTCCATCAAATCTGCCATCTTCGTCTTACTATCAGATGTAAAATTCATCTTTATTAGATCTTTATTAGTGTTGGTCCTCATTTCTGTCTATCTCTTCTCGCTTCTTCCCTTTCAGTTGTCAATTTCCACACCCAAGGCATACAACATTGCCCTTTCAACAGCAAAGCAATTTTTGCCATAGGCAATTTTCCTCAAGTTCTTTGACCTAAGAGGCAAAAACAAATACATATTTACATTTTGTAAAAAGTTCTCACCATTTAAATTTATTTCCTTCAGGCCTTCAAAAGCCTATGTTATTGATAGTATTGATGTACAGTTGGATCTTGCCCATGTTTTAATTTTAAGTAACGCATGATAAAAACACAATTTTCTTCAATTATATTGAAAATAAATAGACCCCTATGTATATACTAGCCTAACTAGTTTTTCAAGTTGTACATTCTTCACAAAAATATCATGGAATCAAAAGTGGCACACAATGACCTGTAACGATAAGTATAACTTTGCTTTCCTAACTCTGTAAAGGCAGACATTAATTTAATTTTTTGATTCATTTAATATTGTATAAAGTTTACATGAAAACTATATCTACATACACAGCTGATACATACGTCACTACGTCTACAGTACACTTTTACCGCTAAACTTGGTAATGGTAGCCAAGTTCAATGGTTTTAATCAAATTATCATTTTCTTCATGTTTAAAACCGATTTTAAGAAACGAAAATCGGGAGTTCGTACTCACTAATAGATGTTGCCTATTTGCAGGTTGTATAAACATGTGTGGTGTTTTTTGTTCCTTAATTTCTGCAGATCTCTTCGACACATTGAATAGCTTGATCGTTGAATGATTGATGATGTTGTTGTTGTGCTGTCATTTTACGGTCGCTGGCGATTTCCATATGAAAACTCAATGCTTCAGTTGGTCAGGTTAACTTTATCCAAGAAACCACTCACAAAGTTCCTAGAAGGTTGCATCCAACATTTGAAAGAGAAAAGGTCCTTGAATCGTAATCATATTGTGGTTTCACTTCCATTCTCCGATCCTTTACCGCCATGCACACGTAGCGTACAACTCGAACCGAAAATAGCGCGACGATTTACGGCTGTCGCTAATTTGACAAGCAGAAATTTTCGTTCGAAATCTGCCAGAGCGAATAGGTTACACGCGGGGCACACGCGAGATTAGTTCCGTCGTTGGAAAACATATATATTATTCAATGGGTGTCACACGCGTGTCCCCTGCGTATCCCCTGCGTGTGAACGGCAGGCGACACGCGTTTTTTTAGTGGTAACTTTTTTGGTGTACTGTACTGGTGAAAGGCTGTTCTGATAAGGCTTCTAAACTAAACTTTCTGTCTGGGTTTTTACTTCATTGCACTTGAGAGTTGCCAGGTATTCGCTAAAGGTCGCGGGAAAAGAGCCCGGTTTCCTTCTCCACTAAAGCTGGCAACGCTGCCATGTAATTGAAATAATCTTGAGTGCAGCGTAAAACATCAATCAATCATTTCCCATGCTTTGAATTTTGCCCGATGCCTCAGTAGGTCAGGGGTTTCTGAGAAGAAATGAGCCAGGAAGTGTACCCCATTGAACTGGTAAGAAGAATACAAACAAAGCAAAATGAACAAGTGTTTGAAAGATAAACTGGTCAGTGCTTAACTCCCTTGTCTGTCTTTTACCTAGGTTTTTCTGGGGGAACCAAGATGTTCACTTTCTTTTCCCATGATCCTATGGGGTTCAATTTTAGTCTACTGATATTCTTGCCATAGCTGAAGATGTGTAAGCATTATCAATGTATTTCAAAGTGTTCCAGAAAATGCTACTGACTAAGGCCAAGCTCCTGTCTTTCGTCCACCTAATGAAATATCATGGGTTTTTTACAACTTACGATAGGGTATAAAGGTCTAAATGATGTACCTCTTCTTAACACAATTAGAAACTTGTCTCCATGGTTGTTTTAGACTAGAAGATTTTCCCTGTGCACATTGTGTTTTAGTGTTCATAAATACATGTACACATGTATAAGGAATTGCAGGGAAAAACATCAATAAATGGTGAATGGTGATGTCTTGTAATAAGTGCTTTGTAACTCAAACAATCTGGAGTTGAGCGGAAACACCAATCAATCAATCAATCGCAGGCCAACTAACAGACACTCAGTAATAAGTTCTTGGGAATTCTGAGCCTCAATCTCCATCTAAAAGGAAACAAATGAACTATTGAATTATCTCAATAGAAAATCAATACAATTTCCGAACTTTTTCTAGCTGGAGATGTCAAGATGGTGGAAATGGCAACTTTTGTAACACAGGAATCATGTTCGTCAGCTATTCAAAAGAACCCAATTTTGCTCCTCCTTTAGCTAGAGAAGGCAATATTACCGAAGTCTTAAAAAGTTTTAAATGATGTCCATGCTGTTCGTCAGCTATTCAAAACGGAACCAAATTTTCCCGATCTTTACCGATGGACAGTTTGATGCTGCTGAAATCGTAACAAGTTTCAAATGACAGTAATCACAAGAGTTAGCTTTTCAAAGGCACTCTGATTTCCACTGATCTACAGAGGTTCTCTTGACAGAAATTGTCAGAATTTTAATGATGTTCAGCTTCCTACATCCCTATTTTTTCACACGACCTAATTTGTAGAGTTTTTGTCACAATGAGGCCTTTCTATATAGAAATCTTTGAGGAGGCAAAATACCTCCTTATATAAATTTGCAATTACGTTCCACTCATCAGGTATTTCAATCTCCGTCTAAAAGAGAACAAATTAACCATTGAATTATCTCAATAGAAAATCAATACAATTTCCAAACTTTCTCTAGCTGGAGAGGTCAATATTATTGAAGTCTTAAAAAGTTTTAAATGATGTCCATGCTGTTTGTCAGTCATTCGAAACGGAATTTAGCGATGGACATTTTGATACTGCTGAAATCGTAACAAGTTTCAAATGACAGATAATCACAATAGTTAGCTACTCAAAGGCACTCTGATTCCCCTGGTCTATAGACGCTCTCTTGACAGAAATTGTCTGAATTTCAATGATGTTCAGCTTCCTACATCATCATTTTTTCCCACGACCTAATTTGTAGAGTTTTTCAGAATGAGGCCTTTCAATATAAAGATCCTAGAAGAGACAAAATACCTCCTTATATAAATGTGTAATTACGACTAAGGCCTTTCAATATAGAGATCCTAGAAGAGACAAAATACCTCCTTATATAAATGTGTAATTACGACTAAGGCCTTTCAATATAGAGATCCTAGAAGAGACAAAATACCTCCTTATATAAATGTGTAATTACGACTAAGGCCTTTCAATATAGAGATCCTAGAAGAGACAAAATACCTCCTTATATAAATTTGTAATTACGACTAAGGCCTTTCAATATAGAGATCCTAGAAGAGACAAAATACCTCCTTATATAAATGTGTAATTACGACTAAGGCCTTTCAATATACAGTCCCAATCATTTAAGCCGGCAAATTTATTGCGCCAACTTGCGCGTTAGGTAGCCTTAAATCACGCAAATTCTCACAGCAGGGTGAGATTTAGCTCACGTATGTGATTAAAAGTAGTCCTGCACAGTTGTTATTTCTGCGAATCCACACAGCGCGACGCCTGCGGCGATGGCTGATTGTTGGCTTAGGCCTACTGTTTAGACTACCGGTAACCCGTTAAATGAATTGCCGTTCTTATCTTATCGCTGTAAATTATACATACAATTATTTTATATGACAAGAAAAGTTTTATTTTTTCTTTTGAGTAAAATTACAGACCTGTGATGTATGGAAATATTCCCCCGTAAGCCAACAATTTATTTACTGCACGACTACTGAATACAGAATAGTACCGTATGTAAGCACGTGTGTTTTCTCATTCCGAAATGAATATGACGGATTGGGTTTTTGGGGTATATTTTATTCCTCCAATTTAAAAAATGATACTTATAATATTAAATGTATTTCAATATCCGTTCGACGGTATGTTACTTTCCGTGATGATTCCTTAGATTTATTCAGGCCGGACTTCACTTCCGCCCGAGTTGCGGCCCGCAACATTTTCTGGTTATCAGTTGTGAACAACTATGCAGGGCGTTTCGTGTGATCAAACCACACAAGGTTTGAAACAAATGTATACCATATAATTTTATGATTAATCTATATTAATAGTTTGCTTTTTTCGTTAAAAACGGCTTTCTCATTTCGTGCTTGTGGATTCAGAGAATTCACGTTTGATATTGTGAAGCCTTAGTTTACATTTGGACAATTAATATTCATCATTTTGAAATAAATAAGAAGTCTATAGTATGGACTTTCATAAAAAAATGTCACGTCTTAAGTCTAAAATACGGCAGGTCTGGGCCTGTAAACGTATTCAAGGGACTAATCTGGACGCTAACTTTGGGTATGGTTTCCTATTTTCGGCATTCACTGAGTAATGCTCTAAAAAGTCAACTAGCAAGAAGGCTTAGTTATTTGTGACATTGTATAATTTTTTTGTTTGCTTTGTTTTTCTTAGGTCAATGTCTGAGGTGGCATATCCAGCACCTCAGAATGATGGACTCGGAAGTGTACCAAAATATCCTGGGCAGACAACTACTGCAGGAGTGCTGACATTGTTTGTTCCATATTTTCCATTTAATCCTATGCAATTTAACAATATTTGCTTGTATTTCCAGTCGGTGTCCTCATGGAAGACAAACAGGAGCAACTAATTCTTGAAATACGTACCTCTGGGGGAGTCTAAACCTGCAGATTGTAGAAGCTGTAACGATGGCTGTAGCTAGCTATGGAAAAGAGTCTGCATTTAAACAAAATATAACACCATGATTTTTGTATCTATTGTTTATTGATATATGTAAACTTAAATCAAATAACCATTTGAAGACAGTACATACTAGTGTTTTATCAAATAAATATATATATACATTACGAGGCGTGGCGTATATTAAATACCGGCCTTGTAATAATGAAGAAACCAGGAACAGTAAGTATTTTGATTTGATGTGAAAAGCATAGAAGAAAATCAACAACTTCAGTGAAAAGAATGCTAATATATGAAGAGGAATGAATTATGGTAGGTATAAGCTGTTGAGACTCCAGGATTAACACGAGGTATAAGCCCATAAATACCCCCGCCCCCTCCCCTCCAACATCAGCTGGCACACCAAATTAAAATGAATGGCAAACACTTCATATTTACTCCCAAGAGGTCACTTAAAGATCGAGTATCTGTATGGCATTCATAAACTTAATATTCAGATTACGCTGCTGTCCGGTAAGAACAACTCTGGATTAAATAATTGAGCGGCTTCTTGATAAACACAACCTGTTGAGAAAAACACAAAAGATTATCATCTGATTTTCTGACGTTTAACTTCACATGGGTTATTTGAAAGATTCAGAACTGTTACATCAACTTTCTCACGGATTCATTCCACTTTAGTTTATCGTAATTTACTTATTTAATAAATGCTGTGTTATAAACTTGCTCAATCGGCAAAACAAGAATGTAAGGCCTAGGATGAAAAGATGTATACGCTAAAACAGTTGTTATAGAAACACCAGCAGAGATCTTTCCTTTACGTCTGTAAGTCGCAACAGCAAGATGGCGAACGCCTACCTTTTTAGCGAGTTTCTTCGTCTTATTAGGCCGATAAAGTCTGAGTTACCATTCTTGTTCAGTTTGTTTCTACAACTTGTATTTAGGCCAGAATAAAAAAAACACTCGTATAAAACAGATAAATGATAATGATCATTCAAAGACTAAACGGAAAGAAAAAATATATTTCATTTTCATATTGTCCTATACACATTGCTAAAATTGATTGATTGACTTGTTGAGTTGTCTAAACCCTATGCATTTATTTTATATTCACGCATTTAAAAAACAAACCAAAAGAAAAACAAGTCTTTGAGTGTCAACAAATGTTCACGGTCTGAGCTCAAACTACAGGAGGTTGATTGGGGAACAGTAAAGTAAAATCTAAAGATCAACACTCTGTTGATATTAGTTATGGTAACTATACATAACCAGCAGCCTTTCTATAACCACCTTTGCCTGATTGGCGTCTTCATTTGTGGAAGAAGCAGGGTCTGTTTAGTGCTGAACAATAATCAACCCGTACCAAACAAACAGGTGGAATTAACAGTCGCTGTCATACACCACAAACCCACTCTGAAAAGTCCGTCTATTACGTAAACCCTACGTGTTTCCGACGGATTCCAAATAAACAAACACATACATTAATCATCCGATTCTGATATTATAAGCGGAAAACAAGTTTTCAGCAGAAAGGAATTCAAATCATGTCCGTAAAATGAATAATTGTGAGGAACTATATTCTGCAGCGTACTCCGCCATGCTAATCATATGTCCCCCCAACCACTGACCTATTTATAGATCAGTACTCCCAACTCACTCAGCTCTCGCGCCAAGTGGCGCTTACTAGTTTGCGCATTGGCCAGCTGGAAATTTGCCGGCTTAAATGATTGGGTCTGTAGAGATCCTAGAAGAGACAAAATACCTCCTTATATAAATTTGTAATTACGACTAAGGCCTTTCAATATAGAGATCTTAGAAGAGACAAAATACCTCCTTATATAAATGTGTAATTACGACTAAGGCCTTTCAATATAGAGATCCTAGAAGAGACAAAATACCTCCTTATATAAATGTGTAATTACGACTAAGGTCTTTCAATATAGAGATCCTAGAAGAGACAAAATACCTCCTTATATAAATGTGTAATTACGACTAAGGCCTTTCAATATAGAGATCCTAGAAGAGACAAAATACCTCCTTATATAAATGTGTAATTACGACTAAGGCCTTTCAATATAGAGATCCTAGAAGAGACAAAATACCTCCTTATATAAATTTGTAATTACGACTAAGGCCTTTCAATATAGAGATCCTAGAAGAGACAAAATACCTCCTTATATAAATGTGTAATTACGACTAAGGCCTTTCAATATAGAGATCCTAGAAGAGACAAAATACCTCCTTATATAAATTTGTAATTACGACTAAGGCCTTTCAATATAGAGATCCTAGAAGAGACAAAATACCTCCTTATATAAATGTGTAATTACGACTAAGGCCTTTCAATATAGAGATCCTAGAAGAGACAAAATACCTCCTTATATAAATGTGTAATTACGACTAAGGCCTTTCAATATAGAGATCCTAGAAGAGACAAAATACCTCCTTATATAAATTTGTAATTACGACTAAGGCCTTTCAATATAGAGATCCTAGAAGAGACAAAATACCTCCTTATATAAATGTGTAATTACGACTAAGGCCTTTCAATATAGAGATCCTAGAAGAGACAAAATACCTCCTTATATAAATGTGTAATTACGACTAAGGCCTTTCAATATAGAGATCCTAGAAGAGACAAAATACCTCCTTATATAAATGTGTAATTACGACTAAGGTCTTTCAATATAGAGATCCTAGAAGAGACAAAATACCTCCTTATATAAATTTGTAATTACGACTAAGGCCTTTCAATATAGAGATCCTAGAAGAGACAAAATACCTCCTTATATAAATGTGTAATTACGACTAAGGCCTTTCAATATAGAGATCATAGAAGAGACAAAATACCTCCTTATATAAATGTGTAATTACGACTAAGGCCTTTCAATATGGAGATCCTAGAAGAGACAAAATACCTCCTTATATAAATGTGTAATTACGACTAAGGCCTTTCAATATAGAGATCCTAGAAGAGACAAAATACCTCCTTATATAAATGTGTAATTACGACTAAGGCCTTTCAATATAGAGATCCTAGAAGAGACAAAATACCTCCTTATATAAATGTGTAATTACGACTAAGGCCTTTCAATATAGAGATCCTAGAAGAGACAAAATACCTCCTTATATAAATGTGTAATTACGACTAAGGCCTTTCAATATAGAGATCCTAGAAGAGACAAAATACCTCCTTATATAAATGTGTAATTACGACTAAGGCCTTTCAATATAGAGATCCTAGAAGAGACAAAATACCTCCTTATATAAATTTGTAATTACGACTAAGGCCTTTCAATATAGAGATCCTAGAAGAGACAAAATACCTCCTTATATAAATGTGTAATTACGACTAAGGCCTTTCAATATAGAGATCCTAGAAGAGACAAAATACCTCCTCATATAAATGTGTAATTACGACTAAGGCCTTTCAATATAGAGATCCTAGAAGAGACAAAATACCTCCTTATATAAATGTGTAATTACGACTAAGGCCTTTCAATATAGAGATCCTAGAAGAGACAAAATACCTCCTTATATAAATGTGTAATTACGACTAAGGCCTTTCAATATAGAGATCCTAGAAGAGACAAAATACCTCCTTATATAAATTTGTAATTACTACTAAGGCCTTTCAATATAGAGATCCTAGAAGAGACAAAATACCTCCTTATATAAATTTGTAATTACGACTAAGGCCTTTCAATATAGAGATCCTAGAAGAGACAAAATACCTCCTTATATAAATGTGTAATTACGACTAAGGCCTTTCAATATAGAGATCCTAGAAGAGACAAAATACCTCCTTATATAAATGTGTAATTACGACTAAGGCCTTTCAATATAGAGATCCTAGAAGAGACAAAATACCTCCTTATATAAATGTGTAATTACGACTAAGGCCTTTCAATATAGAGATCCTAGAAGAGACAAAATACCTCCTTATATAAATGTGTAATTACGACTAAGGCCTTTCAATATGGAGATCCTAGAAGAGACAAAATACCTCCTTATATAAATGTGTAATTACGACTAAGGCCTTTCAATATAGAGATCCTAGAAGAGACAAAATACCTCCTTATATAAATGTGTAATTACGACTAAGGCCTTTCAATATAGAGATCCTAGAAGAGACAAAATACCTCCTTATATAAATGTGTAATTACGACTAAGGCCTTTCAATATGGAGATCCTAGAAGAGACAAAATACCTCCTTATATAAATGTGTAATTACGACTACTCATCAGGTATTTCAGTTTGATTAGATGTTATAGATAAAAATTTAAAGTACTGAGTCTCAATCTACGTCTAACAGAGAACAAACGAACTATTGAATTATCTCAATAGAAAATCAATACAATTTCCGAACCTTCTCTAGCTGGAGAGGTCAAGGTCGTGGAAATGGTAACTTTTGTAACTGACAGGAATCATGTTCGTCAGCTATTCAAAAGAACCCAATTTTCCTCCTCCTTTAGCTAGAGAAGTCAATATTACCAAAGTCTTAAAAAGTTTTAAATGATGTCCAGGCTCTTCGTCAACTATTCAAAAGAACCCAATTTTCCTCCTCCTTTAGCTAGAGAAGTCAATATTACCGAAGTCTTAAAAAGTTTTAAATGATGTCCATGCTGTTCGTCAGCTATTCAAAACGGAACCAAATTTTACCAATCTTCACCGATGGACAGTTTGATACTGCTGAAATCATTACAAGTTTCAAATGACAATAATCACAATAGTTGGCTATTCAAAGGGACTCTGATTTCCCCTGGTCTATAGAGGCTCTCTTGACAGAAATTGTCTGAATTTCAATGATGTTCAGCTTCC
The DNA here is from genome assembly GCA_963971465.1 of Lepidochitona cinerea. Lineage (NCBI taxonomy): Eukaryota > Metazoa > Mollusca > Polyplacophora > Chitonida > Tonicellidae > Lepidochitona > Lepidochitona cinerea. The sequence goes on from OZ020559.1 coordinate 11,831,046, forward strand.
TACATCCTTATTTTTTCCGAAGACCGAATTTGTAGAGTTTTTTTCAAAATGAGGCCTTTCAATATAAAGATCTTGGGGAGGCAAAAAAACTTCTTTTATAAATTTGCAATTACGACTACTGGTACTCATCAGGTATTTCAGTTTGAATCGTTGTTATAGAAACAATGGTTAAGGGGAGATAAAAATTGAAAGTACTGAGCTTCAATCGCCGTCTAAAAGAGAACAAATGAACTATTGAATTATCTCAATAGAAAATCAATACAATTTCCGAACCTTCTCCAGCGGGAGAGGTCAAGATCGTGGAAATGGTAACTTTTGTAACTGACAGGAATCATGTTCGTCAGCTATTCAAAAGAACCCAATTTTCCTCCTCCTTTAGCTATAGAGAAGTCAATATTACCGAAGTCTTAAAAAGTTTTAAATGATGTCCATGCTGTTCGTCAGCTATTCAAAACGCAACCAAATTTTCCCAATCTTTACCGATGGACATTTTGATGCGGCTGAAATCGTAACAAGTTTCAAATGACAATAATCACAATAGTTAGCTATTCAAAGGGACTCTGATTTCCCCTGATCTATAGAGGTTCTCTTGACAGAAATTGTCTGAATTTCAATGATGTTCAGCTTCCTACATCATTATTTTTTCTGAAGACCTAATTTGTAGAGTTTTTTTTTCAGAATAAGGCCTTTCAATATAAAGATCTTGGAGGAGGCAAAATACCTCCTTCTGAAAGACCTAATTTGTAGAGTTTTTCAAAATGAGGCCTTTCAATATAGAGATCCTAGAAGAGACAAAACACCTCCTTATATAAATTTGTAATTACGTTCCACTCATCAGGTATTACAGTTTGATTAGATGTTATAGAAACAACGACTATTAAAGGGGAAATAAAAATTGAAAGTACTGAGCTTCAATCTCCGTCTAAAAGAGAACAAATGAACTATTGAATTATCTCAATACTAAAACAATACAATTTCCGAACCTTCTCTAGCTGGAGAGGTCAACATCGTGGAAATGGTAACTCTTGTAACTGACAGGAATCATGTTCGTCAGCTATTCAAAGAAACCCAATTTTCCTCCTCCTTTAGCTAGAGAAGTCAATATTACCGAAGTCTTAAAAAGTTTTCAATGATGTCCATGCTGTTCGTCAGCTATTCAAAATGGAACGAAATTTTCCTCCTCCTTTAGCTAGAGAAGTCAATATTACCGAAGTCTTAAAAAGTTTTAAATGATGTCCATGCTGTTCGTCAGCTATTCAAAACGGAACCAAATTTTACCAATCTTCACCGATGGACAGTTTGATACTGCTGAAATCGTAACAAGTTTCAAATGACAATAATCACAATAGTTGGCTATTCAAAGGGACTCTGATTTCCCCTGGTCTATAGAGGCTCTCTTGACAGAAATTGTCTGAATTTCAATGATGTTCAGCTTTCTACATCCTTATTTTTTCCGAAGACCGAATTTGTAGAGTTTTTTTCAAAATGAGGCCTTTCAATATAAAGATCTTGGGGAGGCAAAAAAACTTCTTTTATAAATTTGCAATTACGACTACTGGTACTCATCAGGTATTTCAGTTTGAATCGTTGTTATAGAAACAATGGTTAAGGGGAGATAAAAATTAAAAGTACTGAGCTTCAATCTCCGTCTAAAGAGAACAAATGAACCATTGAATTATCTCAATAGAAAATCAATACAATTTCCGAACCTTCTCTAGCTGGAGAGGTCAAGATCGTGGAAATGGTAACTTTTGTAACTGACAGGAATCATGTTCGTCAGCTATTCAAAAGAACACACTTTTTCTCCTCCTTTGGCTAGAGAAGTCAATACCACAGAAGTCTTTAAAAGTTTTAAATGATGTCCATGCTGTTCGTCAGATATTCAAAACGGAACCAAATTTTCCCAATCTTCACCGATGGACAGTTTGATGCTGCTGAAATCGTAACAAGTTTCAAATGACAGTAATCACAATAGTTAGCTACTCAAAGGGACTCTGATTGCCCCTGATCATTAGATGTTCTCTTGACAGAAATTGTCCGAAATTCAATGAAGTTCAGCTTCCTACATCCTTATTTTTTCCCACGACCTAATTTGTAGAGCTTTTCAGAATAAGGCCTTTCAATATAAAGATCCTTAAAAGAGACAAAATACCTCCTTATATAAATTTGTAATTACGTTTCACTCATATGGTATTTCAGTTTGATTAGATGTCATAGAAACAATGACTAAGGGGAGATAAACATACGTTTACAGAGTGGTTAATGTCTGAATGATTGTCTGTAGGTTAATTCCCTTTTTTCAGTTGATGTCAGTAATCGTTTTTTTGTTCCCTAATCACGGCAAACTAACATTGGCACACCTTATCATATGACAGTATATGCATATGAAAAATAAGGTGACTTAATTTCTTGTGAAATACGATAATTCCCTTCTTTAATTAAATCCATTCTACATGTATCTAGTTAGCTTAGATTTCTTAAAGTGGAATTAGCTGCTATATTTAAATTAACCGTCAAACTGCATGTTGTTTTAAACGACGTTCAAGACCATTTAGGGGGGCCTTATATTAGTGGTTTATACAGTAGAATGAGGTCTATCAGTACAAGACAAGTCCAAAGAAATATGTACGCGTCAGTTTTTAAGTTGATCCTCCAATATAAAGAGTTGCCACTCACCCGATGAAGGCCAGGATTTCTGTGGGCAAAAAGTTTGATTCTCTCCTCCACTCAACATAGCAACAGCACCATATAAGTGAAATAATCTTAACTGTACACGTAAATCCTCAATCAATCAAATCAAACATTTTTATGCTTTGTCCATAAACAACCTACATATATTTTCTTTCTGGTTTTTGTGTATAAAGGTCTAAACGGAAATAGAAACTTGTCTCCATACTTATTTTAGACAAGAAGATTTTCCCTGTGCCTGTGTGCTTTAGTGTCGATAAATAAAGATCTCCCAAGAGTGGACATTTAATATGGTTTCAAATGGAGTAAGTTTTAAATATGTTGTAAGCTTCAATAAGAAAAATAATCCATACTTAATCAACAAGTATTTCATATCTTGTGGAGAGGCTTATATTTGCATGCTATTTGTTCCGCAGTGGTGCCGCGAAATAAAACCTGGGGGCTTCTAGGGCTCAGTAGGTTAGAGTGATAGTCCTTTAGTCCGAGACCGACCTTGAATCGATGTGGCAAGGGTTTGAAACACAATCAAACCAAATAGAAATACTGAAAAATGTTGAAGTGGGATTTTCACTCGATTGCCATATGTGGAAGAAAACCAAATACTCGTCGAGGGCCAGGGGTTTCCGATGTCTACTGAATGGGGAAAGATTTGAGACGCCAGCAGGACAAAGGGCCAAAGAAACTCAAGCTTAATATGACTATTTGATATGCCATGGGTCAATCTTATTACCTTGTTAACTTAAGGAATGGTACATTGGATGAAACATACCAAGTGAAAGAGAAAACTGATATCCAATGAAACAGAACAGTTTCCAGACGCCAGCAGAACAAAGGAATTCAAGCGCAATACGGATGTTTGGTATTCAAGGGGTCATTTAAGGAATGGTGTACAAGATGACCTGTTGCAACTGAACGAGAAAACTGATATCCAATGAAACAGAACAGATTCCAGACGCCAGCAGAACAAAGGAATTCAAGCACAATATGGATGTTTGGTATTCAAGGGGTCATTTAAGGAATGGTGTACAAGATGACCTGTTGCAACTGAATGAGAAAACTGATATCCAATGAAACGGAACAGGTTCCAGACGCCAGCAGAACAAAGGAGTTCAAGGAATGGTGTACTAGATGACCTGTTGCAAGTAACAGGGAAAAACAAATTCCACTGAAAAAGATTATGGATACCAGAAGTGCCAAAGCCAAGGCCAAAGCGGTTTCAATTTCATTGTGATCTAGTATGTTTATGTGCTGTATAACCATGCCATATAAAGTTACTGTCTGTAGTGACTGTCGTTTTATCATTTTATTTTTTATCTCTGCATACATGTATATTTCTTTGATTGGTTGATTGATGTGTGATATTCTGGTGCAGCATCACCGTTGAGACAAATTTTAGCTTGCACCTTTCAAAAGAGATTAAATCAGTAACAGACCCCATTAAAAATGGAGCTCAAAAAGCATCTGTGTCTCTACTGATTTAAGCTTTGAGCTTTTAAAAAGATTACATCAGTAACAGACACTCTTAAAAAGGAAACTAAAACAGGGATTCCGTAGCCTTATTTTAGCTTGGAGCTTTTAAAACAGATTAAATCAGTAACAGACACCCTTAAAAATGGAGCTAAAAAGCATCTGCGTCTACTGATTTAAGCTTAGAGCTTTTAAAACAGATTACACCAGTATCAGACACTCTTATGAACAGAGCTTAAATAAAGATGGTTTGCTAATACTGATGGGTAACGTTTAACTTCCTGTTAACAGTCAGTGCTTTTGAAAATCAGCTCGGGCTTTTAGCTTCATAGGACAAATTTTAAATCTTTCCAAGCAGATTGGTATCATGTGAGTTTTTATTGTTTTCTGTCAACAGAAGATGCTACATGCTATACCTCTATATCTTTTAAACAGCGACATAAGGCCTGTGTCAAATTAAGAGACTATCACTCTGCCCACCGAGGGCCCCTTTTGACTTCATATCTTTTGAACGTCGATAGAAGGAAGGACTGTGATATCTCTGTGCCCACCAAGCCACGAAGGGCTCTACCATTAGCTATAGATTGACTGCTGTTAGCCCTGTTAAAACAATTTCTTTTGAGGATTTTCTAAGAGAAAAAATAGCTAGGCGAACCGTTGCCACATTGGCTTCAGTACAAAAGTTATAGTCAGCCCTGGTTGACTAAAGTTGCTTCATCTGTCGGTCTTTACTGATGTATTGTTGGAAGGGTGTTGGACAAACATCGTTCAGTTACAGAGCACTAATTGATACTTAGTGTGACAGCGGAGTCAATCAATAAATAACAAGATAAAGTCCTGAATTAACAGACATTTGTTTGATAACTAACAGTGATTTCCTACCTCCTTCAGCTAAAGAGCTCAATGTCAAATAAAACTTGTCATTATCACAAAATAAGATTTTTGTTTCCTATTGCTAAAATGTCACTTAGGATTAACAAAAAATGGTTTTAGAGGCTTGAGGCTTGGATTATCACTGACGTATTGTGGGAAGGGCTAGAGATTTACAAGACTAAAAACTAGTTTTTTAATGATAATTTTTCTCAAATATTTTATTTTGATTATCTTTATCATATTTTTCTATGGTTAATTCATGAGGAAAGGTTAATGAAAATTTCAAATTGAAGCAAAAACAAACAAAAAACGGATGTTTAATCTTTTCAAAAACAGAAGCATAAATGTTTTACAATTTAAAAAAAAACCTTTAAAAATCGACTACACTTGTCAAACAGAAACATGTCAAGAAATACAGATTTAATCTGGTAAAAAAACTGACATCTTTAACAATTTCTAAACCCCTAGACAGCAAAAAAACATGGCTGACTAAAGTTGCTTCATCTGTCGGTCTTAACTGATGTATTGTGGGAAGGGTGTTGGACAAACATCGTTCAGTTACAGAGCACTAATTGATACTTAGTGTGACAGCGGAGTCAATCAATAAATAACAAGATAAAGCCCTGAATTAACAGACATTTGTTTGATAACTAACATTGATTTACTTTCCTACCTCCTTCAGCTAAAGAGCTTAATGCCAAATAAAACTTGTCATTATCACAAAATAAGAGAGAACATTAAATTTCTTCGTATCGACAAACTTAACTTTTAAACAAATTTAGATTCTTTTAAAGGGCATCTATCAGGGAATAAGAAGAAATCTTAGATTATTTGCAAAATGCTTTTGTGTGATTCTTAATTACTTCCTGGAAAAACAATTCTATTACTGCCATAATCCTTTGAAGATTTATAATCCAACAACAGTGTTTAGTAAATAAAATTAACAAAGAGGACCAGCCTTCATTTGTTTTAGGGTTACAAGAAGACATCAATTAAGTTTGTTGTGGTTCTCCATTGACCTTTAGATTATTAGAAAAATACAGAGTGATCAATCACGGATAACAGGGCTGTAAGTGTACTTTCCGCCAAAATGTACGTTTAACGAGTTATTTTATAGGAAATCCTGTTTTGGTATTGTTTTGTGTCAGACAGTCAGTAAACAAACAGCCAAAAGTAGACCAAACGCGCAGCCAGGAAGGGTTCTACTGCGCACTTGATTCTTTTTACCAAAACAACCCAAATATCCTCAAATAAAACTCCCTATCCAGTGGTCCATGGGAGGCGGGAAAGTTGCCAATAGCCATCTGGAAACCTCATCTTTATATAAACAATGGTAGAGTAGCGCACATTTTAATGATATTCGTTCCGGCCATATCCATTTAAGGTAGATTTAAAGTACATTCTCAAGATAAATAGCATTTCAAATTAAGTTTTTAATTGAAAAATAATTGATAATTTCAAATTTAGTTTTAAACGAAAAATATCAACATCTTGACATCTCACGCAACTTTAAAAAGATATGTGAGTGAAAAATCCTAAAATATCATATATTATAAATAATAAATAATCCTCACCCTCCTCACTACCCTGAAGAAATATCACAGCAAAAGACAATAGCCTAACTAGCTTTTAGCCCAAAAAGAAAACTCTTGTGATCAATAACTAATGTAAAACAAGGTGCTCTCTTGAATTGATGCTCAAAAATCAATATTCTTTTCTCCGGCCTAGAATCAAATAGGTCAGTATCACAGAAACAATTCACAGAGACACATGTCCCGCTTCTTGGGAAAAACAGGTCAATACTTCAGAAATCATAAAACTTGTACCTGACAGCAATTCTGTTCAGCAGCCATTCAAAGGGAGACAATTTCCCCAAGGTCTTTATGTCAAACAATGCTCCCTGGTAAGGTCGGCTTAACTAATTTTCATATAAATGCACTCACGATAAGAAAATTAGATGTACAGATACAGTGAAGGAACATTATCAAAGGTTATTGACTGTGCAAGTTATTACCTAAGTACTACCTTCACAGCCTGGTTATATCAGCAGACAGATCAAGTTCATATAAGTTGTAGAGCAAATATGTTTTTAGGTCAATAGAATGTATTGGCAGAGCTGAAGTTGTATTGGCCAAGTTCAAGTTGTATTGGCCGAGTTCAAGTCGTATTGGCCGAGTTCAAGTCGTATTGGCTGAGTTCAAGTTGTATTGGCCGAGTTCAAGTTGTATTGGCCAAGTTTAAGTCGCATGGGCAGAGTTCAAGTTGTATTGGCCAAGTACAAGTTGTAAGGACTGCATTCAAGCTGTATTGGCCAAGTTCAAATCGTATTGACTGCATTCCTTTGGGTTGTATTGGCCGAGCTCAAGTCAAATTGGCCAAAATCAAGCCGTATTGGGCAAGTTCAAGTCGTATTGGCCAAGTTCAAGTTGTATTAGCTGAATTCAAGTTGTATTGGTCGAGTTCAAGTTGTATTGGCCGAGTTCAAGTTGTATTGACTGAATTCAAGTCGTAATGGCCAAGTTTGAGTCGCATTGGTTGAGTTTGAGTCGTATTGGCCAAGTTCAAGTCGTAAGGGCCAAGTTCAAGTCGTAAGGGCCAAGTTCAAGTCCTATTGGCCAAGTTCAAGTCGTATTTGCCAAGTTCAAGTTGTATTGTTGAGTTCGAGTTGTCTTGGCAGAGTTCAAGTCGTATTGGCAAAGTTCAAGTCACATTGGCTGAGTTCAAGTCGTATTGGCCGAGTTCAAGCTGTGTTTGCCAAGTTGAGCTTAATCAGTGAATGGCGTTTGTAGACGATATGTCAAAAGAACTCTTAGCCATGATTAATGACCTCCCTCAGTATTTCAACAATGATGCTGCAACGTACAAAAAAAAAAAGACACTTTTGACAACTTAGCTGCAGCCCTGGGAAACTTACATTGAAACAAACATGGAATGTAGATACGCTTTAACTTTCTGAAATATTTTGCTCAGTTAACAAATAAAAATATTATGAATCAAGAGCTTTTGATTGATTGATTGTTGTTTTACGCCGCACTCAAGATTATTTCACTTATATGGCGGCGTTGCCAGTTTTATTGTGGGAGGAAACCGGGCTCTGTGCCCGGAGGAAACCCATGACCTTCCGCTGGTAACTGGCAACCATCCCACATAGGTCGTTCGAGTGAAAACCCAGTCAGAAAATTTTCCAATTTTTGGACTGAGTGGGATTTGAACCCGCGACACCTTGGTGGAAGGCTGTTTGGATTGAGCGTCCAGCGCTCTACCTACTGAGCCACGGAGCCCCCCCCCCCCCCTTTTGGTGAGCTTTTGTATTGCTGTGCAGTGTGACCTGAACCAGAGACTTACTGGTGAAAGGCTCTTCTGAGAAGGCTTCTAAACTAAAATTTCTATCTGGCTTTTTACTTCATTGCACATGAGTTGCCAGGTACTCTGGGAAAATAGCCCGGTTTCCTAAACCTGGCAATGCTGCCACATAAGTGAAACAATCTTGAGTGCAGCGTAAAACATTAATCAATCATTTCCCATGCTTTGAATGTTTGTCCGATGCCTCAGTAGATCAGCAGTTTCTGAGAAGTACTGAGTCAGGAGGTGTACCCCATTGAACTAGTAAGAAGAATACAAACTACTTCAAAGTAAAATGAACAAGTCTTTGAAAGATATACTGTTCAGTGCTAAACTCCCTTGTCTGTCTTTTACCTAGGTTTTTCTTGGGAACCAAGATGTTCACTTTCTCTTCCCATGATCCTATGGGGTTCAATTTCAGTCTACTGATATTCTTGCCATAGCTGAAGATGCGTAAGCATTATCAATGTATTTCAAAGTGTTCCAGAAAATGCTACTGTCTAAGGCCAAGCTCCTGTCAGTCGTCAACCTAATGAAATATCATGGTTTTTTACAACAACTTACAATGAGATATAAGTCTAAATGATATACCTCTTTTTAACACAATTAGAAACTTGTCTCCATGGTTGTATAAGACAAGAATATTTTCCCTGTGCCGTGTGTTTTAGGGTTTATAAATACATGTATAAGGAATTGTAGGGAAAAACATCAATCAATGGTGAATGGTGATGTCTTGTAATAAGCGCTTTGTAACTCAAACAATCTTGAGTCGAGAGGAAACACCAATCAAACAATCAATCACAGGTCAACTAACAGACACTCAGTAATAAGTTCTAGGGAATTCTGAGCCTCAATCATTGTGGGAGGAAACCGGGCTCTGTGCCCAGAGGAAACCCATGACCTTCCGCTGGTAACTGGCAACCATCCCACATAGGTCGTTCGAGTGAAAACCCAGTCAGAAAATTTTCCAATTTTTGGACTGAGTGGGATTCGAACCCGCGACACCTTGGTGGAAGGCTGTTTGGATTGAGCGTCCAGCGCTCTACCTACTGAGCCACGGAGGCCCCCCCCCCAAGAGCGTTTGTATTGCTGTGCAGTGTAACCTGAACCAGAGACTTACTGGTGAAAGGCTCTTCTGAGAAGGCTTCTAAACTAAAATTTCTATCTGGCTTTTTACTTCATTGCACATGAGTTGCCAGGTACTCTGGGAAAATAGCCCGGTTTCCTCAACCTGGCAATGCTGCCACATAAGTGAAACAATCTTGAGTGCAGCGTAAAACATTAATCAATCATTTCCCATGCTTTGAATGTTGGTCCGATGCCTCAGTAGATCAGCAGTTTCTGAGAAGTACTGAGTCAGGAGGTGTACCCCATTGAACTAGTAAGAAGAATACAAACTACTTCAAAGTAAAATGAACAAGTCTTTGAAAGATATACTGTTCAGTGCTAAACTCCCTTGTCTGTCTTTTACCTAGGTTTTTCTTGGGAACCAAGATGTTCACTTTCTCTTCCCATGATCCTATGGGGTTCAATTTCAGTCTACTGATATTCTTGCCATAGCTGAAGATGCGTAAGCATTATCAATGTATTTCAAAGTGTTCCAGAAAATGCTACTGTCTAAGGCCAAGCTCCTGTCAGTCGTCAACCTAATGAAATATCATGGTTTTTTACAACAACTTACAATGAGATATAAGTCTAAATGATATACCTCTTTTTAACACAATTAGAAACTTGTCTCCATGGTTGTATAAGACAAGAATATTTTCCCTGTGCCGTGTGTTTTAGGGTTTATAAATACATGTATAAGGAATTGTAGGGAAAAACATCAATCAATGGTGAATGGTGATGTCTTGTAATAAGCGCTTTGTAACTCAAACAATCTTGAGTCGAGAGGAAACACCAATCAAACAATCAATCACAGGTCAACTAACAGACACTCAGTAATAAGTTCTAGGGAATTCTGAGCCTCAATCATTGTGGGAGGAAACCGGGCTCTGTGCCCAGAGGAAACCCATGACCTTCCGCTGGTAACTGGCAACCATCCCACATAGGTCGTTCGAGTGAAAACCCAGTCAGAAAATTTTCCAATTTTTGGACTGAGTGGGATTCGAACCCGCGACACCTTGGTGGAAGGCTGTTTGGATTGAGCGTCCAGCGCTCTACCTACTGAGCCACGGAGGCCCCCCCCCCCAAGAGCGTTTGTATTGCTGTGCAGTGTAACCTGAACCAGAGACTTACTGGTGAAAGGCTCTTCTGAGAAGGCTTCTAAACTAAAATTTCTATCTGGCTTTTTACTTCATTGCACATGAGTTGCCAGGTACTCTGGGAAAATAGCCCGGTTTCCTCAACCTGGCAATGCTGCCACATAAGTGAAACAATCTTGAGTGCAGCGTAAAACATTAATCAATCATTTCCCATGCTTTGAATGTTGGTCCGATGCCTCAGTAGATCAGCAGTTTCTGAGAAGTACTGAGTCAGGAGGTGTACCCCATTGAACTAGTAAGAAGAATACAAACTACTTCAAAGTAAAATGAACAAGTCTTTGAAAGATATACTGTTCAGTGCTAAACTCCCTTGTCTGTCTTTTACCTAGGTTTTTCTTGGGAACCAAGATGTTCACTTTCTCTTCCCATGATCCTATGGGGTTCAATTTCAGTCTACTGATATTCTTGCCATAGCTGAAGATGCGTAAGCATTATCAATGTATTTCAAAGTGTTCCAGAAAATGCTACTGTCTAAGGCCAAGCTCCTGTCAGTCGTCAACCTAATGAAATATCATGGTTTTTTACAACAACTTACAATGAGATATAAGTCTAAATGATATACCTCTTTTTAACACAATTAGAAACTTGTCTCCATGGTTGTATAAGACAAGAATATTTTCCCTGTGCCGTGTGTTTTAGGGTTTATAAATACATGTATAAGGAATTGTAGGGAAAAACATCAATCAATGGTGAATGGTGATGTCTTGTAATAAGCGCTTTGTAACTCAAACAATCTTGAGTCGAGAGGAAACACCAATCAAACAATCAATCACAGGTCAACTAACAGACACTCAGTAATAAGTTCTTGGGAATTCTGAGCCTCAATCTCCGTCTAAAAGAGAACAAACAAACTATTGAATTATCTCAATAGAAAATCAATACAATTTCTAAACCTTTTCTAGCTGGAGAGGTCAAGATCGTGGAAATGGTAACTTTTGTAACTGACAGGAATCATGTTCGTCAGCTATTCAAAAGAACCCAATTTTCCTTCTCCTTTAGCTAGAGAAGTCAATATTACCGAAGTCTTAAAAAGTTCGTCAGCTGTTCAAAACCGATGGACAGTTTGATACGGCTGAAATCGTAACAAGTTTCAAATGACAGTAATCACAATAGTTAGCTAATCAAAGGGACTCTGATTTCCCCTGATCTATAGAGGTTCTCTTGACAGAAATTGTCTGAATTTCAATGATGTTCAGCTTCCTACATCATTATTTTTTCCGAAGACCTAATTTGTAGAGTTTTTCAGAATACAGCCTTTCAATATAAAGATCCTTAAAAGAGACAAAATACCTCCTTATATAAATGTGTAGTTACGACTAAGGCCTTTCAATATAGAGGTCCTAGAAGAGACAAAACACCTCCTTATATAAATTTGTAATTATGACTAAGGCCTTTCAATATAGAGATCCTAGAAGAGACAAAATACCTCCTTATATAAATTTGTAATTACCTTTTACTCATCAGGTATTTCTGTTTGATTAGATGTTATAAAAACAATGGCTAAGGGGAGATAAAAATTGAAAAGTACTGAGCTTCAATCTCTGTCCAACAGAGAACAAATGAACTATTGAATTATTTCAATAGAAAATCAATACAATTTCCGAACCTTCTCCAGCAGAAGAGGTCAAGGTCGTGGAAATGGTAACTTTCGTAACTGACAGGAATCATGTTCGTCAGCTATTCAAAAGAACCCAATTTTCCTCCTCCTTTAGCTAGAGAAGTCAATATTACCGAAGTCTTAAAAAGTTTGAAATGATGTCCATGCTGTTCATCAGCTATTCAAAACGGAACAAAATTTTACCAATCTTTATCGATGGACAGTTTGATACTGCTGAAATCGTAACAAGTTTCAAATGACAATAATCACAATAGTTAGCTACTCAAAGGGACTCTGATTTCCCCTGGTCTATAGAGGTTCTCTTGACAGAAATTGTCAGAATTTCAATGATGTTCAGCTTACTACATCCTTATTTTTTCCCACGAACTAATTTGTAGAGTTTTTTCCAGAATAAGGCCTTTCAATATAAAGATCCTAGAAGAGACAAAATACCTCCTTATATAAATTTTTAATTACGTTTTACTCATCAGGTATTCAGTTTGATTAGATGTTATAGAAACAATGGCTAAGGGGAGATAAAAATTGAAAAGTACGGAGCTTCAATCTCCGTCTAAAAGAGAACAAATGAACTATTGAATTATCTCAATAGAAAATCAATACAATTTCCGAACCTTCTCTAGCTGGAGAGGTCAAGGTCGTGGAAATGGTAACTCTTGTAACTGACAGGAATTATGTTCGTCAGCTATTCAAAAGAACTCCAATTTTCCTCCTCCTTTAGCTAGAGAAGTCAATATTACCGAAGTCTTAAAAAGTTTTAAATGATGTCCATGCTGTTCATCAGCTATTCAAAACGGAACCAAATTTCCCCAATCTTCACCGATGGACAGTTTGATACGGCTGAAATCGTAACAAGTTTCAAATGACAGTAATCACAATAGTTAGCTATTCAAAGGCACTCTGATTACCCCTGATCTATAGAGGCTCTCTTGACAGAAATTGTCTGAATTTCAATGATGTTCAGCTTCCTACATCATTATTTTTTCCGAAGACCTAATTTGTAGAGTTTTTCAAAATGAGGCCTTTCAATATAGAGATCTTGGAGGAGGCAAAAAAACTTCTTTTATAAATTTGCAATTACGTTTCACTCATCAGGTATTTCAGTTTGATTAGATGTTATAGATTGATTGATTGATTGATTGATTGTTTGGTGTTTTACACTGCGCTCGAGATTATTTCACTTATATGGCGGTGTTGCCAGTTTTATTGTGGGAGGAAACCGGGCTCTATGCCAGGAGGAAACCCACGACCTTCCGTTGGTAACTGGCAACCATCCCACATAGGTCGTTTGAGTGAAAACCCAGTCAGAAAATTGTTTGGACTGAGAGATGTTATAGAAACAATGACTAAAGGGAGCTAAACGTACATTTACAGTGTGATTAATTTCTTTATGTTTGTCTATAGGTTAATTCCCTTTTTTCAGTTGTGTCACTAATCTATTCTTTGTTCCATAATCCCGGCAAACTAACATTGGCACACCTTATCATGTGACAGTATGGTATATGAAAAATAAGATGATTTAATTTCCTGTGAATTACAGTAACTCCCTTTTTGAATTGAATCTATTCTATCTTATCTTTTAAAAGGAGACATCGCTTAAGTTTGTTGTGGTTCTCTGTTGACCTTTAGATTATTAGAAAAATACTGAGTGAGGGCATCTAGAATTTCAACAGTTACAATAAGGTGAAGAATTACTTATGGATAACAACTTGTCGGTTTATTAGGTGACAACGTTTCGATGCAGTTCTTACATCGTTATCAAAGCTATTAAAAGTCATTGAATTTGAACACCATGTAATAACTACATGTACACACATCGAAAACTTCCACAAGAAGTTATCTATAAGTCATTCTTCACCTGATTCTATTTTAGTTTTACATCTGGAATCAGATGCTATATTTGAATTTACTGTCAAACTGCCCGTTGTTTTACATCATGTTCAAGGCCATTTAGGGGGCCTTATAATAGTGGTTTGAACAGTAAAATGAGGCCTCTCAGTACAAGTTTGAATCTAACTCAGTCCAAAGAAAAACGTATGAGTCAATTTTTAAGTTGATCCTTCAAAAAAAGAGTTGCCACTTACCCGATGAAGACCAGGATTTCTGTGGGCAAAAAGTTTGGTCCTCTCCTCCACTCAACATGGTAACGGCACCATATAAGTGAAATAATCTTCACTATACACGTAAATCATCAATCAATCCAACCAAACATTTTTTATGCTTTGTCCATATTAAACAACCTACATATATTTTCTTTCTGGTTTTAGTTTATTACAAAAACATATGATTGGGTAGTATAAAGGTCTAAATGATATACCTCTTTTTAGCACAATTAGAAACTTGTTTCCATAGTTATTTTAGATCATAAGATTTTCCTTTTGCACGTTTGGTTTAGTGTCTATAAATAAAGATCTCCCAAGAGTGGACATTTAGTATGAAATTTATGAAACAAGTTTCAAATGGAGTAAGTTTTAAATATGTTGTACGCTTCGACAAGAAAAATAATCCATACTTAATTAACGAGTTTGATTAATTTCATATCTTGTGAAGAGGCTTATATTTGCTTTCTATTTGTTCGGCAGTGGTGCCGCGAAATAAAACCTGGGGTCTCGGGGGCTCAGTAGGTTTATTAAACAGTGATAGTCCTTCAATCCTAGACTGACCTTAAATCAATGTGATACAGGTTTGAAACACATTCAGACCAAATAAAAATACTGAAAAATTTTGAAGTGGGATTTTCACTCGATTGCCATATGTGGAAGAAAACCAGATACTCGTCGAGGGCCAGGGGTTTCCAATGTCTACTGAATGGGGAAAGATTTGAGACGCCAGCAGGACAAAGGGCCAAAGAAACTCACGCTCAATATGACTATTTGATATGCCATGGGTCAATCTTTTTACCTTGTTAACTTAAGGAATTGTACATTGGATGAAACATACCAAGTGAAAGAGAGAACTGATATCCAATGAAACAGAACAGATTCCAGGCGCCAGCAGAAGAAATGAATTCAAGCGCAATACGGATGTTTGGTATTCAAGGGGTCATTTAAGGAATGGTGTACAAGATGACCTGTTGCAACTGAACGAGAAAACTGATATTCAATGAAACGGAACAGGTTCCAGACGCTTTCAAGATCAATATGGATGTTTGGTATTCAAGGGGTCATTCAAATTAGCTGTTCAGATAGTAAACTTAAGGAATGGTGTACTAGATGACCTGTTGCAAGTAACAGGGAAAAACAATTTCCACTGAAAAGGAAAAGATTATGGATACCAGAGAGCCAAAGCCAACGTGGTTACAATTTCAATGTGATCCAGTATGTATCTGTGCTGCATAACCATGCCATGTTAAGTTACTGTCTGTAGTTATTGTCATTTTATCATTTTATTTTATTTTTTTTATCTCTGCTTATATTTCTTTGATTGATTGATGTGTTACGCCGCACTCAAGATTATTTTACTTATATGGCGGCGTTGCCAGGTTTAGTGGAGGAGGAAACTCCTGACCGAAGGTCTGTGAGGGGACTGAGGGACCCTCTAACCCACTGAACCACCGAGACCCCTATAATTCTTTGAAGACACTTAAATGTTTAACAAAGGCTACATTATATATTATCTGTATCAAAGCAGGGCATAATTTAGGACAAAAGTTTGGGCAGCCATAGTACAGCTTGACAATACCACCCCAGGGTCCACAAAGGCTGTGGGGAGAGAACTTCTACTTTAAGCCGCCATTTCTGTCTAATATGTGTTAATATTTATGTTTTAAATACTTCCAGAGCAGTTTTTACTTGTATTCATTATTTAAAGAAACAGTCACAACAATTTTTTTTCTAATACCCTATAGCTTAGGAAGTAAATGTTTAATTTCTGACAACAAAATGCTCAATTCAACTCTGAAATAAATCAATACTGAAGCTTAGGGCCTAAAAATTTGGAAAATTAAAAAACGTTGATTTAGTTTATATTTTACCAGAAAAAAAGCTATCTATAAAATATATTTTGTGTTTTAGAGTTCATAAATATAAAATACATTTTTGCTAATATTATTTAATCCCGTTTTGACTTTTTGGACATTTTTTGTTGAGCTACAAGATACATACCAACAAAAAGTGGGGTGGAAAACAAAAGTCAAATTAGTTTTTTTTTCCATAACATTCCGAAGGTAAAAGTAGTTGGAATTTTCTATTGGGAGAATTCGTTTAACCAGCTTCAGCTGACACATTTCATTGTGAGGCAGAAAAAAAAGACTGATGTGCATTGAAATAGAAGAGATTCCAGACTCCAGTAGGATAAAGGGCGGTAGAATTCCAATCTAACTGTGGTACTGGCTTAGGACAAGGGTCGTTTAAATTAGCTGGTCAGACAGTGAACCTACGGAACGATGTACTCGAAGACCCATACATATTGACCACTGCAAAATTGGAAACTTTTATGTCATCTAATTTGGTTGGCGTCTAAAAAGATAATGTATATCTGTCAAAAATAGCCCGTGAAAAGTGAAGAATGGGCGACGTATCTCTCGTCTGATGAGTAAAAATTTAAACATGACGAGAGTCGGTTTAAAAATGAATGGCAAAAAAGTTTCAAATTCGTACTATACTGAAGCATAGGGCCTAATACAGTATATAAAATTTGGAAAATTAAAAAAAAACTCTGAAAAAATTATAAAAATGTTGATTTAGTTAGGTCTTAGTGTTCATAAATATAAAATAGATTTTTATTAATATTATTTGATTTTTGGGAAAATGTTTGTTTAACTCCAAGATACATACCAACAAAAAGTGCGGTGGAAAACAAAAGTCAAATTAGTTTTTTTTTGGTTAATATTCTCAAAGTAAAAGAAATTGGAATTTTCTATTGGGAGAATTCGTTTATCCAGCTTCAGCTGACACATTTCATTGTGAGGCAGAAAAAAAAATTGATGTGCATTGAAATAGAAGAGATTCCAGACTCCAGTAGGATAAAGGGCGGTAGAATTCCAATCTAACTGTGGTACTGGCTTAGGACAAGGGTTGTTTAAATTAGCTGGTCAGACAGTGAACCTACGAAACGATGTACTCGAAGACCCATACATATTGACCACTGCAAAATTGGAAACTTTTATGTCATCTAATTCGGTTGGCGTCTAAAGTCCGATGCTATTCAGCTGTCATTTCTTCTCTTGATGGCTCTAAAACTTATAATTACATATCCCTCAGTTCTCCTTTTCCCCTTGTTGATGCCATAAGGGGTCCTTGCAATTACATACATACATCTATACAGTACACCAAAAAAATTACCACTAAAAAAACGCATCGCCGACGGCCACTCTCTCCGTTTGCGACGCACATTCGACGCGTCGGCGATCTCCTCTTGCCACAGCAGCATGTTGGCCCGACGCGTCTGGGACGGTCATCAGCCCAGTTGAAGTCGCAAATAAATAAAAGTTTTGAATAAACATAACAACATAAACAACATACGCTAAACTTGTTTATGGATCGATAAGCAGTCAGCCGATTTCTTTATTTTTTGTTTTCGTCCGACAACGAAACGGTTTTGAACATTTGACTGTATTTACGACATTAAGGCCGCTTTGCGGTAGCGCCGACTGTCAAAATCTCCGATGGCGCACATGGCGATCAAAGTTACGTGCACTGATGCAGTCTTGAACGGTAACGAAATAAAGGTAAAGAAGTCAGTTACAGCTTATAGTTTCGCTGTGAATTTCTTTCTTGGTAAAGTTTTCTTTCAAATCTGTTTTGTAAGATATAATTGCAACATTTTAATTGTATTTTGTGTACGGTAAAGGCTCAAAAACAGACCAGTCCTCAAATTTTCAACTTTCACTTTTCAGCTACGGTACTACTCGTACTAGATCTTTTAAATTTAAGACGAAACGGTAGTAATAATTGTAAAGAATTTGAACTTAATAACTGATTTCAAATGCCATGTATATTTTAAGGAGAATTATTTGAAGTTATAGAGTCTTCTTCTGTGTTTCAGGTCATTTTTTACCACAACCCTATAGACTATACTATAGATAGTATAAAGTCAAGGTATCTCAACACTTTTCTGATCAACTTTTGTTGTAAAGGCACTATTTCCTCATTAGTACGCCACAGCTCTTTCGGTCGTTTATTTGAGTGAAATTATCAAAATTGCGTTGTGTAATGCCAAAGGAATTTTTATTTCGTATCTATTTAATTCTTTTGAATTGAAATGCAAGTATTAAAAGTCTTTCGTAAGATCAATAATCCAATATATGAACTCAAAAGTACAAATTAAAAATTTCATTACATTAAAGTTATATAACTAAAATGTTTTACTCCCTTTTTATCTTTCAGACCTCCATTGTGTGATTGAAACACTTGTTCTAAAAAAATCTGTCTTAATATCAGATAGAAAAGAATCATTCCTGTCTACAGTTTTTCAAATGATCTCAAACACAGTCACTTAGGCTCAGTCGGTAGAGGTATGGTCTCTCACGCCAACACAAGCCTTCAATCCCCGCAAAATTTAACTGGATTTCACTTGATGTTACCCTCTGGAATGGTTGACTTGCCGAGAGTTCGAAAAAATTCGGAGTGTGATTTGTACTCGCTCGTCCTTTGTTTAAAGGATGCTGCTGAAGGTTGAGGGCTTCCCATGGGCAAAGATCGTGGTTTACTCTCCCACAGTGCACTAAACCTGGAAACCCATTTAATTTTAAGTGAAATAATTTTCCGTCACAGTGCAGTGTAAAACATTGCTCAATCAACAAATTTTCTGATTGACAGCAATTGGCTCAAGAGATCAGCTTCGACATAAACAATCTTATCTGTGGCATTTTCTGACTTGAATTGGAAGTAATTTAGTCATATGTAACTAGTAATATTTTCAGGTCTACTGTCTCCCTTAAGAACCATTTAGATAGAGAAACCAGTATTTTACTAAATATTGCTAATGCAGCTAGAGGAAAACAAATAACAGAATCGTTGCAGAATACAATTTAAATGAAGAATACATAACAAAGTCAAATAACTCAAGGTTTTACGGTTGGACAAATAAAGTTAATTGTTGTTTCAATTGCATTGAGGAATCATTAAAGTTGTATGTAATAGGAAAATGATTCTCTAATTTTAAATAATCCAGATCTGTCTTTGTTTCAGTCAAAATGAGAATAAACTTGCACGTATTCTTGTAGATTTTTATTTAACAGAACAGTCTGGTGTATTGAGGAAATAATCTTGGGCATAAAATAAAAATGAACCAACGCAAATATCACAAATAAAAAAGGGAAATAGTTTTTGTGTTTACATGATTTCGTTTTCGCTACAGTACTTGCTTTATTAAGCGACAGGCATTCCCATGCCAGTGAATCTTGAATTTTTCACTATGTGGAAGAGTTGCCAGTTAGGCCTACTGTTTGAAAATCTGGGTGTTTTTTTCTCAAGGTAAAGAGATTGGTTTCCTTCACCACTAAACCCGACTATGCCAAAAGTGACGAAATATTTAGTACGCCTTAAAACATCAATCAATCAAGCTAGAGTCTAGGTTTCTCTTTGAAATAAAATGCTACAAAAAAAGTGAAACAATCTTTAGTGGTCCCTTGCCTAAAACACAAACCAACTTTTTCAATTGTTTGTTTTGTTTGAGAGGGAGGGGGGGGATGTCATGCTTCTAGTCCTTTCCATCTATCCAGTAGAAGGCATCTCAGCTTTACCTGGCCTGTACTGAAAATACTCCAATCAATAAAAAAAAATTGGAAAATTTTCTGACTGGGTTTTCACTCGAACGACCTATGTGGGATGGTTGCCAGTTACCACCAGAAGGTCATGGGTTTCCTCCGGGCATAGAGCCTGGTTTCTTCACACAATAAAACTTGCAACGCCGACATATAACTTTATAAGTGAAATAATCTTGAGCGCTGCGTAAAACACCAAACAATCAATCACATAAATAGTGATGTTCCCCAGTGTATATTGTCGGGAATATTTAATCCATAGTGTCACGCTGAAGGCATTCTAGTTTACTCTTACTTTAAATGGTTCAATCAAAATGGTTTAGATCAATTGAGAAAAGAAAACTATTTATTATTGACCGAGTTGCGTTCAATGTCACCACTCGTGATATAGTTGTATTTGATTGATTCATGTTTTATGCCAAACTCAAGATTATTTCACTTATATGGCAAGGTTTAGGGGTGGAGAAAACCAGGCTCTTTGCCTGGGGGAAACTCTGAACCTTCGGCGAGTACATGGCAACTCGTCAACAAACAGCGTTCGAGCGAAATTTCCACTGATAAATATTTCATTTTGGTCTGAGTGGGCTTGTATTTAAACCGCGGCTTTACTCCCATTAGGCTGAAATGTCTGTGGCAATGAATACATTGCATATATGATAGCATTTCTAGAGCACAAAGTAACATTTTCTACCAAAAAAACAGCCAAAGAAATGTCTGCAGGAGCATACTAAGGGAGGTATAATTACCCCAGCAAAATTCCGCTTTCCTATTTGTTTCAGCTATTAAAAACGTATGCGGTACAAGTCAGAATAATTTCTTTAAAAAACACTAAACAGGCAGTGAGTGTAAGTAAAAGTTCAACTTGACGTTCGGATTTACTTTTCAACAAAGGCTTATTAAGATTAATATGCTGATCAACCATTCCCATTCTTCAGGAAGGAGATTTGTAAAAACATATCACCTTGAATATTATCTTTTAAAAACACGCTCGCAAGAAATCTGTCGAGTTCACAAACCGATGTTGATTACAACAACAACAACACTCAAATCGCTGCAAACTTTTATGTCAATTATTGAATATCAGAGGGAGAAGCTCGGTGACAACCTGAATTTCATTGACCCTTTTATTCATCTAATCCCCGTGCATCCCTCTCGCCATAAAACCGACGCGATACGTCTCTCTGAACGACTTTTGCTGAAGCACACACGTCAGTTTCGGTTACTCTATGTTTACGGCGCCATGTTGAATGCTAACTGCCATAAGTCGGAACTACTCGGAAACACTGGCGGCGCGTCGGCGACGCGTATCCCATAATGAAAACTTGTCTCGGAAGATCAAATTTCGGAAATGACCGACGAGTGAGATGTCCGTCGGCGACGCGTCGAGTCGCCGTACCAGACGCGCGAGCATTAGTGGCAATTTTTTTGGTGTACTGTATAGAAGATTCTACTGATAAAGACTAAGCTCCTGTCAGTCGTCAACCTAATGGAATATACTTATGATGGGGTATAAAGGTCTAAATGATATACCCATTTTAACACTAATAGAAATTTGTCTCCATGGTTATATTAGACAAGAAGATTATCCCTGTGCCCATGTGTTTTAGGGAGTGTATCCAATTATCGTCTTTTGTTCAATCGTTTTAGACGATTGAAAAAGACGCTGTAAGACGACACCCATCGTCTTGGGTATCGTCTTTTTAACGGCAGACGCTTGAAAGACGATAATGTGTAATGCCCTGCGATCGCGCAGTGATATTTACAGTGCGAGTTACTCTGCAAGTAAACAGGGTGCCGCTATGGCGAGCTAGTCCGATCGTCGTTAAGTTTGAACCATACAGCATTTTTTTTTGCCAGTCAATATAGCCTATAGCTACGAAAACATCAGGGCGACCGGTTGAGAAAAATAAATAAATGACCCCAGTGCGTCCATCGATATCGGCTGGTAATGTGTTCGTGTGCTGTTCATCTGTCTTGCATCGGCCGGGGCTGAAGTAGAGCGCAGAAAAGTTCGCAAAATGAACATAATGCAAATAAACTTGCTAGATAAAGAGCTACGAGAATATGTATTTGTTTGTTTCAGGTTGAGAGTAACAGCTGCCATGATCAATTAAAGCGGATTTATCTCAAGCTGTGTCATTGACCATATTATTTTAGCAAGATGGCGGAACGCTAATGTTTTCACGTGGAGGGAGAATTGTTGTGTTTTTTTCAATATTCTTTATTTTTTCCACTCCAGTATCAAATCAAAAATTGGTAGATGAAATAAATTTAGACAGGACACGGGTAACAAACATACAATGCCTTGTCTAGATAGGGCTTAATTCGTTACTTTAGAAAAAGAGAATATATAAAACGGTATAACGGTAAACGGATTACCCAAATTTCCCGGTAATCTGAAGAATGTTCACCTAAAGAGCGTGTTGTTCATAAAGCTACGATAAACCGTCCGACTATCAACTTATATTTCCACTGATGATGTCAAAGATATTTCAATTAAAATATTTTATATAGAAATAGCTTGTAGGGCTTTTTTACGTACCGGTATTCGGGTATTTCTAGACCAAAGACAATAAATATATAAATATAAGAGTCTACAATAGCTAACATAAACGCGTCAGTTGTTTGGTACCCCTCGACTTTAATAATATACATTGTGAAAAATTTCTGTCACTGGTTTAAATGTCCTTGTTTTTAGGGCAGTGTGGACAATTTGGTGAAAAGATATAACAAAGTTCTATTGACAATAAATATTCGGCTGCACACACGCAGCTAGAATGTCAAATACTGATCAGAATGTCATTATATTTTCGCAGAGGAAATGCACACAAAAACTTCAAATAAAAAAATGTCAAAAGTTCTTAACTTTTTATATCTTTCTAAATAACAATAAAGAAACTTGCGTTTTTTGTTAATGTAAACACTTTTAGCATTTTGGTGGGGAGTGTGTCGTTATAGTCGTTTTCTTTGATTTGTATGTTCGTTTTGGACATTTTGATTGAAAAACAGAAACAGACGACTGTCACTGCACGCTGGGTTCGATTGTGGGGTTTATAGGGCTTTAGATTCATCAGGATTACCTAAAAACGCTAGTTATGATCGAGTGACCGACGTTAATCATCGATTTTGTCATTTCAAGACCCCCTGTCAGCGTGTTTCCTGTGACTCAAAAATATGGCTTGGCTACATTCCTTTATATGGTGAGGGAATAAAAACATTTACCAATATCGACAAGAAATCTTCGTGCACTCTACCAAACTCTTTAATCGCTCAATTACTATACGCTGCAATTCTTTTATTTCATTTTAACAGCTATTTCAATAATGGACCAGCATTCTTCCGATCAAGGTAGGTTGATTTGATGATGGCGAAACAGACTGTACTTGTGGAAGCTGTGCGCAACATTCAAGTGATGCTCGACATGAAGTTGAAGAAGGCCAATCAAGTGATTACAGAAGTTCAAGTAATTCCTGCTCCTCTAGTTGCTGATACCCCACCTGTTGACCTGCCATCTATTGAGGAAACCCCCACATCGGACACTCCTGAAGAATTATACGTCGTTGGAAACAGCACGCCAGCTATTGAGAATGAGGTACATGTAGATATACCAACAGATTTAGACATTCCAACTCTTGAAGAGTATGAGTTTTCAACATCCTTGTTGGATTTAGTTGCAACGCCAACATCATCTCCAGTAATCGAGCCTGTAACCCCTCCATCAACTTTCAACCAGACGTGTTTACGAGAACTGAACTTCCAGCAAACTGATTATTCGCCGAAATTGAACATTGGTTCCGTTCGAAATCCAGTGCTCGTGGAACGCAGGAAGTTAGCTCGATCGTCCCGTCTACCGACAGCTCAGCGATTTGTACTATCGATGATGGACAATGTTTTTTCAACGGAGGAAATGTCTGAAGGCAGTTTGAGTGGAGGCACAGTCAAGTACAAGGGAAAAGAAAACCAGAAGAAACCTTTGTGTAAGACGAAACTCACATCTATAATGATACAGGCAGCTGTGATTTACGAACGGACTCAAGAGGACTTATATTCTGATCAAACTCTAAGGAATGCCATCAAAATCAAGTGTAGAAATAAGAAAAACTTGTGTTAACACGAACTCATTGACTCTTATAAAGTGTTGTTTTCAGGAGTGTTGCTCGTTAAATTTGATTAATAAACATGTTATTTGAATAATGCCCGTTGTGTTCTGTTCCTTTCCGAGATTCCATTTTCCATGTATTTGTTGCATTTTATTTGATATTAACGTATGCGAAAAAAAAAAGGAAAACATGTGACATGATTTTGATATTCATTTTTTTACAATTCAATTCAAATATATTTTACTCAATAAAAAACTCACCGCTGGGCAGCACAACGTCACCAATTGTATTTTTGCCACATGATGTGTAGACCCGTTCATTTTGCGGTATATTATTGGCAGGGTTTACTCAGCTGTACCTGTATGAGTTGACAAGCTTTAATACTTGTCATTCGGCATCAATTGAAAGAGATTATCGTTTTACAGCCCATCCTGAAACAAGCTTGTGTGAGTGTATTCCGGCAATAGTATGCAATTTATCTGAACATCACCTTTATACCAATAGAATATTTATACTTGTGGCGAACCCGTAATATAATTCAAATCCAGTACGAGGAATTCATGAGGATGAATAAAACATTGTTGGAAAGTATATCATTGGCACAAATAATTTGCTATTGCCGTTTGGCACATTTTAGAAGTCCCACGTAAAATTTAAAGAAAATATAACTTGCGCATCCCAAATCAACTCTGTCAGCTCAACTACAAAGACAGCATAAACAAGACAGTTATTGCAATGAAATCGATATTGATCAGAATTGAACGTTAGTCGATGGCACTTGTGAAGCTTTTATAACGCATTTAAAAAAAAAGACTATTGACAAAGACCATCAGCTCAGAAAATCGATGTAACCATTTCGGCGATACTCCCTGAAACAGAAGAGAAGAAATTGATAAACATACACAATAATAAATAAATCTGAAATAGGCCCAGTTCACTTTCGATGGTGGTGACAAAGCTTAAAAGATTTCTAATAATACAGCACTACACACGCCAAAAATAAAAATAATCTGTACAGAAGAGACTCAAATATATGGGGCCTAGTCATTGCATTTTACGATGCTTCAAGGCGTCCGCTATGGTTAGGATGATGCTTTTATTAAAATGGATTTGGAACGAAAACAGGTATGGTAATGTTTATTCGATCGCCAAAAATTATTTCACATCTGGGACTTGGTCGTCTTAATATGCAATGGTTCCCTTAGGTTATTAAAATAGACACATTAATTAAAACGTACCGTATTAAAAAACACATGGTTGTTCCGGAAAGAAAAATAGCTGTGCACGGCTTTCTTTGTTCGCCAAGAAAACATGTGTAAGTTTTGACGTAGCCCAGGGGGACGCAACTCTCGGTTTCATCGCTAGATATTAGTTTTACAACTAGCTGTAACATTCGTTTTAAAATATTTATTCAATGAAAAAATGGTAAACGCCGTGTACAAACTTGCTTCATTTCCTTTCAGTCCCTTGCCGCGGCACAGTCTATTCTAGAGTTTGTGGTCAAACGAGTTAGCAACGAACTCCACGTCTATAGAACGTAGGCTAGTCTAAGGCTCCCGACTATAAATATTTAACAAAATCTTAATTAAAGCGTTTTAGATTTTTACTAAATTGGTTTAAAACCATATAGTGAGTGGTATTTAATCACTGCCTATGCTTAGCCAACATAAATAAGCTATAAAGCCGCTGCGTTGTTGTTGACTGCCACGGGAGGCCTTAGCCATGCGGACTACTTTCAGACTCGAGTCCGGTTCAAGACGCTAGCCGTGTTCCACCACGGGCGGTCTCTATACCAATCGTCTTTCAAAAGACGATCCAATCCAACACCCATCGTCTCTCCCATCGTCTTTTACAATCGTTTTAGACGACAGAAAAACGAACGATAATTGGATACACTCCCTTAGTGTTCATATATATATATATAGAAGATCTCCCAAGAGCGGACATTTAATATGAAATTTATGATACAAGTCGAGTTTTTAATATGTTAAAGGGAAAGAAAATCTAAGCTTTAGACTAGTTTAGATGGAAAGAGTAGAGTTCATTTAGTCCAAAAAAACTGTCCGATGTATGTTTTATCCCCTCGTAAGAGAATAATCGAAATTTGAAGGTGGCGTTACAATAGAGAATAAGCTCCATAAGCCGTTCACAAGGCCGCTACAATTTTTTCATTATTTTTATCCAATTATTCTTGAATAAAAAATTAAGTGCGTTATAGAGTAGTCATGTGATTCAATTTAGCCAATGGGTGGCTAAGCAATGGCACGGGGTTGCATACTGACCTATATATTCGGAGACAATCTTCCCACTTCAAGTTTGTCGCCATGTTTTTTTGGACCTAAATCTACCCTTATACATTAGAGAGCGGTAAAAATACGTCATTATTGATCTAAAAATAGCTATACTAACATCACGTCATTCTAAAACGGAAAAATGGCTACACAGATAAGCCACTGAAAGGGCATACTTCTGTCTGTTTTTACTAGCTTGAGGGTCACTGGAGGTAATTGACGTGAATTGTTTTAAGCACTTTGAAGGTTGTTATCGACGATAATCCCTATGTATTTCTAGAGATTTCCCCTCCTTTAAGCTTCAACAAGAATAATAATCCATACTAAATTAACATGCATCATGTGGTAATGTAAGGAAAAATTCTAAATCGTTATTCTTCTATCCTAAAAGGTTAAATGTATTTGAATTTCAGAAATTGTAAAGTATAAATGTCACAGGGCATCGATTATGAAAGTAGAAGGTATTATTTACAGGCAGCGATTAAAAGACTGACCACTGGCCTATAATCCGTGAAATCAATCAGGTAACTTACCACAGGATTAACGTCAGACAAACACCTGTCCAATAATCTGCGCTTTTAATCTTTTCTGAGCAAATTAAACCCTGGCTCTTTGTTTATTTTTTGTCAAAAAGATGTTTTTTGTGGCAGTGTGTAACTGTTCTTGTACTTTTACCGTATTTCTTCTAAATATTCAGCCATTCTAATGGCCTAAATTTTCCATTGCGTCAGACAAAAATGGAGACGAGGAGTTGTGTTTAAGGATAACCATTTTCACACACTGCTCGGCGGGTCATATTGCCTTAAATTCCCTCTAATGGGCAAATTTGTCTGGCCTTATTTAGCATATTTCTTTTCTAATGATCGAATCCTTATGATGAAAAAAGTGGCTGAATCTTTAGAAGAAATACGGTAACACTGATCCGGCAGACTTCACATGAAGGACACATGGACTTTTACAGGCGTTAATCCGTTGCCAAGTTGTCTGATTGATTTCTAGGATTAGGTCCGTCTTATCTCACTTATTACAGAAAGGTGTTCGAGGGAACTAGATAATTACCTGGGTTGCTTGATTGCAGTTACAGAAGTCGGCACTTCAATGATAACAAAATAATTAAATGCAAACTTACTTGAACAGAGATTTGTTTGTAACTGTAAGTAAAACTTTGTCCCAGGATGATTTAAAAATATCTTACGAGTATAAGAACTCCGAAGAAAAGGGAAATCTTTTTGAGAAAATATAACTTCAACGAGATAAAGGTTTGTTATGACAAGATAAAAATACCAGATCATTTAAATTGATTTTTCTATAACTATTATCCAAAACTCCATGTAGACAAAACTATATTTTTGTATGTGTCAGAATCATCGAAATACCACAAGAACTTCCTGGCACAGAAAATATCTTTTTGACAAACATAAATATAGAGATGAGGGTATTAATTTGCTCAGAAAAGATTAAAAGCCCAGATTATTGGACAGGTGTTTGTCTGACGCTAAACCTTTGGTAACAGCTGATTGATTTCAAGGATTAATAGACCAGTGGTCAGTACACATTCACCCAGGGTCCGAAAACAGGGTGTCCAAAATAACTATTTTTGCACATTCTCCAAAAAATTGGGTGTCCATTATGATCTACTTTTGCATGTTGACCATGTTAAATCTCTAGATTACTGAGTGTCCAAATGAGATAAATTTAGACCACAGGGTGTCCAAAAGACACATGAACACCCCTCTGGATGAACCCTTGGTGGTCAGTATTATATACCTGATTACAAGAGGACGTTTAATGGAATCATGTTGGTTGATGGAAGTTCCCGGTTGTTTGTATTATCTCTTTTTATGTAGAATGATGTTTGAAAGGAAGCATGACTGGCTAATTAACAAGGGTTGCTTTATTGAAGTCAAAGAATAGAGAAAGTATCTACTCCCTACTTAGAGGCTTTGACCATTGTCAAATACCACACTGACCATGTATATACTTATAATTCCTCATAAAAGAACCATTATACCTATTCAATTAAGTAAACGCTATATATATTGCACTATTTGCATGAGCAGGACGGACACACAATTTGAACACGGCAGGTGCCTGTGGTATAAGCACGAAGCAAGGACCGTGTACACAAGACGAAGACTTCATGTTGGGGTGAAGCGATCCTGTAGCATACTGGTGCAAGAAAGGTATAACGGTAGATTCAATACACAGTAACCCTTGGCAAAAGGTAAGATTCGACACTGAAATTTTGAAGCCCTAAATTGGACGTATTTTCATTTTTGTGAGCATCTTAAATGGCTTTCTGACAAAGAAATAAAATATTTTTAGAGTAGGGCTATGGAAACCAGTGTTTTTTGTTGCCCACCCTCTATATCTTTGGGTACTCGCCGAAAGCTGGGGGTTTACTCCGGGCAATGAGCTCGCCCCCCCCCCCCCCCCCAACTAAACCTGGCAACACCGCCATATAAGTCAAATAATCTTCAGGACGGCGTAAAACATCAATCAATCAATCTGTCTTTGAGCCGTATTTGTTCTTCGATCTATCTCTTACCACATAAGCCAAACTGGTCTCGACAATGCGTCCACGCCCAAAATGATACAAAATTCAAGAACTGTGCAATAGGATTTTTGAAAATGTGTGCACACAAAGTTATGTTTCAAGTGGTAGTTGTAAATTAAAACTATGGCAATATGACAAAAAGAGTGCATACATGATCAAAATTCATTTTAACAAATACATATACTCATCCTATAGTGGGCGCAAGTCTCGTGAAACTTCAACAAATTTTCTGTCACTGATGCTGACATGTGGTTGAGCGTTTTCGTTCTAACATCACGCTTAAATCTGGAGTTGTGGAGCGCAGCGGATGTTCTGGTGTTTTCACGCCCCTATTTGCACTTTTATAATCCTTTTTAAGAGGATTAACCCCAGTTACATAAACACCAGCTGATAATCCTTGGGTGTCATAGAATAATTAACAGAGTCGCTATATATAAACCAAGAATATTGATATGATCACATAGAAGATTTTCTATGACTGGATACATTCTTTGAAACGAAAATTGAAGAAACAGCAATACTACATGTACATCAGTAAGTATTTTTTAAACTTTACTTTAATCATGTCTTCATCCATTGTTCATCTGATTGATTGATTTATGTTTTGCGCTACACTCAAGATTATTTCGCTTACATGGCGGCGTTGTCAGGTTCAGCGGGGCAGGAAACCGCATTATTTGCCCACAGGAAAACCCCGACATTTGACGAGTACCTATCAACTCTTCCACATAGGCCCATTACTCATCATATTTTTAACACAATTAGAAACTTGTCTCCGTGGTTATTTTAGACAAGAAGATTTTCCCTGTGCCCGTGTGTTTTAGTGCTCATAAATATATTCTAATGGGCTTGATTTAAGCTCTGTGTGTATAAGAGAATCTAGCAAGCGAACCGTTCCCAGTAGGGCCGGGTAGCTCAGTTGGTAGAGCGGTGGGACGGTAACCCTAAGTCGTGAGTTCGATTCTCACCCTGGAATTATTTCCGGGTCAATCAGTATCGGTTACTTTACTAATTCAGTAATTTCCCTGATGATGATTGCAGCTTGCAAATGAGAAAAACATGATATTCATCTTTAAGAAAAAAAAAGGAATAAATGCTTCCAACACACAAAAGAAGTCAACAAACTGCCATTAGAATGTATACATGTACATTCATTTGTTATTGAACATTTATAGCAGATCATTTTTAGAACTGCTTGGAACTTTGTTTTAACGTGGATTAAGAAATAATCAATGACCGGCCATTAACTCAGAGGTCTTGTCATTTTATTCTGAAGCAGTTTGTATATTTCTTTTGTAATATGGGCCATATTCATGCTGGCCTTATTGCATTGTACATTATACACCATATTTCTTCTAATGGTTCGGTCAGTTTTCCATTGAGTCAGAAAAAAACAGAGACATGGAATTGTGTTTAAGAATAACAATTTTCATACACTGCTCGGCGTAATGCATTGCCTTAAATTCCATCTAAAGGGCAAATTTGTCTGGTCAAATTTAGCATATTTCTTTTCTAATAGTCGAATCCTTATAAGGAAAAAAGGGGCTGAATCTTGAGAAGAAATACAGTATTTATGAACACTAAACACACGGGCAAAGGGAAAATCTTCTTGTCTAAAATAACCATGGAGATAAGTTTCTAATTGTGTTAATGGGTATCCCAAATGCTCCAATATAGATAATTTCATTAAAAAGAACTTTCCCTCATCTTTAATTACATATGAAGTTTATTTGCATGCCACGCAGAGTTATGCAGATATTGCAGCCTGAAGTCAACACTACTCCAAAAAATTTCTTTAGGCTTCATGTCAGAAGACAGCTGACAGCAGTAACGTTATTCTCATTTAATTGTTTAACCGTTTCTGGGTATGTTATCAAAATGTAATTTCAAGGAAATTGCAGGGATTTGAGATACCATTTAGACCTTTGTACTCCTTCATAAGTTGTTGTAATAAACCAAAACCCATGACATTTCATTAGGTTAAAGAAGAACAGGAGTTTGGCTTTAATCAATACATTTTTTTCAGAAATACTTTGTCATATTTATGAACACGGGCACAGGGAAATACATTGACAGCTAGAGCTTCATTACAGATACGGTTAACAAGAAATTAGATGTAAGAAATTATCATTAAGTTAAATTTAAACTTATCATTAAATTTTTATCATTTTAAATTTTTTTTTAATTTTACGAGTTAATACAATATTTAAAACTTAATTACATGTATATGGCAAACATTATACCTGTGTGCCCTAATTAACAAGATTGCTTGATGTATCACACTGCACTCAAAATAATTTCACTTAAATTACTGCTTTGCCAGGTTTCTCCAGGGGGGAAATCGCGTTCATTGCCCGGACGAAAGGCCCGACCTTCAGCGAGTGCCTGGCACTTCTTGCACATACGGCGACCGAGGTAATTTACCGATAGTAAAAATTGATTACATTAATGGATAGCATTACAGATATATATGTTTATAAATAGAC
This sequence comes from Lepidochitona cinerea, assembly GCA_963971465.1. Taxonomy (NCBI): domain Eukaryota; kingdom Metazoa; phylum Mollusca; class Polyplacophora; order Chitonida; family Tonicellidae; genus Lepidochitona; species Lepidochitona cinerea. The sequence continues at coordinate 11,862,434 of OZ020559.1, forward strand.
ATTATCATATATATGGTGTTTCATAGCATTTCTTCAATACATAATTTCATAAATTTGTGATACACATAATCCATATAATATAAAATCTTCTGAAGTATCTAAAGATTGACCGCCAATACCCAAAATAAACTTAACCTCCAAAAAAAAAAAAAATGGCCAAACGAAATTAGGAGGAGAATCTGAAGGGTGTGAATCCAAACTTTGTTTCTTTCAGTGGGCAAAGTCACAGAAACATTAAATGGCTAACTTTGTACCCAACCATTAAAAATTAACTAGGGAATAAAATGTACAACTAATACCTTTGAATCTAAATGGGTTACTTAGCCTTAAAAAGGCCCTGTTTATCTAACCATTAAAAATTAATGACAGAATAAAATATCCAATATGGTAAGGATTTACAAATTCTACTATGCAGTGGTTTTACAGAAGCCAAAACACATAGGACAACTTGTACTATATTGTACATGATGATGTACATGTATATTTATGAGCTTTTCGGAGCTACTCACGACGTGTGTTGTAGTATCTGATGATGAGAGTAACTACTCTTGAAAGCTCATAAATATACACCACCATGTACAATATAGTACAAGTTGTCCTATGTGTTTTGGCTTTAGTCATGATTTACCTTTTAATGGTCCGAATGCAACTTAGTCCTTAGACCATTAAGAAATAATCTATTTCTAAAGAGGGATTAGCAACTATCAATATCACTCCTGCCGTCTTTGTTGTTTTTTCCATTGAAGAATACTTTATCATTATATGATAACCGTAAACATTTTGTTACACATTTACACGTAAAAAATAGATGTTGCACAACTAGACCATATGGGGAACCAACACAAAAACATTTCATCAAGATCGACCATGTGGTTTTCTAGATTCCACGATCACAAACTATGTAAGTAAAAATCACAAAATGGCCGTCAGTGGCAATTTAAATATGCAAATGAGCAAACAAAATCGATGTTAGAACTAGACTATAAGGGGAACATGTCTGTAAAATTTGATGAAGATCTGAATAGTAGTTCTCTTGGAATCACGATCACAAGAAAAGTTTACAGACACCTGACGACGGACCACGGACAAAAAGCGATTTGATAAGAACGCCATGAGAACTTGGCAACTCTTCCACATGTGGTGATTGAGTGAGAAATCCACTTAAAAACTTGTCAGTTTTATTTGGTCAGAGTGGGATTTGAACCCGCAGAACATCGATGAAAGGCCTATGCCGGAGTGATGGACAACTGCTTTAACCAACTGAGCCCCTCCAAAGATAATGTACCCACGCAGATATGTATGGGTAAAGCAAACAATAAGGCAACACAGATTGATGAATTGTTTGGTGTTTTACACCGCGCTGAAGGAAACTACAACATGGAAACTACCCACCGTTTTAATCAGTCAAAACAAAACAGCTTTAACAAATGTCTATATATGACAATTATTTCACTTATATGGCAGCGTTGCTAGTTTTATTGTCGGAGGAAACCGGGCTCTATGCGCGGAGGAAACCCTTCGACCTTCCGTTGGTAACTGGCAACCATCCCACATAGATCGTTCGAGTGAAAACCCAGTAAGAAAGTTTTCCAATTTTTTTTTTCGAACCCGCGACCCATTGGTGGAAGGCTGTTCGGATTGCAAATTTAGTGTTTTAAATAATCAATGGTAAAAAATAACTATATTTTCTGAAGTGTCTAGACATGACACCACAAGCCATACATGGTAGTCACACAATCAGCGTAGAGACGCAAAATGGAGTGAGTGAGTGATTGGGGTTTTACGTCCTGCTCAACAGTATTTCGGTTATATGAAGACGTTGTCTCCTTGTGACAGGACGGATTTCCACCGCTCTTTTAGGTGCTGTCTCACCGAGACGACTTGCCGAAGACAACCAGCAAGCCCCCTCACCCAGTTACAGTATACTGACACCGGGCCAACCAGTCGCTGCTCTAACTCCTATTGCTGAGCGCCAAGCGAAGCAGTAACAGCTACCACTGTTAAAGTCTTTGGTCTGACTCGACCCGGGCTTGAACCCGGATCTCCCAGGCCTGAAGCGGACGCTCTACCGACTGAGCTATCGGGGCTGGTGACGCAAAATGGAAAATCACTGGCTAAAAAAAAAAAGAGAATACTGTTATACTCACTTTCTAAAAGACACTAACTAATTAAACGCAATTAACTAGTACTTTAATACAACCCACACAGCCTAAGGAAACCTAGTTCTCTTCAAAAGCTAAATAGGCTTTTAGCGATTTAACATGCAAAAGATTCATTAAAAAATTCAACAAAATGGAAGAATTCAAGCCATGACTTTATAATTAATGTCCTTTTCTACGTGAAGGAAACATAGGGTTCTGAACGGTATCACTTTTCTTATATCTGCTATAATTTTTTTTGGCTCAGACGGTGAAATGACTTATTAATTATAAATCTAAATCTGTCTTAATTGAAAGTCCTTAGATGTTGAAATATAGACTATTATATTGTGATGACTTCTGGGTTCAGATCTCAATGCTGTGTTTAATTTCAAGATATGCAGGAAATGTAAGCCAAAGTAAGCCAAATGTCACCAGAGTTAACCCTTTTACTTCCAGAAAGGCTAGGTTTGAAATCCATTTTACAACAGTCTTTGATTGATTGATTGATTGATTAGGGCTTAACGTTGCACTCAACAGCTAAGGTTATATGGCGACAAAAGTACCAACCGACCAAAAAGATCTTACCCACCCCTATGCCACCTAAATTTTAACATTAAAACCTCCACAGACCATATGAACGTCAGGAAGGCTAATGTATTTGGCATACTTAAAGTGGCATGAGCTGCCAAAATGTTGATATTTTGACGTTAAAACAGAATGTAGAAATTATTGGCTATTTTTCTCAAGACGTATAATTCAGAAGCTTTATAGTGCTTCGATCTCAAAAATGTTTGATAAAGTATTGTTTTGAACTAACTTTGGCTTAGAATGAATGAATGGTCGTCCCGGTTATTTAAATTTTGTTTACTTTTCAAACACAATTTCGGTTTTTACAGGCCACATACTGTATGGATTTTCCTCATTCCAACGCCAATCATTTAGTTTTTTATGGCTTCAAAGTCTCTTACTGTCGTGACGATCAGAAAAAAGTGTGAATTTTGGCAGCTCATGCCACTTTAACGGAACATGTCCAGAGGGACAAAATTTTTAGAAGATCGCTAAAATTTGTGCTTTTCTACTGCTGCATAAAGACGCGGTTTCCAGACTAAATTTGTGTATTTAATGATCTAGTAGGTTATAGGGTTAAAACAATAATGAAAATCCCATCAGAATATAAAATAGATATCATGTTATAAAATCTTCTTGAATAACTAAGGATCGGCGGTATAAAAAGAGCTATAAAACTAACTTTGTCTTTAGCGAAACCGGACAAAACGGCTAGCAAAGCCATACAACTTGCAGTCGTTAAGTCTTACCTTGGTCTGCCGTTCTTAAATTTTCAGGGAAGAGCAGATTCTGTTTCCATAAATCTGGCTTATAGAAGGATGTTCGTTTCGGTGTAGGAAACAGTTTTGTTTTCAAAAGCTCCGTACAGACGTCAACGTTTTACGTTCTTCAAAGGTTCCAGGAAGAGACAAAGGTGAGATTTGACAAAAGTAAATTTCAAACAATTTCCAAAGAGCCTCATATTTCATTTGTGTTGATTGCTTGATAGATTTATGTCGCACTCCAGATTATTTCACTTATATGGCGACGTTGCCCAGTTTAGTGGGGGAGGAAATCCGGCTCTTTGCCCAGAGGAAACTCCAACCTTCAGTGAGTACCTCTCTCTTCCAAATATGGGGATCGAATGAAAAATCTACTCAGAAATGTTTTCATTTTGTTTTAGGTGTCTTTCAAATATGCGGATCGAATGAAAAATCTACTTAGAAATTTTTTAATTTTGTTTTATTTGGTCTGAGTAGGATTTGATCTTGCACCACATCAATATAAATTTCGTGTTGAAAAAAATGTACATTTTGAAAATCTACATGGGTCTTCATGTGGGCCTGGGTATATCGTTTGATTGCCTGGGGTTTCCTGTGGGCCAAAAGCTCCCTGGACCACTTTAAATTTATATGTCTTCGTGTAAGTGAAATAATTTTGAGTGCTGTGTAAAACATTGTTAAATCAATTCAACATATATATTTATGAACACAAAAACACACGGCCACTAAAATAATCATAAAAAATTCTGATTGTGTTAAAAAGGTATAGACCTTTATACCAAATCATAAGTTGTTCAGCTGATGACAGACAGAAGTTTCTGGAGTTATTGGTGCAGATCGGAAGGCCCTCACAGGGTGTCTGAGACAAACAATAGCGAGCCAAATTGCAGCAAGTAGGCGTTCCCAATCCCTTTCATATTAGTCCCAGGAGTACCATATTTCTTTCCTTTTCAGTTCTGTTCAACAAGTTCTAGAATTTTTTTTTTTTGGTGGGGGGGTCGTTAATGATGACTTACTAACACAAAACCACTCCAGAAGCTTGTCTAAACAGCTTTTCTAGTAAAAAAATATTATTCTTGTAAATAATTGTCATAAGAAATGTTTGAAACTCTCTTTAAATGTGGGTTCCATACTAATGATAAAAATGTATAGGTGTTGAAAGCTCGTGTTGTTCAAAAACAACTAACTACGTGGTGATGTCTTAATTTTTTATCATTAATAATTGTCATGGTACCAAATGGAAGTGATGTTTTCTTGACCTTCAAGATTACGATAGCAACCAGGTGAGGAGTTAAACATTTTTGGAAACAGTCACCAGATTCTATACTCCTTAAAAAGACACACAATGGTTGGATGGTTGGTTGATTGATTGATTGATTGTTTGGTGTTTTACGCCGCGCTCAAGATTATTTCATTTACATGGCGGTGTTGCCAGTTTTATTGTGGGAGGAAACCAGGCTTTATGCCCGCAGGAAACCCACGACCTTCCGGTGGTAACTGGCAACCATCCCACATAGGTCATTCAAGTGAAAACCATTTTCCAATTTTTTTAGACTGAGCGGGATTCGAACCTCGACCCATGTTGGTTGATCGAAGACACAATGGAGCAGTAAAAGTGAAATAAATGAATAATGGTTTCTTCTCATTGTTTTTGTTTAAAGGTATTTGAACTAATCGACTGGCAAATATTTAGTGACCGATTCTTGACAAGAGGATGGACAGCTACTACGACTTTGAGACCTGGGAAGCCTCCCTAGCAACAAGAATCGGCTTAGTTACGACATGTGGCGTGTTGACTCTCATAGGCATTGTGGGTAATTTGATAATACCGATATTGGTTTTGACAGTAAAAAGTTTACAATCCACGGTCAATCGTAGCCTATCCGTGCTCTGTATTGCGGATCTGATATATCTACTGTATCAACCAATCACAACGATCAATTGGGAATTCGGAAAAGATGACTCCACCCTTGGCAAACATTTATGTAAGTATGGTTTATATGAAATCGTCAATAATTTGCAGATCTTCACAAAACGCCTAACAAAATTAGAATCAATTTCAAATTAGAACCTATCGGTAAAAATGTAATGATTTAAAAAATACTTGGACAGACGGATTTTCATTCCATATCATGTATTCCATAATAAGCCCAGCACCCCTCTCAATCATGATCTTATTAATTTGACCAAAGCTGTACTAGGATTGATTGATTGATGTTTAACACCCCACTCAAGATTATTTCACTTATATGGCGACGTTGCCAGGTTTAGTGGGGGAGGAAACCGTGTTCATTGCTCGGAGGAAACCCCCGACCTTCTACGAGGAGGCCTACCTGGCAACTCTTCCACATACGGCCGAGAACTTTTCCACTTTTTATTTGGTCTGAGTGTGATTCAAACAGTGGACTGAGGGACGATCACTGCAACCCACTGGACTATCAAGGCCCCTCGCTGTAATAAGGCACCCATATACATGTATAGTCGGCACAAAATATCATTTGTCGTATCCATTCGGACAATTAACCTTTCTAATCAAATTATTAAACGAACTCAGATACAAATTAAATATTCTTTCTTTTTTCTTCATAGGTTACTTTATCCTGTTTTATGAACAAGGCGGGGTTATTTGTTCCACCATGATTTTCCTGTTTGTAAGTTTGGAGCGCTATATTGCCATTTGCCACCCGTTGGTTTCGCTTTATTACTGGTCCGGCAACAGGACGCTTTTTATCCTTGTGGGGATAGTTTTGGCGTCCATTGGTCTGTCATTTCCGACGTATGCGGTGTCTCGCTACGAGACGTGGTACGAAGTTAACGAAACCTATACATTCTGTTTTATATCCTTTGAAGAACCCTGGATAAAAGTTTATTACACTGTTACAGAAACTGTGTCAAACTTCGGAAGTATTCCAATTTTGCTTTTTATCTACATAAGTATTATAAAGAAACTTCTGAAAAACAAACCGACAGACGAACTTGCAGCGGCACAATCCCAATCTCGTTTGACCAATCGTATTCGAACCGTCATCATGCTATTGACTGCTGTTACCGTTTTTATCGTGTGTCGGTTGCCAAGAGTTGTGCTTGAGATTATCTCGATGCATTTTCCGGATATCTATCATATTGAAAACGCTCTTGTCCACCGTGAATCCTACATTATTTATTGGATTTCCTGGCTCCTTCTCTTTATCAATAGTCAAGCAAACCCGTTCATCATTTTTATGATGTCAACAGCGTTTCGCAAAGCATTGTGTAGCTCTTTTCAGAAGTGTGGTCGTAAAACGCCTCAAACAAGAAGTCAGAACGAGCCTGCAAACACGGTTTCAAGTGCTGTATCAAGTAAACCTAGCACAAGCAGTATATCAACATCTCAAAATTTATAAATTAAAAAAAAATGTTTCAGCCCTGAGCAAAATGTAAAAAAAAGAAAGAGTGTTTGAAAAGTAGGCATTCTCGGCCTAAGTTCAAAATACTACAATGTATTTCAACTTATGATAGTACATGTACTAATACTTTTGAAGGGTTTCCACAGAAAATTCATTTTATATTATGTCAATAATTCTAAACATTACAAACCTTTGGTAATGAACATCATAATTTACCTTAAATATTGAGCATTTTTTAAGGGGTGGACACACTAGGCGAATTTTACTCGCCGGTGATTTGCTCGAAACTCGCACAGCCGAATTCGCCTGAGAAGCAAGGTGGGCACAATAGGCAAATTTCATGCGAATCCCCGACGATTTGACAGCTGTCAAATATATTGCCGCATGCGTCAATGTAATGAAAGTCACTTTTATTTATGTCACATGAGGATACAAGTGTCTGCTATTGGCTGAGAATATCTTGCATTCTAAATTCGCTTAACAAAAATTTGCTGAAGTTGACACATTAGGCGAATTCACTGTCAACAATAAAAAATTCGTATGAAAAATATCAAACATGCTTGATGTCTGCGGATGCGTTCTGGTGAGATTCGGCCGAACTTCGCCGTCCTGGACACACTAGGCAATTTTTACAAGCGATTGACTCGGCGAATAAATTCGCAGTGAATTCTCATGAAAAATTCACCTAGTGTGTCAACCCCTTTAGTCATACTACTATAAGCTCGTCAAATTGTTTGCTAGTTTCTTAAAGAAAATTAGCTAGAAAAACCCTTCTAGGCATATCCCTAACAAGATAATTGTGTAATTGTTAATCAGTTATCTTAACACATTATATATGTTCCATGTTTGAAAATTATTTTTTAAAAATTAAAAAATAAATGGATATTGTTGAATTTGTCAAATCTTGACCATAATGAATGTTAATGTCTGAGTTTATCATTAATTAGGGGTATTTGTTAACATTTTTTTATATTTCTTGAAAATTGTCCTTGTTAATTGCTTTTTTCAATAATTTAGAAGTGATGTTTTTGTCAAATAAATCCCCTTTCATCAGCTTGATTTGATCGCATTCATTTACCTGGACTGTGAAAATGCACATACATGTATGTTTAAAGTGGCATGAGCTGCCAAAATGTTTATATTTTGATGTTAAAACAAAATGTTGAAATTATTGGCTATTTTTCTCAAGACGTATAATTCAGAAGTTTTTTAGTGCTTTTAGTCTCGAGAATGAACGATAAAGTGTTGTTTTGAACCAACTTTTGCTTAGAATGAATGAATGTTTATTTAAATTTTGTATACATGTAGGTCACATAGTGTAAAGATTTTTCTCATTCCAACGTCAATCATTTAGTTTTTCCATGGCCTTCAAAGCCTTTTATTGAAAAAGTGTGAATCTTGGTAGCTCATGCCACTTTAAGTTACGTTTTTAATTTACCTCTATATGTGCTAAAAGATAGAACGATCACATTGTGCCTCGATAGTTTTTCATTTTTCCGTTTAGTTTTAAAAAAATTAAAGGAAAATTTTATTATCTTTAAATTATACTTTAAAAAGGTGAAAATTGTCTTTGCTAATTGTTCTTTTAATACAATGTAGAAGTGATGTTTTTGTCAAATAAATTCCCTTTCATCAGCGTGATTTGATAACATTCATTTACCTGGACTGCACATATTTCATATTTTGTTCAATAGAAATTAATTTATGTGTTTGGCATGTTTATATATATATATATATATATATTTATGAACACTAAAACACATGCGCACAGGGAAAATCTTCTTGTCTAAAATAATCATGGAGACAAGTTTGTAAGTAGAGGGTTGCTTAGCTGCCTTTCTACCTCTTCAATATAATCCTGTAAATGTATGGATAATTTTTGTTTTAAAACAATGGTTTATTTATATATATATATTAATTTTTCTTTGTGCATATATTAGTGTTAATTTACTGACTCACTTGGTTGTCATTTTTTGTGAAAAAAAAGATTTTTGTTATCAAAAAAAGAGCAATAGATTTGGACTGGACTTTAATTAATTGAAAAAAGCTCTGAGGCTGGGACACATGCTCGCACACTTTCTGCTGTAATGTTTACATGGACCACTGGATAGGGAGTTTTATCTGGCGATTCATTTGTCTGCTTTGTTGTGGTAAAAAGAACTGCGCTATTTGACCCATTGAGGCGGTTTGTTTACAAATGCCGGACCAATAGACAAACGAACATCAGTATACCAATATACTCTTTCTTAAGAGAGGGCGTATAATAAAAAGGATTGAGTGATTGTTGTTTTATTTTGCGCTTAAGACTGGCTCGATGGTGTTGCCAAGATTAGTTTGTATAAATAGTAATACTGTATCTTATACTCTGTCTTTTATTCCCCTGCTTTCTTTTTTGAAAATTTGCCATTGTATGCAAAGTGAATCTCACAACTCGGAATGTACATGTATGATAGAATGTAATGTCGTGAATAAAAAAATAAAAAAAAATAAAAAATAAAAAAAGATTAGTTGGCGATGAAACCAGGCAGTAAAAAGTTAGCGTTTTGTTTGATAACTCAAAAAAACATCCCCCCCCCCCACCTAACATTAACATAAAGAGGCAACACGGGTAATTTAGTACACAAGTATAAAATATTTCTGATCTGTGACATAGAGTTGTCAATAAATTTATCCCAAAAATGTTCCTAATACAGATAATAGCCGATCAATTACTTTTTAGCAAATTTTCATTAGAAAGAAAAATGAAGGCTTATAAGGCATTATAAATAACGAGAAATTAACACATTTTCAGGCAATTTGTTTTAGCTTCTGATAAGGTTAAGAATCAATGGTAACTACATCTTAAGTTAATGGCAAATCAAATGAATTGTATCTGAAAGTGTTCCAAAAAAGATCATTTGTCACTGCTTAATGACCAATCGAATACTCTGTAACATAAAGAAGCTAATGACCAATCGAATCCACTGAAACATTAGGGTAATAATGAAAGATATAAATCAGGGGAAAGCAGCACAGCAGGGGATCCCTGTTGATGGTTTTCCAATTCATTAAACTTGACTAAGCAAAAAACTTCCGCTGAACCTGATGGTGGAAATGATTTACTTTGAAATCAATCTTTCCTAACAGGGTTTCAACCAATTAGAGCTTTTTCATACACTGTCGATCAATGGACTTGTGGTTTGTGTTGCACTGTACATTATTTCAATATAAAGGCATTTCCCCAAAGACCAAAATAAAGTAGAAATTTTTTTTTCTCCAAATTTCAGAAGAAAATAAATTATTAAACTTTCTGATCACTACTCTGAGCCATAACATGGGTAATTTAGTACACAAGGCTTTCTTTGGAAGTTTGTACTTTTGTCCATTACATTGAAAATGAGTAAATTTGCCTCCAATTTGAAGAGGTCAACTTTAGGAAATAGAAATGATTGTAAAAAAATAAACAAGCAAGACTGGCAAAGCACATAAAACTAGAAGAAGAATTTCTGTAAATAAAGAAAGTGTGATCCGCAAAAAAAAACTAACGAGAAGACATAAAAGTACTAAATGTCGGTTAGCTGAATGCATAACACAGTCGGCATTTAGGGCTGCCGTTAGGTGCCATACTCTGGGAGCCAGATTCTATTCCCATTTCGAGCGTCACCCCGTATCAGAGGAAGAATTTCTGCCAATATAGAAAGTGTGATCCAAAAATAAAAAAAATAACGAGAAGACATAAAACCACTATATGAAATTGAACACAATTAGAAACTTGTCTCCAGGGTTATTTTAGACAAGAAGGTTTTCCCTGTGCCCGTGTGTTTTAGTGTTCATAAATATGAAATTGAACCCTCTGAGGTCAAGACATATTGGGCCTAAGTTCAGGGGCGGATCCAGCTCATTTTTTCAGGGGGGGTCAGCGCCAAAAAGGGCACTGCTTGTGAGTAAAAAGGGTACTGCTTGTGAGTAAAAAGGGCGAGACAAAAAACATTTAAGTGACAGGTTTTTTATTCTTAAAATTGGGAGCCAATAAAGTTTCCGTACTGTCATGCTACCAAAAAGATAGTAGGATTTTGCAGTTATCGTGACGTTGCCAAGCGACAGACTGATCGAATATTTTGTCTGAATTTTCTGGTAAAACAGCAAGGGAAAGACGATAGCGTACTTTTCGTAATTGTCGGGAGACAAAAAAAATCTTGAATACAAGTATATGAATATGACAGACGACTAGTTGACAACTGCACTTGTCCGGGGATGGGGTCTGACATTGCTGTTAATGTTATTTCGTCACGCTATTGTTCGATGCAGAACTGGCATATAGCTACCGGTCGGCTTTGACACGCCTCGGACAGTCTGCGCTTATTATACGGGGGGGGGGGGGGGGGGGGGGGGGGCATGCGTTCTTGGCCATTTTCAAGGCCCAACAGGTCAAATGTGATGTAAAGATTTTTGACTTGTGAACTTGGAAATCTACTCACTTTGGTAGAAAAAAAAATTGTTGAAGGCCATTGCGCTGGATATTTTAGGGATCTGTAACAACTGACGTAGTAGATAAAGTACGCACCCACAAACTTTCAAGGCTTTCAGATAATAGGTATACTCGCCCTCTGTATCGTGGCTAGGAATCTGCTGACAGGACAGCACAGCCACAATCACGCGAGGGTCCAGGGTCCTGTAGTCCCTGGCAGCTCCATGGTTCGAGATTGCCGGCAATGAGTTCCAGGCCATTTCTGGCATTGAACAGTTGACATTTCAAAAAGAAATTGACAAATTTACAGTAGCAAATGTTGTGATAAGGCGATCGACTTACACAATAATCTTACAGCAAGACAGTTTGAGTTGTTGGGGAAAAAGTTTGATTACGTGGGAGACAAAATCACAACACCATCACGCGAAGGACCGGGGCTGCCTAAGCCCGTAGAGCCCGCGGGTACTAAATCGCCGACATCTGCCTAAGCCATTACTAGCATATAAAGATATAGATTTTTGTAAACTTGCGATCAGTTGATGGACGATGACAAAACAACCCAGCATCAAGACAAATTGACTAGTGGGGCGCGGTTTTGTTCTTTTAACCCTTAGAAACTGTATATGTATTGTACTAATCTAAAAAAAAACGTGTTTCTAAACCCCAGTTTTCAACTGTTTCTGCCCTTTAATCACTGAATTGCCCTTTAACTATCGCATTTGAAAACTCCATAATTTTTTTAATAGGCCAATTATTGGGGGGGGGGGGGAGTCAAAGATAGGCAGTTTCGGTACATATCAGGGATCCCCCCAATGGTTCAATTATAAAACTGATGGAGCTTAAAAGTTAAGAGTATTTTGGCCCATTACGTTATCATGAGGACACTTTTGTTGGGCCCTCCATAGGGTATGGAAGTTGTACGTTTCGCCACATTCAAAATGACCTGCAATCTATCAGAGGGTATTTCACGCACGTAAATCCCCGAAGTTATCAGACTGGGGGCTTATGCTTAATTGCAATAGCCAAGGGTCTGGGATTATGCACCATGAAGTGTATGAAATGCGGCTTTACTACAGTAGACTTCACGTAATTTACTCGAATAATACAATAAGAGCGTCAGGAGAAAATTTTATTTCTTTTTTTAAAGGGCACTGATAATCGAAAAAGGGCACTCCTAAAAATTTCAGGGGGGGTCCGGAACACCCCGTCCCCCCCTCTGGATCCGCCACTGAAGTTTATCTGTCAAATGAGACTAATTTATTACATGCTTGACTACGAATTAAAAGTGCAAAAATCTGTCACGCAGTTCCCTGATTTTAGCTCACACTATATTAAATCCTTAAGAAATGTGCTTCCACAGTAAATATCGGACTAATACCTTTTTTAATTCATAAAAATAAAATTTCCACGCTTTCTCGTAATGTACAGAATCAGTTGAACCCCCTCTATTTATAGTCAGAGATGTTATGAAAATACAATTTGTCAAATCTCTAAAGCTTCCTTGTACATGTAGTCTGAACAGTGAGTCTAATATTATGTTACTTTCTTCAAAAGATTGAAGAGGTCTAAAAACCAACACGAAATCAATATATGTTGGTTACATTGAGATGAGAAAGAAGACAAATACCAAACTTTTCCATTCTAAAATAAGGCGAGAACAGTGAGTTTAATATTATGTCACTAAATTCAAAAGATTGAAGAGGTCTTTACGGAAATTGAACATAAAATTTCATTATCTTTGGTAAGCCTGTGCCAGGAAACCAGTACAAAATCAATATCTGTTGGTTACATTGAGATAGGAAAGAAGAAGAATACCCAAATTTTCCATTCTAAAATAAGAGGTCTTTACGGTAATTGAACATAAAATTTCATTAAAGTCCGTGAAAATAAGGCAACAGATTAAAGATTGAATCAAAAGTTGGATTTACAAGATAAGAGAAGATTTCATATGCTCTTGTATTCATAGTACAAAATGGCAATCAAAGCTGCAGATAAAAAAATAAGAGACTCGGTCCTGGAGTTAAATGGATCAACATTTGTGAAAACTTTCAGAGGCCGGTTGTTCAAAAGTGTATTCGGCTTCATATCGGTTTAGCTCTGTAACGTCACAATTTATTTTCTTTGTTACGCGACGTCATTTAGACCTGTATTAAGCCTAATACAACTCAGCCCAGGTGGCTGTTTCTCGACACCGACGTAACTTTGCGCCTGGTCGTAACATAGTGTTGAAGGTATATGTTACCACGGCAGTTACGCCTTGCATTGGACTTACGTCGGTGTAAATGTCTTGAGAAACAGCTTCCTGGAGCCTATTTCACAAAACAGCGTAGTTTTATTTGTTTGCGTGACTCTCAGAACCCTGTATCTTTACAGTATGGGTTGCCATGACAGTTACGTAAAAACTTAAACTACTCCACTTTCTGAAACAGGGCCCAGATGACTACAATGTATAATTCACAGACTAATGAGGTCAATACAAACGATATTCCGTAGGTTTATTGACCAATATAATTGTACAGTCTTCAGCAAGTTATGAGCCCAGATTTAAACACAATTTGCCAATATGAATAAAAGTATAGAAATCATCTTTTCAACAGCATTGTCACAGCAAGATAACTCAATTTTAGGGAATTTAAGTACCCAGTATACAAATTAGTGCTTAAACCCAAGAACTCATAAAAGCAATAACTGGGCAATATCTGATCAATAAAGCCTTTGAAATAATTATAACACTCTAACTGGCAAATAGAATTCTTAGAAAAGCAAAATGAGGCTAATAAGGCTGTTATCACCCCGGTTTATTGACCAATGGAACGACAACAAGGAGGCAGAACAGCTTTTTATTAGTCAGATATGTCAGAAAACTGGGTCAAAGAAGGAATCAAATCTGTTCTGATGTAAAACCCATTGCCAAGCAAGAGAAACCCAACAAGTTCAATATATTATTTATGAGCACTAAAACACACAGGCACAGGAAAAATCTTCTTGTCGAAAATAACCATGGAGACAAATTTCTAATTGAGTTTAATATTATAATATTATAGAGAGAAATTTTTTTTTTAAAGCCTATTAACATTTTCTTGTCAATTTTCTCAGATCAGGTCAAGAGTGTGTTCTGGCTCCCATGGCATTTAGAAGTTGAACGGTTACAATGAAGTAAAGAATTACTCATGGATAGCTTCTTGGTTTATTTGGTGACAACGTTTCGATGAAGTTATAACATCATTGATTTTGATAACGATGTAAGAACTACATCCAAGCCTTGTCACCCAAAAAACCAAGAAGTTGTTATCCATAAGCAATAGACCATTTGCCAGTTTTGCATGCAACAATGAAATGACGTCGCGACATCAATCTTACACCGAACAAGCCCAGAGGTCATCTTGACTTTTGCCATATTCGGTCAAAATCCCTTAACGTCCACTATTTTTTCACATTTCTAGATTCATTCGAATATAAACTGTCTGAATGTAGGTTTTTATTTGTTAAATCTGTTGTAAAATACCGATAATTTGAAGTTAAAAACAGACGGATCCTTTGTCCGGTCTACCACTTGGGGTAGTAATTGTGACGTCGCTAAATTATGTCATTTGAAAGTAATTGGCAAATCACCTATTCTTCACTTCTTTGCCAAAATGTTGACATTTTAAGATTTTACCATTCAAATCAAATTCAAAATATTCAGCTTTTTTCTCAAGAATTACAAATAAGAAGTTTTTTAGTGATACTAGTATTTTACAATTCAAATTAAATTATGAAAAGTTCTTTCCTTTCCTTCTCCTTTAAGGGGTATAACCAATATTACAAATCAATATGGGATCTGACCTCTCAATGACTTGAGTCAGTAACCAATGAAATTCTCACAAAAGGCTAAAGTGGGGGGAAAATCCTGATATCACCCTGGCTAATTAGCCAATGGAATTTGGACATGGGTTCAGGTCAGCGAAATCTTGTCCAATAATCATTGAATTTGTTACCCTCATAAGGATTCAGCGGCATTCTTAACGATTTTCTTGAAAAATCAAAACATAAAGCCGACCAAAACTGGAAATCTGTATAATACTTAGCAACAGCTTCGACTGAGCCACTCCATTCAATACACAATCATTCAAATTTCTATGCCAGTATCCCTTTGACAAACACCCATGCACAAGTGTCCCTGGCTAATTAACCTACAGAAATTCAAGATGGGCTTCATATATCCTTGGGCCAGTGCCCTTTTGACTAACACCCATCCACAAGTGCCCAGACCCATTGACCTGGATGGAAATTAAAGCAGGGTTTTATTGCTAGGCCAGTGCCCTTCTGATAAACAACCATCTACATGTACATCTGTCCAGGTTGATTGACATATAGAAATTAAAGACGGACTTGAGTGCAACAAGTGTCAGGTCATCCAATATTGCCCAAAGACATGCCAATAAAAGGAATAATTGGAAATTTTACCATTTCCCTTTTAGTAAGCATTTGGCAATAAAAACAGGTTCTGCTAATTGTTCATGAAATTGTCAAAAAGAACCAAATAAGAGCTTCCAGTTGAAAGCAATCTTGCAGATGTATATTTAAGGAGGTTTTTTAAGCAACAAACCTCCCCGAAAAATGTACTCATACATCCTGGCTATTTGAATTTTGTCCCTTATTTACACACTTTTACGCTTCATACAGGTTACTGACTTGATCAATATTTATAATTTTAATGTCAATCATTCAGTTTTTCTTCAAACCCAGAACTTCTTTTGAAATTCAGAATCTGATTTTTGGCAGCTGATGCCAATTTAAAATCTTCAACATAAAATAGTCAGGCAGTTATTAAGTTTGAGTGACATTACCAATAACATGTCCTTTGCCAGAACACTGTCAATATCTGAATTAGCACCCAGGTTTATTAACCAATTGAAAGGGCTTCAGTACTCAAAAGGGTCATCCAATAACACTGAATACTGGACAATAAAACTAATGACAACCATGTAGGCTACCAGGTCAGCTGAAGTTCCAGTGGCAGTCCAAATGATGTTTATATTGAGATACTTAATACAAAAAGTGACACCTATTGGAATGTTAACAAGCTTCCGGAATGGCAATAACACTGAAAGTTGTGCTGCGACCCGACTCAACCCGACTGGAAAATCGCGTCGCCTCACAGAGAAAAAGTGTAGTATGTACATGTACTAGTCTACGACACAAAGCGTCTTACAATAATCCAAATTTATGAAAAAGTTTGAATTTTGGTTCTATAACTGAAAAACAATAACACTGCCTGTGCCAGTGATAGAAAAATGTAAACAATAAACATGATCTGCATAAACAACATGAAAAAATATATATGAGCTGCCAATTTTCAGATGTTTTTTTCATTATATTTATTTCAATTGGATGTATTTGAAGTTCAATGAAAAACTATGATTGATGTTGAGAAATAAAGTATGGATTCAGTCTGTAAACTCTTTAAAACGAATGAGCCCAACGAGTTACTTCTAAAGAGATGTGTAAAATTTGAAAGTTTGTAATTTGCACTTCTTGAGAAAAATAGCAGACAGTTCTTATAATTTCATTTTTGAAAAAAATATCGAAAAAATCAGCTCATGGCACTCAATTAAAAGCAAACAAGACTTACCTGCTCTCTTCTTTGATTACCTGAAAAGGTAATTTTCTTTTCACAAAAATAAAAGATGAGAAAGAAGAAAAAAAACCCAGATAAAATCTCTACTCACCCCAAAAACTTCAGATCGCCAATGAAAGTAGACATTTTTCTTATCTGGTCGCAAAATTTTATCCTTGAGTTTTGTAGCAAGGGAGTGAAATATGATCGAAGCATCGAGATACACAATCTGTGAGGAAATTTTGTCAATTTAAAAATTTGGCATACACAAATATTCAACGTTACACCATGAAATGATCAATATTGAATATAAGAATTTTTTGAATGATTGATCAACTTTCAACATCGGTTTCATAGTTTCAAAGCAAACGCATGTTTGTACAAGTACAATCCCAATTAATGTCTTCTTGTAAATTTTAGACTAAAACATTAATAAACAGCACAAAAAATCGCTTGAATTCATTAGTAAGTTATTCTTGGACATTCACACATATAAGCTGCTCTTTTCAATTGCTTGTCTCAGAGTTTCTTAAGAAATCAATTTTAAAGGTTGAATATCTGCTTCAAAATGGCCATAAAAACTCAAATAACTTCATTAAAACTAAATTCCATTTAATTCAGCATGGAGAAATTCAATTTCTAGGAACTAAAATACTTAAAGGGACATGAGCTGCCAAAATGTTGATATTTTGACGTTACAACATAATGTTGAAATTATTGGCTATTTTTCTCAAGAAGTGTAATTCAGAAGCTTTTAGTGCTTCTAGTCTCGAGAATGTACAATAAAGTATTGTTTTGAACTAACTTTGGCTTAGAATGAATGAATGGTCGTCCCGGTTATTCAAATTTTGTTTACTTTTTTAACACGTTTCGGTTCATACAGGCCACATACTGTATGGATTTTCCTCATTCCAACATCAATCATTTAGTTTTTTGATGGCCCTCAAAGCTTCTTACTGTCGTGACGATCAGAAATTATGAAAAAAGTGTGAATTTTGGCAGCTCATGCCACTTTAACTTAGCGGCAGCCTTATGCCTTAATCAAGATTTAAGTAAAACTTCAATCAGACATTTGTTGGTGCTGTAGTACCCTCTTATATTAAAATTAAAATTCAATTTGGACATTTATTGGTGCATGCTAACAGGTAGCTTACACCTAGCCAAAAAATCTGGGCTCTGCCAATTTTTTATTATTTTTCTGTATTCACATTACCAGCCAAATATAATACAAGTCGCCTTTCGACCAAATATCCGGGCTAGCTTACACCCAATAAAACTACTGCCCTATCAAGGAACCATTGCAGCGCTTTGTGTCACACTAGTTGGACATATCCAAACTCTATGGGAAAAGGTGTAGACTATAGCCTGCCTTTTGATGTTCTCCTGGCCAGTAGATTGATTGGTTGATGTTTTACATATGGCGGTGTTGCCAGGTTTAGCGGGAGAGGAAACCGGGCTCATTTACCGGAGGAAACCCCAGACCTTCGACGAGTACCTGGCAACTCTTCCACATTCGAACCTAGTCCAAAATATTTGGAAAGATGATGTAATTATAACATAAAGACATCTTCTGACAGATAGGCCATCATCCTATCTGTCAGAAAATGTCTTACATCCTCATCGCAGATATTTCGGACTAGGGGGAACGGAACTAAATGCCAGGAGGAAAGCCCCGACCTTCGGCGGGTCTAAATCAAGATTATTTCACTTAGGCCTATAATTATTAAGTTACATGGCGGCCTTGCCAGTTTCATTGTGGGAGGAAAACGGGCTCTTTGCCCGGAGGAAACCCACAACCATACAGTGGTAACTGGCAACCATGCATCCCACATAAGTCGTTCGAGAGAAAACCCAGTCAAAAAATACTCCAATTTTATGCGACTGAGTGGGATTCGAACCCACGACCCATTGGTGGAAGGCTGTTTGGATTGCCTACTGAGCCACGCGTAACTACGCGGGTGGAAGGGCGATTTTTAACTGGAGTTTCAAGCTTATTTGAAAATGACAGCACTAGACAGAAAAGGGAAAATAATTTGTAAACATCCGAGCAAATAAACTCCAATTTGCACATTGATTGCATTCGTCTGACCTACTTAGGAAAGTTGGGGTCATCCTAATGTCTGGCCTAGGACCAGCCGGCTTATATACAACGATTACTTGCTTTATACATTGAATTACTACTATTTTTGCATCTGATTACAATATTTATACTTTCTTCTTTTATCTGGTATGTTTTCAGACAGATATCGGCAGTTATAAGACCCGGAATCATTTATTTACTTTTCCACACTCAACCCCCAGCCCAGTGAGGCTGTATGTAAAAACCAAACCAGATTGGATTTCGCATTTTATTTTTCAACTATGTTGAAATAATGGTTTGATGAAATTTTCTTGGTTTAACAAGTTCGTTTATCATCACACTTGGCCATTGGTCACTGAGTTTTGGCTTATTTCAAATAAACGAACTTGTTAAACCAAGAAGTTTTGAACTAACTTAGGCTGGCCAGGCTGGTCCTAGGCTGGTCCCAGGCCAGACATTAGGATGATATTAGTCGACCTTATGAAGTTTTGCAGCCTCTGTCAGTGTGTCACCTTCCCTCAAAGTTGTGGCGAGTAAAGTGTAAACTGCACACAGTGTTGGTTAATAGACGATTTTGACAGTTTCACCTTCAGTATAAACTTCCATTTAATCATGGCATTCATGAAAATTATTTTTGTGACTGTAACGATAAATGAATAAAAACGTTTTCCTCCGGCTTAGAATTTTCAGCTTCAATTGGAGTCCTAGAAATCAAAAGTGAAAGTGATTTTGATGATAGTTTTGCGGTCTAAGGGAAGCAACTCTTCAAAAATGAAAAACTGCTCATTGGCCGTGTTTGGAGATTGGCTGTCAAAATTATGGCGGTTGTTTTTAATGATGCATCGATGACAACACCCCAAAGTATCTTTTGGAGCAGAAAGGGTATAACATAATCATCTTTATACTTTGTTATAAATCAATTTTGAAAATTGTACGTTCCTCAACATTTTAAGTTTTCACCCTCGGTTTTTATTTTATTTTTAAATTACGGTTATGACCTGTCATGCCCAAACATGATGTTTCGTTTTACAACAACAACAACCAGGTTTGGTAAAGATCCCGATCGTGAGTCCACTGCTGATCGAGTCTCGAAAGAACTATAGACCGCACCGCCGATCGGGAGTTCCGTGAAAGAAAAAAATAAAACATGCTATCGTTCTCAACTTCTTCTCAACTCCTAGACCTACCCGTAGCGTACCGTACAACTAACTAGTATAAATGTAGCTCCAGGTGACTATCCTGTCATTCTGTTGTATAGTCACCTGGGGCTAGTATAAATGCAAGTTTTACAGTGCAACAACCTGACAACAGTTATCAAGAAATGTTTGAAACTCTCTTTAAACGTGGGTTCCATGATACTAATGATAAAAAATTAAGACATATTTCGACACCGAAAGCTTGTGTTGTTCAAAACAACTTACTATGTGGTGATGTCTTAACTTTTTTATCATTAACAGTTGTCAACACTACACCACGGTGTGTTTTTCTTTCAAAACATGTAATGCATGTTTCAAATAAATCAACACTAACACCAAAAGTGAAATTCAAGATTGGTCTCTGCAGAGTCCCACACGATGATTGTATGAGTTTACCAAAGAACTAACCCTGGCTCGCAGGTCTTTAAATATTGCCAGTCCGCACCATCATATACTCAGATACTCTGGTCAGAAGCCACCATCAATGGCATCATTGCATTCTTATTCAACACACATGGTTTTTAGCTTAATTTTAAAACTCTTTTATATTAAGGAACAATTTTTTTCTTTACTTCATGCGCTAAAACTGTTTATTTTTAAATGTGTATTTAAAGTTTAGATGGTAGTAGTATAAAGTACAGCACTTCAACATCAACAGAAGTTTCGATGTTTAATATTTACGTGTCTCATTCTTTACAAAGGTCAGTTTTTGAAATTGTCGCTGTGTGTTGACCAAATGTTGAATAAAAATAGCATTATTTAATGGTAATGAAGTTGATAACCTCAGAAACAACCGAATGTCTGTCAAGTCTGTTTACAAAAAAATCAATATTTTTTTTTAATTGGTTACGCAAAATTTTGCTGACCTAACCGAACCGTCGGTTACGCTGGTTAGATTTCACGAGAACGATGGATCGTTCACGCCAACTTTTAAAAAAATAAGGTCTGCACCATAAATCTTACGGAGTTTCCTTACTACTCTAGTATAATGTTAAAATGTTTAGTGGATCAAATAAGACCTGCATTTATATATATGGTATACATGTATGCAGGGCTGACTTTTTGTTAAAGGGGCATGAGCTGCCAAAATGTTGATATTTTGAGGTTGAAACAGAATCTTGAAATTTTTGGTTATTTTTCTCAAGACGTATGATTCAGAAGCTTTTTAGTGTTTATAGTCTCGAAAATGTACGATAAAGTATTGTTTTGAACTAACTTTGGCTTAGAATGAATGAATGGTCGTCCCGGTTATTTAAATTTTGTTTACTTTTCGAACACGTTTTCGGTTCGTACTGGCCACATACTGTATGGATTTTCCTCATTCCAACGCTAATCATTCAGTTTTTCGATGGCCCTCAACGCCTCTCACTGTCGTGACGATCAGAAATTATGAAAAAAGTGTGAATTTTGGCAGCTCATGCCACTTTAAATTAATTATTTACAAGAATGTAATGTATTTATGAAAAAAGCAAGTTCCCCTCTATATGGCATATATGTATTTATGAACTTGAATACTAAACACACGGGCACAGGGAAAATCTTCTTGTCCAAAATAACCATAGATACAATATTCCAATGGCATATACAGGTATGTACATGTAACAGTATGATACTGTATGTGTTCCATATATTGTCTTTCACTTAATGCTGTTTTCTTTTCCAATCAGAAACTGCAGAGTCCGAGAGTCTGGATGCCTACATACCAGGTCAGTTGGTATTTATTAATTTAAAATATAACATAGCAATTTTTTTTGAAGGGACATACCGCCTGATTTTTTGTGTGTTTTGGTTGATTTTCTGAGTTAAGATAAATAAAAGAATAAAAAGGAGTAATTCTCGCATGAAGTACCGCAAGATAGATTTTCCACCAAAAAGTAGATTTAAGAAGTTCCCTATTGCTGATGTTTTGGGTTGACAAACAGCTAAAAATGCATTACATATTCAAACAGAGGAGTGTAAAAAGCCACATAGTTTAGCGAGGTCAATCCTCATAAGAATAACAAAGAAGGAAAAATAATGTCCAAGTTCGTACTATGAACTCAAGAAAGTATATAGCCAAATCTTTCAATAGAAGTGGAACGATTACAATAAGGTGAAGAATTACTAATATGGATAACAACTTCTTGGTTTATTCGCTGACGACTTTTCCAGGTAGTTCTTATATTGTTTTCAAAGTCAACGAAGAAGTGAAATAATCTTAAGTGCATCATAAAACTCCAATCAATCAATCAATCAATCAAAGTCTATGAAAAATGTCACCATATGGGTTACCAAGTACCTGCCCATGGTCACGGATTCCCCCAAGCAAAGAACCCTGTTTCCTCCCCCATTTAACCAGGCATTGTCATATTACATAGAGGATATTGAACAGTTGTGTTTGAATAGCACTTATATTTTTTCGAGTGAAAGCCGGAGAATAACCCACGAGACGCGAAGCGTCGAGTGGGTTATCCCTCCGCCTTTCAAGAGAAAAAATATAAATGCTGTTCAAACACAACTGTACAATATTCTGTTTATTATTTATACTATCGTGTTTTAGGCTGGAGATTGTTTATAAGTGTAAATTTATCAATTATAAAAAAGAAAGTATCAACAATTTATGACGGATTAGGTTTTCAGCAAACGTAGGAATATATATCGCTGACCAATGAAACAACAGCATGTCTGTTCTTCTCACGTGACTGTCAACTGTCAGATTTGTGGTCATTTGAATGGCCATTTTCTCCCTGAAGTTTTTCGCGATATTTCATGAAAAAAAAGAAATTAAATCGAACTCCATGGATTTTAACTCTGCAGAGCACCAGTCACCAGGATAAAAATGATATTTGAAATTAATTTACATTGTTTAAACGCGTCAATGAATGGCAAGTACAGTTACTCGTTACACGCAGTGGTCCGATTCTCCGAAGCCATGCTGCAGGTCACACAACGCTGACAACAGACGATCGATTATGAAGTTTTGTTTTATCGCTTTGACTTAGAGTGGTAAGCCGATCCTCTATTGAATCAATTTAGTGTTTTCAGCTGTAATTTAATGCTAAATATGACTGAAAAGGCTTCATTTAGCCTATCGAAATCCTATGTACTGTTGTTGTTGTACAGCAGACGTCAGTACACAAGAAAGAAGTAGGTCCGACGACGTCATCGGCTTCGTCGCGTGCATTAAATAACAAAAAGTGTTATTGCACTGCAGTGAATTATAACATTTCTGAGTGAAGGAAATCCCTAGTTTTCACTTATGTATAAATAATAAAAGTGAATAATTTTTTAGGGAGATCAGCCATAAAACATCAATCAATCAGTCCAGGTTCATATTTTTTTTTGTTGCAATTTGGGGTCATCTCTAACAGGTGTTAATGACTGTGGCAACCAGAGACCAATAAAAATGAGCCAATGGAAACTGAGAGAGGTCAAAGGGAAAGGATGTGTGTCAAAGGTCAAGGACAATTCATCAGGTTCAAAGGTCAAATCATCAAGGTCAGAGTGCAGCAGTGTTAAAACTTCACCTAAAAAGATTGATGTGAGCTATAAATGTTTTTCTTTTTCTTTGATGCTGTTAAATTGATATGAGCTGCCAGAATTTGAACTGTTTTCATAAATTCTGATTGTCATGATAATTAGAGGTTTAAAAGTTCATCTAAAAACTAAATGATTGAAGTTGGAATTTGGAAAATCCATACAGTGAAAAATAGCCAAGAATTCAAAATGTTATTTCCATGCCAAAAATTTAATTTTGGCAGCTCATGCCAATCTAATTATGTTATGGTTTGAAGTTATCGTTGTTTCCCTGAGTGTCCTCATAGAAAACATTTTGAAAGCTTGACTTCTGTGGTTTTCAGCAACACTTTTCTATTATTTGTACACAATTAAATTTAGGAAGGAAATATTTCGAAGATGAATTGATGCCTAAGTTAGATACTGGAACAAGCCATGGGTTCAAATCAATTGGACAATTTTTTAATTCTCTTTTCTGGTTTACATGGCAGAACCATTTTTCGACATGTTTCATTGAACTATTGCCAGGTGCTCCTGGCATGTCAGTGGATTTCATATTATCACAGAGCCCATTTCCTCTCCAAATCAATTGAGCAATGCTGCCTTCCAATGAAATAATGTTGAGTGCAGTGTTAATCACCAAATTACTTATCAATCATATTTTATTTTGGTCATGTTAAATTTTATTTCAGCTGCTTTCAGACGGAAAGGAGGAAAGTGTTGCCCCTTCGGGTCGGCCATGTTTAAAGGACCTAAGAGCTGAAGACAAACTAAGAGTAGCCAATTTAATTAAGGAATTAGCCAAGTAAGTTATGACATACATTGATTAAATCTTGATTAAATTCAGAGACAAATTTAATGGGGGCTACCATTTACAGCTAATAAATGTCCCATTGCTGAATGTGTATTTAAATGTACATGTATGTTTTCTATGTGTGTTTTCGATGTTGACTGAAAAACCTTTGGAACTTTTTGCAAGCTGTTGGTCATTTATTTCAACATGGAGGCCATGAATATCAATTAAACACTTCAAATTTCTCGTCTACTCAGTAGCTTACATGTACTTCATGCTCATGTAAATTAATTGAGAATGGTCTAAGACCCCAGACCGAAAGGTCGCTACCAAATAAAATCAGAAGTTGTTATCCATAAATAAGTGTTCCTGTGTGGCATGCTTCCAGCTTCTTAATGCCACTCAAAGAAGATACTCATAAGCTAGTTATAACGTAAATTGTTTTACTCAATGTTACTCAATGTCAAAAGACTGGTGACTGTTTTGGTCACCACAAATATCGAGACCCAAATAAATTATTTTCAAATTGTTTATATTTTTATAGGATAGGAGAAGAGAAGGAGAAAGCTGTTGAACAGTTGCATCATGAACGACTGACTTTTGAAAAACAGATCCTAACTTTATTGGAACAGCAAGAACTTATACTCAAAGATCGACAAGATATCCTTTTTCTATTTTTCATAGATCACCCTGAATCCCATGTAGTCCGAAGAAAAAAATTGAGAAGTTACCAAATACTCAACAAAGGTTTGGTGTTTCATCGATGGACACCTTGTGTCGGATTTATGATCAAGAATAAGCTAATTCAACTAAATTTCCCCTATTTTTCTGCAGCTCATGCCACTTAAACTAGCAGAAATTGTATCATATCTTTATGATTTATTATGAAATATTCATAATATACTTTGCACTTGACTTAATGACACATTTGCCGGAATTGCCTGTATTTTCGTATTTTTTAAACTATGTTATATATGTCTTTAGTGTGAAGTTATTTCCTTTACTTATCAAACTTGTTCAAAATCAGCTGGAAAAATATCAGATTTCTCTTGATGGTTCTAATAGCACTGCAGAGCCACAACAACAACAAGCGGCTGAAGCACATCTAGAACGAAAACCACCTTTACAAAGACCACAAAAACTGGTAATATATTCTGTGTTTTTAGATGGTTTTTATAGGCACGCTCTTAAAGTGGGCGTATATTGGTATACCGTTGTCCGTCCCGGGTTTGTGTCCGCTCCAGAATAAGGTGAAGAATTACTTATGGATAACAACTGCATGGGTTTATATGTGACAATGTTTCCGTCTGGTTCTTACATCGTTATCAAAGTCAATGACAAACAACAAAAATAAGGAATGAGAAAATTACAAGTTGAAACAGGTTCTGAATAAATTAATTAACTTCGAATCTAATTTGATAACAATGTAAGTACTACATTGAAACGTCATCACCAAGAAGTTGTATCCATAAGTAATTCTTCACATTATTGTAACCGTTCAACTTTTAAATGTCATTAAAAGATCGAATAATATTAAATCTTGACTTTTGTGAATGTGTCTTAGTAATCAAAATGAGACAACCGACGAAGCATAACTTGTACAACACAATCCAGTCATTGGCTAGGTTTTAAAGACAAACACAAAGATGACTTCTGATCTAGTCAGATTGTTCGTATAATTGAGAGGCCTTTGGAGGCTCTGCCAGTATAGGGTCTGGGAGTTTCCCTAGAGATTTCGCGACATTCGGTGACAGATGAGGTTGTCAGTTTGATTGACATTTTTTGTTCTACAATGTGAGAAATAAGCGTCACATTCGAACAATAAAGGCTCCCCACATGCACAATGACAGCGCCTATGACATGAAATTTATGGAATGCTCACGATATTTCCTCTTCCTTGAAAAAAATTTTAATGATGTTTTATCATAAAGTAAAATGTTTATAAATGTCTGCTTTTCCAGACCGCAGAAAAAGACGAACCAGTTCATGAAAGAGATCTGTATAGCAACTGCACTTCAAGCTCTGAAACCAAAGAGGAAGTTGACCAGGATCCATTACAGAATCGCAGAAAATGCCATGTAAGAATACCATTGGTTGATTCTTTATCCAATTTCTTTCTTTTATTTATTTTGTAATATCTGATTTCATTGAAATCCACTACAGAATCGCAGAAAATGCCATGTAAGAATAGCATTCGCTGGTTCTTTTTTTCCATTTCTTTATTTTATTTATTTTGTAATATTTCATTTTATTTAAGTCCACTTCAGAATCTCATAAAATGTCATGTTAATCATGTGTATAAAGGAGAAATCATTTGAGAAACAACCCCTTGAATATAATTTCAAATTTGGACGCATAGATGAAACATATTAAAAGCGCGAAAATGCAAAATACCGTTTTTCATAAAAGACAGTTGGCTGTGTTTTCTAATTTTCACAGACATAAGAAGTTAGGAACTTTCTATTTTTACCAAAAATTTGAAGTTTTAGCATCATTTAGTATATTTAGTTTGAAATTGAAAGTTAGATTTATCAGGTAGCGGTATAATTTTAAGTACTTTATCTGATAAATACAGAATGACCATCAGGTATTAAAGAGGGAGTCGAAAAGCCTGCGCAGACAAAAAGGCCTGGAATGAGGGTAATTCAATGGTTTAAGTTAACCAACATTGACCGTTGTTGTAATCAGGCTTCTATTCTTTGTTTGTTTTAAACTCCCATTTATACATTCTATTTAGACTTGTTTTATGTGGCTTAAGTTAAATCTTAGTGGTTTTAGTTGTAGTAAGCTCAAGTAAATTGGTTTTCTTAACAAATGTCAAACAGCTTACGGCTGAAAGTGGCCCTTTAAAGTGTCCAGAAGTGGAACATGTTAACAGTATTAGTAAAGATTTCCAGTTTGGAAGTTTTCATACTCTGCTGAAAGGCAAGAGTACAAAAAATGTGAGAAAATTTGCTGACATGATTTATTTTTATACGCCCGACTTAAAAAAAGTCGGTCGTATTATGGTATCACCAGCGCCGGCCGTCCGTCCCGGATTCCCTTCCGCTCCATAACTTGAAGAGTTTTGATCTAATCTTTACAATTCTTTCACAACATATACCTTGTGGGTAGAAGGTGTGTCATGAACCATTTATGACATCGTCGATTGCATAATGTTGCTTCTACATTGGATTATGTAGTATTCTGTCTTAGTCTATATATTCGTTCCCTTCCGCTCCATAACTTGAAGAGTTTTGATCCGATCTTTAAAAATTTTTTGACAACATATAGTTTAGGGGTAGAAGGTGTGTCATGAACCATTAAGAACATTGTCCATTGCATAATATGGCTTCTACATTGGATTATGTAATATTCTGTCTTAGTCTATATCTTCGTTCCATTCCGCTCCATAACTTGAAGAGTTTTGATCCGATCTTTACAATTTTTTTTACAACATATAGTTTAGGGGTAGAAGGTGTGTCATGAACCATTTCTGACTTCACCCATTGCATAATCTGCCAGCCATATAGGATTATGTAATATTCCCTTCCGTTCCATAACTTCTAAAGTTTTGATCCGATCTTGACGATTCTTTCAGAGTATATACCTTATGGGCAGACGGTGTTTCACGTACCATTTCTGACATCACCTGTTGCATATTATGGCAGCCCTATTGGATTATGTAATATTCCCTTTCGGCCCCAGAACTTCTTTCGTTTTGATATAATACATACCAAATTTGATTTGGGTCCACATATTTTTTGTCTTTTCAAGAGTTTTTTTTATCAGAAATGTGTACCTGATGTTTAATATATATATATTAATATATATCAATGCTTTTTTTAGTACACTTGGTCCAGGGTAATACTTGAAGCCAATTATTTATATATTCTGAGACTGTTTTTTTGGATAGTTAAATGTGTGCTATGATAAAAAAGGACCATTTTCACAGCTTTATTGCCCATCTGGAATTTACCAAAGTGGCTGTTTAAATAGAGATAAGGGGACAATGTCAGTGGTCAGCATATCAGTGGTCAGCCTGAAGATTGTTTGCTTTGTAATAAAACTATCACTGCCAAGTCTAATAGAACAGTGTCCCAGTCAAAGCTGTTAAAATTCAAGAATTGTAAGCTATTATGGAACATAACAGCAATGTCAAAACAGCCACAATATTTCAGTTTTTGCAATTAAAATGTGATTGAAATTACCTGAACAGATAATATGTGTGTACTATAACGTACTGGTATTTAGTTGCAGCTTCATCAAATTCAGAAAAGAAAAACTTCTAATGTGAACAAGAAATTTGAATTGATGAAATTAAAACAAATGTTATATTAAATGTAAATTTGTTAATCGTAGCGGTTCGTCTTTGCCACGGCGGGCGTATGTTGAGTTTACTAAAACTCTTGTTTGATTTGTTTGTCTCCATCTCTTCTTTCAGCGGAAACATGAAAGGTCGAGGAGTTCAAATGAGCTGATTATGTCATGTCAGTCAGATTCAGATTCGCAAGAGAACTATATCCAAAAATCTCCTAAACCAAAATCTCCTTCACAAAATCTTAATCAAACACTTAGATCTGCTGAGAAAACAGGGTCAAGGTCAAGGAGTCATGGCAAGGACACAAGGTTGGGGGTAAAAGGTGAAGGTCATCAAGTAGCCAGCAAAAGCTCAAATGAAAAACTTCATGAAGAGCAACTCCAGAAATTCAAAAGAAATTCTGGAAAATTGAACAAAAGTCTTGACCGGGACTATTTTGAAATTCGAAAAGAATCCAAGCCAAAGAATGAGTCTTTTTTAACTCCCCCAAGGCGAAAAATACCGTCGGATATTCAACGAAAATTATTAGGTCCCTTACCAGAACCTATAATGTCAAGCACGCAAAAGAGTTCACAAATTTTGGCTGACATGTCCTTCAAGTCGAAATCAAGTGTTGATCAGTTTTATCCACTCCCTTTGGATTCCAATGATCGGACAACTCCTCAAAATTTCATAGAGTCATCTCCCTTTAATCAACTCTCTAGTCAACCAAAAGTCAAGACTGACGACAGGAAGCCTCATGTTAATTTTGACCCAGAAAACCAGTACAGTGATAATGCCCCAGTTCATTCTCCGAATCTATACAACGGCCAAGCGGGTCAACAGCTAAGTGACCCAAAGTACATCTCCTATTATAGAAAACTTAATCCCAAACAGCGAAAACAAGAGCTTTTAACTCAGCGCAACATGCTGCTACAAGAGCAGAATCGGTTGCGCCATATACTTATTGAGCAAGAAAATATGTTAAAATTAAAAAAAGATCAGCTTAGGGAGCAACAAGATATGCAAGCTCAGCGATTGGCTTATTTTGAACAGACTGGTGAATTTCCATTGGCTGATCAGCAACCTCAACGATTGGCTCATCTTAAAAAGAATACAGACTTTCCATTGGCTGATCATTTTCATGCCAAAAACGATTTACATTTTCAACGACAGGATCAGAGAAATATTACCACAAAAGTATACGACCACAACAAAGTTAGCCCTGTGAAATTGCAACCAAAGAATTCAGATGAAATTTTCCCTGAGTTTCCAGGAAATATGGCTGACCTAGCAACCAGAACTGACCCAGTTAGATTCAGTCCAATCAAAGGACAAGAGGATCATGTTAATCCTTATTCTACAGGTAGGTTTTAAATCATGCAGATTTTGTTTTGTTTATTCACCAAATATTTATTACATGATAATGACAATTTCTTTAAAAGAACACACTGCCTAAGTTTGTCGTGATTCTAAGTTGACCTTCAGATTAGTAGATAAGTAAGAAGTGGTTAGGCTCTGAGAAAAGGCTGCAAGTCGTCATTTCGCCAAAATGTACATTTAACGAGTTTAACAGAATTCCTTGCTGATCTCGTTTCCTGTCTGACAGTAATGAAAAAACTTGACCGTATGTTTATAGGTGACATTGTATACAACTTTGACTAAATACTTCTTTGCGATTGCTAAATCAACCATATCTTTCATTGAGATTGGGGGGCCTCCGTGGCTCAATAGGTAGTGGGCTGGACTCTCAATTCGAACAGCCTTCCACCAATGGGTCGCGGGTTCAGATCCCACTCAGTCCCAAAAAAAATTGGAAAATTTTCTGACTGGGTTTTCACGTGAACAACCTATGTGGGATGCTTGTCAGTTATCACCGAAAGGGCGTGGGTTTCCTCCGGGCATAGAGCCCGGTTTCCTTCGTGTAAAATCAAAGGCTTAGTATCTTGTCAATTTTAGATGAATAATCTAGGCAGGAAAAAAATCACTATGTTGTGTTCAATAGATTTCTTTCTCATTGTCTTCATGATTGGGATTTTAAATTTTCTCACAGCAAAACCAGAAAGCGATAGATCTCCACTCAGAGTTGTATCTACTGCCACTTCACCCCTTCAATCCTCCCCTGACAGAAGATTGTCAATGGCCGCTTCTCCCTTGACAACAGTTACCATGACAACTGCAACGTCCAAGGAAAAGACAACTCCTGTGAAAACTTATACAGATGCTGCAACCAGTTATTCTGTTGCTATGGAAACACAGACTGATTTGTAAGTATATGTTAAATTTTAAAATTATTTTTTTTTTCAAAGTTGCATTCTAGATATTTTCAGTCTAAAACAAAAATGAAATTTGAATTACTTTTCAATTCTTGTAGACCACAATTGAGTCCTCGTGCTCTCGGGAGACAAGGTAACCTCCCCTTAACTACAAATAGAGGGCGCTCTGACACATCAGGCCGACTCAATACAAGGTAATTCTAGCATGATACAACATTGACTACAAGTGGCATACAACAAGTGGCATTAGCTGCCAAAATGTTGATATTTTGTTGAAATGTTGATTGTTGAAATTATTGGCTATTTTTCTCAAGACGTATAATTCAGAAGCTTTTTAGTGCTTCTTGTCTCGAAAATGTACGAAAAGTATTGTTTTGAACTGACTTCAGAATGAATGAATGAATGGTCGTCCTGCTTATTTAAATTTTGTTTACTTTTCGAACACGTTTTCGGTTCATACAGGCCACATACTGTATGGATTTTCCTCATTCCAATGCCAATCATTTAGTTTTTCGATGGCCTTCAAAGCCTCTTACTGTCGTGAAGATCAGAAATTATGAAAAAGTGTGAATTTTGACAGCTCATGTCACTTGAATGAAAGAGGAATATTGCCAGAATTATTCTCCTAGAAAAGTGGTTGATTGATTAATGTCTGCTCTTTTCTCAAGATTATTTCATTTTTATGCGACTTTGACAGGTTCAATTGAAACATAATGCCAAAATGCTATTATTTTGTGAGTGTCTGGGGCGACCTTTTGTTCCTTTTTGAGAAAAGTTTTTTACATCTACAGAAACTTTGTTATTTGAGAGGCTATGTGAATATGTAACTGTCTGTCATCTTGGTTCAAACGGCCAGGGGCTCGTTTCACAAAGCAGTCGCATTGCAAACGACACATACATGTAGTTTTCAATGGATACCATTATGATAAGAAACGACGTCATGTTAACTGTGATAGATCGCAGTTTGCAACGGCTTCGTAAAACCTCTCATAACATGTTACATTTTATCTAATTTCAGTCAGGAAAAGAAAGGTTTCTCCGTGTTAGAGATCTTGGAACAGCTGGAATCAGAATCAAACAATTCAAAATCTTCACCTAGGGATCACCATAGCAACAATAGCAGCGCCATCTATCCTGTCAGCAAGGGAGATAATTCTGGTATGGCCAACATCAGTGCTACCAATAATAGTATATCAGAAGAGGAGAGTTTAGCAGAATTGGAAGAAAGCAGAGTTCTCGAAGATGTTTTCTTTATAAAATAATATTATTTTAAACTATTGAACATTTTTAAACTAAATTTTGTAAATTATTTTTTTAAATATTGAAATTGATCGAATGGGCATTTATCTGAAATATAATTAGAATTTTTAGTTCTATGACTTTATTTTATTAAATGACCAATCTTTCAAGTTTTAGCCCCTTTATTTTTATTTTATTTTTTTTAGGGGGGGGGGGGGGGTGTATGTGGCATTTATCAATTTTATCAAATCTAATGGGACAATATGTTTTACAGAATTTTTTAAAAGGATGGCCTTTTTTTTTGTTTCTTGAAAGTAAATTTGTTCACATTATTTTAATAGCATGAATGCAGTTGTTTTTTGTTTCATTTTTCTTCAGTTGTTAAATTGATTGATTGTTTCGTGTTTTACGCCGCCCTATTTATTCACTTATTTCACTTATATGGCAGTGTTGCCAGTTTTATTGTGGCTCTATGCCCGGAGGAAACCGACGACCTTACGATGGTAACTGCCAACCATCTCAAATAGGTTGTTCGAGTGAAAACTCAGCACATTTTCCAATTTTTTTGGACTATGATCATGTGGGATTCGAACCTGCAACCCATTAGTGGAATCAGTTGTTAAAATCCTAGCTTCTCCCGTGCTCCAGTATTTTCACTGAATACATTAATTTCAGAACTTGTTATTACAATTTCGAAAGAAGAATATTAGATTCTCCTGCTGACATTTCCTTCTATTTAAACCCATATTTCCATGCAAAAATAACACCAATCAAATCTGTCCTAGTTTATTACAGGGTGGGGTTAGGGGGCTCAGTAGTTGATTGACTTCCAACGATGTGTCACAGATTCGAATCCCACTCATTCCAAAAATAAAAGGGAAAGTTCGCCCTCAATCCCCTAATTACAGGACACTGACCTCATAGATATCTTTTAGATTAGCTAATGACAAGCCAGGAGCCTGTTTCACAAAGCGGCGTTGCGTAAGTGTTAGGTAACTGCCATATCAACCCATAATGTATTTTTATGAACACTAAAACACACGGGCACAGGGGAAATCTTCTTGTCTAAAATAACCACTGCATACTGTATAGATATGTTGCATAAAAACTTATGCTACGCCGCTTTGTGAAACAGGCTCCAGTTGTGGCAAGCTAGTTCCCTTTTAATACATGCCGGACATTTTTTGTGACGAATCCGATTAAAAACATACTCGCCGCCAAAGCCTTTCTCATATTTGTGAAGATAGCGAACTTGCCTGAGCTTCCTGTTGGTAAAACCACTTAAATTAAACATGGGGCAAATTTCTCATGTCAAGATGTGACGGTGTCCCTCGAAATAAATTCTTTTGTATTTCTCAGAGAAGATCTCTGAAATATGTTAACTTATTTGGACGATTCAAATCATTAAGTCGCTAGTACGCTAGGCTTGGGGTTTATTTACATTGCTGGGGCTCGTTCTACTAAGCTCGCGCAAAGTTACGCATAGGTTTACAACACAGACTTGCGCCTCCAGACTTGCGACCATGCGCACGTTCCTATAACTTAACACTCATTTGCGACTGGCGCAACTTACGCCAGCTTAGTAGAACGAGCCCCAGGTACATAGCCCGGATTATCGGTCTTATGGTGTGTTTCCACGCACCTGCGTTAACGCAAGTCCGTGGAAACACACCATTACGGCGACTGTTATTATATGGCTGCTGACGTGTCTTGTCGCCTTAGCCCGACTCACTAGGGTAAAATAATATCGATATAACTGTGGAGAGATATAGGTCTTTATCATATACCTATCAATAATATGTGGTCTTTTGCATATGCGATATCGGTAGCGTGACAGCACCCATATCGAGTGTATGTCAAAACGTACAGTTATTACATTTTGCAAGATACATATATCGCAACATGAGTACATTTCATAAGATATCTGTAGATTTCGGTTTTATTGAATACAATTTAAAAAAAACATCATCATAACATAATGGTTGCAGTAATTAATAAAACGCTTACAAATCCTGCAGTTTACTGAATTCTTTAAGTAGTTGGCTGGCTGACTACTTTAAGTAGCCCTCGACCCATAGCCTTCGGCCCTCGGGCTGATATGCAGCTCTCGGGCTGATATGGGGTATGATATGAAAAATGGCATGTGATAACCTCTAAATACATCTAGTATTTGATACTCCACGAATATTTCATATTCGGCCTAGTTCATTGGTCATGACAAAAGATTTCCGAAGATTACGAGTTACGTATTTATAAGATGCCCCGCCGAGTTTTTAGGTCGCTTAATGTTTTACTATGGCGGTTACGTCAGGTTGAAAGTCAGTAGACTTGGAAGCAAATATTGACTGCATAAAGGAAAGCTTACCACATTACAGCCGCGTAAAGTTGACGAACTCCTTCTAGGTCTATGTTATCGGAATGTAGAGGTAAAACTTTTATTCTTTGCTTATTTGTTGTGAAATTTGCGGGTCTCCCTTTTTTTACTATGGAAGTGATCTGGGCTATGACGAACACGGAGAAGAAAAAAAATTCGGCAGAGCCCAGATTTTTCGGCTAGCTGGTACAGTACTTGACAAATCAAATTTTCGATTTAGGGCGGCGTAGGCAGTAATGGGGACCCCGACCTTCGGCAAGTACTCGGCAACTCTTCCAAATTCGACTAAACAATTTTTATTTGAACTGAGTGGGATTGGAACCCGCGCCGCATCGATGGAAGGCCTTTATTCGGACTGAGGGACTATCACACTAACCGACTGAGCTATCGAGACCGCTTCTTTGTAATGTAATCTACATTTGGCGGCGAGCTTGTCCTTGATAGAAACAATACGTTTATTGTCTACGGTTTTGTTCGAAAATACCCAAAAATCAAATACATTGGAGTACCATGGAGAATCTGAGTAAATAGCTGGTGCTATTTTGTCTGGCAAATATTCTTGGAGAATTTTCGATGGTCCCTTAGTAAACCTAGCTTTGTTGAATAGTTCACTGTAAACCTTGTATGGTCAATCTGGTTCTACATTTGACTATATCTTGACAATGGCCAAAAAACCACAATCAATAAAACGATCGAAATGATGTGATGATTAACTAAACGCGGCTAAGTAGGAGTGCGTTGGGTGCCATCGGCAAATACATGACTCCGTCCAAAAATTGCACTGGCTTTTATCTGATTGTCCCATGTGCAATGGCTGCCAAACAGATGGAACCTGTAGGCCAAGCTGTGGCTTGGTTCGGTGGGATTTGCACCAGTCCATGTAAAGCAGGAAAGTTGCAAATGGCCATCTGGACAGTCAAATAGTACTAAAATGAAAAGCTGTCAAATAATGTGACTTAATCAATGCATCGATCAAGAAGTCCGAAAGTTTACATTTAACTAATTTTGTTCCTTGATCCCCCGAAACACAGAAATCGTCACTCATTAGGTTCGTCTTCCATATTGGTCAACCATATGTGGAAGTTGCCAGGTACTCGCCGAAGGTCGAGGCAAAGAGCCCCCCCCCCCCCCCTCCCCCCCCACTAAACCTGGCCACGCCGCCATATTAATGAAATAATATTTAGTACGACGTAAAACGCCAATCAATCCAGCAATCATATAGGTCAATACTTTACTACAGCTTTTGTTTCAACGTATGTGTGTTGTACTAGTGACGCACGTTTCTTTTGTATACCATTTCTATCCCTTGTTTGTGTTGGTGGGTGTGTAGAGCTCTATCTATTAACCACCAAGAGTTAAATAAAATATAACTTGTCATTGACGTCACCTGTAGCCCTTGTTGGAAATATCTGCTATGCTATCTTCCTTTCGCCAGTAGACATCAATATACGTTGGCTATACTTAGCCGCACTCATGTCTTGTTTTACCAGTCAAGAAGAGCCTCGCATTAAACCGTCAATTAAAGTTGTATAAAAGTGAACTAACTATTGAAATCTGTCAGGCCAATTTTTACATTGTCTTTTACGAAGAGTGACCTAGTCGATTTACAATGAAATTTAAACAAATCAACGCGTAAAATAAAAAGATGTTTAAAATGTGTGTTACAGGTAAAATCTGAAAGGCAAATGGAAAATAATAGATATTAGGAAAGCGGTTGAAATCTGAAACGCTAAGTCCAGTCGTATAATTTATTTAAAAGCTGTAGCTATGTCCAACTACTTTAGCCACTGATAAATAATTCAAGAAACGTAAAGAATCGGTCAATGTTTGTTGACGAATTTTAAGTCTTTGTTGTTGAATTGTGCCCAAGAAGTGGTTGTATTGCCAATGCTATTTATTAGTAAAGCTAAGGGCCTTCAAAGAAGAAATAACATGCAATGTAATCGCTGGTGGTTCTCTGAGGTATAGTTAATGACCATCCAAGTAGACATTTGCATTCATTTAGGTAAGTTCAGTTATAAATTCTACTATGAAGTGGTTTAAAGTGTCACGAGCTGCAAAGATGTTGATATTGTTAAGTTAAAACAAATGTTTAACTTAAAACAAACTATATTATAAATCGCGAATCCAAACTTTTCAGTGCCGCTATAGTCTCGAGAGTGTAAGTTAAAGAAGTGTTTTGAACTAAGATAGGCCTAAAATAAATGAGCGTTCTTACCGGTTAACCCCAGGGCTGGGGGCATTGTAGCCTTGCTTTAGGGGAGCTTGTTGACTAATAAAGGAGTAATATTAAGTATGCCAAACACATTAAACTTACTGATTTTATGTGGAGTCTAATGTCAAATTTAGATCTAATGTCAAAATGTAGATCAATTTACACAATAAGGCTGTCTATTTGACGTTAGTTACTTCTCTTCTAAAGAATACAGTTATTTCCCGAAAAGATTGTCTTCACTAACCTTTGAAACATAACCGGGCCGTTATTGAACCCGAAAGGGCCCTTGTATCTACTAGAAAATTATCCCACCAATATCCTTGTCCTTGTATACAGATTGTAGATTGGTAGGGTAGAGCCTATATAGGTGTACTTCACAAACTCAATTTCTTGTAAAATGGCTTCATTTTATACATAGGTCAAACCCTGTGTTGCATTCAAGAGACCTAAAAATCAGTTTCTCCAAGATCTTTGACATCTGAGTTTGCTAATGAATGATCGTTTCATTTTACTTTATTCATAACAGTTTCACCCAGCCTGACGCACTGCTCGATGTCTTGACTTTTTCCCAACAATGGTGTTGTGCTATTTGATGTTTGTCTTCGTCGCGTGGCAACATTTACCAGGTTTGTATCATAAAATAATCATTACTGTGAAATCATCTCGTCATTGTCATATTCAAAATAGCCAGTATCATGATAATCAAAAGTTTCTCTTTTAAAATCAAAATGTATGTCT
Organism: Lepidochitona cinerea; assembly: GCA_963971465.1. NCBI lineage: Eukaryota > Metazoa > Mollusca > Polyplacophora > Chitonida > Tonicellidae > Lepidochitona > Lepidochitona cinerea. Next base: position 11,900,020 of record OZ020559.1, read on the forward strand.
TAGAAAGTTCCTAAATCATGTTCTGGTATGGCTTTTCAGTCGCAGTTTTTAGTCGTTTTTCCTGTAACTGTATGTGTTTAACTAGACTTAGAGATACAAACTTCTTCAGCAACAACATTACTGTAGTAGTGTCCCGCTCAATCGTGTTTTGGTGCAGTGCGAACATATACACGTGAAGGGAAGGGCTTATTATGTTAATGAGTTTAGTTCAAGGAAAGTGGGTCATTCCCATTATGTCTGTTTGGAAGAGGTTTGAGGAAAGCAGACTACAGTTAGTGTCGTCATCATTAACACAATACACGAATGTAATCGTATCATCACCCAACAAAATCGCATGCTAAGCTTCTTTCTACCGCTTGGTTATATTTTATTCTAGACGCTTGTACTGGTCCATGCGATTCATCAGAAACATACGTGTTTGAGGAGAAATGTTATGTTATATACCCAAACCTATTATCCTGGGAACAAGCATTGGTGGCTTGTCAGCAAGATGGCGGAACGCTAGCTATGTTTAATGGTATTCCATCGCTAACACAGTTCTTCAGAAGAACGATCGTCTCACTTTCATTTCTGGCTTCTGAGAAATGCATGTGGATAGGCGTATCGGATCGAACCAAAGAAGGCGATTACAGGTGGGTCGACGGTAAGTTTTTGGCCGGTTGCCTAGCCAATCATATAATCAGACGTGGGACTAGCAAGGCAAGCATTACTCTGTATATCATGGCACGCATTACTCTATATAACATTGCAAGCATTGCCATATACCGCATGCGTAGAACGATAGTCCCACTAAGTCGAGCTGCGCTGCGGTGTTTGATAATGCTCGCATAATTGCAGTAAACAATATTCTGATGAGTTAGGGGCTCCGATATTGTAGAACAGCTGCCATTTTCAAACGGTAACTGCGACTCACTCGTAGATCGGTCCTTTTTTTCTTTCGAAAAAATCATTCACCGATCCAAATAATGCGCCTTAAATGAATGACCAACCTTTTCTGTCTTGATATCCATTCCCCTTTTTGTCGAATTATAGGCCAGAGTTATTGCATCACATTCATATTTAGAACTGGTTGGAACACTTTCGCACGGTCACGGCGGCCATGTTTTGTATTCTCAGACAGCCATTCAGGACTTCCTATTTTAAACATTGCTACCCTCCGTAGCGTACGGCCTTTCGGGCCTCACATTAACGCTACACACCGGAACTAATGCTTGCAATGCTATATATACTCTACACTGTAGACATTGAGCTAACGTGGGGCATGCAACAAACTAACCAATCGGCGTCAAACGATCCGATAATCAATCAATCAGTCAGTCAAGCTCCAGCAAACATTAAAATGAACCTTCAGACTTATGAGTCTAGCTGCTTAAATCCGAACTTTTGTCATGAACTTCGATCGTCAAGAGAATACGACAGTGAGCGTCTTACATTAAAAAAGGTGTAAAAAAACGCTAAGCGTAGAAATTAAAACAAAACACATCGACTGAGATGTGTCTGAGTAATGGATACAATTAGAATATCAGTTAAACGTTCATAGCTTTTTATATTTTTGTTACTTCCATAAGTATATACAGTGGTGTCCCAAAGCGCAATCAAATTCCAACTGTCTGTACGTTCGTATGACCAGCGGGTATGTTTATTTCAAACTTTATCTAACATATTGGCAGGGTTGCATCTGTCTTGGCGCAAATATAGTCACTTCGGACTTTGAAAAGCAATTAACTGATCTTTAGCTATGGCAAGAATATAATCGACAAAGAGCCCGGTTTCCTCCCACAATAAAACTGGCAACGCCGCCATATAAGTGAAATAATATTGAGCGCGGCGTAAAACATCAAACAATCAATCGCCGTAAACTGCCGTAACTGTGAACGGCGGGGTATCTTTGAACAGTCAAAGATGAAAATCTGAATTATGTTTTTCAGCATTGAAAAAGCTAAAAAGATAATTATTATCACTTTTCTTAGTATTTGTTACCAAATAGCGAAAATCTAGATTTTCATATTTGACTGTTCAAAGATACCCGCCGTTCAAAGTTACCCCAGTTTACGGCACCTTATTGTAACCTGTCAACTTCTAAATGCAATTGAAAGATTGACCCTGACTAGTGTAGATATTTCAAACTTTTTGTTCATTTCATAAGCAATGAGTGCCCTCTTGAGCAACTTTTGACCAAAGTTTCTGAAATTTCAAATATTTGTAGTTAATAATCGTTCAAAACACTGTGTAAATTTCTGTGTAGTTATATAACAAAATGAAGAAGTCAATACAATTTAAAAATTCTGTGTTTAGGCACCCGATATATAGGAAGCGCAAGTCTCACTAGAATTCCTACGAGATTTCGTGATATCCAGTGACAGATGACGTTATTGAGAACGTTTTTAGTGACGTTGCAATTCCATTTGACGTATTCTGCTCCATAACGTCAGATGTGAACGGAAAATGCTCAGCCACATGCGCAATGCAGCGCCGGTGACAAGAAATGTGTGGATTTTTTACGAGACTTGCACTCCCTCTTGTCTTACATAAAAAGACGGAAACTAAAGCTGCAGTTACATTGTCTTTATAGGAACTATGGCGCGACCAGGACTCATTGAATGGACTATTACTGATTTTTTAACCAATTGGATGCAGGATTGTGGGGTAGCCTGCACTGACATGACCGACATTGTTTATATACATGGTATATTGCAAGCGAAACAGATGTCAATGGCGGATTGCGACGCAAGATTAAGTTTTATTTGCCAATTCGGTAAGCAAACTGCCAAATATATCGGAAATTTCGTAGAGAGAATTAGCTAATTGTTCATCATTTATATCACTGATATCAAACTTGGGGATATAAGTTAAAGTGGCATGAGCTACCAAAATGTTGATATTTTGACTTAAAAACAGAATGTTGAAATTATCGGCTATTTTTCTCAAGACGTATAATTCAGAAGCTTTTTAGGGCTTCTAGTCTCGAAAATGTACGATAAAGTATTGCTTTGAACTAACTTTGGCTTAGAATGATTGAATGGTCTTCCCGGTTATTTAAATTTTGTTTACTTTTCGAACATGTTTTCGGTTCGTACAGGTCACATACTGTATGGATTTTCCTCATTCCAACGCCAATCATTTAGTTTTCCGATTGCCTTCAAAGCCTTTTACTGTCATGACGATCAGAAATGATGAAAAAAATGTGAATTTTGGCAGCTCATACCACTTTAAGGCAATATTTAGAAGCAACAAACACCCGAACATGTACACTTAAATCCCGGCTATTTTGTGTTTTGTCCACTATTATATTATAGCACATCGTTCCAGTAAGTGACATTACTGATATTTTTTATTTCACCGTTAATCCTTTGGTTTTCAAGGTACTTTAAACACCCATCTTCCCTTCACAATCAGAATTTTTGAAAAATGAGGTCTAATTGTGGCAGCTCATGCAATTTTAAAGCATTCTTATTCGTTTTACAATGCAAATGACATAGGCCGTTCAAAATAACATCATGCCTAAATGGCATCATTCGTAAGGCGGAAATTTGTACTGTGGTAGGCCTAGACATACATGCAATTAGAAAAACAATCCGCTTAAAGTTATCAAATTTCATCCTTTCTCCTTTTTTATAGAAACTCCTAGAAATAAGTTGGTTTCAACAACGTCAACTGCGACGAGTGAAGGATTGACCATAAATGGCAGCTTTTCAAAACCTCTTTCGACGAATTCTATCGATATGACGTCACCATCTTCCGTAAACTCTAGAGTGACGTCAGTGAGGCCACAGACAACTGTGTCCGGAATGGTCAAAACAACTAAACGTAAAGAAAAGCCAAACTCAATGGATCATCATATAAACGGAAAACAACAAATAAGTGAGTTAGATAATTCTTTTTGGTTTCCACTATACTAGCCGTTTTGCTCATGCAACGAATTATGGTCGAATATCTATGGACTAGGCAAATAAAAAGTTATTTTTTTCTAAATGTCAAATTTTATCCAGACATTTATATCAGAGTCTTTAGGCGGGGCCTCCGTGGCTCAGTAGGTAGAGCGTTGGACGCTCAATCCGAACAGCCTTCCACCAATGGGTCGCGGGTTCGAATCCCACTCAGTCAAAAAAAAATGGAAAATTTTCTGACTGGGTTTTCACTCGAACGACCTATGTGGGATGGTTGCCAGTTACCAACGGAAGGTCGTGGGTTTCCTCCGGGCGTAGAGCCCGGTTTCCTCCCACACTAAAACTGGCAACGCCGCCATATAAGTGAAATACTCTTGAGCGAGGAGTAAAACACCAATCAATCAATCAATCAATCAGAGTCTTTAGAACTATCCACATGCATGTATTGAAATGCTCAGGATTCCCATATCTCAGTATTTATATGACGTTAACGCCAACGTTACTCGAGCAAGGCCTATGATATTTTCAACGATAATAGATAAGAAATTACTCATAATCCCTAGTTAAAAATGAAACCAGTTGGAACGTGAATGAAATTGACCAGAAGTGTCTCTTTGAAGTTTTTAACGAAAAATTACTTTTTAAATTTGTTGTTGCATTTTTGACCTGACAGATCAGTTAGTGCATACAAAATCTCCACTCCATCGTGATAAACGACCGTCGGGGTTGGGGTGGCAAATAACTCCCGAAAGAAAATGTATACCTATACATGAAGTTGTTTCCAGGGTTATTTACACTCGAACGACCTATGCGGGATGGTTGCCAGTTACCAACGGAAGGTCTTGGGTTTCCTCCGGGCATAGAGCCCGGTTTCCTCCCACAATAAAACTGGCAACGCCGCCATATAAGTGAAATAATCTTGAGCGCGGCGTAAAGCACCAAACAATCAATCAATCCAGGGTTATAAAAATATATATATGGTCTATTACGGGTTACTCCCACTTGTCACCTCTTTGTCTAATCGTCGCATTTGAAGGTTTTAAAGAAACAGGGCATGCTAAAATATAGTTGGAGATCTCCAAACTCAGTGGCCAAAGCATATCGATACGTTCAAACGCTCTCATTTGTGTTGCATCCTCGTCGTTTTGCCAAGGACAGCCCGAATCTTCTGCTGGCCTCCTCGTTTCCTTCAAAATGAACTTGGGAAAAGTACGAACCTTCTGAGAGTGTTTGGACGCTTGTTTTTTTATGAAACGGCGAACTAAAAGATCGAATTGAATGTGTGTAAAGTTTGGGCCGGTTGCGTTGCTTAAATTAGGAGAAATTGAGAGAAAATGTGTTGTTTCTCTGAATGTACATGTTTCAATATGGCATGTCCTCCAACTCTGTTGGTCACCCATCATTAATATACTTTGGCCAGAGAGTTTGGAGATCTTCAACTAGTTTAAATGATGTTATAAAGACAAGGAAAACCTATATTAATCGATGCCTAAGGTAGAGGCCGAAATGCAAGTTTTTGTTTAATTCAATTCTCTCATCTCAATCCTTGTCTCATTTCAAAACTTACCAGACGCCATGTCTACAGTGTGGTAAACGATAGCTGTACTCTGATTGGCCAATAGGTGTTAAAGTGAAGAGAAAACTGTCCTATCATTGGTTAATAATCATTCAGTTCCAACAAGATCTTATATTGAACATCGAGTCAACATGTGAAATTATTAATTAACTGTCATGCGACTGGCTATTGGCCAATGAGATGGCAGCACACACTCCAATTATATAATGATGAAGCTGCAATCAACATCAGGGAAATTACTGAATTAGTAAATAACCGACACTAATTGACCCGGAAATAAATCCCGGCCAGGGTGAGAATCGGACTCAAGACTTTAGGGAATGGTTCGCTTGTTATAATATTTATAATTAACATGTAAAACGACCTACCTACGTGATAAAAGAACCTGTCTACCTGCGGGCCTTTTAGTTGAAAATGAGTTGGACATACCCTACCAATAATATTAAGTGTGCTCTAATAAGACTAATTATAAATCTGTACTAATCAAATAAGAATTACTTAATTCAGCTATTAATTTATAATTTTCAGTAATCCAAAAGATGGATGTGGAAAAATTCGTGACTACTCAGCCTTTATGGACCAAAACAGTCCACACTTTGACAATGTGTACAAGACAGTGTACGAGTTATGAGCTCGACCAGTGTAATTACGTTAACTACAACAGAGTTACCAGAGCGTGCAGGGCATTCAAGTCTGTGGATACTATTGATAAGGTGATAAAAGCCAATTGGGAATTATGGATTGTCGCCAGATAATAGTCCCGATGAGCTGCATTAGAAATAAAAGTATTGCGGAAAAGTCTATATCTTATAAAAGAAGGACGTATCCAATTTTGTATTCTATACATAGCACAAAAATTGTTGCACCTTCAAATGAAAGTCAATATAAAAGTATACAGAGACGGGTGGAACAGTTCACTAGCGCGAGTAGAGCATGAGTTTGGAGATTTCCTGCTACAGCTTATGCTACAAGCAAAATCATGTCAACTGGTATTGGGATCTTTCTGTTTTGATTACAAACAGGGCAATCTGTCGGTTGCTCAAGCCACGAATTGTTCGATCCAGTTGTCATTCCACATTTTGATAATTAACTCATTAGCTACCTGGCTATCCGTGGATGTTACATTCAATATATGTGCCCAGCGTATTCAGAAGAAGTAATTCTGAAACATGTGTGGGACGCTTTTGGGGAGCAGGATTCGTAGTTGGGATCCTCCTGCACACAATTTGCATGAATCATAAAACAGCAATGCACGGGGAAGATTCCAACGCCTTCTGAGGGTATGAGAAGAACAAGTCTCTCACAGTCCAAAGGTCTTGGTATTCCTGGTGCGCCGGTACCTTTATGTTACAGCCAATGAATTGCTTTCTTGGAACCGGTAATCACAGACGCCTGGTTTAAATATTGATTCTGTTTCATTTAAACTCTCTCTACAATACAATACCATGGGGATGCAACACTAGCTTGAATATGTATATTTGAACTTGATGATTGTCATATTACATAACTCAACACTTGGCTCAACATACGAATGAACGCGTCAATAACATAAAACAATCAACCAACCAACACTTGGCCCATGCTACCATGATGTCTCCTGAATGTGTTATGTAACTGACAATATATGCTCTAAATACAGGCCACATAGGCTGAAAGCGTTGACTTCTTTTTCTGTTCATTTGATTACATGTCTGCCTCATGAGGAATACGTTCCAATCGGTTGATAGGCCTACAGCTCCTCGAGAAGTGGGTCTTGATCCGCCGAGTGTCCTTTAGATAATAGGTTACATGATACAGTTTCATTTCCCATTTGCGGTAATGTTAACGTTTTGATTTGTGGCTAATTACCTAAATCTCGTTAAGACTTTTCCTAACCATTTTCAAATAGATCAACACATGAGAAATCCTTTACAACCAAATAAAGTTGACATAGTGCATGTCGGTTTCAAGCTACACACAATTTAACATGGGTACCGCCATTTTGACAGTTTTAGGCTTACTTATTCTAGCCAAACTTTGGTATTTTCAAAATTGGGTGAACATTAAAAAAAAACACACAAAAATCTGTTATCAGGCATTGATTGAAAGCTTAAAGTATGTACAGTAGACCTATGTTAGTTTCAATCCAATATTCAAATAACCCAGATACCAAACTATCACTATGTAAGCCACCTTCTAGCTCCTAACCGAAGTCAATTTTCATTGGCTGAGAAAACACAAACTGGGTGTTGTGACCAATAGCAGATCGAAAAAAGTTATGATTTGTGATGTTTGCATTTAGATATCGATATATTAGTCCATCAGGAAAGTTTGATTCCCCCTCCCTATCTTAATACTCAAGAATATACAGCTTATGATTCGTTATTTCGAAAGGCATTTGTTTTGACCCTGTAAAAAGAACCGTACAGCATAAAACGCTACGTAACTTGTTGCAGGGTGTAGAATCGCTTTTCGCGTCGATGTCAGCCAATCAGTAGTCCAGGTGATCCTTGCTGTTTTTTTTAAAACTACATTGCGCCTATACATGCAGTTGAAGTTCCATTCTTTTTTTTGCCTATGAACTTAGTCTACGTTCAATTTTGACCTATGATATCAGTTCAAACAGGTTAGACAAACAAAAAAAAGACCGTTCTATTAAAGAAAATGCCTCAGTTTCCTATCTCAGATTGGAAATAACCAATGAAACATATGCCTGCGAATTATGGGCATTTATGCCAATTAAATACGAAACTACAGGTTGTCATACAATCTAACAGTCCCCGTTTTGTTACACAGAAGTGTGTTTCGCGGTAGCATATACCAAAACAAATCTTTAAAAAATATTTAATATTTAAACTTGTATGTCGTTATTAAACAATGGAAATGTAAGAATGGAACCCTAGGCCTGGTACGAGAATCTGGGCCAAATTTTAACCATTCAATACGGTCACATAAGAACGTTATCTGGCTATACATAATGACAGTGTGGCCACCTGAACCTCAGACTGGTCGCTCAGTCGGTTAAAGTGACAGTTCCTCAGTCCAGGACAGACTCTCCACCGATAGGATTCGATCCCGAATCCAACACAGACCAGAGAAAAAATTGGATTTTTCACTCGAACGCCGTAAGTGGAAGATTTGCTAGATCTGGAATTTGGTACGGACAAAGAGTCCAGTTTCTTCCCCCAGTAAACCTAGCAACGCCACCATTTAAGTGAAATAATCTTGACCAATTTGTTTTCGAAATTGTGGACCATCTGAAACTTTTGTGAAACATTTACTCATGAGTGAATTTCGCTGAAAATATCAAGCTTTTCGGGTTTCCAAAGTACCGTTGCTTATACAGTGAGCGTATACAGGTACAGTGATTATAAAGCAGCATAGCGAATACTCAGTGTGGCGATTCTTCTCCGTCGTCCGTTTCCTGCGTGTTTTTTTTAAACTTAATTGTAACACCCAACCTTAATATCAAAGAAAACCAGAATGTTTAAAGTTGAACCAACTGCCAAAATTCGAAATCATTTAATATATTCCGAATATCAACAGCCCACTTGCCGCCGTAGCCTGTTTAAATTTGCTAAGAAAACCAATTTACATGAGCTTACTACGACTAATACAATTAAACTTAAACATAGGACACATAAAACATGTCTAGTTAGCTTTAGAATGTAGAAATGGGGTGAAAAACAAACGTAGAATCGAAGCTTGATTACAACAACAACGATCAGTGTCGGTCAACTTTCGTGTTGGATTACCCTCATTTCAGGCCTTTTTATCTGTGGTTTACACTCAAACAATTATCAGCAGGCTTTTCCAGTCGCTGTTAACTGATCGTCAGTCTGTATTTCTCAGATAAATAGGCCTACGTAAAATTACACTGTGCCGTTAGTTCACTCACTCGACTGAAACTTAAAATTTTCAAATTAAAAATACAAAATGACGTCCAAACTTTTTTGGTAAAAATAGAAAGTTCCTAACTTATATTGTCTGGGAAAAATACAGAAAACGGACTTTCTTTTTTAATGTAAACAATATTCCTGATTTTCGCGGCAAGTGTGCCTTTAAGGTTCAAAAAGGTTCTTCTAAATCCACACAGCCTGGTGTTTGACTTAACGGATATAATAGTTCATCCATATAAGGCCTAAGTTGCTTTCCCCGGGTCTTTCGTTATCGGTTTTTCCCTAGTTTGATATTTACTTCTAAGCCCCACATTAAAGTGGCATGAGCTGCCAAAATTCACACTTTTTTCATAATTTCTGATCGGCACGACAGTAACAGGTTTTGAAGGCCATCGAAAAACTAAATGATTGGCGTTGGAATTAGGGAAATCCATAAAGTCTACGGCCTATACGAACTGAAAACGTGTTCGAAAGTAAACAAAATTTAAATAACCGGGACGACCATTCATTCATTCTAAGCCAAAGTTAGTTCAAAACAATTCTTTGTCGTACATTTTTGAGACTAAAAGCACTAAAAAGCTTCTGAATTATACGTCTTGAGAAAAATGGGCAATACTTTCAACATTCTGTTTTAACATCAAAATATCAACATTTTGGCAGCTCATGCCACTTTAACTTACAATCTCATATCCAATACACGTTGACCTACTACTAAATAGCTTCATATTTGTAATTCTTGAGAAAAATATTCGATAATTTCAATATTTTGTTATTATGGAAAGATATCCATAACAACTTATGATTTGGGTATAAACGTCTAAATGATATGCCCCTTTTTAACACAATAAGAAACTTGTCTCCGTGGTTATTTTAGACAAGAAGATTTTCCCTGTGCCCGTGTGTTATATTGTTAAAAAATACATATTTTGGCAGCTCGTGGTTTACTCGAATCTGTGGAGGTTTTATCCTAAGCTTGCGATTTACAGATTGGCACTCGGGTCCATTTTCTAGGTCTTTAATTTAAAAGGTCTAAATAAAATATAACTCTGTACTCTTGCCAATGACCTTACCATGCTTGTCCTGTCCCGTGGACGTCACCTTTAGTATTTGTTTAATAATTCATGCAAGAAAAATTGGGTCGAGGTTGCAGGACCACGTTGTCAAACTATCGCTTCTAAATTGGCTGCCTTTGAATTTAAGAATGTGTTTCATCGCCAAATTGAAGAATACCTATCGGCGACTTCAAAGATCATTACAGGATAAGTTTTGAAGATAGAAATCGGGCTGAGGTGAGTGTCAATTTTAGGCCCTTACGTTAATTTTTAAATGCTTGGCAAATGAATTAGCAGCCATCGTTGAAGTTCTTGAAAACTTTTTAAAACGTTATTGTTATTATTAGCGAAGCAATTATATAATTCCACAACAAAGTATATTATATTTTACGTTATAACACGTACAGACTTGAGACAGCTTTGGGCAAGCTCGGAACAAAAATCGTCCAAATGTGTGCGATTCGACAGTTGTTTTCATATAGATGGGGTTTCCATATGGCCATTGGTTACTTTCCTAGCTCCCACTGATCGCTGAATAGCGAGTTTTAATTGGGGAGCCCTTTGTTTGCTTTGATTACTGACTAAGAATAGACCTTAGTTAGGTGCCCAGTAGAAAACCGGTGTGGGTGCATGTGGTGCATTTTCGGCTGTTTAGTTACTGACTGTCAGACAAATAGTTCTTTAAATGTATATTATTGGTGGAAAGTCGACTTACAACCTTTCATTCGACATCGATCACTTCTTACTTTTTTACTAATATGAAGGTCAACAGAGAATCACAAAAAACTTACGCAGTGTCTCCTTTTAAGCTAAATGTGTTCTTATGGCCCAGTTATCGTTACCTTCTCTGACAGTGAAAATTCCGTCTGGTATCTTTCTTGAACAATGAGACAATTGGAAATCACATAAACCGATGTTTCACGTCTTTGGCAAGTAAATATTTAGGCCTAAGGTCAGCATGCCAAAAGGCCATATATATATATGGATTTTGACGGCTTTCTAATGTCAAATCCTTAGATTGATTTTGATCATTTATAAGTACTAATTGCTCAGATGGAGTTTGGCCATCATTCAAGTGCCCATTCCTCAGAATAATTTTGACCATTAACACGTATCAAATCCGAAGATTGATTTTTCAGATTGGTTGGGACCATTTCCATGTCACAACGCAGTGGATTTGACCATCTTATAGGTGCCAAGTCCTCAAATAGACTTTACTCGTCAGTTTCGGTGCCAAATCCTTAGATGGATTTTTTCCATATGTTAGGTGCCAAATTCACAGATGGATTTGTCAATATCCCACGCACCAAATCCTCAGTTGGTATTTCACCGTTTTCCAAGTGCCAAATCCTCAAATACATTTCACCATATGTTAGGGGTCAAATCCTCAGAAGGGTTTTGACTATTTCTCAATTGCCAAACGTTCAAATGGATTTTGACTATCTTCCAAGTACCAAATCTTCAGATGAATTTTGATCATGTAATCAGTTTCAACCAAAGACAATGTCAGTACCAAATGATTCAAACGCTACCTTGTTGCAGACTGTAGTTATTTTACTTAGCATTTGTAATCAATACCTTCATTGTATCTCAGTTTTGGAGATGCAACTACTTGAACTATCGAAATGCACTTACCGTGTCCCGAATGTGTTCACCCCTGTGTCCAAATATTACGAATGTCTTCGTTTTGGGTGTTAATCATTGTTGTGGTGTAATTCATAATTATGTCTCAATAGGATCGTGGGGCAATACACAGCATCAGTAAATAAACACATATTTTTGTCATAATCTTCAGGATACCAGCTTTTTCAAGAATGGGTATGAAGTATTGTATACTTGGCTTTGTGGCGTGGGCACTTTTACCAGGTATGTTGTGTTTGTTTTCTCGTCACCGTCGTGGTATTTGTTATAACCACACACATCGGTACGTCAAACTTGTCTTCACCACCATTATACCCTTTGATCAAATTGTCAACCAGCATCGTCACTATCAACACCGAGATCTTCACCATACCCACTCCCTCTATCACCATCCATCATCGTCACTAACTTCGCTGATATCATCACTTGACCCACGCCCTCTATCAGCAAATCAACAACCATCATCACCGCTATCATCACTATTACCTATTACCCACCCACCCCTCCTCCCCTCTCATCAAATATACAACCCTCACTGTCGCTGTCATCTCCGAGATGTTCACCATCTCACCCCCTCTCTTATCAAGTCACCAACCATCATCGTCGCTATCATCCCCGAGATCGTTACCATACCCACCTCCTTTCGTCAAATTAACAACCCTCACCGCATCCTACTACGTTAACATGCATAACTTTTCATTCTCAAGAGTTTATACAATTTGCTTGGATTATATTGTAGGTTCTTGTGTGGCAAGATGCTTTTCGACAGAAACAGAAACATACGTGTTTGGGGACAAGTGTTATGTTGTATACCCACGTCAATTATCCTGGGAACAAACGGTGGTAGCTTGTCAACAAGATGGTGGGACACTTGCAATGTTTAACGGCTTCCCCACACTGATAACCTTCGTCCGAAAATCCTTGCGGTCCTTGCCAGGTTTCACGTCCGAGAAATGTATGTGGATAGGTGCTTCTGACCGGTCCAAAGAAGGCGACTACAAGTGGCTCGACGGTAAGTTTCTAGTCGTCTTCCCAAGCCAAGTTAAAATTTGCATGTCCACATTCGAATTTTACCTTGGCGGACTACTCCACTCAAAACCGTAAATAGAGCAGCGTGTTTTGATTGGATGCGAGTAAAACTTCTCGCAGCTAATCAAAACCTCGGGCACTTACACTTACACTTTTGTTTAACGAGTGATGATTGGCCAAGACGTCAAGGTGAAGCAGGGAATAGTACCATGCAGATTTTAACTTGGCCTCAGAAGATGGTTTCTAGTGTGTGTGAAAAAAAACAAAAAAACATGTCAATCATCTTCCAGCAAACCCGAACTTAAATTGTTATTCTTAACCGGTATGAAATGCTGTGATATGCTAGATAGATTATTTGATCGATATTTTACGGCGCACTCAAGGATGTTTCACTTATGGCAGCCAGTTTTAAGAAGAAGCCGGGTTCTTCGCGCAGAGGAAACCCTTCTGGGAGTATCTGGGAACTCTTCCCCGTGGGAATTCTACGACATATTAACGTACATGTAGACCACGAATCAAACCTCAGAGACTCGTCCAATCGGTCATTAATCCAAAAATACATTATATTGGTTAATGGTTCAAGCAAACAATGTTTGACACTTTGCACGGTCTGGTCAAACATACCAACACGTATTTGATAGAATGTTCCAATTAAAATTCGACATCAATCTGCATGTATCTTTTAGGATCTTCTGTAGCATCCGGCCAAATAGAATGGGATATTTCTGGTTTCTTTGTTAACTGGATGATGGATTGTGGGCAAGTATGTGTCAACTGGTTCGACATCGTTCCTATGTTTATCAAGATTTTAATGAGAGATTGTGACGGGAGACATAGTTTCGTTTGTCAGTTCGGTAAGTCTCCATATAAATTTGCTACGCTTTAGACACTCTTTAAATGGTATGAGCTACCAAATATATATACGAATGTTTTTGTTGAAACCGAACTAGTTGTTCGCTATTTGTTTATGATCCGACAGAATATGAGATCTCAGCTCGTGCCAATCTGAGGAATGTACTTTAATGATGATTTGTTTTGAACATTTACTAGTAGGCTGACGTTTGCTCCCTCCCCTCTCTCTTACTTAAAACATAGGTTTTGTTAGAAAAGGTTATGACCCACACAGACCTTCCATCGATGCTGCGCGGGTTCGAATCACACTCAGATCAAACAAAAATTGAAAAATTCCAGAGTGGATTTTTCACTCGGTCGCCGTATGTGGAAGAGTTGCCAGGTACTCACCGAAGGCCGGGGGTTTACTCCGGGCAGTGAGCCCAGTTTCCTCCCACACTTAACCTGGCAACGCCGCCATATATTTATTCAAATAGATTTGATCTTTGATCTAATTGGCGAGAACGTCTTTCTAGAGCCCTATTTCAAATTCTGTCTTTATTTTTACGTAGAAATGCCCCGGAATCATTCATTGTTTACAACACCTATGGCTGATGCAAAAACGAAGACTGTATTAGAGAACACCACCGGACCAGTTTTCACGGATTCGATTGATTTGGTGCCCCTGCCTAGAGATAATACCAGAGTGAAGCCAGGTGTAACTCAGATGTACCCGACTTTGATGTCTCAACCCACCAAGACCACCCATAAACATAAGGAAGAAGAAGTTCCCAAAAGTAGTCAACCAGTTTTCGAACACCATCGAGCTAGTAAGTAGAACAGATTTCAAAAAAGAAATTAAAAGGGAATGAATACAGCAATTATATAATGTAATTTTGTGGAGTGTAAATTTTTGAAAATATAAGTAATGTTTTTACCTAACTGTTATAGCAAAGTATCTCTACATTATGGGTTGCTATGTCACTTAAGTAAAAACTTAGGCTACACTGCTTTGTGAAACAGGTTAAGGGTCTATGAACAATCAAGTATCCCCGAATTGCTTAGTATATGTTTTTAGGAGACATAATGTAGTTCTCTGGTCCCAAGAGTTACTGGTCCAAAGGTTCACAGTTCTGAAGGTTCATCAGTCCGAAGGACTACTAGTCCAAAAGGTTCACTATTCAGAAGGATCACCAGTCAAAAGGGTAAACCAGTCCCAAGGGTCACTAGTCCGCAGGTTCACTAGTCCGTAGGTTTACTTGTCCGAAGGTTCACTAGTCCAAAGATTCACTAGTCAGAAGGGTGACTAGTTGAAACGTTCACTTGCCCGAAGGGTGACTAGTTGAAACGTTCACTTGTCCGAAGGGTGACTAGTTCAAACGGTCACTTGTCCGAAGGGTGACTAGTTGAAACGTTCACTTGCCCGAAGGGTGACTAGTTGAAACGTTCACTTGTCCGAAGGGTGACTAGTTCAAACGGTCACTTGTCCGAAGGGTGACTAGTTGAAACGTTCACTTGCCCGAAGGGTGACTAGTTCAAACGTTCACTTGTCCGAAGGGTGACTAGTTGAAACGTTCACTTGCCCGAAGGGTGACTAGTTCAAGCGTTCACTTGTCCGAAGGTTCATTTGACCAAAGGTTTCACAAGTCCGAGAGGGTCCATATATGATACACTGTGTCTTAAGCGATATCGATCGTTTCTTTTGTCTATGTTTGCTTCTTTCTGACATCCTACTGAAAACGATGGGCATTATACATTGTTACCAAGTTTATCTCACTGCCGGGATGGACCAGCAGTTAATTTAACGAATCCTTTTTTCTTCTAACAGTAATTCAAAAGATGGATGTTGAAAAGCTCGTGACATCTCAGCCGCTATGGACCCAAACAGTCCATGCCTTGACTATGTGTGTACGCCACTGCTCAGCCTCACATGCCGGTTGCAAAGTGCTAAACTACAACCGAGTTACGAAAGAGTGCAGAGCCTTTGGCTTCGTAGGAAATGAGGATAGAGTGCCGAAATCCAATTGGGAATTATGGCTGGTGTCAAGATAAAAACCAAAGTTGGCTGAATTGCAATTGAACTGTCCACTAATCTACTGGTACTATGGAGACTAGGTTTTTGACTTTGTGCATTGTAGCCATGCAAATTTTCAATGCTTTCAAAAGTCCTTGATTACTTTAGCCTAAGAGAATCAGGAGGCCAAAAGCGTTTGTGTCCAGATAAATACCAAATTTGACTGAGTTTCAATTAAAATGTCTACTAATCTACTGGTATTGTACAGGATAGGTTTATGGCCTTGTAAATTGTGTCCTTGGAAACATTATTCTTAGAGAATCATGAAGCCAAAATATATCAAATTTGACTGAACTTTAATTGAAATATCTGCTAGTAGTAGAAGCTAGGGTTTTGGCTTCGTGTCATGTTGCCTTATTAATTTCAATGGCTTCAAATGTCCTTAACAATGCTAGAGAATCAGGCAGCCCAAAATGCGTTTATTCCCTTGAAATATCCTCTAATTTACCACTATCACACACTATTTAGGCTTTTCGACTTCGTGTCAAATTTTAATTTCTTCAAAAGTCGTAAACTTAAATCTTACAGAATGAGAAAGCAAGAAGCTCTGCTTAGCCACACATCGCCTACAGCTTCAACACTCTTAGCTGACGGTTGACGATCATCCAAGCTGTAACTCATTGGTTGGTTGAGGTTTTACGTCAACACTCAAGATTAGTTCACTTAGGGCTAGCCGAGAAAACTTGGCTCTGCCGATTTTTTTTTCCGTGTTCGTCATATGACGAACACGGAAAAAAAATTCGGCAGAGCCAAGATTTCTCGGCTAACTTGGGGCCTACATGGCGACGTGGCCAAGCTTAGTTGGTAAGGAAACCGATCTCTTTGCCCACAAGAAATACCTTACCTTCAGCGAGTGCCTGGTAATTCTTGTTCGTATGGCGATATAGTGAATAACCCACTCAGACATTTATAATGTTTTGTATTTTTTGTCCACCCACCCATCGATAGAAGGCTTGTGTCGGACTGAGGTTAATTTAAATAGAATTCTCTGTTTGAAATCTTAATTGTTTGTGGGAATATTGGCTTCTTTAGCTTCCTCGAGATATTTCTGTGGAGAAAAAGAAACATATCCTGTCAGCGTTTCGTGCATTCTGGTAATAACTTTTCAACTTACCCGGACCAGCATGACGTAATTTAGATTAATTGATGTTTTACGTCGCACTAAAGATTATTTCACTTGCCAGGTTTAGTAGGGAAGGAAACCAGGCTATTTGCCCGGACAAAGCAGATGACCATGGGTAAGTATCTGTCAGCTCTCCCACATAAAGAGATGAAGAGAAAATCAACGCAGAAAGATTTCAGTTTTTATATGGTCTGAGTTAGATTCGATTCCGTGCCACATCAATGGAAGGCCTGTTTCGATCGGACCAACGGACTATCACTCTAACAGACTGCAGCTAGGGGCCGGTTTCTCGAAAGTTCACTTAGGGATACAAAGTGCCTTAAGCAGGCTTTTTGCCCGTAGTGAGTTTTTTTTTCCCCTAAGTGGTTTCACAAAAAATTACTTAGGGTGAAAACACCCTTAACTTTAAGGGTGGTCGCAGGTTGCTTAAAGGCACACTTGCCGCGAAAATCAGGAATATTGTTTACATTAAAAAAGAAAGACCGTATTCTGTATTTTTCCCAGACAATATAAGTTAGGAACTTTCTATTTTTACCAAAATTTAAAAGTTTGGACGTCACTTTAAATTTGAATTGTTACGTACCCGGAACGTAAACAAACCGATGCCCCTATAGGCGATTTTATGTTTCAGTCGAGTGAGTGAACTAACGGCACAGTGTAATTTTACGTAGGCCTATTTATCTGAGAAATACAGACTGACGATCGGTTAACAGCGACTGGAAAAGCCTGCTGGTAATTGTTTGAGTGTAAACCACAGATACAAAGGCCTGAAAGGAGGGTAATCCAACACGAAAGTTGACCGACACTGATCGTTGTTGTTGTAATCAGGCTTCGATTCTTCGTTTGTTTTTCACCCCATTTTTACTGTCTAAAGCTAACTAGACATGTTTTATGTGTCCTATGTTTAAGTTTAGTGGTATTAGTCGTAGTAAGCTCATGTAAATTGGTTTTCTTAGCAAATTTAAACAGGCTACGGCGGCAAGTGTGCCTTTAAGTGGGAATCAAGTTCACTTTTCTGTGAAACAAGATGGCTACCACGCATGCAGACTGTCCAGTTCAGATCTGTGGTTCTGACTTCATTGCCGTATAAGTCAAATTATTGGAGAAGGAATGCTGAAAACGTCGACCACCAGACAAATGAACAAGTGGCAGTTCAACAGAAGTAAGTAATTTATTTCTAAACTGTTGCTTTCACAACACACTTGCTCGCCGGCGAGCGATGCTGTCGTTGTTGTTGTAACACAATTTCATAGATATTTTTTCAAATTTTTTATGAAGTTTTCATAGCATCTGTCAAAGGAAAAAAACCCATTACACTCAGTCAACCCCTCCTAACTCGGGGTACAGATTGAATTGGCAAATAGAAAGCTTGTTCCTCTTGACATGTGAGTCGCAGTATTTTCCAATTTGAAAATATGACGGCGTTTTCAGCCATGATTATGGCCTCTAAAACCGGGTATACATGTATGAAATATAAAAAAAACAATTGTAAACTTTCCAGTTTCAAAGCTTTGACTTTTCACATGTTATTATTTTTATATTTTTGGGGGAAGAAGATGGTCAGTCAATCCTAAAAATATAATGGACTACACAGCTGGACATTACAAACTCTCAAAGAAGACAAATATTCTATGGCTATTTCCTGCTGAATAGAGTAAGTTGTTTTCCTAGGTCACTCAACATTTATGAGTATAAATCCATATAAAACACCATGCTGCTGATATTGTAATGTTTGATACGTGGATTAGACAGGGATGAATGAAAATCTCTACTAAGTGTCAATAAGACAAACTTGGTAGATAAAAGTGGAAGTACATTAATTCTTTCTAAATTTCCATTGCCCTTGGTATGCGAGAAGGTGGCCGCTACCCATGGCGTCAAAAATGTTGTTAGCTTTTGTCATTCAAATGGATGAACGTGAGTTCCAGACCTTCTGGATATATATTGGGGGTCGCATTCAATCGATGCTGCGCTGGATCGACTGCATCCGTGTGGCTACATACATAGCTAAAAAACTGTTGACCACTCCCGTCGCTCATACCGGGGGGCCTCCGTTGGCTCAATCCGAGCAGCCTTCCACCAATTGGTCGCGGGTTCGAATCCCACTCAGTCCAAAAAAAAAAAAAAAAATCTGACTGGGTTTTCACTCGAACGACCTGTGTGGGATGGTTGCCAGTTACCAACGAAAGGTCGTGGGTTTTCTCCGGGCATAGAGCGCGGTTTCCTGCCACACTAAAACTGGCAATGCTGCCATATAAGTGAAATAATCTTGAACGCGGCGTAAAACACCAAACAATCAATCAATCAATCACTTCTCAAACCCTGTTTTGTAGAAAGGATTTAGATAAAACAATGAACAGCTCACTAGTCCGAAGGTTCACTAGTCCGAAGGTCCACCTGCCCGAAGGTCCACTGGTCCGAAGGTTCACTAGTCCGAAGGTTCACTAGTCCGAAGGTCCACTGGTCCGAAGGTTAACTAGTTGGAATGTTCACTCCGAACATCCCAGATATAATGTGCTGTATCTCAAATAAGACCATCCGCTATTTGGATGAGAAGAACTAGACAGTGGTACTGAGAGACCTTTCATTGTAGCAATAAAAAATCTGAGTATCGGTACGTATACTTGAACAGATATGAAAAATAAAAAGTACTCTTCACTTATATATATATGAACGTTTACAAAGTCGACATCACTTGTCTTTCTATATATAAGTATAATGTCATCTTTTTAATAATTTTTTCCCAACTTTCCAAATTACCTTATAAATAAAAGGATTTAAATTTAATATATCATTCGGACTAGTGAACCTTCTTACTAGTGAACCCGTTTTTCGGACTAGTGAATCTTCGGACTATATGCCTAGTGAACCTTTCTCAAAAATTCAAGAAAAACGATACCGCAATAAGTACGATGAAGTCAAAAACTTTACTGTTGTCTTGACTGCAACGAGAGGTTAAAAGTCAGATTTGTAGACATAAACAACCCAATCAGTCAATAGGACTGCCAATATAGACCTACAAATCTTGACCTTGATCTTGAGAGATGCAGATTCATTGATGTTTTACGCCCCATTCAAGATTATTTCACTTATATAAGGCGGGATTGCAAGTTGTAGCGGGAGTTCAAGGGACGGACATTATTTACTGGACGATCCTCCCCGTCAATATCAGACACTGGCAGATAGGTAAATTATTATGGCCGTTTTGATACATTTGAGTAGGTTATGTGATAAATGATTTTATTTCACTGTCTAAATCTGACCACAATTCGGTCTTCTCCGGTTGTTTGATTGCATTGAGACCGGATACCTAAGTACGACCGTCAGTATAAAAAAGAGTCATTTTAGAGCCAGGTAGACTACCTACAACGCTGTGATTTGCATGTCACCGAATCGAAACTTCCCTTAATTGAATTGCAATGATTTGACTCTTTTATGATGATTTGAACGATTTGGGACGAAAATGAGTTTTTTGGGAAATGGAAATATACGCAGTAATTTAGTCAGGATCCCCCCGATCCCGTCGGTTTTTAACAACCGACTTCGAAGAGGCAATGCGTGTTAGCAAATGAATGATTCAATCTGCATGGTGTTAGTCATGTAATTTACTTTTGTTTCATTCGCCCAAACCTGTAATTCCAGCTTCTCTGATGACTAATTTTTTCTTGTTGAATTAGCTTCCAAATATAGAAAGGGGTGAGCTTTTTGGGACATAGAACCTTATTCCTTTTTCCGAAGTACCGTAATTGTTTTCATCACAAGTTTTAGGTATTGTGTAAAACATCAAACAACCAATCCATAATTAGGTGCCGGGAAGGGAAGTCCGTTTGTTCAGCCCCGGCCCTCCATCTTGAACTGGGGATAGGCTGGGAGAGGACGTCGGAGTCCCGCTATATATATGCTTGGAAATCTTTTTTTTAATAGCTTCAAAATATAATAAGGACTGACGTACAGGAAAAAAGATTCATCTTCAGTTTGCCAAAAAATTTACCGACACAAGTCTTTGGTTAAACAGTCAATCCATCACCGAAACACGATTACAAATTACAAGTATCTATTAAAGTGGCATGAGCTGCCAAACTATTAATATTTTGAGGTTTAAACAGAATGTTGAAATTATTGGCTATTTTTCTCAAGATGTATAATTCATAAGCTTTTTAGTGCTTCTGGTCTCGAAAATGTACGATAAAGTATTGTTTTGAACTGACTTTGGCTTAGAATGAATGAATGGTCGTCCCGGTTATTTAAATTTTGTTTACTTTTCGAACACGTTTTTGGTTCGTACAGGCTACATACTGTATGGATTTTCCTCATTCCAACGCCAATTATTTAGTTTTTCGATGGCCTTCAAAGCCTCTTACTGTCGTGATGATCAGAAATCATGAAAAAAGTGTGAATTTCGGCAGCTCATGCCCCTTTAAGTTAAAAGTGCTTTGTGCAATTAATGAGTCCAGCTTCTTTGCCAGCGACTTTTCGCGGATACCCGGAAACCATTCCGTGGATATTGTATAAAACGTTCGGGCTATGAGACGTTCTACCTGTGCTTTGTTGTGTCTTTTTTGTATATAACAATTATTAATTTTCAATCAAAAACTAAGATATAAGGCTGCAGTTCTTCCTTTAACAAGTATGGTAATAGGGCCTATGGGTGATCACGATAGAAGTACATGTAGCTCATTAAAACGGACCGATGTTAATAAACAAGAAGTTGTTATCCATAAAGTGTTTTCCTTACTTATGTCTCCATCTTCTTGCTAATCTTGCCAATCAAAGAACTCAACAACTTTTTGCCGTCGTGTGGCGGCGTTTCTGACAATATAGGAAACTGAGTCGCAATTAAAATTAAAAAAACATGAAATATTTGTTACATTATTATTTGTGGGTCAATCAGCGAAGGTTCCTTTAATCTTGGCAAACAGTTTCCAACACTTTCTTGAATAATTAAACACACTCGACATAGGTTGAAAACAAAGTATTTTGCAAATATATGGGATCTCACACACCAGATGAGACCACATTGTAATGTGGACAATTGACTCCTTTAACATGAAAGAAACGACCAGTATAGTTGACTATGCCAATGACCACAAATAAAAGTACGCGTAGGCCTACTACATTCAAAATATATTTTAATAAAGATGCTTGCCGCGAATATGCAGCGAGCCATTTTTGTATTTTTACCAGTTAGAAACGTTCCGTGTTTGTAAAACTTGAAAAGTTTTGTCATAAGTTTGAAAGTCTGTTTTATAAAAAAAAAATGATTTGTTTAGATACCCACAATGTCAATAAACGACGATCGATGGAAATTTCCCACTTTTAATGACATAATGATGATGCATTTTAGACCAGTTGCCGTCAATCGATTTTAACGACCTAACCTGAGAAATACAGTCGACGGTTTGGTTGATTGATTGATTGGTGTTTTACGCCGCGCTCAAGATTATTTCACTTATATGGCGGCGTTGCCAGTTTTATTGAAGGAGGAAACCGGGCTCTATGCCCGGAGGAAACTCACGACCTTCCGTTGTCGACGGTTTGGGAACGAGGGACAAAACGGCCTGATAAATTTCAGACTGTCAATTAAAAACAAAAAGTTCTAAAATGAGTGTAATTCAGCATGGAAGTTACGGGGTTTATGGCTGATCGACTGGTGCTTACGGTATGCCTTTACAACCCCATTTACACGTTTTATACTTAACTGAACGCATTTAATGTGCCACTTTTCAAATTTTAAACACACATATCAGGCCAGTACTTTTCTACATGGATCGATCTACATTCTAGTACCGAGCTTAGTTATTGAACCACAAGTACTTGCAACAACATTATACTTTTCCTGACAAGTATATCATATTGATTGATTGACAATTTTCGGTGTTTTTGATTTCATTATATATTATATGATCAATGTTATGTTAAATATCTTCAGATCACAATAAGCATTGGTACAAATTGATATATTGGCTTATCGTATCTTAATACGAATTGTTCAAACAAACGAGGTTTATTTGGCTTTGGACGTCGTCTTCATTTGTTGAAGTCACGTAGAATACATCGAAGGAATATCGATCCTTTAATGAATCGTCCAAATTAATCATGTTGTTGGACCTCTTGTATCGATGCGTTGAAGTCTGTAGACGGTTTCTTACGCGACTGAACTCTCTAAGCATATTGCGCGAAGCCAGTCTGTGGGTTGCTCCGGCACCAGATATACTATTAACTTATATTGAATTATTTTTTGGAGGGAAATGTTACTTTCTGGTAAAAAGAGAAGCAGCCGAGTGGATATGTTCGTTGGGTGATTTTGGCGAAGTTCGCTGTGTCTTTCTGAAAACGGGAATTGGAATGCCTTCTTTGATGAACGTCATCAAATGGCTCAGTTGATGTTGGTTTAAAGAATTGAGCGTCTCAGATTTCATAGGCTGTAAACGTTCAAGCCGCTACGTTTTTCGTCTTTTCAAGAGGAAGGGACTCGATTTTGACGCTTTACAACCTATCATTTTTGGCAGATGTCAATTCTGGCGGAGAAAGTAATAAAACTGTGTATGCTTTAAGACGTAACCCATCTGAACGGCAGTATTTTTTAAAATACACAATTGATTAACGGTAGTCCGAATCATCCATTGTTTGCGAAAGTTTCATTCCCAATCTTTTGAAATGTGAATCAGTAACAACACTGTTTAACGGGCCCCTCTTTTTTCCAGCAAGAGCAGGGCGTTTTGAATAACTGAGAGAAGTTTTACTCATATCCAATCAAAAGTTGCTGTTTAATTTATGGGTTGAACCTTGATGCTCTGCCAAGGTGAACCAGGGAATTGGTATTGAGATTTTACCTTTGCTGGAGAAAATGTTATCTGGGATGCCCGCCTTTGTTTCCCCGTAGGTTCTCACCTCGGGTTGTAATCCGTCCCATTACGTACCATCAACTCGTTCTCTTGTGATTATAGAAATTTGTACAGGGAGTGGAATTCGAAGTATGTTCACGTTTTCCTTGTTAGCGATTTGTCTTCATCTCTGCAAAGCGCAAGGTAAGTTTACTGTACTTCTTCTATTCAGTTTTGCTATGTGGGATGGTTGCCAGTTACCAGCGGAAGGTCGTGGGTTTCCTCTGGGCATAGAGCCCGGTTTCCTCCCACATTAAAACTGGCAACGCCGCCATATAAGGGAAATAATCTTGATCGCGGCGTAAAACACCAAACAATCAATCAATCAAAAAATCAATCTATTCAGTTTTGGCTACATCCCACCAATGAACAATGCTTAAATTATCCCTACGTGTTCTTGTTTCTTTTCTCTGGCTGCAATCCGTTCACGTCATCCCATTCAAGTATTTCGAAATGTGTTACTGTGTACAATCACTCATGCCCCTCCACAAGTATAATGGTTCGTCTGTTAGGGGCAAATCTCGGCTATCTTCGCTCTTTTCTTATCGGCTTTGATCCCCGAAGCGATCCGAGTGTGATTCTGCTCGAGCAACAATGCAACAAGTGAGATTCCTCAATGTATTATTGTTTCCATTATTTATGGATACTAATACACACAGAAACAGAGAAAATCTAACATAACCGTAGAGACAAGTTTCTAATTGTGTTAAAAAGGGGGCATATCCTTTCTACCTTTATACCCAATCATAAGTTGTTATCATAAACCACAACCCATGATATTTCATTAGGTTGACGACAGGCAGGAGTTTGGCTTTAGTCATTAGAATATTATGGAAAAGATATCCATGATTTAATACTCAACTTTCAATTATCAGTCCAGAGATCTCTCACTGTCCCCTATCTAAGCATTCCGTAAGTGTCATTGCTGTCTTGTTTAATTCATTCGCATATATTAATCATTGTTTCCACTTAGTGCATCACTTCCCAGCAGTCCACAGATCTTATCCAGAACATTGTAGACATTGCTAGTTTATTTCTGCTATCTGTGGTGTAACAGTGTCATTAGGAAATTGTTTTATCGCTTTGCAGCAACTCTTTGTGGACTTTATGGTAATTTATGGCTTAAACTTGTTTTAGGTAATGGCCGGCGAGGTCATGTTGCCAACACTACTACAGAGAATCGTGTCCTGACTCTGTACCATGATAAACCGGTCTCGTGGAATCACGCTGTAGAGATTTGTCGAACTGCGGGATCTGAATTGATAATGCTTGATACCAGAGATGCCCTCATGGCGATACATAACTTCAGTGAATGGGATTCATGGGGCGGCAGAATGGAGTAAGTAGAGTGGCCGATAATAAATTTTCTTTCGAAACAGTTATACAACAGATTCCAAAATTACGTTCGTCGTTACTGATTAACATTCTGGCTTTAATTAAGTTGCCAGCTAATTTGATTTAGGTTTCCCATACTCGTTGTAAATTTAGGAAAATCTAGGCTATAATGGCCTAACTTCCCAACTTGAAGAACAAGTTGGACGCAGAGCGTTTTAACCCATACAATGCTGCTGAATTGGATCGTGAAACCGATAGAACTTGTCAAATGCGATTGCATCGGATTCTTAAGAAACTAATCGATTTTCGTTTAATACAATATACGTGCATGTTTGAAGCGAAATTTGCATAAATGTAATCAAAACTTAAATTGGCCTATCCGGGAAGCCCTGTCTTCATTCTTGACTAAATGCACTTTGCGGAAGAGTTGCCAGGTACTCGCCGAAGGTGGGGGTTTCCTCCTTCACAAAACCTGGCAAAGCCACCATAATAGTGAAATAATCTTGAGTGTCGCATAAAACACCAATCAATCACTTTGTGGAAGAGTTGCCATGCAGGTACTCGCCGAAGGTGGGTGTTTCCTCATCCACAAAACCTGGCAACGCCACCTTAATAATGAAATAATCTTGAGTGCGGCGTAAAACATCAATCGATCAATCAATCTATCTGCTATCACTACAACGAGAAAGTATCCACATTTTGGCGCTTTAATATGTAGCCTACATTTTATTGCAGTTTGGACTATTGGACTGGTCTTCATTCCTCAGATGATGGGTGGTATTACTGGTCCGACTGTCAGCCTCTTAACAACCCTGACGTCCATCTACATAGTGGTCAAAGTACTCAAAGATGCTTCAAGGGGTTCAATGACGTTTCCAAAACATTTTACGAAGGACGCAACTGTTCCTCGGCAGAAAGTTACGCCCTGTGTGAAAAGAAAGAAGGCAAGTTTCATCATTACTAACATATACTCCTGCACAGAGTCATTCAATATATTGTGTTCAAACATCACAGTTTTCTTACTCGCTCAAGTTCATTATTACTTAGGCTACTAGTATGGCGTACATCATTCACACGAATGGACGCGCCAATAAGCTAAAACAACCAACCAACCAGTTTAATTAGTTAGTGTCTTTTACAAAGTGAGTATAACAGTATTCTTATTATTTTTTGGAATTACACCTTCTTGAACATTGACAGAATTTCTTCTTTCGATTTTGCGTGACAACCGACTATAAAAAGTATGACTACTAAAATAGGCACAATAAGTTACCAAACCACGTGATATTCAATCAACAATAAACCACCACTGCGGAATAATCCTAATCAACAAGCCAACTGATCAAGAGTCAAAAGGAACCCTTTTAACCAACGGGCTTGGGTATAGGACAGTAAACTGACAAAATAGTAGCTGCATGGATCCATTGTTCATTTTCAAACCAATATACATCGACCATACCAACTTACTCTACAACCGGCCTTTTTCAGCAACTATCCAACAAGCCATTTCCACAAGAGTCGTTCAACTGCCGATTCAATCAGCGAACTCTCGCCAACGTAGCATACATTTAGTAATCCTGTGTTGCTCATAGCAACATTGAGTCAATCAATGTTTATTCTTTAGGTGTTTTTTAAATAATTTTTAGTTATATTACTATGTTTCTATTATTACCTTCCTGCAATTGCAACTTTGTAAAAAGCCAATGGACCAACCCATAAAGTGCTTGTCAACCAACCTATCGATGAGGGATAATGATGAGGCCTTATACCACTAGCTCAGGAACCAGTCTTAAAACTCAGTATACTCACAACCAAATATAAACAATCATTTAAGGCTTTTATACCACTAGACGAGAAGTCACTCATTAAACTCAGTATACTCACAACTAACTGTACATGTATACAGTCTTTTAATGCCTTATATCACTAGCCCAGGAACCAATTTTTAAACTTAGCATACTCACATATTAGTGTATGCAATCTTTTAAGGCCCAGGAACCAATATTTCAACTACCAACTCATTATCTCAGGGATTTATTCGGCTGATTTGACTTTTTCAGGACAGTGTCGATTTTTGAAATTCAAGGATACGACTGTCACTTGGATTTATCCAAATGCCACAACAGGTTCGATAAACAACATACGACACTGTATCCGACTTTGTTTCGAATATGTGGGAGAGTTGGAATGTTGGGCTACTCAATTCTATACAAACGTATCCAGCTGTATGTTTTATAAAGGAAACTCTCAGAGAGCCGTTCTTGGCGCTTTACAGAACGTCGACGATTCTATCACGCCTGTATACGTCAAGTTTTGTTTTGAAGGTATGTTACATAAAAAGACACAGTGCACAAATTTACTTAAAGTGGCATGAGCTGCCAAACTTTACACTTTTTTCATTATTTTAGATCATTACGACAGTAAGTGGATTTGCAGGTCGTCGAAAAACTAAATCCATAGCGTATGTGGCCTGTACGAACCGAATACGTGCTCGAAATGTAAACAAAATTTAAATAACCGGGACGACCATTCATTCATTCCAAGCCAAAGTTAGTTCAAAACAATACTTAATCGTACATTTTCGAGACTAGAAGCACTAAAAAGCTTCGGAATAATACATCTTGAGAAAAATAAACAATAATTTCAACATTCTGTTTTAGCGTCAAAATATCAACATTTTGGCAGCTCATGCCCCTTTAAAGTAGCATGAAATGCCAAAATGTTGATATGTTGACGTTAAAACAGAATGTTGAAATTATTGGCTATTTTTCTCAATACGTAAAATTCAGAGGCTTTTTAGTGCTTCTAGTCTCGAAAATGTACGATAAAGTATTGTTTTGAGCTAACTTTGGCATAGAGTGAATACATTTTGTTTACTCTTCGAACATACTGTCTGGATTTCCTCATTTCAGCGGCAATCATTTAGTTTTTCGATGGCCTTCAAAGCCTTTTACTGTTGTGGCGATCAGAAACTATGAAAAAAGTTTGAATTTTGGCAGCTCATGCCACTTTCAGATGCTTTAACTTTTGTTGAGATTTTCTGTTCAAAACACTTGCTCGCCATCTGCTTCTGTTAGCAGCACTCCTTGTGGATGGCAAATTCAGACATCAACCAATCACAGTGCAGAATGTCTTTTTTCTAGCTAGAAACCCAATAGGAGTTGGCAATTAAATGAAATATTCTTTTCTGCCATTGCTTGAGTAAATATACCTTCGGCGGAAAGTTATACTGCAATCGATTGCAAGAGAAAATCACAACGTTGTTTACACCTTTTTTAGTGTGTCACACGTTTAATTGTATAGTATGTTTCGACCACATTACACCACTTCAACAACTATGACGAGCAACGTTTTGTATTCCATTCGTAAACATTGTGTTTGTTTAGGCTTCGTAAGGACACAATCTCGTAAACTTGTATTTAAAAAAAGTATCATATTCAAAATTAATTGAATCCAAAGTGACACGCCATTCATGTCTCCAATCGTTTATCAACATCTGTTTTCTCATTCTAGCCAGATTGAATGGTACATCTTTAGGTGACAAGTACACTGATCCCTCTAATGATATACCTTGGATTGTCAACTGTACCAAAGACTCAGAACAAAACACTTTATTAAGTGAATCATCGTCAGCAGAATCAACCACTTTAAATCCAATGATGTCTCAAATGTCACCGAAGTTTAAAACATCTACGCCTGAGAGCTTAAAATCCACCAACACTAGAAATACAACGACAGCGAAAACAGTCGAATACAGTTCGGAAGCCATGGTTACAATTGCGACAGATGTAGAAGTTCTGACGACTAATTCGGAACTCCTGACGACAGAAAACCCGGAAAGTGAGTTTATATATCAACTCCACCATTTATTTTATTTATTAAAAAAAGCGGGGCAAATTGCTACTATTTTGTTTTGCCATTTAACGATGAGGAAATATTTAGGTCAACTGAGTTTACCGTTTTCTTCCATTTCAGGTACTTTCTCAAATGATGAAGAGGAATGGTGTGATTGTCCTTGCGATGACGTTCCTGTTCTGACAGCCAATGAAAAGAAAGCTTTTATTGATAATTTGGTGTCACAGCTGTCATTAAACAAGTCTGATATTTCGTCCAATCAGAGGAAGCTTCACAGCGCAGATGACCCTCGACCTTCTGCTAAGAGTGTTGGAGTTGTAGGCGTCGTGTTGCTAAGCAGCGTTTTTGGTTTCCTGATTCTCCTGGATTTTCAAGGAGTTTTGGAATATCTGACACGATTGAAATATAAACGTTTTGAAGCACAAAGCAAAACGTCTAAGACCTAGTGTGTGATATTGATAAAGTTTGAACGCTAGAACGGAGCAAAGACAAATAGTCTTAGTCGGCTACATGTACGTGTATCTGTATGAAAGAACTTAAAGTGGCATGAGCTGCCAAAATGTTGATATTTTGACGTTAAAACAGAATGTTGAAATTATTGGCTATTTTTCTCAAGAAGCTTTTTAGTGCTTCTATTCTCGAAAATGTACTATAAAGTATTGTTTTGAACTAACTTTGGCTTAGAATGAATGAATGGTCGTCCCGGTTATTTAAATTTTGTTTACTTTTCGAACACGTTTTCGGTTCGTATAGGCCACATACTGTATGGATTTACCTCATTCAAATCATTTAGTTTTTCGATGGCCTTCAAAGCCTCTTACTGTCGTGTATTTTATTATTATTATTTTGTCTGAATTTTCTGGAAAAAAAAAAACAAGGGAAAGAGGATACTTCAAAAGTTAATGTTTTCGTAATTCTTGGATGACAAAAAAGTCTTAAATAAAAGTAAATGAATATGACAGACGACTAGCTGACAACTGCACTTATCCGGGGACGGGATCTGACTTTACTGTTAAGTCGTCACGCTATTGTTCCGTGCA
This sequence comes from Lepidochitona cinerea, assembly GCA_963971465.1. Taxonomy (NCBI): domain Eukaryota; kingdom Metazoa; phylum Mollusca; class Polyplacophora; order Chitonida; family Tonicellidae; genus Lepidochitona; species Lepidochitona cinerea. The sequence goes on from OZ020559.1 coordinate 11,930,225, forward strand.
GAACTGGCAAATAGCATATTGAAAGAACTTTACTTTCTATGAAAATATAACTTGGTCAAAAATGCATCATGCATGTGTTTGGAAATGTTTGGCTGGAAAAGACGTCTACTGTGTTTTTGTTTAAACAAAGAAGCAACTTCTTCCCCCTGAAATCTGTTTCATGAAGCACGTGTATTAGGGCCAAACCTGTAAGACGTCCCACCGACATTATATTCCTTAGGTATAACTTAATTCGTCGCAAACCCGAAAATGACCGCTCTGCTTCTGTGCTACCTACGGGTGTGACGCCTGCCACACACAAAAGCTTATGGATGTTCCGAAAAACATCCGCCTTTTGTGTTCAATCAGATTGCAGGGTGACTTTCCTTCCCTTTCCAATAGTTTTTCCAAAATTCTAGTTCACTTAAAAGTGATAACAGTAAGTGTTGGAAGATCATCTTTGCAGAATAATAATTTCCAAGATTATCAACTTCAAACAGTAACTTTGTAATGAGCTGAAATAGCGAGGCACGTGTTCGAGATTCGGGGTCAAACCTAGTAGTGAGTTCGTTGATAAGATGTTCTAAAAGAGGAATTGTCAAATTCTTTCGGTAATAATCCTCTGCCGAATGTGAAGTAGCATTGTTTCTATGCACTTGTCATATGTTCGATCGGGGTTTGGAAAACTGCCCACATATATAATTTCTACTTGTCGTTTAGCCTCCTGATACCAACCAATAAACTCCTATTCTATGCTATCCCTCACCTTTGTTACATCTTGAATTGCTTTGCCAACTATACACAAAGTAAACAAGTTAAGAACCCCCCCCCCCCCCCCCCCATGGAAAGTCTGCACCGACCGATAAAATCATTGGTGTAGGGAGATTGTTGGCTAACTGATGTTGCAGAAACGATTGTGATCATAACAGGCAACATTCAGGCGATAAGAAATCACCACCAATGGCAATAAGCTATACCATTTATTCAAAATACCGTTAGCCAAATCAAAAGTGCATTTTAACAAAATAAAACGATGCTTGTATGTATGAAACTTCAGAGTCCATCTGGCTTTACAGGGCGAACATATTGAAGTAAAAATGTCACTTTCCGTGTGTAGAACACATCCCATATAGAGCAGAAGGTCAATAGTGCGTATAGCCTCCATTAGCTTCCAACCTGCGTTTCACCCCTCCCGTGAGACGTCGGATCTGTTGAAGGGGTAACTTCCATCAATACCGATGTAATGCGGCTTCCAATTCCTGCAGATTTTGTACAGGAGGCTCTAGGGCTTGACTGTTTCTGCCCATCCTATCCCAAATGTGCTCTAAAGGATTCAAATCTGCGCAGTTACCCCTTTAATTACTTTAAAGGCTTTTGATACAGTATACTTTACAGTAGATAAGTTGGTATCTAACTAATATCTTGAAAACTACTGTTTTTCAAATTTAATTTTTACTGTAAAACAGGCTTTTGATTGACTGATAATACATAGATTGGTTTTCGTGCAATATCTTAAAAACTACTTACGCGATTTGAAAAAAAAAATTAAATGAGGTGTATATCAGAGTTTCCTTGATTGATTTTTTACGCCGCACTCAAGTTTATTTAATTTATATACTTTGCCAGATTTGGGAGGGGTGGGGGACGGGAAGGGGTCTTTGGTCGTCAGAAACCCCTATCTTCGGGGAGTACCAAGCAACTCTTTCATATTCGGCAGACGAGTGAAAAATCCATGTAGATTTTCGAACCCGCGCCACATCGATGGAGGGCCTGTGTCGGACGATCATCCGCAAGTCGACTTGACGTAAGACATGAAAAAACAAGTTCAGTTTATTTTATATATATCGTTCAAGTTTTAATTTGATGCATCCAATAATATATTCAATTCATTTTTCAAAGCATTTTATATCTTCCCATATAGATGTCATCAACATTTGATTCAATCTGAGTGGTCAAATGAGTGAAATTTTAAAATTTGTCGTAGGGGTTTTCCACCAATAACACTAGAAAGGTGCCAAATAAGGAGATGTGGAGGCGGGGGAGGGGGGAGGGGATTGAAAATATTTAAATTGTCTAATAAAGGGGTATATGTCATTTAGACCTTTAAACTCCTTCATATATATTTAAGAACACTAAAACACACGGGCACAGGAAAAATCTTCTTGTCTAAAATAACTATGGAGACAAGTTTTATATATTTTACTAGTCCGAAATATCTGCGATGATGATGTAAGACATTTTCTGACAGATAGGCCATCATCATCGATACTATGGAATAGCTCTTAAACCTGTTTTATCAGTGTTTATTCTATAGCAGTCTATATTATAGCCCAAAATCATATAAAGTTTATTGTTTATAAGAAAGAAATCTAAATGGTGGAAGGTTCTCTATAGGTAGCCCTAATAGGCCTACTGTCTCTTAGGCTTAGTATTTAGTAGGTTGAGCTATAGTACTTGCTTAGAAATAGCACTTGCTTAAAAATACTACTTTCTTAGAAATAGTAGGCATACTTGCTTGGAAATATAGGACTTTCTATAGTTCGTAGGCCTATTTTATCAGCGTATATACTATACGTGTAGCCATATAGCCTATATTATAGCCGGAAAATCTGTCTTTATATATGGTGCTGAGAATCTAACATACACTCCCCGACCTTTCCACCCTAACGAAGACAGAAAAAAATCCACAGAGCCCAGATTTCTCAGCTACCTACCTATATTTGAGTACTATGTATTTATGTACTGTGTGTCTATATTAGTATTAATACAGTAGGCCTAGCCCCAGGTGACTATCCTGCCATTCTGTTGTATCACCTGGGGCTACAGTATAGGCCCTATAGACCTACTGCCGGCCAATATGATTTTATCTGAATGGTTTAACTTTTATAGACGCACAAATGTCCATTTAAGTTTTTTCGTATATAGCTATGTTAAAATAAAGTCCGGGTTGCATTTTATTGGTAACTTCAGAAGTTATTTCACGATATTGTCATCACAAAACCAAAATCAATATGCTATAGAAGCACTGCCTTGGCACTTGCCTCCACAGCCATGTGACTTGATATTCTCTATCACGTGACACATTACAGCTGAGCACACATACAAGATGGCAGAAGCTAGTGGTCGTTATCGTGTTCTGATTTTAGGGGGTGAGTTTGACTTTTTATCAAAATGACATACACTAATTTTGAGCTTAGGGTCTCAGAAAACAACCTGACATCCTTTTAGAATAGATTTAAAGTTCTTCAGTTAGGACCGTTGTAAACAGAGCCCACTGGCAGTCCGCCAAATTTTGACACTGGCTGTCAACGTGTGTTGTTGTTGTTGTTTTGATTATGTGACACATGCACTGATGCAGACAAAACAACCTAATTAAATTTAGTCTGCGCTGTTAATTTATTGATATTCATTGCCAGGGATATTTATATAAATGGATTAACTGAAGATCCACTGAAGGTCATTAAATTAATTAAGTTGTCAAGCCCGTTTTATCATTTTAGCCGCACAGCAATTACACTTAGTTACACTTTACAGCAAGTTCATGTCTAATATATTATTATTAATAATGTAAAAATTATAGTTTTATACTGTTATAAATATAAAAATGTTTAATGTCATGTTATTATTGATTTAATCGCGATGAAATACATGTACGTTGTAGCCATAATAAACAAAGTCATAATAAACAAAGGCATAATAAACAAAGCCATTATAAACAAAGCCATAATAACAACTGAGACAAGTACTAGTTTTTTTTCTAATGTTGATAATGATCAGTTTTTATCGAATTTAACTTTTAAGAACACTAAAATATTGGCACATGCAAAATCTTCTTGACCAAAAGTAAAACCCACATGTAGACAAGTTTCAAATTGTGTTTTGATACGATTGTCAACCAATCAAATACATCCATTTTTTTCGCATGCTACAAGTCGGTACGACAAATCGCACCGTGTGAGCGGGCCTTTAGTCGTTTGACATGTGCAGATGATCATTCATTTAACTATTTTCCTCCTCTTTATAATTACGTGAGCTGCCAAATATGGACAAAATTTCAATGAAACGTTTTTATCGAAAAGAACAAAATAAGTGCTCTCTGCTGATAACAGTATTGAATAAGTCTGTTAAGATAGTTTTAAATGCAACCTAAACCCCCAAAATTTACTCTATTCGGATATTTGAATTGTGGGTGTTAAATGCACACATCTTCGCTTCCATGGCTTTACCAATATTTTTATTTAATGTTAAGTTTAGCCCTGGCGAGTAGATCTTTCAAACACTTGCTTTTTTTTATAAGCGTTGACTGGTCTTTGGGTCAGAGGTCGAGCCATTTTTCTTTGAGGTAGTTCGTAGATAAATGTTCAACCTGAATACATGTACATGATGACTTTAAATCAAGATGACGATAACTGGTGGATAACTTCTCAGTTTACTGGGTGGCGACGTTTTGATGTAGTTCTTACATCGTTATCAATGTCAACGACATTGAAAAGTTGTTATCCATAAGTAATCGTCGTCTTGATTAGTACTTCCAACTTCTAAACGCCATTGAAAGATACCATAACTTTAGATTGCCATACTCTGGGCCTGGGTTTGCTTCGTGGCGTCACCCAAAATCGGTAGAAGAATTTGTGCCATTTTTCAAAAAAGGGAAATCCCCAAAATAACAAAAGTACAACCATAAAGTCTGTTTAAACTAACCTTTAGAAAGGAAAAAAAAATTATTCATTCAGACATTTTTCTAAGCAGGATGTAATACATCATACAATACATACAAGATGCCATTCCTTTGTTTAAAACCATACCCTAATTTTGCCTCAAGCACAATGACAAACGGAAGGTTGTTCAGTGCTAGTTGTAAAACCTGTTCAAATTTAATAATAATCGGAAACATTTAAACTCAACGCTATCAATTAATATGGTGATCTTATTAAGCAAGAAAATGTTGATGTAGGTGTATTCATTTTAGGTGCATTTTTTAATATTTTAGCTAACTGTGTTTAGATTAAAAATTATTTATATCAATGTGAAGATTAAAAAACCAAAGCTGATATATTGTTCTACTTAGTCTTTATTGTAAAGTTGCATAATAAAGCTCTAAATATATCTTGCTAACCTCGTATTTTAGAAATATTTTCTCAAATGTTCATTAATTTATAAAAGGCATACTGGCTGCCGTAGCCATTCTGGCATTTGTGAAGAAAGTAAAGACTCTTGATATATCTTGCTAACCTCGTATTTTAGAAATATTGTCTTACAAGTTCATTAAAGGCATACTGGCTGCCATTCTGCCTTTTGTGAAGAAAGTAAATTTATATGAGCTTACTATCAGTAAAATCTTTAAAATTTAACTTGTGACAACACATGTAAAATATGTCCAGTTATGTTTAAAATGTCTATATTGTTTAAGAGCCTTGGTGCCTCGGTCAGCTAGTAGTGATAGTCCATCAGTTAGAGTATGACACAGGTCTTTCATTGATGTGGTGTGGTCTGACCAAATAAAAATTGAAAAATGTCTGATTAGATTTTTCACTCGTTCACTGTGCCAAAGGTTGGGGGCTTCTTTCAGGCAAAGAGCCCAGGCTCCTCTCGCACTGAGCCTGTCAGTGCTGCACAAAACATCAATTATCCCTGATATTTGGCAGCTCATGCCACTTTAATTTATATTTAAATGACGTTTACACTGTACAATGCAAATTACGATTTAATTTTGAAGTGGATGTTACGAAAGTTTGAAGGGCACAACCTGCTTATATAATGCGGTTAAAAGAAAAAGGCATTAAACCAGTAGGGTCCTGGGTGTATCGACAGAAGGGGGGGGGGGGGGGTATTTTTCATGGACTTCAATGTGTTGTTCTGGCATTTGCTGTACACGTTTGTTTGTTGTTACCTGTACATGTACCCTAATTTAGTTTTTGGTTTTAAAATCTCATAATTCAGTAAATAATCGGTACTTCATGAAACCATAATTTTGTACACTCGTAGCCATGGTTACCAACTACAATACATAGATCATAATAATGGCTGTTATAGAGATAGATTGTCAAAGTTTGTTTTTGTGCTGATATAAACATATCAGATCCCATAATATATTGGAAAAAATTGAGGAAAAGCCAAGAGATGGATTTCTAGCAGCAATTTTAATAAAAAAAGTAAAAATAAATACTGTCATCCATCAAAACTATTCTTAAAAGTATTTTCCGAAAGATTGTTTAAGTAATATAACTTCAGCTAAAATACTTTAAACGTTAAATGTCCAGTAGAAAATTAATATTCAAAACAAAAATATTGTGAATTTGTTTACCAGCGTAAAATAGATTTATTGATATTCCCATGTACCAGGGGGCTGTTTCTCAACACATTTACGCTGGCGTAACTTTGCGCCTGGTCGCAACATAATGTTGAAGGTATATGTTGCCATGATGTTACGACCAGGTGCAAAGTTACGTCGGTGTTGAGAAACAGCCCCTTGGGCATGTTACAGGAACTCAGCATCATAAATACAGTAACCTGTTCATAAATACATTCATTTTGCCATGGCTGAAGATCCGTAAGCATTATCAATAGAGTACAAAGTGTTCCAGAAAATTATACTGACTATCAAAGGCCAAGCTCCTGTCTGTCATCAACCTAATGAAATATCATGGGTTTTAGTTTATTACAACAATTTATGATGGGGTATAACTATAAAGGTCTAAATGGTATACCCCCCTTTTTAACAGAATTAGAAACTTGTCTCCATGGTTATTTTAGACAAGAAGATTTTTCTCTGTGTCTACATGTTTTAGTGTTCATAAATACATTATTGATGCACCTGAGAGAAATTTTTGGCGGTAATAGTACACTCGTGAAGGAGAAGCATGCGTGTCCGGGGGTTGATTGATTGATTGTTTTGTGTTTTACGCAGCGCTCAAGATTATTTCATTTATATGGCGGTGTTGCCAGTTTTATTGTGGGAGGAAACCGGTGTGTGTCGATTTGTTTTACACATCTAGAACTTCTAGAAAACCAAAAAGTAATCAAACCCTATATATTTAAAGCGGGAGGATATTGTATCGTAAATGAAACATGATGTGTTTTATCACTTTATTAAACAATGGATCCATTCCTGGTGAAGTCATTTGAGATTTGATGACAGGAAGTCCGCCATTATGTGGCCATAATGCTGTAAGCTGATATGTAGACATGTGTGAAATCGACACAACTCTTGTCAAGACAGTCCATTAAACTTAATGCCTAATTAAGCCCTTAATTAATGAAGGATTTATCGGCTAGATTAACTCAAATTACATCATACAGATCAATTGAGATAGAGTTTCTTTCTATCAAAACAAACAATGGTTACCATTCTGTGATGCATTGTGTGGATGTATTTTGCAAAATGCATTGGAAATGAGACAAGATAGAACATACATATCAAGGTCATTATTTTATAGCGTTCAGACATTTTTAAAAAAAATTATTTCAAAGTCACCAAGAGGTTTCATGCCTCCCAGATGGGTGCGGGTTCAATCCAATAATAGTGCTTTCACCAGTTTCCCGGTACTCACCGAAGTTCAAGGGGTTTCCTCTGGGCAAAGAGTCTGGTTTCCTCCCCCACTGAACCTGGCAACGCTACTACATGTACATATATAAGTGAAATTAGGTTGAGAAAAACGACAGTCAGTCAGTCAATCAAAGTCACCAAATTAAACTGGTAAAAAATGTTTTCTCAATACAAAATTTTGTATCCATATCACTATGTGAAAGGATCTTTAATCTTCTAAAATTGTATATTTAGAGAACTGGCTTCATTGCATATATTTTTATTTAATTGAAGCGAAATCATATATGATGCCTCTTTATCAAGTGTTTTATCCAAAAATTCCTGAAAAAACTATCTTTAATAAGCGCAATGTACATGTATCTGCATGTGAAAGCCAATTCTTGTTGAAACTGGGTTTATAAATAAATATATTTTTACTTATTTCAAAGTCATCAAGTTCTTAAAATCTTGTGTATTTTTTCAATTGTTGAAACTGGGTTTATTAGATATATTTTTATTTATTTCAAAGTTCTTAAAATATAGTTTATTTTCTGTTGCAGGAACTGGGTTTATTGGTAGGAATTTAGTACACTACCTCGTTACAAATGATCTTGTTAGTAAGGTAAGTGGTTGGAATTAAGAGCACTTTTCTTCACACAACAATGGATTGCGGGTTCGAATCTCACTCAATCCCCCCAAAAATTGGGCTGGGTTTTCGCTCGAATGACCTATGTGGGATGGTTGGCAGTTACCACCGGAAGGTCGTGGGTTTCCCCTCGGCATAGAGCCCGGTTTCCTCCCACAATAAAACTGGCAACGCCGTCATATAAGTAAAATAATCTTGAGCGCGGCGTAAAACAACAAACAACCAATCAATCTTCAGCTAGGTCAAGAAGACGAGTAGACTCAAATTTATCAAAACATGATAATGGGAAAAGTTTCTTAGTAAAGGAATCTATATTAATAATCCTTTATTGTTTATAGATAAAATAAATAAACTGGTTTTTCCTTTTTTGCCACATACATTGTACATGTATGAAGAATAAGCTATAATCTGTCTTATAAATACATGAATGTCATTTTTCACATTGGGACATCAAAAGACTCTCGGCTGTATACACAAAAACGATTTTGTCAGATTCTTCAGCTAAGGATTTATTTCAGAAAGTGTTTTGTTTGAAGACCTTTTTTTCATTAAACATAATTAATATTTTTATCAGAGCTGAAGATATAATTGGAAGGTTCAACAAGTCATGGGCTTTATTAAAGAGAGAACAAGTCTTGTCAGAATTCCACAAATTTCTTGTCACCGGCGGTGAAATTGCACATGTCTTGTGGTGTACTGTTTACCTTTCTAACATGGTGCTCATTTCTTAAATAAATTCGAATGTCACTAAATTTCAGACTGTTTTTTTTTTACGTTTTAGTTTCTAATAAGTTGGATTTTGATAAGCCCTCAGCAATTTTGCCTTTCCGCTTAAGGATTGACGCTTGCACAGATTTTATTGCAAAATGACGCTACATTGAGGTTTTGGGTCAATCTGATGTCGGAATCGTATTCATTTTGTCTATGACAGAATGCAAAAGAGGCGTGTCACATCAACTGCAGCCGAGAAATAACATCAATGCCATATAACTCGAACAACGTAATAAAAACATCATTCTAAGCCAAAAGGGTCTATTGTCGTTGCCTTTGTCATCTCTCTTGTCTGTCAGTTGTACCTTGTGAACACATTATCTCAAAATGTTTGTCACTCACAACTTTGAAACTTTACACAGTTTAAGCTTATTGAAAAGCGACATGATCAGATTTGTTTTCAAGAATTATGCCCCTTAAGTTAAAGGATAAAAGACAACTTTTAAGTAATTGTAATATCCCCTTTTTCATAATAAGTTTGTTTAGGAACATATACTGTACAAAGTCGGCATAACATTTCTGTAGAAAAGCCTATAAAATTCAAGGTATTCTGTTTCTCTCTTCTACGTTTCTATGGAAATTAATTAGCTTAGCGACATGACGTCATAGTTGACATCTGATATCATATGTACATTATCATTGTTGTGACTCCGTCTTCGTGATTGGTTGAAATGGCAACAAAGGCATTCAAAAGTCAAGTATGACATCAAATAGGAAGATATATCCGATTGGGAATGAAAGAAATGCATATCTTTAACCGATTTTTCTTTACACCCTGCAACCTAAAGCCTACATGTAGTGCACACGAGAGGCGCCGGCTGAGCTGCCAGCTACGCGTGGCCGAGGGCGCAGCTATAAGTTTCAGTGCAGACGATGAGCTCTCGGCTGAGGCAAGTTCTTGGTCACCCAAGTTCACTGACCTACACAAGTGTTACGTAATATTATAAGTGGTCACATGATTTAATAGGCACGCGCGATTGGACTATCCCTCCTCTCAGCTCAGCTGGCAGCTCACGTAGTGCGCACACGGTGAGATTCTTGCCACGAGAAGCAGAAAATATCAAACATGCTAGATAATTTCCTCACAGCCTCGAGAGGCGAAAATCTCACCAAAATTTACTCGCACACGGGGGAAACAGCTTAGCTCCCAGCTACGCGTGGCCGGCAGCTCAGCCGGCGCCTCTCTTGTGCGCTAGGCTTTACAGGAAGTTCGTTTAACATTTTCATTTTTAAATACATATATTTACTCAATTTACATTTACAAATCAGCTTAAAGTGTTCAGAGAGAACTTGGCATTTATCTTTTTTTAAAAAGGGACTTTATTGCAAACTTATCTCTTTATAAGTTCATGTATCTTAATATTTTTTGATCGGTTATAATTATTGTTTTCAGATTCGTGTTGCCGACAAAGTTCCTCCCCAAATGGCCTGGTTAAATCCAAGACATAAGGTAAGCTGTGATCCAAAGAAATGATACAGTGACTGTTTAGTTGATTGATGTTTTGCGTCGCATTGAAGATTATTTCACTTATATGGCGGTGTTGCCAGGTTTAGTGGGCGAGGAAGTTGGGCTCATTGTCCGAAGAAAAACCCAGACCTTCTGCGAGTATCTGGCAACTCTTCCACATAGGCGACCGATTTGGTCTGAGTGTGATACGAAACTGCGCCACATCAATGGAAGGTCTGTTTGGGACTAAGGGGAGATCACTCTAATCCACTAGACTACCAAGGCCCCCACTTCAAAGGAAGAACCCCTTTTAATACTCAAAATGCAATTCACCCTTTTCAGGTGAATTCATTGGTATTCAGGTGAATTTTTTTTACTAGTTTTACATTTGTCGTATGGCTTTTCCTTCCAGAAAATCAATTTAAGCGACAAGAGCTGCCAAATATAGCGAAATTTTCCTTCAAACAGAATCAGCTTATTATTTGTCATAATTCTCTCAAGAAGTACAAAATAATAGCTTTCCGCTGATAGCAATTTTTAGGATGTACGTTAAGGTAGTTTTTTTATAAGCAAGAAAACCACAAAATTGAATACCTATACATCCCAGCTATCAAAATTTTGTATGTTATTAGCACAGATCTTTGGTTTGTATGGAATACTGGCTTTTGTAATACATGTATTTTTTATTTCGATGGTAATCCTTAAGTTTTCCATGGTGCTTAAAGTTAAAACTCAACTTCTCGTTGACAATTCTGAAAAAAATCAGAATTTTGGCAGCTCACACAACTTTAAACAGTATTGTCATTGGATTACACGTTCTTAAAAAATGGCAGAATTTCTTCAAGAAAATGTAATTTCATCTGAAAAATATTGGATATATCATATATAGCTTTTAATCTGAGCATATTTTCCTGGGATTTACTACTATATTGAACACTAAAACACACGGGCACTAGGGAAATCTTCTTGTCTAAAATAACCACATATAACTTTTGAAGGACATTTAGAAGTAGGGCAACATAATAACATAAGAGTGGTTTTCTGGGTTACTACTTCTGTGTTTATTATACACGACGTTTCGCTGGATATGCTTCCAGCTTCATCAGGCAATATACAATCAATAATGGTAGTCAACTATATATATATATATGTACATATAAAAGGGTATCAACGTCGTGTATAATAAACACAGAAGTAGTAACCCAGAAAACCACTCTTATGTTATTAAAATAACCACGTAGACAAAAAGAGGTATATCATTTAGACCTTTATACCCCATCATAAATTGTTGTAATAAAGTAAACCTATGATATTTCATTAGGTTGACGACTGACAGAAGCTTGGCCTTAGTCAGTAGAATTTTCTGGAACACTTTGTATTACATTGACAATGCTTACACATCTTAAGCTATGGTAAGAATATCGTCAAACTATTGATATGTTAATATTAATTATTATATTAATAACCTGAACTTTGGCGTGGGCTCACTTATAAGTGATTAAGTCGCCAGAGTGAGTTTCTCAGTCCCACACAGGTGTTTTATGAATGGGCTGAGTGTTAGAGTCCTACTCACTTGAATTAATCTTGAGTGTGGTGCAAAACATTAATCAATCAATCAAATTTTTCCAGCCCATTCCAATTAGTTTTTAAATTAAAGGATTTATTCAAATGTATATATTTGTTTTTCAGGAAGTATTTTCCAACCCGATGGTGGAATTCAAACATTCCAACTTAATCAATCCAGGTAAACCTTTTATAATAACTTTTTTCTTGATTTTATTGATTTTAATTGTGGCGGATTACTCTCCCTCTAAGTCTGTCAATGACGCTTTTTATGTGAAATATCAATATATACTTAATATATATTTGTGAACGCTAAACATGGAAAATCTTCTTGACTAAAATAACCATGGAGATAAGTTTCTAATAGTGTTAAAAAGGGGGCATGTCAATTAGACATTTATACTATTTATGAAATCTAATGTATTCTGAATTGCCTATAGGTTCTGAGGGGGGGGGGGTCCTTGAATGGTTTCCAATTTACAAAAAAATATAGCAGCTTCAAAAATAGTTACAATTGTGACTGGGTTTTAACTACATGTAGATTGGAGGATGTGGACTAAATGCAAAGTTCAAATAAATGCACAGGGGTCTACCTTGATTACAGGGCCTAATTTTCTTCCCCTGTAAACCTGACAATGCTGACATGTAAATGAAATAATCTTAAATACTTATTTGAAAAATGAATATTTTTTTTTCGATTCCAGCATCAGTTGTTTCAGCATTCACAGATCCCGAGGGTGAATTTGATTTTGTGATAAATTTGGCCGCAGAAACCAAGTATGGCCAGACAGACGCTGTAAGTTAGACAATGTAGCTGTCATTCAAATCCTTAACGGTGCTTGTGGTTTGTTTACATAAACAGTACCTTAAAAATCAAATAAAAAAAAACAAAATGTTTGCTGACATTTTGAATTTTGGAAAAATGAACTTTTCTCTTGAAGATTAATACAGAAGAACATCTCCCTAGTAAAAAAATATCTTTCTGCATTCACTGGAACTGAATTCCCGCTGATTGATCCTTAAAGGCACACTTGCCGCGAAAATCAGGAATATTGTTTACATTAAAAAAGAAAGACCATATTCTGTATTTTTGCCAGACAATATAAGTTAGGAACTTTCTATTTTTACCAAAATTTAAAAGTTTGTACGTCACTTTGTATTTTTAATTTGAATTTGAAAATTTGAATTGTTACGTACCCGGAACGTAAACAAACCGATCTGCCCCCTATTGGCGATTTTATGTTTCAGTCGAGTGAGTGAACTAACGGCACAGTGTAATTTTACGTAGGCCTATTTATCTGAGAAATACAGACTGACGATCGGTTAACAGCGACTGGAAAAGCCTGCTGATAATTGAACTAGACATGTTTTATGTGTCCTATGTTTAAGTTTAGTGGTATTAGTCGTATTAAGTTCATGTAAATTGGTTTTCTTAGCAAATTTAAACAGGCTACGGCGGCAAGTGTGCCTTTAAACATTGTATGAAACATTTGGTGAATAAAAGAAAATTAAATGAAGTGAAAAAAAATTGGCTCCGTGTGTGCCTCCGAACATGTATGTTTTTTTTGTAAACACTATTATAAGTTCAATAATCTTGAGTGCGCATAAAACGTGAATCATTCAAAATCATTGATTGATTGGTTGTGTTAAATATATCTTGTAATTTCTAGTTATTTTTGTATTTTTCAATGCATATAGGTGTATCGGGATGGTATAACTCGCTTGAGCATCAATTGTGCACGTGAAGCAGCAAAAAGAAAAATAAAGCGGTATGTGGAAATTACAAGCGGGCAGATGTACTCTTCTGAAAAGGTAACTTAATTTATAAACAGCTCACATGCTCTTAATTCAACCCACTGGACACCAGCACCGTTATACATGTACCATATGGCCAATAAAATTGAACATACACTGGCTTACGAGTAAACTAAGGTTTTGGTGTGAAGTCATGACCTAGAAAACCAAGAGAAGGTCTTGTTATTCGACAATCAAATACATCCCTGCTTAACTGCATGGTATGTAAAAACAAAAAGTTATCCACACCTTTGCACATGGTTGAAAGCAACTGCATGAATATATAAGGATTGACTTCAATGTTTCTTCGGTTCATCAGGTTATGAATGAACTTGCCTCTGTGCAAACTAAATAAATCCGCGAAGTTTGCACAGAGGCCAGTTCGTTCATAACTCGATGAACCGAAGAAACATTGAAGTCAATCCTTATAATTTAATTACTATCCCCATATACTTCGTAACCAATACAAAATATCCCAAATAAGTGATATATTGCATTTTCAAGAATCAAAACCAACAAACGCGCGCAAAGCTACACGTAATGACAAAGCTGTCTACCAAGTGACGTCACAATCACTGGCAAAGACGATTGTAGGTGATGACGTCATCTCGCGTCATAGCGTTGAGCCTGTCAATTCAGTTGTGCTGACAAGAGTGCAAATATTTTCGTATACCAACATAATAAGTTCTTCTTCATTTCTTTGAAATCTTATCGGAATGAAAAATAAATGAGCAGGTATTTATTCAACATATTTTCAAATTAATTGCATTCTCCGTTTCAATAAATATCAGTAGGGCTATTGTTGTTTTGTCAGTGCGTCACGTATGTCGTTGTCAAAAGTAGTCCGGAGCTGGTTCGTTCATCGGGTTATGAACGAAAGCAGATTAGCCAATCAAATTGCAGTATTCGTCGTAAACACACTGGAAATTAAATTATATAAAAATGACTTATTTATTTAACTTATCATCTCTTCCTCTGTCAGTGTAAAAGCGCTCAATTGAAAGAAAAATTTCAAAATTTCAGAATGAATTTTTTTCTTCATCAGCTTACATGGAAAAGTTGTCTGGGGTCTTCTGTTCACCCACTGAAACGGACAACACCGCAATATGAGTGAAATGATTGTAAGTGCTGTGTAAAACACCAATCAATCAATTTAAGTTAAGGTATATACAACATGAAATTTGAAGTCTTCGTAAATAAAGAACCACTGATTTGAGTATTAATTTTTTTTCAGCCGTTGAAGGAAGATCATAAGTGCAATCCGTGGACACATATAGCCAGACATAAGTACGCAGTAGAACAAGAGTTATCTAACTTATCTGATCTCAACTATGTCATTCTACGACCAGCAATTGTCTATGGCCCCGGAGACCGACAAGGACTTAGTGAGTATTTTATACTTGGATCATACATGTACATAACCATGGTTTTTCTGTGTCTCTTCGGACCAAATAAAAACTCTGAGTGGATTTTTTTCAATCGATCAAGTGGAAGAGTTGTTAGGGGGCCGGGGTTCCTGTTGGCAAAGAGCCTGTTTCCTACCCCCTTTAATAATCTTGCAGTGTCCCCACATATAGGAAATAATCGTGAATGTGGCATAAAACATCAATCAACTAATCTGTCACGATTGTTCTGAACGATAGGGGGTTAAATCCTGCCTGCTTATAAATGTAGGTCTGATTTTTCAACTAAACCACAACATGAATAAATCAAACTTAGGATTATTTCACTGCTATGGTTACCAAGGTTACATTTACATGTATCATGGTAGGAGGAAAATAGGTAACTCTTAGAACTATCAATTCATCAAATGTTTAATAGTTCCTCTGTGATTGGTTAGAAGATTGGTTGAAAGATGACAAGCCTAAGTAAAAATCCTGAATGGGTTTTCAGTTAACTGAATCATGTAAAATGGTTGCTGCGTTAACTTATGCCTGAGGGGTTCTTCTAAGCATTGTACTCTCCTGAGCAAAGAGCTCGGTTTCTCATCCACTAAACATGGCAGTTGGTGATTGGTTGGAAGATGACAAGCCTTAGTCAAAATTTTGAGTGAGTTTTCACTCAATCATTGTCAAATGGTTGCTAGATACATCTAGATACATCTATCTGCTTTAGCTTATAACGGAGAGGTTCTAACAGGCAAAGAGCTCGGTTTACACTTCCCTAAACATGGCAATTGCTCTATAAAAGCGAAGTATAATCTTGAATTTGGTGTCGTCAACAATCAATAAATCATTCAATTAATCTTATCTTTACCAACCAAAGTTTTTAATGATTCTTTTGAAAAGTCTGTTATTTTATTTTAATTTTGTTTTCTCTCAGCACCAAGACTTGTTATAGGGGCTGTTTATAAATACACAAGAGAGGTGATGAAGGTAGGTTGACCAAAACTTGATAACCACCTTAAGTTGTTTATGGTTTTAACACTTAAACACATGGGCACAGGGAAAATCTTCTTGTCTAAAATAACCATGGAGACAAGTTTCTTATTGTCTTAAAATAGGGCATATCATTTAGACGTTTATACCCAATCATACGGCCACAGGAAAAATCTTCTTGTCTAAAATAACCATTGAGACAAGTTTCTTATTGTGTTAAAATGGGGCATATCATTTAGACGTTTATACCCAATCATACAGGCACAGGGAAAATCTTCTTGTCTAAAATAACCATTGAGACAAGTTTCTATTGTGTTAAAATGGGGCATATCATTTAGACGTTTATACCCAATCATACGGGCACAGGGAAAATCTTCTTGTCTAAAATAACCAATCATAAGTAGTTATAATAAACCACAACCCAAGAAATTTCATTAGGTTGACGACAGGCATGAGTTCGGCCTAATAATCAGTAGAATTTTCTGGAAAAGATAATTTGGCAACAAATCAACGGCACACGTTGTTTATATTTAATATGTTGCTAGATGCACCGTGTGTACCGGTACCGTACATTACGAATTGTAGAACCTGATCGATCCCAAGCAGTTTCCCCTCTCGGTCCCTTTCCTACCCCCTAAAGCGAATCTAGGAAACCTGATAATGTCCTAGACCATATCCTCTGTGTTTTTTACTGACCATAAAGCCATGTTTTTGTTGAACGACTGAACTTGACTTGTTTGGGATGACGTTGTTGCTCTATTTACAGAGTCTTACAGTTTAGCGATGATCTATATATGGACATCGGCACACCCCCTGGTTTTCAATGGGCAAACTTAATAGCCCCGATACATGTTTATTTTTGTGTGTTTGATATTTGTAGACAATTACTTAACAAGTAATTCTGAGGGTGATATCTACGAAAAGCTGTTTTTTTACGTTTGTTTGGGAAAAATGGCTGTTTATCTTGAAATTCTGTTTTAACTGTCAAATTGAAAATAAAAATGTTGGTGTATTGTATTTATCAACAGTCACTGTAATTACAAATGTCTGTCCATGTACTTTTTACGTAGATGTTGTGGACCAAAGATCTCCGCATGAATACCGTGCACGTTGAGGATGTTTGCAGGGCGATCTGGCACGTTTGTCACCATGGCAACCGTGGAGAAATCTATCATGTGGTCGATGAAAATAGAACGAGTGAGTACACATAATAAATCTTTCAATGGCATTTAGAAGTTGGAAGGTTACAATAAGGTCAAGAATTACTTATGGATAACAACTTCTTGGTTTATTGGGTGACGACGTTTCGATGTAGTTCTTACATCGTTATCAAAGTCATTGACTTTGATAACGATGTAAGAACTACATCGAAACGTCGTCACCCAATAAACCAAGAAGTTGTTATCCATAAGTAATTCTTGACCTTATTACACATAATAACACAATAATTTAAAACAAACTTACACAAGGATTTCACTCTGGACTAATATAACTATTGGGGCAATATCTGGAAAAAATATTTATCACATAACTGTGTTTTTATTCGCGTTCATTAAGCCATGTTGTAAATATGATATGTAACTAGTTACTTAACATTTTCAATGAAAATGATTGGCTGAGAGCGTGGGAAAATTATTTGTACATACGCCAGTGGGACTTTTTGTTGTTGTTGTTTTCATGTGTTAGTCTGTCTCTCGATTGACCTGTCACAATGATATGTACTGTGGCACATTGAGATTTCCCAGTCAACTAACTCGTTGATTAAGTTTTAAATATGCTGCTTGCTGAAGCTCGCAACATATTCAAAACTTACTCAACTCGTTTCATAAATTTCATATCAAATGACCACTCGTGTGAGATCGTCTATATACATACGTCATGTACAGTAAAACCTGTGTTTACAGACACCTATAGGGCGTGGTTAGATTAAAGTCCTATATGTATTTGACTTTTCTAGAACCCTTTTCGACGAAAAAGTAACCATAGAAGAACGAAAAGGTTCGGCGACATGTGTAATAATACAGCCGATGACTGGAAGTTCATGGAACTCCACTGTCTCACTTTGTTTTCCCTGTCAATGACTTTACCAGTTAACCCTGGTAATCAAAAATTTATGACAGTTCAAATACCAGGTATTTTTTATATCTTTTTTGTTCATTTTCTATTTTCAGCACAGGGTGTAATCAGTGATTTGGTCTCACAGATATTTACCATCAGTCATGATTATGTAGGCTCAGCCATATCCAGTATTGCAAAGGTAAGTGGAGTTATCTCCCTTGTAGGAGCTCTTCTGTCACCAAATATTCACATGGTTGGTGCTGGATTAGGAGAGGGAACAGGGAGCCTAGGTCTCAATGCATTGCACAAATTTACTGTCACCGTTGCTGTCATTGCACATATCATCGAGTGATTTTTGCAAATGCTAGTTGAGTTATTTCCCTTCTAGGAGCTCTTCTGTCACCAAATATTCACATGGTTTGTGCCAGATTAGGAGAGGGAACAGGGAGCACAAATTTAGTGTTCCCGCTGCTGTCATAGGGCCTAGGAGTCTACCGAGAGATTTCGTGATATCCGGTGACAGATTGAGCGTCAAATACGAACGATAAAGGCTCCCCACATGCGTAATGACCACCTCGGTGACAGGAAATGTGTGGAATTGTCATGTTAATCCCGCTCCCTATTGCTCGTTTTGCATTATCGGTTTTGATCAAGCTAATTTCGGTTTGATGGTAAATTATTGAATTATAGTTTTAATGCCATAATATGTGGTGATCATTCTGTTTAATATCTTATAAAAATAAATCAGCATTTCCAATGATTTGGTGAATATATTTATAGACACTAAAACACAGAGACACCAGGAAAGCCTTCTTGACTAAAATAACCATGGAGACAAGTTTCTAGTAATATATAACTACACAATAGATGACTTGCCAATTACTTGCAAATGACGTAATTTAGCGATGTCACAATTACTGCCCCAAACGGTAGACCGAACAAAGGATCTGTCTGTTTTTAACATCAAATTTTCAGTATTTTACAACAGATATACGAAATGAAAAGCTATATTCGGACAGTTTATATCCCACTCTAGAAATGCGAAAAAAATCGTGGACGAAAAGGGATTTTGACCGAAGAAGGTAAAAGTCAACATGACGGCATTGCTTGTCCGGTGTAAGATTGGGGCTGTGACGTGATTTCATTGTTGCACGTAAAACTGGCAAATGGTCTATTCACTCTTGGTTAAAGTGGCATGAGCTGCCAAAATGTTGATATTTTTTACGTTAAAACAGAATGTTGAAATTATTGGCTATTTTTCTCAAGAATATAATTCAGAAGCTTTTTAGTGCTTCTAGTCTCGAAAATGTACGAGAAAGTATTGTTTTGAACTAACCTTGGCTTAGAATGAATGAATGGTCGTCCCGGTTATTTAAATTTTGTTTACTTTTCGAACACGTTTTCGGTTCGTACAGGCCACATGCTGTATGGATTTTCCTCATTCCATTGCCAATCATTTAGTTTTTCGATAGCCTTCAAAGCCTCTTATTGTCGTAACGATCAGAAATTGTGAAAAAAGTGTGAATTTTGGCAGCTTAATGCAAACATAAGAACTTGCAACAGCTGTTTAATTTTATCCTGTTTTCAGTTGAATATGACCAGTGTTGTGGAAGATATAAACGACAAGCACATGGAACCATGGGCAGATGCCTGTCAAAGGGATGGAATTCTAAACACACCCCTTAATCCATTTATAGATCAGGTATGTCCAATCAGCTCTCTTTATTTTTGAAATTTGAATAAAAGATGCATCAAAGGGACGGAATTCTAAACACACCCCTTAATCCATTTATAGATCAGGTATGTCCCATCAGCTCTCTTTATTTTTGAAATTTGAATAAAAGATGCATCAAAGAGATGGAATTCTAAACACACCCCTAAATCCATCTATAGACCAGGTTTGTCCAATCAACTTCCTTTATTTTGAAAATTAGAATAAAGGATGTATCCGAGAAATGGAATTTTAAACACCCCCCTTAACTCGTTTTTAGACCAGGTATGTGTAATCAACTTATTTTACAGGTGTGGCATAGATCAGCCCATGAGCGACTGCCAAACGCCAATATTTCTATTATCAACCAACCATTCAACTCTCTTCTTTCTTTTGAAATTCTCAAAAAGATATGTCACAGGGAATGTGTTGCGGACAAAAATGACCGTAGACACATCTTTTATTTAGAGATTTTCTCAGATCTTGATCTATAATTTGATAAAGAGTCTTTTTTATACGCCCGGCTTGAAAAGCAGGCTGTATTATGGTATCATCTCCGTCCGTCCGGCAGGACGGCAGTCCGGAAGTCCGGCGTCCGCTTTCCCTTCCGCTCCATAACTTATAAAGTTTTGATTCCATCTGCACAATTTTTTCTAAGTATATACCTTATGGGTAGAAGGTGTGTCGCAAACTATTTTTAACATCACTGGTTACATAATATGGGAGTTATATTGGATTATGTAATATTCCCTTCCGCTCCATAACTTCCAATGTTTTGATTCCATCTGCACAATTTTTTCTGAGTATATACCTTATGGGTGGAAGGTGTGTCGCGAACTATTTTTGACATCATACATTGCGTAATATGGCAGCCATATTGGGTTATGTAATATTTACTTTTTCTCTCCATAACTTTAACAAATATGATCCGATGTTTTCAATTCTTTCATGTTACATACCATATTTACAGACAGTGTGTAAAAAAATTGTTTATGGTATCAACTATTGCAAATTATTGGATTATGTACATTCCCTTTTATTCTTACTTTCATTTTCATGAAAATAACCTTTAAATTATAAAATGGCTTCTGCTTTTCCGATTCTCATCAAAAAAGGATTTTTTCAAATTGCAATAATGTTTCTAAATTGATTAAGACTATTCTTAAATCAATATATAACGTTTTAATCAAATGAAAAATACATATAAGGATTAAAGTTTTATCTACAGACCAAGAGATAAGTATCCCAGCTTTGGTCTATTTACCTTGTCAACTTACAGTTAGCTCTCAGTCTCTCTTGAGAGATATATGGCTAAACCAGGCTTTGTGTACCACATGGCCCCATAAAACAGTGGGTGACATTAGCAATGGACCCATAGCCAAATCTATTGTAAACATTTGGTCTATGATAAAATTAGAAGTAATAACCTGTAGGTATATGGGGAGATTTAGAATATTGTCAAGATGTCTATCGCCAAATAATGTAGATAAAAAATATCATGAGAAAAATTGTCAAATCTACTTGAATTGGTGTGAGCTGCGAAATTACCAATTAATTACATTTGTTTAAGTATGATTAGTAAATTATAAACTGCTTTTCTAAAAAATTGAAACATTTTAGTGCAACCTTTATTGACAACAAACAATGTTTAACATCGTGTTTTAACAGCAGCGAGAATTGATGACTTGTACCGTGTACAAATCTTGTTAATAATTGTTGATCCAAATAGCCCATTTTAAATTTGATACAGATGGATTTTAAAGGTTTTAGTGGTAAAATTTCATTTTGTTGACATAACATCACCTTTTACCAAGCTTCACATAATAAAACTGGCAACGCCGCCATATACATGTAAGTGAAATAATCTTGAGCGCAGCGTAAAACACCAAACAATTAATCAATCAATCATTTACCAAGCTTCAACCTCTTCCCTCTGAATTTTGAAAATTAAATTCAAATAAATATGGAAGGATTTGTTTTGGTATGGCTGCAGTTACTGTGCCTTTCCGGGCGTATTTTGGGTTTCCCGAAACTCTTGTTTGGGATTAAAGTGGCATGTACGAACCTTTCAAATTTCATGATTTACTTCCAGGAATTGTTATATAACAAACATGTGAGTTTAGATGGAAGCAAATTAAAAGAAACAGGATTTCTATACAAGAGACCAGAGGTGGATGTCAACAGCTTACGAGAGGTAAAGACAATCCTATTAGAAGTCTCTTTCAGTAGAATGACGTAGTTGACCTTACCGTCAGCTCCAGTAGCTGGCTACGTCCAGAGTCCAATGCAAGTCGGGGCCTCTGTGGGTTAGAGTGATCGTCCCTCACTCCCACACAGACCTTCCATCGATGCTGGGGGCCTCAGTAGTCCAGTGGGTTAGAGCGATCGTCCCTCACTCCCACACAGACCTTCCATCGATGCTGGGGACCTCGTTGGTCGAGCGGGTTAGAGCGATCGCCCCTCACTCCCACACAGACCTTCCATCGATGCTGGGGAACTTGGTGGTCCAGTGGGTTAGAGTGATCCTTCCTCACTCCCACACAGACCTTCCATCGATGCTGGGGACCTTGGTGGTCCAGTGGGTTAGAGTGATCCTTCCCCACTCCCACACAGACCTTCCATCGATGTGACACAGGTTCGAATCACACTGAGACCAAAATTTAAAAAAAATCTGAGTGGATTTTTCACTTGGTCGCCGTATGTGGAAGAGTTGCCAGGTACTCGCCGAAGGTCAGAGGTTTCCTCCGGGCAATGAGCATGGTTTCCTCTCCCACTAAACCTGGCAAATGCCGCCATATAAGTGAATTGATCTTCAGTGTGGCGTAAAACATCAATCAATCAATCAACCAATGCAAGTCTACATGTATCTGTTCAATGCAGGCCTTGCACCAGTGGGTCCCTCGGTGGAATCCCAATTAAAAATTTCCGATTGAGTTTTTTCACTTGATCACCTATGTGAAAGGTTTTGCAAATACCCTGCAAAGATAATTCCACTATATAAGGGAAATATTCTGAGCTGCCAAAATTCTTGCACATATTTTGTTGTTCTTGATAAAAATGACATTCTGTAGATCTGTTTCAAAAACGAAAACGAAATTTTAATTATATTTGACAGCTCATGCCACTTTAAGTGTGTCAAAAAACACTAACCAATTGATCTCATGATACCCAGGGCATTTACTTATTATGTCATGAGCTGCCAAAATGTTGACAATTTTCCTCTAAAACAGAATTTTGAAAGTGTCTGCTATTTTTCTCAAGACATACTATTGAGACAGTTTTTAGTACTTTTAGTTTGGAGAATGTATGCCAAAGTAGTGCAGTCTTTGCACTAATCTAGGCTTAGAATGTTTGAACGCTCGTCTTGGTTATTTCAATTTTGTTTACTTTTTAAACACTATTTCGGATTGTTCAGGTCATACACTGTATGCATTTTCCTAATTCCATCAGTAAATTGGATTTTCGATGACCTTCAAAACCTCTCGCGACTATCAAAATTCATGAAAAATGTTGGATTTTTTGCAGCTCTTGCTAAGGTTGAAAATCATGTCAACAGATGGATTAAATTTTACTAAAGTTAATATGTGTGATCTGAAACCTAAGGTAATTTATTCAAATAATTTTTTTGTGCTGCAGTTGCTTTGTTCTGTTGCCATAGTAACCTCTTTTTTTACTTCTTTTTGTTAGGTATTGGATGATTATTTAAAAATGGGAATTTTCCCGTCGTCATTGTTAACGTCAGAAATGATTTGGCAGGATGGCCAGGCGCAGAACAACGGAGATTATGAATACACGGGAGATGGAATAGTCACAGGCTGACAGAGTTATTTCAGTTTTTTTTCCTGTTGCCAATTCGTCACCTTACATGATGCCACCATGTGAACTCAATATATGCATAGATTTTATTTTGTGAAAACCCCGGACATTAATTTGCGATTGCTACATGTTTATATCATTTGTGGACAAAATAGTGCTCTAAATTTGAGGTGATCTTTTGTATAAATGGGGATTGAAAATTTTGCTTTATATATGTAGAAGATTACTTCACTGTTATGCTCAAAGCTTTTTTTGTATATATATATATATATATATATATGATAGAAAAAAACTGCAGAAACTGCCTTTGTGTGTGGCAAAATATTATGTTCAGAAAGAAAACATGACAAACGCAACTGGTTAGGTTTACGCTAAATTATTTCATCCTATCAAAACGGTTTTTCAAATCATTTATTGCTTTGAGTATATATATATGTATATTTATAGACACTGACACTAAAACACACAGGCAAAGGGAAAATCTTCTTGACTAAAATAAACATGGAGACAAATTTTCGGTTGTGTTAAAAGGGGTGTGTCATTTAAACCGAATCATAGGTTGTTGTAATAAACCAAAACCCATGATACATTTATGAATGTAACTAGGTTGAAGAGTTTGGCTTTATTCAGTTAATTTTTTTGCAGAAATACTTTTTTGTACATCAAAAAATTTGTATGAATGTGGGATTATAGATTTTCCCTGTGCCATAGAAATATATTTCACCAATCCTCCTTTTGGGGGCTCCCACAATAAAACTGGCAACGCCGCCATATAAGTGAAATAATAATAATAATTGAGCACAGCGTAAAACACCAAACAATCAATCAATCCTTTTGGGGGTGGGGTCTCTGGGTCAAAAACCTGTACATGTAAGAGGGAGAGTTGCCCGGTACCCGAGGTTTCTTCTGGGCAAAGAGCCCAGTTTCCACCCCCCATTAAGCCTAATGATGCCATGTAAGTGAAATAATCTTGAGTGTAATGCAAAACATCAATCACTCATTAACACATCCTCTATCTCACTCTGTCCAAAGAAAAAAAAAGGAAATATGTCTTCAGTGGGTTCTCAATGACTAACTACCTCCCATAAGGAAACACATATAGCGGACTACGGTCAGATAGTCGATTAAGCAGTAATGTTAAAGCAGTGCTATTCTAGTCGGCTAGGCCAGTTTAGCCGTCTAAACCTGTTTATGAAATACCCCCCTGGTCAATTGTTTCCTCCTTTACAAGTGATTTAACCTTGTAAGCAGCATAAAACATGAACCAATCAATCCCTAACTTCAGAGCTGAACTCTCAAATTGAGGGGCCTGCCTCTGGAGCTCTACAACGCCCTCCTACAAGTGAAATGATATTGAGTGCCGCATAAAAACCATCCAATTAGTCCCTAACTTCAGGTCTGGATTCTTAAATTGAGGGGCCTCAGTGTCTCAATGGACGGCAGAGTGATGGTCTCAGTCTGTGACAGGCCTTCCATCAATTAACATTTTATTCTGAGCCAGGTATCGGACTATTTATGATAATTAGGCAATCGTCATAACTTCCAATTGTGGTCATTAGACCCATTTTTCTCATAATTGATCCATAATAGTGATTTGTCTTAGGTTATACTGAGAGTTGACATTTTTTATTGTTAATTATGTATTTTTCAGTGATATTATACCAAAAATTCCAAGAGTTAGATTTATGTTATATTGAGGACTGGTTTTACACTTACACATTGCCATATATATATACATTTCACAAGGGAGCCTGGGCATAATCTAGGGCAAACGTTTGGGCACCCATAGTATGACTTGACAATACCATTCCAAGGCCCCCATGAAAGTAGTCCGGGTTTCTGACTACAAAATGACTATTTTTTCTATATTGACGGTCGTATTCCAAAACACGGCCGTCGGTATAACAAAATAGTAATTTTGGAGTGTGAAACCCGGGCTACCATGAAAGCTGCTTGGAGAGAACTCCTACTTAAAACCATCATTTCTATCTAATATGTCCACAATACTTATATTTTAAATACTTTGCATAGCAGTTTTTACTTGTATTCAATATTTAAAGCAACAATCACTATTTTTTTGTCATACCCTGGTTTGAGCGCCCAAACTACAGAAGCCTAAACCTCATATATGGGGTTAAACAAAGAGAGTAGATTGACAAGAGTGGTCACTTCGTCCAATCAGCATTGCCGGCATGTTCTTCTGGCCCCCTAGCTGAAGGGTGGTCCGACTGTACACGATTCGGTTAGGGCGCCCCCTACACGACGGAGGTTCCTAAGTGTCAGTTCAAATTCAACATGGCGCGGACGAAGTGACCACTCTTGTCAATCTACTCTCTTTGGTTAAAATCGCAAGCCTTATAACTGAAGAATTCCACAAATTTCATGTCACCGTTACCACCAGTACTGTCAATGTGCTTGTGGCTGGACGTTTTTCGTTTTCACACGAAGGCTCGCTTCTTCAATTCTGCTTACAAACAAATCCGAAAATGTTAACCCATATTCCATTCATATATTTTTATTTAGTTGTTGAGGTAATATTTAGTAACTTTAACAACCATTCCTTCCATATACTAATACATTGTCTAAAACGACCGCTTGGATCTGACGTCATGGCAGATAGTTTAGCTCCACCAAGGGATTATCAAAGAATTTGCCTTACACTGTTTTAGGTAGAAAATGTTCATAAAGAACATTTCATAAAATTTTCAAATGCACCCTGTGTTGACGTTGTAGTGAAGAAGCCCATATTGTGGGCGCATCTAAATAAATTCAATCCACTCAACTTATTGCGACTATCTCCAAAATATAAATTGAACTTTTTTAGTTGCACTGTAGATTGTAGAGCCATTTTTTCATAATTTAAGAACAAGACATGTTGTGTTTCACGGAAATATTGCCATTATTATGAAAGCATCCCCTTTACAATCTTGAAATTCTATATATTTTTGTTTCTTGGAGTTGTGATTTTTACCTATACTTATTGTCATTCATTTGCAATCTCAGTAAATGATCAAGACCGGCCGAGTACTTTGAATTCCAATATAGATAACAATAAGGGGAAGACTTACTTATGGGTAACAACTTCTTTGTTTATTGGATGACGTCGTTTTGATGTACATGTAGTTCTTACATCGTTATCAACGTTGATAGCAGCTTCTTGGTTTATTAAGTGACGATGTTTGGACGTAGTTCTTACATCGTTTTTAAAGTTGATAACTTCTTCGTTTGTTGGGTGACGACGTTTCAATGTAGTTCTTACATCGTTATCAAAGTTGATAGCAGCTTCTTGGTTTATTGGGTGACGACGTTGACTTTGATAACGATAAGAACTACATCGAAACGTCGTCACCCAATAAACCAAGAAGTTGTTATCCATAAGTAAATCTTCTCCTTATTGTAACCCTTCAACTTTGAAATGCCATTGGAAGATCAATTATAGCTATATACTTGAATATTGCATAATATTATATATTTGTCTCATTTGTGTTATTGATTAAGTTTTATGGAAATAAAGCCCAGCTTTAAATATTTCACCAGTGAGTTAATTAAAATTTCATACAAATAAACCATTTTGATTTAAAGTGGCATGAGCTGCCAAAAGTCACACTTTTTTTCATATTTGCTTATCGTCACCACAGTTAGATGCTTTGAAGGCCATCGAAAAACTAAATGATTGGCGTTGGAATAAGGACAATCCATACAGTATGTGACCTGTACGAACAAAATTTAAATAACCGGGACGACCATTCATTCATTCTAAGCCAAAGTTAGTTCAAAACAATACTTTATCGTACATTTTAAAGACTAGAAGCACTAAAAAGCTTCTGAATTATACGTCTTGAGAAAAATAGCCAATATTTTCAACATTCTGGTTTAACGTCAAAATATCAACATTTTGGCAGCTCATGCCACTTAAATGACCGATGTATTATGCCGTTCTCAAGACTATTTCCCCCACTTTCTCACGCTTCACCAGCAATATTTCCACTCCCAGATAGTGTGTTGCTGTTATCTTAGTTTTTATTTATAAGTGAAATTTTAAGATTTCGTTCGCTCAGAAATTTCATTCACCATAGTCACAAGTCTATGAATGGGGAAGTGTGACACGTCCAATTACACCATATCCAGGGGATTGGCGCCTTTTGACCCAGACATCATAAAAAGCACACTCCCTCAGAAGCCGTGGCTTTTCCTCTCTTTCACATATGAACTACCATGGGATGCATAAGGAAAAGGATGGCGATAATAGTTCTTGATGGAGCAAAAGTTAAAGTTTTAGAAAAACTTCATAAAGTTGAAAATGAGATACCATAATTACAGGGAACGAGGCCTTGTTTGGAACGATTTGAGTAGAAATGTAGATATCTGATTCGCGTGCTCAGTAAAGCTTTTATAAGAACCAAAGTTCGAATCCCACTCAGTCCAAAAAAATTGGAAAAAATTTCTGACTGGGTTTTCACTCGAACGACCTACAGTATGTGGGATGGTTGTCAGTTACCAACTGAAGGTCGTGGGTTTCCTCCGGGCATATAGCCCGATTTCCTCCCACAATAAAATTGGCAACGCCACCATATAATTGAAATAATCTTGAGCGTGGCGTAAAACACCAAACAATCAATCAATCAATCGAATTGCGATTGCTTGGATTGTAGATAGATATATGATAGTCCTGTAAGTGGAGAGTGTATTTATTTTCTGATTTGAAATTGTGCAACCGTTGACAATTTCAAAATCTACAGCACATAAAGCTTACATAATGTAGTATAAGCAGACTAAAGGCGATAGTGTCCTGAATATGGGGTAATGTAGTTAGGGCTTTTAAATAAATTATTTGGAAGGACTTCGGCTTTCAGATTTAGACACAGTTTCAAATATCTATTTATCCTACCTGCCTTATAAATTTTACCTTCAACACACATTTAAAGCATTCCACTTTTCATTTTACTCATTAATTGGTTCGAATTTCATTGTAAATCTACCAAATCCCTCTTCGTAAGAAGAAAACTTTAAAATTGGCCTGACAGATTTCAAACTCTCCTCCTACAATGACAACCTGTCACATGGTCCACAGTATGTCCGAGAATTTCCTCAATAGCTGGACAATTTGATGACATCTTAACTCTCGCATCACATGCTTGCGGGGTTTTGAAAAGTCTGTTGACAGAGAATAGTTATCCCATCATTTTAATGGTGGTTTAATGTGTGGCTCTTCCTGACTGGCAAGAAAGTAACACAGGAAAGAGATACATGAGTGCGGCTAGGAGTAATGGGACTTTTACACTCCCCCATTCATAGATTTCTGCTACAGTGTAGTAACACTGTTGTTATTTAACTGCACTCGGCCGAAGTCGACGACGTTGCCATACTTTAGGACCCAGATTCGATTCCCGTTTCGGGCGTTGCCCAAAATCGGTAGAAGAATTTCTGCCATCAAGAAAGTGTATTCCCCCCATCCCAACCCCTCAAAAAAATATAAAAAATAGCGAGAGTACTGTTTATACTCACTTTCCGAAATACACTAACAAATTCAACTCAAAATCCACGAAGATCGATTTAATTTCTTTTTAATACATAAACATTATATGTTTGAAACTCGTCTGATTGAATCCGAGTGTGTTAAAGGGTATCCCAAATGCCTGCAATTTCCTTGAGAGTACATTTTATACCAGAAGAGGATGACTAAAAATAACCCACGTTATATACATGTAACATATAACACTTGAAATTGGTTGAAATCAACGCCACGTGAACATTTATCATTGTGAAGTTTTAAGCGATTGACAAGTTTGCATTCCTTGTAATTGTGTATCATTTTGTTGTTTGCTATGTACATATAGATAGTTTGGCTGTGACATCGGCTATAGCGCCCATGAAACGAGTCTCAAAAGGCAGGTTCGTCAAGGTAAACACTGTTTCAATCCCGTAGAAAACATTTCTTTTCTGTGGGTTTGATTCCTTTAATCACTTGAACGTATTCACCGTTAGCAGTCCCACTAGTGAGCATACCAGAACACAATTTTTACTAATTATTTTGAAAAAAGCCCAGAAACGGTTAAAGAATCAACGAATAATAACGATACTGCCGACCCACAATGACGTGAAGCCTGAAGAATTGATTTGAGTGGAGTTCACTTCAGGTTTCATTATTTGCATAACTATGCGTTGCATGTAAATAAATCTCATATGTACTCAAGCACGAGGGAAAGTTCTTTTTAATGAAGTTATCTATTTAGCAGCATTTGGGATACCCTTTAAATATATACAGGATAAAAGAGAGAAAACTAACTCAGAACCCTTGCATGACTTATTCTTTTCAATTTCTACATCAATTGGCGTTAATATCTGGTAAATAGATGGATTGATTGATTGTTTGGTGTTTAACGTCGCGCTCAAGATTGTTTCACTTATGTGGCGGCGTTGCCAGTTTTATTGTTGGAGGAAACCGGGCTCTATGCCCGGGGGATACCCACAACCTTCCGTTGGTAACTGGCAACCATCCCACATAGGTCGTTCGAGTGAAAACCAAGTCAGAACATTTTCCAATTTTTTTTTGGACTGAGTGGGATTCGAACCCGCGACCCATTGGTGGCATAAAAGTTGAACATCAATCAACCAGTGGAAGGTCAGGATTTCACATTTCTAGCCCCTTAATAATTAAAATAAATCTTGGATTATTGGGTAGGATAAAAAATTCAAAGGTCAATCCACTCAAATTTGTTTGAGAAAGATAACTTATTTTACATATACCTAACAAGAATTTCTTTCCATGTTACTTTTCTACTTCATTGTCCTTAAAGGGGCATGAGCTGCCAAAATGTTGATATTTTGACGTTACAACAGAATGTTGAAATTATTAGCTATTTTTCTCAAGACGTATAATTCAAAAGCTTTTTAGTGCTTCTAGTCTCGAAAATGTACGATAAAGTATTGTTTTGAACTAACTTTGGCTTAGAATGAATGAATGGTCGTCCCGGTTATTTAAATTTCGAACATGTTTTCGGTTCGTACCGGCCACATACTGTATGGATTTTCCTCATTCCAACGCCAATCATTTAGTTTGCCGATGGCCTTCAAAGCCTCTTACTGTCGTGACGATCAGACATTATGAAAAAAGTGTGAATTTTGGCAGCTCATGCCTCTTTAAAGTGGTATGAACTGCCAAAATGTTGATATTTTGAGGTTGAAACAGAATGTTGAAATTATTGGCTATTTTCTCAAGACGTACAATTCAAAAGCTTTTTAGTCCTTCTAGTCTCGAAATTGTACGACAAAGTGTTTTTTTGAACTAACTTTGGCTTAGAATGAATGAATGGTCGTCCCGGTTATTTAAATTTTATTTACTTTTCGAACACGTTTTCGGTTCATACAGGCCACATACTGTTGGCCTATGGATTTTCCTCATTTCAACTCTAATCATTTAGTTTTTTGGTGGCCTTCAAAGCCTCTTACTGTCGTGACGATCAGAAATTATGGAAAAAGTGTGAATTTTAGCAGCTCATGCCACTTTAACACAATGTTAAACCCAATCAATGAAGTACATTTTTGTCAGTTCTTATTTATGCTGCCAGTTACATTTAAGTGCTCAAATTACCAACTTTAAGGTTCTATTTGTCAGGCTTAGGCCCCTACTGTAATTATACATTTAAATATCTACCTCGATCTTTCTATTCTGATATTTTCTGACTGTTCAACCAACAGCTGAATACCAGATTATCAAATAATTAGGCAAGACATTTACTGCAGTGAATTGTGTTAGTGTAGGTTTCTTATAATATAATTATACACTCTACTGTCTACACACGTCATTGTCTCACAGACAGAGATCTGTCTTAGTATTTGTCTTTGTACAGCTGACTTTACTCTTGAATAAGCAAGAACAATTTATAAATCTAAAGTCAGTTTCACACATTCTCAGAAATTTATTTTTTTCTAATGGCCTCCGCGTCCAGCGAAAATCTTTACTATACACGTTATCTGCCGTGGGCCACGTGTTTGTTTATAGGTAAAAGAAGTTCTCGCGGCGGTGTGGTGTGGCTGAAATCAATCCGCGTACACTCTAATATGGCTTCCGTATGGCTGAGAGGTTAAGTCTCGCACGCGAAGATTAACTTCTCTGTTTAGATTGTCACTTCGACACATGCCTTCGAGTTCCATCAATTCAGCGCTGGTTCGAATCCTACTCACAACAAATATTTTATGTGAATTCTAGTTAGCAAATGTACACAATGCAACTTCATATATGAGAAAGTCACGTTTGTCTGTAGAATGATCGCCATAACAGTTTTAGTTCGATCTATATCTATATTCCTTCTAGAAGGGCTTCTGGGGCTCAGTCGATTAGGGGGATAGTTCCTCAGTCCCGCTCATCACACAGACCAAATAGAAACTGAAACATTTCCGAGTGGATTTTTTACTCGGTTGCCGTATGTAGAAGAGTTGCGAGGTACTCGCCGAAGGTCGGGGGTTTCCTCTGGGCAATGAGCCCGATTTTCTCCCCCACTAAACCTGGCAACGCCACCATTTAAGTGAAATGATCTTGGGTGGACGTAAAACACCAATCAATTAATCAACGCTCAGATCAGATAAAATAATTGGAAATTTCTCAGTGGATTTGGCACTCAGTCACCGCATATAGAAGAGTTGCCAGGCGTGGGGGTTGGGTTTCCTTCGGCCAAAGAGCCCAGTTTCCTCCTCCTCAAAATCTGGCAACGCCGCCTTATAAGTGAAATTATCCAGAGTGCGGCGCAAAACATCAATCAATCCTCCTTGAATTATGTTTTCGGTTTCCCAAAACTCATCTATTCATCGTCCACACTTCCCAGTCGACATTCTTCTCTCTCTCTGCGTTTTCATTGGCGCCAAACCCTCTGCACTCTTTGGTTACCCGATTGTAGTTTACGAAATCGCACAGGACAGGTGACATACTGCATTGCCGTGCACACATGGTCACTGCGTATGCTTTCTTGGACCATAGCGGTTTTGAAGTGACAAAGTTCCCGTCTTCAGTCTTTATTATCACTGTAAGAAAATGATAAATCCCAATTGACTTTCTTCTTGCACCCCGACTCTCACTAAACATGATAAAGTCGCAATAGAGGTAATGATCGCGGTATAAATCTGTTAATCATTTATTATAAGAGTTTGTGGTTTTACTTTTTTCTCCCTATAAGGCTCGCACATGATATAGGCTCACGGGATATTATTTTTTCAACGCCAATTATTTAACATTTCGAAGAACTTAAAATAAGGGCCCCTTGACAATTCGTGATAAAAAATAATACTTTTGACGGCTTTTGCTGCTTAAATATATATGTTATTGTAATAATATAATATTTGATACATAACATAATTGCTTCGTTCATTAATGAGTAGTTCAACATCTATATGCCATCATAACCACTCACCAGGCTGATTGTAGCTGTGACCCGCTATGGAAAGGCTATTTGTTTCTGTTGAAGTTGGGAAGATGATGTGAACTGTTGTCATTGCAGGTTTCTCCACAATAGCAGAAGTTGTAAAGGCGGTTTCGTTGTGTGGATTTTCTGAGTAAAATAAATTATGAATATAAAGCAAAACGGGTACTTTTACGCTTGATCTGGACGTATACCAGCATGGCCACATCCAGGGAAAAGGATCAGGGGCGTCAGAACACCCCCTTTTTCTGAGCCCCCCCCCCCCAAAAAAAAAAAGCGAGAAAGCGGAGAAAAAATGAACACGTAATCGAAGTACTGTTATATAAACATAAGGTTTGCCAGTTTAATATCGTTTTCAGTTTGACGGCAACCATATATTTGCTGATATATTTTCTTCGTATTGTTTGATTCAATGTGCGCGTTGGAATGTTGAGTAACATATTGTCTTTAACAGCGAACTAGCTGGAATTTGAGAAAATGCAACTTCTGAGTGTGAAGAATCACACAAGATTTAGGGATCATCACATCCTACAAACAAATTCACGCCCTTTATACCTAAATACGATTAAAAACACTGAATATATGTTCTTGGCAGCTAAAATATTTACACAAGACCGTAGTTTATTTTTTCAGACAAATAAAAAATGTCAATTTCTTCTTAAATGGTGCTCCATTAATAAGAATATTTTTTACTCTTTTAAGATAAAACACATACACTAAACGGATATACTGAATCACGTCTAATTACTCTTTATGGTCAACTTTCTATGCAGTATGGCCCATCATTCCGATAAAATCTACTTATAATATATTTGACACATTAAATTCGGGTGGTGGCATCGGCGTTTCGTCTGGTATGTTGTTGTTATATGGGGTTTCTAGAAGAAAAACAGCTATATAGAAAATAACTTTCAATTGTTAGCAAACTTTCGTTTAATTACTGATTTAAAGGGCTGCTCTATTGTTTTGAGACTGTGTTATTAGAAGTAAAAAAATCCATTTCCATTTAAGATCCCCCTATAACCAATGTTCGTTTTCAACCTTGCCTCTATGCTACAATGCAGTAAATGTTGACCACTGTTTTTAACTGAACATTTTCATCGTCGAACTTATGCCCGACCGGATAAATAAAAACCTTAATTTTAGCTGTTTGTTTTCTATACAGTTTGCGATAATATATGTGTCTTTTCACCAGGGGCCTGTTTCATAAAATGAAGTAGCGCAAGTTTTTTTACGAAACTGTTATAGTAACCTAATTACGTTGCTATGACAGTTATGTACAAACTTACGCTACGCTGACGAAAAGGCTAGTGACAAGAAATATAAAAACGGAGGCTATTGTTGTGAAGCATGTTAATCAGCCTACTCTGGATGGAAAAGTTGGTTCAACTTATATTCACATAGTAACTATGAGCTTTCATCTTTTATCCGGCGTAAAAGTGTAAATTAGATCTGTTCTAATTTACCATTTAACAGGATAAAATATGTTATATATATGGTTTATGTTTTCAAACTAGAGAGACAACCCGTAAAATGCCCTATACATTTTTTGAGAAATGTTATCTATAAATAGTACGATTTTAACTCGTAGAATATAAAGAACAAACACTTTACTGATAAAATCAGAACAGATACAAACGAATTACACTAGTATCTTACCGGCCTGGCAGATATGTGGCCAGTCGACTTCACAACGATCTCTATGCCACTTTTTAGTGTCTTCAATGCGATTATCCACATTACAGAACGCCATACATTTAAAAAGCCATGCTCTCGCCGTAAATGCATACCAGCTTCTCATGTTTGTGTATTGTGCCTCTTGACCTATAAATACCATTAGTTTAGGAGTAAGAAAATTGTGAGTATTGACTCTATGATTGATGTTTTACGCCGAACTCAAGGGTATTTCATTTATGTGGCGGCGTTGCCAGGCGATGGAAACCGGACTCTTTTACCGGAGGAAACCCCCGACTTTCGGCGAGTATCTGGCAACTCGTCCACATATGATGAACGAGGGGAAAATCTTCTCAGATTTTTTTGGTCTGAGTGGAAATTTAACCCGCGCTGCATCGATGGAAAACAACCGATATAAAAATGTGCATGGGTTACATAACGGATGAAGAGAACAGGATGTGAAGCTACTATCAGCCGGATTATAAGAATAAAACAAACAGACGAAGTCAAGCGCGCATGATTATGGCTGCGTAGATCTGCCGAAATATAGAATATCATTCTATTAGGGCTTCATTTTTCGGAGTTGCATTTCTTTTGTTTTGTACAAAATTCTTCAGTGTTGGTAAGCCCTTTTGGAAACAATTTCTTGTGAGACAACGTTTCAATGTAGTACTGACAGCGTTATCAAAGTGAATGACAAACAACACAAATAATTCATTTGGTGAGAGAAGGAGAGAACAAGCTGAGACAGGTACTGAATTATAGAAATTAGTTAAGTTTGGCGAGTCAAGTTTGTTGAGGGTTGTCTTGGAGAATCCAGTCACAGCATTTGCGAATACATAATCCTTAGTCGCTGTTCATGCTGGGATTGATTTTTCTAATGTAGATGGTTTCCTGTAGCTTCCCCCTCTCCAATGGTGTTTGTGGGATTGTTGCCAGTTACCAGCGGAAGGTCGTGGGATTCCCCCGGGCATAGAGCCCGGTTTTATCCCACAATAAAACTGGCAACGCTGCCATATAAGTGAAATAATCTTGAGCACGGCGTAAAACATCAAACAATCAATCAAACAATCAAATGGTGTTGGTTAAAGGAAAAGAACATTTTAACGTTAGACTAGTTTAGATGGAACGAGTATAGTTCAAGTAGTGTATAACAATTGCCTAATGTATGTTTTATCTCCTCGTAAGCGAATAATCAAAATTTGTATGTGTCACTATAATACAGAACAAGCTCCATGGACTACCGACAAGGCCGCAAACATTTTATATATTAGTTTTACCCAATTAATGGAGATTAAAATGGAGATGCGTTATAGAGTTGTCATGGGATACAATTAACTTAATAGCGTCGGGCCGAGGGACTATCACTCCCGATTTAGTCATCAAGCCCCCCCCCCCCCTCTCTCTGGAGTTAAAAGATATTCCCAGTAAAGTAATATTATTTTAATAATAATATAAGGCTTCTTTATGGATTGGATTGTAATTATCGAGAGATTTGTAGCTTATTTGGCAATTTGCAATCCAAAAAGAAGCCTAATGTTAATATCAACTCAATTTCTAAATGCCACTGAAACAAGAAATATTATTTTAGCTTACCATCCGGGTACTTGTATTCCCGTATAAAGGTCCCAGATTGTTTCACACCGATCCAGGCACAATTGTCTTGCATTTCATTATAAAAGGTTTGATAAATAAATTCATTTTCCTCTTCGCTCATGATTCGAAGCAGTTGCCCTCCGTGCTTTCTGCAAGACTCAACAGCACCATCCCAAGTCTTTCGGTCTTTGACAAATCGATAACACTTGGATTGATAACTGGCGACTGGATCGTTTGATCCCTTTTCATTTAAGTTAGAACACTGTTCACTTTTTGTAAGCACTTTTCGTCCGAGAAAACAGATACTAATCCCTAAACGTAATAAAGTTCCATAAGGTATCATCGTTAAAGGTGTTCGTCTTAAACCTTTTTTATTAAAAAAAAACATCCAACCCAACGGCTCTATTTCATTCACGAGGGTAGGCAGACCTATACCATCTAAAAACTAGTTAAATCTCAATACAAATTTTAGTTGTCATATGCATTTAGCCTTTGTCCATTCGAATAAAAATCCAATGTAGAAGCTTCATTTTGCTGACCGTGTTTTCGTCTTGTTCTAGTTATTGTAACAAAAAGGTTATATGCCAAGCTAGGCCAGATGACTCTTGTATTTCCAGGGTTAAAAGGTCAAGGAGCAGTTTTAAGCCACGACACCCATGTTAAAGTACCTTCAGCGTGGATCGACATAAAATTAAAAATCCAAACCGAGAGACTTGTAGCTTTTTGGGTTATCCAAAAACAAAGAACAGTTCTCCTTCAGTATTTGCCACATAGCTTTTATATTTCGCATCGTAACAGAAACTCAAACCGTCTTAGTAAGATTTCACCTTTCAGAATCTGTCCACGTAAATTACTTCATTTTGTTGGCAATACATTTTTTGTCTGTCAACGAAAACACGAATATCCCCTAAAATTATGTGATAATATTGGGCACATGACGTTTGTGCGTTCCATAAAAAAGGGTTTAGGAACGGTTTCAAACTGCTAAAGCTACGTCACATCGTTTCAACTTTCAGCATTGCGCAATAAAGTTTTAAAAATCTGAGCAATACGTTTTGCTATTTGTGATTACCACGGACCAAACGAAAACAATGTCCCCTTGCTATTTGGGATTAGCACGGACCAAAAGCAGTTTTAAATCTAGCATTGACTGCGAAGCTCTTGGAGAAAACAAATTCCCCGACGAATATATCCACAAAATGAGAGCATTGTATAATATAGCATTAGGACCTATATTCCTAATCGGTATGCGAGTTATGAATAAACACATCAATAAAGTATAACACGCCTTTAACGTTTTGAAAGCTTTGAAAACCGGCGATTATATTACTTGAGTTCAATATAAAGATCAGTGTTGAATGATTGATAATGCTGTTGTTTTATACCATGTCGCCTTTGGCTTGAATTCAAGACGTTCAACCACGTTTTGCTTTTCCCACCTGTACTTTAGGTAGCAACTCGAACGACCGATGTGGGATGGTTGCCAGTTACCACCGGAAGGTCGTGGGTTTCCTCCCGACATAGAGCCCGGTTTTCTTCCACAATAAAACTGGCAACGCCGCCATATCAGTGAAATAATCTTGAGCACGGCGTAAAACACCAAACAATCAATCAATTTAGATAGCAAGTGGTCTTTAATGAACAGTTGCTATTTTTTCACATCATACAAGCATTAGATTGATTGGCGCTTTACGCCGCACTCAATATTATTTCATTTTGCAGGTTTATTGAGAAGGAAACCGGTTGTAACGTCAGCTAGCGGTCTAAACTGACACGACAATTACAACGCCATGGAAGAAAGACACAAGACATAAAATAACGTTTAACAGCTAATAACAATATAAAAGAAATATGTACAAAAGCAAAGAAACTTGAAATTAGCGATATTTAAATAAGAAGATAGAAATGAGAAGTGGCCACTCGTCCTCTTGAGGAGACGCCGACAGACGCCAACGTCCGGAACCTTCTACGTTCGTTAGCTGGAAACGCTGTATCTCCAACCACAGCCGACAATGCTACCCACAGCTGGAAATGCTGGATCTCCAACCACAGCCGACAATGCTACCCACAGCTGGTAATGCTGTATCTCTGACCACAGCCGACAATGCTACCCACAGCTGGTAACGCTGTATCTCTGACCACAGCCGACAATGCTACCTACAGCTGGGAACGCTGAATCTCCAAACACAGCCGACAATGCTACCCACAGCTGGAAATGCTGGATCTCCAACCACAGCCGACAATGCTACCCACAGCTGGTAATGCTGTATCTCTGACCACAGCCGACAATGCTACCCACAGCTGGTAACGCTGTATCTCTGACCCCAGCCGACAATGCTACCCACAGCTGGCAATGCTAGATCTAAAACCACAGCCGACAATGCTACCCACAGCTGGTAATGTTGGATCTCTGTCCACAGCCGACAATGCTACCCACAGCTGGTAATGCTAGATCTCCAACCACAGCCGACAATGCTACCCCCAGCTGGTAATGCTGTATCTCCAACCACAGCCTGTGAGAAGGCCTACCCACAGCTGGTAAAGCTGTATCTCTGACCACAGCCGAGAATGCTACCCACAGCTGGTAACGCTGTATCTCTGACCACAGCCGACAATGCTACCCACAGCTGGTAATGCTGTATCTCTGACCACAGCCGACAATGCTACCCACAGCTGGTAATGCTGTATCTCTGACCACAGCCGACAATGCTGCCCACAGCTGGTAATGCTTGATCTCCAACCACAGCCGACAATGCTGCCCACATCTGGTAATGCTTGATCTCCAACCACAGCCGGCAATGCTACCCACAGCTGGTAATGCTGAATCTCCAAACACAGCCGACAATGCTACCCACAGCTGGTAATGCTGTATCTCTAACGACAGCCGACAATGCTACCCACAGCTGGTAACGCTGTATCTCCAACCACAGCCGACAATGCTACCTACAGCTGGTAATGCTAGATCTCCAACGACAGCCGACAATGCTACCCACAGCTGGTAATGCTGTATCTCTGACCACAGCCGACAATGCTACCCACAGCTGGTAATGCTGGATCTCCAACCACAGCTGACAATGCTGCCCACAGCTGGTAATGCTAGATCTCCAGCCACAGCCGACAATGCTACCTACAGCTGGTAATGTTGGATCTCTGACCACAGCCGACAATGCTACCCACAGCTGGTAACGCTGTATCTCTGACCACAGCCGACAATGCTACCCACAGCTGGTAATGCTAGATCTCCAACCACAGCCGACAATGCTACCCACAGCTGGTAACGCTGTATCTCTGACCACAGCCGACAATGCTACCCACAGCTGGTAATGCTGGATCTCTGAGGACAGCCGACAATGCTACCCACAGCTGGTAACGCTGTATCTCTAACCACAGCCGACAATGCTACCCACAGCTGGTAACGCTGGATCTCCAACCCCAGCCGACAATGCTACCCACAGCTGGTAATGCTGGGTCTCCAACCACAGCCGACAATGCTACCCACACCTGGTAATGCTGGATCTCCAACCACAGCCGACAAAGCTACCCACAGCTGGTAATGCTGGATCCCCAGCCACAGCCGACAATGCTACCCACAGCTGGTAATGCTGGATCTCCAACCACAGCCGACAATGCTACCCACAGCTGGTAATGCTTGATCTCCAACAACAGCCGACAATGCTACCCACAGCTGGTAATGCTGGATCTCCAATCACAGCCGACAATGCTACCTACAGCTGGTAATGCTGTATCTCCGACAACAGCCGACAATGTTACCCACAGCTGGTAACGCTGGATCTCCAACCACAGCCGACAATGCTCCCCACAGCTGGTAATGCTTGATCTCCAACCACAGCCGACAATGTTACCCACAGCTGGTAACGCTGGATCTCCAACCACAGCCGACAATGCTCCCCACAGCTAGTAATGCTTGATCTCCAACCACAGCCGACAATGCTACCCACAGCTGGTAATGCTGTATCTCTGACCACAGCCGACAATGCTGCCCACAGCTGGTAATGCTTGATCTCCAACCACAGCCGACAATGCTGCCCACATCTGGTAATGCTTGATCTCCAACCACAGCCGGCAATGCTACCCACAGCTGGTAATGCTGAATCTCCAAACACAGCCGACAATGCTACCCACAGCTGGTAATGCTGTATCTCTAACGACAGCCGACAATGCTACCCACAGCTGGTAACGCTGTATCTCCAACCACAGCCGACAATGCTACCTACAGCTGGTAATGCTAGATCTCCAACGACAGCCGACAATGCTACCCACAGCTGGTAATGCTGTATCTCTGACCACAGCCGACAATGCTACCCACAGCTGGTAATGCTGGATCTCCAACCACAGCCGACAATGCTGCCCACAGCTGGTAATGCTAGATCTCCAACCACAGCCGACAATGCTACCTACAGCTGGTAATGTTGGATCTCTGACCACAGCCGACAATGCTACCCACAGCTGGTAACGCTGTATCTCTGACCACAGCCGACAATGCTACCCACAGCTGGTAATGCTAGATCTCCAACCACAGCCGACAATGCTACCCACAGCTGGTAATGCTGGATCTCTGAGGACAGCCGACAATGCTACCCACAGCTGGTAACGCTGGATCTCTGAGGACAGCCGACAATGCTACCCACAGCTGGTAACGCTGTATCTCTAACCACAGCCGACAATGCTACCCACAGCTGGTAACGCTGGATCTCCAACCCCAGCCGACAATGCTACCCACAGCTGGTAATGCTGGGTCTCCAACCACAGCCGACAATGCTACCCACACCTGGTAATGCTGGATCTCCAACCACAGCCGACAAAGCTACCCACAGCTGGTAATGCTGGATCTCCAACCACAGCCGACAATGCTACCCACAGCTGGTAATGCTTGATCTCCAACCACAGCCGACAATGCTACCCACAGCTGGTAATGCTTGATCTCCGACAACAGCCGACAATGCTACCCACAGCTGGTAATGCTGGATCTCCAATCACAGCCGACAATGCTACCTACAGCTGGTAATGCTGTATCTCCGACAACAGCCGACAATGTTACCCACAGCTGGTAACGCTGGATCTCCAACCACAGCCGACAATGCTCCCCACAGCTGGTAATGCTTGATCTCCAACCACAGCCGACAATGCTACCCACAGCTGGTAATGCTGGATCTCCAACCACAGCCGACAATGCTACCCACAGCTGGTAATGCTGGATCTCCAATCACAGCCGACAATGCTACCCACAGCTGGTAATGCTGGATCTCCAACGACAGCCGACAATGCTACCCACAGCTGGTAATGCTTGATCGCCAACCACAGCCGACAATGCTACCCACAGCTGGTAATGCTGTATCTCCAACGACAGCCGACAATGCTACCCACAGCTGGTAACGCTGTATCTCCAACGACAGCCGACAATGCTACCCACAGCTGGTAATGCTGGATCTCCAACCACAGCCGACAATGCTGCCCACATCTGGTAATGCTTGATCTCCAACCACAGCCGGCAATGCTACCCACAGCTGGTAATGCTGAATCTCCAAACACAGCCGACAATGCTACCCACAGCTGGTAATGCTGTATCTCTAACGACAGCCGACAATTCTACCCACAGCTGGTAACGCTGTATCTCCAACCACAGCCGACAATGCTACCTACAGCTGGTAATGCTAGATCTCCAACGACAGCCGACAATGCTACCCACAGCTGGTAATGCTGTATCTCTGACCACAGCCGACAATGCTACCCACAGCTGGTAATGCTGGATCTCCAACCACAGCCGACAATGCTGCCCACAGCTGGTAATGCTAGATCTCCAACCACAGCCGACAATGCTACCTACAGCTGGTAATGTTGGATCTCTGACCACAGCCGACAATGCTACCCACAGCTGGTAA
This sequence comes from Lepidochitona cinerea, assembly GCA_963971465.1. Classification (NCBI taxonomy): domain Eukaryota; kingdom Metazoa; phylum Mollusca; class Polyplacophora; order Chitonida; family Tonicellidae; genus Lepidochitona; species Lepidochitona cinerea. The sequence goes on from OZ020559.1 coordinate 11,972,496, forward strand.
CGCTGTATCTCTGACCACAGCCGACAATGCTACCCACAGCTGGTAATGCTAGATCTCCAACCACAGCCGACAATGCTACCCACAGCTGGTAACGCTGTATCTCTGACCACAGCCGACAATGCTACCCACAGCTGGTAATGCTGGATCTCTGAGGACAGCCGACAATGCTACCCACAGCTGGTAACGCTGTATCTCTAACCACAGCCGACAATGCTACCCACAGCTGGTAACGCTGGATCTCCAACCCCAGCCGACAATGCTACCCACAGCTGGTAATGCTGGGTCTCCAACCACAGCCGACAATGCTACCCACACCTGGTAATGCTGGATCTCCAACCACAGCCGACAAAGCTACCCACAGCTGGTAATGCTGGATCCCCAGCCACAGCCGACAATGCTACCCACAGCTGGTAATGCTGGATCTCCAACCACAGCCGACAATGCTACCCACAGCTGGTAATGCTTGATCTCCGACAACAGCCGACAATGCTACCCACAGCTGGTAATGCTGGATCTCCAATCACAGCCGACAATGCTACCTACAGCTGGTAATGCTGTATCTCCGACAACAGCCGACAATGTTACCCACAGCTGGTAACGCTGGATCTCCAACCACAGCCGACAATGCTCCCCACAGCTGGTAATGCTTGATCTCCAACCACAGCCGACAATGCTACCCACAGCTGGTAATGCTGGATCTCCAACCACAGCCGACAATGCTACCCACAGCTGGTAATGCTGGATCTCCAATCACAGCCGACAATGCTACCCACAGCTGGTAATGCTGGATCTCCAACGACAGCCGACAATGCTACCCACAGCTGGTAATGCTTGATCGCCAACGACAGCCGACAATGCTACCCACAGCTGGTAATGCTGTATCTCTGACCACAGCCGACAATGCTGCCCACAGCTGGTAATGCTTGATCTCCAACCACAGCCGACAATGCTGCCCACATCTGGTAATGCTTGATCTCCAACCACAGCCGGCAATGCTACCCACAGCTGGTAATGCTGAATCTCCAAACACAGCCGACAATGCTACCCACAGCTGGTAATGCTGTATCTCTAACGACAGCCGACAATGCTACCCACAGCTGGTAACGCTGTATCTCCAACCACAGCCGACAATGCTACCTACAGCTGGTAATGCTAGATCTCCAACGACAGCCGACAATGCTACCCACAGCTGGTAATGCTGTATCTCTGACCACAGCCGACAATGCTACCCACAGCTGGTAATGCTGGATCTCCAACCACAGCCGACAATGCTGCCCACAGCTGGTAATGCTAGATCTCCAACCACAGCCGACAATGCTACCTACAGCTGGTAATGTTGGATCTCTGACCACAGCCGACAATGCTACCCACAGCTGGTAACGCTGTATCTCTGACCACAGCCGACAATGCTACCCACAGCTGGTAATGCTAGATCTCCAACCACAGCCGACAATGCTACCCACAGCTGGTAATGCTGGATCTCTGAGGACAGCCGACAATGCTACCCACAGCTGGTAACGCTGGATCTCTGAGGACAGCCGACAATGCTACCCACAGCTGGTAACGCTGTATCTCTAACCACAGCCGACAATGCTACCCACAGCTGGTAACGCTGGATCTCCAACCCCAGCCGACAATGCTACCCACAGCTGGTAATGCTGGGTCTCCAACCACAGCCGACAATGCTACCCACACCTGGTAATGCTGGATCTCCAACCACAGCCGACAAAGCTACCCACAGCTGGTAATGCTGGATCTCCAACCACAGCCGACAATGCTACCCACAGCTGGTAATGCTTGATCTCCAACCACAGCCGACAATGCTACCCACAGCTGGTAATGCTTGATCTCCGACAACAGCCGACAATGCTACCCACAGCTGGTAATGCTGGATCTCCAATCACAGCCGACAATGCTACCTACAGCTGGTAATGCTGTATCTCCGACAACAGCCGACAATGTTACCCACAGCTGGTAACGCTGGATCTCCAACCACAGCCGACAATGCTCCCCACAGCTGGTAATGCTTGATCTCCAACCACAGCCGACAATGCTACCCACAGCTGGTAATGCTGGATCTCCAACCACAGCCGACAATGCTACCCACAGCTGGTAATGCTGGATCTCCAATCACAGCCGACAATGCTACCCACAGCTGGTAATGCTGGATCTCCAACGACAGCCGACAATGCTACCCACAGCTGGTAATGCTTGATCGCCAACCACAGCCGACAATGCTACCCACAGCTGGTAATGCTGTATCTCCAACGACAGCCGACAATGCTACCCACAGCTGGTAACGCTGTATCTCCAACGACAGCCGACAATGCTACCCACAGCTGGTAATGCTGGATCTCCAACCACAGCCGACAATGCTGCCCACATCTGGTAATGCTTGATCTCCAACCACAGCCGGCAATGCTACCCACAGCTGGTAATGCTGAATCTCCAAACACAGCCGACAATGCTACCCACAGCTGGTAATGCTGTATCTCTAACGACAGCCGACAATTCTACCCACAGCTGGTAACGCTGTATCTCCAACCACAGCCGACAATGCTACCTACAGCTGGTAATGCTAGATCTCCAACGACAGCCGACAATGCTACCCACAGCTGGTAATGCTGTATCTCTGACCACAGCCGACAATGCTACCCACAGCTGGTAATGCTGGATCTCCAACCACAGCCGACAATGCTGCCCACAGCTGGTAATGCTAGATCTCCAACCACAGCCGACAATGCTACCTACAGCTGGTAATGTTGGATCTCTGACCACAGCCGACAATGCTACCCACAGCTGGTAACGCTGTATCTCTGACCACAGCCGACAATGCTACCCACAGCTGGTAATGCTAGATCTCCAACCACAGCCGACAATGCTACCCACAGCTGGTAACGCTGTATCTCTGACCACAGCCGACAATGCTACCCACAGCTGGTAATGCTGGATCTCTGAGGACAGCCGACAATGCTACCCACAGCTGGTAACGCTGTATCTCTAACCACAGCCGACAATGCTACCCACAGCTGGTAACGCTGGATCTCCAACCCCAGCCGACAATGCTACCCACAGCTGGTAATGCTGGGTCTCCAACCACAGCCGACAATGCTACCCACACCTGGTAATGCTGGATCTCCAACCACAGCCGACAAAGCTACCCACAGCTGGTAATGCTGGATCCCCAGCCACAGCCGACAATGCTACCCACAGCTGGTAATGCTGGATCTCCAACCACAGCCGACAATGCTACCCACAGCTGGTAATGCTTGATCTCCGACAACAGCCGACAATGCTACCCACAGCTGGTAATGCTGGATCTCCAATCACAGCCGACAATGCTACCTACAGCTGGTAATGCTGTATCTCCGACAACAGCCGACAATGTTACCCACAGCTGGTAACGCTGGATCTCCAACCACAGCCGACAATGCTCCCCACAGCTGGTAATGCTTGATCTCCAACCACAGCCGACAATGCTACCCACAGCTGGTAATGCTGGATCTCCAACGACAGCCGACAATGCTACCCACAGCTGGTAACGCTTGATCTCCAACCACAGCCGACAATGCTACCCACAGCTGGTAATGCTGGATCTCCAATCACAGCCGACAATGCTACCCACAGCTGGTAATGCTGGATCTCCAACGACAGCCGACAATGCTACCCACAGCTGGTAATGCTTGATCGCCAACCACAGCCGACAATGCTACCCACAGCTGGTAATGCTGTATCTCCAACCACAGCCGACAATGCTACCCACAGCTGGTAACGCTGTATCTCCAACGACAGCCGACAATGCTACCCACAGCTGGTAATGCTGGATCTCCAACCACAGCCGACAATGCTACCCACAGCTGGTAATGCTTGATCGCCAACCACAGCCGACAATGCTACCCACAGCTGGTAATGCTGTATCTCCAACCACAGCCGACAATGCTACCCACAGCTGGTAACGCTGTATCTCCAACGACAGCCGACAATGCTACCCACAGCTGGTAATGCTGTATCTCCAACCACAGCCGACAATGCTACCCACAGCTGGTAATGCTGGATCTCCAACGACAGCCGACAATGCTACCCACAGCTGGTAACGCTGTATCTCCAACGACAGCCGACAATGCTACCCACAGCTGGTAATGCTGGATCTCCAACCACAGCCGACAATGCTACCCACAGCTGGTAATGCTGGATCTCCGACAGTCGACAATTCTACCCACAGCTGGTAATGCTGTATCTCCAACCACAGCCGACAATGCTACCCACAGCTGGTAATGCTGGATCTCCAACGACAGCTGGGAGCCTCCGTGGCTCAGTAGGTAGAGCGTTGGACGCTCAATCCGAACAGCCTTCCTCCAATGGGTCGCGGGTTCGAATCCCACTCAGTTCAAAAAATTGGAAAATTTTCTGACTGGGTTTTCACTCCAACGACCTATGTGGGATGGTTGCCAGATACCAGCGGAAGGTCGTGGGTTTCCTCCGGGCATAGAGTCCGGTTTCCTCCCACAATAAAACTGGCAACGCCACCATATAAGTGAAATAATCTTGAGCGCGGCGTAAAACATCAAACAATTAATCAATCAATCAATCAATCAACCAACGACAGCTACCAGCAGCTGATAACACTGCGTTTTTAGTATTTTTCCCAGACAGAAGGAGTTGCGTGCATGCTTTGATTTGGGGTTTACTTACTTTGCGGGTACCTGATAAATCTAATTTTCAATTTCAAATCAAAAATACAAAATGATACGAAAAGTCATTAAGCAAAGATAGGAAGTTCCAAACTTCTTCTGACGGCAAAATACAGAAAACCGCCCACTATTTTTTGTTGTTAGCTGTATTCTGGGTTTTAGCCGCGATAGTGACTTTATAGGCATAGAGATAATGAACATGCCCCAGCTATATTTCATTTCACAAGTCTTCAATCACTTATTGCGCTTTTAGTGGGAGTTTAGTAGGTAAATGTATACGACACTACACAATATACGAACAGACACGTTTGTCTGTAGAATGATGGCCATAACAGTTTTAGCCCGACATACTGTACTGCTATACTCCTGTTGGTTGGAAATACCTACGATCGCCCGATATTGTACTGGCCAGCACATTAATATATTTTAGTTAACTTGGATATTTCCAACAACACTCCACCTGGAATCATGTTTTCAGTTTCCAAAAAAAAAAAGACATCGTCAGTGGATTTATTCTACCACTTATCTATTCATCGTCCACACTTCCCAGTCGACATTCTTCTCTCTCTCTGCGTTTTCATTGGCGCCAAACCCTCTGCACTCTTTGGTTACCCGATTGTAGTTTACGAAATCGCACAGGACAGGTGACATACTGCATTGCCGTGCACACATGGTCACTGCGTATGCTTTCTTGGACCATAGCGGATGTGAAGTGACAAAATTCCCGTCTTCCGTCTTTTTTATCACTGCAAGAAAAATGATAAATCCCTATTGACTTTCTTTTTGTAGCCCGACTCTCAATAAACATGATAGAGGTAATGATAGTGGTATAAATCTGTCAATCATTTATTATAAGAGTTTGTGGTTTTACTTAGACACTGTTCTCTCCCAATAAGGCTCGCACAGGATATAGGCCCATGGAAAATTATTTTTTCAACGCTAATTATTTATATTCAATAAATTTAAAATAAGGGCCCCTTGACAGATGGAATTCGCGAAAAAGTAACACTTTAACAGCCTCAGTCACTTTATTATAGTTATAATAATAGTATAATATATGATACACAAACTCATAGCTTAATTCATTAGCTAGAAGGTCAAATTCTAAATGCCACCATAACCCACTCACCAGGCTGTCTGTAATCGGGATGCAATAGTCTGGGAAGACCTTCTTTTCCTTTGGAAGTTGCCAAGATGTTATTATTCACTTTAGACGTATCAGGTTGCCCCTCAATAACAGGTGTTGTAAAGGCAGTTTCGTTGTACAGGGTTTCTGAGTAAATAAATTATCAAATGAATCTATTAAGCATATAAGGTACTAGGCTGCTGACTTTAGCATAGCCACAATGTTATTAATTTTATAAGGAATTTCTTTGGTCTCGATTCGCAGCTGGAACTGGTTTTGTGAACGGACTTGACACTTTTTTGAGTCGCTAGATTAGTTTTTGGGAGCAAATTTACCCTTTTCTGAACCTTTCGACTAGTTTTGGGGAGTAAATTCACTCCTCTTTTCTGAACACGCAGTTTACTTCTACTATTTCGTTTAAAGCGTTCCGATTCTAATTTGCCTTAAGTGTGTATATTTACTTTACAAGTCGGGCCAAAAAGAAATTAAAATTTCTGGCGCAGAACATACAAAATTCAATGCTACATTTGCCGCTCTACAATGCTCACGAAACACGACCTCCTTTGTGCAGGTACCCTCAAAGAGGTGACGTAATACACGATATCTGCTGTGTCGATGCGTCTCCGAAGCAGTTTGTATACACCGAAGGTCGTGCAAAATATGCATATTTTCTTGTCACTCATTTTTTGACTTCCATGGAACTAATGCTAAGAATGCCTCGTTTCAACTTATGTTTTTCAAACAAACAGTAAGCCAAAACCAAACACATGCGAGCTTAAAGCTCTGCTCAAAAATCGTTTGAAGACAATTTAAAATCGATACTGGCGCTTGGATATTTCATATTAAAATACAGCGTACTACCACAACTCACCAAACTGGCAAAGAAACGGAAAAGAAGAGTCGCAATCCCTCATTGAAACTTTCGTATACTCAATAACATTATAGAAGATATTGAGACACACAGCTCCACAGTCAAACATCCATTCTAGGAAAAATATCTCGTATTCAACCTGATTTTTGTATAATATTCGTCCTACAAAAAATAGGTTACTGTGAATAAAACTTTCGTTAAAACTTTCGGGGATATCTTGATTGATTGATGCTTTACATGTACGCCGCACTCAAGATTATTTCGGTTATATGGCGGCGTTACCAGGTTTAGTTGGGAAGAAACCGGGCTCAATGCCCGAAGGTAGCCCCCGACATTCAGTGAGAAGGCCTACCTGGCAACTCCTCAACGTACGGCGACCGAGTGAAAAATCCACTCAGAAATTATTCAATTTTAATTTGGTCTGATAGATGGTAGGTCTGTGTGAGACAGAGGGACGATCACTCTAACCCACTAAACCACCGAGGCCCCCTCAGAATATCTTGGTAAAAATGTTATATTAAACCTACAGCCGATACATGCTTGCTTGTGGTCCATCCAGTAACCCAACTCTATCATTTTACAAACCTGCCAACACAACGGCGGAACGTTTTCACAGGCCTCTAAGGAGTCACTTTCGTTAAATCGATTACAAATTCATTTGGCTGTTCGAAAACAAGTGTCAGCTTGTTCTTTCTGACTGAGAATTAGCGTCTCCCATTTGATAACAGAGGATAGATTTGAAAGCAATCTTAGTAAACAAATTAAACAATTTTCTACACTAGTAAGTCTGTCATTCGATTCGATAGAAAGTTTACTTACTTAGTTATAATCATTTAAACTGTACGTATAATACCGCAATGGAAACTTACCGTCATTCCATCTATAGTCACCTTCTTCGTCCTTATCAGAGACGCCAATCCAAACACATCTGGACGAGGACATTCTTGACAATGATAGGAGTTGTCCAAAAATACCTTTATGTGTAACACCGATTTCAAACATTGCCAACGTTCCTCCATCTTGTTGACAGGTTTTCAATGCTTGATCCCAGGATGATAGCATTGGGTACTCTATAAAACATCTGTTCAGACGTACGACTTCTGCCGAGTCACACTGCGCAAAGCATGGATCTAGTATAAAAGACGTGAAACAAACGGATAATAAAGGCGCTTGAGCTGCCAAAATTTGAACTTTTGTCATAAATTCGGATTGTCAAGAGAAGTTGAGTCTTTAAAGTAAATTGAAAAGGTAAATGAAGCATGGATCTAGTATAAAAGACGTGAAAACAAACGGGTAATAAAGGCGCTCGAGTTGCCAAAATTTGGACTTTTGTCATAAATTCGGATTGTCAAGAAAAGTTGAGTCTTTAAAGTAAATTGAAAAGGTAAATGATTAGTGAAGAAATAAGAAATATTGGTTACGTCAGAAACCCGTACGGACCAAAGATGTAAGTTAATAACGGACAACCTTATTTTGTTCTTCTTGATAAGAATGAACATCAATTAGCTAATTGTGTTTCAATGACAGTTTGTCTGCAAATCGTTTTAGGCGGAAGTGTGTCTTATGATGCACCCTTGATTTTCTATAACAGACACGTTTCATATAACGGCCCCAAACCACCAGAAATATAAAAATTCTCCTCATGGCACTAATGGACCTCCGTACATACCTGATAAAGCTATCCAGCTGACAAATATAAGCAGTGAAACATCTATGGACATTCTTGACAGCCAGGTCATTATCCTGAGTAATACACAAAATGAAGTTGTAAGTTGACATCTTGAAGTCTGTTGACATACACAATGAAATTGTGAAGGAGACACCTTGCAGTCTGTTTACATACAAAATTAAGTTGCCCTATGGGGTTCAATCTCAGTCTGACGACATTCTTGCCATAGCTTAAGATGCTTAAGCATTGTCACTGTATTACAAAGTGTTCCAGAAAATTCTACTGACTATAAAGGCTAGCTCCTGTTAGTCGCCAACCTAATGAAATATCATAGGTTTAGTTTATTACAACGATTTACGATGGGGTATAAAGGTCTAAATGATATACCTCTTTTTAACACAATTAGAAACTTGTCTCCGTGGTTATTTTAGACCAGAAGATTTTCCCTGTGCACATTGTGTTTTAGTGTTCATAAATATATTAAGTTGTAATGTTGAAACCTTGGTGTCTTTATACATTCACAACAAAGCTACAAAGTAGACCCATTGGAACAAGTTATTCCAGATAAGAAGAGATTCTGTCAACAATAACAAGGATTTCTCCATCATTTGAGTAATGCAAGACCATGTATACTCCAGGGTCCTGTCTTACAAAACTGGCGTAAAGATGTCTACAACATGGACGATTTGCAACTAGTGCTTAAGTTCCTATAGTTTTAGCAAAGATTTACGCCAGACGAAGCAAGCACCAGTTTTGGAAGACAGCGCCCAGTGAGTCAGATAGCCAGGTGGACAGGATCACTGGTTCAGACATTGGGGTGACAGTCAGTCAGTCAGTCTAACACAGAGCTTCCATCGATGATTCATCACTTCGAATCTCACAAAGTCCAAGACTAGGATTTTCACTGTGTGGTAATATGTGGAAGGGTTGCCATGTACTAACTGGGAACGATCCTAGTTTCGTTTTTTATATAAAAACAATCTAGAGTTGTGCAAAACATCAATTAATTGTTAAGGCTAGCAAAGATGACGATTTAGCGACTATTCTGACGAAAACAATAAACTTTAGCAATGGAAAATATTTCATTCATCATTGTAAATGGGCCAATCGAATGGTATTACATGTATTAAGTTTTCTGCAAATTTTCTTAACTGGTTCTTTTCGTAAGGGCGTCCGCTTCAGGACTGGGAGATCCAGGTTCAAGCCTGGGTCGAGTCAGACCTAACAATGAGAGCTGCTGCTGCTTCGTTTCGCGCTCAGCAATAATGTGACTGGGTGAGGGGGCTTGCTGGGTGTCTTGGGCAAGTCGTCTCAGTGTGTAGTATGTTTTCCTCACCCCGCTGTTGTTTACAATTTATTTAAATTGACCTTAATTTTCTGCAGTATAGTTACTGAAGCCAAGGATTGTTTTCGAAGCAAAAACACGTAAAGTTTCTATAGCTATGCAAATTTATGTTAACAGCGCTGACCTCTGAAAAGTACCTAACTACCCTCCCACAGAAAACCAATCAAATGAAAACACCACTTAAGAAATGTTCGAACCAGCTATCTAGGACCTTGAAAATATAAACGCGTTTGTGGAACAAGATTCGTCTCCCTTGGATTTCAAACAGATACATGCAACTCACTGAAGAATGACATGTGTATTTTCAAATGAGGTGTTACACCTCATAGACCGACCAATTTACTTTGCTCACGTTGGTTTAAACCAACTAAAACAGAAATATATAATCGAAACATTTTGATATCAAACTAACCCAGGTATATTATCATTGCACCCAAAAAAGACATGGTTATGCCAATAGATACCAAAATGTTTTCTTTTTCGGGATGTTTTAATTATGTCTCTTTGTTCTACGATAGGTTCTGTTTGACATATGTTTTTGCACTACATCGTACCTGGGCATAGTGGCCTTCGAAATTCCTTTTCTATCGCCAATGACTTCAACAATCTTGCTTATTATATAAAACTATATTGTTTTTTTTTAAGAATTTAGGTTTACATGCGCAAGGGATAAACTTAACAAAATATTAAACCTTTTACCGGACAAAATACTCAATGGGGTTTTTGCGATGGCTGGGGGAGAATGAGGGGGAGAGGGGGGGGGGGGAAGAAACAGCTTACCTTTCTCCGTCCAACGTCTTTTTCCTTTGATACTGTACTCAAACTCTTTCCATTTAAGTTTTTTCAGAGTGATATCATCGAATACTACGCACGTGGTTTATCGAAACGTCCTTTTGTATACATTGAACTTCCCCAAATGATGTTAATATGCTTGACGGCAGGTTGTTATATAGCCGGTATTTATCCTTGTCCCATATTTCTAAAGTACTTTCTCTTTCTGAATTATTTATACATAGCCTAGCAGGGCAAGTAGTTACACCAAGCAAACAGCAGTGTTCAATACCAACAATTTCGGAAAACCAATAACATAATGTAATTAAGAACAATAGATACGACTATTTTTGTGGATTTTAAAGTTCTTGGCTTAAAGGGACATGTCCGGAACCATCGACACATAAAAATGTCAATGTGTGTTATTCGACCGTCATTTATATAAAGATGAGGTTTCAAAATAGCCATTGGTAACTTTCCTTGCCCCCACTGACCGCTGGAAATGTAGTTTTGGTTAGGTGCGCGCGTGTGGTGCGTGTTTATAGACAGTTTCTTTACTGACTGTCAGACAGTAGTAGCAGGAAATTCCCTTAATAACTTTTTATATGTACATTTGTGGTGGACAGTCGACTTGTAGCCTTTCATCCGAGATTGACCACTTCTTATTTTCTAAAAATATGAAGTTCAACGGAGAATGACAACAAACTTAAATGGTGTATCCTTTTAATAAATTATAAAGGCGCGATATTTTTGTTTAGCTTCTAAAACCTACCCAACCAAGGAGTTTAAAATTCATACAAGTCTCTTCATTTCAATTGAAAAATAAGCAATGCATCGACACGAAACAACTTTGTGTGAACAAGTCGACAATTTGACACCCGTGCCGATGTCATCATGAAATGTAGGCCTAAAGAGTTTTGGACACCTCTCCTCTAATATGACTTTCAAAATTCAACGCAAATACATTTTGTTCTTTGATAGTATTTCCTCACATGAGTTACTCCCCTTTGTGGAACTCTTTTACAATGTACTAAAATCACACCATGTTTTATCCTAAGAAAGTTTGTTTCTGTACTATCACCCAAACAGTTGTTGGTTTAGAAGAATGCTACACGAAAAGCTCGTTTTTTTAGTCTTATATTCTAACAAAATCTTATGATCTGCTTGGAAAACATCGGTATATTTTTAAGGAGTTTCTCCTCTTCCACATAAAGAGAGTTCCATGTTAAGTTGATGAGGAGAAAATTCTAGGATGGTGTAAAGGGGGTTTGGTAAAATAGAGTAGGTCCATCTTAAAATGATTCCCAAAGGAGAAGAATTTTTCTTTCGTATTTAGGATTTTACATTTCCTTAAACATCCGGAATGTAAACAAACGACAGCTTGGTATACAGCATTATATAAACATATTCCTTTTTTATAGTAATGAAAAACCTGTGTCGGATTGAGGTAGCCTTCTATCATTCCTCGGACTGAGCATTCCATGTCGCTATTCTGACTGGGTCGAATGACCTTATGTGGGATGGTTGCCAGTTACCAACGGAAGGTCGTGGGTTTCCCCCGGGCATAGTGCCCAGTTCCCTCCCACAATAAAACTGGCAACGCGGCCATATAAGTGAAATAATCTTGAGCGCGGCGTAAAACACCAAACAATCAATCAATCAGTCAATCGATGTCGCTAATCAGAGTAAAGAAACTGCAAAGCAAAATGTTTTAGTTATTATGCTATTTTCACTTTTCAATTGGATAATTTGACAAATAGAAAATCCAAGAACCCGCATGGCCAGAGCGAGACTAAGTTGTCCCGAGATGAAGTTTCATGAACTCATGTACGAGGCTTATGAAAAGCTATAGTTTAGTCCAGGGGCTTTAACATTACTGCTTAGTCGACTATCTGACCGTAGTCGGCTATATGTGGTTTATGAAATACCCCCCAGGACACACAGTGTGTTAAAACAAACGGAGCAACAGTTTGCTCTTTGTTGTGGCTCCAGTTGTGGAAAAATCAGATTTTTAAGCACCAGATTTTTAAGCACCGGGACAGGTCTCAGTGAGAGCAATATGTCACGTGGTCTCTTTAACGCTTTTGTATTGACTCATGCTTGCCATCTTCGCAAGCCTTATTCAATATTGCGATACACGATTTGCCATTAGCTCTCAATCCAAAGGTAAACTACTCCCTATGTGCAGATGATGCCGCAATATGGAACAGTGGAAGAAATATTCATATGGTCCAAATGCATATCCAGCAAGCAGTTAATGACGTCATTAGGTGGAGTAAACTATGGGGGTTTAGATTTTCCTCTACTAAGTCCGAAGCTGTATTGTTTACGAGACGACATGTACAGTTACTAAAACCTCTATGTTAAGATGATTCCAACATTAAAACATGTAATCAGTTCAAATACCTCGGGGTTGTGTTTGATAAATATTTAACAGGGTCAAAACACGTAGATATGGTCATCATCAAATGTAAAAAAGCACTAAATTTAATGAGAGCTGTGCCAGGTAGAACATGGGGCAAATCCTGTTTATTACTTTTATATAGAGCTCTAGTTAGATCTAGGCTGGACCATTGTTCGGGATCTTTCTCGTCAACATCACTATCAAATAAGAAAAGAATTGATTCTGTGCAGTGTGCTGGTCTTAGGATATGCACTGGGACTTTGAAATTTTGAAATCAGATCCTCTCTATATTTCAAAGCATTGTGCTGTGGAATTCCTAGATAAAAACGTTAGTACATATTCACAAATTTTCACTGATGGCTCAAAGTGCCCTGAAAATGGAACAGTCGGAGGAGCGTTTGTCATCCCAGAGTTAAAGTATAGTAAGAACTTCCGAGAGACTGGTGGCGTGTCTGTTTTCAGTTCAGAGCTTGTGGCAATTTTCATGTGCCTCCAATTTTCGTTAGACTACAAACCAAACTTTGCTGTAAACTGCTCCGACTCCTTAAGTGCTTTACAAGCCCTGAGCTTCTTCAACTATAGCAACTATCATCCTCTTGTTTTAGAAATTATACATTTATATACCACTTTATTCAAGGAAGGAGCGCGCGCCATATTTACATTGGTACCAGCTCATGTAGGACTAAGAGGTAATGAGCTTGTTGATACCGCAGCCAAACAAGCTATTTTACATACTAGCATATCCATCAGATTTCCATTTACCGTTACCGATATTTTACTTAAGGCTGTCATATTTTGTGAAAAAGTGGCAGAAACAGTGAGAGAAACAGTGGCAGAAACAGTGGCAGAAACAGTGGAATGATTTTGACAAGGGAAGGTTTTATTTCCGTTTTAATCTTGGAATTTCATCACCAAAAGCTTAATTTCCCCACTCGTCTAGCTGAGGTAATGTTCCACAGACTCCAATCTGGTCATATTCCCCTAACATCTTACCTATTCAGATTCCATCTGTCTGACACAGACTTGTGTGATGTCTGTAATATTCAGGAAACCTTAGAACATTTTTTGTTTAATTGCATCAAGTATGCTTATCAAAGAAATGATTTTTTCACCGATCTTATTGGTTTGGGTATTAATAACCCAACATGGACAATGGTCTAGGTCCTTCTAAAAATGTCAACAAGGTATATCAGGCTGTAGCTAGATATATTATAAATACACATAGATGTGAGTATAATTGTATATTTTGATGAGTGTATATACATTGTATTTACGACAGTGTAATGCTCAAGTGACACCTGACTGACAAATATCGATCCTTCTGTCTACTAGTATCTTTCCATTTCTCACCACTGTATATTTGCTTATCTGTAAATCGTATACGGGTGTAAGCTCAATTGTATTGCATGTTTTTACATCTTAAGACGTTAAAGGGGCATGAGCTGCCAAAATGTTGATATTTTGACGTTAAAACAGAATGTTGAAATTATTGACTATTTTTCTCAAGACGTATAATTCAGAAGCTTTTCAATGCTTCTAGTCTCGAAAATGTACGATAAAGTATTGTTTTGAACTAACTTTGGCTTAGAATGAATGAATGGTCGTCCCGGTTATTTAAATTCTGTTTACTTTTCTAACACGTTTTCGGTCCGTATAGGCCACATGGTGTATGGATTTTCCTCATTCCAACGCCAATCATTTAGTTTTTCGAGGGCCTTCAAAGCCTCTTACTGTCGAGACGATCAGAAATTATGAAAAAAGTGTGAATTCTGGCAGCTCATGCCTCTTTAAGTAGATCACAAACGTACAAACATATACTCCTGCACAGAGAGATTCGATATATTGTGTTCAAACATCACAGTTTTCTTAATCGCTCAAGGTAATAATTACTCACTAGTATGGCGTACATCATTCATACGAGTGTACGCGCCAATAAGCTAAAACAACCAACCATCTTCGCAAGCCAAGTTAAAATCTGCATGTCCTCATTCTATGTTTTAAAACACGGAATGGAGATATTTAGGTTTTATCTTGGCTGGAGAAGATGCATGCTTGCTGGCTAAGCTAACAGCGTAGAGTTGCCACCAATGTAGCGTTTGGAAAGTATCTAACAGGAGTGAAAACCTCCACAAAACTTCAGCGCACAGATGAGATTTTGGTAAGTCGAATCTGCACGCAGCCCGTTTATTTCGTGGAATTAGGTGAAAAAATCTGTAAAATGATACATAGGCGTGATCTCTTGCAATTTAACACTCTACCACTTGCCGGTGATTCGGACTCTTTACAAGAGCACGATTTTAAGGAAATTAAAGTACTAAGCATACCATTTGACCATAGTTCAATAAATTAAATATTTATTGGCTAACAATCCATAGTTCCCAGTTGGACTTCTTCTCTGTTTTCTTGTCTTTTACTGAATAAAACGCTCGGCATTCTTTCGTGACTCTGTTATAGTTAACGAAATTACATTGGATCTGTGACCTCGTGCAGTGTCGTGCACACATCGTCAGAGCGTGGACTTGTTTGGTCCATGAAGGCCGAGTAGTCACGAATATTTCCACATCCATCTTGTGTATTACTGAAAAGGAAATAGTGTCAAATGCACTTTTATAGCAAAATGTAATAATCAGACTATACAATACGCTTTTATAGGTCATGGTTGCAAAAGGTAATAAGAAAGCCGACTTCGCTTAACACAATGTTATCCAGGGTTAAATGCTTGAAGATGGCTTAATTTATGGAGTGGCATTATCAAGTTCACAAGGGTGGGTGCGGGAATGGACTAATGTAAACCACAGACTTTCAACTGTACTTTATAATGGTAAACCTTAAAACACAGAGTGAAATCAATTTTATCTCTTTTATGTAGTATTCGAACTAATTTACAACCCTTGAGTGAAAAGTTTTTGTCGAATTGAACGTGTATCACTAGAACCAACTGAGCTTAGGAGAACTCAAGATAAAGATAAAAAAAAAAAACCAATGCCTTCTGTCTGAGATATTGCCTGGAAAATATCCAGATCTGTGATGAAATATTTCGGGACTAAATGAAACTCGAATAAAATGGGCAGTCAGAAGAAAGGCCAAACTCGACCCCATAGTTGCCCGAAGAACATGTATAACAAATTCTTAATGAACACTAAACAATGACCCCCCCCCCGCCCCAAATATTTGGCCTTGAAACCATCAACACGTTTAGTGAATCAAATAAATATAGAACGTATTGATATCTAACAGGAACACATTTCTTCCGGCTTCATTGTGACTTAGAAGCTGGATAACTAATAGTACTAAGTAGATATTTTATGGATGGAAAATAAACATAAATATTAGACTCTGTTATCCATAAAAAGAGCCCAGTTCAGTTTGTTTTTTCTTTTTGATTTATCTTTCTACAGTAGATGTTTTATTAATGCCAAAGGTCGAGGGTTCTTATTTGTATAATTACGATTTCCTCGTGGCAAGGGGCTCGGTTTGCTTTCCCGCTAAACCTGGGGGGAGAACAAATATAGAAAATAGGCACATTTATCAATGCATGTAATTAATAAACAAATTACATCGTTCTCGTTGTTTGTTGGTCTCTATTTCACTTAATGGGCGATTCTACCGGGTTTAATGAGCTAAGAAACGGGGCTTTTGCTCGGAAGAAATTCGTAACCTCCTGTGAGAGGAACAAAATAAGAAATCCCAATTTAAAACTTCTTCATTTTTTCTTTTGAGTGAGTGAGATTCAATCACGTGACCTATAGATGGAAGGTCTGTGTCAGGACTGAGAGGCTATTTTTCTGTTGACTGAGTCATCGAGTTCCCCTTAATTAGTGGATGAATTTAACTTACTGGTTCGCTGTTCCGCTTGAGCAGGTTTCCTAATTTGTTCATTTGTTTCTTTTTTCTGTTCAATTGAAGCCATGTCGTTTCCAGATATTGGAGTTGGTGTAGTGAACGATTCAACTGTTGTCAAACCGAGGCTGTCTTCAGATTGCGATGACGTGATAGGGTAAGAAATGGTGGAGATAACAGTATCCATGGTTTTGCTCAGGGTCGTTGCGACTGTAAAGTTTACTTTATCCTGGGATATTTCTGGGTGGAAACCAAATTCGAATAGGGTTATAAGTTATGATAAAAATAAAACATTTGTTATTAACATTTACTCTTCCCCCCCCCACACACACACACACCCAACAATCTAAAAACCTTAGCTTGGCTTGTCACAAGATCGGATTGTATCATAATAGTTGCCAGGTATCAGCTGAGGCTAGACGTTTCTCCTGTCAGTGTTACAGAACCAGCCTTTCTTTCTCACCCGACCTAGCAACACCACAAAACGAGTAAAGTGACGGTGAGCTCCGTTTAAAGTGACTTGAGCTGCCTAAAGTTTGATATTTTTCCCGCTAAAACAAAATTTTTGAAGTATCAGCATTTTAGTGCTACAATTCTCCACAATGTACGTTTACGTAGTTTTTATTTTAAATGCCTTAATGCTTACGCCTTAAATGGATGAATGGTGTTCCCGAAGTTTTGAATTTTGTTTTCATTTCGAACGCACTAAGGCTCGTACAGAAAGAAAACACGAAAATTCTGTCGAATTATTCATTGATATCATACCGAAATCTGAATTCGATACCAAACTTTGTCTGTAACACTTGACTGAATTTTAAAAAGAAGATTTCTCTTCAAATTAAAATTTTAACCCAGCTTCTTGTGAATAATTATGTAAAACATGACTTCCGAAGCCGACGATTTCATTATGCCAATGGTATATTGTGCATTTATGATATCCCTTCTGTGATGATATTGACTTCGTTCATCTCAATCAAAGAGTCAATAACTTACCATATTCACATATGTGTTCAAGCGGCAAGTCGCAGTTTCTCATAGAAATCTTGATTTGGAAATTTAGTATGTTCGCCACGTTCACACAAACTGCCCCGCAATCCACAGCCCAATTGATGAAGAGCCCCGTGAAAACCCATTCCATTAAACTACTTGGTATGGGACTTCCTGAAATAAAACATATCTAAATAAACAGAAAAGTTCATCTCTAAGAATCTCGTTGGCGGGAGATAAACGAAGGAAGACCTCTCAATTCTAAAGCAAATATAGCTAAGCAAGTGTGAACGATTGACCCGCACCTATGAAACTCATAGCTATAGGTTTATCGGGATTCAATCGAGTGTTGGTATAAATGCTGGAATGTCATAAAATTGCCTGTTAGTGGAAATGTCCGAGTGTCGCAACGTTGCATGTTGATGGAAATGGTGAAGTGTAATAATGATACATGTTGGTGGAGATGTTGGAGTGTCATAGCGTTGCCTGTTCGCGAAAATGCTGGGGCGTCTGTAAATTGCCTGTTGGTGGAAATGCTGGAGCGACGGTACGTAATCTGTCGGTGGAAATGCTGGAACGTTGTCTGTTGGTGGAAATATAGGAATTTCATCAAGTCGCCTGTTGGTGAAAATGCGGGGGCTTCTGTACGTTGTCTGTTTGTGAACATGCTGAAGCGTCAGTAGGTTGCCTATCGGTGGAAATGCTGGAGTATCATAACGTTGTCTGTTGACGGGAATGCTAAAATTTCATCAAGTTGTCTGTTGATGAAAATGCTGAAGAGTCAGTGGGTTGCCTGCTGGTGGAAATGCATGAATGTCAGAACGTTGCCGATTGGAGGAAATACTGGAACGTAGGAACCTTGTCTACAGTTGGAAATACTGGCATGTGTTACGGATCATACTGATCCAGCAAATCATGTTCCTAACCAAATATAATTTTTTCCATGACACTTACCGTCTACCCATTTGTAGTCGCCTTCTTTAATTCGATCAGAGGCGCCGATCCACCAACATCTGTCTGTTGTGAGCCTTACGTTTAAAAGGGTCTCCTTTCGGATGAACTTGGTCAATGGATTTTCACTTCCATCTTTCACCATCGCAAGTGTTCCACCATCTTGCTGGCAAGTTGCCAAAGCCTTGTCCCAAGATAACGGGTCAGGGTACATAACAAAACATCTGTCACCAAATACAATTGATTTGGTCGAAAAGCACTGTGCTGAACAGCCGCTGCCTGTTTAAAATAAAATTTCACTAATTTTATAGACATAATATGGCATTCAATAAAAAACAAAAGTTTCCTGTTAAAACTCTTTGTTAAAGCCAAAAAAACACATACGACAACTCGTATTTTTTGTACAAGATGGTTTACGGGTTGTCCTATGTCTTTTGGCTTTAGTAGAACCACTTCATAATGGAATTTAAAACGTCTTTTGTATGATTTAAAAACCTTTTTGAGTGATGCTTGGCCTAGGAATTAATGATGATGGTCGATTTATTAATGATGTTTATTGTCGGAATAACATCGACGGCACAAAATTATATCCTGGTTTACTTCCAACTTATGATCGGGTCATTTTCTTTATCCGCGCATGAAGTTTCCAAGAATTGACGGACACGGACAACGCAAGTTAAAAGTAAAATTAAGAAATGACGATGGTGTCAATATTACAATGAACGGCGATAGAATACAAATAACGGTGAGATTGAGTGAGGACGACCATGATGGTGATCATGAACATGGTAGCGATGATACTCGTTATGATGACGATGGCGAAGGGCGATGGTGATAAGGAATACTGTTGATAAATGTGTGACGATTGTTTCATAATACGTACCTGAAAAGAAACCCCAAATAACGAAACCAGACAACAGACAGCTCATGGCGTACATTCTTCGTTTAAACGTCTCTACCTTATTTGATAAACCAAAGGGAATTATAAAGAAGTTTTGTATTTTGCACATCATAATATTCAAGGTGTTTTGGTGACTCACTCGGTAGACCAATAATCTTTCAGGGCAACACAAAGCTTCAGACCCAATGGTGAATTCAAGTAGGTTGACCAAGGGCTTGATTACGCTATAATAAGGAAACTTTCAGTTCTTTGTATTCGTCATATGAATTTGACCGGAGATGCGCTGGAAGCCACATCTAGCTTTGCACAGTTTAACTGTATACATCAAAAGTTTGGTGTAAGGCGGAGTTTCTTCTGTTCTAGAACTCCTTGGTATTCCTTTCAAGAAAACGGCTAAGCCATTTCTTACTTCCAAATAGATGGTGGATGTACGTGCATTTACCTGTTTTGAATTCTCATGTAGTCAATATTTATGACACATCACTTCACTTATTCACAGAACATCGCACTAATGCAATACAATAGTCACAGAAGAACAGATCACAATAAATATTTTTTCTTCAAATCCGCAGAAGATATTGCAAAGCGAAGAGACTTGGTTCCGTTGTTAAACTCGTAGTAGTGAACTGTTGGTCTAATGACAAATAATTAAGGCCGGTTTTATCAATGACAAGATAAAAACACAGGCACATGTGTCAAAAGTTCATGTTGTTCACGAAAAGTTTTACTTGGATGTGATGCTTAATTATTTCTCATTAAAAAGTATTAAAAAGTATTTCAAACAGTTCTGAGTATCAATTGCTAGATATTACTGATAAGTAACGTTTAAAGGACCTGGAGCCTGTTTCACAAAGCGGCGTAGATGTATTTTTTGCGTAACTTTCATACTAACGTATCTCTACAGTATGGGTTGCTAAGGCATTTACGTAAAAACGCTAAACCGCTTTGTGAAACAGGGTCCGGTTGCGGCTAGTTAACCCTATGACGCTTTGAACAACCAGACATAGAGGCATACTTTGAACACACTTCTAAGATTCGAATGAAGAGAATTCTGATACTTTTCTTTAGTTATCCATAGAAATCCAGAGCTATAGGGACAGTTAACTTACTAATAAGTGTCCACTTTGTTTTTGAAGGACCGTTGGCTGAGGTATTCCATATATTCAAGCTGCTAAGTTAGAAAAAAAAGTCTCCACATTGTTAGCTACCTGACCATTTGTTTCGAGTATCGATTTCGTATGGGTTTTGCTCAACCTTGACCCATAATCTGAACTAGCTATCTGTTTGTTGAATTATTGAGGGATCCATAATCGCTACTTAAAACCAATAGTGTTACTGATAGCATAGACCGTTAAGTCCAGTTGCCCTGGGGACCTCCGTTGCTCAGTAGGTAGAGTGTTGGACGCTCAATTCGAACAACCTTTCCCCAATGGGTCACGGGTACGAATCCCACTCAATCTAAAAAAAAATGGAAAATTGTCTGACTGGGTATTTTACTCGAACGACCTATGTGGGATGGTTGACAGTTACCACCGGATCGTCGTGGGTTTCCTCTGGCCATAGAGCTCGGTTTCCTCCCACAATATTATTCCTTATGTGGCTTAGTCAGGTAAAGTTAAGTTGAGGACCTTCGGCGAGTACCTAGCGACTCTTCCGTACAAGACCACTGAGTGGGATTCAAGCCCACACCCGCGTCTCATAAATGGTCTGGTACACTATCATCTCAATAAGGGCCGGATAATACGCTTTACGCGGGTTTAGTACTGGGCAGCACTGCGAACATAAAACGGTCAACAGTATAGCGTATCGGTATACCCACACCACAACTTTTAGTTGTACCTTAAGACCAGAAACGGTCCCCAGGTACATTTATGTTTTTTTGAACCTGCATGATTAGAAAAATGAACTTTTTGAAAAAAGATAATATCGATAGTATTGTCAAAAATAAATTGTTTGACTTGATCTGATTTGGTCGTATTTCTTAACCCATTTAAATTCAAAGAAGCGATTCGAATAGAGTTGATAGACGACACGATGAAACAAAAGATGAGAAAAAAACACAACATAAAGGATCCAAAAGGAGGGGAATCTCTGCGTCGGAAATAATGGGTTCAGTTGGTGTGTGAATCTGAAGAACGGGTTCCTGGGAACCAGCTTGTTTGTTCTCGGGTGTTCCATCAATAGAGCTATTTCCTGGTAGATTGCCATATTTCCCATGTATAAGCATTCCATTGCCACTGTCATCAGGTCATTATCGTCATCGTCGTCAATTATAACATTGGATTCGGGTTCTGAGCCTGAATCGTGTCCACTTATGCAAATTTACTCTTGCTGCATACGAGTGTTACCTTGCGCAGCATTATAAACAATTATGTTCCTGGGACCCGCAAGAACGACAAGGTTCAGTACACCTGAGCTCGTAATGTGGATCCTCGTGACTTGTGAAACCGTCACAATTGCGACAATAAATTGACCGACACTCAGCAATCTTATGCCCACTTTGCCCACAACGCCTACATTCTTGGGCTTGGCCCGGGTAAGTAAACATAACTACCTCTTCAGTGAAAGATATGAAATTCGGAATTTAAACCGGTAAAATCTCGAAGTCGATCTAACATGGCGTAGTGCTGGTTCAGAACAAAACGGTTTATTTATCTGAACAATTTTTTTCTATACGGCTGTAAAGCAGTAGCCAAATCATAGTCGCTTAACTCATCCGGTGCACGGTGAACAGTAACGTTGATGAAAGTTGCCGAAGCGTGATTGATTGTCCATTCTATGTCTTTAATGACGACAGTTCCTTTGTTCAATAAAGCGTCAACAACAGCTTGGTTAGATAGTCGAAAGTAAAACGTTTTCTTTAAATAATTTGTTTGCATTACAAGAAGGTCTTTTCCAATATCTATAACACTAGACATAAAAGGGACGAGATCCCTCGGGAACACCGTATTAAACGCATCAAGGTTACGAGTCGACAACGCGACCGACATGGCCCGGATAGGCCGTGTAAAATTGTCAAACTTTACAGGCTTTGACATCGTCGAAGCAAGGGCTTACGCCCCAACTATATACAAATAACAGTTCAAGTCACTATGTAGGTGTACACGCCACAAAAATTGAAGAGAAAAACTAACCATCAAAGCCGATGTTCGCGGATTCAGTAGAGCGAAAAAACACACGTCTTTAGTCTTCCACTGCCACCATGCTATTTATTTTTTAATTTGCAAATAAAAACAATGAACAACAGCTCCAAATAAAGGGAAAGGCACATAAAAAAGGGTAGAATTCCAAGTCACAGGAAAGCAAAAATATCATGCCGTCCCCGGGTGGGCTTGAACCACCAACCTTTCGGTTAATGCGCTAACCGATTGCGCCCCGGAGACTTCGTCTGACAGGCCAGATTTTTGTAGGCTTAAACAGTAACTCAGACTTTTCCTCTTACCTTCTGGGTTGTTATTTTTGAATTCGCAAATAAAAACAACGAACAACAACTCCAAATAAAGGGGCAGGCAGAGAAAAAAACTAGAATTCCAAGTTACAGGAGAGCGAAAATATCATCCCGTCCCCGGGTGGGCTTTTTTTTTGAGAAAAAAGGTTTATTCCCATAATATCCAAGTCATTACATCAGATGCATTCATATACATGTTTAACTATCACAGACAAGGAAAAAGCTGCCCCGTAACACTATTACAGACTCACAATTGATCAATTACAAATTGAAGTTTGTTGTTGACAGATTTGCAGATTATTTTGGTTTTACACCCTGTTCTTTTAAATTAAATTCTGTTTCATTAAACCTGAAAAAATCAACCGAGTCTCTCGTTTGAATCATGCTTTAACTGCCTGTACAACATTTGTTACATTTGGTGGTTTATTATTGGAAACAGCTTTGTTCCTACAACACCATATACAAAACTTTATGACGTTTATCAAGTACAAGTATAAATCATTATCATTTTTTGAAAGTCCAACAGGAAACGATTTAAAAATTAGGGTTTCTTCATATAAAAGTGGCAGAATCCATGTGCACAATACAAATACTTGGCTGAATTTATCAAAAACATCATGTACAATTTGACAGTTTACAAATAAATGCGATGTTGTCTCAGATGCACCACAAAAGATACATAGGTCATCCGTGGCTATGTTTCTCCTGAGTAATCTTTCTTTTACTGGCAGAATGTCGTGAGTTAATTTAAAACTGAAGTTAGTTAATTTGTGATCTAAAAATGGGTTAAAGACCGATTTTCAAGTGAGGGGCCAGTTTACAAGAGGATGTTTTAAGATTACGCGGGGAGACCGATGTTGGATGGTTGCCAATTACCACCAGAAGGTCGTGGGTTTCTTCCCGGCATTGAGCCCGGTTTTCTTCCATAATAAAACTGGCAACGCCGCCATATAAGTGAAATAATCTTGAGCGCGGCGTAAAACACCAAACAATCAATCAATCAATTTAGGTAGCAAGTGATGAACAGTTGCTATTTTTTTCACATCATACAAGCATTGGATTGATTGGTGCTTCACGCCGCACTCAGGATTATTTGATTTGGCAGGTTTATTGAGAAGGAAACCGGTTGTAACGCCACCTAGCGGTCTAAACTGACACGACAATTACAACGCCATGGAAGAAAGACACAAGACATAAAATAACGCTTAACAGCTTATAACAATATAAAATAAATATGTACAAAAGCAAAGAAACTTGACATTAGCGATATTTACATAAGAAGATAGAAATGAGAAGTGGCCACTCGTCCTCTTAAGGAGACGCCGACAGACTCCAACGTCCGGAACCTTCTACGTTCGTCCCTGGAATGGTAGTCCAGTAAAAAGAATGAAACCGCGTGTCACCGCCTTTAGCTGATAACACTGCGTTTTTTGTATTTTTCCCAGACAGAAGAAGTTGCCGTTAGATCACTAATACGGTTCAAAACATTAGGGCACTTGCGTGCATGCTCAGATTTGGAGTTTACTTATTTTGCTTACTTTACCTGATAAATCTAATTTTCAATTTCAAATCAAAAATACAAAATGATACGAAAAGTCATTTCGCAAAGATAGGAAGTTCCAAACTTCTTCTGGGTGCAAAATACAGAAAACCGCCCACTGTTTTTTTTTGTTAGCTGTATTTTGGATTTTAGTCACGATCGTGATTTTATAGGCATAGAGATAATGAACATGTCCCAGCAATATTTGATTTCACAAGTCTTCAATCACTTATTGCGCTTTTAGTGATGCTTTTAGTAGGTAAATGTATACGATACAACAAAATATACGAAAAGACACGTTTGTCTGTAGAATGATCGCCATAACAGTTTTAGCTCGACATATGTCTATACTCCTGCTGGTTGGAAATACCTACGATCGCCCGATATTGTACTGGCCAGCACATTAAAATATTTTAGTCATCTTGGATATTTTCAACAACACTCCACCTGGAATCATGTTTTCAGTTTCCAAAAAAAAAAAGACATCGTCAGTGGATTTATTTTACCACTTATCTATTCATCGTCCACACTTCCCAGTCGACATTCTTCTCTCTCTCTGCGTTTTCATTGGCGCCAAACCCTCTACACTCTTTTGTGACTCGATTGTAGTTTACGAAATCGCACAGGACAGGAGACCTACTGCATTGCCGTGCACACATGGTCACTGCGTATGCTTTCTTCGACCATAGCGGATGAGAAGTTACAAAATTCCCGTCTTCCGTCTTTTTTATCACTGCAAGAAAAATGATAAATCCCTATTGACTTTCTTTTTGAACCCCGACTCTCAATAAACATGATAGAGTCGTAATACAGGTAATGATAGCGGTATAAATCTGTTAATCATTTATTATAAGAGTTTGTGGTTTTACTTAGACACTGTTCTCTCCCAATTAGGCTCGCACAGGATATAGGCCCAAGGAAAATTATTTTTTCAACGCTAATTATTTAACATTTCGATGAACTTAAAATAAGGGCCCCATGACAGATGGAATTCACGAAAAAGTAAAACTTTAACAGCCTCAGTCACTTTATTATAGTTATAATAATAGTATAATATATGATACACAAACTCTCAGCTTAATTCATTAGCTAGAAGGTCAAATTCTAAATGCCACCATGACCCACTCACCAGGCTGTCTAGAGTTGAGATCCAATAGTCTGGGAAGACCTTCTTTTCCTTTGGAAGTTGCCAAGATGCTATTCACTTTAGACGTATCAGGTTTCTCCTCAATAACAGGTGTTGTAAAGGCGGTTTCGTTGTACAAGGTTTCTGAGTAAATAAATTATCAAATGAATCTATTAAGCATATAAGGTACTAGGCTGCGGACTCTTCTAGCATAGCTACAATGTTATCAATTTTGGAGGGACTTTCTTTGGTCTCGATTCTCGGCTGGAACTGGTTCTGTGAACGGACTTGACACTTTTTTGAGTCGCTAGATTAGTTTTTGGGAGCAAATTTACCCTTTTCTGAACCTTTCGACTAGTTTTGGGGAGTAAATTCACTCCTCTTTTCTGAACACGCAGTTTACATCTACTATTGTTTAAAGCGCTCCGATTCTAATTTGCATTAAGTGTGTATATTTACTTTACAAGTCGGGACAAAAAGAAATTAAAGTTTCTGGCGCAGTACATACAAAATTCAATGCTACATTTGCCGCTCTACAATGCTCACGAAACACGACCTCCTTTGTGCAGGTACCCTCAAAGAGGTGACGTAATACACGATATCTGCTGTGTCGATGCGTCTCCGTGGCAGTTTGTATACACCGAAGGTCGTGCAAAATATGCATATTTCTTGTAACTCATTTTTTGACTTCCATGGAACTAATGCTAAGAATGCCTCGTTCCAACTTATGTTTTTCAAACAAACAGTAAGCCAAAACCAAACACATGCGAGCTTAAAGCTCTGCTCAAAAATCGTTTGAAGACAATTTAAAATCGATACTGGCGCTTGGATATTTCATATTAAAATACAGCGTACTACCACAACTCACCAAACTGGCAAAGAAACGGAAAAGAAGAGTCGCAATCCCTCATTGAAACTTTCGTATACTCAATAACATTATAGAAGACATTGAGACACACAGCTCCACAGTCAAACATCCAATCTAGGAAAAATATCTCGTATTTAACCTGATTTTTGTGTAATATTCGTCCTACAAAATATAGGTTACTGTGAATAAAACTTTCGTTAAAACTTTCGGGGATATCTTGATTGATTGATGCTTTACATGTACTCCGCACTCAAGATTATTTCGTTTATATGGCGGCGTTACCAGGTTTAGTTGGGAAGAAACTGGGCTCAATGCCCGAAGGTAACCCCCGACATTCAGTGAGAAGGCCTACCTGGCAACTCCTCAACGTACGCCGACCGAGTGAAAAATCCACTCAGAAATTATTCAATTTTAATTTGATCTGATAGATGGTAGGTCTGTGTGAGACTGAGGGGCGATCACTCTAACCCACTAAACCACCGAGGCCCCCTCAGAATATCTTGGTAAAAATGTTATATTAAACCTACAGCCGATACATGCTTGCTTGTGGTCCATCGAGTAACCCAACTCTATCATTTTACAAACCTGCCAACACAATGGAGGAACGTTTTCACAGGCCTCTAAGGAGTCACCTTCGTTAAATCGATTACAAATTCATTTGGCTGTTCGAAAACTTGTGTCAGCTTTTTCTTTCTGACTGAGAATTAGCGTCTCCCATTTGATAACAGAGGATATATTTGAAAGCATTCTTAGTAAATAACGATTCTACAAATTTCGAAATTATACAATTTTATAACATATACTAGAAAGAATGTCATTCGACAAGATGGAAAGTAAACTTTTCTTCGCGGGGTTATCAGCAATTAAACAGTACCTATAATACCGCAATGGAAACTTACCGTCATTCCATCTATATTCACCTTCTTCGTCCTTATCAGAGACGCCAATCCAAACACATCTGGACGAGGACATTCTTGACAATGATAGGAGTTGTCCAAAAATATGTGTAATACTGATTTCAAACATTGCCAGTGTTCCTCCATCTTGTTGACAGGTTTTTAATGCTTGGTCCCAAGATGATAGCATTGGGTACTCTTTAAAACATCTGTTCAGACGTACGACTTCTGCCGAGTCACACTGAGCAAAGCATGGATCTAGTATAAAAGACGTGAAAACAAACGGATAATAAAGGCGCTTGAGCTGCCAAAATTTGAACCTTTTTCATAATTTCTGATCGTCCCGACAGTAAGGGGCTTTGAAGGCCATCGAAAACTAAATGATTGGCGTTGGAATGAGAAAAATCCATACAGTATGTGGTCTGTACGAACCAAAAACGTGTTCGAGAAGTAAACAAAATTGAAATAACCGGAACGACCATTCATTCATTCTAAGCCAAAGTTAGTGTTAAACAATACTTTATCGTCCATTTTCGAGACTAGAGGCACTAAAAAGCTTCTGAATTATACGTCTTAAGAAAAATAGCCAATAATTTTAACATTCTGTTTTAACTTCAAAATATCAACATTTTGGCAGCTCATGCCACTTTAAAGTACATTGAAAAGGTAAATGATGCGAAGAAATAAAAAAATGATAGTAAAGCCAGTAACCCGTACGGACCGAAGATGTGTGTTAATAACGGACAACCTTATCTTGTTCTTCTTGATAAGAATTAATGACCAACAATTAATTAGCTAATTGTGTTTCAATGAAAGTTTGTCTGCAAATCGTTTTAGATGGAAGTGTGTGTTATGATGCACCCTTAATTTTCTATAACATACAGAGAAAAACGTTTCGTATATAACGGCCCCACAACACCAGAATTATAAAAATTCTCCTCATGGCACTAATGGACCTCCGTACATACCTGTTAAAGCTATCCAGCTGATAAATATAAGCAGTGAAACATCTATGCACATTCTTGACAGCCAGGTCATTATCCTGAGTAATACACAAAATGAAGTTGTAAGTTGACATCTTGAAGTCTGTTGACATACACAATGAAATTGTGAAGGAGACGCCTTGCAGTCTGTTTACATACAAAATTAAGTTGCCCTATGGGGTTCAATCTCAGTCTGACGATATTCTTGCCATAGCTTAAGATGCGAAAGCATTGTCAATGTATGACAAAGATTTCCAGAAAATTTTACAGGCCAAGCTACTGTCAGTCGTCAACCTAATGAAACATCATAGATTTAGTTTATTACAACAATTTATGATGGGGTATAAAGGTCTAAATGATATACCTCTTTTTAACACAATTAGAAACTTATCTCCGTGGTTATTTTAGACCAGCAGATTTTCCCTGTACACATTGTGTTTTAGTGTTCAGAAATATATTAAGTTGTAATGTTGAAACCTCGATGTCTTTATACATACACAACACAGCTGCAAAGTAGACACCTTCAAACAAGTTATTCCAGATAAGAAGAGATTCTGTCAACAAGTACAATGATTTCTGCATCATTTGAGCAAGCCCATGTATATTTCAGGGTCCTGTCTTACAAAACTGGCGTAAAGATGTGCATAAGCCAACAACATGGATCATTTGTGACTAGTGCGTAAGTTCCTATAGTTTTAGCAAAGATTTACGCCAGACGAAGCAAGCACCAGTTTTGGAAGACAGCGCCCAGTGAGTCAGATAGCCAGGTGGACAGGGTCACTGGTTCAGCCGTTGGGGTGACAGCCAGTCAGTCTAACACAGAGCTTCCATCGATAATTCATCACTTCGAATCTCACAAAGTCCAAGACTAGGATTTTCACTGTGTGGTAATATGTGGAAGGGTTGCCATGTACTAACTGGGAACGATCCTAGTTTCGTTTTTTTTATATAAAAACAATCTAGAGTTGTGCAAAACATCAATTAATTGTTAAGGCTAGCAAAGATGACGATTTAGCGACTATTCTGACGAAAACAATAAACTTTAGCAATGGAAAATATTTCATTCATCATTGTAAATGGGCCAATCGAATGGTATTACATGTATTAAGTTTTCTGCAAATTTTCTTAACTGGTTCTTTTCGTAAGGGCGTCCGCTTCAGGACTGGGAGATCCAGGTTCAAGCCTGGGTCGAGTCAGACCTAACAATGAGAGCTGCTGCTGCTTCGTTTCGCGCTCAGCAATAATGTGACTGGGTGAGGGGGCTTGCTGGGTGTCTTGGGCAAGTCGTCTCGGTGTGTAGTATGTTTTCCTCACCCCGCTGTTGTTTACAATTTATTTAAATTGACCTAAATTTTCTGCAGTATAGTTACTGAAGCCAAGGATTGTTTTCGAAGCAAAAACACGTAAAGTTTCTATAGCTATGCAAATTTATGTTAACAGCGCTGACCTCTGAAAAGTACCTAACTACCCTCCCACAGAAAACCAATCAAATGAAAACACCACTTAAGAAATGTTCGAACCAGCTATCTAGGACCTTGAAAATATAAACGCGTTTGTGGAACAAGATTCGTCTCCCTTGGATTTCAAACAGATACATGCAACTCACTGAAGAATGACATGTGTATTTTCAAATGAGGTGTTACACCTCATAGACCTACCAATTTGCTTTGCTCACGTTGGTTTAAACCAACTAAAACAGAAATATATAATCGAAACATTTTGATATCAAACTAACCCAGGTATATTATCATTGCACCCAAAAAAGACATGGTTATGCCAATAGATACCAAAATGTTTTCTTTTTCGGGATGTTTTAATTATGTCTCTTTGTTCTACGATAGGTTCTGTTTGACATATGTTTTTGCACTACATTGTACCTGGGCATAGTGGCCTTCGAAATTCCTTTTCTATCGCCAATGACTTCAACAATCTTGCTTATTATATAAAATTATATTGTTTTTTTTAAAGAATTTAGGTTTACATGCGCAAGGGATAAACTTAACAAAATATTAAACCTTTTACCGGACAAAATACTCAATGGGGTTTTTGCGATGGCTGGGGGAGAAGGAGGGGGAGAGGGGGGGGGGGAAGAAACAGCTTACCTTTCTCCGTCCAACGTCTTTTTCCTTTGATACTGTACTCAAACTCTTTCCATTTAAGTTTTTTCAGAGTGATATCATCGAATACTACGCACGTGGTTTATCGAAACGTCCTTTTGTATACATTGAACTTCCCCAAATGATGTTAATATGCTTGACGGCAGGTTGTTATATAGCCGGTGTTTATCCTTGTCCCATATTTCTAAAGTACTTTCTCTTTCTGAATTATTTATACATAGCCTAGCAGGGCAAGTAGTTACACCAAGCAAACAGCAGTGTTCAATACCAACAATTTCGGAAAACCAATAACATAATGTAATTAAGAACAATAGATACGACTATTTTTGTGGATTTTAAAGTTCTTGGCTTAAAGGGACATGTCCGGAACCATCGACACATAAAAATGTCAATGTGTGTTATTCGACCGTCATTTATATAAAGATGAGGTTTCAAAATAGCCATTGGTAACTTTCCTTGCCCCCACTGACCTCTGGAAATGTAGTTTTGGTTAGGTGCGCGCGTGTGGTGCGTGTTTATAGACAGTTTCTTTACTGACTGTCAGACAGTAGTAGCAGGAAATTCCCTTAATAACTCTTTATATGTACATTTGTGGTGGACAGTCGACTTGTAGCCTTTCATCCGAGATTGACCACTTCTTATTTTCTAAAAATATGAAGTTCAACGGAGAATGACAACAAACTTAAATGGTGTATCCTTTTAATAAATTATAAAGGCGCGATATTTTTGTTTAGCTTCTAAAACCTACCCAACCAAGGAGTTTAAAATCCATACAAGTCTCTTCATTTCAATTGAAAAATAATCAATGCATCGACACGAAACAATTTTGTGTGAACAAGTCGACAATTTGACACTTGTGCCGATGTCATTATGAAATGTATAGAGTTTTGGACGCCGATATCATTATGAAGTGTATAGAATTTTGGACACCTGTGTCGATGTCATTATGAAGTGTATAGGTGTCAAAAACTCGTTCACAAACAACTTACTTCGTCTTGTACTTGAATCTGCTCTCATTAGCATAGATTGATTGAGATTTTACGCAGCACTCAAGATTATCTCACTTAAATGGTGGCGTAGCCAGGTATAGTGGGGAAACCCAGATCTTCGGCGAGTACCTTGCAACTCTTCCACATACGACATTAGAATAAAGGTGAGTTCTTCAAAGGCAGGGCCCACTTTTACGACCCCCCTTGAGCTAAGAACATCTTCATTTTCCCCTCAGTAAAACCTATTTTACGAAACCCCCTCAGCTTATCTTCACCATAAGGTTAAGAGAATGTTTAAGGGTGCCTCCAAGGCACACTTAGCGCCCCCTTAGCTCAATGTTTAGTTTATATTTATGAGCACAACTACTATTTTATGATGAAATAACGAGGAGACTTTTGAAATCGGATAGAGAATCTCTTCTAATATGACTTCAAAATTCAACGCAAATACATTTTGTTCTTTGATGGTATTTCCTCACATGAGTTACTCCCCTTTGAGGAACTCTTTTACAATGTACTAAAATCACACCATGTTTTATCCTAAGAAAGTTTGTTTCTGTACTATCACCCAAACAGTTGTTGGTTTAGAAGAATGCTACACGAAAAGCTTGTTTTTAGTCTTATATTCTAACAAAATCTTATGATCTGCTTGGAAAACATCGGTATATTTTTAAGGAGTTTCTCCTCTTCCACATAAAGAGAGTTCCATGTTAAGTTGATGAGGAGAAAATTCTAGGATGGTGTAAAGGGGGTTTGGTAAAAATGGAGTAGGTCCATCTTAAAATGATTCCCAAAGGAGACGAATTTTTCTTTCGTATTTAGGATTTTACATTTCCTTAAACATCCGGAATGTAAACAAACGACAGCTTGGTATACAGCATTATATAAACATATTCCTTGTTTATAGTAAGCATCGATGAAAAACCTGTGTCGGATTGAGGTAGCCTTCTATCATTCCTCGGACTGAGCATTCGATGTCGCTATTCTGACTGGGTCGAATGACCTTATGTGGGATGGTTGCCAGTTACCAACGGAAGGTCGTGGGTTTCCCCCGGGCATAGTGCCCAGTTCCCTCCCACAATAAAACTGGCAACGCGGCCATATAAGTGAAATAATCTTGAGCGCGGCGTAAAACACCAAACAATCAATCAATCAGTCAATCGATGTCGATAATCAGAGTAAAGAAACTGCAAAGCAAAATGTTTTAGTTATTATGCTATTTTCACTTTTCAATTGGATAATTTGACAAATAGAAAACCTGAGTGTTACATGAAATCCAAGAACCCGCATGGCCAGAGTGAGACTAAGTTGTCCAGAGATGAAGTTTCATGAACTCATGTAAGAGGCTTATGAAAAGCTACAGTTTAGTCCAGGGGCTTTAACATTACTGCTTAGTCGACTATCTGACCGTAGTCGGCTATATGTGGTTTATGAAATACCCCCCAGGACACACAGTGTGTTAAACACAAACGGAGCAACAGTTTGCTCTTTGTTGTGGCTCCAGTTGTGGAAAAATCAGATTTTTAAGCACCAGATTTTTAAGCACCGGGACAGGTCTCAGTGAGAGCAATATGTCACGTGGTCTCTTTAACGCTTTTGTATTGACTCATGCTTGCCATCTTCGCAAGCCTTATTCAATATTGCAATACACGATTTGCCATTAGCTCTCAATCCAAAGGTAAACTACTCCCTATGTGCAGATGATGCCGCAATATGGAACAGTGGAAGAAATATTCATATGGTCCAAATGCATATCCAGCAAGCAGTTAATGACGTCATTAGGTGGAGTAAACTATGGGGGTTTAGATTTTCCTCTACTAAGTCCGAAGCTGTATTGTTTACGAGACGACATGTACAGTTACTAAAACCTCTATGTTAAGATGATTCCAACATTAAAACATGTAATCAGTTCAAATACCTCGGGGTTGTGTTTGATAAATATTTAACAGGGTCAAAACACGTAGATATGGTCATCATCAAATGTAAAAAAGCACTAAATTTAATGAGAGCTGTGCCAGGTAGAACATGGGGCAAATCCTGTTTATTACTTTTATATAGAGCTCTAGTTAGATCTAGGCTGGACCATTGTTCGGGATCTTTCTCGTCAACATCACTGTCATAAATTAGTTTTAAATCAAGATATTTTCCATCCAAATCAACAAATCAAAATCCACTTGAAAATGAAAACATGTATTTCAATTGCAATATGTAAACAGATTCGTGCAATTAACTCATTTAGTTACGTTAATTGCAAGAAGATTCAATTCATGCATTTATATCATACAAATCATGTAACGAAAAAATCAAAATTAGCATGCATTTAATTGTTAGTAATGTTCAAGCTTGTAAACTGAAGAGTGAACGTTCCGGTCTTCCATCCCACGAATTTCTGAATTTCCCAACAATTAGAAACAGGAGCTTAAATCACTAAAATTAGGGACTGCAAACGTATCCCAAACTGAACGGTTCCAAAGAATGGCTGGTTTTGCAACTGCCCTGTAGTCACACCAAATAATAGTAAAATAAATTGTCACACAGTACCTTAAACACCCGCGATATACCAACGCGCGTCCACAGACCACTTAGAAGAAATCCACGATCTCCCTGACGAAGATCCTGCTTGGAAGACGGAACCCTGACTGGTCCCGACGGTTACCTCCGAATAGCCCAGATGCATTAAGTCTAACGCGGTAACTATCTGTCTGTCCAAATTCCATTTTTAGTTTGCCTTATATCTCCCAGAAAAAAGTAAACACCTAGTCATATTTAAATTTAGTAGAGATTTCAAAACCGTGTTAACCGCATTCCTTCATGGAAGGCGACACTAAAGACAGGACAGTCCCAATTATAGCAGTGTTGCAAATGAAAAGCAGATTAGTGCATAGTAATAAAAACAATCAATGTTCACAATAAAAGCAGTTAAATATAAACAGCATGCATAATAGTCGAATAATAAACAAAAAGATAATTTCTAGCGACTTCACTCACAATCAATCATTAACACGTCAAGTCAATTCTTGACAATCACTATCAAATAAGAAAAGACTTGATTCTGT
Source organism: Lepidochitona cinerea (assembly GCA_963971465.1). Classification (NCBI taxonomy): domain Eukaryota; kingdom Metazoa; phylum Mollusca; class Polyplacophora; order Chitonida; family Tonicellidae; genus Lepidochitona; species Lepidochitona cinerea. Next base: position 12,007,075 of record OZ020559.1, read on the forward strand.
GCAGTGTGCTGGTCTTAGGATATGCACTGGGACTTTGAAATTTTGAAATCAGATCCTCTCTATATTTCAAAGCATTTTGCTGTGGAATTCCTAGATAAAAACGTTAGTACATATTCACAAATTTTCACTGATGGCTCAAAGTGCCCTGAAAATGGAAGAGTCGGAGGAGCGTTTGTCATCCCAGAGTTAAAGCATAGTAAGAACTTCCGAGTGACTGGTGGCGTGTCTGTTTTCAGTTCAGAGCTTGTGGCAATTTTCATGTGCCTCCAATTTTCGTTAGACTACAAACCAAACTTTGCTGTAAACTGCTCCGACTCCTTAAGTGCTTTACAAGCCCTGAGCTTCTTCAACTATAGCAACTATCATCCTCTTGTTTTATAAATTATACATTTATATACCACTTTATTCAAGGAAGGAGCGCGCGCCATATTTACATGGGTACCAGCTCATGTAGGACTAAGAGGTAATGAGCTTGTTGATACCGCAGCCAAACAAGCTATTTTACATACTAGCATATCCATCAGATTTCCATTTACCGTTACCGATATTTTACTTAAGGCTGTCATATTTTGTGAAAAAGTGGCAGAAACAGTGAGAGAAACAGTGGCAGAAACAGTGGCAGAAACAGTGGAATGATTTTGACAAGGGAAGGTTTTATTTCCGTTTTAATCTTGGAATTTCATCACCAAAAGCTTAATTTCCCCACTCGTCTAGCTGAGGTAATGTTCCACAGACTCCAATCTGGTCATATTCCCCTAACATCTTACCTATTCAGATTCCATCTGTCTGACACAGACTTGTGTGATGTCTGTAATATTCAGGAAACCTTAGAACATTTTTTGTTTAATTGCATCAAGTATGACTATTTTTCTCAAGACGTATAATTCAGAAGCTTTTCAATGCTTCTAGTCTCGAAAATGTACGATAAAGTATTGTTTTGAACTAACTTTGGCTTAGAATGAATGAATGGTCGTCCCGGTTATTTAAATTCTGTTTACTTTTCTAACACGTTTTCGGTCCGTATAGGCCACATGGTGTATGGATTTTCCTCATTCCAACGCCAATCATTTAGTTTTTCGAGGGCCTTCAAAGCCTCTTACTGTCGAGACGATCAGAAATTATGAAAAAAGTGTGAATTCTGGCAGCTCATGCCTCTTTAAGTAGATCACAAACGTACAAACATATACTCCTGCACAGAGAGATTCGATATATTGTGTTCAAACATCACAGTTTTCTTAATCGCTCAAGGTAATAATTACTCACTAGTATGGCGTACATCATTCATACGAGTGTACGCGCCAATAAGCTAAAACAACCAACCATCTTCGCAAGCCAAGTTAAAATCTGCATGTCCTCATTCTATGTTTTAAAACACGGAATGGAGATATTTAGGTTTTATCTTGGCTGGAGAAGATGCATGCTTGCTGGCTAAGCTAACAGCGTAGAGTTGCCACCAATGTAGCGTTTGGAAAGTATCTAACAGGAGTGAAAACCTCCACAAAACTTCAGCGCACAGATGAGATTTTGGTAAGTCGAATCTGCACGCAGCCCGTTTATTTCGTGGAATTAGGTGAAAAAATCTGTAAAATGATACATAGGCGTGATCTCTTGCGATTTAACACTCTACCACTTGCCGGTGATTCGGACTCTTTACAAGAGCACGATTTTAAGGAAATTAAAGTACTAAGCATACCATTTGACCATAGTTCAATAAATTAAATATTTATTGGCTAACAATCCATAGTTCCCAGTTGGACTTCTTCTCTGTTTTCATGTCTTTTACTGAATAAAACGCTCGGCATTCTTTCGTGACTCTGTTGTAGTTAACGACATTACATTGGATCTGTGACCTCGTGCAGTGTCGTGCACACATCGTCAGAGCGTGGACTTGTTTGGTCCATGAAGGCGGAGTAGTCACGAATTTTTCCACATCCATCTTGTGTATTACTGAAAAACAAATAGGGTCAAATACACTTTTATAGTAAAATGCAATAATCAGACTATACAATACGCTTTTATAGGTAATGGTTGCAAAAGGTAATAAGAAAGCCGACTTCGCTTAACACAATGTTATCCAGGGTTAAATGCTTGAAGATGGCTTAATTTATGGAGTGGGATTATCAAGTTCACAAGGGTGGGTGCGGGAATGGACTAATGTAAACCACAGACTTTCAACTGTACTTTATAATGGTAAACCTTAAAACACAGAGTGAAAATCAATTTTATCTCTTTTATGTAGTATTCGAACTAATTTACAACCCTTGAGTGAAAAGTTTTTGTCGAATTGAACGTGTATCACTAGAACCAACTGAGCTTAGGAGAACTCAAGATAAAGATAAAAAAAAAAAATCCAATGCTTTCTGTCTGAGATATTGCCTGGAAAATATCCAGATCTGTGATGAAATATTTCGGGACTAAATGAAACTCGAATAAAATGGGCAGTCAGAAGAAAGGCCAAACTCGACCCCATAGTTGCCCGAAGAACATGTATAACAAATTCTTAATGAACACTAAACAATGACCCCCCCCCCGCCCCAAATATTTGGCCTTGAAAACATCAACACGTTTAGTGTATCAAATAAATATAGAACGTATTGATATCTAACAGGAACACATTTCTTCCGGCTTCATTGTGACTTAGAAGCTGGATAACTAATAGTACTAAGTAGATATTTTATGGATGGAAAATAAACATAAATATTAGACTCTGTTATCCATAAAAAGAGCCCAGTTCAGTTTGTTTTTTCTTTTTGATTTATCTTTTTACAGTAGATGTTTTATTAATGCCAAAGGTCGAGGGTTCTTATTTGTATAATTACGATTTCCTCGTGGCAAGGGGCTCGGTTTGCTTTCCCGCTAAACCTGGGGGGAGAACAAATATCGAAAATAGGCACATTTATCAATGCATATAATAAATAAACAAATTACATCGTTCTCGTTGTTTGTTGGTCTCTATTTCACTTAATGGGCGATTTTACCGGGTTTAATGAGCTAAGAAACGGGGCTTTTGCTCGGAAGAAATTCGTAACCTCTTGTGAGAGGAACAAAATAAGAAATCCCAATTTAAAACTTCTTCATTTTTTCTTTTGAGTGAGTGAGATTCAATCACGTGACCTATAGATGGAAGGTCTGTGTCAGGACTGAGAGACTATTTTTCTGTTGACTGAGTCATCGAGTTCCCCTTAATTAGTGGATGAATTTAACTTACTGGTTCGCTGTTCCGCTTGAGCAGGTTTCCTAATTTGTTCATTTGTTTCTTTTTTCTGTTCAATTGAAGCCATGTCGTTTCCAGATATTGGAGTTGGTGTAGTGAACGATTCAACTGATGTCAAACCGAGGCTGTCTTCAGATTGCGATGACGTGATAGGGTAAGAAATGGTGGAGATAACAGTATCCATGGTAATGGTGGAGATAACAGTATCCATGGTAATGGTGGAGATAACAGTATCCATGGTTTTGCTCAGGGTCGTTGTGACTGTAAAGTTTACTTTATCCTGGGATATTTCTGGGTGGAAACCAAATTCGAATAGGGTTATAAGTTATGATAAAAAAAAACATTTGTTATTAACATTAACTCAGTCACACTCCCTCCCCCCCCACACACACACCCAACAATCTAAAAACCTTAGCTTGGCTTGTCACAAGATCGGATTGTATCATAATAGTTGCCAGGTATCAGCTGAGGCTAGACGTTTCTCCTGTCAGTGTTACAGAACCAGCCTTTCTTTCTCACCCGACCTAGCAACACCACAAAACGAGTAAAGTGACGGTGAGCTCCGTTTAAAGTGACTTGAGCTGCCTAAAGTTCGATATTTTTCCCGCTAAAACAAAATTTTTGAAGTATCAGCATTTTAGTGCTACAATTCTCCACAATGTACGTTTACGTAGTTTTGGGGTTAAATGCCTTAATGCTTACGCCTTAAATGGATGAATGGTGTTGCCGAATTTTTTAATTTTGTTTTCATTTCGAACACACTTAGGCTCGTACAGAAAGAAAACACGAAAATTCTGTCGAATTATTCATTGATATCATACCGAAATCTGAATTCGATACCAAACTTTGACTATAACACTTCACTGAATTTTAAAAAGAAGATTTCTCTTCAAATTGAAATTTTAACCCAGCTTCTTGTGAATAATTAAAACATGACTTCCGAAGCCGACGATTTAATTATGCCAATGGTATATTGTGCATTTATGATATCCGTTCTGTGATGATATTGACTCCGTTCATCTCAATCAAAGAGTCAATAACTTACCATATTCACATATGTGTTCAAGCGGCAAGTCGCAATTTCTCATAGAAATCTTGATTTGGAAATTTAGTATGTTCGCCACGTTCACACAAACTGCCCCGCAATCCACAGCCCAATTGATGAAGAGCCCCGTGAAAAACCATTCCATTAAACTACTTGGTATGGGACTTCCTGAAATAAAACATATCTATATTTAGATTTTTTGATAAGCACGGCTCTACATAATAGACACTTGATAACACTGTATTATACGTCTAGCTCGAGCACCACAATAAACAGAAAAGTTCATCTCTAAGAATCTCGTTGGCGGGAGATAAACGAAGGAAGACCTCTCAATTCTAAAGCAAATATAGCTAAGCAAGTGTGAACGATTGACCCGCACCTATGAAACTCATATCTATAGGTTTATCGGGATTCAATCGAGTGTTGGTATAAATGCTGGAATGTCATAAAATTGCCTGTTAGTGGAAATGTCCGAGTGTCGCAACGTTGCACGTTGATGGAAATGGTGAAGTGTAATAATGATACATGTTGGTGGAGATGTTGGAGTGTCATAGCGTTGCCTGTTCGCGAAATTGCTGGGGCGTCTGTAAATTGCCTGTTGGTGGAAATGCTGGAGCGACGGTACGTAATCTGTCGGTGGAAATGCTGGAACGTTGTCTGTTGGTGGAAATATAGGAATTTCATCAAGTCGCCTGTTGGTGAAAATGCGGGGGCTTCTGTACGTTGTCTGTTTGTGAACATGCTGAAGCGTCAGTAGGTTGCCTATCGGTGGAAATGCTGGAGTATCATAACGTTGTCTGTTGACGGGAATGCTAAAATTTCATCAAGTTGTCTGTTGATGAAAATGCTGAAGAGTCAGTGGGTTGCCTGCTGGTGAAAATGCATGAATGTCAGAACTTTGCCGATTGGAGGAAATACTGGAACGTAGGAACCTTGTCTACAGTTGGAAATACGGGCATGTGTTACGGATCATACTGATCCAGCAAATCATGTTCCTAACCAAATATAATTTTTTTCCATGACACTTACCGTCTACCCATTTGTAGTCGCCTTCTTTAATTCGATCAGAGGCGCCGATCCACCAACATCTGTCTGTTGTGAGCCTTACGTTTAAAAGGGTCTCCTTTCGGATGAACTTGGTCAATGGATTTTCACTTCCATCTTTCACCATCGCAAGTGTTCCACCATCTTGCTGGCAAGTTGCCAAAGCCTTGTCCCAAGATAACGGGTCAGGGTACATAACAAAACATCTGTCACCAAATACAATTGATTTGGTCGAAAAGCACTGTGCTGAACAGCCGCTGCCTGTTTAAAATAAAATTTCACTAATTTTATAGACATACTATGGCATTCAATAAAAAACAAAAGTTTCCTGTTAAACTCTTTGTTAAAGCCAAAAAACACATACGACAACTCGTATTTTTTGTACAAGATGGTGATTATGATGACGATGGCGAAGGGCGATGGTGATAAGGAATACTGTTGATAAATGTGTGACGATTGTTTCATAATACGTACCTGACAAGAAACCCCAAATAACGAAACCAGACAACAGGTAGCTCATGGTGTACATTCTTCGTTTAAACGTCTCTACCTTATTTGATAAACCAAAGGGAATTATAAAGAAGTTTTGTATTTTGCACATCATAATATTCAAGGTGTTTTGGTGACTCACTCGGTAGACCAATAATCTTTCAGGGCAACACAAAGCTTCAGACCCAATGGTGAATTCAAGTAGGTTGACCAAGGGCTTGATTACGCTATAATAAGGAAACTTTCAGTTCTTTGTATTCGTCATATGAATTTGACCGGAGATGCGCTGGAAGCCACATCTAGCTTTGCACAGTTTAACTGTATACATCAAAAGTTTGGTGTAAGGCGGAGTTTCTTCTGTTCTAGAACTCCTTGGTATTCCTTTCAAGAAAACGGCTAAGCCATTTCTTACTTCCAAATAGATGGTGGATGTACGTGCATTTACCTGTTTTGAATTCTCATGTAGTCAATATTTATGACACATCACTTCACTTATTCACAGAACATCGCACTAATGCAATACATTAGTCACAGAAGAACAGATCACAATAAATATTTTTTCTTCAAATCCGCAGAAGATATTGCAAAGCGAAGAGACTTGGTTCCGTTGTTAAACTCGTAGTAGTGAACTGTTGGTCTAATGACAAATAATTAAGGCCGGTTTTATCAATGACAAGATAAAAACACAGGCACACGTGTCAAAAGTTCATGTTGTTCACGAAAAGTTTTACTTGGATGTGATGCTTAATTATTTCTCATTAAAAAGTATTAAAAAGTATTTCAAACAGTTCTGAGTATCAATTGCTAGATATTACTGATAAGTAACGTTTAAAGGACCTGGAGCCTGTTTCACAAAGCGGCGTAGATGTATTTTTTGCGTAACTTTCATACTAACGTATCTCTACAGTATGGGTTGCTAAGGCATTTACGTAAAAACGCTACACCGCTTTGTGAAACAGGGTCCGGTTGCGGCTAGTTAAGCCTATGACGCTTTGAACAACCAGACATAGAGGCATACTTTGAACACACTTCTAAGATTCGAATGAAGAGAATTCTGATACTTTTCTTTAGTTATCCATAGAAGTCCAGAGCTATAGGGACAGTTAACTTACTAATAAGTGTCCACTTTGTTTTTGAAGGACCGTTGGCTGCGGTATTCCATATATTCAAGCTGCTAAGTTAGAAAAAAAATTGTTAGCTACCTGACCATTTGTTTCGAGTATCGATTTCGTATGGGTTACTTTTTGTCTGAAGAATCGCATATTGTATATCACATTTTTGCTCAACCTTGACCCATAATCTGAACTAGCTATCTGTTTGTTGAATTATTGAGGGATCCATAATCGCTACTTAAAACCAATAGTGTTACTGATAGCATAGACCGTTAAGTCCATTTGCCCTGGGGATCTCCGTTGCTCAGTAGGTAGTGTGTTGGACGCTCAATTCGATCAACCTTTCCCCAATGGGTCACGGGTACGAATCCCACTCAATCTAAAAAAAAATGGAAAATTGTCTGACATTTTGTCTGGGTATTTTACTCGAACGACCTATGTGGGATGGTTGCCAGTTACCACCGGATCGTCGTGGGTTTCCTCTGGCCATAGAGCTCGGTTTCCTCCCACAATATTATTCCTTATGTGGCTTAGTCAGGTAAAGTTAAGTTGAGGACCTTCGGCGAGTACCTAGCGACTCTTCCGTACAAGACCACTGAGTGGGATTCAAGCCCACACCCGCGTCTCATGAATGATCTGGTACACTATCATCTCATTTAGAGCTCGTAATGTGGATCCTCGTGACTTGTGAAACCGTCACAATTGCGACAATAAATTGACCGACACTCAGCAAACTTATACCCACTTTGCCCACAATGCTTACATTCTTAACATAACTACCTCTTCAGTGAAAGATATGAAATTTGGAATGTACCAGGTTTCATGGCATTTAAACCGGTAAAATCTCAAAGTCGATCTAACATGGCGTAGTGCTGGTTCAGAACAAAACGGGTTATTTATCTGAACAATTTTTCTATACGGCTGTAAAGCAGCAGCCAAATCATAATCGCTTAACTCATCCGGTGCACGGTGAACAGTAACGTTGATGCTTGATTGTCCATTCTATGTCTTTAATGACGACAGTTCCTCTGTTCAATAAAGCGTCAACAGCAGTTTGGTAAGATAGTCGAAAGTAAAAAGTTTTCTTTAAATATTTTTTTTGTATTACAAGGAGGTCTTTTCCAATATCTATAACACTAGACACAAAAGGGACGAGATCCCTCGGGACCGACATGGCCCGGCTAGGCCGTGTAAAATTGACATCGTCGAAGCAAGGGCTTACGCCCAAATTATATACACATACCAGTTCAAATCACTATGTAGGTTTACACGCCCCAAAAATTGAAGAGAAAAACTGACCATCAAAGCCGATGTTCACGGATTCAGTAGAGAGAAAAAACACGTCTTTAGTCTTCCACTGTCACCTTCAACCAACCTTTCGGTTAACAGCCGAACGCGCTAACCGATTGCACCACGGAGACTTCGTCTGACAGGCCAGATTTTTTGTAAGCTTAAACAGTTACTCAGGCTCTTTCTCTTACCTTCTGGGTTGTCATTTTTGAATTCACAAATAAAAACAACGAACAACAGCTCCAAATAAAGGGAAAGGCACATAAAAAAAGGTAGAATTCCAAGTCACAGGAAAGCAAATATATCATCTCGTCCCCGGGTGGGCTTGAACCACCAACCTTTCGGTTAACAGCCGACGGCGCTAACCGATTGCGCCACGGAGACTTCGTCTGGCAAGCCAGATTTTTTAAAGCTTAAATAGTAACTTAGACAAAATTTGGATAAATGGCAGACCAATACTTTAAACCAGCAGGCTGACAAATCATTTTTTGTAACAGCAACCAATAAAATGACCCTGTTGTCAAACTAGAAATTGGAACAATTTTGTTATTATGTACAATATTTGGGATAAGTTCAGAGTCAGCAGTTACTATTTCACTATTTATTATATCAATCCAATATTGTGGTAAGGCAGATTTAATTAGACTATATAAAACTGTAATTTTTTGTATATCAGTATCCGGAAAGTTGTTTAAAATGATTTCTACAATTGCGGCTTCAGGTAAAAGACCAGGTATGACTTCATACATGAAGTCCTTGACACAAAACACGTTTGACATTAGAAATAAATCAGAAGATAAAGTTTTGCCATTAATAAGAACATGAGGGTTATAAAATACAGGCTGATATAAAACTTCCTGTCTTTTTAAAATCTGCCCAAGCAATAAGCATTTCTTTATAGAAATCTGGTAACAAGCAAACTAAGGATCTTTCACATGACATATAAAATAGAGGAACAGTGTTGGAAACAAATTTCCATTTCAATAAAAAATAATTGAAAATGCTTTTCCACACAGCTTTGTGGGAGGTATCAAAATATTTGACTAAAAATTTCAGTCTGAATGCTTTCACTTTAGTCACAATATCAGGAATATTCAAACCACCAAACTTACATTTATTTACAACCACACCATAGGAAACCAAGGGGGGTCCTCTAATCCATACAAATTTTATACAAATATCTTTAATATCCTTGATATATTTTTCAGGTACAGGTAAAACCCTTACAATATACCAAAGCTTTGACAATAATAAAGACAATACAACAGTAGATCTACCATGCAAAGTTAATTTTCTCTGTTTCCACATATTTACAATAACATTTATTTTTTTGATTTTGGTTTCCCAATTTTTCTCATTACACATGGTTTTATTTACACCCAAGAATACTCCCAAAATACAAATACAATCTCTGACTATATTGATGCCTCCAATTCTTGTCTTATTTGTGTTGAGATTAAAAGGCATTACTTCACATTTTTCAATATTTATTTTGGCATTTGATGCCATCCCATACATCTCAACACAGTCTAATACTGTGTATATACTGGATGTATCACTAACAGCCACCGTGGTGTCATCAGCATGCTGATAAAGCAAACTAGTTTCCTCAGTACCTGTTATCTTGATACCATGTATATTCAAATTAGCCCTAAGAAGACCCCCTAAAGGCTCTGCACTAAGTACATATAGTAAAGCTGAAATAGGACAACCTTGCCTTATTGATTTACCAACATTAAAGTATTTATTTAAATGTCCATTACATTTCACTGTACTCCTTAAATCACCATAAAACAGTCTTATCCACCTTATAAAATTTCCCCCAAATCCAAACTTACCCAAGACATTGAACAAATATTGATGGGAAACCCTATCAAATGCCTTCTCTTGGTCTAGTTTCACTAAAAAACCTTGTACCTTCTCAATTTCCATATAATCAATGACATCTCTGATACTACAGATACTACTTGCAATATCTCTACCAGGAATACAACATGTCTGACTAGTGTCTACAATTGAACCAATTACATTCCTTAACCGAAGGGCCATACAACGAGCTATGACTTTATAATCCACGTTTAACAGTGAGATAGGCCTCCAATTCTTTAAACATGATTTGTCACCTTTGTCTTTGTAAACAAGGGAGATAACTCCACTTCTCATAACTCTGGTCATTTCCCCTTTCTGAAAAATTGTATTATATACATAAAAAAGCAGAGGACCAAGTTCAGACCAGAAAAACTTATAAAACTCTACAGTTAAACCATCGTTCCCTGGACTTTTATTGTGTGACATACCATCTAATGCATCTTTAATTTCATCTAAAGTAATTGTCTCTTCACAACTTTCTGACTCACTGCTACTTAATGTAGTGTGAACATTACCCAAAACTGCCTGCTCAGCAACATTATCAGTAGCCTCAAACTTATACAGGTCAGAATAGAAATCAAAAACTGTCTGAAGCATATCCTTGGAATCAGTTAAAGTATCACCCTCTTCAGTTGTTATCTTACTTAACAATTTGTTTTTTTGTCTATTTTTTTCTAAATTCAGAAAGCATTTTGTGCTCCTATCACTTTCATGAGTCCAAATGGCCTTAGATCTAATGATAGCACCATTACATTTCTCATTTTCATACTCAGCCAACTCATTCTCCAATTCTAAAATTCGTTCTTTACCATAATCAGCTATTTCAGAAGCTCCCCTATATTCATTCTCTAATAACCTTTGAATTCTATTGATTTCTTTATACTTTTCATTTTTTCTTTTCATACCCCAGCTTTGAGCCAACCGTTTGAGCTTAAATTTGAGGTTATCCCACCACGAAAGTTTATCAATAACAAAAAGGTTGCATTTCCATTGTTCATTGATAGTCACCCTGACTCTATCACAAAATTCCACATCTGATAATAAAAGATTGTTAAAGCAGTACAGTCCAGGGCCCCTTTCTACAGAAGAAAAATCACATTTCAAATTTAAAATATCGTGATCACTTAGTGTTGTCTGAGTAACAAAAACACTTTTGCATTGAGATAAAATATTAGCAGACACTAGAAAATAATCAATTCTACTTTGACGAATTGTGTCATTGACATGCCTGTGCCATGTAAATGTAGTCTATCGGGATTACGCTTTCTCCATATATCAACAAGGTTAAATGTATCGATAACATCAAACAGTAATTGTCGGGAGCTATCATTTTCTAATCTCCCAGTGGACCGATCAAACGAAGAAAAAACAGTGTTGAAGTCACCCACAAGTATTGTAGGCTGGTCAGATACAAAAGTCGCTAATTCTTTAAAAAAAATGTCGTCTTTCAACAGAGGAATTTGGTGCATATACATTTATAATATCAACAATAAAATCATCAATTTTTAAATGCAACTTAATTAATCTACCATCATTATTAGTTTCTACAGACTGTACATCACATTTAAACTTATTGCTTACAATGATAGCTACGCCTTGATAATTAGTATCGTTATGATTACTGTATACTTTGCCTTCTATTTGATTTTCAAAAGACTTTAAAGTAGTATCACAAAAATGAGTTTCTTGTAGACATAATAAATCGAAATGATTATTCATAAAAAGGCTACTCACACTTTTGGCTTTCTCTGAACTACGTAGTCCATTGCAATTTAAAGATCCAAAAAGAACCATAAAAATTGTATATGAAATGAAAGTGAATGTTACTAATGTCAGTCAACATCTTCCCGGCCACTATGCTTCTTGTACGGTGTCATACGTTTAGCTTTACTCAAATTAGGTTGTGGTGTTATCCGTTTTCTGCGTCGGTTTCTCACAACTGAGAATTCAGATGATTGTGACATTATTTCACTGTCGTCATCAGGATACAGGTCACAGTTTCTCACTTCCGGAAATTCCTAGGGACGAAAGAAGTTCCAGATATTTTTGTGTGTTTTTTTTTATTATTTTTTCCTGGCCCCCTGCATTTTTTTCTGGGCATTTTTGTAGTTTTTATGAAAGGACAGGGGTTGAATTACTGTCTGGAAATGATTTTAGAAGTGGAATGGGACCAGTTCAGGTGGATGGAGATCTGGTAGTTGGGGGGTGCTTTGGTTTGTTATGAGCGGAGGTATATGTTCAAAGACACCCCTATCAGCTGATTCTACTCGTATCTCAAAATTTCTACCTTCAACATATGAAAGAATTGTGCTTAAAATACTGCCAAAGGACTGTTCAAGGCCCCCACCGAAGGATTTGGTTCAACGAAAGTTAGGGAAGGTGCTATGAGAGCAGACATTAACATTACCGCAAATGGGAAATGAAGGAAAATGAAACTGTGACCTGCTGCCTGTATGGGTTGAAGACATATTTTGTGAAATAGATCACTGTACAACAACAACACTGTGTTTGTGACTTAAAACTTGTCAGAAACACATTATAAGACCTATAGTACTGTCTAGATGTGCTGAAAATGTATCTTTCATGTCTTTTCTAGCAAAATATTTGCACAAAATTGATTTCTTGATAGTTTTGGGGGGCAAAGTAATGTACATGATTATGAGTTGAATTTCTCCTGTAAGTAAATGATACTTTTCAATATGGTAGTTTACCTATTTATGCAATGATATGCTATACAATCTGGTTGCTTTTCTCATTACCCTTGCCAAAACACACAGAACACTACCCTACCCCCCAAAAATTGAAAAGAATTTGGGCATTACTTGATTTTGTGTACATATTAAATTTTATTTGGCTTTCTGACAAAAACCTATAGTTCTTACATTGATTTGATGGTCAACATGTGAGAAACATAATAACCTCCTTTTCTAGTCTTACCAAATGCCTTTTCTTTAAAAAAAAAACCTTTTTCGGTGTTGTTTTATGTCAAACTGAATATTTTTTGTACTCTTTCGGGTAATTTCAGGTCCTGTATAAGATGAATGGAATTGTTTATCCACCTGTGAGTACATTTTCCTGATTCACACATCAAAGGAATGGAAATGAGAGTCTTTCTACTTTTTCCAGATGTAATTTTACCATTGGCATGGCTTCACAGCTTCATTACATTAGAAATTCGCCTCAAATAGCATGCCTAATGGCACTCAAAGTTGGCATAAAACCGCCCAGAATATAATGACCTGGGCTTTTCTGATTTTATTCAGTACCTGCATGTGTCTTACACAATTTTCACTTGCAAGAATGTAGGAATCAATTGTTTAAAAAAAAAAACAACCTTACATTTACCCCACTCCCCTTTTTTGCATATTTTTTCTTAAATCTAATCATATTTTCCCAGAAATATCCTTTTAGACCTTTGTTTGACTTTTTGGGGTGCAGTTTAGTTCTCTGGGCTAGGCTAATAATTAAGTTTATATTCAAGGGTACTTGTGGGCAGTTTTGAACAGAGTTTTGTGTTGGGGGATCCCAACAATAAGCCGTGTGGCAGGGGACTTCTTCCTCTGGTTTTAAGCTTTCAAGTACAATTTTGAGCCTAAAATCAACCTGGGATACAAGAATAACACTTGTTTTTTCAAGCTGTTTAAATTCGGCCACAGTATGACTGACTTTGAGTAGAATTTATCCATTTTGAAATCCAACAAATCTTAAAATTTAACAAATGCACAGTATATTTTAGTTGAGGAAGCCACAGAAAGATATGTGTCCTCATAAAGTTAGTATTTTATGGTAGAACACTCTTAGTAGAAGTCACACTAGTTTACAGAGTTCAAATATGTTTTCCCAGAGCTGAGATATGACAATTTTAAGCTTTTTTTAGCTCACCGGTCATTGTCCTTGCTATGTTCTAATGGGGGGTGGTGTAAATGGGAGGGCTGCAGAAGGCTTAGTGTTAATTGCATTTAGTATTCCTCTTGAGAGATCATTCCAAATACCTTTAAGCTCAATGTGTTAGATTTAGAAGTAGATTGAAGGAATTTTGTGCCTCTGTTAGGATACAGGTCACAGTTTCTCACTTCCGGAAATTCCTAGGGACGAAAGAAGTTCCAGATATTTTTGTGTGTTTTTTTTATTATTTTTCCTGGCCCCCTGCATTTTTTTTCTGGGCATTTTTGTAGTTTTTATGAAAGGACAGGGGTTGAATTACTGTCTGGAAATGATTTTAGAAGTGGAATGGGACCAGTTCAGGTGGATGGAGATCTGGTAGTTATATGCTTTGGTTTGTTATATGTTCAAAGACACCCCTATCAGCTGATTCTACTCGTATCTCAAAATTTCTACCTTCAACATATGAAAGAATTGTGCTTAAAATACTGCCAAAGGACTGTTCAAGGCCCCCACCGAAGGATTTGGTTCAACGAAAGTTAGGGAAGGTGCTATGAGAGCAGACATTAACATTACCGCAAATGGGAAATGAAGGAAAATGAAACTGTGACCTGCTGCCATCAGTCGTGGTCATGTCGGTAGGTACTGGAGAATTGACATCTGCACATTCACTGTTTACTTCAGGCGTCATGTCAGGATCTAAACTGGGGCACTCTCTTACACAAGCACTGGCGTGCGACTGGACTGCCTGAGGACAGTCAGCTTTAGGTTTATCTACAGCGTTGAGGAAAAGGGCCTGGTGTTCTATCGTTTCCGTAGTATTGACGGGCTGGTCACTCGGTGTTATTACGTCTGAGTCAATACAGTCTCCAGCTGGGCACTGACAATTGAATAGCCCACAGTTTACACATAGCGTTTCCATTGAATCATTACAATGGTCCGATAGCTTGGTTTCACACTTGCACTGGTCCTCTATTTCTCCACACTCTTCACACATAACTGTTTTGCATGTTCTGGCAAAATGTCCGGGTTTTTTACAACGGTGGCAGGTAAAATTTTTGCAGTCCCCGAAGATGTGGTCATCAGCTAGACACGATGAGCATACTTTTAGTTGGTTATCATGTATAACCCTGAAATGCTCGATTCCATATGCAGTAGTAAAACGCATAGCGTATGGTAAAGACTTCAGATTGGGCGGGAATTTAACCCTTACGTAACGTGTGCCGTCAACTACGTTGGTATTTCTATAAAAACGACGCTTTATATCTGATAATAACTCTATATCTAATGCTTCCAGCTTATCAATAATATCTTCGTTTTGAATATATGAGGGTAAATTTAAAAATGATACCACAAGATTTTTAGAACATACTGGTCTAGAGGCATAAACAATCCCGTCAACTTCCAAGCCATCCAACAACAGTTGAAACGATTCTCTGTCATCCACAGTAATTTCATAGTAATCTGTACCTCTCGGAACACATGCTAGTATAGAATTCAACCCACATACCTTCTCCACCGAACGAATCACAATATCAGGTCTAACTTTCTTAATATCTCCAACTTCAATATACAGGGATTAATCTTTCGAGTAGCGCTTAGGCTCCGCCCGAACTGAGGCAATATGCCCCACAATAGGCATAGCGAACACCTTATCACCGTACCAGTATTGCCGAACAGGTTACAACAACTACCTAGGGTAAGCTAACAGCTATACAGACACGTCTGCGCTGTCCGACAGTCAGGCGCTACTCCCTAAAACGCGCTAACCGATTGCGCCACGGAGACTTCGTCTGGCAGGCCAGATTTTTTAAAGCTTAAACAGTAACTCAGACTTTTCCCCTAACCTTCTGGGTTGTTATTTTTGAATTTGCAAATAAAAACAATGAACAACAGCTCCAAATAAAGGGAAAGGCACATAAAAAGGTAGAATTCCAAGTCACAGGAAAGCAAAAATATCATCCCGTCCCCGGGTGGGCTAGAACCACCAACCTTTCGGTTAACAGCCGAACGCGCTAACCGATTGCGCCACGGAGACTTCGTCTGGCAGGCCAGATTTTTTCAAGCCTAAACAGTAACTCAGACTTTTCCCCTAACCTTCTGGGTTGTTATTTTTGAATTTGCAAATAAAAACAATGAACAACAGTTCCAAATAAAGGGAAAGGCACATAAAAAAGGTAGAATTCCAAGTCACAGGAAAGCAAAAATATCATCCCGTCCCCGGGTGGGCTTGAACCACCAACCTTTCGGTTAACAGCCGAACGCGCTAACCGATTGCGCCACGGAGACTTCGTCTGGCAGGCCAGATTTTTTAAAGCTTAAACAGTAACTCAGACTTTTCCCCTAACCTTCTGGGTTGTTATTTTTGAATTTGCAAATAAAAACAATGAACAAAAGCTCCAAATAAAGGGAAAGGCACATAGAAAAGGTAGAATTCCAAGTCAAAGGAAAGCAAAAATATCATCCCGTCCCCGGGTGGGCTTGAACCACCAACCTTTCGGTTAACAGCCGAACGCGCTAACCGATTGCGCCACGGAGACTTCGTCTGGCAGGCCAGATTTTTTAAAGCTTAAACAGTAACTCAGACTTTTCCCCTAACCTTCTGGGTTGTTATTTTTGAATTTGCAAATAAAAACAATGAACAACAGCTCCAAATAAAGGGAAAGGCACATAAAAAAGGTAGAATTCCAAGTCACAGGAAAGCAAAAATATCATCCCGTCCCCGGGTGGGCTTAAACCACCAACCTTTCGGTTAACAGCCGAACGCGCTAACCGATTGCGCCACGGAGACTTCGTCTGGCAGGCCAGATCTTTTAAAGCTTAAACAGTAACTCAGACTTACCCCCTAACCTTCTGGGTTGTTATTTTTGAATTTGCAAATAAAAACAATGAACAACAGCTCCAAATAAAGGGAAAGGCACATAAAAAAGGTAGAATTCCAAGTCACTGGAAAGCAAAAATATCATCCCGTCCCCGGGTGGGCTTGAACCACCAACCTTTCGGTTAACAGCCGAACGCGCTAACCGATTGCGCCACGGAGACTTCGTCTGGCAGGCCAGATTTTTTAAAGCTTAAACAGTAACTCAGACTTTTCCCCTAACCTTCTGGGTTGTTATTTTTGAATTTGCGAATAAAAACAATGAACAACAGCTCCAAATAAAGGGAAAGGCACATAAAAAAGGTAGAATTCCAAGTCACAGGAAAGCAAAAATATCATCCCGTCCCCGGGTGGGCTTAAACCACCAACCTTTCGGTTAACAGCCGAACGCGCTAACCGATTGCG
The DNA here is from genome assembly GCA_963971465.1 of Lepidochitona cinerea. Lineage (NCBI taxonomy): Eukaryota > Metazoa > Mollusca > Polyplacophora > Chitonida > Tonicellidae > Lepidochitona > Lepidochitona cinerea. Next base: position 12,024,303 of record OZ020559.1, read on the forward strand.
CCACGGAGACTTCGTCTGGCAGGCCAGATTTTTTAAAGCTTAAACAGTAACTCAGACTTTTCCCCTAACCTTCTGGGTTGTTATTTTTGAATTTGCAAATAAAAACAATGAACAACAGCTCCAAATAAAGGGAAAGGCACATAAAAAAGGTAGAATTCCAAGTCACTGGAAAGCAAAAATATCATCCCGTCCCCGGGTGGGCTTGAACCACCAACCTTTCGGCTAACAGCCGAACGCGCTAACCGATTGCGCCACGGAGACTTCGTCTCGCAGGCCAGATTTTTTAAAGCTTAAACAGTAACTCAGACTTTTCCCCTAACCTTCTGGGTTGTTATTTTTGAATTTGCAAATAAAAACAATGAACAACAGCTCCAAATAAAGGGAAAGGCACATAAAAAAGGTAGAATTCCAAGTCACAGGAAAGCAAAAATATCATCCCGTCCCCGGGTGGGCTTGATCCACCAACTTTCGGTTAACAGCCGAACGCGCTTACCGATTGCGCCACGGAGACTTCGTCTGGCAGGCCAGATTTTTTAAAGCTTAAACAGTAACTCAGACTTTTCCCCTAACCTTCTGGGTTGTTATTTTTGAATTTGCAAATAAAAACAATGAACAACAGCTCCAAATAAAGGGAAAGGCACATAAAAAAGGTAGAATTCCAAGTCACAGGAAAGCAAAAATATCATCCCGTCCCCGGGTGGGCTTGAACCACCAACCTTTCCGTTAACAGACGAACGCGCTAAGCGATTGCGCCACGGAGACTTCGTCTGGCAGGCCAGATTTTTTAAAGCTTAAACAGTAACTCAGACTTTTCCCCTAACCTTCTGGGTTGTTATTTTTGAATTTGCAAATAAAAACAATGAACAACAGCTCCAAATAAAGGGAAAGGCACATAGAAAAGGTAGAATTCCAAGTCACAGGAAAGCAAAAATATCATCCCGTCCCCGGGTGGGCTTGAACCACGAACCTTTCGGTTAACAGCCGAACGCGCTAACCGATTGCGCCACGGAGACTTCGTCTGGCAGGCCAGATTTTTTAAAGCTTAAACAGTAACTCAGACTTTTCCCCCTAACCTTCTGGGTTGTTATTTTTGAATTTGCAAATAAAAACAATGAACAACAGCTCCAAATAAAGGGAAAGGCACATAAAAAAGGTAGAATTCCAAGTCACAGGAAATCAAAAATATCATCCCGTCCCCGGGTGGGCTTGAACCACCAAGCTTTCGGTTAACAGCCGAACGCGCTAACCGATTGCGCCACCGAGACTTCGTCTGGCAGGCCAGATTTTTTAACGCTTAAACAGTAACTCAGACTTTTCCCCTAACCTTATGGGTTGTTATTTTTGAATTTGCAAATAAAAACAATGAACAACAGCTCCAAATAAAGGGAAAGGCACATAAAAAAGGTAGAATTCCAAGTCACAGGAAAGCAAAAATATCATCCCGTCCCCGGGTGGACTTGAACCACGAACCTTTCGGTTAACAGCCGAACGCGCTAACCGATTGCGCCACGGAGACTTCGGCTGGCAACCCAGATTTTTTAAAGCTTAAACAGTAACTCAGACTTTTCTCCTAACCTTCTGGGTTGTTATTTTTGAATTTGCAAATAAAAACAATGAACAACAGCTCCAAATAAAGGGAAAGGCACATAAAAAGGTAGAATTCCAAGTCACAGGAAAGCAAAAATATCATCCCGTCCCCGGGTGGGCTTGAACCACCAACCTTTCGGTTAACAGCCGAACGCGCTAACCGATTGCGCCACGGAGACTTCGTCTGGCAGGCCAGATTTTTTAAAGCGTAAACAGTAACTCAGACTTTTCCCCTAACCTTCTGGGTTGTTATTTTTGAATTTGCAAATAAAAACAATGAACAACAGCTCCAAATAAAGGGAAAGGCACATAAAAAAGGTAGAATTCCAAGTCACAGGAAAGCAAAAATATCATCCCGTCCCCGGGTGGGCTTGAACCACCAACCTTTCGGTTAACAGCCGAACGCGCTAACCGATTGCGCCACGGAGACTTCGTCTGGCAGGCCAGATTTTTTAAAGCTTAAACAGTAACTCAGGCTTTTCCCCTAACCTTCTGGGTTGTTATTTTTGAATTTGCAAATAAAAACAATGAACAACAGCTCCAAATAAAGGGAAAGGCACATAAAAAAGGTAGAATTCCAAGTCACAGGAAAGCAAAAATATCATCCCGTCCCCGGGTGGGCTTGAACCACCAACCTTTCGGTTAACAGCCGAACGCGCTAACCGATTGCGCCACGGAGACTTCGTCTGGCAGGCCAGATTTTTTAAAGCTTATACAGTAACTCAGACTTTTCCCCTAACCTTCTGGGTTGTTATTTTTGAATTTGCAAATAAAAACAATGAACCACAGCTCCAAATAAAGGGAAAGGCACATAAAAAAGGTAGAATTCCAAGTCACAGGAAAGCAAAAATTTCATCCCGTCCCCGGGTGGGCTTGAACCACCAACCTTTCGGTTAACAGCCGAACGCGCTAACCGATTGCGCCACGGAGACTCCGTCTGGCAGGCCAGATTTTTTAAAGCTTAAACAGTAACTCAGACTTTTCCCCTAACCTTCTGGGTTGTTATTTTTGAATTTGCAAATAAAAACAATAAACAACAGCTCCAAATAAAGGGAAAGACACACAAAAAAGGTAGAATTCCAAGTCACAGGAAAGCAAAAATATCATCCCGTCCCCGGGTGGGCTTGAACCACCAACCTTTCGGTTAACAGCCGAACGCGCTAACCGATTGCGCCACGGAGACTTCGTCTGGCAGGCCAGATTTTTTAAAGCTTAAACAGTAACTCAGACTTACCCCCTAACCTTCTGGGTTGTTATTTTTGAATTTGCAAATAAAAACAATGAACAACAGCTCCAAATAAAGGGAAAGGCACATAAAAAAGGTAGAATTCCAAGTCACTGGAAAGCAAAAATATCATCCCGTCCCCGGGTGGGCTTGAACCACCAACCTTTCGGTTAACAGCCGAACGCGCTAACCGATTGCGCCACGGAGACTTCGTCTGGCAGGCCAGATTTTTTAAAGCTTAAACAGTAACTCAGACTTTTCCCCTAACCTTCTGGGTTGTTATTTTTGAATTTGCGAATAAAAACAATGAACAACAGCTCCAAATAAAGGGAAAGGCACATAAAAAAGGTAGAATTCCAAGTCACAGGAAAGCAAAAATATCATCCCGTCCCCGGGTGGGCTTAAACCACCAACCTTTCGGTTAACAGCCGAACGCGCTAACCGATTGCGCCACGGAGACTTCGTCTGGCAGGCCAGATTTTTTAAAGCTTAAACAGTAACTCAGACTTTTCCCCTAACCTTCTGGGTTGTTATTTTTGAATTTGCAAATAAAAACAATGAACAACAGCTCCAAATAAAGGGAAAGGCACATAAAAAAGGTAGAATTCCAAGTCACTGGAAAGCAAAAATATCATCCCGTCCCCGGGTGGGCTTGAACCACCAACCTTTCGGCTAACAGCCGAACGCGCTAACCGATTGCGCCACGGAGACTTCGTCTCGCAGGCCAGATTTTTTAAAGCTTAAACAGTAACTCAGACTTTTCCCCTAACCTTCTGGGTTGTTATTTTTGAATTTGCAAATAAAAACAATGAACAACAGCTCCAAATAAAGGGAAAGGCACATAAAAAAGGTAGAATTCCAAGTCACAGGAAAGCAAAAATATCATCCCGTCCCCGGATGGGCTTGATCCACCAACTTTCGGTTAACAGCCGAACGCGCTAACCGATTGCGCCACGGAGACTTCGTCTGGCAGGCCAGATTTTTTAAAGCTTAAACAGTAACTCAGACTTTTCCCCTAACCTTCTGGGTTGTTATTTTTGAATTTGCAAATAAAAACAATGAACAACAGCTCCAAATAAAGGGAAAGGCACATAAAAAAGGTAGAATTCCAAGTCACAGGAAAGCAAAAATATCATCCCGTCCCCGGGTGGGCTTGAACCACCAACCTTTCGGTTAACAGCCGAACGCGCTAACCGATTGCGCCACGGAGACTTCGTCTGGCAGGCCAGATTTTTTAAAGCTTAAACAGTAACTCAGACTTTTCCCCTAACCTTCTGGGTTGTTATTTTTGAATTTGCAAATAAAAACAATGAACAACAGCTCCAAATAAAGGGAAAGGCACATAGAAAAGGTAGAATTCCAAGTCACAGGAAAGCAAAAATATCATCCCGTCCCCGGGTGGGCTTGAACCACGAACCTTTCGGTTAACAGCCGAACGCGCTAACCGATTGCGCCACGGAGACTTCGTCTGGCAGGCCAGATTTTTTAAAGCTTAAACAGTAACTCAGACTTTTCCCCCTAACCTTCTGGGTTGTTATTTTTGAATTTGCAAATAAAAACAATGAACAACAGCTCCAAATAAAGGGAAAGGCACATAAAATAGGTAGAATTCCAAGTCACTGGAAAGCAAAAATATCATCCGGTCCCCGGGTGGGCTTGAACCACCAACCTTTCGGTTAACAGCCGAACGCGCTAACCGATTGCGCCACGGAGACTTCGTCTGGCAGGCCAGATTTTTTAAAGCTTAAACAGTAACTCAGACTTTTCCCCTAACCTTCTGGGTTGTTATTTTTGAATTTGCGAATAAAAACAATGAACAACAGCTCCAAATAAAGGGAAAGGCACATAAAAAAGGTAGAATTCCAAGTCACAGGAAAGCAAAAATATCATCCCGTCCCCGGGTGGGCTTAAACCACCAACCTTTCGGTTAACAGCCGAACGCGCTAACCGATTGCGCCACTGAGACTTCGTCTGGCAGGCCAGATTTTTTAAAGCTTAAACAGTAACTCAGACTTTTCCCCTAACCTTCTGGGTTGTTATTTTTGAATTTGCAAATAAAAACAATGAACAACAGCTCCAAATAAAGGGAAAGGCACATAAAAAAGGTAGAATTCCAAGTCACTGGAAAGCAAAAATATCATCCCGTCCCCGGGTGGGCTTGAACCACCAACCTTTCGGCTAACAGCCGAACGCGCTAACCGATTGCGCCACGGAGACGTCGTCTCGCAGGCCAGATTTTTTAAAGCTTAAACAGTAACTCAGACTTTTCCCCTAACCTTCTGGGTTGTTTTTTTTGAATTTGCAAATAAAAACAATGAACAACAGCTCCAAATAAAGGGAAAGGCACATAAAAAAGGTAGAATTCCAAGTCACAGGAAAGCAAAAATATCATCCCGTCCCCGGGTGGGCTTGATCCACCAACTTTCGGTTAACAGCCGAACGCGCTAACCGATTGCGCCACGGAGACTTCGTCTGGCAGGCCAGATTTTTTAAAGTTTAAACAGTAACTCAGACTTTTCCCCTAACCTTCTGGGTTGTTATTTTTGAATTTGCAAATAAAAACAATGAACAACAGCTCCAAATAAAGGGAAAGGCACATAAAAAAGGTAGAATTCCAAGTCACAGGAAAGCAAAAATATCATCCCGTCCCCGGGTGGGCTTGAACCACCAACCTTTCGGTTAACAGCCGAACGCGCTAAGCGATTGCGCCACGGAGACTTCGTCTGGCAGGCCAGATTTTTTAAAGCTTAAACAGTAACTCAGACTTTTCCCCTAACCTTCTGGGTTGTTATTTTTGAATTTGCAAATAAAAACAATGAACAACAGCTCCAAATAAGGGGAAAGGCACATAAAAAAGGTAGAATTCCAAGTCACAGGAAAGCAAAAATATCATCCCGTCCCCGGATGGGCTTGATCCACCAACTTTCGGTTAACAGCCGAACGCGCTAACCGATTGCGCCACGGAGACTTCGTCTGGCAGGCCAGATTTTTTAAAGCTTAAACAGTAACTCAGACTTTTCCCCTAACCTTCTGGGTTGTTATTTTTGAATTTGCAAATAAAAACAATGAACAACAGCTCCAAATAAAGGGAAAGGCACATAAAAAAGGTAGAATTCCAAGTCACAGGAAAGCAAAAATATCATCCCGTCCCCGGGTGGGCTTGAACCACCAACCTTTCGGTTAACAGCCGAACGCGCTAACCGATTGCGCCACGGAGACTTCGTCTGGCAGGCCAGATTTTTTAAAGCTTAAACAGTAACTCAGACTTTTCCCCTAACCTTCTGGGTTGTTATTTTTGAATTTGCAAATAAAAACAATGAACAACAGCTCCAAATAAAGGGAAAGGCACATAGAAAAGGTAGAATTCCAAGTCACAGGAAAGCAAAAATATCATCCCGTCCCCGGGTGGGCTTGAACCACGAACCTTTCGGTTAACAGCCGAACGCGCTAACCGATTGCGCCACGGAGACTTCGTCTGGCAGGCCAGATTTTTTAAAGCTTAAACAGTAACTCAGACTTTTCCCCCTAACCTTCTGGGTTGTTATTTTTGAATTTGCAAATAAAAACAATGAACAACAGCTCCAAATAAAGGGAAAGGCACATAAAAAAGGTAGAATTCCAAGTCACTGGAAAGCAAAAATATCATCCGGTCCCCGGGTGGGCTTGAACCACCAACCTTTCGGTTAACAGCCGAACGCGCTAACCGATTGCGCCACGGAGACTTCGTCTGGCAGGCCAGATTTTTTAAAGCTTAAACAGTAACTCAGACTTTTCCCCTAACCTTCTGGGTTGTTATTTTTGAATTTGCGAATAAAAACAATGAACAACAGCTCCAAATAAAGGGAAAGGCACATAAAAAAGGTAGAATTCCAAGTCACAGGAAAGCAAAAATATCATCCCGTCCCGGGTGGGCTTAAACCACCAACCTTTCGGTTAACAGCCGAACGCGCTAAGCGATTGCGCCACTGAGACTTCGTCTGGCAGGCCAGATTTTTTAAAGCTTAAACAGTAACTCAGACTTTTCCCCTAACCTTCTGGGTTGTTATTTTTGAATTTGCAAATAAAAACAATGAACAACAGCTCCAAATAAAGGGAAAGGCACATAAAAAAGGTAGAATTCCAAGTCACTGGAAAGCAAAAATATCATCCCGTCCCCGGGTGGGCTTGAACCACCAACCTTTCGGCTAACAGCCGAACGCGCTAACCGATTGCGCCACGGAGACTTCGTCTGGCAGGCCAGATTTTTTAAAGTTTAAACAGTAACTCAGACTTTTCCCCTAACCTTCTGGGTTGTTATTTTTGAATTTGCAAATAAAAACAATGAACAACAGCTCCAAATAAAGGGAAAGGCACATAAAAAAGGTAGAATTCCAAGTCACAGGAAAGCAAAAATATCATCCCGTCCCCGGGTGGGCTTGAACCACCAACTTTCGGTTAACAGCCGAACGCGCTAAGCGATTGCGCCACGGAGACTTCGTCTGGCAGGCCAGATTTTTTAAAGCTTAAACAGTAACTCAGACTTTTCCCCTAACCTTCTGGGTTGTTATTTTTGAATTTGCAAATAAAAACAATGAACAACAGCTCCAAATAAAGGGAAAGGCACATAAAAAAGGTAGAATTCCAAGTCACAGGAAAGCAAAAATATCATCCCGTCCCCGGGTGGGCTTGAACCACGAACCTTTCGGTTAACAGCCGAACGCGCTAACCGATTGCGCCACGGAGACTTCGTCTGGCAGGCCAGATTTTTTAAAGCTTAAACAGTAACTCAGACTTTTCCCCCTAACCTTCTGGGTTGTTATTTTTGAATTTGCAAATAAAAACAATGAACAACAGCTCCAAATAAAGGGAAAGGCACATAAAAAAGGTAGAATTCCAAGTCACAGGAAATCAAAAATATCATTCCGTCCCCGGGTGGGCTTGAACCACCAAGCTTTCGGTTAACAGCCGAACGCGCTAACCGATTGCGCCACCGAGACTTCGTCTGGCAGGCCAGATTTTTTAAAGCTTAAACAGTAACTCAGACTTTTCCCCTAACCTTCTGGGTTGTTATTTTTGAATTTGCAAATAAAAACAATGAACAACAGCTCCAAATAAAGGGAAAGGCACATAAAAAAGGTAGAATTCCAAGTCACAGGAAAGCAAAAATATCATCCCGTCCCCGGGTGGACTTGAACCACGAACCTTTCGGTTAACAGCCGAACGCGCTAACCGATTGCGCCACGGAGACTTCGGCTGGCAACCCAGATTTTTTAAAGCTTAAACAGTAACTCAGACTTTTCTCCTAACCTTCTGGGTTGTTATTTTTGAATTTGCAAATAAAAACAATGAACAACAGCTCCAAATAAAGGGAAAGGCACATAAAAAGGTAGAATTCCAAGTCACAGGAAAGCAAAAATATCATCCCGTCCCCGGGTGGGCTTGAACCACCAACCTTTCGGTTAACAGCCGAACGCGCTAACCGATTGCGCCACGGAGACTTCGTCTGGCAGGCCAGATTTTTTAAAGCGTAAACAGTAACTCAGACTTTTCCCCTAACCTTCTGGGTTGTTATTTTTGAATTTGCAAATAAAAACAATGAACAACAGCTCCAAATAAAGGGAAAGGCACATAGAAAATGTAGAATTCCAAGTCACAGGAAAGCAAAAATATCATCCCGTCCCCGGGTGGGCTTGAACCACCAACCTTTCGGTTAACAGCCGAACGCGCTAACCGATTGCGCCACGGAGACTTCGTCTGGCAGGCCAGATTTTTTAAAGCTTAAACAGTAACTCAGACTTTTCCCCTAACCTTCTGGGTTGTTATTTTTGAATTTGCAAATAAAAACAATGAACAACAGCTCCAAATAAAGGGAAAGGCACATAAAAAAGGTAGAATTCCAAGTCACAGGAAAGCAAAAATATCATCCCGTCCCCGGGTGGGCTTGAACCACCAACCTTTCGGTTAACAGCCGAACGCGCTAACCGATTGCGCCACGGAGACTTCGTCTGGCAGGCCAGATTTTTTAAAGCTTATACAGTAACTCAGACTTTTCCCCTAACCTTCTGGGTTGTTATTTTTGAATTTGCAAATAAAAACAATGAACCACAGCTCCAAATAAAGGGAAAGGCACATAAAAAAGGTAGAATTCCAAGTCACAGGAAAGCAAAAATTTCATCCCGTCCCCGGGTGGGCTTGAACCACCAACCTTTCGGTTAACAGCCGAACGCGCTAACCGATTGCGCCACGGAGACTCCGTCTGGCAGGCCAGATTTTTTAAAGCTTAAACAGTAACTCAGACTTTTCCCCTAACCTTCTGGGTTGTTATTTTTGAATTTGCAAATAAAAACAATAAACAACAGCTCCAAATAAAGGGAAAGACACACAAAAAAGGTAGAATTCCAAGTCACAGGAAAGCAAAAATATCATCCCGTCCCCGGGTGGGCTTGAACCACCAACCTTTCGGTTAACAGCCGAACGCGCTAACCGATTGCGCCACGGAGACTTCGTCTGGCAGGCCAGATTTTTTAAAGCTTAAACAGTAACTCAGACTTACCCCCTAACCTTCTGGGTTGTTATTTTTGAATTTGCAAATAAAAACAATGAACAACAGCTCCAAATAAAGGGAAAGGCACATAAAAAAGGTAGAATTCCAAGTCACTGGAAAGCAAAAATATCATCCCGTCCCCGGGTGGGCTTGAACCACCAACCTTTCGGTTAACAGCCGAACGCGCTAACCGATTGCGCCACGGAGACTTCGTCTGGCAGGCCAGATTTTTTAAAGCTTAAACAGTAACTCAGACTTTTCCCCTAACCTTCTGGGTTGTTATTTTTGAATTTGCGAATAAAAACAATGAACAACAGCTCCAAATAAAGGGAAAGGCACATAAAAAAGGTAGAATTCCAAGTCACAGGAAACCAAAAATATCATCCCGTCCCCGGGTGGGCTTAAACCACCAACCTTTCGGTTAACAGCCGAACGCGCTAACCGATTGCGCCACGGAGACTTCGTCTGGCAGGCCAGATTTTTTAAAGCTTAAACAGTAACTCAGACTTTTCCCCTAACCTTCTGGGTTGTTATTTTTGAATTTGCAAATAAAAACAATGAACAACAGCTCCAAATAAAGGGAAAGGCACATAAAAAAGGTAGAATTCCAAGTCACTGGAAAGCAAAAATATCATCCCGTCCCCGGGTGGGCTTGAACCACCAACCTTTCGGCTAACAGCCGAACGCGCTAACCGATTGCGCCACGGAGACTTCGTCTCGCAGGCCAGATTTTTTAAAGCTTAAACAGTAACTCAGACTTTTCCCCTAACCTTCTGGGTTGTTATTTTTGAATTTGCAAATAAAAACAATGAACAACAGCTCCAAATAAAGGGAAAGGCACATAAAAAAGGTAGAATTCCAAGTCACAGGAAAGCAAAAATATCATCCCGTCCCCGGGTGGGCTTGAACCACCAACCTTTCGGTTAACAGCCGAACGCGCTAACCGATTGCGCCACGGAGACTTCGTCTGGCAGGCCAGATTTTTTAAAGCTTAAACAGTAACTCAGACTTTTCCCCTAACCTTCTGGGTTGTTATTTTTGAATTTGCAAATAAAAACAATGAACAACAGCTCCAAATAAAGGGAAAGGCACATAGAAAAGGTAGAATTCCAAGTCACAGGAAAGCAAAAATATCATCCCGTCCCCGGGTGGGCTTGAACCACGAACCTTTCGGTTAACAGCCGAACGCGCTAACCGATTGCGCCACGGAGACTTCGTCTGGCAGGCCAGATTTTTTAAAGCTTAAACAGTAACTCAGACTTTTCCCCCTAACCTTCTGGGTTGTTATTTTTGAATTTGCAAATAAAAACAATGAACAACAGCTCCAAATAAAGGGAAAGACACATAAAAAAGGTAGAATTCCAAGTCACTGGAAAGCAAAAATATCATCCGGTCCCCGGGTGGGCTTGAACCACCAACCTTTCGGTTAACAGCCGAACGCGCTAACCGATTGCGCCACGGAGACTTCGTCTGGCAGGCCAGATTTTTTAAAGCTTAAACAGTAACTCAGACTTTTCCCCTAACCTTCTGGGTTGTTATTTTTGAATTTGCGAATAAAAACAATGAACAACAGCTCCAAATAAAGGGAAAGGCACATAAAAAAGGTAGAATTCCAAGTCACAGGAAAGCAAAAATATCATCCCGTCCCCGGGTGGGCTTAAACCACCAACCTTTCGGTTAACAGCCGAACGCGCTAACCGATTGCGCCACTGAGACTTCGTCTGGCAGGCCAGATTTTTTAAAGCTTAAACAGTAACTCAGACTTTTCCCCTAACCTTCTGGGTTGTTATTTTTGAATTTGCAAATAAAAACAATGAACAACAGCTCCAAATAAAGGGAAAGGCACATAAAAAAGGTAGAATTCCAAGTCACTGGAAAGCAAAAATATCATCCCGTCCCCGGGTGGGCTTGAACCACCAACCTTTCGGCTAACAGCCGAACGCGCTAACCGATTGCGCCACGGAGACGTCGTCTCGCAGGCCAGATTTTTTAAAGCTTAAACAGTAACTCAGACTTTTCCCCTAACCTTCTGGGTTGTTATTTTTGAATTTGCAAATAAAAACAATGAACAACAGCTCCAAATAAAGGGAAAGGCACATAAAAAAGGTAGAATTCCAAGTCACAGGAAAGCAAAAATATCATCCCGTCCCCGGGTGGGCTTGATCCACCAACTTTCGGTTAACAGCCGAACGCGCTTACCGATTGCGCCACGGAGACTTCGTCTGGCAGGCCAGATTTTTTAAAGCTTAAACAGTAACTCAGACTTTTCCCCTAACCTTCTGGGTTGTTATTTTTGAATTTGCAAATAAAAACAATGAACAACAGCTCCAAATAAAGGGAAAGGCACATAAAAAAGGTAGAATTCCAAGTCACAGGAAAGCAAAAATATCATCCCGTCCCCGGGTGGGCTTGAACCACCAACCTTTCCGTTAACAGACGAACGCGCTAAGCGATTGCGCCACGGAGACTTCGTCTGGCAGGCCAGATTTTTTAAAGCTTAAACAGTAACTCAGACTTTTCCCCTAACCTTCTGGGTTGTTATTTTTGAATTTGCAAATAAAAACAATGAACAACAGCTCCAAATAAAGGGAAAGGCACATAGAAAAGGTAGAATTCCAAGTCACAGGAAAGCAAAAATATCATCCCGTCCCCGGGTGGGCTTGAACCACGAACCTTTCGGTTAACAGCCGAACGCGCTAACCGATTGCGCCACGGAGACTTCGTCTGGCAGGCCAGATTTTTTAAAGCTTAAACAGTAACTCAGACTTTTCCCCCTAACCTTCTGGGTTGTTATTTTTGAATTTGCAAATAAAAACAATGAACAACAGCTCCAAATAAAGGGAAAGGCACATAAAAAAGGTAGAATTCCAAGTCACAGGAAATCAAAAATATCATCCCGTCCCCGGGTGGGCTTGAACCACCAAGCTTTCGGTTAACAGCCGAACGCGCTAACCGATTGCGCCACCGAGACTTCGTCTGGCAGGCCAGATTTTTTAACGCTTAAACAGTAACTCAGACTTTTCCCCTAACCTTATGGGTTGTTATTTTTGAATTTGCAAATAAAAACAATGAACAACAGCTCCAAATAAAGGGAAAGGCACATAAAAAAGGTAGAATTCCAAGTCACAGGAAAGCAAAAATATCATCCCGTCCCCGGGTGGACTTGAACCACGAACCTTTCGGTTAACAGCCGAACGCGCTAACCGATTGCGCCACGGAGACTTCGGCTGGCAACCCAGATTTTTTAAAGCTTAAACAGTAACTCAGACTTTTCTCCTAACCTTCTGGGTTGTTATTTTTGAATTTGCAAATAAAAACAATGAACAACAGCTCCAAATAAAGGGAAAGGCACATAAAAAGGTAGAATTCCAAGTCACAGGAAAGCAAAAATATCATCCCGTCCCCGGGTGGGCTTGAACCACCAACCTTTCGGTTAACAGCCGAACGCGCTAACCGATTGCGCCACGGAGACTTCGTCTGGCAGGCCAGATTTTTTAAAGCGTAAACAGTAACTCAGACTTTTCCCCTAACCTTCTGGGTTGTTATTTTTGAATTTGCAAATAAAAACAATGAACAACAGCTCCAAATAAAGGGAAAGGCACATAAAAAAGGTAGAATTCCAAGTCACAGGAAAGCAAAAATATCATCCCGTCCCCGGGTGGGCTTGAACCACCAACCTTTCGGTTAACAGCCGAACGCGCTAACCGATTGCGCCACGGAGACTTCGTCTGGCAGGCCAGATTTTTTAAAGCTTAAACAGTAACTCAGGCTTTTCCCCTAACCTTCTGGGTTGTTATTTTTGAATTTGCAAATAAAAACAATGAACAACAGCTCCAAATAAAGGGAAAGGCACATAAAAAAGGTAGAATTCCAAGTCACAGGAAAGCAAAAATATCATCCCGTCCCCGGGTGGGCTTGAACCACCAACCTTTCGGTTAACAGCCGAACGCGCTAACCGATTGCGCCACGGAGACTTCGTCTGGCAGGCCAGATTTTTTAAAGCTTATACAGTAACTCAGACTTTTCCCCTAACCTTCTGGGTTGTTATTTTTGAATTTGCAAATAAAAACAATGAACCACAGCTCCAAATAAAGGGAAAGGCACATAAAAAAGGTAGAATTCCAAGTCACAGGAAAGCAAAAATTTCATCCCGTCCCCGGGTGGGCTTGAACCACCAACCTTTCGGTTAACAGCCGAACGCGCTAACCGATTGCGCCACGGAGACTCCGTCTGGCAGGCCAGATTTTTTAAAGCTTAAACAGTAACTCAGACTTTTCCCCTAACCTTCTGGGTTGTTATTTTTGAATTTGCAAATAAAAACAATAAACAACAGCTCCAAATAAAGGGAAAGACACACAAAAAAGGTAGAATTCCAAGTCACAGGAAAGCAAAAATATCATCCCGTCCCCGGGTGGGCTTGAACCACCAACCTTTCGGTTAACAGCCGAACGCGCTAACCGATTGCGCCACGGAGACTTCGTCTGGCAGGCCAGATTTTTTAAAGCTTAAACAGTAACTCAGACTTACCCCCTAACCTTCTGGGTTGTTATTTTTGAATTTGCAAATAAAAACAATGAACAACAGCTCCAAATAAAGGGAAAGGCACATAAAAAAGGTAGAATTCCAAGTCACTGGAAAGCAAAAATATCATCCCGTCCCCGGGTGGGCTTGAACCACCAACCTTTCGGTTAACAGCCGAACGCGCTAACCGATTGCGCCACGGAGACTTCGTCTGGCAGGCCAGATTTTTTAAAGCTTAAACAGTAACTCAGACTTTTCCCCTAACCTTCTGGGTTGTTATTTTTGAATTTGCGAATAAAAACAATGAACAACAGCTCCAAATAAAGGGAAAGGCACATAAAAAAGGTAGAATTCCAAGTCACAGGAAAGCAAAAATATCATCCCGTCCCCGGGTGGGCTTAAACCACCAACCTTTCGGTTAACAGCCGAACGCGCTAACCGATTGCGCCACGGAGACTTCGTCTGGCAGGCCAGATTTTTTAAAGCTTAAACAGTAACTCAGACTTTTCCCCTAACCTTCTGGGTTGTTATTTTTGAATTTGCAAATAAAAACAATGAACAACAGCTCCAAATAAAGGGAAAGGCACATAAAAAAGGTAGAATTCCAAGTCACTGGAAAGCAAAAATATCATCCCGTCCCCGGGTGGGCTTGAACCACCAACCTTTCGGCTAACAGCCGAACGCGCTAACCGATTGCGCCACGGAGACTTCGTCTCGCAGGCCAGATTTTTTAAAGCTTAAACAGTAACTCAGACTTTTCCCCTAACCTTCTGGGTTGTTATTTTTGAATTTGCAAATAAAAACAATGAACAACAGCTCCAAATAAAGGGAAAGGCACATAAAAAAGGTAGAATTCCAAGTCACAGGAAAGCAAAAATATCATCCCGTCCCCGGATGGGCTTGATCCACCAACTTTCGGTTAACAGCCGAACGCGCTAACCGATTGCGCCACGGAGACTTCGTCTGGCAGGCCAGATTTTTTAAAGCTTAAACAGTAACTCAGACTTTTCCCCTAACCTTCTGGGTTGTTATTTTTGAATTTGCAAATAAAAACAATGAACAACAGCTCCAAATAAAGGGAAAGGCACATAAAAAAGGTAGAATTCCAAGTCACAGGAAAGCAAAAATATCATCCCGTCCCCGGGTGGGCTTGAACCACCAACCTTTCGGTTAACAGCCGAACGCGCTAACCGATTGCGCCACGGAGACTTCGTCTGGCAGGCCAGATTTTTTAAAGCTTAAACAGTAACTCAGACTTTTCCCCTAACCTTCTGGGTTGTTATTTTTGAATTTGCAAATAAAAACAATGAACAACAGCTCCAAATAAAGGGAAAGGCACATAGAAAAGGTAGAATTCCAAGTCACAGGAAAGCAAAAATATCATCCCGTCCCCGGGTGGGCTTGAACCACGAACCTTTCGGTTAACAGCCGAACGCGCTAACCGATTGCGCCACGGAGACTTCGTCTGGCAGGCCAGATTTTTTAAAGCTTAAACAGTAACTCAGACTTTTCCCCCTAACCTTCTGGGTTGTTATTTTTGAATTTGCAAATAAAAACAATGAACAACAGCTCCAAATAAAGGGAAAGGCACATAAAATAGGTAGAATTCCAAGTCACTGGAAAGCAAAAATATCATCCGGTCCCCGGGTGGGCTTGAACCACCAACCTTTCGGTTAACAGCCGAACGCGCTAACCGATTGCGCCACGGAGACTTCGTCTGGCAGGCCAGATTTTTTAAAGCTTAAACAGTAACTCAGACTTTTCCCCTAACCTTCTGGGTTGTTATTTTTGAATTTGCGAATAAAAACAATGAACAACAGCTCCAAATAAAGGGAAAGGCACATAAAAAAGGTAGAATTCCAAGTCACAGGAAAGCAAAAATATCATCCCGTCCCCGGGTGGGCTTAAACCACCAACCTTTCGGTTAACAGCCGAACGCGCTAACCGATTGCGCCACTGAGACTTCGTCTGGCAGGCCAGATTTTTTAAAGCTTAAACAGTAACTCAGACTTTTCCCCTAACCTTCTGGGTTGTTATTTTTGAATTTGCAAATAAAAACAATGAACAACAGCTCCAAATAAAGGGAAAGGCACATAAAAAAGGTAGAATTCCAAGTCACTGGAAAGCAAAAATATCATCCCGTCCCCGGGTGGGCTTGAACCACCAACCTTTCGGCTAACAGCCGAACGCGCTAACCGATTGCGCCACGGAGACGTCGTCTCGCAGGCCAGATTTTTTAAAGCTTAAACAGTAACTCAGACTTTTCCCCTAACCTTCTGGGTTGTTTTTTTTGAATTTGCAAATAAAAACAATGAACAACAGCTCCAAATAAAGGGAAAGGCACATAAAAAAGGTAGAATTCCAAGTCACAGGAAAGCAAAAATATCATCCCGTCCCCGGGTGGGCTTGATCCACCAACTTTCGGTTAACAGCCGAACGCGCTAACCGATTGCGCCACGGAGACTTCGTCTGGCAGGCCAGATTTTTTAAAGTTTAAACAGTAACTCAGACTTTTCCCCTAACCTTCTGGGTTGTTATTTTTGAATTTGCAAATAAAAACAATGAACAACAGCTCCAAATAAAGGGAAAGGCACATAAAAAAGGTAGAATTCCAAGTCACAGGAAAGCAAAAATATCATCCCGTCCCCGGGTGGGCTTGAACCACCAACCTTTCGGTTAACAGCCGAACGCGCTAAGCGATTGCGCCACGGAGACTTCGTCTGGCAGGCCAGATTTTTTAAAGCTTAAACAGTAACTCAGACTTTTCCCCTAACCTTCTGGGTTGTTATTTTTGAATTTGCAAATAAAAACAATGAACAACAGCTCCAAATAAGGGGAAAGGCACATAAAAAAGGTAGAATTCCAAGTCACAGGAAAGCAAAAATATCATCCCGTCCCCGGATGGGCTTGATCCACCAACTTTCGGTTAACAGCCGAACGCGCTAACCGATTGCGCCACGGAGACTTCGTCTGGCAGGCCAGATTTTTTAAAGCTTAAACAGTAACTCAGACTTTTCCCCTAACCTTCTGGGTTGTTATTTTTGAATTTGCAAATAAAAACAATGAACAACAGCTCCAAATAAAGGGAAAGGCACATAAAAAAGGTAGAATTCCAAGTCACAGGAAAGCAAAAATATCATCCCGTCCCCGGGTGGGCTTGAACCACCAACCTTTCGGTTAACAGCCGAACGCGCTAACCGATTGCGCCACGGAGACTTCGTCTGGCAGGCCAGATTTTTTAAAGCTTAAACAGTAACTCAGACTTTTCCCCTAACCTTCTGGGTTGTTATTTTTGAATTTGCAAATAAAAACAATGAACAACAGCTCCAAATAAAGGGAAAGGCACATAGAAAAGGTAGAATTCCAAGTCACAGGAAAGCAAAAATATCATCCCGTCCCCGGGTGGGCTTGAACCACGAACCTTTCGGTTAACAGCCGAACGCGCTAACCGATTGCGCCACGGAGACTTCGTCTGGCAGGCCAGATTTTTTAAAGCTTAAACAGTAACTCAGACTTTTCCCCCTAACCTTCTGGGTTGTTATTTTTGAATTTGCAAATAAAAACAATGAACAACAGCTCCAAATAAAGGGAAAGGCACATAAAAAAGGTAGAATTCCAAGTCACTGGAAAGCAAAAATATCATCCGGTCCCCGGGTGGGCTTGAACCACCAACCTTTCGGTTAACAGCCGAACGCGCTAACCGATTGCGCCACGGAGACTTCGTCTGGCAGGCCAGATTTTTTAAAGCTTAAACAGTAACTCAGACTTTTCCCCTAACCTTCTGGGTTGTTATTTTTGAATTTGCGAATAAAAACAATGAACAACAGCTCCAAATAAAGGGAAAGGCACATAAAAAAGGTAGAATTCCAAGTCACAGGAAAGCAAAAATATCATCCCGTCCCGGGTGGGCTTAAACCACCAACCTTTCGGTTAACAGCCGAACGCGCTAAGCGATTGCGCCACTGAGACTTCGTCTGGCAGGCCAGATTTTTTAAAGCTTAAACAGTAACTCAGACTTTTCCCCTAACCTTCTGGGTTGTTATTTTTGAATTTGCAAATAAAAACAATGAACAACAGCTCCAAATAAAGGGAAAGGCACATAAAAAAGGTAGAATTCCAAGTCACTGGAAAGCAAAAATATCATCCCGTCCCCGGGTGGGCTTGAACCACCAACCTTTCGGCTAACAGCCGAACGCGCTAACCGATTGCGCCACGGAGACTTCGTCTGGCAGGCCAGATTTTTTAAAGTTTAAACAGTAACTCAGACTTTTCCCCTAACCTTCTGGGTTGTTATTTTTGAATTTGCAAATAAAAACAATGAACAACAGCTCCAAATAAAGGGAAAGGCACATAAAAAAGGTAGAATTCCAAGTCACAGGAAAGCAAAAATATCATCCCGTCCCCGGGTGGGCTTGAACCACCAACTTTCGGTTAACAGCCGAACGCGCTAAGCGATTGCGCCACGGAGACTTCGTCTGGCAGGCCAGATTTTTTAAAGCTTAAACAGTAACTCAGACTTTTCCCCTAACCTTCTGGGTTGTTATTTTTGAATTTGCAAATAAAAACAATGAACAACAGCTCCAAATAAAGGGAAAGGCACATAAAAAAGGTAGAATTCCAAGTCACAGGAAAGCAAAAATATCATCCCGTCCCCGGGTGGGCTTGAACCACGAACCTTTCGGTTAACAGCCGAACGCGCTAACCGATTGCGCCACGGAGACTTCGTCTGGCAGGCCAGATTTTTTAAAGCTTAAACAGTAACTCAGACTTTTCCCCCTAACCTTCTGGGTTGTTATTTTTGAATTTGCAAATAAAAACAATGAACAACAGCTCCAAATAAAGGGAAAGGCACATAAAAAAGGTAGAATTCCAAGTCACAGGAAATCAAAAATATCATTCCGTCCCCGGGTGGGCTTGAACCACCAAGCTTTCGGTTAACAGCCGAACGCGCTAACCGATTGCGCCACCGAGACTTCGTCTGGCAGGCCAGATTTTTTAAAGCTTAAACAGTAACTCAGACTTTTCCCCTAACCTTCTGGGTTGTTATTTTTGAATTTGCAAATAAAAACAATGAACAACAGCTCCAAATAAAGGGAAAGGCACATAAAAAAGGTAGAATTCCAAGTCACAGGAAAGCAAAAATATCATCCCGTCCCCGGGTGGACTTGAACCACGAACCTTTCGGTTAACAGCCGAACGCGCTAACCGATTGCGCCACGGAGACTTCGGCTGGCAACCCAGATTTTTTAAAGCTTAAACAGTAACTCAGACTTTTCTCCTAACCTTCTGGGTTGTTATTTTTGAATTTGCAAATAAAAACAATGAACAACAGCTCCAAATAAAGGGAAAGGCACATAAAAAGGTAGAATTCCAAGTCACAGGAAAGCAAAAATATCATCCCGTCCCCGGGTGGGCTTGAACCACCAACCTTTCGGTTAACAGCCGAACGCGCTAACCGATTGCGCCACGGAGACTTCGTCTGGCAGGCCAGATTTTTTAAAGCGTAAACAGTAACTCAGACTTTTCCCCTAACCTTCTGGGTTGTTATTTTTGAATTTGCAAATAAAAACAATGAACAACAGCTCCAAATAAAGGGAAAGGCACATAGAAAATGTAGAATTCCAAGTCACAGGAAAGCAAAAATATCATCCCGTCCCCGGGTGGGCTTGAACCACCAACCTTTCGGTTAACAGCCGAACGCGCTAACCGATTGCGCCACGGAGACTTCGTCTGGCAGGCCAGATTTTTTAAAGCTTAAACAGTAACTCAGACTTTTCCCCTAACCTTCTGGGTTGTTATTTTTGAATTTGCAAATAAAAACAATGAACAACAGCTCCAAATAAAGGGAAAGGCACATAAAAAAGGTAGAATTCCAAGTCACAGGAAAGCAAAAATATCATCCCGTCCCCGGGTGGGCTTGAACCACCAACCTTTCGGTTAACAGCCGAACGCGCTAACCGATTGCGCCACGGAGACTTCGTCTGGCAGGCCAGATTTTTTAAAGCTTATACAGTAACTCAGACTTTTCCCCTAACCTTCTGGGTTGTTATTTTTGAATTTGCAAATAAAAACAATGAACCACAGCTCCAAATAAAGGGAAAGGCACATAAAAAAGGTAGAATTCCAAGTCACAGGAAAGCAAAAATTTCATCCCGTCCCCGGGTGGGCTTGAACCACCAACCTTTCGGTTAACAGCCGAACGCGCTAACCGATTGCGCCACGGAGACTCCGTCTGGCAGGCCAGATTTTTTAAAGCTTAAACAGTAACTCAGACTTTTCCCCTAACCTTCTGGGTTGTTATTTTTGAATTTGCAAATAAAAACAATAAACAACAGCTCCAAATAAAGGGAAAGACACACAAAAAAGGTAGAATTCCAAGTCACAGGAAAGCAAAAATATCATCCCGTCCCCGGGTGGGCTTGAACCACCAACCTTTCGGTTAACAGCCGAACGCGCTAACCGATTGCGCCACGGAGACTTCGTCTGGCAGGCCAGATTTTTTAAAGCTTAAACAGTAACTCAGACTTACCCCCTAACCTTCTGGGTTGTTATTTTTGAATTTGCAAATAAAAACAATGAACAACAGCTCCAAATAAAGGGAAAGGCACATAAAAAAGGTAGAATTCCAAGTCACTGGAAAGCAAAAATATCATCCCGTCCCCGGGTGGGCTTGAACCACCAACCTTTCGGTTAACAGCCGAACGCGCTAACCGATTGCGCCACGGAGACTTCGTCTGGCAGGCCAGATTTTTTAAAGCTTAAACAGTAACTCAGACTTTTCCCCTAACCTTCTGGGTTGTTATTTTTGAATTTGCGAATAAAAACAATGAACAACAGCTCCAAATAAAGGGAAAGGCACATAAAAAAGGTAGAATTCCAAGTCACAGGAAACCAAAAATATCATCCCGTCCCCGGGTGGGCTTAAACCACCAACCTTTCGGTTAACAGCCGAACGCGCTAACCGATTGCGCCACGGAGACTTCGTCTGGCAGGCCAGATTTTTTAAAGCTTAAACAGTAACTCAGACTTTTCCCCTAACCTTCTGGGTTGTTATTTTTGAATTTGCAAATAAAAACAATGAACAACAGCTCCAAATAAAGGGAAAGGCACATAAAAAAGGTAGAATTCCAAGTCACTGGAAAGCAAAAATATCATCCCGTCCCCGGGTGGGCTTGAACCACCAACCTTTCGGCTAACAGCCGAACGCGCTAACCGATTGCGCCACGGAGACTTCGTCTCGCAGGCCAGATTTTTTAAAGCTTAAACAGTAACTCAGACTTTTCCCCTAACCTTCTGGGTTGTTATTTTTGAATTTGCAAATAAAAACAATGAACAACAGCTCCAAATAAAGGGAAAGGCACATAAAAAAGGTAGAATTCCAAGTCACAGGAAAGCAAAAATATCATCCCGTCCCCGGGTGGGCTTGAACCACCAACCTTTCGGTTAACAGCCGAACGCGCTAACCGATTGCGCCACGGAGACTTCGTCTGGCAGGCCAGATTTTTTAAAGCTTAAACAGTAACTCAGACTTTTCCCCTAACCTTCTGGGTTGTTATTTTTGAATTTGCAAATAAAAACAATGAACAACAGCTCCAAATAAAGGGAAAGGCACATAGAAAAGGTAGAATTCCAAGTCACAGGAAAGCAAAAATATCATCCCGTCCCCGGGTGGGCTTGAACCACGAACCTTTCGGTTAACAGCCGAACGCGCTAACCGATTGCGCCACGGAGACTTCGTCTGGCAGGCCAGATTTTTTAAAGCTTAAACAGTAACTCAGACTTTTCCCCCTAACCTTCTGGGTTGTTATTTTTGAATTTGCAAATAAAAACAATGAACAACAGCTCCAAATAAAGGGAAAGACACATAAAAAAGGTAGAATTCCAAGTCACTGGAAAGCAAAAATATCATCCGGTCCCCGGGTGGGCTTGAACCACCAACCTTTCGGTTAACAGCCGAACGCGCTAACCGATTGCGCCACGGAGACTTCGTCTGGCAGGCCAGATTTTTTAAAGCTTAAACAGTAACTCAGACTTTTCCCCTAACCTTCTGGGTTGTTATTTTTGAATTTGCGAATAAAAACAATGAACAACAGCTCCAAATAAAGGGAAAGGCACATAAAAAAGGTAGAATTCCAAGTCACAGGAAAGCAAAAATATCATCCCGTCCCCGGGTGGGCTTAAACCACCAACCTTTCGGTTAACAGCCGAACGCGCTAACCGATTGCGCCACTGAGACTTCGTCTGGCAGGCCAGATTTTTTAAAGCTTAAACAGTAACTCAGACTTTTCCCCTAACCTTCTGGGTTGTTATTTTTGAATTTGCAAATAAAAACAATGAACAACAGCTCCAAATAAAGGGAAAGGCACATAAAAAAGGTAGAATTCCAAGTCACTGGAAAGCAAAAATATCATCCCGTCCCCGGGTGGGCTTGAACCACCAACCTTTCGGCTAACAGCCGAACGCGCTAACCGATTGCGCCACGGAGACGTCGTCTCGCAGGCCAGATTTTTTAAAGCTTAAACAGTAACTCAGACTTTTCCCCTAACCTTCTGGGTTGTTATTTTTGAATTTGCAAATAAAAACAATGAACAACAGCTCCAAATAAAGGGAAAGGCACATAAAAAAGGTAGAATTCCAAGTCACAGGAAAGCAAAAATATCATCCCGTCCCCGGGTGGGCTTGATCCACCAACTTTCGGTTAACAGCCGAACGCGCTAACCGATTGCGCCACGGAGACTTCGTCTGGCAGGCCAGATTTTTTAAAGTTTAAACAGTAACTCAGACTTTTCCCCTAACCTTCTGGGTTGTTATTTTTGAATTTGCAAATAAAAACAATGAACAACAGCTCCAAATAAAGGGAAAGGCACATAAAAAAGGTAGAATTCCAAGTCACAGGAAAGCAAAAATATCATCCCGTTCCCGGGTGGGCTTGAACCACCAACCTTTCGGTTAACAGCCGAACGCGCTAAGCGATTGCGCCACGGAGACTTCGTCTGGCAGGCCAGATTTTTTAAAGCTTAAACAGTAACTCAGACTTTTCCCCTAACCTTCTGGGTTGTTATTTTTGAATTTGCAAATAAAAACAATGAACAACAGCTCCAAATAAAGGGAAAGGCACATAGAAAAGGTAGAATTCCAAGTCACAGGAAAGCAAAAATATCATCCCGTCCCCGGGTGGGCTTGAACCACGAACCTTTCGGTTAACAGCCGAACGCGCTAACCGATTGCGCCACGGAGACTTCGTCTGGCAGGCCAGATTTTTTAAAGCTTAAACAGTAACTCAGACTTTTCCCCCTAACCTTCTGGGTTGTTATTTTTGAATTTGCAAATAAAAACAATGAACAACAGCTCCAAATAAAGGGAAAGGCACATAAAAAAGGTAGAATTCCAAGTCACAGGAAATCAAAAATATCATCCCGTCCCCGGGTGGGCTTGAACCACCAAGCTTTCGGTTAACAGCCGAACGCGCTAACCGATTGCGCCACGGAGACTTCGTCTGGCAGGCCAGATTTGTTAAAGCTTAAACAGTTACTCAGACTTTTCCCCTAACCTTCTGGGTTGTTATTTTTGAATTTGCAAATAAAAACAATGAACAACAGCTCCAAATAAAGGGAAAGGCACATAAAAAAGGTAGAATTCCAAGTCACAGGAAAGCAAAAATATCATCCCGTCCCCGGGTGGGCTTAAACCACCAACCTTTCGGTTAACAGCCGAACGCGCTAACCGATTGCGCCACTGAGACTTCGTCTGGCAGGCCAGATTTTTTAAAGCTTAAACAGTAACTCAGACTTTTCCCCTAACCTTCTGGGTTGTTATTTTTGAATTTGCAAATAAAAACAATGAACAACAGCTCCAAATAAAGGGAAAGGCACATAAAAAAGGTAGAATTCCAAGTCACTGGAAAGCAAAAATATCATCCCGTCCCCGGGTGGGCTTGAACCACCAACCTTTCGGCTAACAGCCGAACGCGCTAACCGATTGCGCCACGGAGACGTCGTCTCGCAGGCCAGATTTTTTAAAGCTTAAACAGTAACTCAGACTTTTCCCCTAACCTTCTGGGTTGTTATTTTTGAATTTGCAAATAAAAACAATGAACAACAGCTCCAAATAAAGGGAAAGGCACATAAAAAAGGTAGAATTCCAAGTCACAGGAAAGCAAAAATATCATCCCGTCCCCGGGTGGGCTTGATCCACCAACTTTCGGTTAACAGCCGAACGCGCTAACCGATTGCGCCACGGAGACTTCGTCTGGCAGGCCAGATTTTTTAAAGTTTAAACAGTAACTCAGACTTTTCCCCTAACCTTCTGGGTTGTTATTTTTGAATTTGCAAATAAAAACAATGAACAACAGCTCCAAATAAAGGGAAAGGCACATAAAAAAGGTAGAATTCCAAGTCACAGGAAAGCAAAAATATCATCCCGTCCCCGGGTGGGCTTGAACCACCAACCTTTCGGTTAACAGCCGAACG
This sequence comes from Lepidochitona cinerea, assembly GCA_963971465.1. Taxonomy (NCBI): domain Eukaryota; kingdom Metazoa; phylum Mollusca; class Polyplacophora; order Chitonida; family Tonicellidae; genus Lepidochitona; species Lepidochitona cinerea. The sequence goes on from OZ020559.1 coordinate 12,048,628, forward strand.
CGCTAAGCGATTGCGCCACGGAGACTTCGTCTGGCAGGCCAGATTTTTTAAAGCTTAAACAGTAACTCAGACTTTTCCCCTAACCTTCTGGGTTGTTATTTTTGAATTTGCAAATAAAAACAATGAACAACAGCTCCAAATAAAGGGAAAGGCACATAAAAAAGGTAGAATTCCAAGTCACAGGAAAGCAAAAATATCATCCCGTCCCCGGGTGGGCTTGAACCACCAACCTTTCGGTTAACAGCCGAACGCGCTAAGCGATTGCGCCACGGAGACTTCGTCTGGCAGGCCAGATTTTTTAAAGCTTAAACAGTAACTCAGACTTTTCCCCTAACCTTCTGGGTTGTTATTTTTGAATTTGCAAATAAAAACAATGAACAACAGCTCCAAATAAAGGGAAAGGCACATAGAAAAGGTAGAATTCCAAGTCACAGGAAAGCAAAAATATCATCCCGTCCCCGGGTGGGCTTGAACCACGAACCTTTCGGTTAACAGCCGAACGCGCTAACCGATTGCGCCACGGAGACTTCGTCTGGCAGGCCAGATTTTTTAAAGCTTAAACAGTAACTCAGACTTTTCCCCTAACCTTCTGGGTTGTTATTTTTGAATTTGCAAATAAAAACAATGAACAACAGCTCCAAATAAAGGGAAAGGCACATAAAAAAGGTAGAATTCCAAGTCACTGGAAAGCAAAAATATCATCCCGTCCCCGGGTGGGCTTGAACCACCAACCTTTCGGCTAACAGCCGAACGCGCTAACCGATTGCGCCACGGAGACGTCGTCTCGCAGGCCAGATTTTTTAAAGCTTAAACAGTAACTCAGACTTTTCCCCTAACCTTCTGGGTTGTTATTTTTGAATTTGCAAATAAAAACAATGAACAACAGCTCCAAATAAAGGGAAAGGCACATAAAAAAGGTAGAATTCCAAGTCACAGGAAAGCAAAAATATCATCCCGTCCCCGGGTGGGCTTGATCCACCAACTTTCGGTTAACAGCCGAACGCGCTAACCGATTGCGCCACGGAGACTTCGTCTGGCAGGCCAGATTTTTTAAAGTTTAAACAGTAACTCAGACTTTTCCCCTAACCTTCTGGGTTGTTATTTTTGAATTTGCAAATAAAAACAATGAACAACAGCTCCAAATAAAGGGAAAGGCACATAAAAAAGGTAGAATTCCAAGTCACAGGAAAGCAAAAATATCATCCCGTTCCCGGGTGGGCTTGAACCACCAACCTTTCGGTTAACAGCCGAACGCGCTAAGCGATTGCGCCACGGAGACTTCGTCTGGCAGGCCAGATTTTTTAAAGCTTAAACAGTAACTCAGACTTTTCCCCTAACCTTCTGGGTTGTTATTTTTGAATTTGCAAATAAAAACAATGAACAACAGCTCCAAATAAAGGGAAAGGCACATAGAAAAGGTAGAATTCCAAGTCACAGGAAAGCAAAAATATCATCCCGTCCCCGGGTGGGCTTGAACCACGAACCTTTCGGTTAACAGCCGAACGCGCTAACCGATTGCGCCACGGAGACTTCGTCTGGCAGGCCAGATTTTTTAAAGCTTAAACAGTAACTCAGACTTTTCCCCCTAACCTTCTGGGTTGTTATTTTTGAATTTGCAAATAAAAACAATGAACAACAGCTCCAAATAAAGGGAAAGGCACATAAAAAAGGTAGAATTCCAAGTCACAGGAAATCAAAAATATCATCCCGTCCCCGGGTGGGCTTGAACCACCAAGCTTTCGGTTAACAGCCGAACGCGCTAACCGATTGCGCCACGGAGACTTCGTCTGGCAGGCCAGATTTGTTAAAGCTTAAACAGTTACTCAGACTTTTCCCCTAACCTTCTGGGTTGTTATTTTTGAATTTGCAAATAAAAACAATGAACAACAGCTCCAAATAAAGGGAAAGGCACATAAAAAAGGTAGAATTCCAAGTCACAGGAAAGCAAAAATATCATCCCGTCCCCGGGTGGGCTTAAACCACCAACCTTTCGGTTAACAGCCGAACGCGCTAACCGATTGCGCCACTGAGACTTCGTCTGGCAGGCCAGATTTTTTAAAGCTTAAACAGTAACTCAGACTTTTCCCCTAACCTTCTGGGTTGTTATTTTTGAATTTGCAAATAAAAACAATGAACAACAGCTCCAAATAAAGGGAAAGGCACATAAAAAAGGTAGAATTCCAAGTCACTGGAAAGCAAAAATATCATCCCGTCCCCGGGTGGGCTTGAACCACCAACCTTTCGGCTAACAGCCGAACGCGCTAACCGATTGCGCCACGGAGACGTCGTCTCGCAGGCCAGATTTTTTAAAGCTTAAACAGTAACTCAGACTTTTCCCCTAACCTTCTGGGTTGTTATTTTTGAATTTGCAAATAAAAACAATGAACAACAGCTCCAAATAAAGGGAAAGGCACATAAAAAAGGTAGAATTCCAAGTCACAGGAAAGCAAAAATATCATCCCGTCCCCGGGTGGGCTTGATCCACCAACTTTCGGTTAACAGCCGAACGCGCTAACCGATTGCGCCACGGAGACTTCGTCTGGCAGGCCAGATTTTTTAAAGTTTAAACAGTAACTCAGACTTTTCCCCTAACCTTCTGGGTTGTTATTTTTGAATTTGCAAATAAAAACAATGAACAACAGCTCCAAATAAAGGGAAAGGCACATAAAAAAGGTAGAATTCCAAGTCACAGGAAAGCAAAAATATCATCCCGTCCCCGGGTGGGCTTGAACCACCAACCTTTCGGTTAACAGCCGAACGCGCTAAGCGATTGCGCCACGGAGACTTCGTCTGGCAGGCCAGATTTTTTAAAGCTTAAACAGTAACTCAGACTTTTCCCCTAACCTTCTGGGTTGTTATTTTTGAATTTGCAAATAAAAACAATGAACAACAGCTCCAAATAAAGGGAAAGGCACATAAAAAAGGTAGAATTCCAAGTCACAGGAAAGCAAAAATATCATCCCGTCCCCGGGTGGGCTTGAACCACCAACCTTTCGGTTAACAGCCGAACGCGCTAAGCGATTGCGCCACGGAGACTTCGTCTGGCAGGCCAGATTTTTTAAAGCTTAAACAGTAACTCAGACTTTTCCCCTAACCTTCTGGGTTGTTATTTTTGAATTTGCAAATAAAAACAATGAACAACAGCTCCAAATAAAGGGAAAGGCACATAGAAAAGGTAGAATTCCAAGTCACAGGAAAGCAAAAATATCATCCCGTCCCCGGGTGGGCTTGAACCACGAACCTTTCGGTTAACAGCCGAACGCGCTAACCGATTGCGCCACGGAGACTTCGTCTGGCAGGCCAGATTTTTTAAAGCTTAAACAGTAACTCAGACTTTTCCCCTAACCTTCTGGGTTGTTATTTTTGAATTTGCAAATAAAAACAATGAACAACAGCTCCAAATAAAGGGAAAGGCACATAAAAAAGGTAGAATTCCAAGTCACAGGAAAGCAAAAATATCATCCCGTCCCCGGATGGGCTTGATCCACCAACTTTCGGTTAACAGCCGAACGCGCTAACCGATTGCGCCACGGAGACTTCGTCTGGCAGGCCAGATTTTTTAAAGCTTAAACAGTAACTCAGACTTTTCGCCTAACCTTCTGGGTTGTTATTTTTGAATTTGCAAATAAAAACAATGAACAACAGCTCCAAATAAAGGGAAAGGCACATAAAAAAGGTAGAATTCCAAGTCACAGGAAAGCAAAAATATCATCCCGTCCCCGGGTGGGCTTGAACCACCAACCTTTCGGTTAACAGCCGAACGCGCTAACCGATTGCGCCACGGAGACTTCGTCTGGCAGGCCAGATTTTTTAAAGCTTAAACAGTAACTCAGACTTTTCCCCTAACCTTCTGGGTTGTTATTTTTGAATTTGCAAATAAAAACAATGAACAACAGCTCCAAATAAAGGGAAAGGCACATAGAAAAGGTAGAATTCCAAGTCACAGGAAAGCAAAAATATCATCCCGTCCCCGGGTGGGCTTGAACCACGAACCTTTCGGTTAACAGCCGAACGCGCTAACCGATTGCGCCACGGAGACTTCGTCTGGCAGGCCAGATTTTTTAAAGCTTAAACAGTAACTCAGACTTTTCCCCCTAACCTTCTGGGTTGTTATTTTTGAATTTGCAAATAAAAACAATGAACAACAGCTCCAAATAAAGGGAAAGGCACATAAAAAAGGTAGAATTCCAAGTCACTGGAAAGCAAAAATATCATCCGGTCCCCGGGTGGGCTTGAACCACCAACCTTTCGGTTAACAGCCGAACGCGCTAACCGATTGCGCCACGGAGACTTCGTCTGGCAGGCCAGATTTTTTAAAGCTTAAACAGTAACTCAGACTTTTCCCCTAACCTTCTGGGTTGTTATTTTTGAATTTGCGAATAAAAACAATGAACAACAGCTCCAAATAAAGGGAAAGGCACATAAAAAAGGTAGAATTCCAAGTCACAGGAAAGCAAAAATATCATCCCGTCCCCGGGTGGGCTTAAACCACCAACCTTTCGGTTAACAGCCGAACGCGCTAACCGATTGCGCCACTGAGACTTCGTCTGGCAGGCCAGATTTTTTAAAGCTTAAACAGTAACTCAGACTTTTCCCCTAACCTTCTGGGTTGTTATTTTTGAATTTGCAAATAAAAACAATGAACAACAGCTCCAAATAAAGGGAAAGGCACATAAAAAAGGTAGAATTCCAAGTCACTGGAAAGCAAAAATATCATCCCGTCCCCGGGTGGGCTTGAACCACCAACCTTTCGGCTAACAGCCGAACGCGCTAACCGATTGCGCCACTGAGACGTCGTCTCGCAGGCCAGATTTTTTAAAGCTTAAACAGTAACTCAGACTTTTCCCCTAACCTTCTGGGTTGTTATTTTTGAATTTGCAAATAAAAACAATGAACAACAGCTCCAAATAAAGGGAAAGGCACATAAAAAAGGTAGAATTCCAAGTCACAGGAAAGCAAAAATATCATCCCGTCCCCGGGTGGGCTTGATCCACCAACTTTCGGTTAACAGCCGAACGCGCTAACCGATTGCGCCACGGAGACTTCGTCTGGCAGGCCAGATTTTTTAAAGTTTAAACAGTAACTCAGACTTTTCCCCTAACCTTCTGGGTTGTTATTTTTGAATTTGCAAATAAAAACAATGAACAACAGCTCCAAATAAAGGGAAAGGCACATAAAAAAGGTAGAATTCCAAGTCACAGGAAAGCAAAAATATCATCCCGTCCCCGGGTGGGCTTGAACCACCAACCTTTCGGTTAACAGCCGAACGCGCTAAGCGATTGCGCCACGGAGACTTCGTCTGGCAGGCCAGATTTTTTAAAGCTTAAACAGTAACTCAGACTTTTCCCCTAACCTTCTGGGTTGTTATTTTTGAATTTGCAAATAAAAACAATGAACAACAGCTCCAAATAAAGGGAAAGGCACATAGAAAAGGTAGAATTCCAAGTCACAGGAAAGCAAAAATATCATCCCGTCCCCGGGTGGGCTTGAACCACGAACCTTTCGGTTAACAGCCGAACGCGCTAACCGATTGCGCCACGGAGACTTCGTCTGGCAGGCCAGATTTTTTAAAGCTTAAACAGTAACTCAGACTTTTCCCCCTAACCTTCTGGGTTGTTATTTTTGAATTTGCAAATAAAAACAATGAACAACAGCTCCAAATAAAGGGAAAGGCACATAAAAAAGGTAGAATTCCAAGTCACAGGAAATCAAAAATATCATCCCGTCCCCGGGTGGGCTTGAACCACCAAGCTTTCGGTTAACAGCCGAACGCGCTAACCGATTGCGCCACGGAGACTTCGTCTGGCAGGCCAGATTTGTTAAAGCTTAAACAGTTACTCAGACTTTTCCCCTAACCTTCTGGGTTGTTATTTTTGAATTTGCAAATAAAAACAATGAACAACAGCTCCAAATAAAGGGAAAGGCACATAAAAAAGGTAGAATTCCAAGTCACAGGAAAGCAAAAATATCATCCCGTCCCCGGGTGGGCTTAAACCACCAACCTTTCGGTTAACAGCCGAACGCGCTAACCGATTGCGCCACTGAGACTTCGTCTGGCAGGCCAGATTTTTTAAAGCTTAAACAGTAACTCAGACTTTTCCCCTAACCTTCTGGGTTGTTATTTTTGAATTTGCAAATAAAAACAATGAACAACAGCTCCAAATAAAGGGAAAGGCACATAAAAAAGGTAGAATTCCAAGTCACTGGAAAGCAAAAATATCATCCCGTCCCCGGGTGGGCTTGAACCACCAACCTTTCGGCTAACAGCCGAACGCGCTAACCGATTGCGCCACGGAGACGTCGTCTCGCAGGCCAGATTTTTTAAAGCTTAAACAGTAACTCAGACTTTTCCCCTAACCTTCTGGGTTGTTATTTTTGAATTTGCAAATAAAAACAATGAACAACAGCTCCAAATAAAGGGAAAGGCACATAAAAAAGGTAGAATTCCAAGTCACAGGAAAGCAAAAATATCATCCCGTCCCCGGGTGGGCTTGATCCACCAACTTTCGGTTAACAGCCGAACGCGCTAACCGATTGCGCCACGGAGACTTCGTCTGGCAGGCCAGATTTTTTAAAGTTTAAACAGTAACTCAGACTTTTCCCCTAACCTTCTGGGTTGTTATTTTTGAATTTGCAAATAAAAACAATGAACAACAGCTCCAAATAAAGGGAAAGGCACATAAAAAAGGTAGAATTCCAAGTCACAGGAAAGCAAAAATATCATCCCGTCCCCGGGTGGGCTTGAACCACCAACCTTTCGGTTAACAGCCGAACGCGCTAACCGATTGCGCCACGGAGACTTCGTCTGGCAGGCCAGATTTTTTAAAGCTTAAACAGTAACTCAGACTTTTCCCCTAACCTTCTGGGTTGTTATTTTTGAATTTGCAAATAAAAACAATGAACAACAGCTCCAAATAAAGGGAAAGGCACATAAAAAAGGTAGAATTCCAAGTCACAGGAAAGCAAAAATATCATCCCGTCCCCGGGTGGGCTTGAACCACCAACCTTTCGGTTAACAGCCGAACGCGCTAAGCGATTGCGCCACGGAGACTTCGTCTGGCAGGCCAGATTTTTTAAAGCTTAAACAGTAACTCAGACTTTTCCCCTAACCTTCTGGGTTGTTATTTTTGAATTTGCAAATAAAAACAATGAACAACAGCTCCAAATAAAGGGAAAGGCACATAGAAAAGGTAGAATTCCAAGTCACAGGAAAGCAAAAATATCATCCCGTCCCCGGGTGGGCTTGAACCACGAACCTTTCGGTTAACAGCCGAACGCGCTAACCGATTGCGCCACGGAGACTTCGTCTGGCAGGCCAGATTTTTTAAAGCTTAAACAGTAACTCAGACTTTTCCCCCTAACCTTCTGGGTTGTTATTTTTGAATTTGCAAATAAAAACAATGAACAACAGCTCCAAATAAAGGGAAAGGCACATAAAAAAGGTAGAATTCCAAGTCACAGGAAAGCAAAAATATCATCCCGTCCCCGGATGGGCTTGATCCACCAACTTTCGGTTAACAGCCGAACGCGCTAACCGATTGCGCCACTGAGACTTCGTCTGGCAGGCCAGATTTTTTAAAGCTTAAACAGTAACTCAGACTTTTCCCCTAACCTTCTGGGTTGTTATTTTTGAATTTGCAAATAAAAACAATGAACAACAGCTCCAAATAAAGGGAAAGGCACATAAAAAAGGTAGAATTCCAAGTCACAGGAAAGCAAAAATATCATCCCGTCCCCGGGTGGGCTTGAACCACCAACCTTTCGGTTAACAGCCGAACGCGCTAACCGATTGCGCCACGGAGACTTCGTCTGGCAGGCCAGATTTTTTAAAGCTTAAACAGTAACTCAGACTTTTCCCCTAACCTTCTGGGTTGTTATTTTTGAATTTGCAAATAAAAACAATGAACAACAGCTCCAAATAAAGGGAAAGGCACATAGAAAAGGTAGAATTCCAAGTCACAGGAAAGCAAAAATATCATCCCGTCCCCGGGTGGGCTTGAACCACGAACCTTTCGGTTAACAGCCGAACGCGCTAACCGATTGCGCCACGGAGACTTCGTCTGGCAGGCCAGATTTTTTAAAGCTTAAACAGTAACTCAGACTTTTCCCCCTAACCTTCTGGGTTGTTATTTTTGAATTTGCAAATAAAAACAATGAACAACAGCTCCAAATAAAGGGAAAGGCACATAAAAAAGGTAGAATTCCAAGTCACTGGAAAGCAAAAATATCATCCGGTCCCCGGGTGGGCTTGAACCACCAACCTTTCGGTTAACAGCCGAACGCGCTAACCGATTGCGCCACGGAGACTTCGTCTGGCAGGCCAGATTTTTTAAAGCTTAAACAGTAACTCAGACTTTTCCCCTAACCTTCTGGGTTGTTATTTTTGAATTTGCGAATAAAAACAATGAACAACAGCTCCAAATAAAGGGAAAGGCACATAAAAAAGGTAGAATTCCAAGTCACAGGAAAGCAAAAATATCATCCCGTCCCGGGTGGGCTTAAACCACCAACCTTTCGGTTAACAGCCGAACGCGCTAACCGATTGCGCCACTGAGACTTCGTCTGGCAGGCCAGATTTTTTAAAGCTTAAACAGTAACTCAGACTTTTCCCCTAACCTTCTGGGTTGTTATTTTTGAATTTGCAAATAAAAACAATGAACAACAGCTCCAAATAAAGGGAAAGGCACATAAAAAAGGTAGAATTCCAAGTCACTGGAAAGCAAAAATATCATCCCGTCCCCGGGTGGGCTTGAACCACCAACCTTTCGGCTAACAGCCGAACGCGCTAACCGATTGCGCCACGGAGACTTCGTCTGGCAGGCCAGATTTTTTAAAGTTTAAACAGTAACTCAGACTTTTCCCCTAACCTTCTGGGTTGTTATTTTTGAATTTGCAAATAAAAACAATGAACAACAGCTCCAAATAAAGGGAAAGGCACATAAAAAAGGTAGAATTCCAAGTCACAGGAAAGCAAAAATATCATCCCGTCCCCGGGTGGGCTTGAACCACCAACTTTCGGTTAACAGCCGAACGCGCTAAGCGATTGCGCCACGGAGACTTCGTCTGGCAGGCCAGATTTTTTAAAGCTTAAACAGTAACTCAGACTTTTCCCCTAACCTTCTGGGTTGTTATTTTTGAATTTGCAAATAAAAACAATGAACAACAGCTCCAAATAAAGGGAAAGGCACATAAAAAAGGTAGAATTCCAAGTCACAGGAAAGCAAAAATATCATCCCGTCCCCGGGTGGGCTTGAACCACCAACCTTTCGGTTAACAGCCGAACGCGCTAAGCGATTGCGCCACGGAGACTTCGTCTGGCAGGCCAGATTTTTTAAAGCTTAAACAGTAACTCAGACTTTTCCCCTAACCTTCTGGGTTGTTATTTTTGAATTTGCAAATAAAAACAATGAACAACAGCTCCAAATAAAGGGAAAGGCACATAGAAAAGGTAGAATTCCAAGTCACAGGAAAGCAAAAATATCATCCCGTCCCCGGGTGGGCTTGAACCACGAACCTTTCGGTTAACAGCCGAACGCGCTAACCGATTGCGCCACGGAGACTTCGTCTGGCAGGCCAGATTTTTTAAAGCTTAAACAGTAACTCAGACTTTTCCCCCTAACCTTCTGGGTTGTTATTTTTGAATTTGCAAATAAAAACAATGAACAACAGCTCCAAATAAAGGGAAAGGCACATAAAAAAGGTAGAATTCCAAGTCACAGGAAATCAAAAATATCATCCCGTCCCCGGGTGGGCTTGAACCACCAAGCTTTCGGTTAACAGCCGAACGCGCTAACCGATTGCGCCACGGAGACTTCGTCTGGCAGGCCAGATTTTTTAAAGTTTAAACAGTAACTCAGACTTTTCCCCTAACCTTCTGGGTTGTTATTTTTGAATTTGCAAATAAAAACAATGAACAACAGCTCCAAATAAAGGGAAAGGCACATAAAAAAGGTAGAATTCCAAGTCACAGGAAAGCAAAAATATCATCCCGTCCCCGGGTGGGCTTGAACCACCAACCTTTCGGTTAACAGCCGAACGCGCTAAGCGATTGCGCCACGGAGACTTCGTCTGGCAGGCCAGATTTTTTAAAGCTTAAACAGTAACTCAGACTTTTCCCCTAACCTTCTGGGTTGTTATTTTTGAATTTGCAAATAAAAACAATGAACAACAGCTCCAAATAAAGGGAAAGGCACATAGAAAAGGTAGAATTCCAAGTCACAGGAAAGCAAAAATATCATCCCGTCCCCGGGTGGGCTTGAACCACGAACCTTTCGGTTAACAGCCGAACGCGCTAACCGATTGCGCCACGGAGACTTCGTCTGGCAGGCCAGATTTTTTAAAGCTTAAACAGTAACTCAGACTTTTCCCCCTAACCTTCTGGGTTGTTATTTTTGAATTTGCAAATAAAAACAATGAACAACAGCTCCAAATAAAGGGAAAGGCACATAAAAAAGGTAGAATTCCAAGTCACAGGAAATCAAAAATATCATCCCGTCCCCGGGTGGGCTTGAACCACCAAGCTTTCGGTTAACAGCCGAACGCGCTAACCGATTGCGCCACGGAGACTTCGTCTGGCAGGCCAGATTTGTTAAAGCTTAAACAGTTACTCAGACTTTTCCCCTAACCTTCTGGGTTGTTATTTTTGAATTTGCAAATAAAAACAATGAACAACAGCTCCAAATAAAGGGAAAGGCACATAAAAAAGGTAGAATTCCAAGTCACAGGAAAGCAAAAATATCATCCCGTCCCCGGGTGGGCTTAAACCACCAACCTTTCGGTTAACAGCCGAACGCGCTAACCGATTGCGCCACTGAGACTTCGTCTGGCAGGCCAGATTTTTTAAAGCTTAAACAGTAACTCAGACTTTTCCCCTAACCTTCTGGGTTGTTATTTTTGAATTTGCAAATAAAAACAATGAACAACAGCTCCAAATAAAGGGAAAGGCACATAAAAAAGGTAGAATTCCAAGTCACTGGAAAGCAAAAATATCATCCCGTCCCCGGGTGGGCTTGAACCACCAACCTTTCGGCTAACAGCCGAACGCGCTAACCGATTGCGCCACGGAGACGTCGTCTCGCAGGCCAGATTTTTTAAAGCTTAAACAGTAACTCAGACTTTTCCCCTAACCTTCTGGGTTGTTATTTTTGAATTTGCAAATAAAAACAATGAACAACAGCTCCAAATAAAGGGAAAGGCACATAAAAAAGGTAGAATTCCAAGTCACAGGAAAGCAAAAATATCATCCCGTCCCCGGGTGGGCTTGATCCACCAACTTTCGGTTAACAGCCGAACGCGCTAACCGATTGCGCCACGGAGACTTCGTCTGGCAGGCCAGATTTTTTAAAGTTTAAACAGTAACTCAGACTTTTCCCCTAACCTTCTGGGTTGTTATTTTTGAATTTGCAAATAAAAACAATGAACAACAGCTCCAAATAAAGGGAAAGGCACATAAAAAAGGTAGAATTCCAAGTCACAGGAAAGCAAAAATATCATCCCGTCCCCGGGTGGGCTTGAACCACCAACCTTTCGGTTAACAGCCGAACGCGCTAACCGATTGCGCCACGGAGACTTCGTCTGGCAGGCCAGATTTTTTAAAGCTTAAACAGTAACTCAGACTTTTCCCCTAACCTTCTGGGTTGTTATTTTTGAATTTGCAAATAAAAACAATGAACAACAGCTCCAAATAAAGGGAAAGGCACATAAAAAAGGTAGAATTCCAAGTCACAGGAAAGCAAAAATATCATCCCGTCCCCGGGTGGGCTTGAACCACCAACCTTTCGGTTAACAGCCGAACGCGCTAAGCGATTGCGCCACGGAGACTTCGTCTGGCAGGCCAGATTTTTTAAAGCTTAAACAGTAACTCAGACTTTTCCCCTAACCTTCTGGGTTGTTATTTTTGAATTTGCAAATAAAAACAATGAACAACAGCTCCAAATAAAGGGAAAGGCACATAGAAAAGGTAGAATTCCAAGTCACAGGAAAGCAAAAATATCATCCCGTCCCCGGGTGGGCTTGAACCACGAACCTTTCGGTTAACAGCCGAACGCGCTAACCGATTGCGCCACGGAGACTTCGTCTGGCAGGCCAGATTTTTTAAAGCTTAAACAGTAACTCAGACTTTTCCCCCTAACCTTCTGGGTTGTTATTTTTGAATTTGCAAATAAAAACAATGAACAACAGCTCCAAATAAAGGGAAAGGCACATAAAAAAGGTAGAATTCCAAGTCACAGGAAAGCAAAAATATCATCCCGTCCCCGGATGGGCTTGATCCACCAACTTTCGGTTAACAGCCGAACGCGCTAACCGATTGCGCCACTGAGACTTCGTCTGGCAGGCCAGATTTTTTAAAGCTTAAACAGTAACTCAGACTTTTCCCCTAACCTTCTGGGTTGTTATTTTTGAATTTGCAAATAAAAACAATGAACAACAGCTCCAAATAAAGGGAAAGGCACATAAAAAAGGTAGAATTCCAAGTCACAGGAAAGCAAAAATATCATCCCGTCCCCGGGTGGGCTTGAACCACCAACCTTTCGGTTAACAGCCGAACGCGCTAACCGATTGCGCCACGGAGACTTCGTCTGGCAGGCCAGATTTTTTAAAGCTTAAACAGTAACTCAGACTTTTCCCCTAACCTTCTGGGTTGTTATTTTTGAATTTGCAAATAAAAACAATGAACAACAGCTCCAAATAAAGGGAAAGGCACATAGAAAAGGTAGAATTCCAAGTCACAGGAAAGCAAAAATATCATCCCGTCCCCGGGTGGGCTTGAACCACGAACCTTTCGGTTAACAGCCGAACGCGCTAACCGATTGCGCCACGGAGACTTCGTCTGGCAGGCCAGATTTTTTAAAGCTTAAACAGTAACTCAGACTTTTCCCCCTAACCTTCTGGGTTGTTATTTTTGAATTTGCAAATAAAAACAATGAACAACAGCTCCAAATAAAGGGAAAGGCACATAAAAAAGGTAGAATTCCAAGTCACTGGAAAGCAAAAATATCATCCGGTCCCCGGGTGGGCTTGAACCACCAACCTTTCGGTTAACAGCCGAACGCGCTAACCGATTGCGCCACGGAGACTTCGTCTGGCAGGCCAGATTTTTTAAAGCTTAAACAGTAACTCAGACTTTTCCCCTAACCTTCTGGGTTGTTATTTTTGAATTTGCGAATAAAAACAATGAACAACAGCTCCAAATAAAGGGAAAGGCACATAAAAAAGGTAGAATTCCAAGTCACAGGAAAGCAAAAATATCATCCCGTCCCGGGTGGGCTTAAACCACCAACCTTTCGGTTAACAGCCGAACGCGCTAACCGATTGCGCCACTGAGACTTCGTCTGGCAGGCCAGATTTTTTAAAGCTTAAACAGTAACTCAGACTTTTCCCCTAACCTTCTGGGTTGTTATTTTTGAATTTGCAAATAAAAACAATGAACAACAGCTCCAAATAAAGGGAAAGGCACATAAAAAAGGTAGAATTCCAAGTCACTGGAAAGCAAAAATATCATCCCGTCCCCGGGTGGGCTTGAACCACCAACCTTTCGGCTAACAGCCGAACGCGCTAACCGATTGCGCCACGGAGACTTCGTCTGGCAGGCCAGATTTTTTAAAGTTTAAACAGTAACTCAGACTTTTCCCCTAACCTTCTGGGTTGTTATTTTTGAATTTGCAAATAAAAACAATGAACAACAGCTCCAAATAAAGGGAAAGGCACATAAAAAAGGTAGAATTCCAAGTCACAGGAAAGCAAAAATATCATCCCGTCCCCGGGTGGGCTTGAACCACCAACTTTCGGTTAACAGCCGAACGCGCTAAGCGATTGCGCCACGGAGACTTCGTCTGGCAGGCCAGATTTTTTAAAGCTTAAACAGTAACTCAGACTTTTCCCCTAACCTTCTGGGTTGTTATTTTTGAATTTGCAAATAAAAACAATGAACAACAGCTCCAAATAAAGGGAAAGGCACATAAAAAAGGTAGAATTCCAAGTCACAGGAAAGCAAAAATATCATCCCGTCCCCGGGTGGGCTTGAACCACCAACCTTTCGGTTAACAGCCGAACGCGCTAAGCGATTGCGCCACGGAGACTTCGTCTGGCAGGCCAGATTTTTTAAAGCTTAAACAGTAACTCAGACTTTTCCCCTAACCTTCTGGGTTGTTATTTTTGAATTTGCAAATAAAAACAATGAACAACAGCTCCAAATAAAGGGAAAGGCACATAGAAAAGGTAGAATTCCAAGTCACAGGAAAGCAAAAATATCATCCCGTCCCCGGGTGGGCTTGAACCACGAACCTTTCGGTTAACAGCCGAACGCGCTAACCGATTGCGCCACGGAGACTTCGTCTGGCAGGCCAGATTTTTTAAAGCTTAAACAGTAACTCAGACTTTTCCCCCTAACCTTCTGGGTTGTTATTTTTGAATTTGCAAATAAAAACAATGAACAACAGCTCCAAATAAAGGGAAAGGCACATAAAAAAGGTAGAATTCCAAGTCACAGGAAATCAAAAATATCATCCCGTCCCCGGGTGGGCTTGAACCACCAAGCTTTCGGTTAACAGCCGAACGCGCTAACCGATTGCGCCACGGAGACTTCGTCTGGCAGGCCAGATTTTTTAAAGCTTAAACAGTAACTCAGACTTTTCCCCTAACCTTCTGGGTTGTTATTTTTGAATTTGCAAATAAAAACAATGAACAACAGCTCCAAATAAAGGGAAAGGCACATAAAAAAGGTAGAATTCCAAGTCACAGGAAAGCAAAAATATCATCCCGTCCCCGGGTGGACTTGAACCACGAACCTTTCGGTTAACAGCCGAACGCGCTAACCGATTGCGCCACGGAGACTTCGGCTGGCAACCCAGATTTTTTAAAGCTTAAACAGTAACTCAGACTTTTCTCCTAACCTTCTGGGTTGTTATTTTTGAATTTGCAAATAAAAACAATGAACAACAGCTCCAAATAAAGGGAAAGGCACATAAAAAGGTAGAATTCCAAGTCACAGGAAAGCAAAAATATCATCCCGTCCCCGGGTGGACTTGAACCACGAACCTTTCGGTTAACAGCCGAACGCGCTAACCGATTGCGCCACGGAGACTTCGGCTGGCAACCCAGATTTTTTAAAGCTTAAACAGTAACTCAGACTTTTCTCCTAACCTTCTGGGTTGTTATTTTTGAATTTGCAAATAAAAACAATGAACAACAGCTCCAAATAAAGGGAAAGGCACATAAAAAGGTAGAATTCCAAGTCACAGGAAAGCAAAAATATCATCCCGTCCCCGGGTGGGCTTGAACCACCAACCTTTCGGTTAACAGCCGAACGCGCTAACCGATTGCGCCACGGAGACTTCGTCTGGCAGGCCAGATTTTTTAAAGCGTAAACAGTAACTCAGACTTTTCCCCTAACCTTCTGGGTTGTTATTTTTGAATTTGCAAATAAAAACAATGAACAACAGCTCCAAATAAAGGGAAAGGCACATAGAAAAGGTAGAATTCCAAGTCACAGGAAAGCAAAAATATCATCCCGTCCCCGGGTGGGCTTGAACCACCAACCTTTCGGTTAACAGCCGAACGCGCTAACCGATTGCGCCACGGAGACTTCGTCTGGCAGGCCAGATTTTTTAAAGCTTAAACAGTAACTCAGACTTTTCCCCTAACCTTCTGGGTTGTTATTTTTGAATTTGCAAATAAAAACAATGAACAACAGCTCCAAATAAAGGGAAAGGCACATAAAAAAGGTAGAATTCCAAGTCACAGGAAAGCAAAAATATCATCCCGTCCCCGGGTGGGCTTGAACCACCAACCTTTCGGTTAACAGCCGAACGCGCTAACCGATTGCGCCACGGAGACTTCGTCTGGCAGGCCAGATTTTTTAAAGCTTATACAGTAACTCAGACTTTTCCCCTAACCTTCTGGGTTGTTATTTTTGAATTTGCAAATAAAAACAATGAACCACAGCTCCAAATAAAGGGAAAGGCACATAAAAAAGGTAGAATTCCAAGTCACAGGAAAGCAAAAATTTCATCCCGTCCCCGGGTGGGCTTGAACCACCAACCTTTCGGTTAACAGCCGAACGCGCTAACCGATTGCGCCACGGAGACTCCGTCTGGCAGGCCAGATTTTTTAAAGCTTAAACAGTAACTCAGACTTTTCCCCTAACCTTCTGGGTTGTTATTTTTGAATTTGCAAATAAAAACAATAAACAACAGCTCCAAATAAAGGGAAAGACACACAAAAAAGGTAGAATTCCAAGTCACAGGAAAGCAAAAATATCATCCCGTCCCCGGGTGGGCTTGAACCACCAACCTTTCGGTTAACAGCCGAACGCGCTAACCGATTGCGCCACGGAGACTTCGTCTGGCAGGCCAGATTTTTTAAAGCTTAAACAGTAACTCAGACTTACCCCCTAACCTTCTGGGTTGTTATTTTTGAATTTGCAAATAAAAACAATGAACAACAGCTCCAAATAAAGGGAAAGGCACATAAAAAAGGTAGAATTCCAAGTCACTGGAAAGCAAAAATATCATCCCGTCCCCGGGTGGGCTTGAACCACCAACCTTTCGGTTAACAGCCGAACGCGCTAACCGATTGCGCCACGGAGACTTCGTCTGGCAGGCCAGATTTTTTAAAGCTTAAACAGTAACTCAGACTTTTCCCCTAACCTTCTGGGTTGTTATTTTTGAATTTGCGAATAAAAACAATGAACAACAGCTCCAAATAAAGGGAAAGGCACATACAAAAGGTAGAATTCCAAGTCACAGGAAAGCAAAAATATCATCCCGTCCCCGGGTGGGCTTAAACCACCAACCTTTCGGTTAACAGCCGAACGCGCTAACCGATTGCGCCACGGAGACTTCGTCTGGCAGGCCAGATTTTTTAAAGCTTAAACAGTAACTCAGACTTTTCCCCTAACCTTCTGTTCAAGCTGTGGTTCCCCCTAACCTTCTGGGTTGTTATTTTTGAATTTGCAAATAAAAACAATGAACAACAGCTCCAAATAAAGGGAAAGGCACATAAAAAAGGTAGAATTCCAAGTCACTGGAAAGCAAAAATATCATCCGGTCCCCGGGTGGGCTTGAACCACCAACCTTTCGGTTAACAGCCGAACGCGCTAACCGATTGCGCCACGGAGACTTCGTCTGGCAGGCCAGATTTTTTAAAGCTTAAACAGTAACTCAGACTTTTCCCCTAACCTTCTGGGTTGTTATTTTTGAATTTGCGAATAAAAACAATGAACAACAGCTCCAAATAAAGGGAAAGGCACATAAAAAAGGTAGAATTCCAAGTCACAGGAAAGCAAAAATATCATCCCGTCCCCGGGTGGGCTTAAACCACCAACCTTTCGGTTAACAGCCGAACGCGCTAACCGATTGCGCCACTGAGACTTCGTCTGGCAGGCCAGATTTTTTAAAGCTTAAACAGTAACTCAGACTTTTCCCCTAACCTTCTGGGTTGTTATTTTTGAATTTGCAAATAAAAACAATGAACAACAGCTCCAAATAAAGGGAAAGGCACATAAAAAAGGTAGAATTCCAAGTCACTGGAAAGCAAAAATATCATCCCGTCCCCGGGTGGGCTTGAACCACCAACCTTTCGGCTAACAGCCGAACGCGCTAACCGATTGCGCCACGGAGACGTCGTCTCGCAGGCCAGATTTTTTAAAGCTTAAACAGTAACTCAGACTTTTCCCCTAACCTTCTGGGTTGTTATTTTTGAATTTGCAAATAAAAAAAATGAACAACAGCTCCAAATAAAGGGAAAGGCACATAAAAAAGGTAGAATTCCAAGTCACAGGAAAGCAAAAATATCATCCCGTCCCCGGGTGGGCTTGATCCACCAACTTTCGGTTAACAGCCGAACGCGCTAACCGATTGCGCCACGGAGACTTCGTCTGGCAGGCCAGATTTTTTAAAGTTTAAACAGTAACTCAGACTTTTCCCCTAACCTTCTGGGTTGTTATTTTTGAATTTGCAAATAAAAACAATGAACAACAGCTCCAAATAAAGGGAAAGGCACATAAAAAAGGTAGAATTCCAAGTCACAGGAAAGCAAAAATATCATCCCGTCCCCGGGTGGGCTTGAACCACCAACCTTTCGGTTAACAGCCGAACGCGCTAACCGATTGCGCCACGGAGACTTCGTCTGGCAGGCCAGATTTTTTAAAGCTTAAACAGTAACTCAGACTTTTCCCCTAACCTTCTGGGTTGTTATTTTTGAATTTGCAAATAAAAACAATGAACAACAGCTCCAAATAAAGGGAAAGGCACATAGAAAAGGTAGAATTCCAAGTCACAGGAAAGCAAAAATATCATCCCGTCCCCGGGTGGGCTTGAACCACGAACCTTTCGGTTAACAGCCGAACGCGCTAACCGATTGCGCCACGGAGACTTCGTCTGGCAGGCCAGATTTTTTAAAGCTTAAACAGTAACTCAGACTTTTCCCCCTAACCTTCTGGGTTGTTATTTTTGAATTTGCAAATAAAAACAATGAACAACAGCTCCAAATAAAGGGAAAGGCACATAAAAAAGGTAGAATTCCAAGTCACAGGAAATCAAAAATATCATCCCGTCCCCGGGTGGGCTTGAACCACCAAGCTTTCGGTTAACAGCCGAACGCGCTAACCGATTGCGCCACGGAGACTTCGTCTGGCAGGCCAGATTTTTTAAAGCTTAAACAGTTACTCAGACTTTTCCCCTAACCTTCTGGGTTGTTATTTTTGAATTTGCAAATAAAAACAATGAACAACAGCTCCAAATAAAGAGAAAGGCACATAAAAAAGGTAGAATTACAAGTCACAGGAAAGCAAAAATATCATCCCGTCCCCGGGTGGACTTGAACCACGAACCTTTCGGTTAACAGCCGAACGCGCTAACCGATTGCGCCACGGAGACTTCGTCTGGCAACCCAGATTTTTTAAAGCTTAAACAGTAACTCAGACTTTTCTCCTAACCTTCTGGGTTGTTATTTTTGAATTTGCAAATAAAAACAATGAACAACAGCTCCAAAAAAAGGGAAAGGCACATAAAAAGGTAGAATTCCAAGTCACAGGAAAGCAAAAATATCATCCCGTCCCCGGGTGGGCTTGAACCACCAACCTTTCGGTTAACAGCCGAACGCGCTAACCGATTGCGCCACGGAGACTTCGTCTGGCAGGCCAGATTTTTTAAAGCGTAAACAGTAACTCAGACTTTTCCCCTAACCTTCTGGGTTGTTATTTTTGAATTTGCAAATAAAAACAATGAACAACAGCTCCAAATAAAGGGAAAGACACATAGAAAAGGTAGAATTCCAAGTCACAGGAAAGCAAAAATATCATCCCGTCCCCGGGTGGGCTTGAACCACCAACCTTTCGGTTAACAGCCGAACGCGCTAACCGATTGCGCCACGGAGACTTCGTCTGGCAGGCCAGATTTTTTAAAGCTTAAACAGTAACTCAGACTTTTCCCCTAACCTTCTGGGTTGTTATTTTTGAATTTGCAAATAAAAACAATGAACAACAGCTCCAAATAAAGGGAAAGGCACATAAAAAAGGTAGAATTCCAAGTCACAGGAAAGCAAAAATATCATCCCGTCCCCGGGTGGGCTTGAACCACCAACCTTTCGGTTAACAGCCGAACGCGCTAACCGATTGCGCCACGGAGACTTCGTCTGGCAGGCCAGATTTTTTAAAGCTTAAACAGTAACTCAGACTTTTCCCCTAACCTTCTGGGTTGTTATTTTTGAATTTGCAAATAAAACAATGAACCACAGCTCCAAATAAAGGGAAAGGCACATAAAAAAGGTAGAATTCCAAGTCACAGGAAAGCAAAAATTTCATCCCGTCCCCGGGTGGGCTTGAACCACCAACCTTTCGGTTAACAGCCGAACGCGCTAACCGATTGCGCCACGGAGACTTCGTCTGGCAGGCCAGATTTTTTAAAGCTTAAACAGTAACTCAGACTTTTCCCCTAACCTTCTGGGTTGTTATTTTTGAATTTGCAAATAAAAACAATGAACAACAGCTCCAAATAAAGGGAAAGGCACACAAAAAAGGTAGAATTCCAAGTCACAGGAAAGCAAAAATATCATCCCGTCCCCGGGTGGGCTTGAACCACGAACCTTTCGGTTAACAGCCGAACGCGCTAACCGATTGCGCCACGGAGACTTCGTCTGGCAGGCCAGATTTTTTAAAGCTTAAACAGTAACTCAGACTTTTCCCCCTAACCTTCTGGGTTGTTATTTTTGAATTTGCAAATAAAAACAATGAACAACAGCTCCAAATAAAGGGAAAGGCACATAAAAAAGGTAGAATTCCAAGTCACAGGAAATCAAAAATATCATCCCGTCCCCGGGTGGGCTTGAACCACCAAGCTTTCGGTTAACAGCCGAACGCGCTAACCGATTGCGCCACGGAGACTTCGTCTGGCAGGCCAGATTTTTTAAAGCTTAAACAGTTACTCAGACTTTTCCCCTAACCTTCTGGGTTGTTATTTTTGAATTTGCAAATAAAAACAATGAACAACAGCTCCAAATAAAGAGAAAGGCACATAAAAAAGGTAGAATTACAAGTCACAGGAAAGCAAAAATATCATCCCGTCCCCGGGTGGACTTGAACCACGAACCTTTCGGTTAACAGCCGAACGCGCTAACCGATTGCGCCACGGAGACTTCGTCTGGCAACCCAGATTTTTTAAAGCTTAAACAGTAACTCAGACTTTTCTCCTAACCTTCTGGGTTGTTATTTTTGAATTTGCAAATAAAAACAATGAACAACAGCTCCAAAAAAAGGGAAAGGCACATAAAAAGGTAGAATTCCAAGTCACAGGAAAGCAAAAATATCATCCCGTCCCCGGGTGGGCTTGAACCACCAACCTTTCGGTTAACAGCCGAACGCGCTAACCGATTGCGCCACGGAGACTTCGTCTGGCAGGCCAGATTTTTTAAAGCGTAAACAGTAACTCAGACTTTTCCCCTAACCTTCTGGGTTGTTATTTTTGAATTTGCAAATAAAAACAATGAACAACAGCTCCAAATAAAGGGAAAGACACATAGAAAAGGTAGAATTCCAAGTCACAGGAAAGCAAAAATATCATCCCGTCCCCGGGTGGGCTTGAACCACCAACCTTTCGGTTAACAGCCGAACGCGCTAACCGATTGCGCCACGGAGACTTCGTCTGGCAGGCCAGATTTTTTAAAGCTTAAACAGTAACTCAGACTTTTCCCCCTAACCTTCTGGGTTGTTATTTTTGAATTTGCAAATAAAAACAATGAACAACAGCTCCAAATAAAGGGAAAGGCACATAAAAAAGGTAGAATTCCAAGTCACAGGAAATCAAAAATATCATCCCGTCCCCGGGTGGGCTTGAACCACCAAGCTTTCGGTTAACAGCCGAACGCGCTAACCGATTGCGCCACGGAGACTTCGTCTGGCAGGCCAGATTTTTTAAAGCTTAAACAGTTACTCAGACTTTTCCCCTAACCTTCTGGGTTGTTATTTTTGAATTTGCAAATAAAAACAATGAACAACAGCTCCAAATAAAGAGAAAGGCACATAAAAAAGGTAGAATTACAAGTCACAGGAAAGCAAAAATATCATCCCGTCCCCGGGTGGACTTGAACCACGAACCTTTCGGTTAACAGCCGAACGCGCTAACCGATTGCGCCACGGAGACTTCGTCTGGCAACCCAGATTTTTTAAAGCTTAAACAGTAACTCAGACTTTTCTCCTAACCTTCTGGGTTGTTATTTTTGAATTTGCAAATAAAAACAATGAACAACAGCTCCAAAAAAAGGGAAAGGCACATAAAAAGGTAGAATTCCAAGTCACAGGAAAGCAAAAATATCATCCCGTCCCCGGGTGGGCTTGAACCACCAACCTTTCGGTTAACAGCCGAACGCGCTAACCGATTGCGCCACGGAGACTTCGTCTGGCAGGCCAGATTTTTTAAAGCGTAAACAGTAACTCAGACTTTTCCCCTAACCTTCTGGGTTGTTATTTTTGAATTTGCAAATAAAAACAATGAACAACAGCTCCAAATAAAGGGAAAGACACATAGAAAAGGTAGAATTCCAAGTCACAGGAAAGCAAAAATATCATCCCGTCCCCGGGTGGGCTTGAACCACCAACCTTTCGGTTAACAGCCGAACGCGCTAACCGATTGCGCCACGGAGACTTCGTCTGGCAGGCCAGATTTTTTAAAGCTTAAACAGTAACTCAGACTTTTCCCCTAACCTTCTGGGTTGTTATTTTTGAATTTGCAAATAAAAACAATGAACAACAGCTCCAAATAAAGGGAAAGGCACATAAAAAAGGTAGAATTCCAAGTCACAGGAAAGCAAAAATATCATCCCGTCCCCGGGTGGGCTTGAACCACCAACCTTTCGGTTAACAGCCGAACGCGCTAACCGATTGCGCCACGGAGACTTCGTCTGGCAGGCCAGATTTTTTAAAGCTTAAACAGTAACTCAGACTTTTCCCCTAACCTTCTGGGTTGTTATTTTTGAATTTGCAAATAAAACAATGAACCACAGCTCCAAATAAAGGGAAAGGCACATAAAAAAGGTAGAATTCCAAGTCACAGGAAAGCAAAAATTTCATCCCGTCCCCGGGTGGGCTTGAACCACCAACCTTTCGGTTAACAGCCGAACGCGCTAACCGATTGCGCCACGGAGACTTCGTCTGGCAGGCCAGATTTTTTAAAGCTTAAACAGTAACTCAGACTTTTCCCCTAACCTTCTGGGTTGTTATTTTTGAATTTGCAAATAAAAACAATGAACAACAGCTCCAAATAAAGGGAAAGGCACACAAAAAAGGTAGAATTCCAAGTCACAGGAAAGCAAAAATATCATCCCGTCCCCGGGTGGGCTTGAACCACGAACCTTTCGGTTAACAGCCGAACGCGCTAACCGATTGCGCCACGGAGACTTCGTCTGGCAGGCCAGATTTTTTAAAGCTTAAACAGTAACTCAGACTTTTCCCCCTAACCTTCTGGGTTGTTATTTTTGAATTTGCAAATAAAAACAATGAACAACAGCTCCAAATAAAGGGAAAGGCACATAAAAAAGGTAGAATTCCAAGTCACAGGAAATCAAAAATATCATCCCGTCCCCGGGTGGGCTTGAACCACCAAGCTTTCGGTTAACAGCCGAACGCGCTAACCGATTGCGCCACGGAGACTTCGTCTGGCAGGCCAGATTTTTTAAAGCTTAAACAGTTACTCAGACTTTTCCCCTAACCTTCTGGGTTGTTATTTTTGAAT
This sequence comes from Lepidochitona cinerea, assembly GCA_963971465.1. Taxonomy (NCBI): domain Eukaryota; kingdom Metazoa; phylum Mollusca; class Polyplacophora; order Chitonida; family Tonicellidae; genus Lepidochitona; species Lepidochitona cinerea. The sequence continues at coordinate 12,071,850 of OZ020559.1, forward strand.
TTGCAAATAAAAACAATGAACAACAGCTCCAAATAAAGAGAAAGGCACATAAAAAAGGTAGAATTACAAGTCACAGGAAAGCAAAAATATCATCCCGTCCCCGGGTGGACTTGAACCACGAACCTTTCGGTTAACAGCCGAACGCGCTAACCGATTGCGCCACGGAGACTTCGTCTGGCAACCCAGATTTTTTAAAGCTTAAACAGTAACTCAGACTTTTCTCCTAACCTTCTGGGTTGTTATTTTTGAATTTGCAAATAAAAACAATGAACAACAGCTCCAAAAAAAGGGAAAGGCACATAAAAAGGTAGAATTCCAAGTCACAGGAAAGCAAAAATATCATCCCGTCCCCGGGTGGGCTTGAACCACCAACCTTTCGGTTAACAGCCGAACGCGCTAACCGATTGCGCCACGGAGACTTCGTCTGGCAGGCCAGATTTTTTAAAGCGTAAACAGTAACTCAGACTTTTCCCCTAACCTTCTGGGTTGTTATTTTTGAATTTGCAAATAAAAACAATGAACAACAGCTCCAAATAAAGGGAAAGACACATAGAAAAGGTAGAATTCCAAGTCACAGGAAAGCAAAAATATCATCCCGTCCCCGGGTGGGCTTGAACCACCAACCTTTCGGTTAACAGCCGAACGCGCTAACCGATTGCGCCACGGAGACTTCGTCTGGCAGGCCAGATTTTTTAAAGCTTAAACAGTAACTCAGACTTTTCCCCTAACCTTCTGGGTTGTTATTTTTGAATTTGCAAATAAAAACAATGAACAACAGCTCCAAATAAAGGGAAAGGCACATAAAAAAGGTAGAATTCCAAGTCACAGGAAAGCAAAAATATCATCCCGTCCCCGGGTGGGCTTGAACCACCAACCTTTCGGTTAACAGCCGAACGCGCTAACCGATTGCGCCACGGAGACTTCGTCTGGCAGGCCAGATTTTTTAAAGCTTAAACAGTAACTCAGACTTTTCCCCTAACCTTCTGGGTTGTTATTTTTGAATTTGCAAATAAAACAATGAACCACAGCTCCAAATAAAGGGAAAGGCACATAAAAAAGGTAGAATTCCAAGTCACAGGAAAGCAAAAATTTCATCCCGTCCCCGGGTGGGCTTGAACCACCAACCTTTCGGTTAACAGCCGAACGCGCTAACCGATTGCGCCACGGAGACTTCGTCTGGCAGGCCAGATTTTTTAAAGCTTAAACAGTAACTCAGACTTTTCCCCTAACCTTCTGGGTTGTTATTTTTGAATTTGCAAATAAAAACAATGAACAACAGCTCCAAATAAAGGGAAAGGCACACAAAAAAGGTAGAATTCCAAGTCACAGGAAAGCAAAAATATCATCCCGTCCCCGGGTGGGCTTGAACCACCAACCTTTCGGTTAACAGCCGAACGCGCTAACCGATTGCGCCACGGAGACTTCGTCCGGCAGGCCAGATTTTTTAAAGCTTAAACAGTAACTTAGACTTACCCCCTAACCTTCTGGGTTGTTATTTTTGAATTTGCAAATAAAAACAATGAACAACAGCTCCAAATAAAGGGAAAGGCACATAAAAAAGGTAGAATTCCAAGTCACTGGAAAGCAAAAATATCATCCCGTCCCCGGGTGGGCTTGAACCACCAACCTTTCGGTTAACAGCCGAACGCGCTAACCGATTGCGCCACGGAGACTTCGTCTGGCAGGCCAGATTTTTTAAAGCTTAAACAGTAACTCAGACTTTTCCCCTAACCTTCTGGGTTGTTATTTTTGAATTTGCGAATAAAAACAATGAACAACAGCTCCAAATAAAGGGAAAGGCACATAAAAAAGGTAGAATTCCAAGTCACAGGAAAGCAAAAATATCATCCCGTCCCCGGGTGGGCTTAAACCACCAACCTTTCGGTTAACAGCCGAACGCGCTAACCGATTGCGCCACGGAGACTTCGTCTGGCAGGCCAGATTTTTTAAAGCTTAAACAGTAACTCAGACTTTTCCCCTAACCTTCTGGGTTGTTATTTTTGAATTTGCAAATAAAAACAATGAACAACAGCTCCAAATAAAGGGAAAGGCACATAAAAAAGGTAGAATTCCAAGTCACTGGAAAGCAAAAATATCATCCCGTCCCCGGGTGGGCTTGAACCACCAACCTTTCGGCTAACAGCCGAACGCGCTAACCGATTGCGCCACGGAGACTTTGTCTCGCAGGCCAGATTTTTTAAAGCTTAAACAGTAACTCAGACTTTTCCCCTAACCTTCTGGGTTGTTATTTTTGAATTTGCAAATAAAAACAATGAACAACAGCTCCAAATAAAGGGAAAGGCACATAAAAAAGGTAGAATTCCAAGTCACAGGAAAGCAAAAATATCATCCCGTCCCCGGGTGGGCTTGATCCACCAACTTTCGGTTAACAGCCGAACGCGCTAACCGATTGCACCACGGAGACTTCGTCTGGCAGGCCAGATTTCTTAAAGCTTAAACAGTAACTCAGACTATTCCCCTAACCTTCTGGGTTGTTATTTTTGAATTTGCAAATAAAAACAATGAACAACAGCTCCAAATAAAGGGAAAGGCACATAAAAAAGGTAGAATTCCAAGTCACAGGAAAGCAAAAATATCATCCCGTCCCCGGGTGGGCTTGAACCACCAACCTTTCGGTTAACAGCCGAACGCGCTAACCGATTGCGCCACGGAGACTTCGTCTGGCAGGCCAGATTTTTTAAAGCTTAAACAGTAACTCAGACTTTTCCCCTAACCTTCTGGGTTGTTATTTTTGAATTTGCAAATAAAACAATGAACCACAGCTCCAAATAAAGGGAAAGGCACATAAAAAAGGTAGAATTCCAAGTCACAGGAAAGCAAAAATTTCATCCCGTCCCCGGGTGGGCTTGAACCACCAACCTTTCGGTTAACAGCCGAACGCGCTAACCGATTGCGCCACGGAGACTTCGTCTGGCAGGCCAGATTTTTTAAAGCTTAAACAGTAACTCAGACTTTTCCCCTAACCTTCTGGGTTGTTATTTTTGAATTTGCAAATAAAAACAATGAACAACAGCTCCAAATAAAGGGAAAGGCACACAAAAAAGGTAGAATTCCAAGTCACAGGAAAGCAAAAATATCATCCCGTCCCCGGGTGGGCTTGAACCACGAACCTTTCGGTTAACAGCCGAACGCGCTAACCGATTGCGCCACGGAGACTTCGTCTGGCAGGCCAGATTTTTTAAAGCTTAAACAGTAACTCAGACTTTTCCCCCTAACCTTCTGGGTTGTTATTTTTGAATTTGCAAATAAAAACAATGAACAACAGCTCCAAATAAAGGGAAAGGCACATAAAAAAGGTAGAATTCCAAGTCACAGGAAATCAAAAATATCATCCCGTCCCCGGGTGGGCTTGAACCACCAAGCTTTCGGTTAACAGCCGAACGCGCTAACCGATTGCGCCACGGAGACTTCGTCTGGCAGGCCAGATTTTTTAAAGCTTAAACAGTTACTCAGACTTTTCCCCTAACCTTCTGGGTTGTTATTTTTGAATTTGCAAATAAAAACAATGAACAACAGCTCCAAATAAAGAGAAAGGCACATAAAAAAGGTAGAATTACAAGTCACAGGAAAGCAAAAATATCATCCCGTCCCCGGGTGGACTTGAACCACGAACCTTTCGGTTAACAGCCGAACGCGCTAACCGATTGCGCCACGGAGACTTCGTCTGGCAACCCAGATTTTTTAAAGCTTAAACAGTAACTCAGACTTTTCTCCTAACCTTCTGGGTTGTTATTTTTGAATTTGCAAATAAAAACAATGAACAACAGCTCCAAAAAAAGGGAAAGGCACATAAAAAGGTAGAATTCCAAGTCACAGGAAAGCAAAAATATCATCCCGTCCCCGGGTGGGCTTGAACCACCAACCTTTCGGTTAACAGCCGAAAGCGCTAACCGATTGCGCCACGGAGACTTCGTCTGGCAGGCCAGATTTTTTAAAGCGTAAACAGTAACTCAGACTTTTCCCCTAACCTTCTGGGTTGTTATTTTTGAATTTGCAAATAAAAACAATGAACAACAGCTCCAAATAAAGGGAAAGACACATAGAAAAGGTAGAATTCCAAGTCACAGGAAAGCAAAAATATCATCCCGTCCCCGGGTGGGCTTGAACCACCAACCTTTCGGTTAACAGCCGAACGCGCTAACCGATTGCGCCACGGAGACTTCGTCTGGCAGGCCAGATTTTTTAAAGCTTAAACAGTAACTCAGACTTTTCCCCTAACCTTCTGGGTTGTTATTTTTGAATTTGCAAATAAAAACAATGAACAACAGCTCCAAATAAAGGGAAAGGCACATAAAAAAGGTAGAATTCCAAGTCACAGGAAAGCAAAAATATCATCCCGTCCCCGGGTGGGCTTGAACCACCAACCTTTCGGTTAACAGCCGAACGCGCTAACCGATTGCGCCACGGAGACTTCGTCTGGCAGGCCAGATTTTTTAAAGCTTAAACAGTAACTCAGACTTTTCCCCTAACCTTCTGGGTTGTTATTTTTGAATTTGCAAATAAAACAATGAACCACAGCTCCAAATAAAGGGAAAGGCACATAAAAAAGGTAGAATTCCAAGTCACAGGAAAGCAAAAATTTCATCCCGTCCCCGGGTGGGCTTGAACCACCAACCTTTCGGTTAACAGCCGAACGCGCTAACCGATTGCGCCACGGAGACTTCGTCTGGCAGGCCAGATTTTTTAAAGCTTAAACAGTAACTCAGACTTTTCCCCTAACCTTCTGGGTTGTTATTTTTGAATTTGCAAATAAAAACAATGAACAACAGCTCCAAATAAAGGGAAAGGCACACAAAAAAGGTAGAATTCCAAGTCACAGGAAAGCAAAAATATCATCCCGTCCCCGGGTGGGCTTGAACCACCAACCTTTCGGTTAACAGCCGAACGCGCTAACCGATTGCGCCACGGAGACTTCGTCCGGCAGGCCAGATTTTTTAAAGCTTAAACAGTAACTTAGACTTACCCCCTAACCTTCTGGGTTGTTATTTTTGAATTTGCAAATAAAAACAATGAACAACAGCTCCAAATAAAGGGAAAGGCACATAAAAAAGGTAGAATTCCAAGTCACTGGAAAGCAAAAATATCATCCCGTCCCCGGGTGGGCTTGAACCACCAACCTTTCGGTTAACAGCCGAACGCGCTAACCGATTGCGCCACGGAGACTTCGTCTGGCAGGCCAGATTTTTTAAAGCTTAAACAGTAACTCAGACTTTTCCCCTAACCTTCTGGGTTGTTATTTTTGAATTTGCGAATAAAAACAATGAACAACAGCTCCAAATAAAGGGAAAGGCACATAAAAAAGGTAGAATTCCAAGTCACAGGAAAGCAAAAATATCATCCCGTCCCCGGGTGGGCTTAAACCACCAACCTTTCGGTTAACAGCCGAACGCGCTAACCGATTGCGCCACGGAGACTTCGTCTGGCAGGCCAGATTTTTTAAAGCTTAAACAGTAACTCAGACTTTTCCCCTAACCTTCTGGGTTGTTATTTTTGAATTTGCAAATAAAAACAATGAACAACAGCTCCAAATAAAGGGAAAGGCACATAAAAAAGGTAGAATTCCAAGTCACTGGAAAGCAAAAATATCATCCCGTCCCCGGGTGGGCTTGAACCACCAACCTTTCGGCTAACAGCCGAACGCGCTAACCGATTGCGCCACGGAGACTTTGTCTCGCAGGCCAGATTTTTTAAAGCTTAAACAGTAACTCAGACTTTTCCCCTAACCTTCTGGGTTGTTATTTTTGAATTTGCAAATAAAAACAATGAACAACAGCTCCAAATAAAGGGAAAGGCACATAAAAAAGGTAGAATTCCAAGTCACAGGAAAGCAAAAATATCATCCCGTCCCCGGGTGGGCTTGATCCACCAACTTTCGGTTAACAGCCGAACGCGCTAACCGATTGCACCACGGAGACTTCGTCTGGCAGGCCAGATTTTTTAAAGCTTAAACAGTAACTCAGACTATTCCCCTAACCTTCTGGGTTGTTATTTTTGAATTTGCAAATAAAAACAATCAACAACAGCTCCAAATAAAGGGAAAGGCACATAAAAAAGGTAGAATTCCAAGTCACAGGAAAGCAAAAATATCATCCCGTCCCCGGGTGGGCTTGAACCACCAACCTTTCGGTTAACAGCCGAACGCGCTAACCGATTGCGCCACGGAGACTTCGTCTGGCAGGCCAGATTTTTTAAAGCTTAAACAGTAACTCAGACTTTTCCCCTAACCTTCTGGGTTGTTATTTTTGAATTTGCAAATAAAAACAATGAACAACAGCTCCAAATAAAGGGAAAGGCACATAGAAAAGGTAGAATTCCAAGTCACAGGAAAGCAAAAATATCATCCCGTCCCCGGGTGGGCTTGAACCACGAACCTTTCGGTTAACAGCCGAACGCGCTAACCGATTGCGCCACGGAGACTTCGTCTGGCAGGCCAGATTTTTTAAAGCTTAAACAGTAACTCAGACTTTTCCCCCTAACCTTCTGGGTTGTTATTTTTGAATTTGCAAATAAAAACAATGAACAACAGCTCCAAATAAAGGGAAAGGCACATAAAAAAGGTAGAATTCCAAGTCACAGGAAATCAAAAATATCATCCCGTCCCCGGGTGGGCTTGAACCACCAAGCTTTCGGTTAACAGCCGAACGCGCTAACCGATTGCGCCACGGAGACTTCGTCTGGCAGGCCAGATTTTGTAAAGCTTAAACAGTAACTCAGACTTTTCCCCTAACCTTCTGGGTTGTTATTTTTGAATTTGCAAATAAAAACAATGAACAACAGCTCCAAATAAAGGGAAAGGCACATAAAAAAGGTAGAATTCCAAGTCACAGGAAAGCAAAAATATCATCCCGTCCCCGGGTGGACTTGAACCACGAACCTTTCGGTTAACAGCCGAACGCGCTAACCGATTGCGCCACGGAGACTTCGTCTGGCAACCCAGATTTTTTAAAGCTTAAACAGTAACTCAGACTTTTCCCCTAACCTTCTGGGTTGTTATTTTTGAATTTGCAAATAAAAACAATGAACAACAGCTCCAAATAAAGGGAAAGGCACATAAAAAAGGTAGAATTCCAAGTCACAGGAAAGCAAAAATATCATCCCGTCCCCGGGTGGGCTTAAACCACCAACCTTTCGGTTAACAGCCGAACGCGCTAACCGATTGCGCCACGGAGACTTCGTCTGGCAGGCCAGATTTTTTAAAGCTTAAACAGTAACTCAGACTTTTCCCCTAACCTTCTGGGTTGTTATTTTTGAATTTGCAAATAAAAACAATGAACAACAGCTCCAAATAAAGGGAAAGGCACATAAAAAAGGTAGAATTCCAAGTCACTGGAAAGCAAAAATATCATCCCGTCCCCGGGTGGGCTTGAACCACCAACCTTTCGGCTAACAGCCGAACGCGCTAACCGATTGCGCCACGGAGACTTTGTCTCGCAGGCCAGATTTTTTAAAGCTTAAACAGTAACTCAGACTTTTCCCCTAACCTTCTGGGTTGTTATTTTTGAATTTGCAAATAAAAACAATGAACAACAGCTCCAAATAAAGGGAAAGGCACATAAAAAAGGTAGAATTCCAAGTCACAGGAAAGCAAAAATATCATCCCGTCCCCGGGTGGGCTTGATCCACCAACTTTCGGTTAACAGCCGAACGCGCTAACCGATTGCACCACGGAGACTTCGTCTGGCAGGCCAGATTTTTTAAAGCTTAAACAGTAACTCAGACTATTCCCCTAACCTTCTGGGTTGTTATTTTTGAATTTGCAAATAAAAACAATCAACAACAGCTCCAAATAAAGGGAAAGGCACATAAAAAAGGTAGAATTCCAAGTCACAGGAAAGCAAAAATATCATCCCGTCCCCGGGTGGGCTTGAACCACCAACCTTTCGGTTAACAGCCGAACGCGCTAACCGATTGCGCCACGGAGACTTCGTCTGGCAGGCCAGATTTTTTAAAGCTTAAACAGTAACTCAGACTTTTCCCCTAACCTTCTGGGTTGTTATTTTTGAATTTGCAAATAAAAACAATGAACAACAGCTCCAAATAAAGGGAAAGGCACATAGAAAAGGTAGAATTCCAAGTCACAGGAAAGCAAAAATATCATCCCGTCCCCGGGTGGGCTTGAACCACGAACCTTTCGGTTAACAGCCGAACGCGCTAACCGATTGCGCCACGGAGACTTCGTCTGGCAGGCCAGATTTTTTAAAGCTTAAACAGTAACTCAGACTTTTCCCCCTAACCTTCTGGGTTGTTATTTTTGAATTTGCAAATAAAAACAATGAACAACAGCTCCAAATAAAGGGAAAGGCACATAAAAAAGGTAGAATTCCAAGTCACAGGAAATCAAAAATATCATCCCGTCCCCGGGTGGGCTTGAACCACCAAGCTTTCGGTTAACAGCCGAACGCGCTAACCGATTGCGCCACGGAGACTTCGTCTGGCAGGCCAGATTTTGTAAAGCTTAAACAGTAACTCAGACTTTTCCCCTAACCTTCTGGGTTGTTATTTTTGAATTTGCAAATAAAAACAATGAACAACAGCTCCAAATAAAGGGAAAGGCACATAAAAAAGGTAGAATTCCAAGTCACAGGAAAGCAAAAATATCATCCCGTCCCCGGGTGGACTTGAACCACGAACCTTTCGGTTAACAGCCGAACGCGCTAACCGATTGCGCCACGGAGACTTCGTCTGGCAACCCAGATTTTTTAAAGCTTAAACAGTAACTCAGACTTTTCTCCTAACCTTCTGGGTTGTTATTTTTGAATTTGCAAATAAAAACAATGAACAACAGCTCCAAATAAAGGGAAAGGCACATAAAAAGGTAGAATTCCAAGTCACAGGAAAGCAAAAATAACATCCCGTCCCCGGGTGGGCTTGAACCACCAACCTTTCGGTTAACATCCGAACGCGCTAACCGATTGCGCCACGGAGACTTCGTCTGGCTGGCCAGATTTTTTAAAGCTTAAACAGTAACTCAGACTTTTCCCCTAACCTTCTGGGTTGTTATTTTTGAATTTGCAAATAAAAACAATGAACAACAGCTCCAAATAAAGGGAAAGGCACATAAAAAAGGTAGAATTCCAAGTCACAGGAAAGCAAAAATATCATCCCGTCCCCGGGTGGGCTTGAACCACCAACCTTTCGGTTAACAGCCGAACGCGCTAACCGATTGCGCCACGGAGACTTCGTCTGGCAGGCTAGATTTTTTAAAGCTTAAACAGTAACTCAGACTTTTCCCCTAACCTTCTGGGTTGTTATTTTTGAATTTGCAAATAAAAACAATGAACAACAGCTCCAAATAAAGGGAAAGGCACATAAAAAAGGTAGAATTCCAAATCACAGGAAAGCAAAAATATCATCCCGTCCCCGGGTGGGCTTGAACCACGAACCTTTCGGTTAACAGCCGAACGCGCTAACCGATTGCGCCACGGAGACTTCGTCTGGCAGGCCAGATTTTTTAAAGCTTAAACAGTAACTCAGACTTTTCTCCTAACCTTCTGGGTTGTTATTTTTGAATTTGCAAATAAAAACAATGAACAACAGCTCCAAATAAAGGGAAAGGCACATAAAAAAGGTAGAATTCCAAGTCACAGGAAAGCAAAAATATCATCCCGTCCCCGGGTGGGCTTGAACCACCAACCTTTCGGTTAACAGCCGAACGCGCAAACCGATTGCGAAACGGAGACTTCGTCTGACAGGCCAGATTTTTTAAAGCTTAAACAGTAACTCAGACTTTTCCCCTAACCTTCTGGGTTGTTATTTTTGAATTTGCAAATAAAAACAATGAACAACAGCTCCAAATAAAGGGAAAGGCACATAGAAAAGGTAGAATTCCAAGTCACAGGAAAGCAAAAATATCATCCCGTCCCCGGGTGGGCTTGAACCACCAACCTTTCGGTTAACAGCCGAACGCGCTAACCGATTGCGCCACGGAGACTTCGTCTGGCAGGCCAGATTTTTTAAAGCTTAAACAGTAACTCAGACTTTCCCCCTAACCTTCTGGGTTGTTATTTTTGAATTTGCAAATAAAAACAATGAACAACAGCTCCAAATAAAGGGAAAGGCACATAAAAAAGGTAGAATTCCAAGTCACAGGAAGTCAAAAATATCATCCCGTCCCCGGGTGGGCTTGAACCACCAACCTTTCGGTTAACAGCCGAACGCGCTAACCGATTGCGCCACGGAGACTTCGTCTGGCAGGCCAGATTTTTTAAAGCTTAAACAGTAACTCAGACTTTTCCCCTAACCTTCTGGGTTGTTATTTTTGAATTTGCAAATAAAAACAATGAACAACAGCTCCAAATAAAGGGAAAGGCACATAAAAAAGGTAGAATTCCAAGTCACAGGAAAGCAAAAATATCATCCCGTCCCCGGGTGGGCTTGAACCACGAACCTTTCGGTTAACAGCCGAACGCGCTAACCGATTGCGCCACGGAGACTTCGTCTGGCAACCCAGATTTTTTAAAGCTTAAACAGTAACTCAGACTTTTCTCCTAACCTTCTGGGTTGTTATTTTTGAATTTGCAAATAAAAACAATGAACAACAGCTCCAAAATAAAGGGAAAGGCACATAAAAAAGGTAGAATTCCAAGTCACAGGAAAGCAAAAATATCATCCCGTCCCCGGGTGGGCTTGAACCACCAACCTTTCGGTTAACAGCCGAACGCGCTAACCGATTGCGCCACGGAGACTTTGTCTGGCAGGCCAGATTTTTTAAAGCTTAAACAGTAACTCAGACTTTTCCCCTAACCTTCTGGGTTGTTATTTTTGAATTTGCAAATAAAAACAATGAACAACAGCTCCAAATAAAGGGAAAGGCACATAAAAAAGGTAGAATTCCAAGTCACAGGAAGTCAAAAATATCATCCCGTCCCCGGGTGGGCTTGAACCACCAACCTTTCGGTTAACAGCCGAACGCGCTAACCGATTGCGCCACGGAGACTTCGTCTGGCAGGCCAGATTTTTTAAAGCTTAAACAGTAACTCAGACTTTTCCCCTAACCTTCTGGGTTGTTATTTTTGAATTTGCAAATAAAAACAATGAACAACAGCTCCAAATAAAGGGAAAGGCACATAAAAAAGGTAGAATTCCAAGTCACAGGAAAGCAAAAATATCATCCCGTCCCCGGGTGGGCTTGAACCACGAACCTTTCGGTTAACAGCCGAACGCGCTAACCGATTGCGCCACGGAGACTTCGTCTGGCAACCCAGATTTTTTAAAGCTTAAACAGTAACTCAGACTTTTCTCCTAACCTTCTGGGTTGTTATTTTTGAATTTGCAAATAAAAACAATGAACAACAGCTCCAAATAAAGGGAAAGGCACATAAAAAAGGTAGAATTCCAAGTCACAGGAAAGCAAAAATATCATCCCGTCCCCGGGTGGGCTTGAACCACCAACCTTTCGGTTAACAGCCGAACGCGCTAACCGATTGCGCCACGGAGACTTTGTCTGGCAGGCCAGATTTTTTAAAGCTTAAACAGTAACTCAGACTTTTCCCCTAACCTTCTGGGTTGTTATTTTTGAATTTGCAAATAAAAACAATGAACAACAGCTCCAAATAAAGGGAAAGGCACATAGAAAAGGTAGAATTCCAGATCACAGGAAAGCAAAAATATCATCCCGTCCCCGGGTGGGCTTGAACCACCAACCTTTCGGTTAACAGACGAACGCGCTAACCGATTGCGCCACGGAGACTTCGTCTGGCAGGCCAGATTTTTTAAAGCTTAAACAGTAACTCAGACTTTTCCCCTAACCTTCTGGGTTGTTATTTTTGAATTTGCAAATAAAAACAATGAACAACAGCTCCAAATAAAGGGAAAGGCACATAAAAAAGGTAGAATTCCAAGTCACAGGAAAGCAAAAATATCATCCCGTCCCCGGGTGGGCTTAAACCACCAACCTTTCGGTTAACAGCCGAACGCGCTAACCGATTGCGCCACGGAGACTTCCTCTGGCAGGCCAGATTTTTTAAAGCTTAAACAGTAACTCAGACTTTTCCCCTAACCTTCTGGGTTGTTATTTTTGAATTTGCAAATAAAAACAATGAACAACAGCTCCAAATAAAGGGAAAGGCACATAAAAAATGTAGAATTCCAAGTCACAGGAAAGCAAAAATATCATCCCGTCCCCGGGTGGGCTAGAACCACCAACCTTTCGGTTAACAGCCGAACGCGCTAACCGATTGCGCCACGGAGACTTCGTCTGGCAGGCCAGATTTTTTAAAGCTTAAACAGTAACTCAGACTTTTCCCCTAACCTTCTGGGTTGTTATTTTTGAATTTGCAAATAAAAACAATGAACAACAGCTCCAAATAAAGGGAAAGGCACATAGAAAAGGTAGAATTCCAAGTCACAGGAAAGCAAAAATATCATCCCGTCCCCGGGTGGGCTTGAACCACCAACCTTTCGGTTAACAGCCGAACGCGCTAACCGATTGCGCCACGGAGACTTCGTCTGGCAGGCCAGATTTTTTAAAGCTTAAACAGTAACTCAGACTTTTCTCCTAACCTTCTGGGTTGTTATTTTTGAATTTGCAAATAAAAACAATGAACAACAGCTCCAAATAAAGGGAAAGGCACATAAAAAAGGTAGAATTCCAAGTCACAGGAAAGCAAAAATATCATCCCGTCCCCGGGTGGGCTTGAACCACCAACCTTTCGGTTAACAGCCGAACGCGCAAACCGATTGCGAAACGGAGACTTCGTCTGACAGGCCAGATTTTTTAAAGCTTAAACAGTAACTCAGACTTTTCCCCTAACCTTCTGGGTTGTTATTTTTGAATTTGCAAATAAAAACAATGAACAACAGCTCCAAATAAAGGGAAAGGCACATAGAAAAGGTAGAATTCCAAGTCACAGGAAAGCAAAAATATCATCCCGTCCCCGGGTGGGCTTGAACCACCAACCTTTCGGTTAACAGCCGAACGCGCTAACCGATTGCGCCACGGAGACTTCGTCTGGCAGGCCAGATTTTTTAAAGCTTAAACAGTAACTCAGACTTTTCCCCCTAACCTTCTGGGTTGTTATTTTTGAATTTGCAAATAAAAACAATGAACAACAGCTCCAAATAAAGGGAAAGGCACATAAAAAAGGTAGAATTCCAAGTCACAGGATGTCAAAAATATCATCCCGTCCCCGGGTGGGCTTGAACCACCAACCTTTCGGTTAACAGCCGAACGCGCTAACCGATTGCGCCACGGAGACTTCGTCTGGCAGGCCAGATTTTTTAAAGCTTAAACAGTAACTCAGACTTTTCCCCTAACCTTCTGGGTTGTTATTTTTGAATTTGCAAATAAAAACAATGAACAACAGCTCCAAACAAAGGGAAAGGCACATAAAAAAGGTAGAATTCCAAGTCACAGGAAAGCAAAAATATCATCCCGTCCCCGGGTGGGCTTGAACCACGAACCTTTCGGTTAACAGTCGAACGCGCTAACCGATTGCGCCACGGAGACTTCGTCTGGCAACCCAGATTTTTTAAAGCTTAAACAGTAACTCAGACTTTTCTCCTAACCTTCTGGGTTGTTATTTTTGAATTTGCAAATAAAAACAATGAACAACAGCTCCAAATAAAGAGAAAGGCACATAAAAAGGTAGAATTCCAAGTCACAGGAAAGCAAAAATATCATCCCGTCCCCGGGTGGGCTTGAACCACCAACCTTTCGGTTAACAGCCGAACGCGCTAACCGATTGCGCCACGGAGACTTCGTCTGGCAGGCCAGATTTTTTAAAGCTTAAACAGTAACTCAGACTTTTCCCCTAACCTTCTGGGTTGTTATTTTTGAATTTGCAAATAAAAACAATGAACAACAGCTCCAAATAAAGGGAAAGGCACATAGAAAAGGTAGAATTCCAAGTCACAGGAAAGCAAAAATATCATCCCGTCCCCGGGTGGGCTTGAACCACCAACCTTTCGGTTAACAGCCGAACGCGCTAACCGATTGCGCCACGGAGACTTCGTCTGGCAGGCCAGATTTTTTAAAGCTTAAACAGTAACTCAGACTTTTCCCCTAACCTTCTGGGTTGTTATTTTTGAATTTGCAAATAAAAACAATGAACAACAGCTCCAAATAAAGGGAAAGGCACATAAAAAAGGTAGAATTCCAAGTCACAGGAAAGCAAAAATATCATCCCGTCCCCGGGTGGGCTTGAACCACCAACCTTTCGGTTAACAGCCGAACGCGCTAACCGATTGCGCCACGGAGACTTCGTCTGGCAGGCCAGATTTTTTAAAGCTTAAACAGTAACTCAGACTTTTCCCCTAACCTTCTGGGTTGTTATTTTTGAATTTGCAAATAAAAACAATGAACAACAGCTCCAAATAAAGGGAAAGGCACATAAAAAAGGTAGAATTCCAAGTCACAGGAAAGCAAAAATATCATCCCGTCCCCGGGTGGGCTTAAAGCACCAACCTTTCGGTTAACAGCCGAACGCGCTAACCGATTGCGCCACGGAGACTTCCTCTGGCAGGCCAGATTTTTTAAAGCTTAAACAGTAACTCAGACTTTTCCCCTAACCTTCTGGGTTGTTATTTTTGAATTTGCAAATAAAAACAATGAACAACAGCTCCAAATAAAGGGAAAGGCACATAAAAAAGGTAGAATTCCAAGTCACAGGAAAGCAAAAATATCATCCCGACCCCGGGTGGGCTTGAACCACCAACCTTTCGGTTAACAGCCGAACGCGCTAACCGATTGCGCGACGGAGACTTCGTCTGGCAGGCTAGATTTTTGGAAGCTTAAACAGTAACTCAGACTTTTCCCCTAACCTTCTGGGTTGTTATTTTTGAATTTGCAAATAAAAACAATGAACAACAGCTCCAAATAAAGGGAAAGTCACATAAAAAAGGTAGAATTCCAAGTCACAGGAAAGCAAAAATATCATCCCGTCCCCGGGTGGGCTTGAACCACCAACCTTTCGGTTAACAGCCGAACGCGCTAACCGATTGCGCCACGGAGACTTCGTCTCGCCGGCCAGATTTGTTAAAGCTTAAACAGTAACTCAGACTTTTCCCCTAACCTTCTGGGTTGTTATTTTTGAATTTGCAAATAAAAACAATGAACAACAGCTCCAAATAAAGGGAAAGGCACATAAAAAAGGTAGAATTCCAAGTCACAGGAAAGCAAAAATATCATCCCGTCCCCGGGTGGGCTTGATCCACCAACTTTCGGTTAACAGCCGAACGCGCTAACCGATTGCGCCACGGAGACTTCGTCTGGCAGGCCAGATTTTTTAAAGCTTAAACAGTAACTCAGACATTTCCCCTAACCTTCTGGGTTGTTATTTTTGAATTTGCAAATAAAAACAATGATCAACAGCTCCAAATAAAGGGAAAGGCACATAAAAAAGGTAGAATTCCAAGTCACAGGAAAGCAAAAATATCATCCCGTCCCCGGGTGGGCTTGAACCACCAACCTTTCGGTTAACAGCCGAACGCGCTAACCGATTGCGCCACGGAGACTTCGTTTGGCAGGCCAGATTTTTTAAAGCTTAAACAGTAACTCAGACTTTTCCCCTAACCTTCTGGGTTGTTATTTTTGAATTTGCAAATAAAAACAATGAACAAAAGCTCCAAATAAAGGGAAAGGCACATAGAAAAGGTAAAATTCCAAGTCACAGGAAAGCAAAAATATCATCCCGTCCCCGGGTGGGCTTGAACCACCAACCTTTCGGTTAACAGCCGAACGCGCTAACCGATTGCGCCACGGAGACTTCGTCTGGCAGGCCAGATTTTTTAAAGCTTAAACAGTAACTCAGACTTTTCCCCTAACCTTCTGGGTTGTTATTTTTGAATTTGCAAATAAAAACAATGAACAACAGCTCCAAATAAAGGGAAAGGCACATAAAAAAGGTAGAATTCCAAGTCACAGGAAAGCAAAAATATCATCCCGTCCCCGGGTGGGCTTGAACCACCAACCTTTCGGTTAACAGCCGAACGCGCTAACCGATTGCGCCACGGAGACTTCGTCTGGCAGGCCAGATTTTTTAAAGCTTAAACAGTAACTCAGACTTTTCCCCTAACCTTCTGGGTTGTTATTTTTGAATTTGCAAATAAAAACAACGAACAACAGCTCCAAATAAAGGGAAAGGCACATAAAAAAGGTAGAATTCCAAGTCACAGGAAAGCAAAAATATCATCCCGTCCCCGGGTTGGCTTGAACCACCAACCTTTCGGTTAACAGCCGAACGCGCTAACCGATTGCGCCACGGAGACTTCGTCTGGCAGGCCAGATTTTTTAAAGCTTAAACAGTAACTCAGACTTTTCCCCTAACCTTCTGGGTTGTTATTTTTGAATTTGCAAATAAAAACAATGAACAACAGCTCCAAATAAAGGGAAAGGCACATAAAAAAGGTAGAATTCCAAGTCACAGGAAAGCAAAAATATCATCCCGTCCCCGGGTGGGCTTGAACCACCAACCTTTCGGTTAACAGCCGAACGCGCTAACCGATTGCCAGATTTTTTAAAGCTTAAACAGTAACTCAGACTTTTCCCCTAACCTTCTGGGTTGTTATTTTTGAATTTGCAAATAAAAACAATGAACAACAGCTCCAAATAAAGGGAAAGGCACATAAAAAAGGTAGAATTTTTTTTTTTGAGAATAAGGTAGAATTCCAAGTCACAGGAAAGCAAAAATATCATCCCGTCCCCGGGTGGGCTTGAACCACCAACCTTTTGGTTAACAGCCGAACGCGCTAACCGATTGCGCCACGGAGACTTCGTCTGGCAGGCCAAATTTTTTAAAGCTTAAACAGTAACTCAGACTTTTCCCCTAACCTTCTGGGTTGTTATTTTTGAATTTTCAAATAAAAACAATGAACAACAGCTCCAAATAAAGGGAAAGGCACATAAAAAAGGTAGAATTCCAAGTCACAGGAAGTCAAAAATATCATCCCGTCCCCGGGTGGGCTTGAACCACCAACCTTTCGGTTAACAGCCGAACGCGCTAACCGATTGCGCCACGGAGACTTCGTCTGGCAGGCCAGATTTTTTAAAGCTTAAACAGTAACTCAGACTTTTCCCCTAACCTTCTGGGTTGTTATTTTTGAATTTGCAAATAAAAACAATGAACAACAGCTCCAAATAAAGGGAAAGGCACATAAAAAAGGTAGAATTCCAAGTCACAGGAAAGCAAAAATATCATCCCGTCCCCGGGTGGTCTTGAACCACGAACCTTTCGGTTAACAGCCGAACGCGCTAACCGATTGCGCCACGGAGACTTCGTCTGGCAACCCAGATTTTTTAAAGCTTAAACAGTAACTCAGACTTTTCTCCTAACCTTCTGGGTTGTTATTTTTGAATTTGCAAATAAAAACAATGAACAACAGCTCCAAATAAAGAGAAAGGCACATAAAAAGGTAGAATTCCAAGTCACAGGAAAGCAAAAATATCATCCCGTCCCCGGGTGGGCTTGAACCACAAACCTTTCGGTTAACAGCCGAACGCGCTAACCGATTGCGCCACGGAGACTTCGTCTGGCAGGCCAGATTTTTTAAAGCTTAAACAGTAACTCAGACTTTTCCCCTAACCTTCTGGGTTGTTATTTTTGAATTTGCAAATAAAAACAATGAACAACAGCTCCAAATAAAGAGAAAGGCACATAAAAAGGTAGAATTCCAAGTCACAGGAAAGCAAAAATATCATCCCGTCCCCGGGTGGGCTTGAACCACCAACCTTTCGGTTAACAGCCGAACGCGCTAACCGATTGCGCCACGGAGACTTCGTCTGGCAGGCCAGATTTTTTAAAGCTTAAACAGTAACTCAGACTTTTCCCCTAACCTTCTGGGTTGTTATTTTTGAATTTGCAAATAAAAACAATGAACAACAGCTCCAAATAAAGGGAAAGGCACATAGAAAAGGTAGAATTCCAAGTCACAGGAAAGCAAAAATATCATCCCGTCCCAGGGTGGGCTTGAACCACCAACCTTTCGGTTAACAGACGAACGCGCTAACCGATTGCGCCACGGAGACTTCCTCTGGCAGCCCAGATTTTTTAAAGCTTAAACAGTAACTCAGACTTTTCCCCTAACCTTCTGGATTGTTATTTTTGAATTTGCAAATAAAAACAATGAACAACAGCTCCAAATAAAGGGAAAGGCACATAAAAAGGGTAGAATTCCAAGTCACAGGAAAGCAAAAATATCATCCCGTCCCCGGGTCGGCTTGAACCACCAACCTTTCGGTTAACAGCCGAACGCGCTAACCGATTGCGCCACGGAGACTTCGTCTCGCCGGCCAGATTTGTTAAAGCTTAAACAGTAACTCAGACTTTTCCCCTAACCTTCTGGGTTGTTATTTTTGAATTTGCAAATAAAAACAATGAACAACAGCTCCAAATAAGGGGAAAGGCACATAAAAAAGGTAGAATTCCAAGTCACAGGAAAGCAAAAATATCATCCCGTCCCCGGGTGGGCTTGATCCACCAACTTTCGGTTAACAGCCGAACGCGCTAACCGATTGCGCCACGGAGACTTCGTCTGGCAGGCCAGATTTTTTAAAGCTTAAACAGTAACTCAGACTTTTCCCCTAACCTTCTGGGTTGTTATTTTTGAATTTGCAAATAAAAACAATGAACAACAGCTCCAAATAAAGGGAAAGGCACATAAAAAAGGTAGAATTCCAAGTCACAAGAAAGCAAAAATATCATCCCGTCCCCGGGTGGGCTTGAACCACCAACCTTTCGGTTAACAGCCGAACGCGCTAACCGATTGCGCCACGGAGACTTCGTCTGGCAGGCCAGATTTTTTAAAGCTTAAACAGTAACTCAGACTTTTCCCCTAACCTTCTGGGTTGTTATTTTTGAATTTGCAAATAAAAACAATGAACAAAAGCTCCAAATAAAGGGAAAGGCACATAGAAAAGGTAGAATTCCAAGTCACAGGAAAGCAAAAATATCATCCCGTCCCCGGGTGGGCTTGAACCACCAACCTTTCGGTTAACAGCCGAACGCGCTAACAGATTGCGCCACGGAGACTTCGTCTGGCAGGCCAGATTTTTTAAAGCTTAAACAGTAACTCAGACTTTTCCCCTAACCTTCTGGGTTGTTATTTTTGAATTTGCAAATAAAAACAATGAACAACAGCTCCAAATAAAGGGAAAGGCACATAAAAAAGGTAGAATTCCAAGTCACAGGAAAGCAAAAATATCATCCCGTCCCCGGGTGGGCTTGAACCACCAACCTTTCGGTTAACAGCCGAACGCGCTAACCGATTGCGCCACGGAGACTTCGTCTGGCAGGCCAGATTTTTTAAAGCTTAAACAGTAACTCAGACTTTTCCCCTAACCTTCTGGGTTGTTATTTTTGAATTTGCAAATAAAAACAATGAACAACAGCTCCAAATAAAGGGAAAGGCACATAGAAAAGGTAGAATTCCAAGTCACAGGAAAGCAAAAATATCATCCCGTCCCAGGGTGGGCTTGAACCACCAACCTTTCGGTTAACAGACGAACGCGCTAACCGATTGCGCCACGGAGACTTCGTCTGGCAGGCCAGATTTTTTAAAGCTTAAACAGTAACTCAGACTTTTCCCCTAACCTTCTGGGTTGTTATTTTTGAATTTGCAAATAAAAACAATGAACAACAGCTCCAAATAAAGGGAAAGGCACATAAAAAGGTAGAATTCCAAGTCACAGGAAAGCAAAAATATCATCCCGTCCCCGGGTGGGCTTAAAGCACCAACCTTTCGGTTAACAGCCGAACGCGCTAACCGATTGCGCCACGGAGACTTCCTCTGGCAGCCCAGATTTTTTAAAGCTTAAACAGTAACTCAGACATTTCCCCTAACCTTCTGGGTTGTTATTTTTGAATTTGCAAATAAAAACAATGAACAACAGCTCCAAATAAAGGGAAAGGCACATAAAAAGGGTAGAATTCCAAGTCACAGGAAAGCAAAAATATCATCCCGTCCCCGGGTCGGCTTGAACCACCAACCTTTCGGTTAACAGCCGAACGCGCTAACCGATTGCGCCACGGAGACTTCGTCTCGCCGGCCAGATTTGTTAAAGCTTAAACAGTAACTCAGACTTTTCCCCTAACCTTCTGGGTTGTTATTTTTGAATTTGCAAATAAAAACAATGAACAACAGCTCCAAATAAGGGGAAAGGCACATAAAAAAGGTAGAATTCCAAGTCACAGGAAAGCAAAAATATCATCCCGTCCCCGGGTGGGCTTGATCCACCAACTTTCGGTTAACAGCCGAACGCGCTAACCGATTGCGCCACGGAGACTTCGTCTGGCAGGCCAGATTTTTTAAAGCTTAAACAGTAACTCAGACTTTTCCCCCAACCTTCTGGGTTGTTATTTTTGAATTTGCAAATAAAAACAATGAACAACAGCTCCAAATAAAGGGAAAGGCACATAAAAAAGGTAGAATTCCAAGTCACAAGAAAGCAAAAATATCATCCCGTCCCCGGGTGGGCTTGAACCACCAACCTTTCGGTTAACAGCCGAACGCGCTAACCGATTGCGCCACGGAGACTTCGTCTGGCAGGCCAGATTTTTTAAAGCTTAAACAGTAACTCAGACTTTTCCCCTAACCTTCTGGGTTGTTATTTTTGAATTTGCAAATAAAAACAATGAACAAAAGCTCCAAATAAAGGGAAAGGCACATAGAAAAGGTAGAATTCCAAGTCACAGGAAAGCAAAAATATCATCCCGTCCCCGGGTGGGCTTGAACCACCAACCTTTCGGTTAACAGCCGAACGCGCTAACCGATTGCGCCACGGAGACTTCGTCTGGCAGGCCAGATTTTTTAAAGCTTAAACAGTAACTCAGACTTTTCCCCTAACCTTCTGGGTTGTTATTTTTGAATTTGCAAATAAAAACAATGAACAACAGCTCCAAATAAAGGGAAAGGCACATAAAAAAGGTAGAATTCCAAGTCACAGGAAAGCAAAAATATCATCCCGTCCCCGGGTGGGCTTGAACCACCAACCTTTCGGTTAACAGCCGAACGCGCTAACCGATTGCGCCACGGAGACTTCGTCTGGCAGGCCAGATTTTTTAAAGCTTAAACAGTAACTCAGACTTTTCCATTAACCTTCTGGGTTGTTATTTTTGAATTTGCAAATAAAAACAACGAACAACAGCTCCAAATAAAGGGAAAGGCACATAAAAAAGGTAGAATTCCAAGTCACAGGAAAGCAAAAATATCATCCCGTCCCCGGGTGGGCTTGAACCACCAACCTTTCGGTTAACAGCCGAACGCGCTAACCGATTGCGCCACGGAGACTTCGTCTGGCAGGCCAGATTTTTTAAAGCTTAAACAGTAACTCAGACTTTTCCCCTAACCTTCTGGGTTGTTATTTTTGAATTTGCAAATAAAACCAATGAACAACAGCTCCAAATACAGGGAAAGGCACATAAAAAAGGTAGAATTCCAAGTCACAGGAAAGCAAAAATATCATCCCGTCCCCGGGTGGGCTTGAACCACCAACCTTTCGGTTAACAGCCGAACGCGCTAACCGATTGCCTGATTTTTTAAAGCTTAAACAGTAACTCAGACTTTTCCCCTAACCTTCTGGGTTGTTATTTTTGAATTTGCAAATAAAAACAATGAACAACAGCTCCAAATAAAGGGAATTTTTTTTTTCTTTTGAAAATAAAAAGGTTTATTCACAGTATTAAAACATTAAAACATTATACAAGTGTACATTTTACGAATTTTTTGCTTTACATTTAAGAGCTAAAATATTACAGTTTACTATCTTAAAACAGTGTATTTAAAACATAAATGAAATTCTTTTGTTTGTTACTGTACAAATCGCAGAGTTTTTACACCAGATATCTTTAAATGCTTGGTCTCCCAATCTTTGGTTGTCAACATACATCCTTGTTTTTAAGGCAGATTCTACGTTTTTAACAATGACGACCTGGTTTTGAGTTACCTTAAAATTTTCGAAAATGATTTTGTTACGATTGCACCAAACACAAAATTGAATAAGAGTAATTAAAAACGTGTACATATCTTTATCAGACTTTGAGAGGTGAACATCATTGAATTGTTTATGAACCATGTGTTCTTTTATAAACTGAGGAAAAAAGCAGCCGTAGGACATAAAAATGGGATAAAAATATAAAAACACATTCTTTAACATTTTACAGTTGACAAATAAGTGATCTTGGGTTTCTGTTTCCCCACAAAATACACAAGAATCAGTAGTGCAGATATTTCTTCTCAATAAGCGTTCTCTTACAGGCAAAACATCGTGAACTAGCTTAAAAGAAAAATTTGTAAGGTTGTTGTCTAAAAATGGATTAAATACCACCTTCCATATGTTATTCCAGGGAGAAACAGTGTCCGAGATCATAACTCTTGGTAATTCTAAAATATTTCTTAAAAACAGTTTATAAACATCCTTGGTGCTAGGGGTAGGGCTTATCACAGTGCTTATGGAACAGAAATCTTTCCAAGCCGACAAAACAAACTTGTAAAAAGGAGGACAAGTTAACGAATGTGGTATGCCTATTTTACAAAATTCAGGGTTCAAATTCTTTAAGTACAATCCTAACCAATAAATCGTGAAGTACTTCCATTTGGCTGGATTTTTCAGATTCAGTTTAAATACATGTTTGACGGCAAAAGATTTAAGTTTACAAATAATGCTTTGTACATTTAAACCCCCTTGAAGAAAAGGCCGATACGCAACATTTCTTTTTATACATTCTGGTTTGCCGTTCCAAATATATTGAAAAACATTCGATGTACATTCATTAACAAATTTTGTAGGTAAAAAGGAACATTGTGCTATAAACCATAACAAAGGAAGGGCTGCATTGTTTACCATTGTACTTCTCCCCCTAAGGGTCAATGATCGCCCAGTCCAAGATGACAGAGTCTTTTTAAGTTCTTGACTGACACGAAAGCAATTCAATTTACCATGGTCCTTGCCAAGATAGCTGCCACATATCTTGGCGGAATCGACCACTTTAACACCAGTGTCAGTAAGTCTGGTCGCATCAAAAGACCCTAGGGGGAGAACTGTACTCTTTTGGATATTGAGTTTTGAACCAGAAGCTTTACAGAAATTCAAACATGTATCAATAGCAGTATTAACAGATTTAACATTGGCTAGAATGACAGTTACGTCATCGGCATAAGCGCTAACCTTTGCTTCTAATTTACTACCAAGGATTTTAAGCCCCTTTATATCGTTATTGTTTCGTAAAGCTGTTACAAAAGGTTCCAAAGTAAGGATGTTGATCAAAGGTGAAATAGCACAGCCCTGTCTAACGCCCCGTGATAAATGGAATTGTTCCGTCACATGTCCGTTAACAAGAATACTAGAGGTTATGTCGGTATACAATAATTTTACCCATTTGCAGAAAGATGAACCGAAGTTGTAGGCATTGAGGCATTTTAACATAAATGACCAGTCTACGCGATCAAACGCCTTTTCTTGGTCAAGATTTAACAGACAAACACTGAGGTCTTTCTGATCAACATAATCATGTACGTTCCTTAACAGATGTAGATTGTCAAAAATAGACCTCTCTGGAATACCACAAGTTTGATCTTCCTTAATAATATTAGATACTACTGCCCTAAGTCTATTGCACAAAGTCTTTGACACAATTTTGTAGTCTACATTTAGTAGGCTTATTGGACGCCAACTACATATTGAATTGCTATTGGTTTGATCTTTGGATAAAAGAGTTATTAAACCGTGCTTCTGACTGTCAGCCAGGCAACCATTATCATAGCATTTATTAACAACCTGGACAAAAGTGTCAGCCAGTAACGTCCAGAAACATTTAAAGAATTCGGCTGGTAAGCCGTCACTGCCTGGTGACTTAAAGTTAGGCATCGTATGTAAAGCCTCATACAATTCATCTTTGGTTAGATAACCTTCACAAAGCTGCTTATCTGGCTCATTTAGACTTGGTAAATGACTTAAAAAATCCGACTGAAGATTTGTGTCACAATTCTGAGAGGAATACAAAGTCTTATAATAGTCCGTAATACATTCCGATATCTCGCTTTGTTTAGAGTGAACTTCACTTGGATTACGGTGACATTCTAAATTGCATATTAGTTTCTTTTTAGCTCGCTTTGTTTCTCTCTTAAAAAAATATCTCGTTGGTTTTTCACCGAGATCAAAATCAACCGCTTTGGCTCGAATAATAGTTCCAAATTTTACTTCCCGCTGATTTGCATTGATCGACTCTTTTACTGTTTTGATTTTATCAGAGTTTTCCAGAGGATCGACGTACAATTCGTTTAATTCACTTTGAAGGGCAAGCAGTTTATTACGAGATTCTTTTGCTTTGATTTTAGAAAACCTTTTGATCTCGTTTTTGGCACATTGTTTAAAAGATTCCCACTTATCGATTATACAGCTATCATCGCCGGAAAAAATGCCCTGATGAATTTTAGTAATGTTGTTCTTCAAAACGGGGTCAGATAAATGTGACACATTGCATTTCCAGTAATTTGGACCCCAGGAAATTACATCATCGAAGGTTAGTTCTAAGCATACACAACAATGGTCAGAAAAAGATACTGGGAAGGAGTTAATACAAGAGACAGATTCTAACAAATGCTTAGTGGTATAAAATCGATCTAGCCGACATGCAACGTTACGGCGACTCCATGTATAAGTTTTTACCTTGGGGTAAAGAGAACGAAATGCGTCGACAATATAAAAATCACTCTTCAAATTTGACATTTCATTCCTCCCCCTGTCCCATTATTTACATCTCCCCCACATTTATCTAAAGCGACATTTTCCACAAAATTAAAATCTCCCCCTAAAATTAAAAGATCACTTCCAATTAACAATTGATCTAGTTCCCTTAAAAATACGTTTCTTTCCCCCACATTATTGGGGGCATAAACGTTTACAAATTTTACAGCAGTACCGTTGATACGAGTTGATACTGCAATAAACCTTCCATAAGGACAACGAGTGACATGCACGATTTCACAATCAAAGGTGTAGCGGATAATTATCCCAACACCACATGACTTGTTAGTATCGAAAGCATAAAATGTGTTACCGGGAATGTTAAGAGGCTTGGCATCTAACTTTGACTCAAAGTGTGTTTCTTGCAAAAAAAGTACATCAATTTCATTATCAAAAACCAAATTTTTAACTGTATCCATTTTATCATTGCTTCTAATACCATTTACATTCAATGAGGCAATTTTAATTAGACCCATGAGGAAAATAAAGAAAAATTCTCTACCTGTGAATGTTATTGCTTTGAATGGCCAGATAACTTTTTCGACGATTTCTTTGACTTTTTAGCATCAGACATTTTTTGACGATACAAAGAAAGGGGACTGTCCAAAGGATTCGATGGTATCGGAGTCATCACAGGTTGACTCAAAGAATCTCCCCAGATACTGATTCCATCGTCGATATCTTGGTTTCCTTCCAGTACGTCATCACTTGTCTTTTTGGCTTTCTTCGGGGCTTCTGCCTTAGGTGAGACAGAATTTCCATCGTTGTGAACATCGACTTGAACACGTTTCAAGTTGCTAGATAAGTCCATAAGTTCCTCTGGTTCTGCATGCTGTACTGATTCCATTTCCTCCAAGCAAGCAGTATTGCTTATTACTTTGGTCTGCTCCTCCACTACCTTCGTCGGGCTGGCAATTTCATCACCGGAGGAACCCTCGATATCCACGACACAATTGTCATCTGAATCGCCTTCCTCCTTTCCACAAATGTCCTCCTCCTCATGTGTTTCCTCTCCCATAGTAGGGTTTTCATGTAAGGTGTTTTTCTGTCTGAATCCTCCTTTCACCCGAGACGCATAAGATGACATGCGTGCACAACAGTTAATTGAAATATGTAGATCGGAGGAACAAATTCTACAATTATTGTCACACTCTTCTGTATAATGGGGGTCTTCGTGGGGGGTGAAGCCATCACAGTTCTCACAAAATATGGCCTTACAAACAGGAGATTTGTGGGACTTTTGCCCGCATCTTTTACACTCAGGAATTTGGGCTGGAAACGTGAACATCACAAGTTCCCCGCCAAATTTGATAAAGTTAGGCACATACCTCGCCTGGTGACACTTGAATCTATAGATCCTAATTCCGGTTCTGACCTGGCCAAATAGAGGGTCCGACAAATAAGGTTTTATAATACTGAGACATTCTCCATAAGGTTTCAACGCATACAAAATTTCGTCATCGGACATTTCGTCTGGGGCCCAATGCACTGTTACATTCATAATAGCCGAGCTGGCTGGCGTAATACTCCAAGCCCCGAACTCCTTTGTTACCAAAGCTCCCTTTGAAAGTAGCTCGTTGTGGGCACGTTCATTTCCAACATGTAAATAGAAACATTTCTTGAAGTAATTCTTCTGAAAACATAGTAGATCTTTCTTTAGGTTTATAACTTCAGACAAGGATTCAACAAAATTGTTCTGGATTGCAGATGAAAAGTAATCTGCATTCTTCGTGGTCAATGAAACAGACAAACCTCTATTCAATTTCCTGCCGGGTGCTTAAACAGGTCGAGACATGGTCAGGAGTCACGGGCTCCGCCCGGCTACCTCACCGAAACCCCCAGGCAGCACTGTAACTGTAGGCCGTACAAGTCCACCGAACAATCTCAAGGTATACTACCTTCCCACACAACAACAACGACACAATGTTAAGCTGGAGCACTAGGCAACACGTCCTTCCTCTCCAAAGGTTCAAACTGAACTCTCTTAAATAAAGGGAAAGGCACATAAAAAAGGTAGAATTCCAAGTCACAGGAAAGCAAAAATATCATCGCGTCCCCGGGTGGGCTTGAACCACCAACCTTTCGGTTAACAGCCGAACGCGCTAACCGATTGCGCCACGGAGACTTCGTCTGGCAGGCTAGATTTGTTAAAGCTTAAACAGTAACTCAGACTTTTCCCCTAACCTTCTGGGTTGTTATTTTTGAATTTGCAAATAAAAACAATGAACAACAGCTCCAAATAAAGGGAAAGGCACATAAAAAAGGTAGAATTCCAAGTCACAGGAAAGCAAAAATATCATCCCGTCCCCGGGTGGGCTTGAACCACGAACCTTTCGGTTAACAGCCGAACGCGCTAACCGATTGCGCCACGGAGACTTCGTCTGGCAGGCCAGATTTTTTAAAGCTTAAACAGTAACTCAGACTTTTCCCCTAACCTTCTGGGTTGTTATTTTTGAATTTGCAAATAAAAACAATGAACAACAGCTCCAAATAAAGGGAAAGGCACATAAAAAAGGTAGAATTCCAAGTCACAGGAAAGCAAAAATATCATCCCGTCCCCGGGTGGGCTTGAACCACCAACCTTTCGGTTAACAGCCGAACGCGCTAATCGATTGCGCCACGGAGACTTCGTCTGGCAGGCAAGATTTTTTAAAGCTTAAACAGTAACTCAGACTTTTCCCCTAACCTTCTGGGTTGTTATTTTTGAATTTGCAAATAAAAACAATGAACAACAGCTCCAAATAAAGGGAAAGGCACATAAAAAAGGTAGAATTCCAAGTCACAGGAAAGCAAAAATATCATCCCGTCCCCGGGTCGGCTTGAACCACCAACCTTTCGGTTAACAGCCGAACGCGCTAACTGACTGCGCCACGGAGACTTCGTCTGGCAGGCCAGATTTTTTAAAGGTTAAACAGTAACTCAGACTTTTCCCCTAACCTTCTGGGTTGTTATTTTTGAATTTGCAAATAAAAACAATGAACAACAGCTCCAAATAAAGGGAAAGGCACATAAAAAAGGTAGAATTCCAAGTCACAGGAAAGCAAAAATATCATCCCGACCCCGGGTGGGCTTGAACCACCAACCTTTCGGTTAACAGCCGAACGCGCTAACCGATTGCGCGACGGAGACTTCGTCTGGCAGGCTAGATTTTTGAAAGCTTAAACAGTAACTCAGACTTTTCCCCTAACCTTCTGGGTTGTTATTTTTGAATTTGCAAATAAAAACAATGAACAACAGCTCCAAATAAAGGGAAAGTCACATAAAAAAGGTAGAATTCCAAGTCACAGGAAAGCAAAAATATCATCCCGTCCCCGGGTGGGCTTGAACCACCAACCTTTCGGTTAACAGCCGAACGCGCTAACCGATTGCGCCACGGAGACTTCGTCTGGCAGGCCAGATTTTATAAAGCTTAAACAGTAACTCAGACTTTTCCCCTAACCTTCTGGGTTGTTATTTTTGAATTTGCAAATAAAAACAATGAACAACAGCTCCAAATAAAGGGAAAGGCACATAAAAAAGGTAGAATTCTAAGTCACAGGAAAGCAAAAATATCATCCCGTCCCCGGGTGGGCTTGAACCACCAACCTTTCGGTTAACAGCCGAACGCGCTAACCGATTGCGCCACGGAGACTTCGTCCGGCAGACCATATTTTTTAAAGCTTAAACAGTAACTCAGACTTTTCCCCTAACCTTCTGGGTTGTTATTTTTGAATTTGCAAATAAAAACAATGAACAACAGCTCCAAATAAAAGGAAAGGCACATAAAAAAGGTAGAATTCCAAGTCACAGGAAAGCAAAAATATCATCCCGTCCCCGGGTGGGCTTGAACCACCAACCTTTCGGTTAACAGCCGAACGCGCTAACCGATTGCGCCACGGAGACTTCGTCTGGCAGGCCAGATTTTTTAAAGCTTAAACAGTAAATCAGACTTTTTCCCTAACCTTCTGGGTTGTTATTTTTGAATTTGCAAATAAAAACAATGAACAACAGCTCCAAATAAAGGGAAAGGCACATAAAAAGGTAGAATTCCAAGTCACAGGAAAGCAAAAATATCATCCCGTCCCCGGGTCGGCTTGAACCACCAACCTTTCGGTTAACAGCCGAACGCGCTAACCGATTGCGCGACGGAGACTTCGTCTGGCAGGCCAGATTTTTTAAAGCTTAAACAGTAACTCAGACTTTTCCCCTAACCTTCTGGGTTGTTATTTTTGAATTTGCAAATAAAAACAATGAACAACAGCTCCAAATAAAGGGAAAGGCACATAAAAAAGGTAGAATTCCAAGTCACAGGAAAGAAAAAATATCATCCCGTCCCCGGGTGGGCTTGAACCACCAACCTTTCGGTTAACAGCCGAACGCGCTAAGCGATTGCGCGACGGAGACTTCGTCTGGCAGGCCAGATTTTTTAAAGCTTAAACAGTAACTCAGACTTTTCCCCTAACCTTCTGGGTTTTTATTTTTGAATTTGCAAATAAAAACAATGAACAACAGCTCCAAATAAAGGGAAAGGCACATAAAAAGGTAGAATTCCAAGTCACAGGAAAGCAAAAATATCATCCCGTCCCCGGGTGGGCTTGAACCACCAACCTTTCGGTTAACAGCCGAACGCGCTAACCGATTGCGCCACGGAGACTTCGTCTGGCAGGCCATATTTTTAAAAGCTTAAACAGTAACTCAGACTTTTCCCCTAACCTCCTGGGTTGTTATTTTTGAATTTGCAAATAAAAACAATGAACAACAGCTCCAAATAAAAGGAAAGGCACATAAAAAAGGTAGAATTCCAAGTCACAGGAAAGCAAAAATATCATCCCGTCCCCGGGTGGGCTTGAACCACCAACCTTTCGGTTAACAGCCGAACGCGCTAACCGATTGCGCCACGGAGACTTCGTCTGGCAGGCCAGATTTTTTAAAGCTTAAACAGGAAATCAGACTTTTCCCCTAACCTTCTGGGTTGTTATTTTTGAATTTGCAAATAAAAACAATGAACAACAGCTCCAAATAAAGGGAAAGGCACATAAAAAGGTAGAATTCCAAGTCACAGGAAAGCAAAAATATCATCCCGTCCCCGGGTCAGCTTGAACCACCAACCTTTCGGTTAACAGCCGAACGCGCTAACCGATTGCGCCACGGAGACTTCGTCTGGCAGGCCAGATTTTTTAAAGCTTAAACAGTAACTCAGACTTTTCCCCTAACCTTCTGGGTTGTTATTTTTGAATTTGCAAATAAAAACAATGAACAACAGCTCCAAATAAAGGGAAAGGCACATAAAAAAGGTAGAATTCCAAGTCACAGGAAAGCAAAAATATCATCCCGTCCCCGGGTGGGCTTGAACCACCAACCTTTCGGTTAACAGCCGAACGCGCTAACCGATTGCGCCACGGAGACTTCGTCTGGCAGGCCAGATTTTTTAAAGCTTAAACAGTAACTCAGACTTTTCCCCTAACCTTCTGGGTTGTTATTTTTGAATTTGCAAATAAAAACAATGAACAACAGCTCCAAATAAAGGGAAAGACACATAAAAAAAGGTAGAATTCCAAGTCACAGGAAATCAAAAATATCATCCCGTCCCCGGGTAGGCTTGAACCACCAACCTTTCGGTTAACAGCCGAACGCGCTAACCGATTGCGCCACGGAGACTTCGTCTGGCAGGCCCTATTTTTTAAAGCTTAAACAGTAACTCAGACTTTTCCCCTAACCTTCTGGGTTGTTATTTTTGAATTTGCAAATAAAAACAATGAACAACAGCTCCAAATAAAGGGAAAGGCACATAAAAAAGGTAGAATTCCAAGTCACAGGAAAGCAAAAATATCATCCCGTCCCCGGGTGGGCTTGAACGACCAGCCTTTCGGTTAACAGCCGAACGCGCTAACCGATTGCGCCACGGAGACTTCGTCTGGCAGGCCAGATTTTTTAAAGCTTAAACAGTAACTCAGACTTTTCCCCTAACCTTCCGGTTAACAGCCGAACGCGCTAACCGATTGCGCCACGGAGACTTCGTCTGGCAGGCCAGATTTTTTAAAGCTTAAACAGTAACTCAGACTTTTCCCCTAACCTTCTGGGTTGTTATTTTTGAATTTGCAAATAAAAACAATGAAAAACAGCTCCAAATAAAGGGAAAGGCACATAAAAAAGGTAGAATTCCAAGTCACAGGAAAGCAAAAATATCATCCCGTCCCCGGGTGGGCTTGAACCACCAACCTTTCGGTTAACAGCCGAACGCGCTAACCGATTGCCAGATTTTTTAAAGCTTAAACAGTAACTCAGACTTTTCCCCTAACCTTCTGGGTTGTTATTTTTGAATTTGCAAATAAAAACAATGAACAACAGCTCCAAATAAAGGGAAAGGCACATAAAAAAGGTAGAATTCCAAGTCACAGGAAAGCAAAAATATCATCCCGTCCCCGGGTGGGCTTGAACCACCAACCTTTCGGTTAACAGCCGAACGCGCTAACCGATTGCGCCACGGAGACTTCGTCTTGCAGGCCATATTTTTTAAAGCTTAAACAGTAACTCAGACTTTTCCCCTAACCTTCTGGGTTGTTATTTTTGAATTTGCAAATAAAAACAATGAACAACAGCTCCAAATAAAGGGAAAGGCACATAAAAAAGGTAGAATTCCAAGTCACAGGAAAGCAAAAATATCATCCCGCCCCCGGGTGGGCTTGAACCACCAACCTTTCGGTTAACAGCCGAACGCGCTAACCGATTGCGCGACGGAGACTTCGTCTGGCAGGCCAGATTTTTTAAAGCTTAAACAGTAACTCAGACTTTTCCCCTAACCTTCTGGGTTGTTATTTTTGAATTTGCAAATAAAAACAATGAACAACAGCTCCAAATAAAGGGAAAGGCACATCAAAAAAAGGTAGAATTCCAAGTCACAGGAAAGGAAAAATATCATCCCGCCCCCGGGTGGGCTTGAACCACCAACCTTTCGGTTAACAGCCGAACGCGCTAACCGATTGCGCCACGGAGACTTCGTCTGGCAGGCTAGATTTTTTCAAGCTTAAACAGTAACTCAGACTTTTCCCCTTACCTTCTGGGTGGTTATTTTTGAACTTGCAGATAAAAACAATGAACAACAGCTCCAAATAAAGGGAAAGGCACATCAAAAAAAGGTAGAATTCCAAGTCACAGGAAAGCAAAAATATCATCCCGTCCCCGGGTGGGCTTGAACCACCAACCTTTCGGTTAACAGCCGAACGCGCTAACCGATTGCGCCACAGAGACTTCGTCTTGCAGGCCAGATTTTTTCATGCTTAAACAGTAACTCAGACTTTTCCCCTTACCTTCTGGGTGGTTATTTTTGAACTTGCAGATAAAAACAATGAACAACAGCTCCAAATAAAGGGAAAGGCACATCAAAAAAAGGTAGAATTCCAAGTCACAGGAAAGCAAAAATATCATCCCGTCCACGGGTGGGCTTGAACCACCAACCTTTCGGTTAACGGCCGAACGCGCTAACTGATTGCGCCACGGAGACTTCGTCTTGCAGGCCAGATTTTTTCAAGCTTAAACAGTAACTCAGACTTTTCCCCTTACCTTCTGGGTGGTTATTTTTGAACTTGCAGATAAAAACAATGAACAACAGCTCCAAATAAAGGGAAAGGCACATCAAAAAAAGGTAGAATTCCAAGTCACAGGAAAGCAAAAATATCATCCCGTCCCCGGGTGGGCTTGAACCACCAACCTTTCGGTTAACAGTCGAACGCGCTAACCGATTGCGCCACGGAGACTTCGTCTTGCAGGCCAGATTTTTTCAAGCTTAAACAGTAACTCAGACTTTTCCCCTTACCTTCTGGGTGGTTATTTTTGAACTTGCAGATAAAAGCAATGAACAACAGCTCCAAATAAAGGGAAAGGCACATCAAAAAAAGGTAGAATTCCAAGTCACAGGAAAGCAAAAATGTCATCCCGTCCCCGGGTGGGCTTGAACCACCAACCTTTCGGTTAACAGCCGAACGCGCTAACCGATTGCGCCATGGAGACTTCGTCTTGCAGGCCAGATTTTTTCAAGCTTAAACAGTAACTCAGACTTTTCCCCTTACCTTCTGGGTGGTTATTTTTGAACTTGCAGATAAAAACAATGAACAACAGCTCCAAATAAAGGGAAAGGCACATCAAAAAAAGGTAGAATTCCAAGTCACAGAAAAGCAAAAATATCATCCCGTCCCCGGGTGGGCTTGAACCACCAACCTTTCGGTTAACAGCCGAACGCGCTAACCGATTGCGCCACGGTGACTTCGTCTTGCAGGCCAGATTTTTTCAAGCTTAAACAGTAACTCAGACTTTTCCCCTTACCTTCTGGGTGGTTATTTTTGAACTTGCAGATAAAAACAATGAACAACAGCTCCAAATAAAGGGAAAGGCACATCGAAAAAAGGTAGAATTCCAAGTCACAGGAAAGCAAAAATATCATCCCGTCCCCGGGTGGGCTTGAACCACCAACCTTTCGGTTAACAGCCGAACGCGCTAACCGATTGCGCCACGGAGACTTCGTCTTGCAGGCCAGATTTTTTCAAGCTTAAACAGTAACTCAGACTTTTCCCCTTACCTTCTGGGTGGTTATTTTTGAACTTGCAGATAAAAACAATGAAAAACAGCTCCAAATAAAGGGAAAGGCACATCAAAAAAAGGTAGAATTCCAAGTCACAGGAAAGCAAAAATATCATCCCGTCCTCGGGTGGGCTTGAACCACCAACCTTTCGGTTAACAGCCGAACGCGCTAACCGATTGCGCCACGGAGACTTCGTCTTGCAGGCCAGATTTTTTCAAGCTTAAACAGTAACTCAGACTTTTCCCCTTACCTTGTGGGTGGTTATTTTTGAACTTGCAGATAAAAACAATGAACAACAGCTCCAAATAAAGGGAAAGGCACATCAAAAAAAGGTAGAATTCCAAGTCACAGGAAAGCAAAAATATCATCCCGTCCCCGGGTGGGCTTGAACCAACAACCTTTCAGTTAACAGCCGAACGCGCTAACCGATTGCGCCACGGAGACTTCGTCTGGCAGGCCCTATTTTTTAAAGCTTAAACAGTAACTCAGACTTTTCCCCTAACCTTCTGGGTTGTTATTTTTGAATTTGCAAATAAAAACAATGAACAACAGCTCCAAATAAAGGGAAAGGCACATAAAAAAGGTAGAATTCCAAGTCACAGGAAAGCAAAAATATCATCCCGTCCCCAGGTGGGCTTGAACGACCAGCCTTTCGGTTAACAGCCGAACGCGCTAACCGATTGCGCCACGGAGACTTCGTCTGGCAGGCCAGATTTTTTAAAGCTTAAACAGTAACTCAGACTTTTCCCCTAACCTTTCGGTTAACAGCCGAACGCGCTAACCGATTGCGCCACGGAGACTTCGTCTGGCAGGCCAGATTTTTTAAAGCTTAAACAGTAACTCAGACTTTTCCCCTAACCTTCTGGGTTGTTATTTTTGAATTTGCAAATAAAAACAATGAAAAACAGCTCCAAATAAAGGGAAAGGCACATAAAAAAGGTAGAATTCCAAGTCACAGGAAAGCAAAAATATCATCCCGTCCCCGGGTGGGCTTGAACCACCAACCTTTCGGTTAACAGCCGAACGCGCTAACCGATTGCCAGATTTTTTAAAGCTTAAACAGTAACTCAGACTTTTCCCCTAACCTTCTGGGTTGTTATTTTTGAATTTGCAAATAAAAACAATGAACAACAGCTCCAAATAAAGGGAAAGGCACATAAAAAAGGTAGAATTCCAAGTCACAGGAAAGCAAAAATATCATCCCGCCCCCGGGTGGGCTTGAACCACCAACCTTTCGGTTAACAGCCGAACGCGCTAACCGATTGCGCGACGGAGACTTCGTCTGGCAGGCCAGATTTTTTAAAGCTTAAACAGTAACTCAGACTTTTCCCCTAACCTTCTGGGTTGTTATTTTTGAATTTGCAAATAAAAACAATGAACAACAGCTCCAAATAAAGGGAAAGGCACATCAAAAAAAGGTAGAATTCCAAGTCACAGGAAAGCAAAAATATCATCCCGCCCCCGGGTGGGCTTGAAACACCAACCTTTCGGTTAACAGCCGAACGCGCTAACCGATTGCGCCACGGAGACTTCGTCTGGCAGGCTAGATTTTTTCAAGCTTAAACAGTAACTCAGACTTTTCCCCTTACCTTCTGGGTGGTTATTTTTGAACTTGCAGATAAAAACAATGAACAACAGCTCCAAATAAAGGGAAAGGCACATCAAAAAAAGGTAGAATTCCAAGTCACAGGAAAGCAAAAATATCATCCCGTCCCCGGGTGGGCTTGAACCACCAACCTTTCGGTTAACAGCCGAACGCGCTAACCGATTGCGCCACGGAGACTTCGTCTTGCAGGCCAGATTTTTTCATGCTTAAACAGTAACTCAGACTTTTCCCCTTACCTTCTGGGTGGTTATTTTTGAACTTGCAGATAAAAACAATGAACAACAGCTCCAAATAAAGGGAAAGGCACATCAAAAAAAGGTAGAATTCCAAGTCACAGGAAAGCAAAAATATCATCCCGTCCACGGGTGGGCTTGAACCACCAACCTTTCGGTTAACGGCCGAACGCGCTAACTGATTGCGCCACGGAGACTTCGTCTTGCAGGCCAGATTTTTTCAAGCTTAAACAGTAACTCAGACTTTTCCCCTTACCTTCTGGGTGGTTATTTTTGAACTTGCAGATAAAAACAATGAACAACAGCTCCAAATAAAGGGAAAGGCACATCAAAAAAAGGTAGAATTCCAAGTCACAGGAAAGCAAAAATATCATCCCGTCCCCGGGTGGGCTTGAACCACCAACCTTTCGGTTAACAGTCGAACGCGCTAACCGATTGCGCCACGGAGACTTCGTCTTGCAGGCCAGATTTTTTCAAGCTTAAACAGTAACTCAGACTTTTCCCCTTACCTTCTGGGTGGTTATTTTTGAACTTGCAGATAAAAGCAATGAACAACAGCTCCAAATAAAGGGAAAGGCACATCAAAAAAAGGTAGAATTCCAAGTCACAGGAAAGCAAAAATGTCATCCCGTCCCCGGGTGGGCTTGAACCACCAACCTTTCGGTTAACAGCCGAACGCGCTAACCGATTGCGCCATGGAGACTTCGTCTTGCAGGCCAGATTTTTTCAAGCTTAAACAGTAACTCAGACTTTTCCCCTTACCTTCTGGGTGGTTATTTTTGAACTTGCAGATAAAAACAATGAACAACAGCTCCAAATAAAGGGAAAGGCACATCAAAAAAAGGTAGAATTCCAAGTCACAGAAAAGCAAAAATATCATCCCGTCCCCGGGTGGGCTTGAACCACCAACCTTTCGGTTAACAGCCGAACGCGCTAACCGATTGCGCCACGGTGACTTCGTCTTGCAGGCCAGATTTTTTCAAGCTTAAACAGTAACTCAGACTTTCCCCCTTACCTTCTGGGTGGTTATTTTTGAACTTGCAGATAAAAACAATGAACAACAGCTCCAAATAAAGGGAAAGGCACATCGAAAAAAGGTAGAATTCCAAGTCACAGGAAAGCAAAAATATCATCCCGTCCCCGGGTGGGCTTGATCCACCAACCTTTCGGTTAACAGCCGAACGCGCTAACCGATTGCGCCACGGAGACTTCGTCTTGCAGGCCAGATTTTTTCAAGCTTAAACAGTAACTCAGACTTTTCCCCTTACCTTCTGGGTGGTTATTTTTGAACTTGCAGATAAAAACAATGAAAAACAGCTCCAAATAAAGGGAAAGGCACATCAAAAAAAGGTAGAATTCCAAGTCACAGGAAAGCAAAAATATCATCCCGTCCTCGGGTGGGCTTGAACCACCAACCTTTCGGTTAACAGCCGAACGCGCTAACCGATTGCGCCACGGAGACTTCGTCTTGCAGGCCAGATTTTTTCAAGCTTAAACAGTAACTCAGACTTTTCCCCTTACCTTCTGGGTGGTTATTTTTGAACTTGCAGATAAAAACAATGAACAACAGCTCCAAATAAAGGGAAAGGCACATAGAAAAGGTAGAATTCCAAGTCAAAGGAAAGCAAAAATATCATCCCGTCCCCGGGTGGGCTTGAACCACCAACCTTTCAGTTAACAGCCGAACGCGCTAACCGATTGCGCCACGGAGACTTCGTCTTGCAGGCCAGATTTTTTCAAGCTTAAACAGTAACTCAGACTTTTCCCCTTACCTTCTGGGTGGTTATTTTTGAACTTTTTTTTTTTTTTTGAGAAGAATGGTTTATTACCATCAAAAATCATGTAATACAGTCACAATACATTTCATTCTCAAATTCTATGCCAAATACAGCTTAGTTAAAATAATTTATCACAGAACAAAAAGGCTGTTATTTGATTTCAAAAAATGTTAATTCATTTGATGATTCTCATTTCATGACAAGTTTACCATTAACCACTTTGCAAAATACATTTGACTTGCACCAGGTATTTACAAACTTGATTTTATCTAACCTGAAAAAGTCAACATGAATTCTTGTCTTAAATGTGTTGATACTAGCACTTACAATACTTTGGATATCCCTCGTAGTATTTTGAAATACAATATCATTTCGAGCACACCAAATATTAAATAGGATCACATTGATAAGGTAAAAATATACATTTTTTTGGTTTTCAGACATATAGTTTGAGTTTTCTTTAAACATTAAAGATTCTTTGTCTAGCGTGGGTATATGTCCACAGTGTAATAAAAAATATCGATCGAATCGGTGAAAGGTTTCCCTTACTGTTTGACATTCTACAAATAAATGTGATAAGGTCTCTGACCCTAAACAAAAAACACACAAATCGTCAGTGACAATGTTTCTTCTTAATAATCGATCTTTGACAGGCAATATATCATTAACTAACTTATACGAAAAATTAACTAAATTATGGTCTAAAAAAGGGTGAAAAACATTACTCCAGATACAGGGCCATTGAAAATCAGGGAACTTTAACATAATTCGTGGAGATTGTAAAATCTTATCAAGAGGACACGTATAGATGAACTTAGTGGTATACATAACAGATGGTAAAGTCTGACCAGAGTAAAATTCTTTCCAAGAACTAAGTACAAATTTATAAAAAGTTGGCAAATTATCACAATGTGGTGCATTAGGTCTAGCTAACGATGGATTTACATTTCTCAAAAATAACCCCAACCAATATTTAGCAAAATAGGTCCAATCAGCTTTAGTCCCATACAAAAGTTTAAGAACATGCTTTATTGCAAAAGCTCTACATTTACAATCAATGTTTTGCATATTTAATCCACCTTTAACAAATCTTTGTAAATAACATCTCTCTTCATTGACTCTGGTTTACCATCCCACAAAAACTTAAGTTATTTTTGAACTTGCAGATAAAAACAATGAACAACAGCTCCAAATAAAGGGAAAGGCACATCAAAAAAAGGTAGAATTCCAAGTCACAGGAAAGCAAAAATATCATCCCGTCCCCGGGTGGGCTTGAACCACCAACCTTTCGGTTAACAGCCGAACGCGCTAACCGATTGGGCCACAGAGACTTCGTCTTGCAGGCCAGATTTTTTCATGCTTAAACAGTAACTCAGACTTTTCCCCTTACCTTCTGGGTGGTTATTTTTGAACTTGCAGATAAAAACAATGAACAACAGCTCCAAATAAAGGGAAAGGCACATCAGAAAAAGGTAGAATTCCAAGTCACAAGAAAGCAAAAATATCATCCAGTCCACGGGTGGGCTTGAACCACCAACTTTTCGGTTAACGGCCGAACGCGCTAACTGATTGCGCCACGGAGACTTCGTCTTGCAGGCCAGATTTTTTCAAGCTTAAACAGTAACTCAGACTTTTCCCCTTACCTTCTGGGTGGTTATTTTTGAACTTGCAGATAAAAACAATGAACAACAGCTCCAAATAAAGGGAAAGGCACATCAAAAAAAGGTAGAATTCCAAGTCACAGGAAAGCAAAAATATCATCCCGTCCCCGGGTGGGCTTGAACAACCAACCTTTCGTTTAACAGCCGAACGCGCTAACCGATTGCGCCACGGAGACTTCGTCTTGCAGGCCAGATTTGTTCAAGCTTAAACAGTAACTCAGACTTTTCCCCTTACCTTCTGGGTGGTTATTTTTGAACTTGCAGATAAAAACAATGCACAACAGCTCCAAATAAAGGGAAAGGCACATCAAAAAAAGGTAGAATTCCAAGTCACAGGAAAGCAAAAATTTCATCCCGTCCCCGGGTGGGCTTGAACCACCAACCTTTCGGTTAACAGCCGAACGCGCTAACCGATTGCGCCATGGAGACTTCGTCTTGCAGGCCAGATTTTTTCAAGCTTAAACAGTAACTCAGACTTTTCCCCTTACCTTCTGGGTGGTTATTTTTGAACTTGCAGATAAAAACAATGAACAACAGCTCCAAATAAAGGGAAAGGCACATCAAAAAAAGGTAGAATTCCAAGTCACAGGAAAGCAAAAATATCATCCCGTCCCCGGGTGGGCTTGAACCACCAACCTTTCGGTTAACAGCCGAACGCGGTAACCGATTGCGCCACGGTGACTTCGTCTTGCAGGCCAGATTTTTTCAAGCTTAAACAGTAACTCAGACTTTTCCCCTTACCTTCTGGGTGGTTATTTTTGAACTTGTAGATAAAAACAATGAACAACAGCTCCAAATAAAGGGAAAGGCACATCAAAAAAAGGTAGAATTCCAAGTCACAGGAAAGCAAAAATATCATCCCGTCCCCGGGTGGACTTGAACTACCAACCTTTCGGTTAACAGCCGAACGCGCTAACCGATTGCGCCACGGAGACTTCGTCTTGCAGGCCAGATTTTTTCAAGCTTAAACAGTAACTCAGACTTTTCCCCTTACCTTCTGGGTGGTTATTTTTGAACTTGCAGATAAAAACAATGAACAACAGCTCCAAATAAAGGGAAAGGCACATCAAAAAAAGGTAGAATTCCAAGTCACAGGAAAGCAAAAATATCATCCCGTCCCCGGGTGGGCTTGAACCACCAACCTTTCGGTTAACAGCCGAACGCGCTAACCGATTGCGCCACGGAGACTTCGTCTTGCAGGCCAGATTTTTTCAAGCTTAAACAGTAACTCAGACTTTTCCCCTTACCTTCTGGGTGGTTATTTTTGAACTTGCAGATAAAAACAATGAACAACAGCTCCAAATAAAGGGAAAGGCACATCAAAAAAAGGTAGAATTCCAAGTCACAGGAAAGCAAAAATATCATCCCGTCCCCGGGTGGGCTAGAACCACCAACCTTTCGGTTAACAGCCGAACGCGCTAACCGATTGCGCCACGGAGACTTCGTCTTGCAGGCCAGATTTTTTCAAGCTTAAACAGTAACTCAGACTTTTCCCCTTACCTTCTGGGTGGTTATTTTTGAACTTGCAGATAAAAACAATGAACAACAGCTCCAAATAAAGGGAAAGGCACATCAAAAAAAGGTAGAATTCCAAGTCACAGGAAAGCAAAAATATCATCCCGTCCCCGGGTGGGCTTGAACCACCAACCTTTCGGTTAACAGCCGAACGCGCTAACCGATTGCGCCACGGAGACTTCGTCTTGCAGGTCAGATTTTTTCAAGCTTAAACAGTAACTCAGACTTTTCCCCTTACCTTCTGGGTGGTTATTTTTGAACTTGCAGATAAAAACAATGAACAACAGCTCCAAATAAAGGGAAAGGCACATCAAAAAAAGGTAGAATTCCAAGTCACAGGAAAGCAAAAATATCATCCCGTCCCCGGGTGGGCTTGAACCACCAACCTTTCTGTTAACAGTAGAACGCGCTAACCGATTGCGCCACGGAGACTTCGTCTTGCAGGCCAGATTTTTTAAAGCTTAAACAGTAACTCAGACTTTTCCCCTAACCTTCTGGGTTGTTATTTTTGAATTTGCAAATAAAACCAATGAACAACAGCTCCAAATAAAGGGAAAGGCACATAAAAAAGGTAGAATTCCAAGTCACAGGAAGTCAAAAATATAATCCCGTCCCCGGGTGGGCTTGAACCACCAACCTTTCGGTTAACAGCCGAACGCGCTAACCGATTGCGCCACGGAGACTTCGTCTGGCAGGCCAGATTTTTTAAAGCTTAAACAGTAACTCAGACTTTTCTCCTAACCTTCTGGGTTGTTATTTTTGAATTTGCAAATAAAAACAATGAACAACAGCTCCAAATAAAGGGAAAGGCACATAAAAAAGGTAGAATTCCAAGTCACAGGAAAGCAAAAATATCATCCCGTCCCCGGGTGGGCTTGAACCACCAACCTTTCGGTTAACAGACGAACGCGCTAACCGATTGCGCCACGGAGACTTCGTCTTGCAGGCCAGATTTTTTAAAGCTTAAACAGTAACTCAGACTTTTCCCCTAACCTTCTGGGTTGTTATTTTTGAATTTGCAAATAAAAACAATGAACAACAGCTCCAAATAAAGGGAAAGGCACATAAAAAAGGTAGAATTCCAAGTCACAGGAAAGCAAAAATATCATCCCGTCCCCGGTTGGGCTTAAACCACCAACCTTTCGGTTAACAGCCGAACGCGCTAACCGATTGCGCCACGGAGACTTCCTCTGGCAGGCCAGATTTTTTAAAGCTTAAACAGTAACTCAGACTTTTCCCCTAACCTTCTGGGTTGTTATTTTTGAATTTGCAAATAAAAACAATGAACAACAGCTCCAAATAAAGGGAAAGGCACATAAAAAAGGTAGAATTCCAAGTCACAGGAAGTCAAAAATATCATCCCGTCCCCGGGTGGGCTTGAACCACCAACCTTTCGGTTAACAGCCGAACGCGCTAACCGATTGCGCCACGGTGACTTCGTCTTGCAGGCCAGATTTTTTCAAGCTTAAACAGTAACTCAGACTTTTCCCCTTACCTTCTGGGTGGTTATTTTTGAACTTGCAGATAAAAACAATGAACAACAGCTCCAAATAAAGGGAAAGGCACATCAAAAAAAGGTAGAATTCCAAGTCACAGGAAAGCAAAAATATCATCCCGTCCACGGGTGGGCTTGAACTACCAACCTTTCGGTTAACAGCCGAACGCGCTAACCGATTGCGCCACGGAGACTTCGTCTTGCAGGCCAGATTTTTTCAAGCTTAAACAGTAACTCAGACTTTTCCCCTTACCTTCTGGGTGGTTATTTTTGAACTTGCAGATAAAAACAATGAACAACAGCTCCAAAAAAAGGGAAAGGCACATCAAAAAAAGGTAGAATTCCAAGTCACAGGAAAGCAAAAATATCATCCCGTCCCCGGGTGGGCTAGAACCACCAACCTTTCGGTTAACAGCCGAACGCGCTAACCGATTGCGCCACGGAGACTTCGTCTTGCAGGCCAGATTTTTTCAAGCTTATACAGTAACTCAGACTTTTCCCCTTACCTTCTGGGTGGTTATTTTTGAACTTGCAGATAAAAACAATGAACAACAGCTCCAAATAAAGGGAAAGGCACATCAAAAAAAGGTAGAATTCCAAGTCACAGGAAAGCAAAAATATCATCCCGTCCCCGGGTGGGCTTGAACCACCAAACTTTCGGTTAACAGCCGAACGCGCTAACCGATTGCGCCACGGAGACTTTTTCTTGCAGGCCAGATTTTTTCAAGCTTAAACAGTAACTCAGACATTTCCCCTTACCTTCTGGGTGGTTATTTTTGAACTTGCAGATAAAAACAACGAACAACAGCTCCAAATAAAGGGAAAGGCACATCAAAAAAAAGGTAGAATTCCAAGTCACAGGAAAGCAAAAATGTCATCCCGTCCCCGGGTGGGCTTGAACCACCAACCTTTCGGTTAACAGCCGAACGCGCTAACCGATTGCGCCACGGATACTTCGTCTTGCAGGCCAGATTTTTTCAAGCTTAAACAGTAACTCGGACTTTTCCCCTTACCTTCTGGGTGGTTATTTTTGAACTTGCAGATAAAAACAATGAACAACAGCTCCAAATAAAGGGAAAGGCACATCAAAAAAAGGTAGAATTCCAAGTCACAGGAAAGCAAAAATATCATCCCGTCCCCGGGTGGGCTTGAACCACCAACCTTTCGGTTAACAGCCGAACGC
Source organism: Lepidochitona cinerea (assembly GCA_963971465.1). Taxonomy (NCBI): domain Eukaryota; kingdom Metazoa; phylum Mollusca; class Polyplacophora; order Chitonida; family Tonicellidae; genus Lepidochitona; species Lepidochitona cinerea. The sequence continues at coordinate 12,114,572 of OZ020559.1, forward strand.
GCTAACCGATTGCGCCCGAAGACTTCGTCTTGCAGGCCAGATTTTTTCAAGCTTAAACAGTAACTCAGACTTTTCCCCTTACCTTCTGAGTGGTTATTTTTGAACTTGCAGATAAAAACAATGAACAACAGCTCCAAATAAAGGGAAAGGCACATCAAAAAAAGGTAGAATTCCAAGTCACAGGAAAGCAAAAATATCATCCCGTCCTCGGGTGGGCTTGGACCAACAACCTTTCGGTTAACAGCCGAACGCGCTAACCGATTGCGCCACGGAGACTTCGTCTTGCAGGCCAGATTTTTTCAAGCTTAAACAGTAACTCGGACTTTTCCCCTTACCTTCTGGGTGGTTATTTTTGAACTTGCAGATAAAAACAATGAACAACAGCTCCAAATAAAGGGAAAGGCACATCAAAAAAAGGTAGAATTCCAAGTCACTGGAAAGCAAAAATATCATCCCGTCCCCGGGTGGGCTTGAACCACCAACCTTTCGGTTAACAGCCGAACGCGCTAACCGATTGCGCCACGGAGACTTCGTCTTGCAGGCCAGATTTTTTCAAGCTTAAACAGTAACTCAGACTTTTCCCCTTACCTTCTGAGTGGTTATTTTTGAACTTGCAGATAAAAACAATGAACAACAGCTCCAAATAAAGGGAAAGGCACATCAAAAAAAGGTAGAATTCCAAGTCACAGGAAAGCAAAAATATCATCCCGTCCTCGGGTGGGCTTGGACCAACAACCTTTCGGTTAACAGCCGAACGCGCTAACCGATTGCGCCACGGAGACTTCGTCTTGCAGGCCAGATTTTTTCAAGCTTAAACAGTAACTCAGACTTTTCCCCTTACCTTCTGGGTGGTTATTTTTGAACTTGCAGATAAAAACAATGAACAACAGCTCCAAATAAAGGGAAAGGCACATCAAAAAAAGGTAGAATTCCAAGTCACAGGAAAGCAAAAATATCATCCCGTCCCCGGGTGGGCTAGAACCACCAACCTTTCGGTTAACAGCCGAACGCGCTAACCGATTGCGCCACGGAGACTTCGTCTTGCAGGCCAGATTTTTTCAAGCTTATACAGTAACTCAGACTTTTCCCCTTACTTTCTGGGTGGTTATTTTTGAACTTGCAGATAAAAACAATGAACAACAGCTCCAAATAAAGGGAAAGGCACATCAAAAAAAGGTAGAATTCCAAGTCACAGGAAAGCAAAAATATCATCCCGTCCCCGGGTGGGCTTGAACCACCAAACTTTCGGTTAACAGCCGAACGCGCTAACCGATTGCGCCACGGAGACTTTTTCTTGCAGGCCAGATTTTTTCAAGCTTAAACAGTAACTCAGACATTTCCCCTTACCTTCTGGGTGGTTATTTTTGAACTTGCAGATAAAAACAATGAACAACAGCTCCAAATAAAGGGAAAGGCACATCAAAAAAAGGTAGAATTCCAAGTCACAGGAAAGCAAAAATGTCATCCCGTCCCCGGGTGGGCTTGAACCACCAACCTTTCGGTTAACAGCCGAACGCGCTAACCGATTGCGCCACGGATACTTCGTCTTGCAGGCCAGATTTTTTCAAGCTTAAACAGTAACTCGGACTTTTCCCCTTACCTTCTGGGTGGTTATTTTTGAACTTGCAGATAAAAACAATGAACAACAGCTCCAAATAAAGGGAAAGGCACATCAAAAAAAGGTAGAATTCCAAGTCACAGGAAAGCAAAAATATCATCCCGTCCCCGGGTGGGCTTGAACCACCAACCTTTCGGTTAACAGCCGAACGCGCTAACCGATTGCGCCACGGAGACTTCGTCTTGCAGGCCAGATTTTTTCAAGCTTAAACAGTAACTCAGACTTTTCCCCTTACCTTCTGAGTGGTTATTTTTGAACTTGCAGATAAAAACAATGAACAACAGCTCCAAATAAAGGGAAAGGCACATCAAAAAAAGGTAGAATTCCAAGTCACAGGAAAGCAAAAATATCATCCCGTCCCCGGGTGGGCTTGGACCAACAACCTTTCGGTTAACAGCCGAACACGCTAACCGATTGCGCCACGGAGACTTCGTCTTGCAGGCCAGATTTTTTCAAGCTTAAACAGTAACTCAGACTTTTCCCCTTACCTTCTGGGTGGTTATTTTTGAACTTGCAGATTAAAAAAAATAAACAACAGCTCCAAATAAAGGGAAAGGCACATCAAAAAAAGGTAGAATTCCAAGTCACAGGAAAGCAAAAATATCATCCCGTCCCCGGGTGGGCTTGAACCACCAACCTTTCGGTTAACAGCCGAACTCGCTAACCGATTGCGCCACGGAGACTTCGTCTTGCAGGCCAGATTTTTTCAAGCTTAAACAGTAACTCAGACTTTTCCCCTTACCTTCTGGGTGGTTATTTTTGAACTTGCAGATAAAAACAATGAACAACAGCTCCAAATAAAGGGAAAGGCACATCAAAAAAAAGGTAGAATTCCAAGTCACAGGAAAGCAAAAATATCATCCCGTCCCCGGGTGGGCTTGAACCACCAACCTTTCGGTTAACAGCCGAACGCGCTAACCGATCGCGCCACGGAGACTTCGTCTTGCGGCCAGATTTTTTCAAGCTTAAACAGTAACTCAGACTTTTCCCCTTACCTTCTGGGTGGTTATTTTTGAACTTGCAGATAAAAACAATGAACAACAGCTCCAAATAAAGGGAAAGGCACATCAAAAAAGGTAGAATTCCAAGTCACAGGAAAGCAAAAATATCATCCCGTCCCCGGGTGGGCTTGAACCACCAACCTTTCGGTTAACAGCCGAACGCGCTAACCGATTGCGCCACGGAGACTTCGTCTTGCAGGCCAGATTTTTTCAAGCTTAAACAGTAACTCAGACTTTTCCCCTTACCTTCTGGGTGGTTATTTTTGAACTTGCAGATAAAAACAATGAACAACAGCTCCAAATAAAGGGAAAGGCACATCAAAAAAAGGTAGAATTCCAAGTCACAGGAAAGCAAAAATATCATCCCGTCCCCGGGTGGGCTTGAACCACCAACCTTTCGGTTAACAGCCGAACGCGCTAACCGATTGCGCCACGGAGACTTCGTCTTGCAGGCCAGATTTTTTCAAGCTTAAACAGTAACTCAGACTTTTCCCATTACCTTCTGGGTGGTTATTTTTGAACTTGCAGATAAAAACAATGAAAAACAGCTCCAAATAAAGGGAAAGGCACATAAAAAAAGGTAGAATTCCAAGTCACAGGAAAGCAAAAATATCATCCCGTCCTCGGGTGGGCTTGAACCACCAACCTTTCGGTTAACAGCCGAACGCGCTAACCGATTGCGCCACGGAGACTTCGTCTTGCAGGCCAGATTTTTTCAAGCTTAAACAGTAACTCAGACTTTTCCCCTTACCTTCTGGGTGGTTATTTTTGAACTTGCAGATAAAAACAATGAACAACAGCTCCAAATAAAGGGAAAGGCACATCAAAAAAAGGTAGAATTCCAAGTCACAGGAAAGCAAAAATATCATCCCGTCCCCGGGTGGGCTTGAACCACCAACCTTTCGGTTAACAGCCGAACTCGCTAACCGATTGCGCCACGGAGACTTCGTCTTGCAGGCCAGATTTTTTCAAGCTTAAACAGTAACTCAGACTTTTCCCCTTACCTTCTGGGTGGTTATTTTTGAACTTGCAGATAAAAACAATGAACAACAGCTCCAAATAAAGGGAAAGGCACATCAAAAAAAGGTAGAATTCCAAGTCACAGGAAAGCAAAAATATCATCCCGTCCCCGGGTGGGCTTGAACCACCAAACTTTCGGTTAACAGCCGAACGCGCTAACCGATTGCGCCACGGAGACTTCGTCTTGCAGGCCAGATTTTTTCAAGCTTAAACAGTAACTCAGACTTTTCCCCTTACCTTCTGGGTGGTTATTTTTGAACTTGCAGATAAAAACAATGAACAACAGCTCCAAATAAAGGGAAAGGCACATCAAAAAAAGGTAGAATTCCAAGTCACAGGAAAGCAAAAATATCATCCCGTCCCCGGGTGGGCTTGAACCACCAACCTTTCTTTTTTTTTTTTCTTTTGAAAAGTAAAGTTTATTTACATATCACATTTTACAACAGAAGTTAACAGTCCTAATTAAAAGCAGATAATCACAGTTGACGGACTGTACAGATGTTAATTACATTGTTGTATTTAATTTAACTTTAGCGTAAATACCATTTCATTGTTCTCTATTTTACAAATCACATCGTTTTTACACCAGATTTTTCGAAATTCAGATCTTTCCATTCTGTAATAATCTATCAGTACTCTTAGCTTTACTGTTTCTCTGATAATTTTTACAACTGAATTCAAATTGTGCGTTTTACCATTAAAAATACTATCATAGTAAAATAGAGAAACTAGTGTTTTGACAATTCTCCAATATTTTAAATATTAATGTGTTTCTATTGTACTGTAACAATTTCTGATCATAAAGCATGAAAATCCTGATAAACTTGTCATACACATTCTGAATAAAATGACACTCAACAAACATATGTTGTTGGGATTCAGTTGCATTACAAAATACACATTGGTCATCAATAACTATATGACGACGCAGAAGGCGTTCCTTCACAGGCAATACATCATGTACTAGTTTAAATAAAAAGTTTACCAAGTTATGATCTAAGAATTTATGAAAAACATTTTTCCATATTACATTCCAGGGCAGGTTTCTATCTGTTAAATATACTCTGGGAAAATCTACAATTTTATTTACAAACTTGGTGTACACATTTTTCGTACATATATTTGGTGGCAGTGTTTGTCCGGTGTAAACTCCCGCCAGGCATTTATACAATAACCATAGAATTGTGAACAATGAAAAGAGTGTGGTATACAAGATTTACCAAAATCTGGACGTATATCTCTGAGAGACAGTCCCATCCAATATATTGCAAAATATCGCCAGTTCGCTTCACACCCGTTTATCAGTTTCAATATGTGGCGAACACAAAACGCTTTTAGTTTACAGTCAATATTTTGAATCTGTAGCCCACCCTCGAAAAACTGGTTGTACAAAACCGAGCGCTTAATGCTCTCTGGCTTTTTATTCCATAGGTATTGAAAAACAACTTGAGTACACTTTTTTATGGTCTTAGGTGAGATGACAGCACATTGCAATGTAAACCATAACAGAGCGAGGGCTACAGAATTAATCAATACACTTTTGCCTCTTAGCGATAAATATCTGGATGACAAGTTGGTTACATTTTTGTTAATTTTATTAAATACTCTGTCAGAATTCAACTGCAAGGCGTCCTTACCAAAATAAATCCCGCATATCTTACTATTTCCCACGCTTTCTAAACCAACTTCAGTCAAGGACTTTGTATCAAAATTGCCAATTGGCAAGGAACCAGTTTTTGCTAGGTTCAATTTGGCACCGGACGCCTTGCAGTATTCTTCCACCAGAGTTACAGTTGGTTTAACAGAGCTTTCGTTGGACAAAATTATCGTGGTGTCGTCAGCGTAGGCGCTGACTTTTGCTTGTTTGTTTGTTCCAGGCATTTTCACTCCTTTAATCAACTCACTACGTCTGACGGCTTCAATAAATGGTTCTAGAGTGAGAATGTATCAAATGGGCGACACCGAACATCCCTGACGAACACCACGTGATAAACTAAAGGTATCACTAACACGACCATTTACTAAAACACTACTAAAAATATCTGTATACAAAAGTTTTATCCACTGGCAAAAATCGGAACCAAAGTTAAAAGATTCCAAACACTTAAAGAGGAACTCCCACTCAACACGATCAAAGGCCTTTTCTTGATCTAGGTTTATGAAACATGCTTTAAAATGATTCTGATCAACATAGTCGTAAGTGTTTCGGAATAAATGAAGATTATCAAATATGGAGCGCCCTGGGATGCCACAAGTTTGATCCTGGTTAACAATGGTATCTATAACAATTTTTAACCTGTTACATAGCGCTTTTGAGATGATTTTATAATCTACATTGAGTAGGCTTATTGGCCTCCAATTTCGTATGTCTTCTGGTTTTTCTGGATCCTTACTTAAAAGTGTAATAATACCCATTCTTTGACTTGTACTTAAACGTTTTTTAACAAATCCTTGATTTACAACCTTTGTAAAAATACAACCAAAAATATCCCAGTAACAAACGTAAAACTCAGCGGGTAGCCCATCACAACCTGGGGATTTATGTTGGTTCATACATTTAACTGCCGTAAACAATTCATCTTGTGATAAGCTACCCTCACACAATTGTTTAGATTCCTCTGACAATTTTGGCAAGTTACACAAAAATTTCCCCTGAACCGCTTTATCGGTTTCCTGTGCTGTATACAGAGTTTTATAATAAGAACAAATACATGTAGATATATCATTTTGACATGTATGGTTAATTGACTGATTTTCATGGCAATTTAATGACTTTATCATTTTTTTCTTGCCTCTTGATACTTCACGGCGAATAAAATATCTTGTTTTTCTTTCTCCCTCACAAAAATCTTTGCATTTAGCTCTTATTAATGCCCCATCCCTGTTTTGTTTGGCTAAAGCATTCAAAGACTTTCTAACACATTCTATCTCGTCTGCGTTGACGATTGGATCTAAATTTAACGCATTTAATAATTTTTCAAGCTTCAAAACATCCCGTTTTTTTTCCCGGGAAATCAAAATACAGTAATTGCGAATAACATTTTTGCACTCTTCTTTAAAATCGTCCCAAAGCTCAATCAAGTCAATACAATTTAAATCGGGAACATCAAAAAACAAATCATATGTGGCTTTGATTTTATCATGTAGGTTAATATCATGGAGCACAGATGTATTACATTTCCAATAAGACGGGCCCCATGATATTACACCCTCAAAAGAAACATCAAAATAGGCACAACTGTGGTCAGAAAATGAAACGGCAAACAAATTAACAGCAGTAACAAAATTTAATAATGAGTTTGAAATATAAAATCGATCTAGCCTACAAGCAACTTGCGTTCTAGACCAAGTGAATCTTTTGTCAGTTGGGTAAGTTTTTCTAAATACATCACATAAAGAAAAATCAGTTTTTAAAGCGACTATCTCTTCAATTCCGTCGTTTCGAGCATCTTTGTTTCCTCCAATCTTGTCTAAATCATTATTTTCAATAAAATTGAAGTCCCCCTAAAATTACCAATTCTCGCCCTAGTAACAATTTATCTATACCAACTAAAAATTCTTTCCTTTCCTTAGCATTATTTGGCGCATAAATGCACACTAAATTGACAGCAGTGTTATTGATGTCGGCTTTCACAGAGATATACCGACCTGCAGGACAACGCTCAACATGATGTATTACACAATCAACTGTATAGCGTATCAGTATACCTACACCGCAACTTTTAGTTGTACCATAAGACCAGAAACGGTCACCAGGTACATTTATGTTTTTTGAATCGACATGATTAGGAAAATGAGTCTCTTGAAAAAAGATAATGTCGATACTGTTGTCAAATATAAACTGTTTGACTTGATCTTGTTTGGTCATATTTCTTAGCCCATTTACATTCAAAGAAGCAATTCTAATAGAGTTGATAGACGACATGATAAAACAAAAGGTAAGAAAATAACACAACATACCTAAATTGAATTTTCTTGATCGTGGCACAAACATTATAAGTCCTGAGTTTTAACCATGCGCTTTTTACCACGCCTGTTGAAAGCTTTCTTCTTTCTGTATTCGAGGGTTAAAGATGTCGATTCGTCGTTTTTCGGGAGAGGGGTCATCATCATGGGTTCAGTATCAGAGGTTTCATGTTGCAATTCATCTTCGGGTTTGTCAGTTGTAACAGGCTGGATTTGTTCGTCCGGATCCAAAAGGAGGGGAATCTCTGCGTCGGAAATGATGGGCTCAGTTGGTGTGTGGATCTGCAGATCGGGTTCCTGGGAACCAGCTGGCTTGTTGTCGGGCGTTTCATCACTAGATCTATTTCCTTGTAGATTGCCATATTTTTCGATGTTTGAGCATTCCATTTCCACTGTCATCAGGTCATTATCATCATCGTCGTCAATTATAACATCGGATTCGGGTTCTGAGCCCGAATCGTTGGGAGGGTCCACCTGTGCAAAATTTCGTTTTACTCTAGCTGCATAAGAGTGTAGCCTTGCACAGCATTGTAAACTAGTATGTTCCTGGGACCCGCAAGTACGACATGGTTCACTGCACTCGGGCTCGTAATGTGGATCCTCGTGACTTGTGAAACCGTCACAATTACGACAAAAAATCGATCGACACTCAGCAAACTTATGCCCAGTTTGCCCACAACGCCTACACTCTTGGGCTTGGCCCGGGTAAGTAAACATAACTACCTCTCCGCCGAAAGATATGAAATTCGGGATGTACCTGGTTTTATGGCATTTAAACCGGTAAAATCTCACAGCCGATCTAACATGGCGTAGTGCTGGTTCAGAACAAAATGGTTTATTTATCTGAACAATTTCCCCATACGGCTGTAAAGCAGCAGCCAAAATATCGTCGCCTAACTCATCCGGCGCCCAGTGGACAGTAACGTTGATAAAAGTTGCCGAAGCGTGATTGATTGTCCATTCTACGTCATTAATTACGGCAGTTCCTTTGTTCACTAAAGCATCAACAGCAGCCTGGTTAGATAGTCGAAAGTAAAAAGTTTTCTTTAAATAATTTTTTTGTATTACAAGGAGGTCTTTTCCAATATCTATAACACTAGACAAAAAAGGAACGAGGTCCCTCTGGAACACCGTACTAAACGCCTCACGGTTACGAGTCGACAAGGCGACAGACATGGCCCGGCTAGGCCGTGTAAAATTGTCAAACTTTACAGGCTTCGACATCGTCGAAGCAAGAGCTTACGCCCAAACTATATACAAATATCAGTTCAAGTCACTATGTAGGTTTACACGCCACAAAAATTAGAGAGAAAAACTAACCATCAAAGCCGATGTTCACGGATTCAGTAGAGCGAAAAAACACACGTCTTTAGTCTTCCACTGCCACCATGCTCTGCATAAACAGTAACTCAGACTTTTCCCCTTACCTTCTGGGTGGTTATTTTTGAACTTGCAGATAAAAACAATGAACAACAGCTCCAAATAAAGGGAAAGGCACATCAAAAAAAGGTAGAATTCCAAGTCACAGGAAAGCAAAAATATCATCCCGTCCCCGGGTGGGCTTGAACCACCAACCTTGCGGTTAACAGCCGAACGCGCTAACCGATTGCGCCACGGAGACTTCGTCTTGCAAGCCAGATTTGTTCAAGCTTAAACAGTAACTCAGACTTTTCCCCTTACCTTCTGGGTGGTTATTTTTGAACTTGCAGATAAAAACAACGAACAACAGCTCCAAATAAAGGGAAAGGCACATCAAAAAAAGGTAGAATTCCAAGTCACAGGAAAGCAAAAATATCATCCCGTCCCCGGGTGGGCTTGAACCACCAACCTTTCGGTTAACAGCCGAACGCGCTAACCGATTGCGCCACGGAGACTTCGTCTTGCAGGACAGATTGTTTCAAGCTTAAACAGTAACTCAGACTTTTCCCCTTACCTTCTGGGTGGTTATTTTTGAACTTGCAGATAAAAACAACGAACAACAGCTCCAAATAAAGGGAAAGGCAGATCAAAAAAAGGTAGAATTCCAAATCACAGGAAAGCAAAAATATCATCCCGTCCCCGGGTGGGCTTGAACCACCAACCTTTCGGTTAACAGCCGAACGCGCTAACCGATTGCGCCACGGAGACTTCGTCTTGCAGGCCAGATTTTTTCAAGCTTAAACAGTAACTCAGACTTTTCCCCTTACCTTCTGGGTGGTTATTTTTGAACTTGCAGATAAAAACAACGAACAACAGCTCCAAATAAAGGGAAAGGCACATCAAAAAAAGGTAGAATTCCAAGTCACAGGAAAGCAAAAATATCATCCCGTCCCCGGGTGGGCTTGAACCACCAACCTTTCGGTTAACAGCCGAACGCGCTAACCGATTGCGCCACGGAGACTTCGTCTTGCAGGCCAGATTTTTTCAAGCTTAAACAGTAACTCAGACTTTTCCCCTCACCTTCTGGGTGGTTATTTTTGAACTTGCAGATAAAAACAATGAACAACAGCTCCAAATAAAGGGAAAGGCACATCAAAAAAAGGTAGAATTCCAAGTCACAGGAAAGCAAAAATATCATCCCGTCCCCGGGTGGGCTTGAACCACCAAACTTTCGGTTAACAGCCGAACGCGCTAACCGATTGCGCCACGGAGACTTCGTCTTGCAGGCCAGATTTTTTCAAGCTTAAACAGTAACTCAGACTTTTCCCCTTACCTTCTGGGTGGTTATTTTTGAACTTGCAGATAAAAACAATGAACAACAGCTCCAAATAAAGGGAAAGGCACATCAAAAAAAGGTAGAATTCCAAGTCACAGGAAAGCAAAAATATCATCCCGTCCCCGGGTGGGCTTGAACCACCAACCTTTCGGTTAACAGCCGAACTCGCTAACCGATTGCGCCACGGAGACTTCGTCTTGCAGGCCAGATTTTTTCAAGCTTAAACAGTAACTCAGACTTTTCCCCTTACCTTCTGGGTGGTTATTTTTGAACTTGCAGATAAAAACAATGAACAACAGCTCCAAATAAAGGGAAAGGCACATCAAAAAAAGGTAGAATTCCAAGTCACAGGAAAGCAAAAATATCATCCCGTCCCCGGGTGGGCTTGAACCACCAACCTTTCGGTTAACAGCCGAACGCGCTAACCGATTGCGCCACGGAGACTTCGTCTTGCAGGCCAGATTTTTTCAAGCTTAAACAGTAACTCAGACTTTTCCCCTTACCTTCTGGGTGGTTATTTTTGAACTTGCAGATAAAAACAATGAACAACAGCTCCAAATAGAGGGAAAGGCACATCAAAAAAAGGTAGAATTCCAAGTCACAGGAAAGCAAAAATATCATCCCGTCCCCGGGTGGGCTTGAACCACCAACCTTTCTTTTTTTTTGATGATAAAATGGTTTATTCACAAATTAAAATCTTACATAGGTACATAAATTATGATGTCAATCTTTCATAAGAAGTTAAAACCTTATCTATCACAGTATGTTTGTTAAAACACAGATTATCAACTAAAACATAAATAAAAGATTATTGTTTCTAATGATACACAGAGCAGAGTTTTTGCACCATATATCTTTAAATATACGTCTTTCCAATCTTTGAAAATCAATATATATTCTGTTTCTTAAGGCGGTGTCTACATTTTTGACAATCAAATGTCGGTTAACAGATACATTTTCAAATACAACTTTGTTACGGTGACACCACGTACAAAACTGAATTAGTGTAATTAAAAAGGTATACATATTTCTATCCCTTTCTGTACCAATTAAGTGTTTAAACTGTTTATGTATCATATCTTCTTTGTTAAATTGAGGAAAAAAACATCCATATGTAATAAAAAGCGGATAAAAAAAACTCAATGTGTTCTTTATAGTGGAACACTGGAAAAATAAATGATCCTGTGTTTCTGTGTCACCACAAAACACACAAGCATCATCAATACAAATATTTCTTCTAAGCAATCTTTCTTTTACTGGCAACACATTATGAACAAGTTTAAAAGAAAAGTTAATAAGATTGCAGTCTAAAAACTTGTTAAAAACTGTCTTCCAAATTTTGTTTTTTTTTGTTTTGAAGTTGTGTTTATTAACATACAATAAACATTACATCATTGAAGTACATAGTACAAAGTATATCGATTCACATGCAGCAGAATTAAAACTAATTGAATCACAGACAAGGTAAGCTGCAAAGTGATACCTAATTACAGATGCCAACACAAAATATTAGATAGTCCAAAGTTTATCTTATTTTAACTTTAAGGCAAACTGCAACTTGTCATTCTGTATTTTACATATTACTCCGTTTTTACACCACAACTGTTCAAACATAAATTTTTCCATTCTATAATAATCTATATGTACACGCAACTTAATGGTTTCTGTAATTATTTTCAAGACGGAGTTTAAGTTATGTCTTTTATCATTGAAAATGATGTCGTTGCGACAGCACCAAACCGAAAACTGAATTACAGATAACAAATACAAATAAACAGGAAAACTCTGTTCTTTACAGTTTGGTAACATCTTGTACACAAGAGTAAGCTTATCATTTGGAAATAACTGACCATCAAACAATAGAAAAATACGATCAAAACTATTATATACACTATTTACAAATTGGCATTCAACAAAAAGATGCTGCTGTGTTTCTGAAGCACTGCAAAATACACATTTATCATCGGTAGCCACACTGCGGCGCAATAGCCGCTCTTTTACAGGTAGAACATCGTGGACCAATTTAAACAAAAAGTTAACAAGATTATGATCCAGAAAATTATAAAAAACTTGTTTCCAAATTTTATGCCAAGGTAAAGTTACATCTTTAAAATACACTCTTGGCCTTTCCACGATTTTATCTACGAAAAATGAATATACATCTTTACTTGAACAAATAACAGGCGGCAAAGTCTGTCCCGTAAAAAACTCTCGCCAAGCGTTTATGGCAATTACATAAAAAGGGGGACAATTAAATGAATGCGGGATACTAGATTTACCAAATTCTGGACACACTTGCCTCAAGGACAATCCCAACCAATAGATCGCAAAATATTTCCAATCTGCATTGGTTCCATAAATTAATTTTAAAACATGACGTACGCAGAAAGACTTAACTTTACATTCAATATTTTGAATTTGTAAACCACCTTTAGAGAACTGATTATACAACACAATGCGTTTGATACTCTCTGGCTTTTTATCCCAAAGAAATTGAAATACCACTTGACAACATTGTTTGATTGTTTTTGGCGGGAGTACAGCACACTGTACTGTAAACCATAAAACTGCTAGTGCCACCGAATTAATAAGGACACTTTTACCTCTTAATGACAAATACCGAGAGGACCAATTAGATACATTTGTCTTTATTTTGTTCAACACTCTATCAGAATTTAACTGCAACGCATCCTTACCAAAATAAATCCCACATATTTTACAGTTTTCTGCCGTTTTCAATCCATTATGGTTTAGTACGTCTTTATTGAAATGGCCAATTGGCAAAGCTACAGTTTTTGTGAGATTTAATTTGGCACCGGATGCCCTGCAGTATTCTTCTGCGAGAGAAACAACAGGTTGAACACATTTTTCATTAGACAAAATTATAGTTGTATCATCAGCGTAAGCGCTGGCTATTGCTTGTTTATTTGTTCCTGGCATTTTTATCCCTTCTATCAACTCAGATCGCCTCACTGCCTCAACGAATGGCTCCAAGGTTAGTATGTACAATAGAGGCGAGGCCCCACAGCCCTGACGGACCCCTCGCGACAAAGCGAACTTTTCACTTATGTGGCCATTCACTATAACACTGCTTACAATATCCGTATACAAAAGCTTGATCCATTTACAAAATTCGGGACCGAAATTATAACATTCTAAGCATTTAAACAGAAAGTCCCAGTCAACCCGGTCAAAAGCTTTCTCTTGATCTAAGTTGACAAAACAAGCTTTAAAATCATTCTGCTCAACATAATCGTAAGTGTTTCGTAACAAATGGAGATTGTCGAAAATACTGCGGCCAGGAATACCGCATGTTTGATTCTGATTAACAATTTCTCCTATTACATTTTTAAGACGATTACATAGAGCTATGGATATTATCTTATAGTCTACATTCAGGAGACTTATGGGTCTCCAGTTCTTAATATCTTCACCATTGTCTGGGTCTTTACATAAAAGAGTTATCAAACCAGTCCTTTGACTGCTACTTAAACACCTATTTACAAAAGCTTTATTTACAATCTTTGTGAACATAGGGCCCACAATGTTCCAATAACGAACGTAAAATTCCGCTGGTAGTCCATCACAGCCTGGTGTTTTATTTTGGTTCATGGTTTTTACTGCTGCATACAACTCAGCCTGTGATAGACTACCCTCACAAGACAGTTTTAATTCATTAGATAATTTTGGCAAACCTTTTAAAAAATCATCCTGAAGGTTTTTGTCGGTCTCCTGGCATGTATATAACTGTTTGTAATAGGCACATATACAAGAGGAAATATCATTTTGACAAGTGTGTTTAACATCACATCTTTTAAAACAATTTAAGCTCTTAATCATTTTTTTCTTACTTCTGGAAACCTCACGCCTAATAAAAGTATTTTGTTGGTTTCTCCCCTTGACAAAAATCCTGACATTTAGCTCTTAATATTGCACCTTCTTTGCTTTGCTTAGCTATTGCATTTAGGGACTTTTTCACATCACTTATTTCTATCTCATTGGCTAGAGGATTTTCTTTTAATGTATTTAACTGTTTCTCTAAATCGGACACAACGCGCCTCTTCTGTTGGGAAATTAAAATACAACGGTTACGGATTACCTGCTTACATTCATCTTTGAACGCATCCCAGCGTTCTACCAGATCATTACTTGATTCATTCAATTCTTTAAAAAACAAATCATCAGTTTCATTAATTTTCACATAAAGGTCATTATCATTAAGTACAGTGGTGTTACATTTCCAATAGAAGGTGCCCCAAGAAATTACTCCCTCAAAACAAACATCAAAATATGCACAATCATGATCAGAAAAAGGTACAGCAAAAAAATCAACAACAGAACATGTTTTAATAGCGCATTAGACAAATAAAAACGATCAAGTCGACAGGCAACTTTGTTCCTGCACCAAGAAAACTTTTTATCTAACGGATGCATTTTTCTAAACACATCACTCATAGAAAAATCAGACTTTAAGGCTGTGATTTCATCTAGACCATCATTTCGCGCATCTTTGTTTCCGCCACATTTATCAAAGCAATTATTTTCAACAAAATTAAAGTCGCCACCCAAAACTAATAATTCACGACCTAATAACAATTTGTCTAAATCGGAAACAAATTCTTTTCTTTCTGTTGGGTTATTAGGTGCGTACACGCATACTAAATTAACAGACGTATTATTTACAGTGGCTTTCACAGATATGTAACGACCTGCCGGGCAACGCTCAATGTGATGGATTACGCAATCAACAGAGTAGCGTATTATAATGCCTACTCCACAACTTTTTGTTGTTCCATAGGACCATAAACAATCAGCTGGTATGTTCAAACGTTTAGTATCGGAAAAAGTAGAAAAATGGGTCTCTTGAAGAAAAAGAATATCAATGCCGTTATCAAAAATAAATTTTTTAACTTGATCTTGTTTAGTTATATCTCTTAAACCGTTAACATTTAGTGAACCAAATCTAATAGAACTCAAATTAGACATGATGATACAGAAAAATAATAAATGACGTAACATACCCATTGCGAATATCTTGTTGAAAGTTAAATGTCCTTGGTCTTAGCGAGGCGTTTTCTAGTACGCTTGCTAAGTGACTTCTGTTTTCTGTATTCAAGCATCAGGTTTGTACACGGTTCCCGTGTTACAGGTGTCATCACCATAGAGTCTGAGTCCATACTGTCGTCCTGTTTGTCATCCATCGTCTGTTCCTTGTTTTCGTTTCCATCGGGTGTTTCTTTCTTAGAGGAACCTGCTTCAGGTTTAGTGGAACCAGTTGGTTCCACCCCGTCCCAAATCGAGCACTCTGTTTCTTCCATGGTTGAAAAGACTGGTTCGTTTATTACGTTTTCTTGTGCCTCTCCGATAGGTTTTCCGGGACTGCTTTCCTCTATCTCTTCAGAATATTCAGTATCAGCCGTTTTCGTATTTTCGTCGTTTTCGTCGTCCACAATAAGGTCCACTTCAGCATCTTCAATCTCAGATTCCCGTTCATTAGTATCATCTACCTGGGCAATATTTCTCTTAACACGAGCCGCGTAAGAGAAATGCCTAGCACAGCATTGCGAACAGGTATGCTCCTGTGAACCACAGGTACGACATGGTTCCACACACGTTGATTCATCATGGGGGTCGTCGTGAGGAGAAAAGCCGTCGCAGTTCCTACACCAAACAGAACGGCATTCAGCAATTTTGTGGGAATTTTGCCCACAACGTCTACATTCCTGAATTTGAGCCGTGTAAGTAAACATGACAATTTCTCCAGCAAACGAAATAAAATTAGGCACATATCTCGTCTTATGGCACTTGAAGTTGTAGATCCGTATGCTGGATCTCACGTGACGTAATTCAGGGTCTGAGCAAAACGGTTTTTTAATACTCAGTATTTCTCCATATGGTTTCAATGCAGCCGCCAAAACATCATCCCCAAGTTCATCGGGAGCCCAATGAACAGTTACATTCATAAACAATGAAGATGCTTGGCTAATTATCCATTGTGTCGATCCAATAAAAAAATTGTCTTTAATCAAAAGGGCATTAACGGCATTCTGTGTTTTCAGACGAATATAAAACGTTTTCTTTAAGTGGTGTTTCTGGATTACAAGAAGTTCATTCTTTACATCAATCACTTCTGACAATGCGGGCATAAGGTCCTTATGGACCGCCGTAGAAAAGGCCTCCTTGCTCCGAGTCGTAATGGCTACAGACATAGCTCTGCTAGGGCGAGCAAAATTGTCAAATCTCACAGGCCTAGACATGGTCTGACTCAGGGCTTACGCCCGAGTTCTTTGCACAAATAAATAAATGTCAATATAAGGATTGTTATACCACAAAAAGTATAAGGAAACACTGACCGTAGCGACAGATGTCAATAGATTTAAATCAGCTTACAAAACACGTCTTCCCTGTTCAACAGCTGACATTCCTCCCTCCCTGTCTTCCAAATGCTATTCCATGGGGAAATAGCATCGGATAACATAACTCTTGGTAATTCAATTACTCTGTCCAAAAACAAATTATAAATAGATTTAGAATTAAATGTACTGTTTCTTACACAAGTTAGAGTACCAAACTCTTTCCATGAACCCAACACGAATTTGTAAAATACAGGACACGTTAAGGAATGCGGTACACCAGGCCTACTAAACAGACCAAGCCAATATTTTGCAAAATATTTCCATTTTGCTGGTTTTTCACGATTAAGATTAAGTACATGCTTCACAGCAAAGGCTTTAAGCTTACAACTTATGTTTTGGACATTTAATCCACCCTGCAGAAATGGGCGATAAGCCACATCTCTTTTAATACATTCGGGTTTACTGCTCCAAATGTATTGAAAAATTTTGGTAGTACACTCATTTACAAATTTTGTAGACATAAAAGAGTATTGAGCAATAAACCATAATAAAGGTAAGGCTGCACAATTTACCATCGTACTTTTTCCCCTTAGAGTCAAAGTCCGCCCAGTCCAAGATGACAAAGTCTTTTTAAGCTTTAGACCAACCCGATCACAATTTAATTTTTCGTGGTCTTTACCAAGATAGCTGCCACATATCTTGGCGGAATCCACAACAGCAACGCCAGTGTCATTTAGACTAAGGCGGTCAAATGACCCTAAGGGGAGTACAGTACTTTTCCTAATATTAAGCTTGGATCCTGATGCTTTACAGTATTTAACAGAAGTATCAATAACAGCATTAACAGATTCGGTATCAGTTACTATTACGGTTATATCGTCAGCGTAAGCACAAACCTTAGCCTCATTAACACTACCTGGAATTTTAACCCCAGATATAGATTTGCTGTTTCGTAATGCTGATATAAACGGTTCCAAAGTTAAAACGTACAGCAGAGGCGAAATACCACAGCCCTGCCTAACGCCCCGTGATAGGCCGAATGGCTCCGTCACGTGACCATTCACAAGAACACTACTGGTTATGTCCGTGTACAATAAATTCACCCACCTACAGAAGGAGGGCCCAAAGTTGTAAGCATTTAGACATTTGAGCAGAAAGCCCCAATTGACCCTGTCAAATGCCTTTTCTTGGTCAAGGTTAAAAAAACAAACACTAAGGTTTTTTTGACCGACATAATCGTGAACATTTCTTAACAAATGTAAGTTATCAAAAATTGATCTATCTGGTATACTACAAGTCTGATCTATGTCAATAACATTTGACACAACTGCCTTAAGTCTGTTACACAGCGCTTTCGATATAATTTTATAGTCCACGTTAAGCAGGCTTATAGGACGCCAATTCTTCATAGACTTCATTTCAGTTGGGTCTTTAGCCAACATTGTAATAAGGCCATACCTCTGACTATCGGCCAGACATTCACTTTCATAGCACTGATTAACAACCTGGGCAAATGTGTCACATATTATCTGCCAACAACATCTGTAAAATTCGGCTGGTAGTCCGTCACTACCAGGTGACTTAAAATTGGGCATACTATGCAATGCATTAAATAATTCATCTTTTGTTAAATATCCTTCACATAGTTGCTTATCAGAATCATTTAAAGATGGTAAGTTAGATAAAAACTCTGTCTGAAGATCTGCGTCACAAATATCAGACGAATACAAACAATGATAAAAATTTCTTACACAATCGGAAATTTCACTTTGTTTTGAGTGACAAACCCCAGGGTCATGATGACATTCAAGTTTAGTTATAAGTTTCTTTTTGGCTCTATTAGTCTCCCTTTTAAAAAAATATCTGGTTGGTTTTTCAGCTTGGTCAAAGTCAACGGCTTTAGCGCGGATAACCGCGCCAAATTTAACTGCTCGCTGATTTGCACTAATTGATTCTTTTAGTGCTTTAATTTTGTCAGAGTTTTTCACCGGGTCATCATACAACTCTTTTAAATCCTTTTCGAGGCAACTCAATATTTTCCGATTTTCTTTTGCTTTGGCCTTGGAAAGTTTTTTAATTTCATGTTTAACATTTTTTTTAAAACATTCCCACTCCTCAACAATACAGCTTTTATACCCTGAAAATGTTTCCTGGTGGATTTCGGTAATCATATCCACCACAATAGGATCGGATAGTAGCGACACATTACATTTCCAGTAGCTTGGACCCCACGAAATAACATCATCTAAATTTAACTGAAAACTTATGCAACAGTGGTCTGAAAAGGCTACAGGAATTGTATTTACGTCTAAAAGGGATTCCATTAAACGATTGGTTATATAGAAACGATCTAGCCGACAGGCTACATTACACCGACTCCAAGTGAATTTTTTGGTATTAGGATAAAGTGAACGGTAAACATCGGTAATACTAAAATCATTCTTTAAATTTGACATTTCAATTTAGCCCTCTGATCCGTTAATAACACTGCCCCCAGATTTGTCTAGACTGATATTTTCCACAAAATTAAAATCCCCACCTAAAATTAAAAGGTCGCTTCCAGTTAATACTTTGTCTAATTCCTTTAAAAATTCATTTCTTTGAGAAGTATTATTAGGGGCATATACACAAACAAATTTAACAAAAGTATTGTTCAAACGAGTAGATATTGCAATATACCTCCCATAGGGGCAGCGAGTTACATGTAAAATTTCATAATCTATAGGTGGTATCGAAAAATAATTCCTACTCCACAACTTTTGTTTGTACCGAAAGCATAAAAGCTTTCTCCAGGAATATCTAAAAATTTCGCATCGGATTTTTTTTCAAAATGAGTTTCTTGTAAATAAATTACATCAATATCATTAGCAAACACAAAATCTTTTACTTTATCTATTTTATCATTATTTCTGAGACCGTTAACATTTAAAGAGGCGATGTTTATCAAACACATTAGAAATGTTATAAAATAATATCTACCTGTGAATGTCATTGTTTAAGAAAACCTGCTGACTTCTTTGAAGCTCTCTTTGACCTTTTCGCATCAAGTTTCTGCCGATATAAGGATAGAGGACTGCCCAAGGTTTGTAACGGTATAGGGGTCATCGTTGGCTGACTCATCGGTTCCTCACAGGTACTGGACCCATCATTATATTCCTCTGGGTTTCTGGGTAAATCCTCACTCGCCACTTTTGGTTTTTTGGGGGACTCCGCCTTCGGAGAAACAGAATTTCCATCGACATGGATTTCTACTTGAACTCGTTTCAAGTTACTAGAGGAATCCATACTTTCCTCCGGCTCGGTAGAAGCGACAGGTAGCATTTCTATCAAATCTGGTGTGGAGCTAAACATTTTATTGACCGGTTCCACTAAAATATCATCGGACACTAAGCTGAAAATTTCGTTTCTGGAAATCTCCTCAACATTTACATCACAATTATCATCTGGCTCGTTTTGCTCAACGTCACACGTTTCCTCTCTATCCGATCGATCCTCACCCACATGCTTAATCTGCTGCAACCCACCTTTCACCCGTGCAGCAGAAGATGACATGCTTGCCCTGCAACTGATCACACTATGTTCCGTAGACGAACAACTTCTACATGGCTCCGAACATTCCTCTGTATAATGGGGGTCCTCATGGGGGGTATACCCATCACAATTTTCACAATATATTGCCTTACAGGCGGGGGCTCGGTGCCCAGGTTGGGCACAACGGCGACATTCTTGAATTTGAGCTGGGTACGTGAACATTAGTACCTCACTTCCAAACTTGATAAAATTAGGAACATATCGCTTTTGACAACATTTAAACCTGTAAATACGTATCCCGGTCCGTACTTGACCAAATACAGGGTTCGATAAAAATGGCTTGTTGATAGATAAACACTCACAATACGGCTTAAGTTCATGTAAAATCTCCTCGTCTGTCATCTCATCAGGTGCCCAATGTACTGTAACGTTCATTACGGTAGCACTTGCAGGCGATATACTCCAGTCCCCATAGTCATTAGTGGCCAACACACCCTTGGTAAGTAAGGCATTATGAGCCCTTTCCCTTCCAACACGTAGGTAAAACGATTTCTTGAAATAATTTTTTTGGAAACATTTAAGGTCTTTTTTCACATCAATTACCTCCGACAAAGCTTGGGCAAAATGATCCTGTACTGCAGATGAAAAATGGTCCATGTTCTTTGCAGTTAAACACAGAGACAAATTCCTGTTCAACTTTCTTCCCGGAGCTTGAATGGGTCTCGACATAGTGGATAGGCACGGGCTCCGCCCGGCTACCTCGCCGAACTCCCCTTACAGCTCTGTAACACTAGACAAGACACTGAGGTATAGCTAAGTATACACACAACACCAACAACGTAATGTTAAACTGGAGCACTAGGAAACACGTCCTTCCTCTCCAAAGGTTCAAACTGAACTCCCTCCACCAACCTTTTCGGCTAACCGATTGCGCCACGGAGACTTCGTCTTGCAGGCCAGATTTTTTCAAGCTTAAACAGTAACTCAGACTTTTCCCCTTACCTTCTGGGTGGTTATTTTTGAACTTGCAGATAAAAACAATGAACAACAGCTCCAAATAAAGGGAAAGGCACATCAAAAAAAGGTAGAATTCCAAGTCACAGGAAAGCAAAAATATCATCCCGTCCCCGGGTGGGCTTGAACCACCAACCTTTCGGTTAACAGCCGAACGCGCTAACCGATTGGGCCACGGAGACTTCGTCTTGCAGGCCAGATTTTTTCAAGCTTAAACAGTAACTCAGACTTTTCCCCTTACCTTCTGGGTGGTTATTTTTGAACTTGCAGATAAAAACAATGAACAACAGCTCCAAATAAAGGGAAAGGCACATCAAAAAAAGGTAGAATTCCAAGTCACAGGAAAGCAAAAATATCATCCCGTCCCCGGGTGGGCTTGAACCACCAACCTTTCGGTTAACAGCCGAACGCGCTAACCGATTGCGCCACGGAGACTTCCAAGTCACAGGAAAGCAAAAATATCATCCCGTCCCGGGGTGGGCTTGAACCACCAACCTTTCGGTTAACAGCCGAACGCGCTAACCGATTGCGCCACGGAGACTTCGTCTTGCAGGCCAGATTTTTCAAGCTTAAACAGTAACTCAGACTTTTCCCCTAACCTTCTGGGTGGTTATTTTTGAACTTGCAGATAAAAACAATGAACAACAGCTCCAAATAAAGGGAAAGGCACATCAAAAAAAGGTAGAATTCCAAGTCACAGAAAAGCAAAAATATCATCCCGTCCCCGGGTGGGCTTGAACCACCAACCTTTCGAATAACAGCCGAACGCGCTAACCGATTGCGCCACGGAGACTTCGTCTTGCAGGCCAGATTTTTTCAAGCTTAAACAGTAACTCAGACTTTTCACCTTACCTTCTGGGTGGTTATTTTTGAACTTGCAGATAAAAACAATGAACAACAGCTCCAAATAAAGGGAAAGGCACATCAAAAAAGGTAGAATTCCAAGTCACAGGAAAGCAAAAATATCATCCCGTCCCCGGGTGGGCTTGAACCACCAACCTTTCGGTTAACAGCCGAACTCGCTAACCGATTGCGCCACGGAGACTTCGTCTTGCAGGCCAGATTTTTTCAAGCTTAAACAGTAACTCAGACTTTTCCCCTTACCTTCTGGGTGGTTATTTTTGAACTTGCAGATAAAAACAATGAACAACAGCTCCAAATAAAGGGAAAGGCACATCAAAAAAGGTAGAATTCCAAGTCACAGGAAAGCAAAAATATCATCCCGTCCCCGGGTGGGCTTGAACCACCAACCTTTCGGTTAACAGCCGAACTCGCTAACCGATTGCGCCACGGAGACTTCGTCTTGCAGGCCAGATTTTTTCAAGCTTAAACAGTAACTCAGACTTTTCCCCTTACCTTCTGGGTGGTTATTTTTGAACTTGCAGATAAAAACAATGAACAACAGCTCCAAATAAAGGGAACGGCACATCAAAAAAAGGTAGAATTCCAAGTCATAGGAAAGCAAAAATATCATCCCGTCCCCGGGTGGGCTTGAACCACCAACCTTTCGGTTAACAGCCGAACGCGCTAACCGATTGCGCCACGGAGACTTCGTCTTGCAGGCCAGATTTTTTCAAGCTTAAACAGTAACTCAGACTTTTCCCCTTACCTTCTGGGTGGTTATTTTTGAACTTGCAGATAAAAACAATGAACAACAGCTCCAAATAAAGGGAAAGGCACATCAAAAAAAGGTAGAATTCCAAGTCACAGGAAAGCAAAAATATCATCCCGTCCCCGGGTGGGCTTGAACCACCAACCTTTCGGTTAACAGCCGAACGCGCTAACCGATTGCGCCACGGAGACTTCGTCTTGCAGGCCAGATTTTTTCAAGCTTAAACAGTAACTCAGACTTTTCCCCTTACCTTCTGGGTGGTTATTTTTTAACTTGCAGATAAAAACAATGAACAACAGCTCCAAATAAAGGGAAAGGCACATCAAAAAAAGGTAGAATTCCAAGTCACAGGAAAGCAAAAATATCATCCCGTCCCCGGGTGGGCTTGAACCACCAACCTTTCGGTTAACAGCCGAACGCGCTAACCGATTGCGCCACGGAGACTTCGTCTTGCAGGCCAGATTTTTTCAAGCTTAAACAGTAACTCAGACTTTTCCCCTTACCTTCTGGGTGGTTATTTTTGAACTTGCAGATAAAAACAATGAACAACAGCTCCAAATAAAGGGAAAGGCACATCAAAAAAAGGTAGAATTCCAAGTCACAGGAAAGCAAAAATATCATCCCGTCCCCGGGTGGGCTTGAACCACCAACCTTTCGGTTAACAGCCGAACGCGCTAACCGATTGCGCCACGGAGACTTCGTCTTGCAGGCCAGATTTTTTCAAGCTTAAACAGTAACTCAGACTTTTCCCCTTACCTTCTGGGTGGTTATTTTTGAACTTGCAGATAAAAACAATGAACAACAGCTCCAAATAAAGGGAAAGGCACATCAAAAAAAGGTAGAATTCCAAGTCACAGAAAAGCAAAAATATCATCCCGTCCCCGGGTGGGCTTGAACCACCAACCTTTCGGTTAACAGCCGAACGCGCTAACCGATTGCGCCACGGAGACTTCGTCTTGCAGGCCAGATTTTTTCAAGCTTAAACAGTAACTCAGACTTTTCCCCTTACCTTCTGGGTGGTTATTTTTGAACTTGCAGATAAAAACAATGAACAACATCTCCAAATAAAGGGAAAGGCACATCAAAAAAAGGTAGAATTCCAAGTCACAGGAAAGCAAAAATATCATCCCGTCCCCGGGTGGGCTTGAACCACCAACCTTTCGGTTAACAGCCGAACGCGCTAACCGATTGCGCCACGGAGTCTTCGTCTTGCAGGCCAGATTTTTTCAAGCTTAAACAGTAACTCAGACTTTTCCCCTTACCTTCTGGGTGGTTATTTTTGAACTTGCAGATAAAAACAATGAACAACAGCTCCAAATAAAGGGAAAGGCACATCAAAAAAAGGTAGAATTCCAAGTCACAGGAAAGCAAAAATATCATCCCGTCCCCGGGTGGGCTTGAACCACCAACCTTTCGGTTAACAGCCGAACGCGCTAACCGATTGTGCCACGGAGACTTCGTCTTGCAGGCCAGATTTTTTCAAGCTTAAACAGTAACTCAGACTTTTCCCCTTACCTTCTGGGTGGTTATTTTTGAACTTGCAGATAAAAACAATGAACAACAGCTCCAAATAAAGGGAAAGGCACATCAAAAAAAGGTAGAATTCCAAGTCACAGAAAAGCAAAAATATCATCCCGTCCCCGGGTGGGCTTGAACCACCAACCTTTCGGTTAACAGCCGAACGCGCTAACCGATTGCGCCACGGAGACTTCGTCTTGCAGGCCAGATTTTTTCAAGCTTAAACAGTAACTCAGACTTTTCCCCTTACCTTCTGGGTGGTTATTTTTGAACTTGCAGATAAAAACAATGAACAACATCTCCAAATAAAGGGAAAGGCACATCAAAAAAAGGTAGAATTCCAAGTCACAGGAAAGCAAAAATATCATCCCGTCCCCGGGTGGGCTTGAACCACCAACCTTTCGGTTAACAGCCGAACGCGCTAACCGATTGCGCCACGGAGTCTTCGTCTTGCAGGCCAGATTTTTTCAAGCTTAAACAGTAACTCAGACTTTTCCCCTTACCTTCTGGGTGGTTATTTTTGAACTTGCAGATAAAAACAATGAACAACAGCTCCAAATAAAGGGAAAGGCACATCAAAAAAAGGTAGAATTCCAAGTCACAGGAAAGCAAAAATATCATCCCGTCCCCGGGTGGGCTTGAACCACCAACCTTTCGGTTAACAGCCGAACGCGCTAACCGATTGCGCCACGGAGACTTCGTCTTGCAGGCCAGATTTTTTCAAGCTTAAACAGTAACTCAGACTTTTCCCCTTACCTTCTGGGTGGTTATTTTTGACCTTGCAGATAAAAACAATGAACAACAGCTCCAAATAAAGGGAAAGGCACATTTTTTCAAGCTTAAACAGTAACTCAGACTTTTGCCCTTACCTTCTGGGTGGTTATTTTTGAACTTGGAGATAAAAACAATGAACAACAACTCCAAATAAAGGGAAAGGCACATCAAAAAAAGGTAGAATTCCAAGTCACAGGAAAGCAAAAATATCATCCCGTCCCCGGGTGGGCTTGAACCACCAACCTTTCGGTTAACAGCCGAACGCGCTAACCGATTGCGCCACGGAGACTTCGTCTTGCAGGCCAGATTTTTTCAAGCTTAAACAGTAACTCAGACTTTTCCCGTTACCTTCTGGGTGGTTATTTTTGAACTTGCAGATAAAAACAATGAACAACAGCTCCAAATAAAGGGAAAGGCACATCAAAAAAAGGTAGAATTCCAAGTCACAGGAAAGCAAAAATATCATCCCGTCCCCGGGTGGGCTTGAACCACCAACCTTTCGGTTAACAGCCGAACGCGCTAACCGATTGCGCCACGGAGTCTTCGTCTTGCAGGCCAGATTTTTTCAAGCTTAAACAGTAACTCAGACTTTTCCCCTTACCTTCTGGGTGGTTATTTTTGAACTTGCAGATAAAAACAATGAACAACAGCTCCAAATAAAGGGAAAGGCACATCAAAAAAAGGTAGAATTCCAAGTCACAGGAAAGCAAAAATATCATCCCGTCCCCGGGTGGGCTTGAACCACCAACCTTTCGGTTAACAGCCGAACGCGCTAACCGATTGCGCCACGGAGACTTCGTCTTGCAGGCCAGATTTTTTCAAGCTTAAACAGTACCTCAGACTTTTCCCCTTACCTTCTGGGTGGTTATTTTTGAACTTGCAGATAAAAACAATGAACAACAGCTCCAAATAAAGGGAAAGGCACATTTTTTCAAGCTTAAACAGTAACTCAGACTTTTCCCCTTACCTTCTGGGTGGTTATTTTTGAACTTGCAGATAAAAACAATGAACAACAGCTCCAAATAAAGGGAAAGGCACATCAAAAAAAGGTAGAATTCCAAGTCACAGGAAAGCAAAAATATCATCCCGTCCCCGGGTGGGCTTGAACCACCAACCTTTCGGTTAACAGCCGAACGCGCTAACCGATTGCGCCACGGAGACTTCGTCTTGCAGGCCAGATTTTTTCAAGCTTAAACAGTAACTCAGACTTTTCCCCTTACCTTCTGGGTGGTTATTTTTGAACTTGCAGATAAAAACAACGCACAACAGCTCTAAATAAAGGGAAAGGCACATCAAAAAAAGGTAGAATTCCAAGTCACAGGAAAGCAAAAATATCATCCCGTCCGCGGGTGGGCTTGAACCAGCAACCTTTCGGTTAACAGCCGAACGCGCTAACCGATTGCGCCACGGAGACTTCGTCTTGCAGGCCAGATTTTTTCAAGCTTAAACAGTAACTCAGACTTTTCCCCTTACCTTCTGGGTGGTTATTTTTGAACTTGCAGATAAAAACAATGAACAACAGCTCCAAATAAAGGGAAAGGCACATCAAAAAAAGGTAGAATTCCAAGTCACAGGAAAGCAAAAATATCATCCCGTCCCCGGGTGGGCTTGAACCACCAACCTTTCGGTTAACAGCCGAACGCGCTAACCGATTGCGCCACGGAGACTTCGTCTTGCAGGCCAGATTTTTTCAAGCTTAAACAGTAACTCAGACTTTTTCCCTTACCTTCTGGGTGGTTATTTTTGAACTTGCAGATAATTTTTTTTTTTGACAAAAATAATTTATTCCCAAAAGACATCAATTACAAACATGTTCATAACATTTATGCAGATTTATATAAAATTTAAATATCACAGTAGGCTAACTGCACAGATGGTTTCTTAAAGATTTCTCTTACTTCGTTACAAATTTAAGTTGATCATTTTCTAGTTTACACAAAACATTTCCTTTACACCAAATTTTTCGGAATTGTACATCATTCAGTCTATACTTATCGACAAAAGCTCTAAGTTTCACAGTTGCTTTCACTTGTTCGATTATTCTTTTAGAGTCGTGCTTTTCGTCGTTAAAAATTGTTGCATTTCTGACACACCAAATAGAAAACTGAATAACGGACAATATATACATACACATTGGTCTATTTATATCTTCACAATTGCTTATTAGTCTATAAATTAAACAGTTTTCACGATATGGCAATATTATTTTAGCATATGACATAAATACATAAGCAAAATGATCATAAACACTTTTGGTTAATTCACATTCAACAAACAGGTGTTTTTGAGTCTCGGAAAAAGTACAAAATACGCATTTATCGTCAGTTGGTATGTTACGACGGAGTAGTCTTTCTTTGACGGGCAGTACGTTGTGCACCAGTTTAAAAACAAAATTAACAAGGTTGTGATCCAGAAAAGGATCAAATACATTTTTCCAAATAGTTTGCCATGGTTGATTTACATCTTTTAATACTACCCTTGGCACTTCGACAATACGGTTAACAAAAAAGGTGTACAGATATTTTGTAGAATAAGCTACAACTGGAAGAGTTTGACCGTTGTAAAACTCTCTCCAAGATTCAATAACAAATTCATAAAATGGTGGACATTTTGAAGCATGAGGGATGGAGTTTTTAGCAAACTCAGGGCGTAATTGTCTTAATGATAATCCAAGCCAATATATACTAAAATAGGCCCAATCGGCAGTCGTACCATAAATGAGTTTTAAGATGTGACGAATGGCCATAGCCTTCATCTTACAATGTATGTTGTTTACGTTGAGACCTCCTTTATCATGACAATTGTACAAAACATTTCGCTTGATGCTTTCAGGTTTGCGATTCCACAGGAATTGAAAAACTGAACGCTGGCCTTCTATAAAACATTTTTTTGGTATAAAGGTGCATTGGACGACGAACCAAAAAACAGCCAAAGCAACGGAATTGATTAACACAGAATTTCCTTTGAGCGTTAGGTAACGCCCAGACCATGCCGAAATATTCTTTTTAAGCTTGTTCGATATTCTGTCACAATTGAGTTTAGTCGAGTCCATCCCAAAATAAATGCCACAAATTTTAGCATTTGTGACCTTTTTTAACTCAAGATTATTAAGAGCATTGTCTGGCCATCTACCTATCGGGAGAGCCACACTTTTCGATACATTTAATTTGGCCCCCGACGCTCTTGTATACTTTTTGGCCACCTTAAGAACCAGGTCTGTTGACTTTACTTCGGACACGATAATCGTTGTGTCGTCTGCATATGCAGTTATTTTGGCTTGTTTTTTGGTTCCTGGCATTTGCACACCAACAATTAATGAATTATTTTTAACAGCATTAATGAATGGCTCCAAAGTTATTATGTACAAAAGAGGAGAAATCCCACACCCTTGTCTTACACCCCGTGACAGGCTAAATTTATCCGAAATGTGGCCATTCACAGTGACGCTACTTTCTATATTACTATACAAAAGTTCGACCCATCTGCAAAAATCAGGTCCGAAGTTATACTGCTTCAAACACCTACTGAGAAACCCCCAGTCAACTCGATCCAACGCCTTTTCTTGGTCAAGGTTAATAAAACAGGCTTTTAGATCTTTTTGCTCGATGTAATCATAGGTGTTTCTCAGTAGGTGTATGTTGTCGAATATGGTTCTGCCTGGAATTCCACAAGTCTGGTTCTGATCTATAATAGAGTCAATTACCAGTTTTAAGCGATTACATAAGGATTTTGAGGCAATCTTATAGTCGACGTTTAGAAGACTTATAGGCCTCCAATTATCTATATTTTCAGGTTCGTCGTGATCTTTACATATAAGGGTAATCAAGCCTAATCTCTGAGTTTTACTCATTGATCCTACTTCAAAACAGGCATTTACAACGGACGTTAGAGTGCCACCTAAAAAATCCCAATATTCTGCATAAAATTCGGAGGGCAGGCCGTCCGAACCTGGGGATTTGTTTTTGTTCATATCCTTTAGGGATGTATGCATTTCGTCAATACTCAGCGGACCTTCGCATAAGGACTTACAGTGGTCTGACATTGCAGGTAAATTCTGAACGAATTCCTCTTGTATGGTTTGATCGGTTCTGCCCTCCGAATACAAATCTGCATAATACGATTTGATACAGGATGAAATAGTTTCCTGACAGTTATGTACATGCTTATCATTTTTATAACATTTTATTTCTTTTACCATTTTTTTCTTATTTCTCCCTGCCTCCCGCCTTAAAAAATATTTAGTAGGTCTCTCACCCAAAATAAAATCTGTACACTTAGACCTTACAATAGCTCCCTCCCTTGATTGTTTTGCCAAGGCATTTAAGGTCTTTTTGGTTGTTTCAATTTCAGCTGAGTTTACAATTGGATTTTCTTTTAAGCAGTTAAGGCGCTTTTCTAACTCAAAAACAACTTTTTTCCTTTCTTTAGAAAGAGAAATACAATAATTTGAAATGATAAGTTTACATTTTTCTTTAAACTCGTCCCATTTGCCAATTAATTCTTGATTACAGAGCTGTTCAGAAAACAGTTCATCGTAAACCGTCTTTATTTCGTGCCTAAGATTTTCATCGTTTAAAACTGAGGTATTACACTTCCAATACGATGGTCCCCACGAAAATACATCATGAAAACAAATATCAAAGAAAATACATGAATGGTCAGAAAAAGGCACGGCTAGAAAATCAATTTCCTTAATAAACGACTTGACAGAATTAGCCAGGTAGAAACGATCTAAACGGCACGCTACGGTATTTCGGGACCATGAATATTGTTTCTTAAGTGGGTGAATGGACCTATACACATCACATATGGAAAAGTCTGATTTTAACAATTTCATTTCCTCGATTCCGTCATTTCTTGCATTTAAGTTTCCACCAATTTTATCTAAAGAGTTATCTTCGACAAAATTAAAATCCCCACCCATGATTATGGTTTCTTTCCCAAGTAATAGCCCATCTAAGTTTGCAATAAATTCTTTCCTTTCTTTCTGATTATTCGGGGCGTAGATACAAATTAAGTTTACAGGTGTTTTATTGATATCAGCTTTGACAGACAAATATCTGCCCGAGGGACAACGTTTAACATTACGTATAGTAAATTCCACATTATACCTTACAATAATACCAACACCACTGCTTCGATTACTACCATAAGCCCATATACAATCACCGGGAATAAACAATTGCTTTGTGTCAGAATAATTGGAGAAATGCGTCTCCTGGAGGAACAAAACATCAATTTTGTTATCAGATACAAATTGTCGTACTTGAGATTGTTTGGTACTGTCTCTTAAACCATTAGTATTTAGTGATGCAAATCTAATTGACATGATTAAATAGAGGTAGATAGCAAAATTTAACATACCCATTGTGATTTAGTTGTGAGTTGTGTTTCATTTCTTCTGTGCCGTGCGCTTTCTACCACGCTTCGTAAGAGAACTTTTTTCCGGTAATCGAGCATCAGTGTTGTACACTCATGTCGAGCTACTGGCGTCATATGTTCACATTCAACTTGAGTAACACAGTCCGCTATCAAACTATCTTGGGTGAAGCATTCCTCTTCCAAATTATCTGTATGTTCCTTCGCGTCTTCCTTACTTTTTCCTGGCTCCTGGCTGTTAACATCATCTTCTCTATGCACATCGGCTACTGTTTCTACTGTAGCTGTTGGAACAGTTGGAATTGCTGGAGCTTTATCAGCCTGCTGGTCCAAACACAAAACAGGTTTTTTAGCAACAGGGGAATCATATTCCGAATTTCTTTCCTCATCATCAGTGTGTGGGTTAGTCTCCTCCTTTTGGGCTTCCATACATTC
This sequence comes from Lepidochitona cinerea, assembly GCA_963971465.1. NCBI lineage: Eukaryota > Metazoa > Mollusca > Polyplacophora > Chitonida > Tonicellidae > Lepidochitona > Lepidochitona cinerea. Next base: position 12,145,491 of record OZ020559.1, read on the forward strand.
GTCTGAAGATTCACCAGATGCTTCCATACTGTAGCCACTTTCAACGACATCAATGTCGCGATCTTCATCATCAGACAGGACTGTGTCGGTGGATGGCAAGTTCCTACTAGTGTTGCCAGTTACTCGGGAGGCGTACGACCAGAGTCGGGCACAACAAGACGTTTTGGTGTGGTCCATAGACTTACAGTTACGACATGGATGGGTACATTCAGCTTCATCATGTGGATTTTCATGCAAGGAGAACCCGTCACAATTATGGCACCATTTTGCCCGACACTCAAAACTTTTGTGGCGGAACTGGCCACATTTTCTACATTGTGGTTCCTGTGCCGGGTACGTAAACATAATTGTTTCGCCACCAAAGTTAATAAAGTTGGGTACGTACCTCGCCCTCCTGCAGCGAAAGCGATAAATTCGTATGCCCGTGTTGGCATTTTTTAATTTGGAGTTCTTAAACTTTGGCCTGTTTATTGATAAAATGTCTCCATAATCCTTCAGAGCCTTAGCTATGATGTCATCACTCAATTCCTCTGGAGCCCAGTGCACAGTTAGGTTCAAATACATCGAAGAAGCCTGGTTAATATTCCACTGAACTCCGTCAATAATAAAATTTTCCTTGCTAATTAGACAATTGTGAGCAGCTTGATTAGATACTCGCAAATAGAACATTTTTTTTAGGTAGTTTTTTTGAAAACTCAGCAGTTCATTTTCTAAGTTGATAGTGCCATCCAAAAAATCAATAAAGTCCCTCTGGACTGCCTTACTGAACGCCTCGCTGTCCTGTGTTGTAATGGCTACTGACAAGACTCTACTGGGCCTGACAAAGTCGTCAAATCTTACAGGCCTAGACATGGCTTATTGAGGGGCACACGCCCACGATACAGTCAAATACAAAACACCTTGTTCCCCAACCTGTAGTTGATATTGTCACAAAAAATAACCCAAAACACGTACCAAACACTCAGATGGCAGTCGATTTACAAGGAGCCTTCCAAACACGTCTTCCTACTCCGACATCATAATGGCCCTCTTGCTTGCAGATAAAAACAACGCACAACAGCTCCAAATAAAGGGAAAGGCACATCAAAAAAAGGTAGAATTCCAAGTCACAGGAAAGCAAAAATATCATCCCGTCCCCGGGTGGGCTTGAACCACCAACCTTTCGGTTAACAGCCGAACGCGCTAACCGATTGCGCCACGGAGACTTCGTCTTGCAGGCCAGATTTTTTCAAGCTTAAACAGTAACTCAGACTTTTCCCCTTACCTTCTGGGTGGTTATTTTTGAACTTGCAGATAAAAACAACGAACAGCAGCTCCAAATAAAGGGAAAGGCACATCAAAAAAAGGTAGAATTCCAAGTCACAGGAAAGCAAAAATATTATCCCGTCCCCGGGTGGGCTTGAACCACCAACCTTTCGGTTAACAGCCGAACGCGCTAACCGATTGCGCCACGGAGACTTCGTCTTGCAGGCCAGACTTTTTCAAGCTTAAACAGTAACTCAGACTTTTCTCCTTACCTTCTGGGTGGTTATTTTTGAACTTGCAGATAAAAACAATGAACAACAGCTCCAAATAAAGGGAAAGGCACATCAAAAAAAGGTAGAATTCCAAGTCACAGGAAAGCAAAAATATCATCCCGTCCCCGGGTGGGCTTGAACCACCAACCTTTCGGTTAACAGCCGAACGCGCTAACCGATTGCGCCACGGAGACTTCGTCTTGCAGGCCAGATTTTTTCAAGCTTAAACAGTAACTCAGACTTTTCCCCTTACCTTCTGAGTGGTTATTTTTGAACTTGCAGATAAAAACAACGAACAACAGCTCCAAATAAAGGGAAAGGCACATCAAAAAAAGGTAGAATTCCAAGTCACAGGAAAGCAAAAATATCATCCCGTCCCCGGGTGGGCTTGAACCACCAACCTTTCGGTTAACAGCCGAACGCGCTAACCGATTGCGCCACGGAGACTTCGTCTTGCAGGCCAGATTTTTTCAAGCTTAAACAGTAACTCAGACTTTTCCCCTTACCTTCTGAGTGGTTATTTTTGAACTTGCAGATAAAAACAACGAACAACAGCTCCAAATAAAGGGAAAGGCACATCAAAAAAAGGTAGAATTCCAAGTCACAGGAAAGCAAAAATATCATCCCGTCCCCGGGTGGGCTTGAACCACCAACCTTTCGGTTAACAGCCGAACGCGCTAACCGATTGCGCCACGGAGACTTCGTCTTGCAGGCCAGATTTTTTCAAGCTTAAACAGTAACTCAGACTTTTCCCCTTACCTTCTGGGTGGTTATTTTTGAGCTTGCAGATAAAAACAATGAACAACAGCTCCAAATAAAGGGAAAGGCACATCAAAAAAAGGTAGAATTCCAAGTCACAGGAAAGCAAAAATATCATCCCGTCCCCGGGTGGGCTTGAACCACCAACCTTTCGGTTAACAGCCGAACGCGCTAACCGATTGCGCCACGGAGACTTCGTCTTGCAGGCCAGATTTTTTCAAGCTTAAACAGTAACTCAGACTTTTCCCCTTACCTTCTGGGTGGTTATTTTTGAACTTGCAGATAAAAACAACGAACAACAGCTCCAAATAAAGGGAAAGGCACATCAAAAAAAGGTAGAATTCCAAGTCACAGGAAAGCAAAAATATCATCCCGTCCCCGGGTGGGCTTGAACCACCAACCTTTCGGTTAACAGCCGAACGCGATAACCGATTGCGCCACGGAGACTTCGTCTTGCAGGCCAGATTTTTTCAAGCTTAAACAGTAACTCAGACTTTTCCCCTTACCTTCTGGGTGGTTATTTTTGAACTTGCAGATAAAAACAATGAACAACAGCTCCAAATAAAGGGAAAGGCACATCAAAAAAAGGTAGAATTCCAAGTCACAGGAAAGCAAAAATATCATCCCGTCCCCGGGTGGGCTTGAACCACCAACCTTTCGGTTAACAGCCGAACGCGCTAACCGATTGCGCCACGGAGACTTCGTCTTGCAGGCCAGATTTTTTCAAGTTAAACAGTAACTCAGACTTTTCCCCTTACCTTCTGGGTGGTTATTTTTGAACTTGCAGATAAAAACAATGCACAACAGCTCCAAATAAAGGGAAAGGCACATCAAAAAAAGGTAGAATTCCAAGTCACAGGAAAGCAAAAATATCATCCCGTCCCCGGGTGGGCTTGAACCACCAACCTTTCGGTTAACAGCCGAACGCGCTAACCGATTGCGCCACGGAGACTTCGTCTTGCAGGCCAAATTTTTTCAAGCTTAAACAGTAACTCAGACTTTTCCCCTTACCTTCTGGGTGGTTATTTTTGAACTTGCAGATAAAACAACGCACAACAGCTCCAAATAAAGGGAAAGGCACATCAAATAAAGGTAGAATTCCAAGTCACAGGAAAGCAAAAATATCATCCCGTCCCCGGGTGGGCTTGAACCACCAACCTTTCGGTTAACAGCCGAACGCGCTAACCGATTGCGCCACGGAGACTTCGTCTTGCAGACCAGATTTTTTCAAGCATAAACAGTAACTCAGACTTTTCCCCTTACCTTCTGGGTGGTTATTTTTGATCTTGCAGATAAAAACAATGAACAACAGCTCCAAATAAAGGGAAAGGCACATCAAAAAAAGGTAGAATTCCAAGTCACAGGAAAGTAAAAACATCATCCCGTCCCCGGGTGGGCTTGAACCACCAACCTTTCGGTTAACAGCCGAACGCGCTAACCGATTGCGCCACGGAGACTTCGTCTTGCAGGCCAGATTTTTTCAAGCTTAAACAGTAACTCAGACTTTTCCCCTTACCTTCTGGGTGGTTATTTTTGAACTTGCAGATAAAAACAATGAACAACAGCTCCAAATAAAGGGAAAGGCACATCAAAAAAAGGTAGAATTCCAAGTCACAGGAAAGCAAAAATATCATCCCGTCCCCGGGTGGGCTTGAACCACCAACCTTTCGGTTAACAGCCGAACGCGCTAACCGATTGCGCCACGGAGACTTCGTCTTGCAGGCCAGATTTTTTCAAGCTTAAACAGTAACTCAGACTTTTCCCCTTACCTTCTGGGTGGTTATTTTTGAACTTGCAGATAAAAACAACGAACAACAGCTCCAAATAAAGGGAAAGGCACATCAAAAAAATGTAGAATTCCAAGTCACAGGAAAGCAAAAATATCATCCCGTCCCCGGGTGGGCTTGAACCACCAACCTTTCGGTTAACAGCCGAACGCGCTAACCGATTGCGCCACGGAGACTTCGTCTTGCAGGCCAGATTTTTTCAAGCTTAAACAGTAACTCAGACTTTTCCCCTTACCTTCTGGATGGTTATTTTTGAACTTGCAGATAAAAACAACGAACAAACTCCAAATAAAGGGAAAGGCACATCAAAAAAAGGTAGAATTCCAAGTCACAGGAAAGCAAAAATATCATCCCGTCCCCGGGTGGGCTTGAACCACCAACCTTTCGGTTAACAGCCGAACGCGCTAACCGATTGCGCCACGGAGACTTCGTCTTGCAGGCCAGATTTTGTCAAGCTTAAACAGTAACTCAGACTTTTCCCCTTACCTTCTGGGTGGTTATTTTTGAACTTGCAGATAAAAACAACAAACAACAGCTCCAAATAAAGGGAAAGGCACATCAAAAAAAGGTAGAATTCCAAGTCACAGGAAAGCAAAAATATCATCCCGTCCCCTGGTGGGCTTGAAGCACCAACCTTTCGGTTAACAGCCGAACGCGCTAACCGATTGCGCCACGGAGACTTCGTCTTGCAGGCCAGATTTTTTCAAGCTTAAACAGTAACTCAGACTTTTCCCCTTACCTTCTGGGTGGTTATTTTTGAACTTGCAGATAAAAACAACGAACAACAGCTCCAAATAAAGCGAAAGGCACATCAAAAAAAGGTAGAATTCCAAGTCACAGGAAAGCAAAAATATCATCCCGTCCCCGGGTGGGCTTGAACCACCAACCTTTCGGTTAACAGCCGAACGCGCTAACCGATTGCGCCACGGAGACTTCGTCTTGCAGGCCAGATTTTTTCAAGCTTAAACAGTAACTCAGACTTTTCCCCTTACCTTCTGGGTGGTTATTTTTGAACTTGCAGATAAAAACAACGAACAACAGCTCCAAATAAAGGGAAAGGCACATCAAAAAAAGGTAGAATTCCAAGTCACAGGAAAGCAAAAATATCATCCCGTCCCCGGGTGGGCTTGAACCACCAACCTTTCGGTTAACAGCCGAACGCGCTAACCGATTGCGCCACGGAGACTTCGTCTTGCAGGCCAGATTTTTTCAAGCTTAAACAGTAACTCAGACTTTTCCCCTTACCTTCTGGATGGTTATTTTTGAACTTGCAGATAAAAACAACGAACAACAGCTCCAAATAAAGGGAAAGGCACATCAAAAAAAGGTAGAATTCCAAGTCACAGGAAAGCAAAAATATCATCCCGTCCCCGGGTGGGCTTGAACCACCAACCTTTCGGTTAACAGCCGAACGCGCTAACCGATTGCGCCACGGAGACTTCGTCTTGCAGGCCAGATTTTTTCAAGCTTAAACAGTAACTCAGACTTTTCCCCTTACCTTCTGGATGGTTATTTTTGAACTTGCAGATAAAAACAACGAACAACAGCTCCAAATAAAGGGAAAGGCACATCAAAAAAAGGTAGAATTCCAAGTCACAGGAAAGCAAAAATATCATCCCGTCCCCGGGTGGGCTTGAACCACCAGCCTGTCGGTTAACAGCCGAACGCGCTAACCGATTGCGTCACGGAGACTTCGTCTTGCAGGCCAGATTTTTTCAAGCTTAAACAGTAACTCAGACTTTTCCCCTTACCTTCTGGGTGGTTATTTTTGAACTTGCAGATAAAAACAACGAACAACAGCTCCAAATAAAGGGAAAGGCACATCAAAAAAGGTAGAATTCCAAGTCACAGGAAAGCAAAAATATCATCCCGTCCCCGGGTGGGCTTGAACCACCAACCTTTCGGTTAACAGCCGAACGCGCTAACCGATTGCGCCACGGAGACTTCGTCTTGCAGGCCAGATTTTTTCAAGCTTAAACAGTAACTCAGACTTTTCCCCTTACCTTCTGGGTGGTTATTTTTGAACTTGCAGATAAAAACAACGAACAACAGCTCCAAATAAAGGGAAAGGCACATCAAAAAAAGGTAGAATTCCAAGTCACAGGAAAGCAAAAATATCATCCCGTCCCCGGGTGGGCTTGAACCACCAACCTTTCGGTTAACAGCCGAACGCGCTAACCGATTGCGCCACGGAGACTTCGTCTTGCAGGCCAGATTTTTTCAAGCTTAAACAGTAACTCAGACTTTTCCCCTTACTTTCTGGATGGTTATTTTTGAACTTGCAGATAAAAACAACGAACAACAGCTCCAAATAAAGGGAAAGGCACATCAAAAAAAGGTAGAATTCCAAGTCACAGGAAAGCAAAAATATCATCCCGTCCCCGGGTGGGCTTGAACCACCAACCTTTCGGTTAACAGCCGAACGCGCTAACCGATTGCGCCACGGAGACTTCGTCTTGCAGGCCAGATTTTTTCAAGCTTAAACAGTAACTCAGACTTTTCCCCTTACCTTCTGGATGGTTATTTTTGAACTTGCAGATAAAAACAACGAACAACAGCTCCAAATAAAGGGAAAGGCACATCAAAAAAAGGTAGAAATCCAAGTCACAGGAAAGCAAAAATATCATCCCGTCCCCGGGTGGGCTTGAACCACCAACCTTTCGGTTAACAGCCGAACGCGCAAACCGATTTCGCCACGGAGACTTCGTCTTGCAGGCCAGATTTTTTCAAGCTTAAACAGTAACTCAGACTTTTCCCCTTACCTTCTGGATGGTTATTTTTGAACTTGCAGATAAAAACAACGAACAACAGCTCCAAATAAAGGGAAAGGCACATCAAAAAAAGGTAGAATTCCAAGTCACAGGAAAGCAAAAATATCATCCCGTCCCCGGGTGGGCTTGAACCACCCACCTTTCGGTTAACAGCCGAACGCGCTAACCGATTGCGCCACGGAGACTTCGTCTTGCAGGCCAGATTTTTTCAAGCTTAAACAGTAACTCAGACTTTTCCCCTTACCTTCTGGATGGTTATTTTTGAACTTGCAGATAAAAACAACGAACAACAGCTCCAAATAAAGGGAAAGGCACATCAAAAAAAGGTAGAATTCCAAGTCACAGGAAAGCAAAAATATCATCCCGTCCCCGGGTGGGCTTGAACCACCAACCTTTCGGTTAACAGCCGAACGCGCTAACCGATTGCGCCACGGAGACTTCGTCTTGCAGGCCAGATTATTTCAAGCTTAAACAGTAACTCAGACTTTTCCCCTTACCTTCTGGATGGTTATTTTTGAACTTGCAGATAAAAACAACGAACAACAGCTCCAAATAAAGGGAAAGGCACATCAAAAAAAGGTAGAAATCCAAGTCACAGGAAAGCAAAAATATCATCCCGTCCCCGGGTGGGCTTGAACCACCAACCTTTCGGTTAACAGCCGAACGCGCAAACCGATTTCGCCACGGAGACTTCGTCTTGCAGGCCAGATTTTTTCAAGCTTAAACAGTAACTCAGACTTTTCCCCTTACCTTCTGGATGGTTATTTTTGAACTTGCAGATAAAAACAACGAACAACAGCTCCAAATAAAGGGAAAGGCACATCAAAAAAAGGTAGAATTCCAAGTCACAGGAAAGCAAAAATATCATCCCGTCCCCGGGTGAGCTTGAACCACCAACCTTTCGGTTAACAGCCGAACGCGCAAACCGATTGCGCCACGGAGACTTCGTCTTGCAGGCCAGATTTTTTCAAGCTTAAACAGTAACTCAGACTTTTCCCCTTACCTTCTGGATGGTTATTTTTGAACTTGCAGATAAAAACAACGAACAACAGCTCCAAATAAAGGGAAAGGCAAATCAAAAAAAGGTAGAATTCCAAGTCACAGGAAAGCAAAAATATCATCCCGTCCCCGGGTGGGCTTCAACCACCAACCTTTCGGTTAACAGCCGAACGCGCTAACCGATTGCGCCACGGAGACTTCGTCTTGCAGGCCAGATTTTTTTCAAGCTTAAACAGTAACTCAGACTTTTCCCCTTACCTTCTGGGTGGTTATTTTTGAACTTGCAGATAAAAACAACGAACAACAGCTCCAAATAAAGGGAAAGGCACATCAAAAAAAGGTAGAATTCCAAGTCACAGGAAAGCAAAAATATCATCCCGTCCCCGGGTGGGCTTGAACCACCAACCTTTCGGTTAACAGCCGATTGCGCTAACCGATTGCGCCACGGAGACTTCGTCTTGCAGGCCAGATTTTTTCAAGCTTAAACAGTAACTCAGACTTTTCCCCTTACCTTCTGGGTGGTTATTTTTGAACTTGCAGATAAAAACAATGAACAACAGCTCCAAATAAAGGGAAAGGCACATCAAAAAAAGGTAGAATTCCAAGTCACAGGAAAGCAAAAATATCATCCCGTCCCCGGGTGGGCTTGAACCACCAACCTTTCGGTTAACAGCCGAACGCGCTAACCGATTGCTCCACGGAGACTTCGTCTTGCAGGCCAGATTTTGTCAAGCTTAAACAGTAACTCAGACTTTTCCCCTTACCTTCTGGGTGGTTATTTTTGAACTTGCAGATAAAAACAACGAACAACAGCTCCAAATAAAGGGAAAGGCACATCAAAAAAATGTAGAATTCCAAGTCACAGGAAAGCAAAAATATCATCCCGTCCCCGGGTGGGCTTGAACCACCAACCTTTCGGTTAACAGCCGAACGCGCTAACCGATTGCGCCACGGAGACTTCGTCTTGCAGGCCAGATTTTTTCAAGCTTAAACAGTAACTCAGACTTTTCCCCTTACCTTCTGGATGGTTATTTTTGAACTTGCAGATAAAAACAACGAACAACAGCTCCAAATAAAGGGAAAGGCACATCAAAAAAAGGTAGAATTCCAAGTCACAGGAAAGCAAAAATATCATCCCGTCCCCGGGTGGGCTTGAACCACCAACCTTTCGGTTAACAGCCGAACGCGCTAACCGATTGCGCCACGGAGACTTCGTCTTGCAGGCCAGATTTTGTCAAGCTTAAACAGTAACTCAGACTTTTCCCCTTACCTTCTGGGTGGTTATTTTTGAACTTGCAGATAAAAACAACGAACAACAGCTCCAAATAAAGGGAAACGCACATCAAAAAAAGGTAGAATTCCAAGTCACAGGAAGCAAAAATATCATCCCGTCCCCTGGTGGGCTTGAAGCACCAACCTTTCGGTTAACAGCCGAACGCGCTAACCGATTGCGCCACGGAGACTTCGTCTTGCAGGCCAGTTTTTTTCAAGCTTAAACAGTAACTCAGACTTTTCCCCTTACCTTCTGGGTGGTTATTTTTGAACTTGCAGATAAAAACAACGAACAACAGCTCCAAATAAAGCGAAAGGCACATCAAAAAAAGGTAGAATTCCAAGTCACAGGAAAGCAAAAATATCATCCCGTCCCCGGGTGGGCTTGAACCACCAACCTTTCGGTTAACAGCCGAACGCGCTAACCGATTGCGCCACGGAGACTTCGTCTTGCAGGCCAGATTTTTTCAAGCTTAAACAGTAACTCAGACTTTTCCCCTTACCTTCTGGGTGGTTATTTTTGAACTTGCAGATAAAAACAACGAACAACAGCTCCAAATAAAGGGAAAGGCACATCAAAAAAAGGTAGAATTCCAAGTCACAGGAAAGCAAAAATATCATCCCGTCCCCGGGTGGGCTTGAACCACCAACCTTTCGGTTAACAGCCGAACGCGCTAACCGATTGCGCCACGGAGACTTCGTCTTGCAGGCCAGATTTTTTCAAGCTTAAACAGTAACTCAGACTTTTCCCCTTACCTTCTGGATGGTTATTTTTGAACTTGCAGATAAAAACAACGAACAACAGCTCCAAATAAAGGGAAAGGCACATCAAAAAAAGGTAGAATTCCAAGTCACAGGAAAGCAAAAATATCATCCCGTCCCCGGGTGGGCTTGAACCACCAACCTTTCGGTTAACAGCCGAACGCGCTAACCGATTGCGCCACGGAGACTTCGTCTTGCAGGCCAGATTTTTTCAAGCTTAAACAGTAACTCAGACTTTTCCCCTTACCTTCTGGGTGGTTATTTTTGAACTTGCAGATAAAAACAACGAACAACAGCTCCAAATAAAGGGAAAGGCACATCAAAAAAAGGTAGAATTCCAAGTCACAGGAAAGCAAAAATATCATCCCGTCCCCGGGTGGGCTTGAACCACCAACCTTTCGGTTAACAGCCGAACGCGCTAACCGATTGCGCCACGGAGACTTCGTCTTGCAGGCCAGATTTTTTCAAGCTTAAACAGTAACTCAGACTTTTCCCCTTACCTTCTGGGTGGTTATTTTTGAACTTGCAGATAAAAACAACGAACAACAGCTCCAAATAAAGGGAAAGGCACATCAAAAAAAGGTAGAATTCCAAGTCACAGGAAAGCAAAAATATCATCCCGTCCCCGGGTGGGCTTGAACCACCAACCTTTCGGTTAACAGCCGAACGCGCTAACCGATTGCGCCACGGAGACTTCGTCTTGCAGGCCAGATTTTTTCAAGCTTAAACAGTAACTCAGACTTTTCCCCTTACTTTCTGGATGGTTATTTTTGAACTTGCAGATAAAAACAACGAACAACAGCTCCAAATAAAGGGAAAGGCACATCAAAAAAAGGTAGAATTCCAAGTCACAGGAAAGCAAAAATATCATCCCGTCCCCGGGTGGGCTTGAACCACCAACCTTTCGGTTAACAGCCGAACGCGCTAACCGATTGCGCCACGGAGACTTCGTCTTGCATGCCAGATTTTTTCAAGCTTAAACAGTAACTCAGACTTTTCCCCTTACCTTCTGGATGGTTATTTTTGAACTTGCAGATAAAAACAACGAACAACAGCTCCAAATAAAGGGAAAGGCACATCAAACAAAGGTAGAATTCCAAGTCACAGGAAAGCAAAAATATCATCCAGTCCCCGGGTGGGCTTGAACCACCAACCTTTCGGTTAACAGCCGAACGCGCTAACCGATTGCGCCACGGAGACTTCGTCTTGAAGGCCAGATTTTTGCAAGCTTAAACAGTAACTCAGACTTTTCCCCTTACCTTCTGGGTGGTTATTTTTGAACTTGCAGATAAAAACAACGAACAACAGCTCCAAATAAAGGGAAAGGCAAATCAAAAAAAGGTAGAATTCCAAGTCACAGGAAAGCAAAAATATCATCCCGTCCCCGGGTGGGCTTCAACCACCAACCTTTCGGTTAACAGCCGAACGCGCTAACCGATTGCGCCACGGAGACTTCGTCTTGCAGGCCAGATTTTTTTCAAGCTTAAACAGTAACTCAGACTTTTCCCCTTACCTTCTGGGTGGTTATTTTTGAACTTGCAGATAAAAACAATGAACAACAGCTCCAAATAAAGGGAAAGGCACATCAAAAAAAGGTAGAATTCCAAGTCACAGGAAAGCAAAAATATCATCCCGTCCCCGGGTGGGCTTGAACCACCAACCTTTCGGTTAACAGCCGAACGCGCTAACCGATTGCTCCACGGAGACTTCGTCTTGCAGGCCAGATTTTGTCAAGCTTAAACAGTAACTCAGACTTTTCCCCTTACCTTCTGGGTGGTTATTTTTGAACTTGCAGATAAAAACAACGAACAACAGCTCCAAATAAAGGGAAAGGCACATCAAAAAAATGTAGAATTCCAAGTCACAGGAAAGCAAAAATATCATCCCGTCCCCGGGTGGGCTTGAACCACCAACCTTTCGGTTAACAGCCGAACGCGCTAACCGATTGCGCCACGGAGACTTCGTCTTGCAGGCCAGATTTTTTCAAGCTTAAACAGTAACTCAGACTTTTCCCCTTACCTTCTGGATGGTTATTTTTGAACTTGCAGATAAAAACAACGAACAACAGCTCCAAATAAAGGGAAAGGCACATCAAAAAAAGGTAGAATTCCAAGTCACAGGAAAGCAAAAATATCATCCCGTCCCCGGGTGGGCTTGAACCACCAACCTTTCGGTTAACAGCCGAACGCGCTAACCGATTGCGCCACGGAGACTTCGTCTTGCAGGCCAGATTTTGTCAAGCTTAAACAGTAACTCAGACTTTTCCCCTTACCTTCTGGGTGGTTATTTTTGAACTTGCAGATAAAAACAACGAACAACAGCTCCAAATAAAGGGAAACGCACATCAAAAAAAGGTAGAATTCCAAGTCACAGGAAGCAAAAATATCATCCCGTCCCCTGGTGGGCTTGAAGCACCAACCTTTCGGTTAACAGCCGAACGCGCTAACCGATTGCGCCACGGAGACTTCGTCTTGCAGGCCAGTTTTTTTCAAGCTTAAACAGTAACTCAGACTTTTCCCCTTACCTTCTGGGTGGTTATTTTTGAACTTGCAGATAAAAACAACGAACAACAGCTCCAAATAAAGCGAAAGGCACATCAAAAAAAGGTAGAATTCCAAGTCACAGGAAAGCAAAAATATCATCCCGTCCGCGGGTGGGCTTGAACCACCAACCTTTCGGTTAACAGCCGAACGCGCTAACCGATTGCGCCACGGAGACTTCGTCTTGCAGGCCAGATTTTTTCAAGCTTAAACAGTAACTCAGACTTTTCCCCTTACCTTCTGGGTGGTTATTTTTGAACTTGCAGATAAAAACAACGAACAACAGCTCCAAATAAAGGGAAAGGCACATCAAAAAAAGGTAGAATTCCAAGTCACAGGAAAGCAAAAATATCATCCCGTCCCCGGGTGGGCTTGAACCACCAACCTTTCGGTTAACAGCCGAACGCGCTAACCGATTGCGCCACGGAGACTTCGTCTTGCAGGCCAGATTTTTTCAAGCTTAAACAGTAACTCAGACTTTTCCCCTTACCTTCTGGATGGTTATTTTTGAACTTGCAGATAAAAACAACGAACAACAGCTCCAAATAAAGGGAAAGGCACATCAAAAAAAGGTAGAATTCCAAGTCACAGGAAAGCAAAAATATCATCCCGTCCCCGGGTGGGCTTGAACCACCAACCTGTCGGTTAACAGCCGAACGCGCTAACCGATTGCGTCACGGAGACTTCGTCTTGCAGGCCAGATTTTTTCAAGCTTAAACAGTAACTCAGACTTTTCCCCTTACCTTCTGGGTGGTTATTTTTGAACTTGCAGATAAAAACAACGAACAACAGCTCCAAATAAAGGGAAAGGCACATCAAAAAAGGTAGAATTCCAAGTCACAGGAAAGCAAAAATATCATCCCGTCCCCGGGTGGGCTTGAACCACCAACCTTTCGGTTAACAGCCGAACGCGCTAACCGATTGCGCCACGGAGACTTCGTCTTGCAGGCCAGATTTTTTCAAGCTTAAACAGTAACTCAGACTTTTCCCCTTACCTTCTGGATGGTTATTTTTGAACTTGCAGATAAAAACAACGAAGAACAGCTCCAAATAAAGGGAAAGGCACATCAAAAAAAGGTAGAATTCCAAGTCACAGGAAAGCAAAAATATCATCCCGTCCCCGGGTGGGCTTGAACCACCAACCTTTCGGTTAACAGTCGAACGCGCTAACCGATTGCGCCACGGAGACTTCGTCTTGCAGGCCAGATTTTGTCAAGCTTAAACAGTAACTCAGACTTTTCCCCTTACCTTCTGGGTGGTTATTTTTGAACTTGCAGATAAAAACAACGAACAACAGCTCCAAATAAAGGGAAACGCACATCAAAAAAAGGTAGAATTCCAAGTCACAGGAAAGCAAAAATATCATCCCGTCCCCTGGTGGGCTTGAAGCACCAACCTTTCGGTTAACAGCCGAACGCGCTAACCGATTGCGCCACGGAGACTTCGTCTTGCAGGCCAGATTTTGTCAAGCTTAAACAGTAACTCAGACTTTTCCCCTTACCTTCTGGGTGGTTATTTTTGAACTTGCAGATAAAAACAACGAACAACAGCTCCAAATAAAGGGAAACGCACATCAAAAAAAGGTAGAATTCCAAGTCACAGGAAAGCAAAAATATCATCCCGTCCCCTGGTGGGCTTGAAGCACCAACCTTTCGGTTAACAGCCGAACGTGCTAACCGATTGCGCCACGGAGACTTCGTCTTGCAGGCCAGTTTTTTTCAAGCTTAAACAGTAACTCAGACTTTTCCCCTTACCTTCTGGGTGGTTATTTTTGAACTTGCAGATAAAAACAACGAACAACAGCTCCAAATAAAGCGAAAGGCACATCAAAAAAGGTAGAATTCCAAGTCACAGGAAAGCAAAAATATCATCCCGTCCCCGGGTGGGCTTGAACCACCAACCTTTCGGTTAACAGCCGAACGCGCTAACCGATTGCGCCACGGAGACTTCGTCTTGCAGGCCAGATTTTTTCAAGCTTAAACAGTAACTCAGACTTTTCCCCTTACCTTCTGGGTGGTTATTTTTGAACTTGCAGATAAAAACAACGAACAACAGCTCCAAATAAAGGGAAAGGCACATCAAAAAAAGGTAGAATTCCAAGTCACAGGAAAGCAAAAATATCATCCCGTCCCCGGGTGGGCTTGAACCACCAACCTTTCGGTTAACAGCCGAACGCGCTAACCGATTGCGCCACGGAGACTTCGTCTTGCAGGCCAGATTTTTTCAAGCTTAAACAGTAACTCAGACTTTTCCCCTTACCTTCTGGATGGTTATTTTTGAACTTGCAGATAAAAACAACGAACAACAGCTCCAAATAAAGGGAAAGGCACATCAAAAAAAGGTAGAATTCCAAGTCACAGGAAAGCAAAAATATCATCCCGTCCCCGGGTGGGCTTGAACCACCAACCTTTCGGTTAACAGCCGAACGCGCTAACCGATTGCGCCACGGAGACTTCGTCTTGCAGGCCAGATTTTGTCAAGCTTAAACAGTAACTCAGACTTTTCCCCTTACCTTCTGGGTGGTTATTTTTGAACTTGCAGATAAAAACAACGAACAACAGCTCCAAATAAAGGGAAACGCACATCAAAAAAAGGTAGAATTCCAAGTCACAGGAAGCAAAAATATCATCCCGTCCCCTGGTGGGCTTGAAGCACCAACCTTTCGGTTAACAGCCGAACGCGCTAACCGATTGCGCCACGGAGACTTCGTCTTGCAGGCCAGTTTTTTTCAAGCTTAAACAGTAACTCAGACTTTTCCCCTTACCTTCTGGGTGGTTATTTTTGAACTTGCAGATAAAAACAACGAACAACAGCTCCAAATAAAGCGAAAGGCACATCAAAAAAAGGTAGAATTCCAAGTCACAGGAAAGCAAAAATATCATCCCGTCCGCGGGTGGGCTTGAACCACCAACCTTTCGGTTAACAGCCGAACGCGCTAACCGATTGCGCCACGGAGACTTCGTCTTGCAGGCCAGATTTTTTCAAGCTTAAACAGTAACTCAGACTTTTCCCCTTACCTTCTGGGTGGTTATTTTTGAACTTGCAGATAAAAACAACGAACAACAGCTCCAAATAAAGGGAAAGGCACATCAAAAAAAGGTAGAATTCCAAGTCACAGGAAAGCAAAAATATCATCCCGTCCCCGGGTGGGCTTGAACCACCAACCTTTCGGTTAACAGCCGAACGCGCTAACCGATTGCGCCACGGAGACTTCGTCTTGCAGGCCAGATTTTTTCAAGCTTAAACAGTAACTCAGACTTTTCCCCTTACCTTCTGGATGGTTATTTTTGAACTTGCAGATAAAAACAACGAACAACAGCTCCAAATAAAGGGAAAGGCACATCAAAAAAAGGTAGAATTCCAAGTCACAGGAAAGCAAAAATATCATCCCGTCCCCGGGTGGGCTTGAACCACCAACCTTTCGGTTAACAGCCGAACGCGCTAACCGATTGCGCCACGGAGACTTCGTCTTGCAGGCCAGATTTTTTCAAGCTTAAACAGTAACTCAGACTTTTCCCCTTACCTTCTGGATGGTTATTTTTGAACTTGCAGATAAAAACAACGAACAACAGCTCCAAATAAAGGGAAAGGCACATCAAAAAAAGGTAGAATTCCAAGTCACAGGAAAGCAAAAATATCATCCCGTCCCCGGGTGGGCTTGAACCACCAACCTGTCGGTTAACAGCCGAACGCGCTAACCGATTGCGTCACGGAGACTTCGTCTTGCAGGCCAGATTTTTTCAAGCTTAAACAGTAACTCAGACTTTTCCCCTTACCTTCTGGGTGGTTATTTTTGAACTTGCAGATAAAAACAACGAACAACAGCTCCAAATAAAGGGAAAGGCACATCAAAAAAGGTAGAATTCCAAGTCACAGGAAAGCAAAAATATCATCCCGTCCCCGGGTGGGCTTGAACCACCAACCTTTCGGTTAACAGCCGAACGCGCTAACCGATTGCGCCACGGAGACTTCGTCTTGCAGGCCAGATTTTTTCAAGCTTAAACAGTAACTCAGACTTTTCCCCTTACCTTCTGGATGGTTATTTTTGAACTTGCAGATAAAAACAACGAAGAACAGCTCCAAATAAAGGGAAAGGCACATCAAAAAAAGGTAGAATTCCAAGTCACAGGAAAGCAAAAATATCATCCCGTCCCCGGGTGGGCTTGAACCACCAACCTTTCGGTTAACAGTCGAACGCGCTAACCGATTGCGCCACGGAGACTTCGTCTTGCAGGCCAGATTTTGTCAAGCTTAAACAGTAACTCAGACTTTTCCCCTTACCTTCTGGGTGGTTATTTTTGAACTTGCAGATAAAAACAACGAACAACAGCTCCAAATAAAGGGAAACGCACATCAAAAAAAGGTAGAATTCCAAGTCACAGGAAAGCAAAAATATCATCCCGTCCCCTGGTGGGCTTGAAGCACCAACCTTTCGGTTAACAGCCGAACGCGCTAACCGATTGCGCCACGGAGACTTCGTCTTGCAGGCCAGATTTTGTCAAGCTTAAACAGTAACTCAGACTTTTCCCCTTACCTTCTGGGTGGTTATTTTTGAACTTGCAGATAAAAACAACGAACAACAGCTCCAAATAAAGGGAAACGCACATCAAAAAAAGGTAGAATTCCAAGTCACAGGAAAGCAAAAATATCATCCCGTCCCCTGGTGGGCTTGAAGCACCAACCTTTCGGTTAACAGCCGAACGTGCTAACCGATTGCGCCACGGAGACTTCGTCTTGCAGGCCAGTTTTTTTCAAGCTTAAACAGTAACTCAGACTTTTCCCCTTACCTTCTGGGTGGTTATTTTTGAACTTGCAGATAAAAACAACGAACAACAGCTCCAAATAAAGCGAAAGGCACATCAAAAAAGGTAGAATTCCAAGTCACAGGAAAGCAAAAATATCATCCCGTCCCCGGGTGGGCTTGAACCACCAACCTTTCGGTTAACAGCCGAACGCGCTAACCGATTGCGCCACGGAGACTTCGTCTTGCAGGCCAGATTTTTTCAAGCTTAAACAGTAACTCAGACTTTTCCCCTTACCTTCTGGGTGGTTATTTTTGAACTTGCAGATAAAAACAACGAACAACAGCTCCAAATAAAGGGAAAGGCACATCAAAAAAAGGTAGAATTCCAAGTCACAGGAAAGCAAAAATATCATCCCGTCCCCGGGTGGGCTTGAACCACCAACCTTTCGGTTAACAGCCGAACGCGCTAACCGATTGCGCCACGGAGACTTCGTCTTGCAGGCCAGATTTTTTCAAGCTTAAACAGTAACTCAGACTTTTCCCCTTACCTTCTGGGTGGTTATTTTTGAACTTGCAGATAAAAACAATGAACAACAGCTCCAAATAAAGGGAAAGGCACATCAAAAAAAGGTAGAATTCCAAGTCACAGGAAAGCAAAAATATCATCCCGTCCTCGGGTGGGCTTGAACCACCAACCTTTCGGTTAACAGCCGAACGCGCTAACCGATTGCGCCACGGAGACTTCGTCTTGCAGGCCAGATTTTTTCAAGCTTAAACAGTAACTCAGACTTTTCCCCTTACCTTCTGGGTGGTTATTTTTGAACTTGCAGATAAAAACAACGAACAACAGCTCCAAATAAAGGGAAAGGCACATCAAAAAAAGGTAGAATTCCAAGTCACAGGAAAGCAAAAATATCATCCCGTCCCCGGGTGGGCTTGAACCACCAACCTTTCGGTTAACAGCCGAACGCGCTAACCGATTGCGCCACGGAGACTTCGTCTTGCAGGCCAGATTTTTTCAAGCTTAAACAGTAACTCAGACTTTTCCCCTTACCTTCTGGATGGTTATTTTTGAACTTGCAGATAAAAACAACGAACAACAGCTCCAAATAAAGGGAAAGGCACATCAAAAAAAGGTAGAATTCCAAGTCACAGGAAAGCAAAAATATCATCCCGTCCCCGGGTGGGCTTGAACCACCAACCTTTCGGTTAACAGTCGAACGCGCTAACCGATTGCGCCACGGAGACTTCGTCTTGCAGGCCAGATTTTTTCAAGCTGAAACAGTAACTCAGACTTTTCCCCTTACCTTCTGGATGGTTATTTTTGAACTTGCAGATAAAAACAACGAACAACAGCTCCAAATAAAGGGAAAGGCACATCAAAAAAAGGTAGAATTCCAAGTCACAGGAAAGCAAAAATATCATCCCGTCCCCGGGTGGGCTTGAACCACCAACCTGTCGGTTAACAGCCGAACGCGCTAACCGATTGCGTCACGGAGACTTCGTCTTGCAGGCCAGATTTTTTCAAGCTTAAACAGTAACTCAGACTTTTCCCCTTACCTTCTGGGTGGTTATTTTTGAACTTGCAGATAAAAACAACGAACAACAGCTCCAAATAAAGGGAAAGGCACATCAAAAAAGGTAGAATTCCAAGTCACAGGAAAGCAAAAATATCATCCCGTCCCCGGGTGGGCTTGAACCACCAACCTTTCGGTTAACAGCCGAACGCGCTAACCGATTGCGCCACGGAGACTTCGTCTTGCAGGCCAGATTTTTTCAAGCTTAAACAGTAACTCAGACTTTTCCCCTTACCTTCTGGATGGTTATTTTTGAACTTGCAGATAAAAACAACGAAGAACAGCTCCAAATAAAGGGAAAGGCACATCAAAAAAAGGTAGAATTCCAAGTCACAGGAAAGCAAAAATATCATCCCGTCCCCGGGTGGGCTTGAACCACCAACCTTTCGGTTAACAGTCGAACGCGCTAACCGATTGCGCCACGGAGACTTCGTCTTGCAGGCCAGATTTTGTCAAGCTTAAACAGTAACTCAGACTTTTCCCCTTACCTTCTGGGTGGTTATTTTTGAACTTGCAGATAAAAACAACGAACAACAGCTCCAAATAAAGGGAAACGCACATCAAAAAAAGGTAGAATTCCAAGTCACAGGAAAGCAAAAATATCATCCCGTCCCCTGGTGGGCTTGAAGCACCAACCTTTCGGTTAACAGCCGAACGCGCTAACCGATTGCGCCACGGAGACTTCGTCTTGCAGGCCAGATTTTTCAAGCTTAAACAGTAACTCAGACTTTTCCCCTTACCTTCTGGGTGGTTATTTTTGAACTTGCAGATAAAAACAATGAACAACAGCTCCAAATAAAGGGAAAGGCACATCAAAAAAAGGTAGAATTCCAAGTCACAGGAAAGCAAAAATATCATCCCGTCCCCGGGTGGGCTTGAACCACCAACCTTTCGGTTAACAGCCGAACGCGCTAACCGATTGCGCCACGGAGACTTCGTCTTGCAGGCCAGATTTTTTCAAGCTTAAACAGTAACTCAGACTTTTCCCCTTACCTTCTGGGTGGTTATTTTTGAACTTGCAGATAAAAACAATGAACAACAGCTCCAAATAAAGGGAAAGGCACATCAAAAAAAGGTAGAATTCCAAGTCACAGGAAAGCAAAAATATCATCCCGTCCCCGGGTGGGCTTGAACCACCAACCTTTCGGTTAACAGCCGAACGCGCTAACCGATTGCGCCACGGAGACTTCGTCTTGCAGGCCAGATTTTTTCAAGCTTAAACAGTAACTCAGACTTTTTCCCTTACCTTCTGGGTGGTTATTTTTGAACTTGCATATAAAAACAATGAACAACAGCTCCAAATAAAGGGAAAGGCACATCAAAAAAAGGTAGAATTCCAAGTCACAGGAAAGCAAAAATATCATCCCGTCCCCGGGTGGGCTTGAACCACCAACCTTTCGGTTAACAGCCGAACGCGCTAACCGATTGCGCCACGGAGACTTCGTCTTGCAGGCCAGATTTTTTCAAGCTTAAACAGTAACTCAGACTTTTCCCCTTACCTTCTGGGTGGTTATTTTTGAACTTGCAGATAAAAACAATGAACAACAGCTCCAAATAAAGGGAAAGGCACATCAAAAAAAGGTAGAATTCCAAGTCACAGGAAAGCAAAAATATCATCCCGTCCCCGGGTGGGCTTGAACCACCAACCTTTCGGTTAACAGCCGAACGCGCTAACCGATTGCGCCACGGAGACTTCGTCTTGCAGGCCAGATTTTTTCAAGCTTAAACAGTAACTCAGACTTTTCCCCTTACCTTCTGGGTGGTTATTTTTGAACTTGCAGATAAAAACAATGAACAACAGCTCCAAATAAAGGGAAAGGCACATCAAAAAAAGGTAGAATTCCAAGTCACAGGAAAGCAAAAATATCATCCCGTCCCCGGGTGGGCTTGAACCACCAACCTTTCGGTTAACAGCCGAACGCGCTAACCGATTGCGCCACGGAGACTTCGTCTTGCAGGCCAGATTTTTTCAAGCTTAAACAGTAACTCAGACTTTTCCCCTTACCTTCTGGGTGGTTATTTTTGAACTTGCAGATAAAAACAATGAACAACAGCTCCAAATAAAGGGAAAGGCACATCAAAAAAAGGTAGAATTCCAAGTCACAGGAAAGCAAAAATATCATCCAGTCCCCGGGTGGGCTTGAACCACCAACCTTTCGGTTAACAGCCGAACGCGCTAACCGATTGCGCCACGGAGACTTCGTCTTGCAGGCCAGATTTTTTCAAGCTTAAACAGTAACTCAGACTTTTTCCCTTACCTTCTGGGTGGTTATTTTTGAACTTGCAGATAAAAACAATGAACAACAGCTCCAAATAAAGGGAAAGGCACATCAAAAAAAGGTAGAATTCCAAGTCACAGGAAAGCAAAAATATCATCCCGTCCCCGGGTGGGCTTGAACCACCAACCTTTCGGTTAACAGCCGAACGCGCTAACCGATTGCGCCACGGAGACTTCGTCTTGCAGGCCAGATTTTTTCAAGCTTAAACAGTAACTCAGACTTTTCCCCTTACCTTTTGGGTGGTTATTTTTGAACTTGCAGATAAAAACAATGAACAACAGCTCCAAATAAAGGGAAAGGCACATCAAAAAAAGGTAGAATTCCAAGTCACAGGAAAGCAAAAATATCATCCCGTCCCCGGGTGGGCTTGAACCACCAACCTTTCGGTTAACAGCCGAACGCGCTAACCGATTGCGCTACGGAGACTTCGTCTTGCAGGCCAGATTTTTTCAAGCTTAAACAGTAACTCAGACTTTTCCCCTTACCTTCTGGGTGGTTATTTTTGAACTTGCATATAAAAACAATGAACAACAGCTCCAAATAAAGGGAAAGGCACATCAAAAAAAGGTAGAATTCCAAGTCACAGGAAAGCAAAAATATCATCCCGTCCCCGGGTGGGCTTGAACCACCAACCTTTCGGTTAACAGCCGAACGCGCTAACCGATTGCGCCACGGAGACTTCGTCTTGCAGGACAGATTTTTTCAAGCTTAAACAGTAACTCAGACTTTTCCCCTTACCTTCTGGGTGGTTATTTTTGAACTTGCAGATAAAAACAATGAACAACAGCTCCAAATAAAGGGAAAGGCACATCAAAAAAAGGTAGAATTCCAAGTCACAGGAAAGCAAAAATATCATCCCGTCCCCGGGTGGGCTTGAACCACCAACCTTTCGGTTAACAGCCGAACGCGCTAACCGATTGCGCCACGGAGACTTCGTCTTGCAGGCCAGATTTTTTCAAGCTTAAACAGTAACTCAGACTTTTCCCCTTACCTTCTGGGTGGTTATTTTTGAACTTGCAGATAAAAACAATGAACAACAGCTCCAAATAAAGGGAAAGGCACATCAAAAAAAGGTAGAATTCCAAGTCACAGGAAAGCAAAAATATCATCCCGTCCCCGGGTGGGCTTGAACCACCAACCTTTCGGTTAACAGCCGAACGCGCTAACCGATTGCGCCACGGAGACTTCGTCTTGCAGGCCAGATTTTTTCAAGCTTAAACAGTAACTCAGACTTTTCCCCTTACCTTCTGGGTGGTTATTTTTGAACTTGCAGATAAAAACAATGAACAACAGCTCCAAATAAAGGGAAAGGCACATCAAAAAAAGGTAGAATTCCAAGTCACAGGAAAGCAAAAATATCATCCAGTCCCCGGGTGGGCTTGAACCACCAACCTTTCGGTTAACAGCCGAACGCGCTAACCGATTGCGCCACGGAGACTTCGTCTTGCAGGCCAGATTTTTTCAAGCTTAAACAGTAACTCAGACTTTTCCCCTTACCTTCTGGGTGGTTATTTTTGAACTTGCAGATAAAAACAATGAACAACAGCTCCAAATAAAGGGAAAGGCACATCAAAAAAAGGTAGAATTCCAAGTCACAGGAAAGCAAAAATATCATCCCGTCCCCGGGTGGGCTTGAACCACCAACCTTTCGGTTAACAGCCGAACGCGCTAACCGATTGCGCCACGGAGACTTCGTCTTGCAGGCCAGATTTTTTCAAGCTTAAACAGTAACTCAGACTTTTCCCCTTACCTTCTGGGTGGTTATTTTTGAACTTGCAGATAAAAACAATGAACAACAGCTCCAAATAAAGGGAAAGGCACATCAAAAAAAGGTAGAATTCCAAGTCACAGGAAAGCAAAAATATCATCCCGTCCCCGGGTGGGCTTGAACCACCAACCTTTCGGTTAACAGCCGAACGCGCTAACCGATTGCGCCACGGAGACTTCGTCTTGCAGGCCAGATTTTTTCAAGCTTAAACAGTAACTCAGACTTTTCCCCTTACCTTCTGGGTGGTTATTTTTGAACTTGCAGATAAAAACAATGAACAACAGCTCCAAATAAAGGGAAAGGCACATCAAAAAAAGGTAGAATTCCAAGTCACAGGAAAGCAAAAATATCATCCCGTCCCCGGGTGGGCTTGAACCACCAACCTTTCGGTTAACAGCCGATCGCGCTAACCGATTGCGCCACGGAGACTTCGTCTTGCAGGCCAGATTTTTTCAAGCTTAAACAGTAACTCAGACTTTTCCCCTTACCTTCTGGGTGGTTATTTTTGAACTTGCAGATAAAAACAATGAACAACAGCTCCAAATAAAGGGAAAGGCACATCAAAAAAAGGTAGAATTCCAAGTCACAGGAAAGCAAAAATATCATCCCGTCCCCGGGTGGGCTTGAACCACCAACCTTTCGGTTAACAGCCGAACGCGCTAACCGATTGCGCCACGGAGACTTCGTCTTGCAGGCCAGATTTTTTCAAGCTTAAACAGTAACTCAGACTTTTCCCCTTACCTTCTGGGTGGTTATTTTTGAACTTGCAGATAAAAACAATGAACAACAGCTCCAAATAAAGGGAAAGGCACATCAAAAAAAGGTAGAATTCCAAGTCACAGGAAAGCAAAAATATCATCCCGTCCCCGGGTGGGCTTGAACCACCAACCTTTCGGTTAACAGCCGAACGCGCTAACCGATTGCGCCACGGAGACTTCGTCTTGCAGGCCAGATTTTTTCAAGCTTAAACAGTAACTCAGACTTTTCCCCTTACCTTCTGGGTGGTTATTTTTGAACTTGCAGATAAAAACAATGAACAAAAGCTCCAAATAAAGGGAAAGGCACATCAAAAAAAGGTAGAATTCCAAGTCACAGGAAAGCAAAAATATCATCCCGTCCCCGGGTGGGCTTGAACCACCAACCTTTCGGTTAACAGCCGAACGCGCTAACCGATTGCGCCACGGAGACTTCGTCTTGCAGGCCAGATTTTTTCAAGCTTAAACAGTAACTCAGACTTTTCCCCTTACCTTCTGGGTGGTTATTTTTGAACTTGCAGATAAAAACAATGAACAACAGCTCCAAATAAAGGGAAAGGCACATCAAAAAAAGGTAGAATTCCAAGTCACAGGAAAGCAAAAATATCATCCCGTCCCCGGGTGGGCTTGAACCACCAACCTTTCGGTTAACAGCCGAACGCGCTGACCGATTGCGCCACGGAGACTTCGTCTTGCAGGCCAGATTTTTTCAAGCTTAAACAGTAACTCAGACTTTTCCCCTTACCTTCTGGGTGGTTATTTTTGAACTTGCAGATAAAAACAATGAACAACAGCTCCAAATAAAGGGAAAGGCACATCAAAAAAAGGTAGAATTCCAAGTCACAGGAAAGCAAAAATATCATCCCGTCCCCGGGTGGGCTTGAACCACCAACCTTTCGGTTAACAGCCGAACGCGCTAACCGATTGCGCCACGGAGACTTCGTCTTGCAGGCCAGATTTTTTCAAGCTTAAACAGTAACTCAGACTTTTCCCCTTACCTTCTGGGTGGTTATTTTTGAACTTGCAGATAAAAACAATGAACAACAGCTCCAAATAAAGGGAAAGGCACATCAAAAAAGGTAGAATTCCAAGTCACAGGAAAGCAAAAATATCATCCCGTCCCCGGGTGGGCTTGAACCACCAACCTTTCGGTTAACAGCCGAACGCGCTAACCGATTGCGCCACGGAGACTTCGTCTTGCAGGCCAGATTTTTTCAAGCTTAAACAGTAACTCAGACTTTTCCCCTTACCTTCTGGGTGGTTATTTTTGAACTTGCAGATAAAAACAATGAACAACAGCTCCAAATAAAGGGAAAGGCACATCAAAAAAAGGTAGAATTCCAAGTCACAGGAAAGCAAAAATATCATCCCGTCCCCGGGTGGGCTTGAACCACCAACCTTTCGATTAACAGCCGAACGCGCTAACCGATTGCGCCACGGAGACTTCGTCTTGCAGGCCAGATTTTTTCAAGCTTAAACAGTAACTCAGACTTTTCCCCTTACCTTCTGGGTGGTTATTTTTGAACTTGCAGATAAAAACAATGAACAACAGCTCCAAATAAAGGGAAAGGCACATCAATAAAAGGTAGAATTCCAAGTCACAGGAAAGCAAAAATATCATCCCGTCCCCGGGTGGGCTTGAACCACCAACCTTTCGGTTAACAGCCGAACGCGCTAACCGATTGCGCCACGGAGACTTCGTCTTGCAGGCCAGATTTTTTCAAGCTTAAACAGTAACTCAGACTTTTCCCCTTACCTTCTGGGTGGTTATTTTTGAACTTGCAGATAAAAACAATGAACAACAGCTCCAAATAAAGGGAAAGGCACATCAAAAAAAGGTAGAATTCCAAGTCACAGGAAAGCAAAAATATCATCCCGTCCCCGGGTGGGCTTGAACCACCAACCTTTCGGTTAACAGCCGAACGCGCTAACCGATTGCGCCACGGAGACTTCGTCTTGCAGGCCAGATTTTTTCAAGCTTAAACAGTAACTCAGACTTTTCCCCTTACCTTCTGGGTGGTTATTTTTGAACTTGCAGATAAAAACAATGAACAACAGCTCCAAATAAAGGGAAAGGCACATCAAAAAAAGGTAGAATTCCAAGTCACAGGAAAGCAAAAATATCATCCCGTCCCCGGGTGGGCTTGAACCACCAACCTTTCGGTTAACAGCCGAACGCGCTAACCGATTGCGCCACGGAGACTTCGTCTTGCAGGCCAGATTTTTTCAAGCTTAAACAGTAACTCAGACTTTTCCCCTTACCTTCTGGGTGGTTATTTTTGAACTTGCAGATAAAAACAATGAACAACAGCTCCAAATAAAGGGAAAGGCACATCAAAAAAAGGTAGAATTCCAAGTCACAGGAAAGCAAAAATATCATCCCGTCCCCGGGTGGGCTTGAACCACCAACCTTTCGGTTAACAGCCGAACGCGCTAACCGATTGCGCCACGGAGACTTCGTCTTGCAGACCAGATTTTTTCAAGCTTAAACAGTAACTCAGACTTTTCCCCTTACCTTCTGGGTGGTTATTTTTGAACTTGCAGATAAAAACAATGAACAACAGCTCCAAATAAAGGGAAAGGCACATCAAAAAAAGGTAGAATTCCAAGTCACAGGAAAGCAAAAATATCATCCCGTCCCCGGGTGGGCTTGAACCACCAACCTTTCGGTTAACAGCCGAACGCGCTAACCGATTGCGCCACGGAGACTTCGTCTTGCAGGCCAGATTTTTTCAAGCTTAAACAGTAACTCAGACTTTTCCCCTTACCTTCTGGGTGGTTATTTTTGAACTTGCAGATAAAAACAATGAACAACAGCTCCAAATAAAGGGAAAGGCACATCAAAAAAAGGTAGAATTCCAAGTCACAGGAAAGCAAAAATATCATCCCGTCCCCGGGTGGGCTTGAACCACCAACCTTTCGGTTAACAGCCGAACGCGCTAACCGATTGCGCCACGGAGACTTCGTCTTGCAGGCCAGATTTTTTCAAGCTTAAACAGTAACTCAGACTTTTCCCCTTACCTTCTGGGTGGTTATTTTTGAACTTGCAGATAAAAACAATGAACAACAGCTCCAAATAAAGGGAAAGGCACATCAAAAAAAGGTAGAATTCCAAGTCACAGGAAAGCAAAAATATCATCCCGTCCCCGGGTGGGCTTGAACCACCAACCTTTCGGTTAACAGCCGAACGCGCTAACCGATTGCGCCACGGAGACTTCGTCTTGCAGGCCAGATTTTTTCAAGCTTAAACAGTAACTCAGACTTTTCCCCTTACCTTCTGGGTGGTTATTTTTGAACTTGCAGATAAAAACAATGAACAACAGCTCCAAATAAAGGGAAAGGCACATCAAAAAAAGGTAGAATTCCAAGTCACAGGAAAGCAAAAATATCATCCCGTCCCCGGGTGGGCTTGAACCACCAACCTTTCGGTTAACAGCCGAACGCGCTAACCGATTGCGCCACGGAGACTTCGTCTTGCAGGCCAGATTTTTTCAAGCTTAAACAGTAACTCAGACTTTTCCCCTTACCTTCTGGGTGGTTATTTTTGAACTTGCAGATAAAAACAATGAACAACAGCTCCAAATAAAGGGAAAGGCACATCAAAAAAAGGTAGAATTCCAAGTCACAGGAAAGCAAAAATATCATCCCGTCCCCGGGTGGGCTTGAACCACCAACCTTTCGGTTAACAGCCGAACGCGCTAACCGATTGCGCCACGGAGACTTCGTCTTGCAGGCCAGATTTTTTCAAGCTTAAACAGTAACTCAGACTTTTCCCCTTACCTTCTGGGTGGTTATTTTTGAACTTGCAGATAAAAACAATGAACAACAGCTCCAAATAAAGGGAAAGGCACATCAAAAAAAGGTAGAATTCCAAGTCACAGGAAAGCAAAAATATCATCCCGTCCCCGGGTGGGCTTGAACCACCAACCTTTCGGTTAACAGCCGAACGCGCTAACCGATTGCGCCACGGAGACTTCGTCTTGCAGGCCAGATTTTTTCAAGCTTAAACAGTAACTCAGACTTTTCCCCTTACCTTCTGGGTGGTTATTTTTGAACTTGCAGATAAAAACAATGAACAACAGCTCCAAATAAAGGGAAAGGCACATCAAAAAAAGGTAGAATTCCAAGTCACAGGAAAGCAAAAATATCATCCCGTCCCCGGGTGGGCTTGAACCACCAACCTTTCGGTTAACAGCCGAACGCGCTAACCGATTGCGCCACGGAGACTTCGTCTTGCAGGCCAGATTTTTTCAAGCTTAAACAGTAACTCAGACTTTTCCCCTTACCTTCTGGGTGGTTATTTTTGAACTTGCAGATAAAAACAATGAACAACAGCTCCAAATAAAGGGAAAGGCACATCAAAAAAAGGTAGAATTCCAAGTCACAGGAAAGCAAAAATATCATCCCGTCCCCGGGTGGGCTTGAACCACCAACCTTTCGGTTAACAGCCGAACGCGCTAACCGATTGCGCCACGGAGACTTCGTCTTGCAGGCCAGATTTTTTCAAGCTTAAACAGTAACTCAGACTTTTCCCCTTACCTTCTGGGTGGTTATTTTTGAACTTGCAGATAAAAACAATGAACAACAGCTCCAAATAAAGGGAAAGGCACATCAAAAAAAGGTAGAATTCCAAGTCACAGGAAAGCAAAAATATCATCCCGTCCCCGGGTGGGCTTGAACCACCAACCTTTCGGTTAACAGCCGAACGCGCTAACCGATTGCGCCACGGAGACTTCGTCTTGCAGGCCAGATTTTTTCAAGCTTAAACAGTAACTCAGACTTTTCCCCTTACCTTCTGGGTGGTTATTTTTGAACTTGCAGATAAAAACAATGAACAACAGCTCCAAATAAAGGGAAAGGCACATCAAAAAAAGGTAGAATTCCAAGTCACAGGAAAGCAAAAATATCATCCCGTCCCCGGGTGGGCTTGAACCACCAACCTTTCTGTTAACAGCCGAACGCGCTAACCGATTGCGCCACGGAGACTTCGTCTTGCAGGCCAGATTTTTTCAAGCTTAAACAGTAACTCAGACTTTTCCCCTTACCTTCTGGGTGGTTATTTTTGAACTTGCAGATAAAAACAATGAACAACAGCTCCAAATAAAGGGAAAGGCACATCAAAAAAAGGTAGAATTCCAAGTCACAGGAAAGCAAAAATATCATCCCGTCCCCGGGTGGGCTTGAACCACCAACCTTTCGGTTAACAGCCGAACGCGCTAACCGATTGCGCCACGGAGACTTCGTCTTGCAGGCCAGATTTTTTCAAGCTTAAACAGTAACTCAGACTTTTCCCCTTACCTTCTGGGTGGTTATTTTTGAACTTGCAGATAAAAACAATGAACAACAGCTCCAAATAAAGGGAAAGGCACATCAAAAAAAGGTAGAATTCCAAGTCACAGGAAAGCAAAAATATCATCCCGTCCCCGGGTGGGCTTGAACCACCAACCTTTCGGTTAACAGCCGAACGCGCTAACCGATTGCGCCACGGAGACTTCGTCTTGCAGGCCAGATTTTTTCAAGCTTAAACAGTAACTCAGACTTTTCCCCTTACCTTCTGGGTGGTTATTTTTGAACTTGCAGATAAAAACAATGAACAACAGCTCCAAATAAAGGGAAAGGCACATCAAAAAAAGGTAGAATTCCAAGTCACAGGAAAGCAAAAATATCATCCCGTCCCCGGGTGGGCTTGAACCACCAACCTTTCGGTTAACAGCCGAACGCGCTAACCGATTGCGCCACGGAGACTTCGTCTTGCAGGCCAGATTTTTTCAAGCTTAAACAGTAACTCAGACTTTTCCCCTTACCTTCTGGGTGGTTATTTTTGAACTTGCAGATAAAAACAATGAACAACAGCTCCAAATAAAGGGAAAGGCACATCAAAAAAAGGTAGAATTCCAAGTCACAGGAAAGCAAAAATATCATCCCGTCCCCGGGTGGGCTTGAACCACCAACCTTTCGGTTAACAGCCGAACGCGCTAACCGATTGCGCCACGGAGACTTCGTCTTGCAGGCCAGATTTTTTCAAGCTTAAACAGTAACTCAGACTTTTCCCCTTACCTTCTGGGTGGTTATTTTTGAACTTGCAGATAAAAACAATGAACAACAGCTCCAAATAAAGGGAAAGGCACATCAAAAAAAGGTAGAATTCCAAGTCACAGGAAAGCAAAAATATCATCCCGTCCCCGGGTGGGCTTGAACCACCAACCTTTCGGTTAACAGCCGAACGCGCTAACCGATTGCGCCACGGAGACTTCGTCTTGCAGGCCAGATTTTTTCAAGCTTAAACAGTAACTCAGACTTTTCCCCTTACCTTCTGGGTGGTTATTTTTGAACTTGCAGATAAAAACAATGAACAACAGCTCCAAATAAAGGGAAAGGCACATCAAAAAAAGGTAGAATTCCAAGTCACAGGAAAGCAAAAATATCATCCCGTCCCCGGGTGGGCTTGAACCACCAACCTTTCGGTTAACAGCCGAACGCGCTAACCGATTGCGCCACGGAGACTTCGTCTTGCAGGCCAGATTTTTTCAAGCTTAAACAGTAACTCAGACTTTTCCCCTTACCTTCTGGGTGGTTATTTTTGAACTTGCAGATAAAAACAATGAACAACAGCTCCAAATAAAGGGAAAGGCACATCAAAAAAAGGTAGAATTCCAAGTCACAGGAAAGCAAAAATATCATCCCGTCCCCGGGTGGGCTTGAACCACCAACCTTTCGGTTAACAGCCGAACGCGCTAACCGATTGCGCCACGGAGACTTCGTCTTGCAGGCCAGATTTTTTCAAGCTTAAACAGTAACTCAGACTTTTCCCCTTACCTTCTGGGTGGTTATTTTTGAACTTGCAGATAAAAACAATGAACAACAGCTCCAAATAAAGGGAAAGGCACATCAAAAAAAGGTAGAATTCCAAGTCACAGGAAAGCAAAAATATCATCCCGTCCCCGGGTGGGCTTGAACCACCAACCTTTCGGTTAACAGCCGAACGCGCTAACCGATTGCGCCACGGAGACTTCGTCTTGCAGGCCAGATTTTTTCAAGCTTAAACAGTAACTCAGACTTTTCCCCTTACCTTCTGGGTGGTTATTTTTGAACTTGCAGATAAAAACAATGAACAACAGCTCCAAATAAAGGGAAAGGCACATCAAAAAAAGGTAGAATTCCAAGTCACAGGAAAGCAAAAATATCATCCCGTCCCCGGGTGGGCTTGAACCACCAACCTTTCGGTTAACAGCCGAACGCGCTAACCGATTGCGCCACGGAGACTTCGTCTTGCAGGCCAGATTTTTTCAAGCTTAAACAGTAACTCAGACTTTTCCCCTTACCTTCTGGGTGGTTATTTTTGAACTTGCAGATAAAAACAATGAACAACAGCTCCAAATAAAGGGAAAGGCACATCAAAAAAAGGTAGAATTCCAAGTCACAGGAAAGCAAAAATATCATCCCGTCCCCGGGTGGGCTTGAACCACCAACCTTTCGGTTAACAGCCGAACGCGCTAACCGATTGCGCCACGGAGACTTCGTCTTGCAGGCCAGATTTTTTCAAGCTTAAACAGTAACTCAGACTTTTCCCCTTACCTTCTGGGTGGTTATTTTTGAACTTGCAGATAAAAACAATGAACAACAGCTCCAAATAAAGGGAAAGGCACATCAAAAAAAGGTAGAATTCCAAGTCACAGGAAAGCAAAAATATCATCCCGTCCCCGGGTGGGCTTGAACCACCAACCTTTCGGTTAACAGCCGAACGCGCTAACCGATTGCGCCACGGAGACTTCGTCTTGCAGGCCAGATTTTTTCAAGCTTAAACAGTAACTCAGACTTTTCCCCTTACCTTCTGGGTGGTTATTTTTGAACTTGCAGATAAAAACAATGAACAACAGCTCCAAATAAAGGGAAAGGCACATCAAAAAAAGGTAGAATTCCAAGTCACAGGAAAGCAAAAATATCATCCCGTCCCCGGGTGGGCTTGAACCACCAACCTTTCGGTTAACAGCCGAACGCGCTAACCGATTGCGCCACGGAGACTTCGTCTTGCAGGCCAGATTTTTTCAAGCTTAAACAGTAACTCAGACTTTTCCCCTTACCTTCTGGGTGGTTATTTTTGAACTTGCAGATAAAAACAATGAACAACAGCTCCAAATAAAGGGAAAGGCACATCAAAAAAAGGTAGAATTCCAAGTCACAGGAAAGCAAAAATATCATCCCGTCCCCGGGTGGGCTTGAACCACCAACCTTTCGGTTAACAGCCGAACGCGCTAACCGATTGCGCCACGGAGACTTCGTCTTGCAGGCCAGATTTTTTCAAGCTTAAACAGTAACTCAGACTTTTCCCCTTACCTTCTGGGTGGTTATTTTTGAACTTGCAGATAAAAACAATGAACAACAGCTCCAAATAAAGGGAAAGGCACATCAAAAAAAGGTAGAATTCCAAGTCACAGGAAAGCAAAAATATCATCCCGTCCCCGGGTGGGCTTGAACCACCAACCTTTCGGTTAACAGCCGAACGCGCTAACCGATTGCGCCACGGAGACTTCGTCTTGCAGGCCAGATTTTTTCAAGCTTAAACAGTAACTCAGACTTTTCCCCTTACCTTCTGGGTGGTTATTTTTGAACTTGCAGATAAAAACAATGAACAACAGCTCCAAATAAAGGGAAAGGCACATCAAAAAAAGGTAGAATTCCAAGTCACAGGAAAGCAAAAATATCATCCCGTCCCCGGGTGGGCTTGAACCACCAACCTTTCGGTTAACAGCCGAACGCGCTAACCGATTGCGCCACGGAGACTTCGTCTTGCAGGCCAGATTTTTTCAAGCTTAAACAGTAACTCAGACTTTTCCCCTTACCTTCTGGGTGGTTATTTTTGAACTTGCAGATAAAAACAATGAACAACAGCTCCAAATAAAGGGAAAGGCACATCAAAAAAAGGTAGAATTCCAAGTCACAGGAAAGCAAAAATATCATCCCGTCCCCGGGTGGGCTTGAACCACCAACCTTTCGGTTAACAGCCGAACGCGCTAACCGATTGCGCCACGGAGACTTCGTCTTGCAGGCCAGATTTTTTCAAGCTTAAACAGTAACTCAGACTTTTCCCCTTACCTTCTGGGTGGTTATTTTTGAACTTGCAGATAAAAACAATGAACAACAGCTCCAAATAAAGGGAAAGGCACATCAAAAAAAGGTAGAATTCCAAGTCACAGGAAAGCAAAAATATCATCCCGTCCCCGGGTGGGCTTGAACCACCAACCTTTCGGTTAACAGCCGAACGCGCTAACCGATTGCGCCACGGAGACTTCGTCTTGCAGGCCAGATTTTTTCAAGCTTAAACAGTAACTCAGACTTTTCCCCTTACCTTCTGGGTGGTTATTTTTGAACTTGCAGATAAAAACAATGAACAACAGCTCCAAATAAAGGGAAAGGCACATCAAAAAAAGGTAGAATTCCAAGTCACAGGAAAGCAAAAATATCATCCCGTCCCCGGGTGGGCTTGAACCACCAACCTTTCGGTTAACAGCCGAACGCGCTAACCGATTGCGCCACGGAGACTTCGTCTTGCAGGCCAGATTTTTTCAAGCTTAAACAGTAACTCAGACTTTTCCCCTTACCTTCTGGGTGGTTATTTTTGAACTTGCAGATAAAAACAATGAACAACAGCTCCAAATAAAGGGAAAGGCACATCAAAAAAAGGTAGAATTCCAAGTCACAGGAAAGCAAAAATATCATCCCGTCCCCGGGTGGGCTTGAACCACCAACCTTTCGGTTAACAGCCGAACGCGCTAACCGATTGCGCCACGGAGACTTCGTCTTGCAGGCCAGATTTTTTCAAGCTTAAACAGTAACTCAGACTTTTCCCCTTACCTTCTGGGTGGTTATTTTTGAACTTGCAGATAAAAACAATGAACAACAGCTCCAAATAAAGGGAAAGGCACATCAAAAAAAGGTAGAATTCCAAGTCACAGGAAAGCAAAAATATCATCCCGTCCCCGGGTGGGCTTGAACCACCAACCTTTCGGTTAACAGCCGAACGCGCTAACCGATTGCGCCACGGAGACTTCGTCTTGCAGGCCAGATTTTTTCAAGCTTAAACAGTAACTCAGACTTTTCCCCTTACCTTCTGGGTGGTTATTTTTGAACTTGCAGATAAAAACAATGAACAACAGCTCCAAATAAAGGGAAAGGCACATCAAAAAAAGGTAGAATTCCAAGTCACAGGAAAGCAAAAATATCATCCCGTCCCCGGGTGGGCTTGAACCACCAACCTTTCGGTTAACAGCCGAACGCGCTAACCGATTGCGCCACGGAGACTTCGTCTTGCAGGCCAGATTTTTTCAAGCTTAAACAGTAACTCAGACTTTTCCCCTTACCTTCTGGGTGGTTATTTTTGAACTTGCAGATAAAAACAATGAACAACAGCTCCAAATAAAGGGAAAGGCACATCAAAAAAAGGTAGAATTCCAAGTCACAGGAAAGCAAAAATATCATCCCGTCCCCGGGTGGGCTTGAACCACCAACCTTTCGGTTAACAGCCGAACGCGCTAACCGATTGCGCCACGGAGACTTCGTCTTGCAGGCCAGATTTTTTCAAGCTTAAACAGTAACTCAGACTTTTCCCCTTACCTTCTGGGTGGTTATTTTTGAACTTGCAGATAAAAACAATGAACAACAGCTCCAAATAAAGGGAAAGGCACATCAAAAAAAGGTAGAATTCCAAGTCACAGGAAAGCAAAAATATCATCCCGTCCCCGGGTGGGCTTGAACCACCAACCTTTCGGTTAACAGCCGAACGCGCTAACCGATTGCGCCACGGAGACT
Source organism: Lepidochitona cinerea (assembly GCA_963971465.1). NCBI lineage: Eukaryota > Metazoa > Mollusca > Polyplacophora > Chitonida > Tonicellidae > Lepidochitona > Lepidochitona cinerea. Next base: position 12,179,827 of record OZ020559.1, read on the forward strand.
TCGTCTTGCAGGCCAGATTTTTTCAAGCTTAAACAGTAACTCAGACTTTTCCCCTTACCTTCTGGGTGGTTATTTTTGAACTTGCAGATAAAAACAATGAACAACAGCTCCAAATAAAGGGAAAGGCACATCAAAAAAAGGTAGAATTCCAAGTCACAGGAAAGCAAAAATATCATCCCGTCCCCGGGTGGGCTTGAACCACCAACCTTTCGGTTAACAGCCGAACGCGCTAACCGATTGCGCCACGGAGACTTCGTCTTGCAGGCCAGATTTTTTCAAGCTTAAACAGTAACTCAGACTTTTCCCCTTACCTTCTGGGTGGTTATTTTTGAACTTGCAGATAAAAACAATGAACAACAGCTCCAAATAAAGGGAAAGGCACATCAAAAAAAGGTAGAATTCCAAGTCACAGGAAAGCAAAAATATCATCCCGTCCCCGGGTGGGCTTGAACCACCAACCTTTCGGTTAACAGCCGAACGCGCTAACCGATTGCGCCACGGAGACTTCGTCTTGCAGGCCAGATTTTTTCAAGCTTAAACAGTAACTCAGACTTTTCCCCTTACCTTCTGGGTGGTTATTTTTGAACTTGCAGATAAAAACAATGAACAACAGCTCCAAATAAAGGGAAAGGCACATCAAAAAAAGGTAGAATTCCAAGTCACAGGAAAGCAAAAATATCATCCCGTCCCCGGGTGGGCTTGAACCACCAACCTTTCGGTTAACAGCCGAACGCGCTAACCGATTGCGCCACGGAGACTTCGTCTTGCAGGCCAGATTTTTTCAAGCTTAAACAGTAACTCAGACTTTTCCCCTTACCTTCTGGGTGGTTATTTTTGAACTTGCAGATAAAAACAATGAACAACAGCTCCAAATAAAGGGAAAGGCACATCAAAAAAAGGTAGAATTCCAAGTCACAGGAAAGCAAAAATATCATCCCGTCCCCGGGTGGGCTTGAACCACCAACCTTTCGGTTAACAGCCGAACGCGCTAACCGATTGCGCCACGGAGACTTCGTCTTGCAGGCCAGATTTTTTCAAGCTTAAACAGTAACTCAGACTTTTCCCCTTACCTTCTGGGTGGTTATTTTTGAACTTGCAGATAAAAACAATGAACAACAGCTCCAAATAAAGGGAAAGGCACATCAAAAAAAGGTAGAATTCCAAGTCACAGGAAAGCAAAAATATCATCCCGTCCCCGGGTGGGCTTGAACCACCAACCTTTCGGTTAACAGCCGAACGCGCTAACCGATTGCGCCACGGAGACTTCGTCTTGCAGGCCAGATTTTTTCAAGCTTAAACAGTAACTCAGACTTTTCCCCTTACCTTCTGGGTGGTTATTTTTGAACTTGCAGATAAAAACAATGAACAACAGCTCCAAATAAAGGGAAAGGCACATCAAAAAAAGGTAGAATTCCAAGTCACAGGAAAGCAAAAATATCATCCCGTCCCCGGGTGGGCTTGAACCACCAACCTTTCGGTTAACAGCCGAACGCGCTAACCGATTGCGCCACGGAGACTTCGTCTTGCAGGCCAGATTTGTTCAAGCTTAAACAGTAACTCAGACTTTTCCCCTTACCTTCTGGGTGGTTATTTTTGAACTTGCAGATAAAAACAATGAACAACAGCTCCAAATAAAGGGAAAGGCACATCAAAAAAAGGTAGAATTCCAAGTCACAGGAAAGCAAAAATATCATCCCGTCCCCGGGTGGGCTTGAACCACCAACCTTTCGGTTAACAGCCGAACGCGCTAACCGATTGCGCCACGGAGACTTCGTCTTGCAGGCCAGATTTTTTCAAGCTTAAACAGTAACTCAGACTTTTCCCCTTACCTTCTGGGTGGTTATTTTTGAACTTGCAGATAAAAACAATGAACAACAGCTCCAAATAAAGGGAAAGGCACATCAAAAAAAGGTAGAATTCCAAGTCACAGGAAAGCAAAAATATCATCCCGTCCCCGGGTGGGCTTGAACCACCAACCTTTCGGTTAACAGCCGAACGCGCTAACCGATTGCGCCACGGAGACTTCGTCTTGCAGGCCAGATTTTTTCAAGCTTAAACAGTAACTCAGACTTTTCCCCTTACCTTCTGGGTGGTTATTTTTGAACTTGCAGATAAAAACAATGAACAACAGCTCCAAATAAAGGGAAAGGCACATCAAAAAAAGGTAGAATTCCAAGTCACAGGAAAGCAAAAATATCATCCCGTCCCCGGGTGGGCTTGAACCACCAACCTTTCGGTTAACAGCCGAACGCGCTAACCGATTGCGCTACGGAGACTTCGTCTTGCAGGCCAGATTTTTTCAAGCTTAAACAGTAACTCAGACTTTTCCCCTTACCTTCTGGGTGGTTATTTTTGAACTTGCAGATAAAAACAATGAACAACAGCTCCAAATAAAGGGAAAGGCACATCAAAAAAAGGTAGAATTCCAAGTCACAGGAAAGCAAAAATATCATCCCGTCCCCGGGTGGGCTTGAACCACCAACCTTTCGGTTAACAGCCGAACGCGCTAACCGATTGCGCCACGGAGACTTCGTCTTGCAGGCCAGATTTTTTCAAGCTTAAACAGTAACTCAGACTTTTCCCCTTACCTTCTGGGTGGTTATTTTTGAACTTGCAGATAAAAACAATGAACAACAGCTCCAAATAAAGGGAAAGGCACATCAAAAAAAGGTAGAATTCCAAGTCACAGGAAAGCAAAAATATCATCCCGTCCCCGGGTGGGCTTGAACCACCAACCTTTCGGTTAACAGCCGAACGCGCTAACCGATTGCGCCACGGAGACTTCGTCTTGCAGGCCAGATTTTTTCAAGCTTAAACAGTAACTCAGACTTTTCCCCTTACCTTCTGGGTGGTTATTTTTGAACTTGCAGATAAAAACAATGAACAACAGCTCCAAATAAAGGGAAAGGCACATCAAAAAAAGGTAGAATTCCAAGTCACAGGAAAGCAAAAATATCATCCCGTCCCCGGGTGGGCTTGAACCACCAACCTTTCGGTTAACAGCCGAACGCGCTAACCGATTGCGCCACGGAGACTTCGTCTTGCAGGCCAGATTTTTTCAAGCTTAAACAGTAACTCAGACTTTTCCCCTTACCTTCTGGGTGGTTATTTTTGAACTTGCAGATAAAAACAATGAACAACAGCTCCAAATAAAGGGAAAGGCACATCAAAAAAAGGTAGAATTCCAAGTCACAGGAAAGCAAAAATATCATCCCGTCCCCGGGTGGGCTTGAACCACCAACCTTTCGGTTAACAGCCGAACGCGCTAACCGATTGCGCCACGGAGACTTCGTCTTGCAGGCCAGATTTGTTCAAGCTTAAACAGTAACTCAGACTTTTCCCCTTACCTTCTGGGTGGTTATTTTTGAACTTGCAGATAAAAACAATGAACAACAGCTCCAAATAAAGGGAAAGGCACATCAAAAAAAGGTAGAATTCCAAGTCACAGGAAAGCAAAAATATCATCCCGTCCCCGGGTGGGCTTGAACCACCAACCTTTCGGTTAACAGCCGAACGCGCTAACCGATTGCGCCACGGAGACTTCGTCTTGCAGGCCAGATTTTTTCAAGCTTAAACAGTAACTCAGACTTTTCCCCTTACCTTCTGGGTGGTTATTTTTGAACTTGCAGATAAAAACAATGAACAACAGCTCCAAATAAAGGGAAAGGCACATCAAAAAAAGGTAGAATTCCAAGTCACAGGAAAGCAAAAATATCATCCCGTCCCCGGGTGGGCTTGAACCACCAACCTTTCGGTTAACAGCCGAACGCGCTAACCGATTGCGCCACGGAGACTTCGTCTTGCAGGCCAGATTTTTTCAAGCTTAAACAGTAACTCAGACTTTTCCCCTTACCTTCTGGGTGGTTATTTTTGAACTTGCAGATAAAAACAATGAACAACAGCTCCAAATAAAGGGAAAGGCACATCAAAAAAAGGTAGAATTCCAAGTCACAGGAAAGCAAAAATATCATCCCGTCCCCGGGTGGGCTTGAACCACCAACCTTTCGGTTAACAGCCGAACGCGCTAACCGATTGCGCCACGGAGACTTCGTCTTGCAGGCCAGATTTTTTCAAGCTTAAACAGTAACTCAGACTTTTCCCCTTACCTTCTGGGTGGTTATTTTTGAACTTGCAGATAAAAACAATGAACAACAGCTCCAAATAAAGGGAAAGGCACATCAAAAAAAGGTAGAATTCCAAGTCACAGGAAAGCAAAAATATCATCCCGTCCCCGGGTGGGCTTGAACCACCAACCTTTCGGTTAACAGCCGAACGCGCTAACCGATTGCGCCACGGAGACTTCGTCTTGCAGGCCAGATTTTTTCAAGCTTAAACAGTAACTCAGACTTTTCCCCTTACCTTCTGGGTGGTTATTTTTGAACTTGCAGATAAAAACAATGAACAACAGCTCCAAATAAAGGGAAAGGCACATCAAAAAAAGGTAGAATTCCAAGTCACAGGAAAGCAAAAATATCATCCCGTCCCCGGGTGGGCTTGAACCACCAACCTTTCGGTTAACAGCCGAACGCGCTAACCGATTGCGCCACGGAGACTTCGTCTTGCAGGCCAGATTTTTTCAAGCTTAAACAGTAACTCAGACTTTTCCCCTTACCTTCTGGGTGGTTATTTTTGAACTTGCAGATAAAAACAATGAACAACAGCTCCAAATAAAGGGAAAGGCACATCAAAAAAAGGTAGAATTCCAAGTCACAGGAAAGCAAAAATATCATCCCGTCCCCGGGTGGGCTTGAACCACCAACCTTTCGGTTAACAGCCGAACGCGCTAACCGATTGCGCCACGGAGACTTCGTCTTGCAGGCCAGATTTTTTCAAGCTTAAACAGTAACTCAGACTTTTCCCCTTACCTTCTGGGTGGTTATTTTTGAACTTGCAGATAAAAACAATGAACAACAGCTCCAAATAAAGGGAAAGGCACATCAAAAAAAGGTAGAATTCCAAGTCACAGGAAAGCAAAAATATCATCCCGTCCCCGGGTGGGCTTGAACCACCAACCTTTCGGTTAACAGCCGAACGCGCTAACCGATTGCGCCACGGAGACTTCGTCTTGCAGGCCAGATTTTTTCAAGCTTAAACAGTAACTCAGACTTTTCCCCTTACCTTCTGGGTGGTTATTTTTGAACTTGCAGATAAAAACAATGAACAACAGCTCCAAATAAAGGGAAAGGCACATCAAAAAAAGGTAGAATTCCAAGTCACAGGAAAGCAAAAATATCATCCCGTCCCCGGGTGGGCTTGAACCACCAACCTTTCGGTTAACAGCCGAACGCGCTAACCGATTGCGCCACGGAGACTTCGTCTTGCAGGCCAGATTTTTTCAAGCTTAAACAGTAACTCAGACTTTTCCCCTTACCTTCTGGGTGGTTATTTTTGAACTTGCAGATAAAAACAATGAACAACAGCTCCAAATAAAGGGAAAGGCACATCAAAAAAAGGTAGAATTCCAAGTCACAGGAAAGCAAAAATATCATCCCGTCCCCGGGTGGGCTTGAACCACCAACCTTTCGGTTAACAGCCGAACGCGCTAACCGATTGCGCCACGGAGACTTCGTCTTGCAGGCCAGATTTTTTCAAGCTTAAACAGTAACTCAGACTTTTCCCCTTACCTTCTGGGTGGTTATTTTTGAACTTGCAGATAAAAACAATGAACAACAGCTCCAAATAAAGGGAAAGGCACATCAAAAAAAGGTAGAATTCCAAGTCACAGGAAAGCAAAAATATCATCCCGTCCCCGGGTGGGCTTGAACCACCAACCTTTCGGTTAACAGCCGAACGCGCTAACCGATTGCGCCACGGAGACTTCGTCTTGCAGGCCAGATTTTTTCAAGCTTAAACAGTAACTCAGACTTTTCCCCTTACCTTCTGGGTGGTTATTTTTGAACTTGCAGATAAAAACAATGAACAACAGCTCCAAATAAAGGGAAAGGCACATCAAAAAAAGGTAGAATTCCAAGTCACAGGAAAGCAAAAATATCATCCCGTCCCCGGGTGGGCTTGAACCACCAACCTTTCGGTTAACAGCCGAACGCGCTAACCGATTGCGCCACGGAGACTTCGTCTTGCAGGCCAGATTTTTTCAAGCTTAAACAGTAACTCAGACTTTTCCCCTTACCTTCTGGGTGGTTATTTTTGAACTTGCAGATAAAAACAATGAACAACAGCTCCAAATAAAGGGAAAGGCACATCAAAAAAAGGTAGAATTCCAAGTCACAGGAAAGCAAAAATATCATCCCGTCCCCGGGTGGGCTTGAACCACCAACCTTTCGGTTAACAGCCGAACGCGCTAACCGATTGCGCCACGGAGACTTCGTCTTGCAGGCCAGATTTTTTCAAGCTTAAACAGTAACTCAGACTTTTCCCCTTACCTTCTGGGTGGTTATTTTTGAACTTGCAGATAAAAACAATGAACAACAGCTCCAAATAAAGGGAAAGGCACATCAAAAAAAGGTAGAATTCCAAGTCACAGGAAAGCAAAAATATCATCCCGTCCCCGGGTGGCTTGAACCACCAACCTTTCGGTTAACAGCCGAACGCGCTAACCGATTGCGCCACGGAGACTTCGTCTTGCAGGCCAGATTTTTTCAAGCTTAAACAGTAACTCAGACTTTTCCCCTTACCTTCTGGGTGGTTATTTTTGAACTTGCAGATAAAAACAATGAACAACAGCTCCAAATAAAGGGAAAGGCACATCAAAAAAGGTAGAATTCCAAGTCACAGGAAAGCAAAAATATCATCCCGTCCCCGGGTGGGCTTGAACCACCAACCTTTCGGTTAACAGCCGAACGCGCTAACCGATTGCGCCACGGAGACTTCGTCTTGCAGGCCAGATTTTTTCAAGCTTAAACAGTAACTCAGACTTTTCCCCTTACCTTCTGGGTGGTTATTTTTGAACTTGCAGATAAAAACAATGAACAACAGCTCCAAATAAAGGGAAAGGCACATCAAAAAAGGTAGAATTCCAAGTCACAGGAAAGCAAAAATATCATCCCGTCCCCGGGTGGGCTTGAACCACCAACCTTTCGGTTAACAGCCGAACGCGCTAACCGATTGCGCCACGGAGACTTCGTCTTGCAGGCCAGATTTTTTCAAGCTTAAACAGTAACTCAGACTTTTCCCCTTACCTTCTGGGTGGTTATTTTTGAACTTGCAGATAAAAACAATGAACAACAGCTCCAAATAAAGGGAAAGGCACATCAAAAAAAGGTAGAATTCCAAGTCACAGGAAAGCAAAAATATCATCCCGTCCCCGGGTGGGCTTGAACCACCAACCTTTCGGTTAACAGCCGAACGCGCTAACCGATTGCGCCACGGAGACTTCGTCTTGCAGGCCAGATTTTTTCAAGCTTAAACAGTAACTCAGACTTTTCCCCTTACCTTCTGGGTGGTTATTTTTGAACTTGCAGATAAAAACAATGAACAACAGCTCCAAATAAAGGGAAAGGCACATCAAAAAAAGGTAGAATTCCAAGTCACAGGAAAGCAAAAATATCATCCCGTCCCCGGGTGGGCTTGAACCACCAACCTTTCGGTTAACAGCCGAACGCGCTAACCGATTGCGCCACGGAGACTTCGTCTTGCAGGCCAGATTTTTTCAAGCTTAAACAGTAACTCAGACTTTTCCCCTTACCTTCTGGGTGGTTATTTTTGAACTTGCAGATAAAAACAATGAACAACAGCTCCAAATAAAGGGAAAGGCACATCAAAAAAAGGTAGAATTCCAAGTCACAGGAAAGCAAAAATATCATCCCGTCCCCGGGTGGGCTTGAACCACCAACCTTTCGGTTAACAGCCGAACGCGCTAACCGATTGCGCCACGGAGACTTCGTCTTGCAGGCCAGATTTTTTCAAGCTTAAACAGTAACTCAGACTTTTCCCTTACCTTCTGGGTGGTTATTTTTGAACTTGCAGATAAAAACAATGAACAACAGCTCCAAATAAAGGGAAAGGCACATCAAAAAAAGGTAGAATTCCAAGTCACAGGAAAGCAAAAATATCATCCCGTCCCCGGGTGGGCTTGAACCACCAACCTTTCGGTTAACAGCCGAACGCGCTAACCGATTGCGCCACGGAGACTTCGTCTTGCAGGCCAGATTTTTTCAAGCTTAAACAGTAACTCAGACTTTTCCCCTTACCTTCTGGGTGGTTATTTTTGAACTTGCAGATAAAAACAATGAACAACAGCTCCAAATAAAGGGAAAGGCACATCAAAAAAAGGTAGAATTCCAAGTCACAGGAAAGCAAAAATATCATCCCGTCCCCGGGTGGGCTTGAACCACCAACCTTTCGGTTAACAGCCGAACGCGCTAACCGATTGCGCCACGGAGACTTCGTCTTGCAGGCCAGATTTTTTCAAGCTTAAACAGTAACTCAGACTTTTCCCCTTACCTTCTGGGTGGTTATTTTTGAACTTGCAGATAAAAACAATGAACAACAGCTCCAAATAAAGGGAAAGGCACATCAAAAAAAGGTAGAATTCCAAGTCACAGGAAAGCAAAAATATCATCCCGTCCCCGGGTGGGCTTGAACCACCAACCTTTCGGTTAACAGCCGAACGCGCTAACCGATTGCGCCACGGAGACTTCGTCTTGCAGGCCAGATTTTTTCAAGCTTAAACAGTAACTCAGACTTTTCCCCTTACCTTCTGGGTGGTTATTTTTGAACTTGCAGATAAAAACAATGAACAACAGCTCCAAATAAAGGGAAAGGCACATCAAAAAAAGGTAGAATTCCAAGTCACAGGAAAGCAAAAATATCATCCCGTCCCCGGGTGGGCTTGAACCACCAACCTTTCGGTTAACAGCCGAACGCGCTAACCGATTGCGCCACGGAGACTTCGTCTTGCAGGCCAGATTTTTTCAAGCTTAAACAGTAACTCAGACTTTTCCCCTTACCTTCTGGGTGGTTATTTTTGAACTTGCAGATAAAAACAATGAACAACAGCTCCAAATAAAGGGAAAGGCACATCAAAAAAAGGTAGAATTCCAAGTCACAGGAAAGCAAAAATATCATCCCGTCCCCGGGTGGGCTTGAACCACCAACCTTTCGGTTAACAGCCGAACGCGCTAACCGATTGCGCCACGGAGACTTCGTCTTGCAGGCCAGATTTTTTCAAGCTTAAACAGTAACTCAGACTTTTCCCCTTACCTTCTGGGTGGTTATTTTTGAACTTGCAGATAAAAACAATGAACAACAGCTCCAAATAAAGGGAAAGGCACATCAAAAAAAGGTAGAATTCCAAGTCACAGGAAAGCAAAAATATCATCCCGTCCCCGGGTGGGCTTGAACCACCAACCTTTCGGTTAACAGCCGAACGCGCTAACCGATTGCGCCACGGAGACTTCGTCTTGCAGGCCAGATTTTTTCAAGCTTAAACAGTAACTCAGACTTTTCCCCTTACCTTCTGGGTGGTTATTTTTGAACTTGCAGATAAAAACAATGAACAACAGCTCCAAATAAAGGGAAAGGCACATCAAAAAAAGGTAGAATTCCAAGTCACAGGAAAGCAAAAATATCATCCCGTCCCCGGGTGGGCTTGAACCACCAACCTTTCGGTTAACAGCCGAACGCGCTAACCGATTGCGCCACGGAGACTTCGTCTTGCAGGCCAGATTTTTTCAAGCTTAAACAGTAACTCAGACTTTTCCCCTTACCTTCTGGGTGGTTATTTTTGAACTTGCAGATAAAAACAATGAACAACAGCTCCAAATAAAGGGAAAGGCACATCAAAAAAAGGTAGAATTCCAAGTCACAGGAAAGCAAAAATATCATCCCGTCCCCGGGTGGGCTTGAACCACCAACCTTTCGGTTAACAGCCGAACGCGCTAACCGATTGCGCCACGGAGACTTCGTCTTGCAGGCCAGATTTTTTCAAGCTTAAACAGTAACTCAGACTTTTCCCCTTACCTTCTGGGTGGTTATTTTTGAACTTGCAGATAAAAACAATGAACAACAGCTCCAAATAAAGGGAAAGGCACATCAAAAAAAGGTAGAATTCCAAGTCACAGGAAAGCAAAAATATCATCCCGTCCCCGGGTGGGCTTGAACCACCAACCTTTCGGTTAACAGCCGAACGCGCTAACCGATTGCGCCACGGAGACTTCGTCTTGCAGGCCAGATTTTTTCAAGCTTAAACAGTAACTCAGACTTTTCCCCTTACCTTCTGGGTGGTTATTTTTGAACTTGCAGATAAAAACAATGAACAACAGCTCCAAATAAAGGGAAAGGCACATCAAAAAAAGGTAGAATTCCAAGTCACAGGAAAGCAAAAATATCATCCCGTCCCCGGGTGGGCTTGAACCACCAACCTTTCGGTTAACAGCCGAACGCGCTAACCGATTGCGCCACGGAGACTTCGTCTTGCAGGCCAGATTTTTTCAAGCTTAAACAGTAACTCAGACTTTTCCCCTTACCTTCTGGGTGGTTATTTTTGAACTTGCAGATAAAAACAATGAACAACAGCTCCAAATAAAGGGAAAGGCACATCAAAAAAAGGTAGAATTCCAAGTCACAGGAAAGCAAAAATATCATCCCGTCCCCGGGTGGGCTTGAACCACCAACCTTTCGGTTAACAGCCGAACGCGCTAACCGATTGCGCCACGGAGACTTCGTCTTGCAGGCCAGATTTTTTCAAGCTTAAACAGTAACTCAGACTTTTCCCCTTACCTTCTGGGTGGTTATTTTTGAACTTGCAGATAAAAACAATGAACAACAGCTCCAAATAAAGGAAAGGCACATCAAAAAAAGGTAGAATTCCAAGTCACAGGAAAGCAAAAATATCATCCCGTCCCCGGGTGGGCTTGAACCACCAACCTTTCGGTTAACAGCCGAACGCGCTAACCGATTGCGCCACGGAGACTTCGTCTTGCAGGCCAGATTTTTTCAAGCTTAAACAGTAACTCAGACTTTTCCCCTTACCTTCTGGGTGGTTATTTTTGAACTTGCAGATAAAAACAATGAACAACAGCTCCAAATAAAGGGAAAGGCACATCAAAAAAAGGTAGAATTCCAAGTCACAGGAAAGCAAAAATATCATCCCGTCCCCGGGTGGGCTTGAACCACCAACCTTTCGGTTAACAGCCGAACGCGCTAACCGATTGCGCCACGGAGACTTCGTCTTGCAGGCCAGATTTTTTCAAGCTTAAACAGTAACTCAGACTTTTCCCCTTACCTTCTGGGTGGTTATTTTTGAACTTGCAGATAAAAACAATGAACAACAGCTCCAAATAAAGGGAAAGGCACATCAAAAAAAGGTAGAATTCCAAGTCACAGGAAAGCAAAAATATCATCCCGTCCCCGGGTGGGCTTGAACCACCAACCTTTCGGTTAACAGCCGAACGCGCTAACCGATTGCGCCACGGAGACTTCGTCTTGCAGGCCAGATTTTTTCAAGCTTAAACAGTAACTCAGACTTTTCCCCTTACCTTCTGGGTGGTTATTTTTGAACTTGCAGATAAAAACAATGAACAACAGCTCCAAATAAAGGGAAAGGCACATCAAAAAAAGGTAGAATTCCAAGTCACAGGAAAGCAAAAATATCATCCCGTCCCCGGGTGGGCTTGAACCACCAACCTTTCGGTTAACAGCCGAACGCGCTAACCGATTGCGCCACGGAGACTTCGTCTTGCAGGCCAGATTTTTTCAAGCTTAAACAGTAACTCAGACTTTTCCCCTTACCTTCTGGGTGGTTATTTTTGAACTTGCAGATAAAAACAATGAACAACAGCTCCAAATAAAGGGAAAGGCACATCAAAAAAAGGTAGAATTCCAAGTCACAGGAAAGCAAAAATATCATCCCGTCCCCGGGTGGGCTTGAACCACCAACCTTTCGGTTAACAGCCGAACGCGCTAACCGATTGCGCCACGGAGACTTCGTCTTGCAGGCCAGATTTTTTCAAGCTTAAACAGTAACTCAGACTTTTCCCCTTACCTTCTGGGTGGTTATTTTTGAACTTGCAGATAAAAACAATGAACAACAGCTCCAAATAAAGGGAAAGGCACATCAAAAAAAGGTAGAATTCCAAGTCACAGGAAAGCAAAAATATCATCCCGTCCCCGGGTGGGCTTGAACCACCAACCTTTCGGTTAACAGCCGAACGCGCTAACCGATTGCGCCACGGAGACTTCGTCTTGCAGGCCAGATTTGTTCAAGCTTAAACAGTAACTCAGACTTTTCCCCTTACCTTCTGGGTGGTTATTTTTGAACTTGCAGATAAAAACAATGAACAACAGCTCCAAATAAAGGGAAAGGCACATCAAAAAAAGGTAGAATTCCAAGTCACAGGAAAGCAAAAATATCATCCCGTCCCCGGGTGGGCTTGAACCACCAACCTTTCGGTTAACAGCCGAACGCGCTAACCGATTGCGCCACGGAGACTTCGTCTTGCAGGCCAGATTTTTTCAAGCTTAAACAGTAACTCAGACTTTTCCCCTTACCTTCTGGGTGGTTATTTTTGAACTTGCAGATAAAAACAATGAACAACAGCTCCAAATAAAGGGAAAGGCACATCAAAAAAAGGTAGAATTCCAAGTCACAGGAAAGCAAAAATATCATCCCGTCCCCGGGTGGGCTTGAACCACCAACCTTTCGGTTAACAGCCGAACGCGCTAACCGATTGCGCCACGGAGACTTCGTCTTGCAGGCCAGATTTTTTCAAGCTTAAACAGTAACTCAGACTTTTCCCCTTACCTTCTGGGTGGTTATTTTTGAACTTGCAGATAAAAACAATGAACAACAGCTCCAAATAAAGGGAAAGGCACATCAAAAAAAGGTAGAATTCCAAGTCACAGGAAAGCAAAAATATCATCCCGTCCCCGGGTGGGCTTGAACCACCAACCTTTCGGTTAACAGCCGAACGCGCTAACCGATTGCGCCACGGAGACTTCGTCTTGCAGGCCAGATTTTTTCAAGCTTAAACAGTAACTCAGACTTTTCCCCTTACCTTCTGGGTGGTTATTTTTGAACTTGCAGATAAAAACAATGAACAACAGCTCCAAATAAAGGGAAAGGCACATCAAAAAAAGGTAGAATTCCAAGTCACAGGAAAGCAAAAATATCATCCCGTCCCCGGGTGGGCTTGAACCACCAACCTTTCGGTTAACAGCCGAACGCGCTAACCGATTGCGCCACGGAGACTTCGTCTTGCAGGCCAGATTTTTTCAAGCTTAAACAGTAACTCAGACTTTTCCCCTTACCTTCTGGGTGGTTATTTTTGAACTTGCAGATAAAAACAATGAACAACAGCTCCAAATAAAGGGAAAGGCACATCAAAAAAAGGTAGAATTCCAAGTCACAGGAAAGCAAAAATATCATACCGTCCCCGGGTGGGCTTGAACCACCAACCTTTCGGTTAACAGCCGAACGCGCTAACCGATTGCGCCACGGAGACTTCGTCTTGCAGGCCAGATTTTTTCAAGCTTAAACAGTAACTCAGACTTTTCCCCTTACCTTCTGGGTGGTTATTTTTGAACTTGCAGATAAAAACAATGAACAACAGCTCCAAATAAAGGGAAAGGCACATCAAAAAAAGGTAGAATTCCAAGTCACAGGAAAGCAAAAATATCATCCCGTCCCCGGGTGGGCTTGAACCACCAACCTTTCGATTAACAGCCGAACGCGCTAACCGATTGCGCCACGGAGACTTCGTCTTGCAGGCCAGATTTTTTCAAGCTTAAACAGTAACTCAGACTTTTCCCCTTACCTTCTGGGTGGTTATTTTTGAACTTGCAGATAAAAACAATGAACAACAGCTCCAAATAAAGGGAAAGGCACATCAAAAAAAGGTAGAATTCCAAGTCACAGGAAAGCAAAAATATCATCCCGTCCCCGGGTGGGCTTGAACCACCAACCTTTCGGTTAATTAACAGCCGAACGCGCTAACCGATTGCGCCACGGAGACTTCGTCTTGCAGGCCAGATTTTTTCAAGCTTAAACAGTAACTCAGACTTTTCCCCTTACCTTCTGGGTGGTTATTTTTGAACTTGCAGATAAAAACAATGAACAACAGCTCCAAATAAAGGGAAAGGCACATCAAAAAAAGGTAGAATTCCAAGTCACAGGAAAGCAAAAATATCATCCCGTCCCCGGGTGGGCTTGAACCACCAACCTTTCGGTTAACAGCCGAACGCGCTAACCGATTGCGCCACGGAGACTTCGTCTTGCAGGCCAGATTTTTTCAAGCTTAAACAGTAACTCAGACTTTTCCCCTTACTTCTGGGTGGTTATTTTTGAACTTGCAGATAAAAACAATGAACAACAGCTCCAAATAAAGGGAAAGGCACATCAAAAAAAGGTAGAATTCCAAGTCACAGGAAAGCAAAAATATCATCCCGTCCCCGGGTGGGCTTGAACCACCAACCTTTCGGTTAACAGCCGAACGCGCTAACCGATTGCGCCACGGAGACTTCGTCTTGCAGGCCAGATTTTTTCAAGCTTAAACAGTAACTCAGACTTTTCCCCTTACCTTCTGGGTGGTTATTTTTGAACTTGCAGATAAAAACAATGAACAACAGCTCCAAATAAAGGGAAAGGCACATCAAAAAAAGGTAGAATTCCAAGTCACAGGAAAGCAAAAATATCATCCCGTCCCCGGGTGGGCTTGAACCACCAACCTTTCGGTTAACAGCCGAACGCGCTAACCGATTGCGCCACGGAGACTTCGTCTTGCAGGCCAGATTTTTTCAAGCTTAAACAGTAACTCAGACTTTTCCCCTTACCTTCTGGGTGGTTATTTTTGAACTTGCAGATAAAAACAATGAACAACAGCTCCAAATAAAGGGAAAGGCACATCAAAAAAAGGTAGAATTCCAAGTCACAGGAAAGCAAAAATATCATCCCGTCCCCGGGTGGGCTTGAACCACCAACCTTTCGGTTAACAGCCGAACGCGCTAACCGATTGCGCCACGGAGACTTCGTCTTGCAGGCCAGATTTTTTCAAGCTTAAACAGTAACTCAGACTTTTCCCCTTACCTTCTGGGTGGTTATTTTTGAACTTGCAGATAAAAACAATGAACAACAGCTCCAAATAAAGGGAAAGGCACATCAAAAAAAGGTAGAATTCCAAGTCACAGGAAAGCAAAAATATCATCCCGTCCCCGGGTGGGCTTGAACCACCAACCTTTCGGTTAACAGCCGAACGCGCTAACCGATTGCGCCACGGAGACTTCGTCTTGCAGGCCAGATTTTTTCAAGCTTAAACAGTAACTCAGACTTTTCCCCTTACCTTCTGGGTGGTTATTTTTGAACTTGCAGATAAAAACAATGAACAACAGCTCCAAATAAAGGGAAAGGCACATCAAAAAAAGGTAGAATTCCAAGTCACAGGAAAGCAAAAATATCATCCCGTCCCCGGGTGGGCTTGAACCACCAACCTTTCGGTTAACAGCCGAACGCGCTAACCGATTGCGCCACGGAGACTTCGTCTTGCAGGCCAGATTTTTTCAAGCTTAAACAGTAACTCAGACTTTTCCCCTTACCTTCTGGGTGGTTATTTTTGAACTTGCAGATAAAAACAATGAACAACAGCTCCAAATAAAGGGAAAGGCACATCAAAAAAAGGTAGAATTCCAAGTCACAGGAAAGCAAAAATATCATCCCGTCCCCGGGTGGGCTTGAACCACCAACCTTTCGGTTAACAGCCGAACGCGCTAACCGATTGCGCCACGGAGACTTCGTCTTGCAGGCCAGATTTTTTCAAGCTTAAACAGTAACTCAGACTTTTCCCCTTACCTTCTGGGTGGTTATTTTTGAACTTGCAGATAAAAACAATGAACAACAGCTCCAAATAAAGGGAAAGGCACATCAAAAAAAGGTAGAATTCCAAGTCACAGGAAAGCAAAAATATCATCCCGTCCCCGGGTGGGCTTGAACCACCAACCTTTCGGTTAACAGCCGAACGCGCTAACCGATTGCGCCACGGAGACTTCGTCTTGCAGGCCAGATTTTTTCAAGCTTAAACAGTAACTCAGACTTTTCCCCTTACCTTCTGGGTGGTTATTTTTGAACTTGCAGATAAAAACAATGAACAACAGCTCCAAATAAAGGGAAAGGCACATCAAAAAAAGGTAGAATTCCAAGTCACAGGAAAGCAAAAATATCATCCCGTCCCCGGGTGGGCTTGAACCACCAACCTTTCGGTTAACAGCCGAACGCGCTAACCGATTGCGCCACGGAGACTTCGTCTTGCAGGCCAGATTTTTTCAAGCTTAAACAGTAACTCAGACTTTTCCCCTTACCTTCTGGGTGGTTATTTTTGAACTTGCAGATAAAAACAATGAACAACAGCTCCAAATAAAGGGAAAGGCACATCAAAAAAAGGTAGAATTCCAAGTCACAGGAAAGCAAAAATATCATCCCGTCCCCGGGTGGGCTTGAACCACCAACCTTTCGGTTAACAGCCGAACGCGCTAACCGATTGCGCCACGGAGACTTCGTCTTGCAGGCCAGATTTTTTCAAGCTTAAACAGTAACTCAGACTTTTCCCCTTACCTTCTGGGTGGTTATTTTTGAACTTGCAGATAAAAACAATGAACAACAGCTCCAAATAAAGGGAAAGGCACATCAAAAAAAGGTAGAATTCCAAGTCACAGGAAAGCAAAAATATCATCCCGTCCCCGGGTGGGCTTGAACCACCAACCTTTCGGTTAACAGCCGAACGCGCTAACCGATTGCGCCACGGAGACTTCGTCTTGCAGGCCAGATTTTTTCAAGCTTAAACAGTAACTCAGACTTTTCCCCTTACCTTCTGGGTGGTTATTTTTGAACTTGCAGATAAAAACAATGAACAACAGCTCCAAATAAAGGGAAAGGCACATCAAAAAAAGGTAGAATTCCAAGTCACAGGAAAGCAAAAATATCATCCCGTCCCCGGGTGGGCTTGAACCACCAACCTTTCGGTTAACAGCCGAACGCGCTAACCGATTGCGCCACGGAGACTTCGTCTTGCAGGCCAGATTTTTTCAAGCTTAAACAGTAACTCAGACTTTTCCCCTTACCTTCTGGGTGGTTATTTTTGAACTTGCAGATAAAAACAATGAACAACAGCTCCAAATAAAGGGAAAGGCACATCAAAAAAAGGTAGAATTCCAAGTCACAGGAAAGCAAAAATATCATCCCGTCCCCGGGTGGGCTTGAACCACCAACCTTTCGGTTAACAGCCGAACGCGCTAACCGATTGCGCCACGGAGACTTCGTCTTGCAGGCCAGATTTTTTCAAGCTTAAACAGTAACTCAGACTTTTCCCCTTACCTTCTGGGTGGTTATTTTTGAACTTGCAGATAAAAACAATGAACAACAGCTCCAAATAAAGGGAAAGGCACATCAAAAAAAGGTAGAATTCCAAGTCACAGGAAAGCAAAAATATCATCCCGTCCCCGGGTGGGCTTGAACCACCAACCTTTCGGTTAACAGCCGAACGCGCTAACCGATTGCGCCACGGAGACTTCGTCTTGCAGGCCAGATTTTTTCAAGCTTAAACAGTAACTCAGACTTTTCCCCTTACCTTCTGGGTGGTTATTTTTGAACTTGCAGATAAAAACAATGAACAACAGCTCCAAATAAAGGGAAAGGCACATCAAAAAAAGGTAGAATTCCAAGTCACAGGAAAGCAAAAATATCATCCCGTCCCCGGGTGGGCTTGAACCACCAACCTTTCGGTTAACAGCCGAACGCGCTAACCGATTGCGCCACGGAGACTTCGTCTTGCAGGCCAGATTTTTTCAAGCTTAAACAGTAACTCAGACTTTTCCCCTTACCTTCTGGGTGGTTATTTTTGAACTTGCAGATAAAAACAATGAACAACAGCTCCAAATAAAGGGAAAGGCACATCAAAAAAAGGTAGAATTCCAAGTCACAGGAAAGCAAAAATATCATCCCGTCCCCGGGTGGGCTTGAACCACCAACCTTTCGGTTAACAGCCGAACGCGCTAACCGATTGCGCCACGGAGACTTCGTCTTGCAGGCCAGATTTTTTCAAGCTTAAACAGTAACTCAGACTTTTCCCCTTACCTTCTGGGTGGTTATTTTTGAACTTGCAGATAAAAACAATGAACAACAGCTCCAAATAAAGGGAAAGGCACATCAAAAAAAGGTAGAATTCCAAGTCACAGGAAAGCAAAAATATCATCCCGTCCCCGGGTGGGCTTGAACCACCAACCTTTCGGTTAACAGCCGAACGCGCTAACCGATTGCGCCACGGAGACTTCGTCTTGCAGGCCAGATTTTTTCAAGCTTAAACAGTAACTCAGACTTTTCCCCTTACCTTCTGGGTGGTTATTTTTGAACTTGCAGATAAAAACAATGAACAACAGCTCCAAATAAAGGGAAAGGCACATCAAAAAAAGGTAGAATTCCAAGTCACAGGAAAGCAAAAATATCATCCCGTCCCCGGGTGGGCTTGAACCACCAACCTTTCGGTTAACAGCCGAACGCGCTAACCGATTGCGCCACGGAGACTTCGTCTTGCAGGCCAGATTTTTTCAAGCTTAAACAGTAACTCAGACTTTTCCCCTTACCTTCTGGGTGGTTATTTTTGAACTTGCAGATAAAAACAATGAACAACAGCTCCAAATAAAGGGAAAGGCACATCAAAAAAAGGTAGAATTCCAAGTCACAGGAAAGCAAAAATATCATCCCGTCCCCGGGTGGGCTTGAACCACCAACCTTTCGGTTAACAGCCGAACGCGCTAACCGATTGCGCCACGGAGACTTCGTCTTGCAGGCCAGATTTTTTCAAGCTTAAACAGTAACTCAGACTTTTCCCCTTACCTTCTGGGTGGTTATTTTTGAACTTGCAGATAAAAACAATGAACAACAGCTCCAAATAAAGGGAAAGGCACATCAAAAAAAGGTAGAATTCCAAGTCACAGGAAAGCAAAAATATCATCCCGTCCCCGGGTGGGCTTGAACCACCAACCTTTCGGTTAACAGCCGAACGCGCTAACCGATTGCGCCACGGAGACTTCGTCTTGCAGGCCAGATTTTTTCAAGCTTAAACAGTAACTCAGACTTTTCCCCTTACCTTCTGGGTGGTTATTTTTGAACTTGCAGATAAAAACAATGAACAACAGCTCCAAATAAAGGGAAAGGCACATCAAAAAAAGGTAGAATTCCAAGTCACAGGAAAGCAAAAATATCATCCCGTCCCCGGGTGGGCTTGAACCACCAACCTTTCGGTTAACAGCCGAACGCGCTAACCGATTGCGCCACGGAGACTTCGTCTTGCAGGCCAGATTTTTTCAAGCTTAAACAGTAACTCAGACTTTTCCCCTTACCTTCTGGGTGGTTATTTTTGAACTTGCAGATAAAAACAATGAACAACAGCTCCAAATAAAGGGAAAGGCACATCAAAAAAAGGTAGAATTCCAAGTCACAGGAAAGCAAAAATATCATCCCGTCCCCGGGTGGGCTTGAACCACCAACCTTTCGGTTAACAGCCGAACGCGCTAACCGATTGCGCCACGGAGACTTCGTCTTGCAGGCCAGATTTTTTCAAGCTTAAACAGTAACTCAGACTTTTCCCCTTACCTTCTGGGTGGTTATTTTTGAACTTGCAGATAAAAACAATGAACAACAGCTCCAAATAAAGGGAAAGGCACATCAAAAAAAGGTAGAATTCCAAGTCACAGGAAAGCAAAAATATCATCCCGTCCCCGGGTGGGCTTGAACCACCAACCTTTCGGTTAACAGCCGAACGCGCTAACCGATTGCGCCACGGAGACTTCGTCTTGCAGGCCAGATTTTTTCAAGCTTAAACAGTAACTCAGACTTTTCCCCTTACCTTCTGGGTGGTTATTTTTGAACTTGCAGATAAAAACAATGAACAACAGCTCCAAATAAAGGGAAAGGCACATCAAAAAAAGGTAGAATTCCAAGTCACAGGAAAGCAAAAATATCATCCCGTCCCCGGGTGGGCTTGAACCACCAACCTTTCGGTTAACAGCCGAACGCGCTAACCGATTGCGCCACGGAGACTTCGTCTTGCAGGCCAGATTTTTTCAAGCTTAAACAGTAACTCAGACTTTTCCCCTTACCTTCTGGGTGGTTATTTTTGAACTTGCAGATAAAAACAATGAACAACAGCTCCAAATAAAGGGAAAGGCACATCAAAAAAAGGTAGAATTCCAAGTCACAGGAAAGCAAAAATATCATCCCGTCCCCGGGTGGGCTTGAACCACCAACCTTTCGGTTAACAGCCGAACGCGCTAACCGATTGCGCCACGGAGACTTCGTCTTGCAGGCCAGATTTTTTCAAGCTTAAACAGTAACTCAGACTTTTCCCCTTACCTTCTGGGTGGTTATTTTTGAACTTGCAGATAAAAACAATGAACAACAGCTCCAAATAAAGGGAAAGGCACATCAAAAAAAGGTAGAATTCCAAGTCACAGGAAAGCAAAAATATCATCCCGTCCCCGGGTGGGCTTGAACCACCAACCTTTCGGTTAACAGCCGAACGCGCTAACCGATTGCGCCACGGAGACTTCGTCTTGCAGGCCAGATTTTTTCAAGCTTAAACAGTAACTCAGACTTTTCCCCTTACCTTCTGGGTGGTTATTTTTGAACTTGCAGATAAAAACAATGAACAACAGCTCCAAATAAAGGGAAAGGCACATCAAAAAAAGGTAGAATTCCAAGTCACAGGAAAGCAAAAATATCATCCCGTCCCCGGGTGGGCTTGAACCACCAACCTTTCGGTTAACAGCCGAACGCGCTAACCGATTGCGCCACGGAGACTTCGTCTTGCAGGCCAGATTTTTTCAAGCTTAAACAGTAACTCAGACTTTTCCCCTTACCTTCTGGGTGGTTATTTTTGAACTTGCAGATAAAAACAATGAACAACAGCTCCAAATAAAGGGAAAGGCACATCAAAAAAAGGTAGAATTCCAAGTCACAGGAAAGCAAAAATATCATCCCGTCCCCGGGTGGGCTTGAACCACCAACCTTTCGGTTAACAGCCGAACGCGCTAACCGATTGCGCCACGGAGACTTCGTCTTGCAGGCCAGATTTTTTCAAGCTTAAACAGTAACTCAGACTTTTCCCCTTACCTTCTGGGTGGTTATTTTTGAACTTGCAGATAAAAACAATGAACAACAGCTCCAAATAAAGGGAAAGGCACATCAAAAAAAGGTAGAATTCCAAGTCACAGGAAAGCAAAAATATCATCCCGTCCCCGGGTGGGCTTGAACCACCAACCTTTCGGTTAACAGCCGAACGCGCTAACCGATTGCGCCACGGAGACTTCGTCTTGCAGGCCAGATTTTTTCAAGCTTAAACAGTAACTCAGACTTTTCCCCTTACCTTCTGGGTGGTTATTTTTGAACTTGCAGATAAAAACAATGAACAACAGCTCCAAATAAAGGGAAAGGCACATCAAAAAAAGGTAGAATTCCAAGTCACAGGAAAGCAAAAATATCATCCCGTCCCCGGGTGGGCTTGAACCACCAACCTTTCGGTTAACAGCCGAACGCGCTAACCGATTGCGCCACGGAGACTTCGTCTTGCAGGCCAGATTTTTTCAAGCTTAAACAGTAACTCAGACTTTTCCCCTTACCTTCTGGGTGGTTATTTTTGAACTTGCAGATAAAAACAATGAACAACAGCTCCAAATAAAGGGAAAGGCACATCAAAAAAAGGTAGAATTCCAAGTCACAGGAAAGCAAAAATATCATCCCGTCCCCGGGTGGGCTTGAACCACCAACCTTTCGGTTAACAGCCGAACGCGCTAACCGATTGCCACGGAGATTCGTCTTGCAGGCCAGATTTTTTCAAGCTTAAACAGTAACTCAGACTTTTCCCCTTACCTTCTGGGTGGTTATTTTTGAACTTGCAGATAAAAACAATGAACAACAGCTCCAAATAAAGGGAAAGGCACATCAAAAAAAGGTAGAATTCCAAGTCACAGGAAAGCAAAAATATCATCCCGTCCCCGGGTGGGCTTGAACCACCAACCTTTCGGTTAACAGCCGAACGCGCTAACCGATTGCGCCACGGAGACTTCGTCTTGCAGGCCAGATTTTTTCAAGCTTAAACAGTAACTCAGACTTTTCCCCTTACCTTCTGGGTGGTTATTTTTGAACTTGCAGATAAAAACAATGAACAACAGCTCCAAATAAAGGGAAAGGCACATCAAAAAAAGGTAGAATTCCAAGTCACAGGAAAGCAAAAATATCATCCCGTCCCCGGGTGGGCTTGAACCACCAACCTTTCGGTTAACAGCCGAACGCGCTAACCGATTGCGCCACGGAGACTTCGTCTTGCAGGCCAGATTTTTTCAAGCTTAAACAGTAACTCAGACTTTTCCCCTTACCTTCTGGGTGGTTATTTTTGAACTTGCAGATAAAAACAATGAACAACAGCTCCAAATAAAGGGAAAGGCACATCAAAAAAAGGTAGAATTCCAAGTCACAGGAAAGCAAAAATATCATCCCGTCCCCGGGTGGGCTTGAACCACCAACCTTTCGGTTAACAGCCGAACGCGCTAACCGATTGCGCCACGGAGACTTCGTCTTGCAGGCCAGATTTTTTCAAGCTTAAACAGTAACTCAGACTTTTCCCCTTACCTTCTGGGTGGTTATTTTTGAACTTGCAGATAAAAACAATGAACAACAGCTCCAAATAAAGGGAAAGGCACATCAAAAAAAGGTAGAATTCCAAGTCACAGGAAAGCAAAAATATCATCCCGTCCCCGGGTGGGCTTGAACCACCAACCTTTCGGTTAACAGCCGAACGCGCTAACCGATTGCGCCACGGAGACTTCGTCTTGCAGGCCAGATTTTTTCAAGCTTAAACAGTAACTCAGACTTTTCCCCTTACCTTCTGGGTGGTTATTTTTGAACTTGCAGATAAAAACAATGAACAACAGCTCCAAATAAAGGGAAAGGCACATCAAAAAAAGGTAGAATTCCAAGTCACAGGAAAGCAAAAATATCATCCCGTCCCCGGGTGGGCTTGAACCACCAACCTTTCGGTTAACAGCCGAACGCGCTAACCGATTGCGCCACGGAGACTTCGTCTTGCAGGCCAGATTTTTTCAAGCTTAAACAGTAACTCAGACTTTTCCCCTTACCTTCTGGGTGGTTATTTTTGAACTTGCAGATAAAAACAATGAACAACAGCTCCAAATAAAGGGAAAGGCACATCAAAAAAAGGTAGAATTCCAAGTCACAGGAAAGCAAAAATATCATCCCGTCCCCGGGTGGGCTTGAACCACCAACCTTTCGGTTAACAGCCGAACGCGCTAACCGATTGCGCCACGGAGACTTCGTCTTGCAGGCCAGATTTTTTCAAGCTTAAACAGTAACTCAGACTTTTCCCCTTACCTTCTGGGTGGTTATTTTTGAACTTGCAGATAAAAACAATGAACAACAGCTCCAAATAAAGGGAAAGGCACATCAAAAAAAGGTAGAATTCCAAGTCACAGGAAAGCAAAAATATCATCCCGTCCCCGGGTGGGCTTGAACCACCAACCTTTCGGTTAACAGCCGAACGCGCTAACCGATTGCGCCACGGAGACTTCGTCTTGCAGGCCAGATTTTTTCAAGCTTAAACAGTAACTCAGACTTTTCCCCTTACCTTCTGGGTGGTTATTTTTGAACTTGCAGATAAAAACAATGAACAACAGCTCCAAATAAAGGGAAAGGCACATCAAAAAAAGGTAGAATTCCAAGTCACAGGAAAGCAAAAATATCATCCCGTCCCCGGGTGGGCTTGAACCACCAACCTTTCGGTTAACAGCCGAACGCGCTAACCGATTGCGCCACGGAGACTTCGTCTTGCAGGCCAGATTTTTTCAAGCTTAAACAGTAACTCAGACTTTTCCCCTTACCTTCTGGGTGGTTATTTTTGAACTTGCAGATAAAAACAATGAACAACAGCTCCAAATAAAGGGAAAGGCACATCAAAAAAAGGTAGAATTCCAAGTCACAGGAAAGCAAAAATATCATCCCGTCCCCGGGTGGGCTTGAACCACCAACCTTTCGGTTAACAGCCGAACGCGCTAACCGATTGCGCCACGGAGACTTCGTCTTGCAGGCCAGATTTTTTCAAGCTTAAACAGTAACTCAGACTTTTCCCCTTACCTTCTGGGTGGTTATTTTTGAACTTGCAGATAAAAACAATGAACAACAGCTCCAAATAAAGGGAAAGGCACATCAAAAAAAGGTAGAATTCCAAGTCACAGGAAAGCAAAAATATCATCCCGTCCCCGGGTGGGCTTGAACCACCAACCTTTCGGTTAACAGCCGAACGCGCTAACCGATTGCGCCACGGAGACTTCGTCTTGCAGGCCAGATTTTTTCAAGCTTAAACAGTAACTCAGACTTTTCCCCTTACCTTCTGGGTGGTTATTTTTGAACTTGCAGATAAAAACAATGAACAACAGCTCCAAATAAAGGGAAAGGCACATCAAAAAAAGGTAGAATTCCAAGTCACAGGAAAGCAAAAATATCATCCCGTCCCCGGGTGGGCTTGAACCACCAACCTTTCGGTTAACAGCCGAACGCGCTAACCGATTGCGCCACGGAGACTTCGTCTTGCAGGCCAGATTTTTTCAAGCTTAAACAGTAACTCAGACTTTTCCCCTTACCTTCTGGGTGGTTATTTTTGAACTTGCAGATAAAAACAATGAACAACAGCTCCAAATAAAGGGAAAGGCACATCAAAAAAAGGTAGAATTCCAAGTCACAGGAAAGCAAAAATATCATCCCGTCCCCGGGTGGGCTTGAACCACCAACCTTTCGGTTAACAGCCGAACGCGCTAACCGATTGCGCCACGGAGACTTCGTCTTGCAGGCCAGATTTTTTCAAGCTTAAACAGTAACTCAGACTTTTCCCCTTACCTTCTGGGTGGTTATTTTTGAACTTGCAGATAAAAACAATGAACAACAGCTCCAAATAAAGGGAAAGGCACATCAAAAAAAGGTAGAATTCCAAGTCACAGGAAAGCAAAAATATCATCCCGTCCCCGGGTGGGCTTGAACCACCAACCTTTCGGTTAACAGCCGAACGCGCTAACCGATTGCGCCACGGAGACTTCGTCTTGCAGGCCAGATTTTTTCAAGCTTAAACAGTAACTCAGACTTTTCCCCTTACCTTCTGGGTGGTTATTTTTGAACTTGCAGATAAAAACAATGAACAACAGCTCCAAATAAAGGGAAAGGCACATCAAAAAAAGGTAGAATTCCAAGTCACAGGAAAGCAAAAATATCATCCCGTCCCCGGGTGGGCTTGAACCACCAACCTTTCGGTTAACAGCCGAACGCGCTAACCGATTGCGCCACGGAGACTTCGTCTTGCAGGCCAGATTTTTTCAAGCTTAAACAGTAACTCAGACTTTTCCCCTTACCTTCTGGGTGGTTATTTTTGAACTTGCAGATAAAAACAATGAACAACAGCTCCAAATAAAGGGAAAGGCACATCAAAAAAAGGTAGAATTCCAAGTCACAGGAAAGCAAAAATATCATCCCGTCCCCGGGTGGGCTTGAACCACCAACCTTTCGGTTAACAGCCGAACGCGCTAACCGATTGCGCCACGGAGACTTCGTCTTGCAGGCCAGATTTTTTCAAGCTTAAACAGTAACTCAGACTTTTCCCCTTACCTTCTGGGTGGTTATTTTTGAACTTGCAGATAAAAACAATGAACAACAGCTCCAAATAAAGGGAAAGGCACATCAAAAAAAGGTAGAATTCCAAGTCACAGGAAAGCAAAAATATCATCCCGTCCCCGGGTGGGCTTGAACCACCAACCTTTCGGTTAACAGCCGAACGCGCTAACCGATTGCGCCACGGAGACTTCGTCTTGCAGGCCAGATTTTTTCAAGCTTAAACAGTAACTCAGACTTTTCCCCTTACCTTCTGGGTGGTTATTTTTGAACTTGCAGATAAAAACAATGAACAACAGCTCCAAATAAAGGGAAAGGCACATCAAAAAAAGGTAGAATTCCAAGTCACAGGAAAGCAAAAATATCATCCCGTCCCCGGGTGGGCTTGAACCACCAACCTTTCGGTTAACAGCCGAACGCGCTAACCGATTGCGCCACGGAGACTTCGTCTTGCAGGCCAGATTTTTTCAAGCTTAAACAGTAACTCAGACTTTTCCCCTTACCTTCTGGGTGGTTATTTTTGAACTTGCAGATAAAAACAATGAACAACAGCTCCAAATAAAGGGAAAGGCACATCAAAAAAAGGTAGAATTCCAAGTCACAGGAAAGCAAAAATATCATCCCGTCCCCGGGTGGGCTTGAACCACCAACCTTTCGGTTAACAGCCGAACGCGCTAACCGATTGCGCCACGGAGACTTCGTCTTGCAGGCCAGATTTTTTCAAGCTTAAACAGTAACTCAGACTTTTCCCCTTACCTTCTGGGTGGTTATTTTTGAACTTGCAGATAAAAACAATGAACAACAGCTCCAAATAAAGGGAAAGGCACATCAAAAAAAGGTAGAATTCCAAGTCACAGGAAAGCAAAAATATCATCCCGTCACCGTGTGGGCTTGAACCACCAACCTTTCGGTTAACAGCCTAACGCGCTAACCGATTGCGCCACGGAGACTTCGTCTTGCAGGCCAGATTTTTTCAAGCTTAAACAGTAACTCAGACTTTTTCCCTTACCTTCTGGGTGGTTATTTTTGAACTTGCAGATAAAAACAATGAACAACAGCTCCAAATAAAGGGAAAGGCACATCAAAAAAAGGTAGAATTCCAAGTCACAGGAAAGCAAAAATATCATCCCGTCCCCGGGTGGGCTTGAACCACCAACCTTTCGGTTAACAGCCGAACGCGCTAACCGATTGCGCCACGGAGACTTCGTCTTGCAGGCCAGATTTTTTCAAGCTTAAACAGTAACTCAGACTTTTCCCCTTACCTTCTGGGTGGTTATTTTTGAACTTGCAGATAAAAACAATGAACAACAGCTCCAAATAAAGGGAAAGGCACATCAAAAAAAGGTAGAATTCCAAGTCACAGGAAAGCAAAAATATCATCCCGTCCCCGGGTGGGCTTGAACCACCAACCTTTCGGTTAACAGCCGAACGCGCTAACCGATTGCGCCACGGAGACTTCGTCTTGCAGGCCAGATTTTTTCAAGCTTAAACAGTAACTCAGACTTTTCCCCTTACCTTCTGGGTGGTTATTTTTGAACTTGCAGATAAAAACAATGAACAACAGCTCCAAATAAAGGGAAAGGCACATCAAAAAAAGGTAGAATTCCAAGTCACAGGAAAGCAAAAATATCATCCCGTCCCCGGGTGGGCTTGAACCACCAACCTTTCGGTTAACAGCCGAACGCGCTAACCGATTGCGCCACGGAGACTTCGTCTTGCAGGCCAGATTTTTTCAAGCTTAAACAGTAACTCAGACTTTTCCCCTTACCTTCTGGGTGGTTATTTTTGAACTTGCAGATAAAAACAATGAACAACAGCTCCAAATAAAGGAAAGGCACATCAAAAAAAGGTAGAATTCCAAGTCACAGGAAAGCAAAAATATCATCCCGTCCCCGGGTGGGCTTGAACCACCAACCTTTCGGTTAACAGCCGAACGCGCTAACCGATTGCGCCACGGAGACTTCGTCTTGCAGGCCAGATTTTTTCAAGCTTAAACAGTAACTCAGACTTTTCCCCTTACCTTCTGGGTGGTTATTTTTGAACTTGCAGATAAAAACAATGAACAACAGCTCCAAATAAAGGGAAAGGCACATCAAAAAAAGGTAGAATTCCAAGTCACAGGAAAGCAAAAATATCATCCCGTCCCCGGGTGGGCTTGAACCACCAACCTTTCGGTTAACAGCCGAACGCGCTAACCGATTGCGCCACGGAGACTTCGTCTTGCAGGCTGTTTTTACCAAAAATATAGTTTGTGATATCTTGCTTACTTTTATTCTTGTTTTTTTGTTTTTGTTTTAGAAACCGGATTATTTTTTAATCTATGTACCCTGGTATAGATTTTCGATAAATTATTTTGATGCATTGTCTCGTAAATAGGTATTTTGTTTATTTGCTCCTTTATTCTTACACGGTTACAACCATCGAGATCTTTATTTTTAGATCTCGATGGTTAAAACAATGCGTGGAATGGAGGTCACGTGGTATCTTTTTTTCATCGAATGCCGCCAATACTAGGAGATGGCGAAATGTCGCTCAAGATCCTCCCTGCGCGCGCGTTTCAACTATGTATGGCGGCACATTTTACAAAGTCAGATCCAAACCAGCTAATGAGACGTGTTCATTCCAAGCATATGGTTCATTGGGTTAAACGGCTTCGTCTCTTACGCCATATTTCTTGTTGGTGTAGGAATTTATAGGCCTACAGGTCTATCTCTTTTAGTTTGTAGAACAATGTTTTTGTGGACAACGAAGACAGGCAGAATTAATTCGAGGAATTGTTTAAATCTGTCGGTTTGTATTTAACCTTATTTATCAGTTGTGTGAATTTGGCCTTAGCCAGACGGAATATCGGGGCAAGTTAATGCGTAAAGGCGCACGTAACTGCTAGGGAAAGCTGTATTCAATAGGATGGGCTTAAAGTGGCATGAGCTGCCAAAATGTTGATATTTTGACGTTAAAAAAAGATGTTGAAATAATTGGCTATTTTTTCAAGACGTATAATTCAGAAGCTTTTGGGTTCTTCTAGTCTCCAAAATGTACGATATAGTATTATTTTGAACAAACTTTGACTTAGAATGAATGAATGGTAGTCCCAGTTATTTAAATTTTGTTTACTTTTCGAACGCGCTTTCGGTTCGAACAGGCCACATACTGTAGGAATTTTCCTCATTCCAACGCCAATCATTTAGTTTTTCGATGGCCTTCAAAGCCTCTTATTGTCGTGACGATCCGAAATTATGAAAAAAAATGTGAATTTTGGCAGCTCATGCCACTTTAAGGTTTTAGATTTCAGCCTCATCCATACGTGTCAAAAATCAACTGACATGTTATACATTTATTTAGGAACACTAAAGCATAGGGAAATCAAATCTCCTTCCCCTTCTCGTGACCTTCAATCAGCCGTAATCGTTGCTGAAACTGACCTAACGTCCTGTCCAATTAAAGCTAGGTTCTTTTATGACTTACTAAAACAACGTACATGTGCGAAATTACCAAATCAGTCAGAAGATTTACTAGAGTACATGAAAGCAGTGTTTGACAAACTACCTCTTGAGAATAAAGTTAAGCAGCTTGAATTCAAAATATTTCACAATATGTACCCATGCAACAAGTATTTACGTCGAATTAAAGTCAAACCATCTCCGCAATGTACGTTTTGTATGAATATCAATACTGTAGGTCACGCCTTGTTTGCTTGCCCTCATTCTCATCAGTTCTGGCTGTTGTTTACTCACTGGTTTAACACATCTTTAGGGACAAATTTTAATATTGATACTGTTGGCTCAGTGGTTGGAGGTGGTGAGATAATTAAAACATTAGGAAATCACAAATGGCTGTTATACTACACCACTACTGTTGCTAAATACTACTTATATTGTAACTGATATTTAAATTTGCAACCTAATATGTCTACTTTCAAAACTATGATTAGGTTTAATGCTAAAGTTTTGACTAAAGGAGCGTTCAAAGGTTTACATTCACTCAAAGATTTAGAAAAGCTTTTCAGCACATTTGATTCTCAGATGTGATGTATCTATTTAATTTGTTGTTGTCTGTGATGATGCTTACAACTAGATCATTTATTTTATGTAACATAAGTTTTCCTCTATTTGCTTTTATGGTTTATGGCAATACTGTGTTGAAAAAAAAAGACCCAAGGCTGCTGTATCATGTTAACTTAAGGCCTACTTAGCTCCCTAATCCTAGGTCATAACCATGGAGACATTTTCTATAGTTTGACAAATGAGAATTTTATTATCTTAAAACTGTCGCCTATGTTAGATTTTCGTTTTCTGTTAGTTTGTGTCAAATCCCGGTTTGTGGAAGTCAGCTCTGACTTTTTTAAAAACAATCGCCGGTTTTAAAGTACGCCAGTGATTCAGGGTTGTCCCCCCTTCCAAGCTTGAATTACATTGTCGCCGTTTTTAAATTTTTAAGTTTTTAAGTTTTTAGTTTATTAATTACTTAAACTAGCATAGAGTCTTTTAGAAAGTCAGTATAATAGTTCTCTCGTTATTATTTGCGATTTCAATTTCTTGAAAAATAAAATGGCAGAAATTCTTGCCGAGGATGAATGGACAAGACAGCTGGCATTTAGTGCTGGCGACAGGTGCCATAGTCTGGGAACCAGGTTCGAGGGTAAGAGAGGCCAATTAACTTACCCCCGATGTTACATAGGCCTATATCAAAGTGATTATGCACCGGTATCCAATGCGATCTGGTTGAAGTCGAGATGTTGATTGAAAAGAAATGAACCTCTCTACTTAGACCAGATTGTACCAAATGCTACCTTTCAAGGTACATCATTATACTTTCGACAATGTTTTGCCTCAAGGGCTTGCAACGAAGCGACAACTTCAAACAACGTCACAACGAATTTTTTCTGTGGAGAATTTTTTTAAATTCCTAGGGCTCATATTTAATGACAAACTAACTTGGGTTAATCACTTAAACCATATCAGCATTAAAGTTTCTAGAAACATCGGTCTTATCAAACATATTCAACGTTCGTTGAACAAAAAGACATTAGGGCCTACTTATTCTTTATTATTCTTTAATATATCCCTATCTTTCATATGGATCTGTCTGATGGGGAAGTACTTACCACTCACATCTCAATCCGTTATGGTTTCTTCAAAAGCGAGCCCTTCGTGTGATTACCGTCTCTGCATATCGAGAGCACACCACGCCTCTATTCAAGTCACTAAACATCCTCCCCCTAAGACAGATCCACATGTTTAACACTCTTTGTATCTGCCATAAGTTTATTTACACCCCTTGGAAACTGCCTCTTGAAATTCAAATGCTATTTAGCAGACAATCTGATAGACACTCTTATCCACCTAGAAACCAGAATATGAACTTACATAGACCATTCTGTACTTGTAATTATACTGCCTATTCTCTGCGATTCTCAGGACCAGATACATGGAAAAAACTATATATTTACATCAAAAGTATCAATACGTTATCTTTGTTTAATTCTACCATCAGGAAGTTTATTATTGAAGAAGTTTGATATACCTTTTAGTTATCGAAAAACGTTTAACATTTGTATGAGAATTAGTTAATATATTGTACTTGGTATTATGTACAGTTGTATATTTAATTTTAGTTGCATAGGACGCCTAAATTTACAGCAATGATTTCCACTTTTACCATTCTTAGAGGTTGTGAAATATGTTCATTCACCCTGCATGCTTTAAGACTATACATATTACGTTGGGATAGAACAAGTCTTATTGACTTTATTCCCGCCTATATACTTTGTTGAATTATAAATTTTATTTTTTATGATTATTATCTCAGGTGAATAAACATCAATCAATCAAACATGATACCTCTAATATCCCATAATTTGTGTAGTGACGTCATTAAGCTTAAGGCATATTACTTTGCCCAATTGCAAATTCTTTATTCGTTAAAAATTCTCTGTGGAGTTAAACCATCATCTGTAGCCATAAAATATGTTAGCATCGAATCTCGTAGATTAAATTCGCTATGTATGTGGTCAAAACGACCTTACTCTGACGGCAATACCAACATCAACCGGGAAGTTTCATAACATATGCTCGCCAGTACATAGGTTACGGCGGCCGGGGAAACTCTGTTTTAACGCAATGTTTTAACGGTGTAAAGTTCGGGAAAATTGAACTAGTGTCTACTTTAAATAAAGCCGCACTCGTGTGTCGCTATCCTGGTTTACTTACTTTGCCGGTCAGGTAGAGCAACACATTAAAGCGCAATTATAAGGGTGAGATAACTCATGTAACCTCATTAGGCCAATTTTTATGCTATGCTTTACAAAGAGCGATTTAACAGTTTAGCAACGGATTTCGAATAAATCAACTGGTTCAGTGAAAAGAGGAATGTTCCAAAGATATAATAGGCGGTAATAGCTGAAAGGTAAATGAGATTAAGGATAGTTAAGACTTAGCTTAAATCTGAAATCCGAAGTCCTTTCAAATAATTCATTTAAAAGCCGTAACTACTTTAAAAAGAGTGTTTTCCCCCCTGCCACCCCCCCCCCCCCCCCCCCCTTCTTCCGAATAATATAGCTTAACGAAAGTCATAAGTCAGGGAAGGTGAAGTCGATAAGAAAATTACCATTCCCGCAATTAAAGCAAGTTAAATTGTGGCCTGTTGGCATAGGGATGAAATAGGGGAGAGCACTCTGTGTGCACGATCACACGGTTACCTCTCTTTCATCCGCTTTTGCTGGCTTATGTCCCACAACAAAAATCAACGAGGTTATTGTTGGCCTATTCATGGCTGTTGAATGCTAATTACTATCTAAACAAAGCGTCTCTGCATTTCGTCTGATTATTGAAATTAGTAACTGATACAGGACATGTATCACTGAAACATTTTGAATGATTGATTGTTTGGTGTTTTAAGCCGGGCTTAAGATTATTTCACTTTTATGGCGGCGTTGTAAGTTTTTTGTGGGAGGAAACCGGCGCTCTATGTCCAGAGGAAACCCACGACCTTCAAACAAGGCGATCAAAAAGTAACTCCGATACTTTCTTTAGATCGTCTTTGGAGACCAATATGTGTCGCAGTGATATATCATAAAGAAACAGAAACCTCTTTTTGTTTCAGCTGGCATATTTTTATATATACGTTGAAATGCCACCCCCCCCCCCCCCCCTCCAACACCCCCTCCCACCTCCCCCACTTTTGTTTTACTTTCGATGTATAAGTCACGTAACAAGGGTCATAATAGTTTCCCAAGATAGTTTATTGTGGTTGTATGTACACTGAAAAGCAAAACAAATTAGCCTTAAGTACCATAATTAAAATCTAAAACCTTGGAATTCCGAGGGCCTTGGTGGCCTATACTTAATTTTTCACGTGCATGCACTTCGCATTTCTTATTTTGAACGATGATTTACTTTTCAACAGAATAAGTAGACGACTTACATTTTACGAATTGCGGTGAAAATACGTTTCATCTTTGTTTTATTTTCCAGGACAGGTTCTAAAATTCATCTCCAGTAGGTATATGCATAGACCCTAATCTAGGACCTGTGAATTCTCAGAGCCTAGGCGGACCTTGGGCCCTCGTATAATGGGCTGTGGTAGTCGCTAATTGTTCGCGATTTTTAGTATAAGAAGATTAAAAGATATGCACATTCCCGGCCTCGTCGTTGTTTATTGCGGGTAATAAAAAATGAAATTTTGAAAAAAAGGAAGTTCCTATCTCCTGACATATACAGAATATGGTCATAAAGTAAACACTTGCCGGGATGAACATACATTCCTTTTGAGCTTAAAGAGGTATGGATGGTCAAATATATAGAGAAAATTTAGTTGAGACAGAATTCCTAATTGTTCGTGATTTTTAGTAAGAAGATTATATACGCGCATTCTCGGGCTCGGGGTCAGTTGACATAGCAGGGGCCTGTTTCACAAAGCGGCTTAGATGTATTTTTGCGTAACTTTCATACTAACTTATCTCTACAGTATAGAATGCTATGGTAGTTACGTAAAGATTTACGCTACGCCGTTTTGTGAAACAGGCTCCAGATAATTATAACTACAATTTTCATTTACCAATTTTGGTTTTTGGGGAAAAAAATGGAACTTCCTAACTCCTGACACATAGGGCCTACAGAAAACAGTTATAACGTAATCACTAGTTTGCTTTTAAAAGCGGGTTTCTTCCGGGTAAAGAGTCGGTTTAACCCCCCCCCCCCCCCAACCAATAAATCTGTCAACGCTGATATAAGAGAAATATTCTTGAGTTAGAAACATATCAATTAATGGAAATATGGAAATCAACATACTATACCAGTCTAAATTATCAAAGACGTGGTACCAAGCTCTAGGACAGTTCGATTTGTGGCGTCGAAACTTTTAATTAGGCGACATTACGCTCTGGGTTCCAAACTGAAGTTGACACCCGGTACCACTCAGAGGGCTGATTCACTCTGAAATACCATCTGATAGACTGCAGGACATTTTGAATGTGGCGACCAAAAAGGTAGCCGTGAAACGTACAATTTCCATATCATCTAAGGGCCCTACAAAAGAGTCCCTGTGATAATACAAGGGACCGAAACACTCGGTTTGTTAATTTCCAGCCTCGATCAGTTATATAATTGAAGCATTGGAGGATTCCTGATATGTACCAAAACTTCCTCTGTCTACAACATGTGGTTTACCATGCTAAATAAGATATAAAAACAAATAACTTTCTAAATTATTTTTATTTTCCCTTTTCGACTGTAGTAAAACATTTTGATATTTGCTTTCGACGCCATTTTTATTCAGCCCTAAAATACGGGGATTTACCCGTATAATAAATGCAGACTGTCCGAGGCCACTCGGAACTCCCTTCGGCTATCTTCGCTTCCTATCGGTCGGCTTTGACACGCCTCGGGCAGTCTGCGTTCTTTATACGGTAAATCACCGTATTTTTGGGCTGAATAAAAATGGCGTCGAAAGTAAATATCAAAATGTTTTACTACAGACGAAAACAGAAAATAAAAATGATTATAAATTTATTAAATGCTAATATCAATTAGAAAGCTATTTGTTTATATATTTTATTTAGCCCGGTAAACCACATGTTGTAGACAGACGCAGTTTCGGTACATATCAGTAATCTTCAAATACTTCAATTATATAACTGATCGAGGCTGAAAGTTAACATACCGAGTGTTTCAGTCCCTTACATTATCACGGGGACACTTTTGTGGGGCCCTCAAGGGGATTTGGGATTTGTACGCTTCACGGCTACCTATTTGGTCGCCATATTCAAAATGACCTGCAGTCTATCAGAGGGTATTTCACGCACGTAAATCCCCGAAGTTTCAGAGTGTGTCCGAGGCGTGTCAAAGCCGACCGGTATCGAGCGAAGATAGCCGAAGGGTGTTCCGACCGCGCGCTGATTCTCAAATAATTTAAGCGGATCTCCTTCAATTTAGAAAATACCGCATTGTTCTTTTCCCGAAGGGTATGGTCCTACTAATTCTTTGGTCGGTTCTATACTGACTTAATCTATATTTCTTATTCAACGTTAGTTACGGCTTTTAAATGAATTATTTGGAAGGACTTCGGATTTCAGATTTAAGCTAAGTCTTAACTACCCTTAATCTCAACTACCTTTCAGCTATTACCGCCTATTATATCTTTGAAACATTCCTCTTTTTACTGAACCAGTTGATTTCTTCGAAATCCGTTGTTAAACTGTTAAATCGCTCTTTGTAAAGTATAGCACAAAAATTGGCCTAATGAGGTTACATGAGTTATCTCACCCATATAATGGCGGTTTAATGTCTGTCTCTACCTGACCGGCAAAGTAAGTAAACCAGGATAGAGACACACGAGTGCGGCTAATTCAACGTCAGTCCTTTAGATTTCAGGGGTATTCCACGCCCTCTACTTTTCTTGACAATCAGAATTTATGTATTAATTTGGAATTCGGGCTGCTCGTGCCACAATAAGTGTCTAGAAATTCGTTAAAGAGGCATGAGCTGCCAAAATTCACACTTTTTTCATAATTTCTGATCGCCACGACAGTAAGAGGCTTTGAAGGTCATCGAAAAACTAAATGATTAACGTTGGAATGAGAAAAATCCATACGGTATGTGGCCTATACGAACTGGAATAGAATAACAAAATCTAAATAACCGGGACGACCATTCATTCATTCTTTATCGTACAATACTGTATCGTACATCGAGACTAGAAGCACTTAAAAGCTTTTGAATTATACGTCTTGAGAAAATTAGCCGAAAATTTCAACATTCTGTTTTTACGTCAAAATATTAACATTTTGGCAGCTCATGCCACTTTAAGAAAGCGGTTTTACAGGTGTTCATTGTGTAGAACAAAAAAAAAGTCAGCCACATGCCAGATAACAGCACAGGTCTTGTGGAACTTCTGGGATTATCGCAACGCTTATAGTTATTTTTTTTTTATTTATTCACCATAAAAAAAAACATGTTATATAAATAAATAAAGGTTATACAATATTTGGCGGGAATAAAGCTCCATAGGAACTTGTTTTATCCCATTAAATTCATTTCAAAGATAAAGAATATAAAATAATATAATGGCGAAAAGTTTGAGACAATATATTTTTTTTTTTAATTTTAAACATATATACACATATCCCGATTAATTGAAAAGTTTATCCCAGTTTATGATGTCAGCAGATACTGTTTAATCAAAGACTTAAAATGGGAAGTGGATATAATAGATTTGTATGGGTAGATTATTCCACTCTCGAGGGCATTTAACTCTCAATGAATAAAACGATAGGTCTGATTTATAGAAAGGCCTGTATAAATTATAGTTGGTGCTTCTTGTTGAGTATTGGTGGACATCTGACTGTCGAGAGAAAAGGACTTGCAGTTACGCTGGTAACCGGAAAGAATGATGTATGTAATTATGGGCGATAAGTAATGAAGAGAAAATATTTAGTTTACTGCAATTTGGAAACAAAAGCTTTTTTACGAGCAATGGCGGCACTAAATATTACCGTGGACACCAAGAGCTACTATGTAGAAGTAAATATCCAAACTCTATGGCCAAAGTATGTTGATGATGTACTGGCCATATATTGATGTTGGAAAGTGTGGCACGTTGAAAAATGTTGAGGCGTGACGAATGCCATTGTGTAACGGATAGGATAAAATGTTTCCACGGACCTGCGTTGACGCATCGAGAGTGCATCTGTCAGAAGGTTACGGTCAAAAGTCATGGTCATCTGACAATAATTTTGTTTTCGGTTTTGGGAAAGAAGTGGACATCTACATAGCTTTAGTCCAGAAAAATGAGTAAAAAACCTTACTCGTTGTTTCCTGTGGATTTCTATCGGACAACCAAATGTCATCGCAGTCGGGAAACCCCTCCAATGACGTCATGATTAGCGAAATCCCTCGACCGATGCATACACAATGGGACAAGCTCCGTTGTCCGCCCGTTAACTCGTGCGTTACAAATATCGGACTGACCGTGAGACCACTATCGCGTATTTCTGTAATTCCCATTCTTTTGTGAAAATCGCATCCGTTAATGCACGCGTGAACGCATGTCCGTGGAAACACACAATTATTTTAGATAATCATCTCAATTTTCTTCTAACTGAACAAACATAGACGGTTTAAAATTTCTGTGCATTTAAATCGATCAGCTCACACCAATATCATATCTGCAAAACGTATATTTTATTTTGTGTTATTTCCTTTTATTCTTTTGTGTCTTTGTTTCTTGTGTTTAGTTGCACTTTTATTTATGATTTAACCTTATTTTTCGTTTACAATCAGTGTATATTTATTCTTCCAATTTAGTTTTATTTGTAGGATTTCATTATTATTTTTCATGCTCTGGGCCTAATTGTTCACTATTTTTAGTCTGCGTTAGTGTCTTATTATATTTTTCTATCCGGACTATTTAATCATACTACACTTCTATGTCTAATCACTTGTGACGACTTTATAACTTCCTTACTTTATTGCTTTTGGCTCCACAAACATTTTATTGTTATCCCTGCCTTTCCCTGAGTCTATATTTTATACAAAATCCATTATTTCCTTAGTTTTATTCTATTCCTTCTGTTTCCGGACATATCTTATCATTTCATCTCTTACTTATTTCACAAAATCTAGTTTTCCTTTTTTATCCAGCTAGACCAATTAGGTACTCGGAATGGCAAAACAAGGGCCTGGCAGAAGCAACATTTTTTCGAAAATTCTAAATCTAGAAGTCCTCAATCTTCGGAATTTTCTGCTCTGATGAAAGTCCTTTTCAAAATTTTACAATGTGTCCACTACATTGGCATCCTTGGGGAACCTGTAGGTGACCAAAGCCTCTCAAATTCCTTAAATAATAAAATTAAAGAGCTAAGTTCTTTTCTAAAACCCGCTCAACGCAATCAAGAAGTTGACATTGCGTTTGACCGAGTACATACAAATTATGTCCATAAGATCATACACGAGATGATTTCCCATTATGTTTGAATATATTAAAAACACAGGTGACTTTAGTCAGGTTATCCAATGGGTTGTACTTTGCATCAATGCATTAAAATGGGGCAAAAAGATAGACTACAACTTTCAGAAGTATTATTCTTTTCTTTCCATCACTAACTCTGCCACTTCTGCTGTCACTATACTCAGGTTAACCCACCACACTCTCCCCAACCCCCTCGGCCTGTCAGTCCGTCGATATATATTACTACCACCTCCTTTCTAGGCCTGTAACTCGACATTCTGTGTTCTCTTCGTCGTATCCTATTGGAAACCCCTCCCTTTGACCTGGTACCTCTGCCCTACCCCCCCCCCCCCCCTCAGTCCCCTTCCCTAGACATAGTACCTCTGTACACTCTCTCCCGCCCCCATTCCAAGTTTCTACTAGCCCCCCTCCCCCTCTCCTAGACCTAGTACCTCTGTCCAACTAGTAACTAAATCAAAATTAAAGTATCGAAGGACAATAATATAATTGGATCAAAGATAAGGCAAATTACTTGTATACACTGGCTTCAGACACTTGATTTAAAATAAATTTGGGACAGGGCATGTGCGACGCTAGGCCCCCTACTTACGGCTTAGGAGGTAATATTGTTAATCGTATTAACGAGGAAATCACTGCTAATGATATATATCTCTACTGAATAGAGGACTTTCTTGTTCTAAATCAGTATCTGATAGGGACTTTTCTGTTAGTAAGTTGATCAATGTTATGGAATTCTCCAGAATTATAGGTCTGGGTGATATCTATGGATATTATTTTAAGTCTTAAAGCGGTTACCGAGATTCAAGTGGGGTACGTAAGCCGTTTACAACTATAAAAGCGGCCTTTGGAATTTGGGTGCTTCAGCAGCCTCAAAAGACTGATTGATTGATGATTTACGCCACACTCAAGATTATTCAAGGTTTAGTGGGATAAGAAAGCAGGAGAAAATCCCCGTCCTTCGACGAGTACCTGGCAACTCTTCCACATACGGCGACCGATTGACAAATCCACACAGAAATTTTTCAATTTCTGTTTGATCTGAGTGTGATTCGAACCCGCGCAGCATCGATGGAAGGTCTGAGTGGGACTAAGGGACGGTCACTCTAACCCACTGGCCCACCGAGGCCCCTCAGCCTCAAAAGAAGAAAAGGATTTGCGTAGCTAAGACCAAACTTACGATTTCAGTGAGTCTGTTTTAAAAGTTGCTTATGGCCAAGAACAATTAGCATAAGATTAACCATTTTTTTTTAATTATTTGTTTTGTCGATTAATGAGCTATAACTCGCGGTAAGTTTCGACTTAGGATATCATTAAGTAATGGAAAACATTCGGATCAAAACAGATCAAGGTCTGTGAGTTGATTCTATGTAAAATTTAGAGAGATTAAAAACAGAATGTCTTTAGTTTTCAAAATGTAAACAAACGACTAGCGGGGACAGGCGGCCGTGTAATTCTTCATAGAACTTACAAGTTTTGTGATCTATGGTTGACGTTCAGACTTCAGTTCCAAGTATGCCTTTACGCCTTTCAAATATTTCAAACATGGCTGGAAGTGATTTGTACCGCATGCTATATAAAGGTTACTGCGGAGTGCGCGATTTGAACAATTATTCCATACAACAACCGCGCCTAATCTTAGTGCGAACTGCAAAAAGTATGAATTTAATTTCCAAATATCAACTAAGACCAGGGTTTATTCATCCTCACAGCTTTTGACAATCTGATACGAAAATTTTCTCCATCAGTTAACGAATAAGTAAACAAATAGCTAGTTATACAAGGCTCCGTATTCCTGTCACTCATCTGCAATAATAATATGTTAACGCTACGTTTACTATGATATGAGCTTCCAACGTTCGTACTGTTTTATCTAGTCCGGCTTCTGACTCCAAAGTGGCTATTTTTTCATACTAACGGTTGTACTTTGGGGTCCCGGGCCAAGTCTGAGTGGATTGCCCGCTTCTGAACCGACAGTTTGTGGTCAAATTTAGACAGTGAAATAACAATAGAAATATCTCAAATGGTGTCATTACGATATTTAAGAATAATTTAGCTTTTTATAAAGTGAATTTAAGGTTTAAAAACTTAAAAACCGCTTAACAGTGTTGCGTCATCTAGTTTGAGATTGTAAAAGGCAAAAGTGAATTCAGGTTAAGAAGAATGGTTATATTATCCTGCTCTTCTATATCAGACACTGGTAGGTAGCGAAATTATCCACGAACGCGATTATGGCCGTTTAGACACGATTTGAGTTGGTTATATTATTATTTCAGTGTCTTAATCTGACCACGTGTAAACTTGGAGTCAGAAACCCGGACTAGACTTCAATACGAGCGCTTTGAGTTTATTAAAAACGAAATGATCGGCGTGGAAATGAAATCAGTCTGTAGTTTGTGGCCCAGTACGGACCAAAATAATGTCCTAAAAGTAAGCAAGATTTAAATAACCATGACGAATGTTCATTCATTCTAAGCTAAAGTTAGTTCAAATCACTGCTTCAAAGTGAAGTATCGAGAATATCAGCACTAAAAATCTTCTAAATTGTATTTCTTGAGAAAAATAGCCGATAATTTCCACATCTTCATTCGCCCATAATCGAACAAATCACATAATTTTGACAGCTCACTTAAAATGCAAATTTGCAGTAATTTGAAGAAAGGGTAGCGCGGTGTCCAATGAAAAATACTTTCAATATTAAGTGACATCAGTTACGCACCAAATATTCTATTGGGCCTATTTTTTGGTAAAGATAAAATCAGGAATTGTTCAGCTACTTTATGTGAAGTTTTAAAGT
Organism: Lepidochitona cinerea; assembly: GCA_963971465.1. Lineage (NCBI taxonomy): Eukaryota > Metazoa > Mollusca > Polyplacophora > Chitonida > Tonicellidae > Lepidochitona > Lepidochitona cinerea. The sequence goes on from OZ020559.1 coordinate 12,220,695, forward strand.
GAAACCAGATTCGAGAGTATACGTCTTGTTAGTGTTTCCGGACACGCCTACCGGTAACTGAATGAAGCTGTACATCACATGATAATGCATAAGTTTACATACCATGTTTTTCCCTTAAAGGGGCATGAGCTGCCAAAATGTTGATATTTTGACGTTAAAACAGAATGCTGAAATTATTGGCTATTTTTCTCAAGAGGTAGAATTCAGAAGCTTTTTAATGCTTCAAGTCTCGAAAATGTACGATAAAGTACTGTTTTAAACTAACTTTGGCTTAGAATGAATGAATGGTCGTCCCGGTTATTTAAATTTTGTTTACTTTTGAACACGTTTTCGGTTCATACAGGCCACATACTGTATGGATTTTTCTCATTTCAACGCCAATCATTTAGTTTTTCGATAGCCTTCAAAGCCTCTTACTGTCGTGACGATCAGAAGTTATGAAAAAACTGTGAATTTTGGCAGCTCATGCCCCTTTAAAGATTTTGTATTATCAAGTTGCAATTTCTGCAAATACATGACAGCAATCTATAAAAATTGTGGTTTCAGATATAGGCTAATAGGAGTTTGTTCTTCTTACTTATCTCAACACCTAGGCCTACGAATTGACCCAGTTTTGTGGTCACACATATGTATGCCCGATGCTTTCGGATGAGGACAAAAGTTTTGCCACTTATGTCATCTAGAGTAATGTCCCTTGGTTTAACAGGTGCCCGAATTAAAAGCAGTGGTTGCTGAAGCTGAGTTACTTCATTGGTAGCCATTTTGTTATGTATTACGTAACAAGAACATAACAGGTCCTTTGATAGTTCGCCGACAGTCTTGTACCGAGCCTCTGACCGAGTCACACGGCGGGATTAGAATTTAGATAATTTCCCCGGCCTTCTGAATTGGTAGTCAAGGGTCACGGCAAGTATCTTTGTTTGGGGCAAAACGGGTGATGAAAAAGGGTATATGACATATCACTGGTCTGAAGCGAGGAAAAGAAAGGGCCTTTCCCGCGGACAGCGCCCTCTGCAGGCCATAGACGCAGACAAAGACAATGTATCGTAGAAGGCTAAACGATAAGTTATAGCGAAGACGTATGTGAAGCATGGTGACAGAATATCGACGGAGAAATAACTACGATGAATTGACAGGAAAAGAAAATATAATTTTCAAACAGGTAAGTGATATTTATTTTGAGTTTCTGACGACTTGTTGAATTTCTGTTTTGAATTTAATGTGACTATAACAATTATTGCTGCAGAAAAAAGTTTGACGTTTGCAGGGCTGTCGCAATGCTGTCTCCCTCAGACAAAGCTGACTCGTTCGCCCAGTTCGTTTGACCATAACTCCCCGTAACCGCTTCCGTAGAGTCCTTTGTTCGCGTGTACTATTGACTAATCGCAGTAAGCCGCGATTTGAAAGACAGATTTCGCGATAGGTTTCTTGTACTTTAGTTCTCTGACGTAATAAATAACTGTTAACTGTTGGAGTCAAGATGGTTCTATTATTCGACACACTTCCACTGGTACAGTTAGACAACCACATGTTGTTACAGTGAATTACAGCATACTATTCAGTTATCACACTGGGCAGTTAAGTCTCCCAAGGGGGGTCGTCTAGGTTTTAATATACGATCTAACTAGTATTTGCATAATGTAATAATGCATCTAGTTATACAAGTGTATTTGAATTTGACTGGATTTTTTTTCTTAACATATTACAAAGTTTATATGTGAGTAAACTAGATAAAAAGAAATATGAGTACTATATTACTAATATATTAAACAAATCAATTTTTATGACAGTATTAGTGAGATATAAGCTAAAATATTATTTTAATATGGCTAAATAAACTTTTTAAAGAAATATCCGGTAGTTAAACAGTTTAAAATTTTGAATATGACATTCATATTTTTTCTGTTTTTTTTTTAAAACAAATCCGATATATTAAAGAACCCTTTTCTTCAGTTAAATTGAGAAAGGCTTTGGGCAGGCAGGTGGCTCACCTATTATTAATTTTTTTTTCACTTTAAAGGGATTTATTGTCAACCAAAAATCATTTTCATCTTTCATTGTAGTAATTTTAGGTTCTTGTCTCCAAAATATATTGCATTACACTAGGTAGTTACAAATATTTCATTTATAGTTTGACTCATTTTTTAAATTTACAAATCATTATTTAAAGAGGGAAACCAAATATAAGGAAAATTTTGATGAAACAGAATTAGCTAAATTAGTCGTCATTTTATCAAAAATACAAAATAAGAGCTTTTTCGTAGATACAAACCCAGAGATTGCAATGTATGTAAAGGTAGTTTTTGTAAACATCAAAAAACCTAAAATGAATCTATATATACATGTTACATTAAAGACTATTTTTCTTGTCTAGTGGGGTCACCTTCCACTAGACCCCACAGTGGGAAGTAGTGAAAACACTGAGTATATGATGTTAAAATAATTTTGAGTTGACCTGACACTTTTTCGGAGGGTCCTTTTAATATTCAAATCGCGTCCAGTAGACCCCAAAATAGTGGGAACTAGAGAAAACTTAAATGTATGAAGTGTAAGTAATTTCAAGTTGACACCAAAAACCATAATATAAGCTTACATGTATATATACATGTTATATTAAAGACTATTTTTCTTGTCTAGTTCTGCCACCAGACCTCACAGTGGGAAGTAGTGAAAACACTGAGTATATGATGTTAAAATAATTTTGAGTTGAACTGAGTTGATCTATTCGGAGAGTCCCCAAAATAGTGGGAACGAGAGAAAACCTGAATGTATGAAGTTGAAATAATTTCAAGTTGACCCATCGTCTTTTTCTTATTAGATACAGTAATTTAGAAGTTAGTATTGATTTTTATATGGCAAAGCCATTCTAACCACCCCCCTGGTGAATATCTAATGAAATAGTCTGCTGTTTTAAACTGCACTCAAAGCTAGTTCACTGCACATCACTCTATGTTACAGCATTTACCAGTAATGCCTCAATTTATTTTAAGATATTGGAAATTGGACAAAACTTCTTTTTTATTGGCGGTGGGGGCTCTTGGTAATGTTTCATTTGATACTGTAGCCTATATGGGTTAAGAAATTGGACTACCAAAAAATTGTTCACTGCAACCAATATTGTATCACTTATTGGTAATGCCTCATTTTATAGTATATATGAGTTAAAGTGGCATGAGCTGCCAAAATGTTGATAGTTAGACGTTATCGGCTATTTTTCTTTAGACGTATAATTCAGAAGCTTTAAATTTAGTACTTATAGTCTCGGGAATGTACGATAAAGTATTGTTTTGAACTAACTTTGACTTAGAATGAATGAATGTTCATCTCGGTTATTTAAATTCTGTTTACTATTCCGGTTCGTATATGCCACATACTGTATGGATTTTCCTCATTCCAACACTAATCATTTAGTTTTTCGATAGCCTTCAAAGCCTCTTACTGTCCTGACGATCAGAAATTATGAAAAAAGTGTGAATTTTGGCAGCTCATGCCACTTTAAGAAATTGGACTACCAAAAACTTTTTTTTGGGGGGGGGTGGTGTCCAATCTCTCACTGCAATGAACCTATATTACATCACTTATTGGTAATGTCTCATTTTATACTCTATATGAGTTAAGAAATTGAACTACCGAAATTTTTTTGAGGGGGGGGGGGGGGGGGGGGGTGTTCCAATCCTTTACTGCAACCTATATAATATCACTCATAAATGATAAAGCCTCATTTGAAAACCTTTTCTTGACACTGTTATATAATACAATCTCCACAAACGATGTAATATAACATGTTATTTCATTACACTCTGAGTTTTATCACCTGCTGATAAATGTCTCAATTCTTAGCTTACATGTATATAGATTAAAGATTGAGGAAGAAGACTGGCAAAACCGTTTTGGGATATCATTGGTTTTCAATACACTCTGTGTGTTTTCACTGCGCTCAATGTTGTTTCACTTATTTGTAATGCCCAAAATAATATTAAAAAAAACTTTTTTGGTACCAATGTTATTTCACTGTTACAATGTATGAAAGGTATTGGTTGCACTGAATGTTATTTCTGGCCATTTCACTCATCCAAATTACACATATGTTTTCTGATAGATTCCGAAAATGAAATCCCTGTTTCAATGTCTGACCTTAACCTTCCTTTGGTTTAAAGACCCTTCACAAAGAAAATATGATCTGATCAGATATTGTATCAAGAAACTGGGCAAGCTGGGTTTTGTGCCTGGCCAATCAGTTCACAACATTAAGGCACCTCACCGCACTTGTGGGCACATGCAGGCACATGCAGGTTCTGAGATTGTTTAAATTTAATTTTCAATTTCAAATTTAAAATACTAAATCAAACCCAAACATTTAAAGTTCTTAACCTCTTCTGATTGGGAAAAATGAAAAAAAAAGTTTTCTATTCCATTAATATCTATATTAGTGTAATATGTTATATCGCACGTTTTCCTGTCAATTACTGTCGACTATCCAACCTATTTAAACGCTGATTGAGTAAATTCATTAAAACTGGGTTTTATTTAAATTTAGCACATTGTTTAAAATCATTTCAAGCGAAAAAATGTAATGCAGTGAAATTGTCCTTGAAAATCTAGCCAACCATATGAGAAAAATTTACATTCTATCCGTGTTTAAGCTCACTCAAATCATAACTTTGTAAACCTGATCATCATTTAAAGTATGTCTTTCGTTAAAATGTTTGTACCGCGGATAAGTGACTAATAAATCAACCATTAAATCAATGAACTGATCAATCAATCAATCCACCAACTAATCAATATATTTCAATTGATCCACTATGTCAATCAATATGTCAATCCACCAACTAATCAATATATGTCAATCAATCTACCAAATAACCAGTCAATCAATTAATCCACCAACTAATCGATGTCAATCAATCAATTCGTCAACTAATCAATATATGCCAATCAGTCAATCCACCAACTAATCAATATATGTCAATATATGTCAATATATGTCAATCAATCAATCAATCCACCAACTAATCAATATATGTCCATCAAGCAATCCACCAACTAATCAATATATGTCCTTCAATCAATCCACCAACTAATCAATATATGTCAATCAATCAATCCACCAACTAATCAATATATGTCAATCAATCCACCCAGACAACTAATCAATATATGTCAATTAATCAATCAATCAATCATTCCACCAACTAATCAATATATGTCAATCAATCAATCCACCAACTAATCAATGTATGTCAATCAATCCACCCAGACAACTAATCAATATATGTCAATCAGTCAATCAAGCAATCCACCAACTAATCAATATATGCCAATCAATCAATCCACCAACTAATCAATATATGTCATTAATCGATCCATCAACTAACTAATCAATATTTGCCAATCAATCAATACACCAACTAATCAATATATGTCAATCAATCAATCAATCCATCAATTAATCAATATATGTCAATCAATCCACCAACTAATCAATATATGTCAATCAATCAACCAACTAATCAATATATGTCCATCAATCAATCCACCAACTAATCAGTATATGTCAATCAATCAATCCACCAACTAATCAGTATACTCGTCCCTCCCCCTTGAGCAGGTGGCCACGGATAATCAAATTTATCAAATAGTTATGTATCCAGTTACAAATTGGTCTGACTTTTCTTGTTGATTCTGATTGTCAAGAGAAAACAATCAGGTGAAGTTTATTGAAAAACTAAGTGATAGTGTTGAAATAAATATATGTTCAGCTTGTCAGCTAAATGAACCAAAAATATGCTTGAAAAATAAACAAAATTTGACAAAGCTCGACAAAGGTTCATTCATTTTGTCTTTTTAACTTAGTAACTTGTAAACACTATATTAAAAAAGAGACTAGAATCAAAGAAAAGCTTATAACTTTTACCTCTACTATGTAACATATTTGCGAGCTTTGGTCATTCACCTCAAAGGATATTTATGAACACTAAAACACACAGGTACATGGAAAATCTTGTCTAAAATAACCACGGAGATATTGTTATACATTGTACGAGAAGGTGTTTAGATGACAAAGTCTCAGTTTTATTTCATTTCTTTTGTCGATTTCTAATGTGACTGGTTGTTTTCGATGGTCTGATTTAACTGCCAGGTTCGTGTTGACTGTACAAGCATTCCTTAAGGAGCTGGTTTTGTCTTTCGTTTAGAGTTTGGCATAAGTAAACGGACTTGGTCTGTTTAAACGGGGAAGTTTTCGGTGCTGATTTAGTCCTTACATCTCTAGGATACCTGTATGGGGGCTTTGTTTTAGAACGGTATTCGGCGGAAGTTCGGAAGGCTTTGCAAATAATCGTTTGTGGACAGAAGTTGTCCAGGAAAGAAAGACAAACAAAATCGGCTAAAGACTCTGGTAAAAAGGTAGAACCTGCTGTAGTGTTCGTTTGTGTATAGCCTCACAGTCTATCGTTTGTGCTCTCATTTGTATTCTCGTTTACCACGGACTAGTTTATTCAAACAATTTGTAAGGTGCTAAGTTTCTTTTTTACATGTGCACTGACAAGTTGGAAAATAAGGAAAGATTGAAAAGTTTGACTTGTATTTAGCAGTGAGTTGACTAAGTGCTTTAGTCCACAAACCTAGGCTGATGCATCAAAGAACCATGAAAGGAAACACAAATTTTACTTTTAAGTTTCAGATTGTAAAATTTTAGTTTTGAGAATTAAAATTCAAGACAATGAACTAATTTACGAAACTTCACACCTCTGTTTGTATGTCACTTCAAATCCACTAATTGTGAAAATTTTCAACCATGTTTTGCCAACATTTAATACAAATACATTTAACTGGCAAAATGCATTAAAAATAGTTTGACTCTATTTAAATTAACTAACATTTTTTGCATTAAAATTTCCTATTTATTATATGATGCTATTTTAATGAAATCTCAGGGTCAACTAACAGAAATATAAACTATTACAACAACTTATGTGTGGGTATGAAGATCTGAATGACACACTGTCCATTTTAACCAAATTAGAAACTTGTTTTATAAGGTTATTTTAGTCAAGAAGATTTTCCTTGTGCCGGTTTGTTTTAGTGTTTATAAATATACAGATAAACTGCAAAGTATTTGTCCTTTTGGATATGTTTTGCTTCATGTTTGCTTGCAAATCTTGCCCTAATGCCATGGCTGCAACGTTAATGTAATTGTTATATAAAAATATATTATAGACATAAAAAATTCACAGAGTAAAATGTCAGAAATTGTTTTCAAGTCATATCTTGGTACAGGTTGTCCGCTACCTTTAATCTATCCATAAAGACTTAACCAAAAATGCCGAGAATGGAATGTAAGACAATAAAAAGTACATACTTACTGTATATCTACTGACATAGGTATTTAAGTAAATCTGTGGCCTTTAAAGTTATTACTTTGAGTATAATAAGTAGTAGAAATACCCTGTTGTCACCTGTCACCTTTTATATTTGTCATACCTGGACGCTAATTAAGGTACCTTTGATGTGATCAAATCTACAGGTAAACAAAGTTTAAGCAGTACCTAGGGTGTAATAGCTTGCACAAATGATGTACAAAAGTTTACATGTAATATCATAGGTTTGGTTTGTTAAAACAATTTATGGGGTGTAAAGGTCTAAACGATATATCTCTTTTTAACACAACTAGAAACTTGTCTCCATGGTCATTTTAGACAAGAAGAGTTTCCCTGTGCCCGTGTGTTTTAGTGATCATAAATATAATAAAACTGCAGAAGAACTGTGCAGCATGGGGTCCACCAGGATAAGGTGCATGCTCAAGGGCTGAAAGAGTGGGCATGGGTATTTAGATTAAAAGGGCTTAAACCTCTTGAAATATTCTTACAATATCAAAAATTTAATAAAAATGAAAATCTTCAGGTGAGGTCACTTCTATGAAATGGCTTGCAAACTGAACTAGAAGTGAATTTTAAAAACTAGATCTATGCAATCATGCTGTTCATCTCATGTGCCTCATCAATTTTACCGGGGGCCTCAGTGGCTAAGTCAGTTAGAGTGTTAGTCCCTCGGTCACACACAGGCCTCCCAGTGATGTGGCATGGGATCGAATCCCACTCTGACCGAACAGAACTTAAAATCTTTCTGTGTGGTTTCCTCCTCACTAAACCTAACAATGCTGTCATATTATAAATGAAATAATCTTCACAATTATCAATCAATCAATCAATAACTTGAACACCCTAGGTTAATTCTCAGTAAGATTGTGACTGACCATCAAGAGGTATTTGGTTGCTGGCCAGTATGACTATCACTGCCACACTAAATAATTATTTAGTGTTTGCTTTCTTTGGCTTTTAATGTGCATGTACACCAAATTTGCCGTTAAAATTCTGTTTCTTTACCTTTATTGGCATGTGCACCAAACTTGCCCTTAAAGTTCTTTAACTTTTCAAAATAAAGTAGCACATGTACAGAAACATTTATGGAAGTGTTTAGACTAGGCTGGCTTTTTTCGATCAATTACATTTCTATGGATATACTGTACAAACATTATTCTTCACCTGTATAAAACGTTAATTCCGATCTATACTATTTAAAGATATGTTCCTGTGTATTCTAAATAAGAATATTGAAAGATTTGTTTTTATGTTGGCTTTAGGAAGGCTGTGTGGCTTTTGAAATCAAAATCGTAAAACAAATGGTGACGTTCAGAGAACTTTCATTTGATAATTTGTTTGCGGAAACGGGGCCTAGTGAGTGCCAATAACCAAATAACGTCAACAAAAACAAGCTCTCAAACTTTTAACCCTCGAAAAATTGATGGCTCAAGTCTTAAACGAAGTAAAAGTCAATTTTTACAAGCCGTTAAACGATGTGGTAATGATTTATATAACCTAACTCATTTTAAAGTTTGCAAATATTGCTTTTCTGTATGGGCTGAATTGTTTTCCGATCGACTGTATAAAGAACAGTTATACAAAGAGCAGTATAGAGAAATTGAAATCCAAAATGTAATTGCTTTTAGAGGTTGGCATAGGAAACTTTGCATAAGGATAAGGGATTCAGGTCAATTTAAAATAAATTTGGTTTTACTGTTACACGGTTTAAAAAAAGTAGGTACTACATGTAGCTTAAGGTGGCATGAGCTGCCAAAATGTTGATATTTTGACATAAATTTTTTGTTGTTGAAATTAATAGCTATTTTTCTCAAGAAGGACAGTTTATTTGGTTGATTTATTCACTTTTAAATGCTATTACGTAGTCTTTAAGATTGATTGATGTTTTGTGCCACACTCAATATTATTCCACTTATATGGCGCAGTTGCCAGGTTTAGTCGGGGAGGAAAATGGGCTCAGAAAACCCTCGACCTTCGGCGAGTATCTGGCAACTCTTCCACATATTGCGACTGAGTGAAAATCCACTCCAAAATTTGTCAATTTTTATTTGGTCTGAGTGTGGTTTGAACCTGCCCCACATCCATGGAAGGTCTGTGTTTTTAGTCTCTCAAGTTTTTTATTTATATTTTGGAAAATAAAGTCAAACTAGCACAGGACGTTATCAAGAATGATCTCTGTTGTTTCTAGAAAAGCTATATACAAATAGATGCCATTTGCAATTTTATTATGGATGTTATGCAACTTTTCTCTTTTGGTTGATGTTCAGTTTTGCAATTTGCCTAATTCACTATTGTTTATTTCCCATTTGGTATCTTAGAAAGGTTTTGTTTTTCTCATTTGGTTCTGTTCAACTTCACAGTTAGCCTTATTTTTAATATCCTATTTGACATTTTAGCAAGGTTTTGTTTTAAACTCATACATGTGCATGTATTTACCGATGATGTGTGGTAACAACGTATCAAATTCAAATAGTCGAGATGTATAAGTACATTTAAGAATTTTTATTGCTTATATAAACTACCGTAACATATGTCTTCATGCCTCATCAACGGAAAGCTTTTATTTTGTACTTCTTGATAAAAAACAATTAACTTATTCTGTTTCAACCCAAAATTCCCCAATTGGGCAGCTGATGCCACTTCAAACTGCCATCACAGTGGGAAACATGATTGTTACTATATTTCACGCTGGCCTCATTTATCAGAACTTTCATTTACAAATTGTCTGTTTAAATTGCAATCAGAGAGTGAAAAATCATGCAAAGTACCATTAATGATAACTGAATTATATCTGCTGGAAATTTTCTAAACCATTATTTACAAAATTAGCTATTTTCAGATTATGTTCATTCCAAATAATTTCAACAAGTTTTCACAATTACCACTGAAAGAATTAGATTTACTTGCGTTTTTTCTTTGGAAGTAGAGTACTATGAACAATGTTAAAATGGAATTAACTGCCAAATTTCTAATAATTTTCTCTGATATGGAATTAAGAAATGGTTCAATATTTTTTTCGTAGAAAACGACTAATAGAACTAAAAGGAAAGGAACATGTTTTATATTGGAGGTTTCAAAACTTTTACTGTCTGGCTATTCATATTTTGCCCATTACGTACTTGAAAATGGTACAGCGATAATTGGTTGATTGATGTTTTATGCCGCACTCAAGAATATTTGACTTATATGGCGGTGTTGTCAAGTTTAGTGGGGGAGGAAACCGGGCTCATTACCTGGAGAAAACCTGTGACCTTTGGTTGGTAGCTGAAAACTCCACATACGACAATCAAGAGAAAAATACACGTTTTTGTTTTTGTTTGGAGTGGGATTTGAACCCCTGCGCATAGATGGAATATGTAGTATATGTCGTTATATGCCAATAGCGATTGCTGCTCCAATATGGACTGATATACGATTGGCACGTGGTACAATTGCTTGCTTTCCATTGGTTAATCCATTTTGGTTGTGTGATAAAATCTTCATGAAGGCTATTCATAAAGTATTATAATGGAACTTTATGCAACTCAGCACCAAATTTTTATTAAAGCAACATGGAAAACTAAGGCAATTAATAAGAAAGCATTTTCTGTTTTTCTTTTGCAGTTGTCACACTTGACCTCTGAAAGTTGGAGGGAAAAATTGGAAAAAAAGGTCAACCTCAAGAAAGCTTTTTGTGCAACATTGAAAAAGTGAGTACAGTCAAAAGTTAATAAATAATATTTGGTGATGCTTAGAAGAACATATTCTTTTAAATTTTCTCAACTTTTATACAAAAAACTCAAAAGAATTTTCGAAAAGGATGTCAGCAGACGACATCTTGTAGGCCTACTGGAGTATGGTAGGCAGCCATTAGTAACGGAGTTGGAAGCTGCATCTCTGCGTTTAATTAGGTCATTGCTTTGTAACATTATGCGACTGTGTTATTCAACTTGATGAGTTTTTTTATTGGTATACCTGATAATGTACTTTGGCTATACAAGTCTTTCGTCATTCAGCTTATAAAAAACATGTAGTTTTATAGTCATCGTTTTGACGTCGCGCTTCAGTGAACACAGTCATGCTCCAGGCGATTTTTGGTCATACTCAGTGAACATCTATCTACAACATTCAAACTACATCAACGGTAATACTCCTGCTAGTATAGTTATGCAATGATGGAAAACCAAGCTTCGTAACGATCCTCAAATTTAACTTTTAATTTAATTTTTTTAAGAGTTTAATTTTTAACCCATAGCCTTTAGCTATGTCACGTATATTACATAAATAATGCAGGCAATTAAAATAGCATGCTCTTTAACCCAAATCTACAAAATATCTAACTTGTTTTCCAAGAATCATTTAAATTATTGCAAAAATAAACTGAAACATGGGCTTTTCTTTTCTTTTATTGAAATATATTCAAATGTAATACCAATTTTAACTTATACGTACACAGTATGCATACTGTCTATAAATAAAAAAGTGTTTAATTATTCATTTTGGGTTCTTAATTTGGATACGCTACTATTTTTTTTTCTTTCAAATAGATTTTCTTGTGTCGTTTATTTTTTCGTTATCAGTTCTCGAGGTAAAAGTGCAATTAAAGTCACTAATGATAGAGTTTTTCAGAACTTTGAAACGAGAAACGACTACGGTAAGAATTCTGCTAATTCAAGTACTCAAAACATTACGAAAAGCACTCTAAAAGTTTGAGACTTTTCGTTGGGTGTCTTACCTCTTGCATGGAGCGACCGATAATCCTATCAAGCAATCGCTATTGTTGTTTTAGACCAAACATGACAGAAAACAGTCTAATAAGTGGTTATCTTCACATTGCTCGTCCTTGAATTAGCAGAATTCTTACCGTATCCTGGGTACTTTTTAATATACTTTGCTTCGGCTGCATTGAGTTTGGACTCTAAAGTGAGCTGCCAAAATGTTGATATATAAATTTTCGGTTGAATCCTACTTTTAGATCAGACAGGTGTTTTGTTATAGGGTGTAGAATTACTTATGGATAACAACATCTTGGTTTATGAAATTATGGTGATGTACTTACATCGACTTTGAGTTACATTGACTTTGATAACAATATATTTAGACATTTATACCCAACCATACATTGTTATAATAAACCAAAACCCATGATATTTCATTAGGTTGAAGACAGACAGGAGTTTGGCTTTAGTCAGTAGAATTTTCTGGAATACTTTGTTTATATATTGACAAAGTTGAACTGATCTTCAGCAATGGCAAGAAGTTAGGTAAACTGAAACTGGTTGCATATATATGCATGCACATTTGTTAAACTGATGTTAATCTGTATTTTATCCTTTTACTGTCTGTTTCTTTAGTTTGAACCGTGAACACAAATGCTTGATTCTGCTGCTGGCTCTGTCGACCGTCAAACGCAGTTGCATGCATGCAGTGTCCCTCTTACTCGTGCACAGCTCTGAAAACATCGAAGTCCATAGTGACTGAATGAACTTTCCATCAAGTCCATCGTAACAAAGGACCCCTCGAGCTTACTGTAGTTGACTAGTCCCCTTTGTTGGATATTTTTTAGCCCTGTCTCCCTGACTGGTGATTCACCCACCATCCCCTACCACCCAGTCACCCTTTGTCATCTCAGCATCTTTAGTCCTGCAACATGGTGCAATAGCAGTTTTATATGGCTCTCTGGGTAGGACTATAGGCAGTTTAGTGCCCTTTTTTAATATTAAATATAACATCTCTAGTGTTGCAACATTGGGCAATACCAGTTAAATATGGCCATCAGATTATGACTATGTACTCCAAATGGATAACGAATAACAATTTTTTTTATATTTTGGTGAAAGAATTTAATAGGAAACATATTTAGTCCTGTAATATGAGTTATATACGGCCCTTATTAAATGACTATTAACTTCAGCGTAGCATCTTTTAATAACATTCTATTATCAGTCCACTAAGATTTCTGAAAGTGTTATATCCGGGAAGTGTTTTCACCAATTAGTGACAAATTTAAAAAAAAAAAAAAAAATAATCAGAAAAAATCCCCTAAAAAACCACAAAGTTACTTTAATGAAAATCATGAAATGTCTCCAGGCAGTGGAGTTACTTTCCTTATCATTAATTTAGTGTACATAAAATGGTGGATAGTCATGGATTTTTTACAAACATTTTACACATTTACTAAGATTTTAAAGTCGCATGATCTTTAAAGAGATTTTTCCCCATAAATTCTGATCTTTAAGACAGTAAGAGGCGACACAGTATATGAGGCTTTGAAAGTCATCGAAAAACTAAATGATTTACGTTGAAATGAGGAAAATCAAAAATTGCCTGAGTGCCTATGTGTTGTACGAAATATAGTCCGAAAAGTACCCCAAAAAATTAAATGTGGACTAATGTTTATTACTCTAAGCCTAAGATAGTTTGAAACACTACTTTAACATACATTCACCTAACTAGTACCACTAAAAAGCTTCTAAAATAACTTTCTGTTCAAACATAGAAATCACTTTAAAATCACTTAACCAATAAAGTTAACAATAAGTGATTAGTAATGAAACATTTCTCAGTATTTTTGGGATGTTGTGAATTTTGACAAATTACGCAACATTAATATCAATTTTATTTAGAAGCAGGTGAAGGCAGTCTTTTGGCTTTAAGCTTATCCTACCAACAACCTTATAATTCTTCCTTGAGTGACATTTAGAAGCTGAAAGCATCATACACAAGAACACTTATTATGAATAACAACTTCTGATTTTATTTGGTAGCGACCTTTTGGTCTGGCTTATTAGACCATTCTCAAGCTAGCAAGGTATTTTATTATATTTGCTTTTCTCCATGTTAAAAATCAAAGCCGTTGATTTTAAGATACTGGAACCTATCCTGCCTTCTATCTTAAACTAGAAGTGTCCAGAGGGTTAAGTTGCTTACTTATCTGCCCTCCAATTATAGCTGGCCAACACCCCCCTCTCTGGAGCCCCCAGCAGGTGTTTTAAATTCAATGAATGGTATCCTATTATAGTATATTATATCTGACTGACTGCCTGGTAACAACATCTACTGAACACTTCACAAATAATAGACTTCTTTATTCAAACTTTTTTCTATCTTAAACATGTTTTTTTATTCTTGTTGGCCATCTGTCTCTCTGTCTTTTATGTCACCAACAAGGGACCTTTATGGGACTGAATAGAGTGGTAGGTTTAGCCCCTTTTCATGACCCCAACTGACCTCTTGTGGCCATTCTCTGACCTTATGAGTAGCCCAAGGCAGGTTGAACCTACACCCAGTCTACCATTGTTCCATATTCTGTCTTTGGTTTTGGTATTGTATCTGAAGAAAAAAAATGGGGATAAAAGCTTCAATTAGTCTAAGCAAAACACAGAAAAGAGACGAAAATGTGGAAACATAGAAAAATTGCACGCATCAGGAAGAAAGCTACATTAGGAAATATTTCTAGAAAAATTAATTTATGCCTACACGAACCATTTTTCAATCAAAATAAACGTTTCAATTTTTATATTGATAATGACGTTTTTGTTTATTTTTTTGTATTGACAGTCAAGAAAAGTTTTTACCTGTAATGGTATTGCATTATATATGTTTTGTGCATACTTTGTTTCTTCCTAAGTCTTTACTCTTAATTCTATAAGTTTGAAAGAGAAAATTCTACAATTTAATCAAAAAAACTGTTAATAATTGCAATAACTCTAATTATTATAAATATCTGTGTTGTATGTTATAAAGCAATATGACAGTTAACAAAAATGAAATCACAGTTACCTTAGAAATATGTCATATCTATTATACATGTAGGCCTACTTTCCGTGTAAAATATGAACCCAAGCTAATGTTATAGGACCTAAAAAAAAATATTTATTTGCTGTTACGCTACCGACCCTTCAAAAGCATGGCTACTAAAACTTTTCTTTTACCCATTTTACCAGTCTTATTTTCTAGTCAGAAAACTACCCTCTTAGTCTAATCAATTCAGTGATGTACCTGGCCGAATTATCAAGTTATTATGCCAATAATTAAGACACAGCATGTGTAAAATGTTGCTCACTAAATAAGTTATGAAAGACTATTCTATAATGAAACTAACATTTCATAAAAATTAAAATTTTAAGGTTTTATTTCGTAGAAGCTTCTGGCAAAAACAGTGTAATATATATGTACTGTTTCTAAACAATTTAGTGAAGTCAATCAAGTCATTGCCGGCCTGTATCTGGGTAACTTATCTTAGTGATTGGTTGATAAAATATAGCACCTAGCAGGTGTAACTATATCATTAACTAGTATTGTCCTTTGTGCTGAAACTTACACACCTGTCTATAAAGCTATTCTCTTTTTCAGTCAGAGTTATTTATGACTTTAGTCCAACTTGGAACTTTTTTACAGAACCTTTGATTTTTTTTCTTTCTGTTCCATTTTTCTTAACCTCTATTGTTCCACCCACTCTATAGGTGAAAGTCGACCTTCATTATTTCTGCCGGCTTTTATTATATTATTTCTTGCCAGTACTATATGTTTTTGTTCAATCTTTGTTCCGCCTTGCACTGACACAGGCTAGGAAATGCCCTTTGTTTAGCCCCAGTTTTACCCCCTTACCATTTGCCCTGGCTAGTTTAAGGGCTACCTATGCTTCCTGTATGTTCCTTTGTTATTCTCTTTGGGTTGTTTTGCTTTATACCCTTTTATGTTATGGTCTAATATGCATGCACACTCGCTTACTGCGTCTGTTAAAGACACGCTCGAATACTGTACTGGTCAATTAATGAAACTCTGTCCGTCTTCAACGCCAGAAGCCTTGTCCCCCACGCCATCCTAAATAAAGTTGCACTGAACACTTCAGATGTAAAATGTCCTGACAGAGACATAAAACACAAAACATTCTGACAAAAATAAAAAGAAGAAAAAAAAAACCATATTTGAATATAAACTTTCTTCATTGCCTACTTCGTATGCCCCTGACTAGTCATTAGATTATATATTTTTGCTTTTCTTACATTCAGCAGATTTTTCACAGTTTTTGATGAAAATCAAATAGTATGGGGATTGAAATATTTGTAGCTTAAAGTGATATGAGATGTCAGATATTGACATTTTTTCAGAAATTCTGGTTACAGAAGTAAATGAAATGAGGAAAATCCACTCAGTGTGAGTGTTGTATGAGCCCAAATACATGTAGTGTCCGAAAAAGATAAAAAAAATTTAATAACGAAGACAAACACATTGATTCTCAGCCTAATTTAGTTCAATACTCACAGGCCTACTTTAACGTACATTCTTTAGACTAGTAGCTCAAAAAGCTTCTGGATTGAACGTCTTGAAAAAAATAGCTGATTTCCACATTCTATTTTATGGAAAAATATCAACATTTTGGCAGCTCATACCACTTTATGTTTAGTAGGCCTACATGTACATGTAGGTTTAAATTGGTCTTAAAATTCAACATTTTGAAAATATATATTTATGATAACTAAAACACACGGGCTCAGATAAAATCTTCTTGTAATATATATATTCACTTGAACGGCCTATGTGGGATGGTTGCCAGTTACCAGCGGAAGGTTGTGGGTTTCCTCCGGTCACAGAGCCCGGTTTCCTCCCACAATAAAACTGGCAACGCCGTGATATAAGTGAAATAATCTTGAGCGTGGCGTAAAACACCAAACAATCAATCAATGTAATATATATATATATTTTTACTGGAGTATCTTCCAGTAATACATAGACGAGAATGTAGCCACCATTAGAGTTAGCTAATATGAAAATAAAACCAATGGCTGTACTTTCTTCTTTTATTGTACTAATATCATCTAACATATCCTGAATGGCAACTATTAGATAATGTTTCCAAGGCAACAGACATTGCAGAGGATGGGTATGATTAAAAAACTGGACTGTGACAGATTTATGAAAAAGGATTTTGACTTCAGACATGCCCTACTAAAACCAAATCTTTGTTCTAAAATTACATCTCACTAAAAAAATATGAAATAAGAAAATACTAAATCGAGAATAAAACATTGGCTTTTTATGGCTAAGCATTTATTAAAACACATAAATGTGCCTACCTTCATTTTAAAATTACAGCTCGCTAAAAAATCTAGAGAAAGGAAAAATACAAAAAAGTTAAAAACACTTTCACATGCAATGGTAAAGCTTTTTCTTAAATGTCTTAAGAATAGACCCTTTCGAACCTGCCCCATTTTTTATCCAAAGTCAATCAAA
Source organism: Lepidochitona cinerea (assembly GCA_963971465.1). NCBI lineage: Eukaryota > Metazoa > Mollusca > Polyplacophora > Chitonida > Tonicellidae > Lepidochitona > Lepidochitona cinerea. The sequence continues at coordinate 12,238,292 of OZ020559.1, forward strand.
TCATATTTATCTAATTACCAAAAGTTTTATCAAAAATGTTAACAACTCTAAACAAACAGTCTCTTTAAACGAATGAACGCTTAGTCTGGTGATTTTATTTTTGTTTGTACTTTTCATTAACTATTTTTTGTGTACAGGATACCGCAAAATCTCTAGGGGAACTCCCATGCCCTATTCACTAAACCTTTCCTGAAGTTATTAGATAATCTTTCCACATGTAGGCCTACATAACTAAGTGTAATAATACGATTAAATATATAATATTATGAACCATAAAAACATTAACCATCTGCCTAGAACATGGAAGAAGATTAATAAAGGAAATAGTGTTTGGAAAGTTGAAAAACTTGTCATTTGAGCCTTTGTTAGTAACAGGTATTTCAATTAATAGAGGATAGGTCATTAGCAAAGGTAAAAAAGTACAGGTGTTATTCTGCTAACGAGAAAAGTAGAACTTCGGAAACAGATACTTGTCATTGGTACATAACTGGTTTAAAATAACCAATGTTGTTCAACCAGATTTAGGATGGGGTTTTTGCAATTCCTCTAAGGAAATGATGTAATGTCAGGGTTAACAGAGTCAAAGTCTCGAAATATATTAAAGGGACATGAGTTACGAAAATGTGGAAAATTTTGAAAGAATTACATGAAGTACAAACTGGAAGCTTCATGTAGAAAATGTAAGCTTAAGTACAGTGTTTTAATTGAACATTCGTTTCTGTTATGTTACTTTTTTACGCTATTTTGGTTCGAAAATGCAACAAACTGTATGGATTTTTCAATCATTTTGGTTTTCGATAAAGTGAAAACTCTTTTACTGTCTTGACAATCAGAATTTACGAAAAAAGGGTCATGCCACTTTTTAAATGATGGAGTGGCCTCGGTGGTCCAGTGGGTTACAGTGATCGTCCCTCAGTCCCACACAGACCTTCCGTTGTCTGAGTCACACTCAGACCAAATAAAAGTGGTACGCGCCAAAGGTCGGGGGTTTCCATCAGGCAATAAGCCTGGTTTCCTCCTCCACTAAACCTGGCAACGCCACCATATAAGTGTAATAATGTTGAGTGCGCCGTAAAACACCAATCAATCGATTAAAGTCGTAAAGTCTATCCAATCCTATAGAGCTTGTTTTAGATCAATGTTGATTGATTGATTGATTGGTTGATTTGTGCTGCCAGATTATCTTACTTTATATGGCTGGGATGCCAGGTGTACAAGTAGTAGCAGAGGAAATCAAGCTTTTTTCAAAACACCTTTGTCTCCCCTTCTCCTGTGAGATTCAATCTATTAACACAGAAAAAAAAAAGAACGTCTGGCTAGATCATTTAGTATGTTATTTTAAAATAAAATGACTCTTGATGACAAATTTTGTTAACGGCCATTGGAAATCAAGACTCATTGATTTGAGAAAAGTAGTTGACAGTCTTTTTTTATGTATCGCAATTTGAAGAGTGACTTACAAGTTTCTAGTTTCGCTACACCTGGGAGGGAATATGTGCCAAATAAGTGTCAACTTAAAGCCCAGCTATAGGTATAACAAAGTTTTAACCTTGTGGCTTTCTTTCTTTAAATAGATACAGCTATACACCTTACTTTCTGTTCACCAGTTATTTTGTAAGCAGACGTAATGAGGTAATTGTTTATAGTTGATATACCAGTGTGATATCAGACTACCTGTGTCTACATACCTATATAATGCTATACTCTAATGACTTGATGTCTCCGGGCTCATACATCTAGAAGTACTTCTTTGTCAGGGTTGTCCTGTAGTATGTGGCAGCTGAAATTTTTATAACGTTTCTGTAACATTAGAATGAATTAACTAAGCTTACCGATCATCAGAGAAGGTAACGTTTTTCAGTATCTTGTATGTCTTTCTCTGGTTTGATTCAGGACTTGGATGTCATCTCACATCTCTAAAAGTATTTCATTTTTTCATTTTCAGTATCGCTTAAGTCTTACACTATGTTTCATTTTAAATTTATATTCTGTATCTTTGAGATAAGGGAACTAACTTTTTCAGTATCGCTTAACTCTTATACTATATGTTGATTTAAACTCATATTCTATTTCTCTGAATTGAGAATAGCCTTACACTATGTTGTAGTTTAAATTCATATTCTGTTTATCTGAGTTAAGAATCTATTACATTTAATGTAGTTCTTCATCAGGGAGGGTTAAAATTTAGATCTGGGTGGGTGAGCGGGGTGGGGTTGGGTGGGGTGGAAGGGGGTGTTGATCTTTTGGTCGGTTGGTACTTTTGTCGCCATATAACCTTAGCTGTTGAGTGCGACATTCAGCCCCAATCAATCAATCAATCAATCATCAGGGAAGGTAAGCTTTTCAGTATCGTTGAAGTTTTCAGTTAGGCTTTAGATTCTGTTTCTTGGATAAGAATCAATCAACTTAGTTCACATGTTTACTTCTTTGTCAGCGAAGGCAAGTTTCATACTGTATGTCTTTTTAAATATATTTTTCTTACAATGAGGCGAAGAGTTATTTATATCTAGCAACTTATGTGTTTATTGATTGTTGAAGCTTCACCTTAGCTCTTACACCAATTTTAAAAGTCTTTGAGGCTATCCATCAATAATTCTTCACCCTATTGTAACCGCTCAACTTGTACATGCCATTGAAAGATTACATTTCTCATCGCCCTCCCCCTGCCCCTCTCCCCCTTAAAAAAAAAAAATCAAAGAAGAAATTAACAGCAACAATTAATGGTGTTTATTTACTGCATGTGCTGACCAATCTCTTAATTGATTGTATGAGGGCTAATTCGCACTCGTCTAATGATTCTGAGAGAAATTATACAATGCATATTTATTCAGTGAAATAAGAAAAAAATACATGTATTCAGTTAGATTAGCAGTTTTTATTTCAGTTTCATGTTAAATTAGTCTATAATTGTGAGAGTTGATCTGTATTACTTTCCTGCATAAACTGCCACATGTTAGAATAAAAAAAAAATTGTCTCCAAAGCTCTGTGGAGGGGTAGGGTTGGGGAGGGGAGGGGGGGGGGGCAGTGACTTTTCTTTGATGGGTTACAGGTTTAAATCACTGATTTCAATAAAAAGAAAACAAATGTCTGAGTGGGTATGTCCACTATTGTCGAGTGTGTAAGACAAGCCAAATACTGTCTGCAGGTCGGAGCTATCCCCCGAGCGAAGATACCGATTTCCTCCTCGATTCAAACTCTCAACACCGCCATGCATGTATAAATAAAAAAGTATTGAGTGACACATTGATGTTTATCAATCAATCCAGGTACCTTCTGAAGATTGACGGTTTTCCTCCGGTCAAAGAGCCTGCTTTCGTCACCAGTTAAACTTGAGAAATACAGTGGAACTATCTTTGGGTTGATTAATGACTGCTTAAAAATACTAATGCCAAAAAACAAAAGAAACTGGATTTTTCTTAGGAATCTGTTAACGTTCAGGTTGACATGCAAGTTCAACCATGATCAAGTGAACCTTGAAAGTCATGACTTTGAAATGGAAAATTGGTTGCTTGAAAAAGTGTGTCAAGTTGACATTTGAAGCTCTAGTTATTGCAAATGTGCTCTTATTCTATTATACAATACATATATGCATATAAACGAATGCGGTAACTATGTGACACAACTGTCCGTGCTCTTTGATTTTATATCTATTTTACTCTAACAGTTTTTGTAGGAAAGAGGAAGGATTTGTAAAAAGCAAATTATGTAAATTTCTTTCGTTACATGTTTGGCAGTTGTGGTAAGATATTTTGGTCTGCTGACACTTTTAGATGAGCTGAATTGTATGGAACATGTCCACCGTTGTAGCTGTATTGAAGTGCGACGCAATAACCATGTTGTCACATAACCATGGTTTTCATTTTCAAAGTGTTAAGGCTTTTCTGACTTTGTGGAATCATGTCAGATAAAAAGCGGGTTCCATGTTATATACATTATGTGAGGGTCTAGTGTGTTATTTGAAATTATGCATTGCAGCATGGCTTTTGATTTGCATCCAACCTAATTGAATTTTTTTGTATATAAGTTTTAAGATAGGGTCAGAAATGTATGTTTAAGTGACAAAAAATCACATAGAGGCTAGATGCATGAACGAATCCAAGTTTAAAATTAAATAAATGCAGAAACTGATTTTAGTAGGAAAAAAATAGCGACAAAAATACTGAACTTAGCTTGGCTTAGCTTCCGTATATATTTTTGAACACTAAAACACATGGCACGGGGAAAATCGTCTTGTCTAAAATAACCATGGATATACGTTTCTTATTGTGTTAAAAAGGGGCATACATGTATCATTTAGACGTTTAAACCCAATCATAAGTTTGTTACAATAAACCGCAACCCATGATATTTCATTAGTTTGACGACAGGCATGAGTTTGGTTTTATTCAGTAGAATGCTATATCGTTTCTGACCAACAATTTAAGAATTTTTTTTGTTTTTACAGAAAATACTTGCGTATGTAGGAGATTGACTATACTTTATATCTCAGATCACATTTTGAACATGTGCCATCGTGTTAACAAATATACTTGATCAATATATTTACTGCCTTTGAATGCTTAAAACGTGCTATTCAAATTAAAATCCCTTTATAAAAACTGTTGCCAATCACTAATGTCAAGGTGACTTGACATTTTCTTAGAAATGGTTAAAGAAGTACATGTATGTCTCTTGTAGAAGAAACGTTTACTAGCAAAGAAAGAGTTAAGCTTTATCTATGTAAGTTGATATTCAATTACTGATTATTATTTATTGGTTACGGTTCTAGTTTCTATATGATCAACCAGCAGGAAGTTTAACTATGCCAAGGTACATTTAAATGAGCCTGGTTGACGTTCCATATTATTCTGTGGGACCAATTGTAATTTATGTAGCCGGGGTAGAGTCTGGAAATGAGTGGGATATTTGATTTGATTGCTACTTTCGGCATCACATAACCTTGGCTCTTGAGTATTATGTTGAGCCACAATCATTCAATCAAATTGGGTTAGATATTTGTTTGTTATTTTGCATAACCTTGGCTGTTGAGTGCAAGGTTGTGCCCCATTCAATCAATCAGTCAGTCTACTAATCAATCAATTAAGCATTTTTTTTTTCATTGATAAACTTTTTTGCAACATCATTACTTGGATAGTTTACACGCTCTTATAGGAGACACCAACTAATTACTTCATGGTGATGCCGTAATCATTTCTCATCAGTATGGAAAACCCACTTTTAAATAGAGTTTCAAACATTTCTAAAATTGAGGTTGATTTGACAATTTTTCTATGATATGATTTCTAGCAAGGTTTTAAAGCCGGTGGCCCCCATACAACACATTTGAAGAATCACAGAGTTGTGCAACATCAAACTCCCCCAAAGGGCACTGTAAATCAGTGACCTTCATATATATTAAAGGCCCACTTGCCGCAAAAATCAGGAATATTCTTTACATTAAAAAAGAAAGTCCGTTTTCTGTATTTTTCCCAGACAATGTAAGTTAGGAACTTTCTATTTTTACCAAATTTTAAAAGTTTGGACGTCACTTTGTATTTTTAATTTAAATTTGAAAATTTGAATTGTTAGGTGTCCTTAACGTAAACAAACCAAACTGCCCCCTATAGGCGATTTTATGTTTCAGTCGAGTGAGTGAACTAACGGCACAGTGTAATTTTACGTAGGCCTATTTATCTGAGAAATACAGACTGACGATCGGTTAACAGCAACTGGAAAAGCCTGAGCACTGATAATTATTTGAGTGTAAATCACAGACAAACAGGCCTGAAATGAGGGTAATCCAACACGAAAGTTGACCGACACTGATCGTTGTTGTTGTAATCAGGCTTCGATTCTTCGTTTGTTTTTCACCCAAATTTTTCTACATTCTAAAGCTAACTAGACATGTTTTATGTGTCCTATGTTTAACTTTAGTTGTATTAGTCGTAGTAAACTCATGTAAATTGGTTTTCTTAGCAAATTTAAACAGGCTACGGCGGCAAGTGGGCCTTTAAGTTTAAAGCACCACTAAAGTGGCATGTAAATCAAGAAGTCCATCAAGGTCATACAATGCAAACTGTTTTGTTTCCAATCCTACGCAATTGTCATTTGATGGATTTCTTGTTCTGAAGAACAACAAGTTTTTTTCCTTCATTAACAAATTGACCTAACATTTCTGTTATGCCCACATAGTACTTATATAATCATTATTGACATAACATGTATTGAGAAGTCCAATCAATAACTAAACAAAGCTTCCCCTTCTTGACTTTACCTATTTAGTATTAAAGTGGCATTAGCTGCCAAAATTCACACTTTTTTCATAATTTCTGATCGTCACGACAGTAAGAGGCTTTGAAGGCCATCGAAAAACTGAATGATTAGCGTTGTAATGAGGAAAATCCATACAGTATGTGGCCTGTACGAACCGAAAATGTGTTCGAAAAGTAAACAAAATTGAAATAAACGGGATGACCATTCATTCATTCTAAGCCAAAGTTAGTTCAAAACAATACTTTATCGTACATTTTCGAGACTATAAACACTAAAAAGCTTCTGAATCATATGTCTTGAGAAAAAAAGCCAATAATTTCAATGTTCTGTTTCAACCTCAAAATATCAATATTTTGGCAGCTCATGCCCTTTTAAAATCCTACTGGTAGACAGATGGATGTTGCAAGTCTTGCAGCTGGTAGAATGGCTGACAACATTGTTGCTTATCTCTTGGCCTAGATTTATGTGACCCAAACATATTTGTTATTGCATAAGTTCTACAGGTTTTTAGATATAATCGATTTCTATTTTTATTAGGTTTTCTAATGGTGCAGTTCTTCAACAATCTGCTGTGTGTCTTTTGTTATATGTATGTGAATACCTACAATAATATTGGAAGCTATCAACAGGTCTTCAGCTCCTCTAATATGTCTGACCCATTTGTATGATCCAATTGGTATCATAACTTGTTTCTTACTTGTTAAACATTTTATAAGATGCTATCTTCAGTTTAATTCCTACTAAAATATTTGAAGCTCGCTCAAGGTTTTCCGTTCCTAGAATATGTTTGACCCATTTGTATGACCTAAACATTATTGTGAGTTGATTCTTATAACGCAGTTCCTCATGACGCTATCTTCAGTTTCATTTCTACTATAATATTTGAAGCTCGCACAAGGCTTTCCTTTCCTAGAATGGGTTTTACCCATTTGTATGACCCAATCATTAGTATGACTTTTTTATTTTAACAGACATTCAAGAAGTTACATGTATCTTTAGTTATGTGTTCTTGAATTTCTACTATGTGAACCTCGCAACAGGCTCCAATTTTGTCAGAGGTACTTAATGTATATTTATGAGCTCTAAAGCACATAGGCACAGAGAAAATCTTCTTGTCTTCAATAACCATGGAGAGAAGTTTTAAATTGTGCTAAAGGTACTGTATATAGACATAAATAACCAATGTACTTGCATTGTTAAATCACAAATACATTGTACCGATAGGGCGACAGACTCATTTCTTGGAATTGTATTCTTCGATATTGATTTTTATTATATAATATTTTAATAGAGTAGAGTTGTGTTCTTCATTTGCCATAGACAAAATCAATTAAATGATTACTTCAAGAAGCATGTCAGTATTCTTTATTGGAAAACTTGCTATTTCCGTAATTGCTTTCTTTCAAACTTGAAATCAAATTCAATTATCTGTTGTGTAGATCTGTTTTGTAGTTCTTTCGAAAGGAAATAATTTAACTGAATTGTATGTTTTTTTTTTTTTCTGACGCCCTTTCCATTAATCCATAGTGGGTCTTTAGGTACCAATGTCCCTGACACTTTTCTTCCAATTTTTGGTGGTTCAAATCCCACTCAGTCCCTAAAAAAATTGGAAAATTTTCTGACTGGTTTTTCACTCAAACGACTTGTATGGGATGGTTGCCAGCTTCGTGGCTTTCCTCTGGGCATAGAGCCCGGTTTCCTCCCCCACTAAGCCTGGCAACATGGCCATATAAGTGAAATAATCTTGAGCGCGGCGTAAAACACCAAACAATCAATCAATCGACATTCCACTAAAAATGTTCATTTAAAGAGCTTTTTAGGGAATTCCCTGTTGATATTGGATTCTGTTTGAAAGTCAGTAAACAAACAGCTTAAAATGTATTACATGCGCAGCCATGATGGGTCCATACTGCGCACCCAACCACAACATACAAAGGAATCCCCAAATAAAACAGCCTTTCCAGCAGCCAGTGGGGGCTACAAACGGTTGTCTGAAAGCCTCAACTTTATATAAATGACAGTCGAATAGCATACATGTACATTTTAACGTTCTATATGTTGATCATTCCGGACATGTCTAGACATGAAACCAGATTTAAGATTTTTCGTGTTGTTTAAAAAATTGAATAGAAACATTTTTCAGAGGATTTTTCCTCGCCGAAGGTCGAGGAATTCCTCAGAGGAAGAGAGGGCTTTCCTTCCCCACTAAATCTGGCAACGCTGCTATATAAGTGAAATATTCTAAACTGCGGCATAAAACATCAATCAATCCATACACGTTGTACTTAGTACCAGTTAGAAGTTTAAATAAAGCTGTTAAAATGTCTACATCATAATGTTGTAGGTAGCATTTAAAAATCATTAACAAAGAGTATATAGTTATCCCATATGAAGTGGTGTCATAAAATTCTTGGTTTCAGAAAAAAGCCAGTCTGGACTAGTACGTTACCTATTATTAGGAACAGACAGATTTGTATTTTTTTCTTCATAAATCAAGCCAGCCAGACATGTCTGAGGTGTACAATTGTTAACCCTTTGAGTGATATGTGATCGTATGTCAGTTTTATATTTTCGATATATACAGATTAAAATATTTCTCCATAAATTTTTTTGTCGAAAAATTTGACTGAAAGTTGTACCAAATGTTCTGAGACAAAACTTTTCTTCAATTTTTTTTATTGAAAACATGAATTAATTTTTCTTTCATAAGTCAAAGGTATAAACCTACTGGTAGTGCAAAGTGTGAATTCATAAAATGTATTTCCTTGACACATAGAGGTTAAACATATAGTACATAGATAATATATGTACAGTATCTCTATACTGTTGTTTTTATTAATCAACTTATCCTGTATATACATTAAGTAGGCGTAAAAATGGTGTCAGCTAAAGTTTAATTTTAATTCTTAAACATCAATGAACTAATTTCATACTATTTAATTTGTAGAAGAAATTTACTTTGTCTTATAGTGAAACACTTTCTTCCAAATCTTTCTGTAGAGATAAAACGACAATGAAATTATGGATAAAAGATGCTTTGGCAGACTACTAGGTACAGAGTATTGCATTCGGTTTATAATGAGTCTAAAAATAGCTGTTTTATCCAATGCTATTTTATATGATAAAATAGATTATTCTAATTACTGGGTCAGGGTGACCTTTCACAATGCATGTACATTATAGTCTATAGTTAATATACACATGGTCGGCAGATTTCTGAACTTAACTCCGCTATTACGTTATATGATTTAATATATACTGCATGTATATCTGTCCCCGTTTACTAAACTCTGCCTTTTTGCCTAAGGACTACAAACTATATTGCCGTCAAAAAATATTTTGTTTCTTTTGTGTCATTGTCTATTACTCAAACTTTGTTAAACTGGAAGTGGCTTTTGTGAGACTAACAACTGTTGCCATTAAAATTGAAACCCAGTACCGATCATCATCAAGATTTAGATTTCACTAATGGGATTAAGACCAGGTTAACGTTGCAAGGTAAAACGTAGTTGTAAGACTTATTCATATGGGTGCTGAAATGGCTGTTCTGTAATTCACTTTATCTGCCATGCTCTCGATGGATCACAGTTTTTTTTTATACCAACAAAATGTCACCTGTGAATAGTCTTAAACTATCGATCTGATGAATTTGTCTGGGTATAACAAATAAATCCCTGTCAAACAGCATATACCGAATAACAGAAACGTCAACTTAAATTTAGGGACTATTGCCTCGATAAACAGTCCCTTGGACTGGGGATTGTATAGGAATTAATCCCCATAAAAGTGTGTTGGGAAGGGGAATGCGATGATATTACAGTCCGTTCTAACTGTATGATTAGTCGTACCGACTTGTAGCATGCGATTAAAATGGATGCTTTTAATTGGTGGATACGATTTGTCAACCAATCAAATACATCCATTTTAATCGCCTGCTATAAGTTGATACGGCAAATCGCACTGTGTGAAAAAGCCTTTACTTGACTTAAACATATTTATATTTCTTCTTCACATGGAGTATGTGGGATTCGACCTGGCAACCCATTCATGGAAGGCGTAAGAGAAGAAGAGAGTGTATCACTCGGTGCTCGTCAAAGGTTTAGAGTTTTCTCGTTGTCCTCACCCATTAAACCGGGCAACAATTTAAATGATCTTGAGTGTGGGGAAAAACCTCAATCAATCAAGATCGATAAATGGGGGGGGGGGGGTGTGGATGTCATGGATTCTGTATTTCTTTATCTTACCGAATAATTATGCAATATGGACTATGTATCTGAACTGATTTCACAGCCAAGTTAGTTATAAAAATAGCATCTGTCGCCATAATTTTGTGCATTTTACGTTTAGCCAATATAAATCTGAATGGTTTTCGCTGAAAATGTAACTGCTGTGATCCAAATTGAAAAAGTTATTTTATCTATCCACCAAATACGAATGCATATTGTAATAGTGGTTTGTGGTATATACATGTGTGCAGAAGTAGTTATCAGTTAAGATTCTACTTCTTTCTTTCCCTACATCCATGCTTCACGCAACTGTATGACTTCTCGCATTGTAATGTTGAAGGAGTTGTATCTATTGTACGTAAGAGCTTAATTTGTTTGAGAAACAAGCTCCCCAGATCAAATAGGTGGAGGCCCTTATTATCCCATGAGGGAGGTTACTTAAAGTGGCATGAGCTGCAAAAATGTTGATATTTTAATTTTGAAACAGAATGTTGAAATTATTGGCTATTTTTCTCAAGACGTATAATTCAGAAGCTTTTTAGTGCTTCTAGTCTCGAAAATGTACGATAAAGTATTGTTTTGAACTAACTTTGGCTTAGAATGAATGAATAGTCATGCGGGTTATTTAAATTTTGTTTGCTTTTCGAACACTATTCGGTTCGTATAGGCCACACACTGTATGGATTTTCCTCATCACAACACCAATTATTTCAAAGCCTCTTACTGTCGTGACGATTAGAAATTACAAAAAAAGTGTGAATTTTGGCATGTCATGCAACTTTAATGTACTACTATATCTCGACCCAATGTTTAAATCATATTGTAGAACAATGAAAGAGTATATCCAAGGTTTTTAATCACCTATAAGTTTGTTGGGGGGGGGATACTACTCTACTACTCTACTACTGCCCATTGCGACGAGGCTTGATAAATATCCCTTATCTCTAAGATTGGTGTATACTCAATTGTTACCCCATAAACTTAAACTTATGGAATATTGCCTTCATAAAAAGTCCCTTGGATTGGGGATTGTATAGGGATTTATCCCCATTAAAGTGTGTTGAGAAGAGGATGAGATGATATTACGGTCCGTTCTAATTGTACTATTAGTCGTACCGACTTGTAGGATGCGATTAAAAAGCATGTTTGTAATTGGTCAATATGATATGAATCGCATGATACAAGTTGGTGCGACAAATCGCACGGTGAGAACAGGCCGTTATGGATCCCTCATTTCATGGGGACTATTACAAGGTTTGATAAACAGGGTCACAGCCTCTTTAAGCTAAGGACACCTTAATTTTCCCCTTAGAGATAACTTCAACCGAAATGCATTTTACTCTTTCGCGATATTTCCACAAATGAGTTACTCCCCTTTATGGAGTTTTTTTGCAATTTACTAAAATCGCAGTAGACTTTTTCCAAAGATAGTTTCTATCTTTTTTTAAAGGATAAATGCTAAGTTCTTTCTGAAAACCTAATGGTGATTTGTAACTGTAAATGGTCAAAATAATAATACTGAAACAAAACAGTGTCCTGTAAGGTCACAAGTTGTCAAAGAAAATGCGATTGAAAATATACATATTTTCCATCACAAATCTTGCTGCCCCATGAAATTAAACTTAAGGACTATGCAACAAGCCTTGAAAAACAGTCCATGGACTGTGGGTTGAAGGCTATTAATAAATATCTCCAAATAAATAAATATCTCCATAAAAGTGCGTTGTGAAGTGGGGATATCATGAACCATCCCCTCATTGGTGAATACTTAATTCCTGCCTTATATAATTTAATCTGTTATTAGGTTTGTGAACAATTACAACAAGGTTTGACAGCCAAGCCACTTTAAATAAAATGGCATCTGTTGCCTAAAATTTATGCAATGTGGATTTGGTGAAAATGTAACTGCTGTGATTCCCACTAAAATTTTTAGTTTTGCAAGCAACGGATATAAATGCGTACTCAAATAGTGTTTTGTGCTACATTTGCAGCAGTGGATATAACTGATGGTATTGCTTTGCGGTAGCATTTTGCGATTGCGCATCATAGTAACCCATTGAAACCCTGTACTCATGGGTAGAAATTGTAAGTCTGTATGTAATAGTGTTTATGCAACTTATGCAATATGTTGTTATTCGTGAAGATAACAAGTTCCCATTCTGAATGCAGTCTAGTAAAGCGGGAAGGTCTAAGTTGGTTTCAAATAGTGCTTTTGCTACTTACACATTGTAACTTATGCAACATCCCCTACCCGCTAAATTCCCTCCCCTTCTTCTGTTCTTCTACTGAAAGCTAGTAAAAAAGAATGATTGGGATTCAGGTTTTCAGCCTCCTCCCACTTATCAAAAAAAAATAATTCAAACTTGTACAGCTATGAGCATACCATTGGATCATTTAGTGTGTTGAAAAATATAAACTTAATAAAACAGGACCAATGGGAGCTCCCTGCATAGGACCTAAAATCTCATTGAAACAGGTCAGACTATTATTTTTATTTTATCATTTTGTATTGCACAATGCAAGGGTTTAGCCTTAGACATAACCTTAGGGCACAAAACAAATTTAAACTGTTAGTGTTACATGTACCAACATAGATATGAATCTACAGACTTTCATTTTTTCTGTAGGACACTAACCTATTTCCTGCTTGAGTAATGAAGCGTGCCGAAACCAAAACATATATTTTTTTGTATTAAAGGATAAATGCCAAGTTCTTTCTGAAAACCTAACGGTGATTTGCAACTTTAAATGATCGAAATGATAATATTGAATCAAAACGAGCTTTCTGTAAGGTCCCAGATTGTCAAAGAAAACACGATTGTAAATTTGTATATTTTCCATCACCAATCGAAAATATCTTTGCATTTGACGTCATGGGGGACTTTTGAATGTCGTCGTTTAAACTAACCACGGTGACGCACTGGCTCGAAATCTGTCGCGTATGACGTCACAGCAATGATAATGTACAAATCAAATGTCAACTATGACGTCACAGCGGTAAACTTATTAATTTCTGTATAGAGAGAAATGGAATGCCTTAAATTTTGCCTCAGAAATATAATTCTGTTTTTGGTAGAGTTTGTGCAGTATATATTATTAAACTAAATTACTTATTGATTAAAAATATGAGGTATTGCCAGAACTTGTTTTTCAAAATATGTATTGCAAATGATTAGACCAATGCAGTTGCACATATTGGGGTCCTGTAACTTACGGCTTTATTTTGAAAGCCAATATAACTTTGCTTTAGTTATTTTGAAATTGCACTTTTTTAAAAAGCCATGAGCTGCCAAATACAGAGAAAATTTTGCTGAAACAGAATGAGGTAATTTTTCATCATTTTTATCAAGAAGCCAAAAACAAGAGTTTTCTGATGATGTAATGAATTAATGAAAAAGTCTGAATTTTGGCAGCTCATGGCACTTTAAGAATCCCAGCTTGTTTTAAGAAAGTATAGTAACAAAGTTACATAAGTGAATGGCTAAATTCGTCTTTTTTTTCTTGAAAAATTTCATTTTAAATTTAACTTTTTACTTGTGTGTATATGACTTAATGTAATATAGCTGCTAGAAACTTTGGTCTACTTCATCTATGACATAATAGGGAGCGCAAGTCACGTGTGAATTCCACATATTTCCTGTCACCGGCACTGCATTGCGCATGTGACTGAGCGTTTTTTGTTCCAACATGACGTTTAAATCTGACGTTATGGAACAAAATTTGTCAAATGGAATTGCAACGTCATCAAAAACGATCTAAATGGCGTCATCGGTCACCGGATATCACAAAATCTCGTAACGATTCTTATGAGACTTGCGCTCCCTATATGCCCGGAAGACTGATGATCCCAGATAAAAGTTTTCTTGAGATGAATTGCTTGTCTTTCAAGATGGTCATCACTATCCACTGAAGACAGAGGTCACTGATGAACATATTTAGAAGAACGAACAAGCAAAATGACACGGCAATCAGCGTGTCCATAAGCTGGGTTTTTTTTCTCTTGGATAAACTACCAGTCCTATTTTCAAGATGACCATTTTTTTAAAAAAAAAGGGAGGTAACTGATAGACATATAAAGGTCTAAATGATATACCTCTTTTTAACACAATTAGAAACTTGTCTCCATGGTTATTTTAGACAAGAAGGTTTTCCCTGTGCCCGTGTGTTTTAGTTATCATAAATACAAGAACAAACAATCCAATAAGCAATATGATGGCAGTAGGCTACTTGGCATAGGTGTCATCAGCTGTGTGTGTATGTTTTTTTTTTCAGGGATACTAGTCCTATTTTCAAGATGGCCATCCTATCACTGATACATTTATGTACAAGAACAAACAATCAAATAAGCAAAATTACATGGTACTTGGCTTTTTTAGGGAAACCAAGATTTTCACTTTCTTTTCACATCATCCTATAGGGTTCAATCTTAACCTACCGATATTCTCGAAGATGCGTAAGCATTGTCATTGTAATACAAAGTGTTCCAGAAAATTCTACTGACTAAGGGTTAGGCCAATCTCCTGTCAGTCGTCAACCTAATGAAATATCATGGGTTTAGTTTATTACAACTTATGATGGATATAAAGGTCTAAATGATATACTCTTTTTTTAACACAATTAGAAACTTGTCTCCATGGTTACTTTAGAAAAGATGTTCCCTGTGCCGGTGTGTTTTAGAAAATAAATAAAAAAGTTGGTAATTTTTTGTCTAGGCTTTATGGGTTGAATTAGGGAATTACCTTTATACTATTTGTACCATGCAGTGATAAAAAAAACATATCATTTGAAAAAAGAACAAGTTAGGAAATTGTCAATTTTCTAACTCCGGATCTCTGTTTCACAAAGCGACGTAGCGAAAGTTTTCACGTAACTGCCATAGCAACCCATACTGTAGAGATATGTTAGTAAGAAAGATACGCAAAAAATACATCTATGCCGCTTTGTGAAACAAGGTCCTGGCGTTTCAAAATTAACCCAAGCCAATTTTGATGTGTGTTTTCTGCTGCGATTTACATGCATTGCAAAGTCCTTGTCTCTTGCCATTGTAACTCCTATTGCATGTATTTGCTGCACCTAGCACCTTAATCTTAAAGAACCTACAGACTGGTGATGTTGATTATGTGTTAAAAACTAGATTTCACAGAAGGAAGTGAACTTCCTGTGAGTAAACATGGGGGAGCCTGAGACTAAGGTACAGGTGTACAAATACCCCATTCATAAGAGCCCTGTTAAACATCACACATAGAAACCAAGGTCAATTGACAATCCATAGATCAACAAGGAGTCTGAGAGATTTTCTTCCGAGACTGGATCAAACGACAACCTAAATCCCAGTGACAATTTCATAGCCATTTAGTCGCGCCATCATTGCTTAGGTTGCGAAAACAGAGAACAAAAATTGAATTAAAAAATTTTAACTTAGGAGGATGACAAAATACATAAGAAAAGATGCCTTTTAAACGTCAAATTCTTAAACTTAAAAACTTTTCCTCTAAGGCCTATGCAGAGTATACAATCGAAACATGACATTATTTTGTTTTTAATTTCAGATTTTGAGCTTCTCCCTCACTCACCTTTCCTCAAATCTATAAAGATGTTGCATAGTTTGCATATACATTTTCAAGTACAAAACCAAATCATTTGTAAATTTCAAATTTGGCACTTTTAAAACTATCTGAAATCTCTTAACATTCAATATACTCATTTATTTTTTAACATAAAGAAACGCCTCAAATTTTTTTTCTTGTAACTCTTAACTTCTGACTGCCATACTGAATGATAAACTGTGTTTAAAACCTTTTCTTGGCAGGTTTTGCTAAAAATGGGAAGCTTTTTACTGCAACATAATATATACTAATATAAATGCAAAGTTTGGTACTTCATGCCACTTTTATGCTTTGGGTGGAGAATACCTTGATTTTCTTAGAAAGTGGAGAAAAAATGTTGTCATTCTTTTCGAAGACAGTCAAACAATTAAGTTACATATTGAGAACAATACTTTTTGAGAACAATTGAACAGAAGCATAAAGACAATGCCATGCTGTTAGAAAAACTTTGTTTGTCATGATGCTGTATTAATTAATTATGAATTTTTCATTTAACAATTAAACAAATAATTAGTAAATATTATTTTGGGAATAATATATTACCAATACTGTATATAAGCAATAGAGTAACCGTTGAAAACTTTCTTTTAAGAAATTCAGTTTTTTTTAAATTCATTTTTAAGACAATACCTTTCTGTATAGTTATTGTATGCCGCAAAAAGGACAGATTGTTTAACCTTTTTCTCAGGGAAGCTTGATGATGCTGATAGTCGAAAAATGTCTCGTTTGTCTTCGGCTTTGTTTTCCTAGGGGATCTTTGTTGATAGAGTATTGTAGAAAAATGGTCCTGTACTGGGCTTATTTGTCTTCAAAACCTTCCCTTTACATTCTCCTGTCGTTTTTTAGCTGCGAGTCGAGTCGCTCCCTTGTTTAGACAAACTGAATATTTCAGCAAACATAATCCAGCAAAACCTCCTGGCTTCAGAGGTTATCTACCAGCGAAATGTTATTTACTCGTTATATCAATCGTGTACGAGGTTTGAGGTACATTGGGCTTAGTTTCATGACAAGTAGCCGCCGGGACCTGTGCAATAAGTACACTACTGTAATCAGGGTAAACCTTCGCTTAAGACAACGCGGCTTTGTTTTTTGGTGCCTATGTGAAGTTACCCACGATCCTCTTTGGTCCAACGACCTAGGGTCACACCACTAACGGAGTACATTGAGTGCTCATGCAAACGTTTTCCAAGGAAGTTAAAGTCGTGCAACTGACTTAGTCTGAAGGTTATTCACCATCCTATCTTAGAAAATATTTTTTTTTAAAATGTTGCCTTGCATTAGTTGATCAGTGTCTCGAAAGAAGCTCAGGCAATATTTCACAACGACAAGGTCTTACATGTAATGTTCACTTTGCATCAAGATAGAAGGAAAATAACCATATTTTGTATCACTCTCTGACTTTCTGTGCAAATTTGGATCCAAAATTATGAATTCTGGATATACTAACAAGTAAAGTTCTGGATTACCTATATCAGGCAAGTAAACAGCATTGTTACATTTTCTTGCAAATTTTAGGGCAATATGTTACCATTTTTGGCCCTATTTTAAATTTAACCCTCATTTTTATTGATTTTTGATGATTGGCAGTTTATTGTAACCCAACTACCTACTACTGGCTTGTCAACACTTGCTTTTCGATACTTGAAAAGACATGCTCCGGGATAAAATGCAAAATGGACTCAAATGAGAACAAAAATATTGTTTAGTATTTCGCTTGCACTGTGTTGCCACCGATCAAGGAGTCCGGTTTTCCCCCCACTAAACCTGGTGATCCTGCCATAAAAGTGAAAAAATCTTGAGTGCGGTGTATAACATCAATCAATCAATCAATCTGTGACATGATGGATCTTGTCCTTGTTACCTTAACATTTAAGACTGTATATTTTAGCTAGTTCAATGTGGGTTTTTTTTACTTCTGCTCTATTTGGATTAATTTTTCACCTAATTTGTATACAATTTAGTTAGTTTTTTTATTCTTAAGGCAATTTTTTCCCCACACACTGTAACACTGATTTTATATGAGAGAAGAACTATTGGGATAAAAGATTACCTGAAATTACCCATATCTTGACCATGATTACCTCTTCCATCACATGCACATAGCAATATATTCTAGCTCAGGTCAAAATTGTATGAAACCATAATATAAAACAGATGAAACCAAATTTTCTATATTGCAAATACAGCGGTTGCAAAAAATGATAAAAAAGAGAGAATTGCAATGGTTTTCTGTTGTTAACTTAAAAATAGGCTTGCACATTTTTAGCAACTTCTGGAAGGCTTATATTGAATTGTATTACACAACTCAGCTGTTCTAAATACATTCACCCGGTGTCCAAGACAAACAAAAGCAATGACATTCCTCGGCGCATTTGTTTCATTCCACAAACATGAATTAAGAGTACAAAATTATCCACTGTTAAGGCATTTCATTTGATGAGAATGTCCAATTAATGAATTTTCCTACCTTATTGCCCGAGCGGAAACCCCTGACCTTCAGCGAGTACCTGGCCACTGTTCCACATAGGGCGACCTAGTCAAAAAATTCACCCAGAAATTTTTTAATTGTTATTTTGTCTGAGTGAGATTCAAACCTGCGCCTTATCAACAGAACGCCTGTGTCAGACACTCTAACCAACAGAGCCACCAAGGTCACTGCATGCCCTCATCAAAGTACTGGTAGCCCAAATGTGTTTGATATTTGAAAATATAAATTTAATATTATTATTATAAGGAAAAGGCTTTATAGTAAACAAATTTCTGTTTATTGAAACTTTTATAATACAAATAAACAGAAGGTTGAGTTTTCGTTATGTTTTCCTCACTTCTAAAATGCCTTTCAAATAATGTAAATTCATGATAGAAACAGCTTTACCTTTAATTAACCTATCCTGACAGAAGCATCACTGGTTAATTAAAACACATTGTCACATGTTTCCACAAAAAGTCAATTTCTTCAAGGACAACGTCTGTTCTCATTTTTACAAAAGTTTAAGATGTGCTCCTGTTACCTAACAATGATTAAGGACTCTGGTACTCAATTTGAATATACAAGCTTAAATTTAGCTGTGCTTAAACAAAGCCAAAATTTTAAGTAACCTACTTTTAATTGTCCATTTCTTAGCGGGCCTCAACAGCTCAGTGATAGCCCCTCAGTCCAACAGAAGCCTTCCATCTATGATTCAATACAATATATTTGACTATTTCCAAACACCCGCTGATTCAATATATTTGGCTATACAATACAATAGTTTTGGCTATTTCCAAGCATTCACTGATTCAATACAATATTTTTGGCTATTTCCAAGTATCCACTGATTCAATACAATATATTTGACTATTTCCAAGCCTTGGCTTATTCAATACACTATGCTTGTCTGTTTCCAAGCATTCACTGATTCAATACAAAAGTTTTGGCTATTTCCAAGCCTTGACTTATTCAATACAGTATGCTTGACTATTTCCAAGCATCCACTGATTTAATACAATATATTTGACTATTTCCAAGCCTTGGCTTATTCAATACAGTATGCTTGGCTATTTCCAAGTATCCACTGATTCAATACAATATATTTGGCTATTTCCAAGTATCCACTGATTCAATACAACATATTTGGCTGTTTCCAAGCATCCACTGATTCAATACATTATATTTGACTATTTCCATGTATCCACTGACTCAATACAACATATTTGGCTGTTTCCAAGCATCCACTGATTCAATACAATATATTTGGCTATTTCCAAGCATCCACTGATTCAATACAATATATTTGGCTATTTCCAAGCATCCACTGATTCAGTACATTATATTTGGCTATTTCCAAGCATCCACTGATTCAATACAATATATTTGGCTATTTCCAAGTATCCACTGATTCAGTACATTATATTTGACTATTTCCAAGTATCCACTGATTCAATACAACATATTTGGCTATTTCCAAGTATCCACTGATTCAGTACAACATATGTGGCTGTTTCCAAGCATTCACTGATTCAATACAATATATTTGACTATTTCCAAGCATCCACTGATTCAGTACATTATATTTGACTATTTCCAAGTATCCACTGATTCAATACAACATATTTGGCTATTTCCAAGTATCCACTGATTCAGTACAACATATGTGGCTGTTTCCAAGCATTCACTGATTCAATACAATATATTTGGCTATTTCCAAGCATCCACTGATTCAGTACATTATATTTGACTATTTCCAAGTATCCACTGATTCAATACAACATATTTGGCTATTTCCAAGTATCCACTGATTCAGTACAACATATGTGGCTGTTTCCAAGCATTCACTGATTCAATACAATATATTTGACTATTTCCAAGCATCCACTGATTCAATACATTATATTTGACTATTTTCAAGCCTTGACTTATTCAATACAGTATGCTTGGCTATTTCCAAGCATCCACTGATTCAATACAGTATGTTTGACTATTTCCAAGCATCCACTGATTCAATACAATATGTTTGGCTGTTTCCAAGCCTTGGCTTATTCAATACAGTATGCTTGACTGTTTCCAAGCATTGACTGTTTCAATACAATATATTTGACTATTTCCAAGCCTTGGCTTATTCAATACAGTATGCTTGGCTATTTCCAAGCATTCACTGATTCAATACAAAAGTTTTGGCTATTTCCAAGCCTTGACTTATTCAATACAGTATGCTTGGCTATTTCCAAGCGTTCGCTGATTCAATACAATATATTTGACTATTTCCAAGCATCCACTGATTCAATACAACATATTTGGCTATTTCCAAGTATCCACTGATTCAATACAATATATTTGACTATTTCCAAGCATCGCCTGATTCAATACAATATATTTGACTATTTCCAAGCCTTGACTTATTCAATACAATATATTTGGCTATTTCCAAGCATCTACTGATTCAATACAAAATTTTGTGCTATATTATGATTCAATACAATATTTATGTTATTTGAAGTTCAGTTTCATATACATGTAGCTTTCTCATTGATTAGTTTTACATATTAGAATAAGACTCATTTAATTTAATTAAATTCCCTATGACTTAAACTGTACATGTACATAACAATTTTGATATGATCTAAATTATCACATTGTATAAGACAATCCTTAAAAATATCTTCTCGTTGTGTGGCCGTGACCTGTACTGTTTTGGTAGGTAGGCTTATACATTTTCCCGAGGAATTCTAGTTATAATCATACTAATAAGGGTGACATATTGCCTGCAGAAGGACATTTTCAGGTTAACCCATCAATTCTGTAAGTTTGCTTTTTTGATTGAGTGAAAAAGCAAACACTTTAGCAGAAGTTGAATGAAAACTTTTGTTGTAATAAACTAAAACCCATGATATTTCATTAGGTTGACAACAGACAGGAGTTTGGCTTTAGTCAGTAGAACTTTCTGTAACACTTTGTAAAATATTGACAATGTTTCTATCTAATATTTATAGACACTAAAACACACCGGCACAGGGAAAATCTTCTTGCCTAAGATAACAGTTGTTATAGGTGAACAGGATTACCAGTTTACAACATTTCACACAAAGGATGTTTTGTTATCACTGGGATACATGTATACTGTAGGCTTTTGAAATGAGCTTCAGTATCTTAGCCCCAAAAGCAGTAAGTAGTCTCTCAGTCCAATGCCCTACCTTCCATTGATACAGGGGGCCTCCGTGGCTCAGTAGGTAGAGAGTTGGACGCTCAATCCGAACAGCCTTCCACCAATGGGTCGCGGGTTCGAATCCCACTCAGTCCAAAAAAAAATTGGAAAATTTTCTGACTGGGTTTTCACTCGAACGACCTATGTGGGATGGTTGCCACAGTCAAAAGTCGGAGTACCCCACTTGTATAGCGTCTGGTTTTCTTCCCTCCACTAAACATGATGATGCCATCATATAAATGAAATAATCCTGAAACATCAATCAATGAGTTTTGAAACCTACAGTTGGTGTTGAAGTTTTATATGGTCAACTAAATTCATATACATACACCTGTCCACATTGCTTTATATCAGTGTCTTTAAGTGTTTTAGTCTCATTACTTAGTAAAGTGTGAAGGTAGTTCCTCATTAGCCAAATTGAGGGCCTGTATAAAGCCAGAAATTTGAATTTGGGGGCTGCATTGCTCCAACAATTAGAGGGAAAGTCACTCAATCTGACACATACCTTCCACCGATGTGGCGCGGGATTGAATCCCACTCAGACAAAGTGGATTTTCTTGATCGCCGTATGTGTCGCCGAGGGTTGCCACATACTGGCTGAAGTTTGGGGTTCCCTTCTGGCAAAGAACCAGGTTCCTTCCCCGCTAAACCTGGCAATCTTGAGTGTTGCACAAACTATCAATCAATTAATCAACAAAATTTAAGTTGCTTGTAATTTTGCCAAATTACTGTTTTCTGAAAGAACATAAGCTAATTTTAGATTGATATATTGTTTTTGTTGTACTCAAAATCCTAATTCAAAAATTCTGAGACAAGAATAAACTAAAATCTTCTTTTTGAAAAGAAAAAAAAAAAGAAAACAGAAATAAATAAATTATACAGCTTTATCCTGTATATTTTGTAGTTACAAGGAAGTTTGGCTTTTTTTACTCAAATTAGATTTTTTTCCGCTCAAAGTTTGTTACCCATGTCAGCTGCTTGAAATTAACATTAACCCATGATGTATATCTATGTAAGCTATTACGTAAAACATTCTTAATCCGTCTATAATGACCTATATTACCTGTAATGTGACCTACTTAGACATGTTAAATTTTTACCTGAACAGTACTTTGTGATTAAGTACATGTTGAACAAGATGTATCCTGAAAAAGTGAAAAACCTGATTCTTGTCTATATTTGGATGACGTTAAAGCATGATGTAATATTTTTTATCCTCTTTAATCTTGGATCGTTGAAATAATGGTATAACCGAGACAATTTTGTGGCTAAAAACCTTTCAATCATCCTTTATTTGCTTTCCAAGCTTAAGGCCAACTAACTTAATGCTCTAATTGCCATACCTGATACGTTTTTTTTCTGTTTGAGTCATTTTCTGTTTAAAATACCAATTTGGTTAACTTAAATGGGCTCCAGAGACTGAATCAGCACAGCTTTAGTCTATAACACAACACATCTTCCATTGTTGGGTCACAAGTTTGAACCGCATCTCAGTCCAGCTATAGTGTATCACACCAACACATCAAGTTATAATGTATCACACCAAGACATGTCCTCCATTGTTGGGTCACAAGTTTGAACCGCATCTAAGTCCAGCTATAGTGTATCACACCAACACATCAAGTTATAATGTATCACACCAACACATCAAGTTATAATGTATCACACCAACACATCAAGTTATAATGTATCACACCAACACATCAAGTTATAATGTATCACACCAACACATCAAGCTATAATGTATCACACCAACACATCAAGTTATAATGTATCACACCAACACATCAAGTTATAATGTATCGCACCAACACATCAAGTTATAATGTATCACACCAACACATCAAGTTATAATGTATCACACCAACACATCAAGTTATAATGTATCACACCAACACATCAAGTTATAATGTATGACACCAACACATCAAGTTATAATGTATCACACCAACACATCAAGTTATAATGTATCACACCAACACATGTCTCCCATTGTTGGGTCACAAGTTTGAAATACTGACTGATGCTCACCAATGAATCAAGTTTTCCTTCAATCTTCTCCCAACTAAGCCTGGTAAGTGAAAAATCTTGAATGTGACATAAAACAACTCTCAATGACTGATTGAATAAAGTATATCACCCTTTGTGAAATGACATTGGTTTGTTCATAAATGAGCTAAATGTCAGGTTTCAACACCATGCAAAGATCAGTCAATCCAAAAGTGTGCATATGATATGCACACAAATGCCTTCAAATACTGTAAATGGGTAAAGAAAGTTCAATTTATTTCAAACACATTGTATCACTAAAAGTCTTGGTTAAATTTAAATATGTATCTTGTTCATTACATAATGGTATTATTATATCAAATTTTGACAGTAAGACAAGTATCACGGTAAAAGTTAATTATGTATATTTAAAAGTATGAAAAAAAAACACGTTTTAATTAGTTGTCATATAAACTTTCAAGTATAATGTAAAAGGAATTGTTGAAATTTTGCCTCAAGGTATTTCAGCAATTTGTCGAATTTGGGCTCCAGATGGTCTTTTGTGGGTGAAAATATTATTTTAAAAAAATGATAGCACAAATGGTGTCTAAGTGATTTTTTAGAAAGTTTTTCTGCTCAGTCCAAAATTTAACGTGGTAGATTATATATGTATAAGAAAGGTTAAAAATGTATGTTAAAGCCACTGGCCATGGTATTGTCATAGGACCTTGTTACCTTACTTGGGGGCATTTTTGCTTATGATGATGGTGGGTTAATATGGCCATGTACACAGAGAACAAAGCTGACGGAAAAGACAGTCATTTTACATATTTAGCCAACAGGAATATGTTTTACAAGTTACATGTTCATATATTTAAAATCAATACTGTATAAATACAGAATATGAAGTGGCAGAGCTCACTTGTAGTAGATGTCTTCAAACAATGTCACTGAGAAATTTGATAGCAAGAATTGCTGTTTTTGATTAGAAAACATTCTGTATACTATACTATAGGATTCCAGGATTTTGGAAGTGTGCTTTCATCTCATCAAAAAGTCTTTATCTAGCCAGTGTCAATTGGTAGGTTGTGAATTTCTCTCAGAACTTAATGGACAATCGTTACTTGATTTTTTATCCTTCGCCCTATAGTTGCCAGGTATCACTGGGAAGGGTTAGGGTGTCCAATGGTCACAAAACCTGGTTATCAACGAAAACGAAAGCAGGTCACATTTCAATATAGGTTAGGTAATTGTTGGGTGTGAAGATTGAGATCAATCAGTAGGTTTTTTGGTGGTGCTGTAGGTATGACTATTAATATCCTTATTATTTTTGTACTTCTATGGTGGATATTTTGTCTTTTCATTTTTTGCCATCATTATGTTTAAAGGCATGGGCCACAAAAAGGAATATATTTCACTGCTGAGTGTTTATCTATGTCAGACATTGTTTTATATATTCTAGTTTCATCAGCTGACCTTTTAGGAGCCCCGCCCCACACCAACCTGGGGGGATACATAAGTTAATTATCCTTGAGTATGGCGTAACAGATCAATCAATCTAAGCATGAGTCTGAACCAGAATTAGTTGAGGTATTTGACCTGTTATACTGATGATGAAAATCATTCCCTAGATATCA
Source organism: Lepidochitona cinerea (assembly GCA_963971465.1). Taxonomy (NCBI): domain Eukaryota; kingdom Metazoa; phylum Mollusca; class Polyplacophora; order Chitonida; family Tonicellidae; genus Lepidochitona; species Lepidochitona cinerea. The sequence goes on from OZ020559.1 coordinate 12,263,684, forward strand.
AAGCATAAAAATATCAGTTTTTAGTCCACCAGAGATGAAACAGCTCTAAAATTGCCAAATGATAAAGAAATCACAATAATTGATTGATTGCTGTTTTAAGCCGCACTGAAGATGATTTCACTTATATGGCGGCGTTGCCAGGTTTAGTGGGGGAGGAAACCGGGTTAATTGCCCAGAGGACGGGACCTTTGGCGAGTACCTGGCAACTCTTCCACATTTTTTTTTTCAATTTGTATTTGGTCTGAGGAAATCACTTTAAAGATATGATTTAGACACCCACATTTTGGTACATACAAGTGAATTAATCTTTCGAGTGTGGCGTTAAATAGCAATAAATCTGTTACTGATGCCCAAGGTATTTTGCACGCAGGAGCAACATTAATGGTGCATCATAGAGACAGATCAGAGAGACCGTACATTTTAAGCCAGCCTCTAAGACCGAAAGTCTTGGTCGCGACAGAGCACCGAGCAAACGTTTGCAGACAAACACTGCCTGCATTTTCTGAGCTATAGAATCTGTCAGCAAACAGAAGCTCAGTAGTTTGTGTGTGAGAAGGAAATGGCAAAGGGATACCTGATTGACTTATTTGGCTTTAATCAGAGTCAGTTTATTTTTAAATACTTTCACAAGTTGATCTCTGCTTTAAACTTCACTCAGTTGTAAAATTTAGTTTTCCCTTCACCAAAATGTGTATAACGGTAGCCTAGTCTTGTTGATTTTTTTTGGACTGTGCTTTCTTTAAAAACACTCACGTTGTTCGAAAAATTTTCGGCTGTTTTTCAAGAAAATGTGATACGAAATAAAACGAGAATACGGTCGATAAAGTGGCAGGAGCTATCAAAGGTATGGGAGATTTCGCGAAACAGAATTAGGTAATTCTTGGTCATTTTTGTCAAAAAGTACAAAATAAGTGCTTCCCGCTGATACCAATCGTGAAGATGTACGTTAAGGTAATTTTATAAGAATTAAAACTCCCTAAAATGAACTCGTGCACCCCAGCCATTGGAATTTTGTCCGTTATTAGCACAGTGTTTGGTTCACACGGGCTACTGACTTTATTTTAATTTTTGAATATCTTTAAGTTTCTTCAAACGTTGTACTTTTATTGACAATCAAAATTGGGGAAAATCCAAAATGATGAAAATTTAAAACTGGATTTGGTCTGATCAATTCATGTTGGTATAATTACAGGATTGAGTCTGTATTGGGGTATAACAAAGTAAAAATGTCACTCGATAACAAAGAAATTCAATATTGACGTTGCCAGTCACTCGACTTTTGAACAAGGGTGCCAGGGTACCATTGGAAGTTTAGGGTTTCCATCAAGCATGTATCTTAAAAAGCTGGCCTTAAGATGAGCAAAGGCCTACAACCGGTATCCAATCGCTACAAGACCCTAAGCACCAATAGTTTAATACAGATTTACGTCCAGCGTGCTTCAGATTTGCAAATACATTGGCACAACACATGACACACAAACCTTACAACCTAAACAGTCTTTCACTTCTCTGTGACGTTTTAAAAGTCAACCGATCTTCTTCGTAACATTTAACTGATAAGATATGCTACTATTGAAATACTAGTATGTGAAATGTGTATTTTAAAAAATTGATTCACTTTTTTAAATGAATTTACTATTGAATCGTATATATTACAGTCCTAAATCAACCCATTATACAAAAAGAAAGCCGAGTTTATATTATGTAAGCTCTTTGCGTTACTACAAAATTGTTCAAGATTTATTATGGCAGTTTATCAGATTACTTAATTAAATGTTTATTATAAACGGTAATCCCTGAGTATGTTTAAACACTCAAGCACCGCTTACAAGATCTCTAAATTCAGATTATGTGCAAAAATCAATTGTTAATTAAGAGCTTCACACAACCAATGACATAGGTAATATGGTTGACTAAGCATGTAGAATATTTTTACAGGTAGTACCAATTGAAACATATAAAGATGCTGTTGAGTCCTTGAATTAACTCAGGGGTTGCTTTGGTAGCCTGAGTTGCTGTGAGTTTAATAACTAACATGGCCGTCATGTAAGCGAATTGATCTTGAGTGCGGCGTTAAACACCAACCAATCAATCAGTAACATAATACATGCAGGATTTAGTTATTTTCAAGTGCTCTAACAATCAGAAATAAGAACATTTTCTCTTCAAAGCATGCCTGAAAAAGTGATTTTGTTGATGTATATATGGTTCAACCTAATGAAATATCATAGGTTTGGTTTGTTACAACAATTTATGGGGTTTAAAGCTCTAAATGATATACCTCTTTTTAACACAATTAGAAACATGTCTACATGGTTATTTTAGACAAGAAGATTTTCCATGTGCTGGTGTGTTTTAGTGATCATAAATATATGGTTGTGTATTTTCAGATGCCCATGATGTTGTATTACTGAGGAGAGCCTAAGCCAAAGCTTTCCAAGTACCAGACAGTATTATGTCCGATGCAGATGTGATGGCAGAAGCCTATGGCACGAATGGCAATGTCTCTTACAATGACATGCAAGTAAATGCCAGTCGAATTACCTGCAGATTTTGTGGTAAACGATTTGCTCAAGCAGGCTACGTCAAAGCGCACGAAAGACTCCACACAGGTGAGAAGCCATATAAGTGTTCCGTTTGTGGAAAGCGTTTCAGCGATCCAAGCAACTGGAAAAAACACGAAAAAGTACATTTTAAAAATAAGACCACGACACCGATAAGGCTTCAGGACGATTCGGATTCGTTGACAAATACTCCTCCCTCTCCCCCTGCCCCTCCTACAAAACATTTATCATACACATTGCCACTTCTTGCCGCTCGTAAACTGCGACCGGAATCATCTCCTGTGTCTAACACATGTAAGATTTGCGGAAAGGTTTTCGCTAGTCAAAGCAGTCTTGCTATTCATCGAAGAATTCACACAGGTGAACGTCCTTACAAGTGCGAAACCTGTGGCAAAGGATTCACCCAGATCGGAACCTTGAGAACCCACGAGAGGATCCATACAGGAGAGAAACCCTACGAGTGCCGTGTCTGCGGCAAAACCTTTGCTCAGTGTGGTAGCTATCGTATGCACGAGAAGCGCCACTTTAACGACTACATTCATCGTTGCCAACTCTGCTACGGGACTTTCAGTTCCTGGCAAGAGTTAGAAAGCCACGTAAAGTCTGCTCACGATTTAGACAAGTACGTCCTAGAGTCTTCCCCAGTTGCAGGTGCGACCGCCAACGAAATGCACAACTTCTCCACGATGGATTCGTCGAATAACAAAGCCCGCTCAACACCATTAGAAAGTATGAATCTCAACCATGAGGACCTGGCCGTAAGCATAACGAACGGTGACATAAACTCAAACCAAGGTCCCATGCCTCCCCTTGCAGGTAGTCTTCCACCCCATACCCCTGACCCAAGGGCTTTCCCAGAAATGCTCGCTGCTGCCTACGGCCCTACAATTATGACCAATGGTGGGATGCTGATGATGACTGCCACGCCTGACCACTCCCGTCAAATGCATCCTTACCCTGTTGAAATGATCAACATGAGGCCGGAGATGCACAAGTCCCCAGCTTCTTCTCCTGAAGGGACCAACACTGTAACGACAACAACCATCATGATGCCTGGCTCCAGAAAACAGAGCACCGATTCTCATCTGTCAGGGCATCTGTCCAATCAGGATCAACCATATGATTTAAGCTCCAAGAGCGACATCGACAATCGAAACTGTGACTCTCCAAGAGACGAAAACACCCCATCCGAAAACTGCAGCTTTTCAAGTGCCCAATCGAATGAACCAACGGATTTGTCTTTCAAAGACGATCGCCCACAACTCACCATCACGAATCTCAGAAAACGTCTGATCAGTCACTCGTCGAACAGCCGCAAGCAGAAACATCCTATGAGGCGCTGCAACAGTAGTAACGAATATGACGGACCACAATTAAGCTCAGCTAACATCAGTACAACAATGGATCTTTCTCCAAAGGATGATCGAAGTGAAGCAGAGGAAACGGCTCTGATGAATCTATATACAACGAATTGTACCCCGATATTATCTCATCTGCAAGCCGAAGATCACACCTTGGTAGAGTACCTGCTTAGAAAAGGAAAGGTCTTCAAATGTCAGCATTGTAAGGTGATATTTGAAGATTGCACTTTGTACCTTCTGCACAACGGATTTCATTCAAACGACGGAGACCCCTTCAAGTGTGGAATCTGCAAGGCTGTTTGTAAGGATAGGTTTGACTTCAATTGTCACCTTTCAGGTCATATAAAATAGACTGGATTAGTGCACTCTCCCTTACTTACAAGATTTTTCTCTTTATGGTGCAGACCAACATAGACGTACAGTAAATTCAAGTTTCAGTTTATTTGGTTAACAAGTATCCTGAGCAAAGCAACATTCACCATTTGACTTATGAGTGTTCATGACTGGTTTGAATTTTCTCAAACAGTGTTACAATGTTTTGTTATTCATCTCTGACTGAACCAAACATCCACGGTATCGGCCATTGTTGGTCCCTTAAAATTCATTTATTGACATTGTTTAACTGATTTCAACTTGCCCACAGTTATAAACTGAACTGGAATTCAAGGCAATCAAATTGCGGGCTCGCATGTTCAATAGTAACTTAAACAAATTGCAAAAGTCAATCAGGTGCCACCCTTGCCTTGACCATTTTGTCACAGAATGAGAGAAATAAACTGTTGTCCATGGTAACCCGAAAAAGATATACATGCCAATTGAATAGCCTTAGACATAAAGGTAATTCAACTTGCTTGATCATCCAGTAGCTCAACCAGCCACTGCATGGTTGTCTTCATTTTATGAATACTCAACTCTAGATTAAGTTTCGTAGGTTCACAGAATCGTCGTTGACCTCATTTAGACATGTGGACGATATCACCACGTTATACAGATCGATATGGCAATCAAAATGACTTGTGTAGCTTTTAATTGCGTGGATATTCCGAAAACTCCGTTTGCGTTTTTGGCTCCTTTTTTGGTTTCAAGTTTCCATACCAGGATAGCTCGTGTTAGTTTAACTTGGCTTCACTTAACTTGATCCCTTACCCATAAGAAACAGTTATCGGTTGACCCATGGTAAATCAAAGTGAAAATTAACATTTGGTGACAAAATTACAACGGCTAAATCAGAGAGAACACTGTTTTAAGTCACAGCAATTAGGGTGTCCATAGACTTAGTCAACCTCCACTAAAGACCTATACAATCATAATTGTTAATGCTGGATGAATCTCCACGTGCCTCGTCCCAGCAAGCTTTGCGAAAAGCACAAACCAACAAAGTTGTTTTCTAGAGTCAATCAAGGAACTCTGTTCGAGACATTTTTCTGAAACGTTTGTTTTTGTTTTAGCATTTTGTTGCTTTTGAATATGTTATTCAGATGATATTTTTTTCATGTTCATTATTACATTCCATTTTGTACATTACCAAAAAGTTAAAGATCATTTCATTCCTGTGTAAAGGCAGGCGGATTAGTTCATTTCAGCTAAATATTGCTGACATATTTATCATTATCGAAGATATTAATTATGTTGATGTAATCCCTTTTTCAGCCAAGCTGATCTTGATATTTACTACTGTACTGTAAACAGTTTTGTCTTATTACCTATTCGGCTTTTGGACACAGTTACCTGCCCTTTCTGTCAGTTACATATCAAAAGATGACCCTAGTCCGAAAACCATCAAACCCTTGTTATTTTTTTAATTATTTTCCTCGTATAAGTTTTTGTTACGCCGTGTGTCATTTCAACAGCTTTCTGATATCTATCAAAAGTCATTTTTATCCATTTGCAATTTAAAAAAAAAATGTTTCCAGTTTAAGATTGTCTTAATTTCAACAGCTTTTCTTAACTTTTTCGCTACATATGGTACTCCTATGATTTAGCAATGACGGTTAAATCTCAAGCTTTAGCACATTTTCAAAAGGTGCTTTTTCCATGTTTACTGTTATCTGTTTCTCAAGACATTTACGCCAGATGTTACTCTGCGAATTGTCGTTACGCAAATGTTGCCATAGCAGTCCGTGCACCATATTTACGTCGGACGTAAGTGTATTGAGAAACAGCCCTGCCTCCCCTGTGCCCTGTCTTACTTACAAAGCTGGCGTAAATACGCGAATATACTTACAGCATGGACCAGTTGTTCCCATAGTGCACGTTCCTATAGATTTAACAGAGATTTACTTGAAACGTAAATTACGCCAGTCTTATAAGATAGGTCCAAGTTCTGGGCACATATGCAGCTTTTGTAAGATAACCATAAGAAGTCATACGTTTTATCGGTAGTTTTACAAGCAAAACTTAGGTTTTACCAATGAATTTTGTTTAAAAAAATATGTTTCTGTTGGCAAATCCACATTATCCAGTGCTTAATACTTTTTACGTCTTCAAAATATTGTATGTTAAATTAGTGTTGTGATCTACTAAGGGTTGTGTTTGATATTGTATAACGTTTTTATCTCTGCATTTCCAAGTTATATTTGAATATAGTGGCTGGTTTTATTCTATGTCATTGTTGAGATAAGTACATGATCAGTTAGTCTGGGTTTCTGGCTCCCAAATGACTATTTTTAATACTGACTACCGCAAACTACGGCCGTCAGTATTTAAAAACAGTCATTTAGTGTCAGAAACCCGGATTAAGGATCAGTGGAAATTACCAGCTTTATAGCATTTCTTTGTACAAGCCATGGTAAAAATCTTCCGTGTTTCCTCTCAACACATTTACGCCCGACGTACCATTGCGATTTGTCGTCAAGTAATGTTGAAGTATATGCCACCATGACAGTGAGGCCTTGCGCAAGACTTACGTCGGGCGTAAAAGTTTTGAGAAATAGCCCCCTAATTACCTTTTTGTCAGGGCGGGGAGGGGGGTGCTTTTGGTAAATTTGTTAGGAGCAGCGAATCTCATAGTTTACCCAATTAGAAGTCAGTCAGAATCCTCCTTAATCAAGTCATGTTTATTTTGGTTTGGATAATTTGTTCCAGATATTTTTATTAGTCACTTATGTTTCGTTTATATGGTTTTGTTTCAGTCAATTTTGTTTTATTTATTTCTTTACTGGTTTTGCCACTAGTCACCAGCGGGCGCTGTTACGATTCTCATAGTCAAGCGGTAATGTTTTTTTTTATTTAAGACAATCGTTCTTTATGTTATTATTTAAGGGCTTAGGAAGGAAAGTATTTTTTTACCAAGTATTTTTCTCTCATGCTTTGTCCAATACATGCATGCATTTTGGCAAACATTGTCACAGAACTCAAATATTTGTGGCGTCCATATTCCCATCGGGCACAATAATTGATATGGAAACTGGACGCTGTGCATACCACAACGTACCCAAAAGAAAAGAAGCATGTAAGTATATTATTTATATCTTATGAAATTTTACTACCGACGTTTTAAGGCAACCGAAAATCTAAGCTAATCTGTTATGGTAACTTGAAACAAGGAACCTGGAGTCTTGGAAACCGTGTGACGAAAATAACATTTTGAAATTCGATTCTTTGACATGGACAGACAAAGAGGAATGAGACAAAAGCTCGTTTCTGCACGCGGTTAAACCTTATATGTATGAAAAAATATATTTACCATCTCGCTTCATGGGACAATTATTAGTGGAACATAAAACGTAACATCTGATATCTCTAACAACAAATTGTTTCATTATGTAATACTTGACATATATCCTCAACTGATCGGCGTGGCGCTAAATCCCTACCCACACCAAAACCTACTTATAATGCATAACATTAAATTTCTTGAGGCGTCACTGCGGTCGCCCACCCGTCGGCCATTCGACGTCAGTAATTGTCTTGAGGGTTGATTTCATCGTAACCGCGTGCCCTCCTAAGCTACCACTCAAAAAAAGAGCCAATATATTCGTGGGTTAGCTCTCATCTGACTATCAAAAACGCCTTTTTATGTGTCTAACCTACGAAATCCCCTAAAATGCGTTGCAACGTGACAACAAATCGAGGTCACGGTAAAGTTCGTTTGAGATGCAACGTCATTTTGACAGGCCCCCAGCCCCCCAGTTTTTAATCACCCACCTCTTATGTCAAGATCGCTTTGAACACATTCTCAGATTGATTGAGATCGAACAATTTTCTCCAAATGTTGAATTAAATGAAAATCACAGAAGGCACCACAATTAAATTTTGAATCCTTAATTATCTTTATTAATCTATTATTGAGTTGGGGAATGTGGCGTTAGACCATTATCGCTTGATTCATTATGATTTAGAGCTTACATATCTTCCGGTTTAAATCGAGAATAACATAACCAGCTAAATCCGTTAGGCCTCCGTAGGCCCCCTGCATGATTTTACCCTCGCGTAGTAATTACCGATCGGTTAACCTCGGAAAAGCTTCAGATATCTTTCGCTGGGACTTGGTTGTAAAATTGACTATAGTTTCCTTGGGTGTATTTATAGCACGGCTATAGTTTGAAGACTATACCGTTCGTAATACTTGCAGATTTTTATCGATTTTTCAGTAGAAAGCGAGGAGCTCAATGTGTTTTTCGAATACATATACTGCTTGATGTTACATAATGACTTTAGGTCGCCGCGTCCTCTTGTCTAGCTTGTACTCTCGAGAGGCTTATTTGATTCATACAAGCATTATCAGACGGAGATTATCTGTCCTCAAGGTAACAAACAGTTCATAAGTTCTTTCTTAGGAATGATCCCAAATGTATACCATTCACGTTCTACCAGTCAGCCAATATGGCAGCCCTACAAGTATGCCACCTATAAAAAATATAGGACATCCAGAAGGGTATCTTCGATCAATAGCTTACGTCACAAGGATGTCTCTGCAGGGAATCCATATATACCATCAACGCACTAAGCAATGTATCTCCAATCTCCGCTATCTGGTACATGTCACCTTATCGCGTCTTCGTAGAATTCGACCTTCACAAGTTCTTCTCAAAGAACATTATAACACCAAATATGGTCATATGAAATAACGACCTCTGTCACATGTAACAAGACTTTATAATCGGCTGGGAGAAACATCTTTCTTAATAACACTCGGACTAGAGTTTTCGACATCATTTTTTTTCTTTTTTAGATTTTGTCTGGAATTATTTTTAAACAAGCACGATTTAGCTCATATTTGATGAACCCATTTTTTGATTTTAGAAATATCCTAAGTGTTTCAGTTAATTTTTTTTATTTTCTATATTTCTACTAAACCCATATTTTAGTTTTTTAAGGAATACCTAATATGAAACGTATGGTTTAATTGGTTTTGTGGATTGGCATGTTGTATTTGCCACTGGTTCGAGTTTTGACGACAAATGAGAAACAAAATTAGCTTCCGGCTTACATATTAGGGAAATTTTAAAATTATGTCCTTCGAAATATGTTTACCTTGAACATACCCATTCCAGAGATTGCCCTCGCTTCAAACATCTTTGATTTGGTAGGAATTCTTTCAGACCTAATACAAATTGAAACAAAAATCTGAGTGGATTTTTCACTCGATCGCCGTAATAGGTGTTAGGTACTCGCCGAAGGTCTGGGTTCTCCTCCAGTCACCCCCCCCCCCCACCCCTCCCCCTATTAGCCTGGCAACGCCGCCATATAAGTTAAATAATCTTGAGTGCGGCGTTAAACATCAATCCGTATTCACCGAATTCGTATTTTTATTTTTAAAATCGTATAATATGGTAGGAGGAACGTAAAGGCGCCCATGCAGTGTCCATCTTGTAAGAGTATATTACAAATTGCTAACACAATTCCTGTTATCTTTAAAAAATTAACTGAAATGAGAAAAATAACTGGGGTATATCCGTAATTAGATGGTTTCTTTCATACAACGCTCTTGGTATCAGCCCCTTTTGCAGTATACCCCTTAGCTAAGTTTAAAGAGAACTCCAAATTATGCGGATCTTAACCGACTGTATCTTGCAAAGAAAGCTTTAATGACCCATTGCAACAAAGGATATTTAAGTTCCGATAGATTCGGACAATATTTGTTGGACCATATTCCCGAGCCATGGTCTACATTTCCCATCCCTGCTGTCAGTATCATGGATCAGGCCGAGGTGGATAGCGACTTATTTTATTTGATATTAAACATTACCATTGCATGTAAACGTACTGTCAAATCGATCGCCCGTCTCTCTATAAGCCGAGGACTATGCAACAACCCAAAGTTAGTAATACGAAATTCGTCGGAACGTTTTCCAATACTGACATAGATAGATTCCCGGAATCGCCTTCTATGCTTAATTGTTCCATTAGCGATTCGTCGCTCTTCGTCGAAACCTCTAGAGGGATTTATATATCTTTTAAGGGATCATTATATATTTTTTCAGCCCCCATCATTGCTTTAATATGAAGGTGAACACACGAGACAATTGCCTGTCTGTCTACACCTGCTTGCCAAAACCTTTTTTTTAATCGTTCTAGAAATGTCAACAAAAGTTGTTTCCCTTCACTAATATCTAATAAGACCAAAACCTGTATTGGTTACATTAGCTTCCAATATGTTTACTTGTTATCCTTTAAACACAATTTTTAAAACAAATTTATCGCACACAATTCTCGCAATGATCTTGGTAATTATTTCTCTTGGGAAAGCAAGTTAAAGTAGTGCTTGAAAGTAAATTTGGTCAGAGACTGAATTTATTTCGTGTTTTTCGCGATTTTTTAAATTTTGTTTACTTTTCGAAGATAAATTCTGCTTGCATTTTTTTATGAACTTCAAACACAAAAACTCTCTCGACAATCAGATTTTATGAGAAAGGTTTGAATTTGGCAGCTCGGGGTCATTTAAAAAATACGTTTCTTGGAAACCATCCGTCCCATATCGGGTCTCGTCTGTATCTGGATTAACCTTGTATTAACATATTCAGTATATGATGGTATTATTTGACAAATTCCATCAATGTTAGATCTGGTTTTATTTATCAAACTTTTACAGATAATTTCATCCTAGAAACGTTATGTTCACTATCTATATTTTTTCTGGTTGGACCATTTTGCAAGGGACAGCTTGACTATGCGACCACTACGTCTAAGAAAGTCGGAAGATCACGCATATGAAGCATATTAGTCGAAATAATATCTTTGGAAACCTGTCTGATTTAGATACGATTAGGGTGGGGTAAGACTGGTAGATGTTCCCTTCACCGCCAACATAACCTTAGGTATCGAATTCAGCGCTCACTCCCATTCAATCAATCCTCGATATTTCCTCAAGGTGTTTTGAAAATCTAAACCCTTGTTCCCTGGGATTTAGATACGGTGTTGGTGACGTCCTTCGGTGGGTTCCGTAAAATGAAATGAAAATTATTTTCCATTCAAATTCAATGTAAAAACTGACTCAAATACAAATTGTGTAGGCCTGTCTACCCGCCATGCTCAGTAGTGCTCAACTTTGAATGACCTTCGTACGTTCGATGTCTAACCATGTTGTACCATGTGTTTTGTGTAAGTGTTCAACTGTTAACCAGTGCTAAATGGGGGACAACGCTAGTTTTTTATTAAACGATTGCAATTCATATTTCAACCCTCATCTGTTAGTGCTCAAAAAGTTGTTGACTCCTGTTTCCTCACGTTCACGTTAGTTGTCTTGCCGCATACATAAGAGGAAATCGCGTTGTTGCTGTTCCACGTTTTCAAATCACTCCGCATATGCATCCACCGTTAAGTTGTTAAACATTTCTCTCAATCGTGCCTTAGATGTCATTTGATAGTGCTTTTCATTGTTCACCGTTGACTGTGTGTTTTGTATATTTGTATGTTATGGGGCCTGGTTAAACCATCTTTTTCATGAGCCCTCCACATCCATATGGGGCCTGGTTAAACCATCTTGTGCGTAAGCCATCCACAACATGTTTGGGCCTGGTTGAACCATGTTACACGTAAGCCATCCACACTATTATGTTGCCTGCTCCATATTACGCCATCTGCATCGTTGCTGGGCCTTGTTGACCATCTTTCTCGTAAGCTATCCACATTTTTATGGGGCATGGTTGAACAATCTTACGTATTAACATCAAGATGTGTCTGGTTCAACCATCTTACACCATCTGCATCATTGCGCGACCTTGTGACCATCTTTCTCGTAAGCCATCGGCATCATTATGAGGCCTGGTTGAACCATCTTACCCGTAAGCCATTACATCGTTATGGATGGTCATTATTCACGGCATTAAGTCATATGATTGAAACATGCATGGAAAACTACCACTATAATCAACTAGGGCGACTGTTGAATCAATAGTATAACAAATTTGCCAAATGAAAAACTGTTATTTGATTAGAAACTGACTATTCACCCTGGTGGATTTTGCTAAATGCTCATAGCCAGATATTGTTTTACATGTATAAACCTTCTCAAAATAACTATGCCATATTTATCGCAACCTGTACAGTGATAACATCTGGTCAGATCGGTTGTTGATGTTTATCATTTAGTGAAATTGCTGTTATCTGCGAAAATACATACACCAACACCTCATACTGGCGTCACTGACCAAAAGTTACAATTTTTCAAGCTCAAAATTTACTGCTACTTTTTAAACACGTGTGTGTTCTTAATGCATTTTGTTCCCTCTTTCCCTCAGCGTTGCGACCTTGAAATGCTAAAACCCAACGTTACATTTTCTGTATGCAGAGATTAAAATTGTTACAACCTCTAAGGCCTTACGCTGTTGAAACTCCAGGAATTGAGGTTGTGACGTGTTTTCCGGTTTAAGTTAAGGAAGATGCTGTTGTTGTTGTTGTTATATCACTATAAGTTGATATAAGTGTTCTTAAAAAAAGAGTATTAACAGTATTTCGCCTAGCGTGAATCCCCATTAATGGGAAATAGCCGCTGTACAGTTTCTGGAATGCTTGAAAAGCACCACTCTATGGACTTCTGCATTTGAAATGCTTCCCGTCAAAAAGGTGCATATATTTATATTCTCGCTTGTTCTGACACATTTGAAAACCTTGGCTAGGAAATTATATGCCCTTATATACTCGACTTTATAGAAAATTATTAAGGGTATCGCTTGTATGATACAGTTGAATACAACTTTAGCTTATGCAACTTGTTTTCTGGTTTTAAACCTGAAAATAGCAATTAGCAATCTATACTCCCGACGATAGGTAATTTTGTATATATTTCCTTGTAGACCTACGCATGCGCTTCAAAAGAAGTTGAAAAGTATTACAATTGCTGGCCCTTTTGTGCAAGCACTTGCTTTTATTTACTGCTTGATGAAGCAAGACTCATGATAAATTGAAACGTCTGTGCGCTTTGAAATTACACAGTTATGCTTATACGGTAAATGAAAGTGAATCACTATAATTGAAACATATTCGCTATATCAGAGTCTCGTATTCCATGTCATTGAATGATTTATTTATATTTGCCGTATTTGATATGGCTGAAAAAACGAGCTTACTTGTATTACATTTAACCTACATGAAACAGAAATGTCATTGAAAAGCCCCAATGGCTTTAAATGTTTGTTTATTTATAAGAATTGTTTAGATGTCCTTATAAACAGCGCTTTTTTATCCCTATGTCATTTAATGAATCTAATCAACTTCATTACCATTGCCCAATGTATATTGTGTATTTATCCAACTCTAGTTCCAATGATATTTGATATGGATTTGAAGGATCAAACTAATAAGAGATTATCCCTAGAGATTACTATTAGCTAGTATTGCCATAGGCTTATAGCCTGTGTTTAGGTTGTGAGTAATATGGTGACGTAACGGTTGTGAGTGTTATGACGTCACTGGGACCCACCGTATATGACGTCATCGTTTTATGTTTTAAATGTTGTACTTGGCCACGGTTCTTCTTGATTGTGCGGATTTGAACCGAGTTTCGTTTTCGCGATATCAGCGCGAAGTTCCTTATGTTATACGTTGTCTTCACTTGGTGCAAGATCCATACTTGTAACATGGATCGCAATTGTAAAATTTGTATGTGTTTTGTGTCATATTTGGTATTAGACGAATAACTCGTAAAATGTGTAAGTATACATACTACCCACTCCAATCTTGCCGTTAATTATATCTTCACATTGTATTATTATCTATCTAACCAACTCTATGAGGGTTGACTGATATAATCGTCAATATTACATATCAGCCAGACATTCTGTTAGCCTCCCTTTGTTTTACTTCTTCCAAGTATACGCTTGGGCATTTTGTACATTCTTTTTTTCATTGGTAGGCCTAATGTTGGAATTACGAATTCCACTTATAGTTAATATCGAATGGAGCTTTCCATTTTTGAATCTTTGTTCTTTTTGTATATATTAATATAATTTTTGTATTTCCATACAAAGCGTTATTTTTAGGCCCTTTGCGTTGTTCTAGAAATGTTCACTAGTACATTGCCAAAACTATGTTAGTCTTGTTCATTTTTCAATCTTTGACTTCCTATTTATCACTTGTACGTCACACTCGTACATTGCCAATTTATATATTACATGCTTTTTGAAATCATTTTAGACTAGATATTAGTTATAGATTTGTACCCAGTGTCCTTTTTACTCTGCTTTTGCGAGACAAACAATCATTCCATGTTTTAGTGATTTTTAGAATTAAGATTCTAGCGTATATTTTTGCTAACCATTCTCACGTGTCGCCTTTATTTGTGTTGTAGTTGGACTGAGATAGTCTGCCATTTGTGCTACGCTATATCTGTGTAGAGGAAATCCTTTGTTATATATTAACCCATGTTATTTGAATCATGTACAAAATTTATTTTTTATGCTTACTGGCATTGTTGTAACTGTTGTTTGGTTTAGCATAGAATGTGCTGCGGACTTTATTTTTATATCGCCATTACATCTACTACATATCCTTATATGGAAATTGAAACATATCAGCTTCGCACAACATAGTCATCTTGCCTACGATTGGGTATTATTATATCTAAAGTGCTTTTTAATTGGTTGAGATTTAATCTTTTATTCCACAGTCTTCCGTACTGATTTTCTACCAAGTAGACGGCTTTCTAATCTCAAACACGCTCGAATCAAAAATTCGATAATTCCATCTGCTTTTTTTTTGTTAACTTTTATCATAAGACAATCAAATTGAGAAAAATAAGTAAATCAAAATGACATTGCTCTGACAATCAAAAGAGGATAACGTTCTTCGATGTTTTTTAGAAAATAGTATTTTTGTGCCCAAAAGTATCATGTGAAGAAAAAGGTTGTGAACTTGTATAGGGTTTTCCTTATGGTTTTGTCTTGTCTATTCTTTTGAAAACGTATTTAAGAGTTACTTTTCATAACTGTGCAAAAATAGCATAGGTAATAATAACTAGAAATATTTGAAACTCTCTTTAAACGTGGGTTCCATACTAATGATAAAAAATTAAGCAAGGACCGGTTGTTCAAAAACAACTAACTACGTGGTGATGTATTAATTTTTTGATCATTAATTATAACTAGGTTAACCGAATGAACCATATCTGTATTAACTTTTTAACAAAATTTTTTAATAATTTTTTCTGTCTATCGCCGTATGTGGAAGAATTTCCAGTTACTCACCAAAGGTAGGGAATCTCTTCCCGACAAAGAGCCTGGTTTCCTCCCCATTCTTGAGTACGGCGTAAAGTATCAATCAATCAAACTTAATGACCGGTCCTGTAGCATGTCAGGTTTGGCTAAATGGTGTAGGTGTACGTTTTGTGCGAAACTACAATGATAATTTGCAATTACACCTTCGCCCTTTGTAAAACCGGTCCTTGCTTCATGTTCGACAAAATTTAGAATGACCAAATCCAAAATCTTCGCCTTTTCGTAAAACTGGGCAATACGTTATGTCCCATGAACGTTCGAATGATCAGGGTCCTGGTTCACAATACGGTGTAGATGCATTTTTGCGTAACTTTCATACTAACGTAGCTCTACAGTATGGGTTGCTAAGGCATTTACGTAAAGACTTACGCTACTCCGCTTTGTGAAACAGGCTCCTGATTCAGGACATCAAGCTCCATTAACTTTCCATAATTCCCCAATCCGTAATAGTAAGGTATCCAGCAATGCACGTTATACCAATACTCGTATGACATTCTATACATTGCCTTTAATATTTCTTTTTAATTATACACCAAGGAACAGTATGTTTTAATGCGTGCATTAGTACTCAAGAGTACTGAATCTTGAAAATGTATAATATGTTTAGGTACAGACAATGAACCATGTACGTGGAATGGAGCTCAAGTGGTATTTGATATGCATCGAATTCCGCCATTACTAGGAGATAACGCAATATCGATCCAGATCGGTCATGCACTCGCTCATCGCTTAGCAATGGCGGCGCTTTTTACAAAGTCAGATCCAACTCAGCCAATGAGACGTGTCCATTCCACGTATATTGTTCATTGGGTACAAATGTGCTTATTCTAGAACAACTTCGTGTATCTTAATTGCTTTCAATGTCATCCATTGTCAATAATTTGCTTATAAGCATTTTTGTTCTCATATTCATGTTACTTTTGTCCCAATTTTTGAAGCTATATCTTATCGAGGAATCCGTGTTTAATGCTGTAATTCTGTAGTTTAAAGAAATAAACTCTATATTGTCAATCGCTTCGTTTCTTGCTTTCATTTTCTTAGTGTTACTACACGGAGCTGGCAAAATTTGGATAGATGGCGCTGTCACTAAAATCTGATGGCCTCTGATTCTACAGTTAACTTAAAGATGCATTTTGCTCGAGCCCTCAGCAAATTTCAAAGTATGACAATCTTCTTTGGTCGATTTATATCCGCCTGGTATTAATTCGTGGGAGGGGGAGGGGAGGTATCGCGATTGCCTCCCTCCGTTTACCCTTCTGTCTGTCCAATAATAACTTAAGAACAATTTGACGTATAAAGTTGAAACTTGAATGGTTTGTTGAGCTCATGGAAATGCATCTTCTCGAGCCAAGTTAAAATCTTCACAGACCCAATTCCGTCTATTACCTGGGCGAAATACTTCACTCCAACCCGTAAATCCAACAGCTCCCATTTGTGGGAATGTTAGAGATGTCTGTCCTACCCTGATGGAGTCTTTTGGTCAATCAGCACTGTTAAACAAAAGCGCAAGGTGAATAAGTCGTTATTACGTTATGTCTCAGCTAGTGGAAGAGTAAGAAATGTTTGAAACTCTCATTAAATGATAAACAATTAAGACATCACCACGCAGTTAGTTGTATGTGTACAACACGAGCTTTCGACACCTATACCGGTACAGGTGTTGAAAGCTCGTGTTGTTCACCAACAACTAACTACGTGGCCATGTCGTATTTTTTTATCGTTAGTACTGGAAGAGTGTTAGTGCCCAGGTTTCGATTAGCTGAGAGAATTTTGATTCGCATCCAATCAAAAAGCGCTGTTCGATTTACTGGTTGGAGTGGAGTGCCTGGTATTTTACACCAGGCGACACAGCCAATCTACCTTTTTCAAATCTATGGATTTGGTGTCCGCTCCATAACTTGACATTTCAGTTTAAAACTTGGATAATGTGTTGAGCTCGTGGAAAAAAGGATTGGATTGCTTTCCCAGTATTCTGCGAATGTTACGCCTGTCCCCACACCAAGTTACCATATTCCCAATCTACGAATTCTGCTCAATAATTATAGAGCGCTTTGTTCTGATCACTTTGGGGTTTTTTTTGTTCTAAAATAAGACAAATAAGATTGCGTTTCCGCTGTTTCTAAATTGGAGGGCCAGGGTAAAATACCATCTTCTGGTGACTCTTGTTTACACAAGACTAAAGCTTATTTCACATATACGTTACCGGGTTTAGTAGTAGTACAAATTCAACGGGAACCATTAAACCCCTCCCTTCCACACACAGACCTTGAGAGAAAACAAAAACTAATTATTTATTCGTAAGATGTTTGGAACCCACGGACTGAAGGCTTGTATTGCTGTTTCTTACTGGGCATACCCCGTATTCTAAAATCTATTTACATTTGAGTTTGTAAGATTTCATCTTATATAATTGTGCCTTTGCTACAACCAAACAAAATCTGGTTACCTGTGAACAGGCCAATGGTTGGTTGGTTGTTTGGTGTTTTACGCCACGCTCAAGATTATTTCACTTATATGGCAGCGTTGCCAGTTTTATTGTGGGAGGAAACTGGGCTCTATGCCCGTAGGAAACCCACGACCTTCGGGTGGTAACTGCCAACCATCCCACATAGGTCGTTTGAGTGAAAACCCAGTCAGAAAATTTTTCAATTATTCTTTGGACTGAGTGGGGAACCATTAAACCCCTCCCTTCCACACACAAACCTAGCGAGAAAACAAAAACTAATTCTTTATTCGTAAGATATTTGGAACCCGCGACCCACCGACTGAAAACCTCCCTTCCACACACAGACCTTTCGAGAAAACAAAAACTAATTCTTTATTCGTAAGACATTTAGAACCCGCGACCCACGGACTGAAGGCTTGTAATGCTGTTTCTAACTGGGCATGAAATACTATTTACATCTGATTTTATAAGATTTCATATTACTTGTGCCTTTGCTACACATTGATCATTACAGCCAAACAAAAGCTGGTTACCTGTGACCAAGCCAATGGACTAGATACCTCAAATCCCTTATAGAATAGTACTATTGTCTGCTATCCAAAACACCATGTTTTGCCATATATCGCACCATGGCGTTTACCAGGCCCTACCATACAAAATGTCATGGTAAACTGTGACAGAGTTGCAAGCTTGTGTTGGGGAGCAAAACGCGCTCGTTGCCTGGGGGAAACCCTTGACATACGGCGATCGAGTAAGAAATCCACTCAGAATTTGTTCAATCTTTATTCGGTCTGAAGGGGATTCGAACCTGCGCCGCATCGATGGACTGATGGACTATCACTAATCGAATCAGTTTGAGCAAGCTCCATTTGACTCACACCCCCTTGGTGCGGCGAAATTTTCATCTATTTTCCTCACGGTCATTAACTCAACAGGTAACGTGTAAACAATATGTATATATATATACATATAGTGTAACGGTAAAACTAACATGAGCGTTCATAATTTTGATTTTCATTAATTTTGATTGATTGATTGATGTTTAACTCCGCATCAAGATTTTATCCTTAATATGACGGCAGAAGAAACGCAACCTTCGACCTTCTGTGGGTTCCTGGTAGCCCGGATTTTAGGTCTAGAGGGCGACTTATTTTATATTTGGCTGGTAATATGAATCGCATGACGAATACGGGAAAAAAGATAAAAATACAAAAAAATTCGGCAGAGCCCAGATTTCTCGGCTTGGTTCCTGGCAACCATTCCAGGAAGGGCGATGGATGAAAACCCCACTAAGATTTTCTAAATAATTTTACTTTTGTCTTAGTGTGGACCCCCGACCCATCGTTGAAATTTTCAAGGCTTACATTAGCTTCAGAGACTACCTCCCTACTGACCGCAACACCCAAGTTTCTATCCATGAATTAAGAATGTTATCGAAAAGCTAATTGTTTAGAAAACCAATGACGTTGGACTAAAAGTTGTTTTTTTCCCAAACCAATGCAAATGTCTATACAAATGTATTCTAATACAATACAAATGCAAACCAATACAATACAAATGTAAACCAGTACAAATGTAAACCAGTACAATACAAATGTAAACCAGTACAAATGTCTATATCCGTAAAAATCCGTGCAGATTTATAATTGAATCATCAACAAACTATTAAAACAAAATAATATGAATGTATATTCAGATTCTATTATTTCATTTCGTTTTCCGGGATGAAATCAACTAAGGCTGACAATTTTTTAAAATAACATACCAATTTCTCGATTTTTTTTAACGAATACAAAATGAATATTTATTTTTAAAGCTATAGACAGTCTTTTGAATTAAAAAAAGACATTCATGTTCAACTTAAATCGACATTGAATCTTCATTTTCCTGAAGATGACAAATACATCTTTGTCGAAATATTGAAATTGTCAATATGCGTTTGTTAAATTTATTCGGAGTTACCTTGTTACTGCATTAAATCGACAAATTGACCTTGGATACAGGCTACGCGTGTACACCTGCAGTTAGTCTGAAAGTGATATAACTTTCTAATCTGTGGATAGTTTACCCCGGTAAACTGTTGTCTTTTATTGTGGTCTTCATAAGAAAAAAATCGAAGAAAAAAATTAATTTAAAATAATCATTGCAAGTGTTGAAAACTTTAGAATTCCTAATTGGGCACAATTTGCTTCCCAGCACCAGATGCTGTCCTGCTCTATATTTAAACAAAGTCAAGGAGAAGAGATTGGCAATCTGTCTGAATGTTACACGTGAAAATAATTATCGACATCTGATATCATTTATCGGGTTTTGTCGCACAAACAATTTTAAATGTTTGCCAATTATGTCAAATTGTTATTCGTGCCTTTGGGAGAAAGTCCGCTCCGTTTGATGTACTGCGTTTGTTTTTCGTGCTGCGTGTTCCCCAGTTTAGTTTTAGTGGGGGTCGTATTGAAATCCAACATTGCATAACGGGGCTAGTGAGAAGTCGTTAAAATTCAGTCAACAGGTGCCGGGTGTTTGTGTGCTTATCATTGCCGTGTTATTCTACGGCAAACAAAATTCCGCCATTTTGTGTTAGCTATAGTTACTTACACGTTGGAAGTTTTCGACTTCCCGCTGTGTTTTAATCACTTTGTCTATCCGGAACACAGTTAAGATTTTGTTTCGATCGGTGTTTTCTACAAATATGTTCATTACCGCTTATCCGTTTTACTGGTGATTTAAATAGACTGGAAAAAGGAATAATTTTCTAAATTTGCGGTGGCCTTGGTGGCTCAGTCGTTACAGCGAGACCCCCATCCAGTCCGAGACAAGCTTTCCGTCGATGGTGAGCGGGCTCAACGTCCAAAAAATAAATAAAAATAAATATTTTTTTTTCTCTCGATCGACCGAAGTGGGAAGGCTGTCAGGTAATTCCCTGCTGACAATGTTAAGATTCCTATTCAACTAAACATGCAAACGTCGCCATATTGGATACCTTAATCTTGAGTACGACGTAAACCAATCAAACAATCTAAACAAACTGGCTCAAACGGGACCAGTTATGCTATCTTGGTGATTTCCATCCGTCTTTTCCCACGTCATTATTGAACCTTAAACTTTCTTATTTAAAAAGGGTATTTCAGAGTACTTTCCTATGAATGGTAATTATAAGGTAAAAACATTAGGTTTTTTTACGGGTCACTCTATTCGAGGCATCGCCAAATACTCACAGAAAGTCGGAGGTTTCCTCCCCAACAAAACCTAGCAATGTTAATAAAAAGCTACCTTAACATACTTACCTGAGTTTATTGTTAGCTGAAAACTCTTATTTGTTACTGCTGGATAAAATAAACGACCAATTAGCTAATTCTGTTTCAACTGGTCTTTCTCTATATTTGGCAGCTTATACCACTTTAATATTTCTTTGATCAAATAAACGAAATCGGTTAAAGTATTTTCCACAGCTTATCCAAAAATGGTGGTTCCAACATGTCTGAATATTGCCATGGAGGACAATTTATAGGTTAGTATAGACAAGAAGATTTTCCCTGTGCCCGTGTGTTCTAGTGATCATAAATGTAGTATAACCCTCTAGAGGGACAAACAATCGAACGTGACTGTCTTTTGAAGACCCATTGGCCCATTCACGTACTATTTTTTTTCCTTTCACTTATTTTTTTTTTGGCGTACAATTTTTAGACTGGTTGACCAGTAACCAATCAAAGGCGTCATAAAACCATTATTGATTGATTTTTTGGCTATTTCAAGACTATTTCATTTATATGGCGGCGTTGCCTGTTTTATTGTGCATGGAGCAAACTGTGGGTCCGGGGGTAACTAGCAACCATCCCACATAGGTCGTTTGAGTGATTGAATGGGATTCGAACCCGCGACCTATTGGTGGAAGGCTGTTCGGATTGAGGGTTCAACGCTCTACCTACTGAGCCACGGAAGCCCCCATAAAACCATAAAGCTTGGAAAAGCTATGCTTTCATTGGTGCGTTTTCGCAGGTTCTGTGACTGCAGTATATGGTCCAGATTTAAGTATAGCCTATCAAAGGTGACATCGGTATCTTATATAAACCTAACTAACGTATGTATCTTAAAGATAAGGAACATTCTCGGCGTCGCATTATAATATATTTTATGCTGTATTCCCGTTATTTTGTTTATTCAGTTACATTTTAGGAAGAAAGAATCCTTTCGATTGGAAAGACAAAAATGGAAGTATGTTTATTTTAATATATAATAAATAATGTTTCCAATCTTTATTTTGGGGATTTTTTTTCCTTTTCATTTTTGATACCGGAGGAAGGGGGAGGGGTGTCCGGATACAGTCCAGTAGAATAGAAACATAAACCGGAATTTCAGACTTTATTTCGGATTTTGTTCTATTTGCTTTCTATTTGAACAACATGTTATTTCGCTGCCATGACATGGTTCCGTTTTCGACCTTTTTGTTACTATAAATATAGTTGAATCAACTTTTTCTCTTTCTAACCCGTGCTCTCAAATGTTGTTTTAGGTCCGCTATACAGTTTACATAATCGTTTACACAAGTCGGCCTGGTTTTGTTATAGCTACATAAACTCGTCTCAAAATAAATATCGATAACACTCGGACAACTTCGGGGATTTACGTACGCTAAAGCAGACCGGAAACGGGCGAAGGCAGCCGAGGGTTGCTCTGAATATGCGTTTTACACAACTAAAGAAATGGAGTTCAAATTTCAATATTTGGATAATGCTCTTTGAATTTTCCTATGTCAAATGTCATATAAAAACATCCCCAATATATCGAGAGACGTCAACATGTATTTGAATTAGATAGGTCCAATGTCAACGACAAAATATCAAAGTTTCCAATGACAAGTTTGGCGCATTTTATATATTTACAAACACTAAAACACTCTTCACTCTTGCTATACGGATCTGTTGAGCTGTCATTTCTCCAAAACCAATTAATACTGGAATCCGTTTGCAAATATATCACGGCAAGCAAACGCTTCGCGTAACCCTCCCTGAGAGATCAACCAGATCTTGTACTTGATAAGTTCCTGTAATTTCAACCGTTCTATGTAATTTTATTCACTGTAAGTGTTACTTCCTTCTTGAAATATGTTTACATATAATTACATATACCAACTTGGACAGCAATGCTTCCACTTTGTGTTTAAGGATCAAACATTGATCAAACCATTGGTCCATACGCACCATGTGGCAGTTCAATATTTTTCGAGGTATGACATGGGGACGAGTCCGAAAAAGATATTTTATATGACGCCATTAAACTCGCAGTCTTGATTGGATATAACTGATCACGTGATACATTGTCGTCTGTTTCATTGCCAAAACATGGCGCAAAGTTATCGCTTCGCCGAACTATCGGATGTAGCTCTGCCGATACTTCATGCAAATTCAGATAACAATAACACACCGAAAATACTTCCATCATAAAGAAATCAGTATAATATAACAATTATTAACTCGCATCGGAGTCATTACCATGAATTCCGTACCCTCGGCGAGACGCTGCCAAGCTAACCTCACCTCGGCCTGCGGCCTCGGTCATGGTCAGCTTGGCAGCGTCTCGCCTGGGCCCTGTCTTACGAAGCTGGCGTAAAGTTGCGCATAGGCCTACAACATGGACCAGTTGCGACTAAGGCGTAAGTTCCTATAGCTTTAACACTGATTTATGTCTGACGTAACTTACGTATTTTTTGAGTGTGTGGTCACGTTGACCCCGTTATCGATTGGACAAGGTCAGTAGACTGACGGGTCTTCTAATTTTAGCTAATCTTTTAAGCCTAACAGTAGTTTTCATTTTTACTTTATATACATATATATGTATGTCCACATAGCTTTTCAAGTAAAAAAGATCATTCTTGTTCATGTACGCCCCTGTATCAGTGTAACTTTATTTTCAAAAAAATATATCTATGACATTCAATTTCAGTTTTATTCACCGATGCATTTTAGAACAGAACAGGCGGGAATAAAACCCTTAGACCTCGACTATCGGATGAATGAAGGTTTATCCCATATATAGGACCGCAGCCTAATTGACTTATTTATATTACAAATTGAATCATTAAAGGCATACTCGTAGCGAAACTCCAGAAGTGATCTGATTTTTTCCCAGTTAGAAGAAATTAACAACTTTCGGTTTTTGTCAAAATATTTAAGTTTTGATATTGCTTTTTTACTTTATTTTGAAAATTTGATTTGCTATGTACCCGCAATGAAAACAAAGGACGAGCTCAGGAATATGTATGTCTTAAATGGCCTTAATCGTGGCTTTTAACGGGACATTCTCAGATCTAGGGAAACGAAGGCAGTGAAAATGTCTGCTGTTCACAGATGTTTATATAAAGATGAGGTTTTCAGATGGTCATTGGTAACTTTCCTAGCTCCAACGTACCGCTGAGGACGTTTGAGGATTCAGTTGTCTGTTTAGCTGTGATAGTAAAGATAGATTTACGTTAGAGGCGCGGTTACATATATGTAACTGTGACTGCGCGTGTCGTGTATTCTCGGCGTTTTGTTTACTGACTGTTAGGCAGAAAACAATAGCAACAGAGAATTCCTTAAATAAGCCTTTAGATATACATTTTGGAGGGAAAGGCGACTTGCAGCCTTTCATCACGGATTGATAATTACTTATTTTTCTACTAATCAGAAGGTCAACGGAGAATCGCAACACTCGTAGGCGGTGTCTCTTTTAAACCAGCTGACATGGGCCTCCGTGTCTCAGTGGGTAGAGCGTTTCACGCTCAATCCGAACAGCCTTCCACCAATGGGTCGCGGGTTCGAATCCCACTCAGTCCAAAAATGGGAAAATTTCCTGACCGGGTTTTCACTCGAACGACCTATGTGGGATGGTTGCCAGTTACCAGCAGAAGGTCGTGAGTTTCCTCCGGGCACTGAGCCCGGTTTCCATCCACAATAAAACGGACAACGCCGCCATATAAGTGAAATAATCTCGAGCGGGGTGTAAAACACCAAACAATCAATCAATCAATCTAAACCAGCTGGCAGTTGACTCATTTTAATGAAAAGAGTGTAATCCAGCTTTTACACCACCCTTTTAACAATTTGAAACGTAAACTCATTATCTTTACAAATGCCAGAAAGGCAACGGTGGTGAGTGAGGGAATAGACAAATAGAAATTGAATGTAGGGTCAGGTACAGAATAATCAATTATGTGCAGTTATATCATGGCATTGTAAAATGTATAATTTCATTTTGACTGGTCGCATTGATTCTTGCGTGCGGTCTGATTGGTTCGCTGATTCACTCTCGATTATTTCACGTATATGTTGGCTTTGCCAGGGTAGTGGGGTAGGAAACTGAACTTTTTGCTCAGAAAAAAAAATCTGAACTTTGGCAACACTTCCACATTTAGCAAATAACGTTTTTTATTTGGAATGCGAAGCGAATAGGTGATATACTAGCCCGGATTATCGGTCTTACGGCGACTGGTATTTTATGGCTGCTAATGTGTCTTGTCGCTTTATGACGAACACGGAGAGAGAAAAAAAATCGGCAGAGCCCAGATTTGGTCGGCTAGTGATATACTATTGGTCTGCCAACTGATTTGAATATTTATTTGGATCCCCAAACTTCCTACTTGTAATCCACACTCTCTGTTTAAATCCCGACAGACCACAGGTTAATTATATAAGTCCTTACAACGATTAATTATAGACGTTGTATAATCATTATATTTGCCAGTTTTGACCTTTGACCTATAATAGAGTAGAGTAAGCAATCTGTAGAAAGGCGTGGACATGAATTTCTTGGTATTTGCCAGACGGCTGGTTCAAATAATCATTCAGTTCTTATATAAACTCGTTCTACAATACAGTACCATGTAAGACGTATGGGAAGCGATAAATGTATTGATTCTTCGTGTACCTGTGTGCTTTAGTGTTTTTTTTTTCTAAACATCTTCATTTTGTTTAATGACTGTACACGTAAGCCCTACGCTTGTGATGTGTACCAATAAGGAATATATTTAAAACAAACAAGCGAAAAGAACATATTATACACTAATTAACTTGCATCGGAGTCATTACCATGAATACCGGACCCCAGGGCCCTGTCGTACAAAGCTGGCGTAAGTTACGTCGGACGTAAATCAGTGCTAAAGCTATAGGAACTTACGCCCTAGTCGCAACTGGTCCATGTTGTAGGCCTATGCTCAACTTTACGCCAGCTAGGGCGTAAGTTCCTATAGTTTTAGCACTGATTTACGTCCCTCACTCACCACCGTTGCCTTTCTGGCATTTGTAAAGATAATGAGTTTACGTTTCAAATGGTTAAAAGGGTGGTGTAAAAGCTGGATTACACTCTTTTCATTAAAATGAGTCAACTGCCAGCTGGTTTAGATTGATTGATTGATTGTTTGGTGTTTTACACCCCGCTTGAGATTATTTCACTTATATGGCGGCGTTGTCCGTTTTATTGTGGATGGAAACCGGGCTCAGTGCCCGGAGGAAACTCACGACCTTCTGCTGGTAACTGGCAACCATCCCACATAGGTCGTTCGAGTGAAAACCCGGTCAGGAAATTTTCCCATTTTTGGACTGAGTGGGATTCGAACCCGCGACCCATTGGTGGAAGGCTGTTCGGATTGAGCGTGAAACGCTCTACCCACTGAGACACGGAGGCCCATGTCAGCTGGTTTAAAAGAGACACCGCCTACGAGTGTTGCGATTCTCCGTTGACCTTCTGATTAGTAGAAAAATAAGTAATTATCAATCCGTGATGAAAGGCTGCAAGTCGCCTTTCCCTCCAAAATGTATATCTAAAGGCTTATTTAAGGAATTCTCTGTTGCTATTGTTTTCTGCCTAACAGTCAGTAAACAAAACGCCGAGAATACACGACACGCGCAGTCACAGTTACATATATGTAACCGCGCCTCTAACGTAAATCTATCTTTACTATCACAGCTAAACAGACAACTGAATCCTCAAACGTCCTCAGCGGTACGTTGGAGCTAGGAAAGTTACCAATGACCATCTGAAAACCTCATCTTTATATAAACATCTGTGAACAGCAGACATTTTCACTGCCTTCGTTTCCCTAGATCTGAGAATGTCCCGTTAAAAGCCACGATTAAGGCCATTTAAGACATACATATTCCTGAGCTCGTCCTTTGTTTTCATTGCGGGTACATAGCAAATCAAATTTTCAAAATAAAGTAAAAAAGCAATATCAAAACTTAAATATTTTGACAAAAACCGAAAGTTGTTAATTTCTTCTAACTGGGAAAAAATCAGATCACTGTCTGGAGTTTCGCTACGAGTATGCCTTTAATGATTCAATTTGTAATATAAATAAGTCAATTAGGCTGCGGTCCTATATATGGGATAAACCTTCATTCATCCGATAGTCGAGGTCTAAGGGTTTTAGTCCCGCCTGTTCTGTTCTAAAATGCATCGGTGAATAAAACTGAAATTGAATGTCATAGATATATTTTTTTGAAAATAAAGTTACACTGATACAGGGGCGTACATGGACAAGAATGATCTTTTTTACTCGAAAAGCTATGTGGACATACATATTTGCCTGTGCCAGTGTGTTTTAGCGATCATAAATATATATGTATATAAAGTAAAAATGAAAACTACTGCTAGGCCTAAAAGATGAGCTAGAATTAGAAGACCGGTCGGTCAACTGACCTTGTCCAATCGATTACGGGGTCAACGTGACCACACACTCAAAAAATACTTTTATGTATTCCGGTTCTTAAAATTTCCCCGCAACTTCCCATAGCGGAATAAGCCGATGTGTCGCCTGAGGCTTGTGGAGTGAAGGTATTTTCTCCGATATAGACGGTCTATCGGTGACTGATACTGTGTAACATGAATAGAACTTAGTTTGTCCAACACACCCGCGAGAAAACATTTACATCCCGTGTTATTGATTCTCTAGTCGCGATGGTGTTTGCGCGAATTAGCGCGAAGGACAAAAATGTACTGAAAGAACCGCAGGTAATCCGCGTGCTAAGTTACGCGAAAGCTTTACCGTCGGCTAATCTCTGATGGAGACTTACTACCACGAAATAAAAACACGAGGCTTCATTTCAGTTCAAGTATTTCTAAACCTAAAACGAAACGCATAGCTTTCAATTTATATTATAGTGCGATCACTATAGTGCGATAGTGATTGCATTTAAACAAATATTTTTTTCTTTCATTGGAGTACTTAGATAGATTAATAGGCCGAAAATCTAACGTCTTGGAGGGATCTTCTTTGAGGTGTTCGCTTTGTTAATCCGTTTAACTAGCGACACGCTTGACTGAAACCATAAGAAATATTTTATTGTTTTAATTTGCTGGTTGTGAAATTATTGATTAATATCTTTGGGAACCTTGGGTCTCTTTACTTCGCTTCTATTATTGAGCCGGCGTTTGTTAATTTCACATAGATAAACTGCTTACTGTACTCAATCAATCTGAGCTATATACACATCGGAAGAAACTGGGTGTAAGGGGGAGGGGGGGGGGGGGTAGAGTGGTTGCCGAAACGAACTAACGTTCTAAAGTAGAGTGCGAAAGTACATACATTATTCTTTGTTAAGATTTTAAACAATGAGCTATATGCGTGGAATGGAGGTCACGTGGTACTTGATTTGCATCGAAAGCCGCCATTACTAAAGGATGCTTCAATATCAATCCAGAACGGTCATGCACACGCTCATTAACTTTTAATGCAGGTGCTTTTTACACAGTCAGACACAAACCAGAGAATGAGACGTGTCCATTCCACGTATATAGTTCACTGATTCAGGCATTTGACCCTTCTAACACATACATCAGCCCATTTTATTCTGAATAAACAATGAACATATTGCGGTCGTGACATTACTATTGGCACTGATTCCAGGACTAACCTTAAAACGCATTCTACTCGTAACTTCAGCAAAATCCAAAGGAGCAATAGTATGGTATAAAATATAAGTTGTACTTTATATCATATTTTTCGATTTGAAGCATTACTTTCATAAAGCAGTCCCGAAAGAAGAGTAAGGGTGTAAGAAATTACATAAATAACTTGATTACATAAATAACAAAGATAAATAACTTGATATCTTTGTCTATGAATATCACAGGATGTTACCAGGTTATCAGTCTGCTGTTTTAATATAACAACCACCCTGAGAATTGTCATTGGATCTTTCGATTTCACACGACATTATTCGAGATTCTCGTGCCTCATGCACAGAATGTGTACGCCCTACACATGGTCCTTGTAAAAATGTCGGATACTGGTGATCTCGTTTATGCTATTTTATGGAATTGAGAATTTACACGGATGTCGTGCTTTCAAATTAAGACAAATTTCTTCAAAGTGTGGGGATTTATATGACATCAGCAAATTATACTACAAAACCCTTTTAGTGTCAATATCCAAACAAACAAGAATTCTGAGAGTATTGCATAGCATTACTTAGTCCTCTGCCGGATAGTACTAATGAGTATGGAATTCAATGAATATTTTTAAAGGCGCCCAAACTAAACAATATTCATTTACTATTTAAGGGATTAATTTTTTCTTCAGGAAGATCACTGAAATCCTTAACACTCATCATAAGAAGTTCTAAATTGACACTTGATCAGTAAAATAGCAAGAAATAAATGACGAGAGACATATAAAAACTAAAAATGGCCTGTATGACACCAGGGTGTACCCATATGTATGAAAGACCAGCAAAATATCTATAAACATTTCGTAAAGAAGTCCGGCAAACCGTTATTTATAAAAAAGTTTCTAAAGCCCAAGGACGATAAGTTCTGTAAAAAGGCGCGAAGCAGAACAAAACGTAAAGTTGATCTGTAACCAACCGTGTTGTATTCACATACTAACAACACTTGAATAGGTGTGAAGTTACCAGCGGAAGGTCGTGGGTTTCCTCCGGGCACAGAGCACGGTTTCCTCCCACAATAAAACTGGCAACGCCGCCATATAAGTGAAATAATCTTGAGCGAGGCGTAAAACACCAAACAATCAATCAATAGGTGTGAACATCTAGAACAAAAGTCCAGAAAAATGTTATTTGTATAAAATGTTTTAAGTCCAAGGGCGATAGGTTCGGGAAAAATGCGCGGAACAGAACAAAACTTGTAACCCACCATGGTGTACTCACGTACACAAAAAAGAATTGAGTATCTTCAAGCATGTAGAAAAATTTTGCTATTTTTGTGAAATTTCTAAATTCCAAGGGCGATAACTTTGGTAAAAATGCACGGAGCGTAACAAAACATAAAATTGATCTGTAATCTACCATGGTTAACCCACATACCAAATATCAATTGAATATCTGAACGCATATCCAAAAAAAGTCCGGAAAAATGTTATTTTTGTGATAGTTCTAAAGTCAAAGGGAGATAATTTCGATAAATTGGCAAAAAGCAGAACAAAAGGTAAACTAACTTACTAAAAATCAACTAAATATCTGCATGAGTTTAAAAAAAAAGTCCCGAAACTGACTTATGGGTCTGACGGACGGAATGTGTACGTACTGACGGACGGAACGCAAACCGACAGCCCTTTCGGCTACGCCGCTAGAGGACTAAAAAGCATGTATTATAAGAAATCTAACTGAATTAGGTTGATTGGTGTTTAAAGGCCCATTCAATATTATCTCACTTTTACAATTTTAGGGGTTTCGCTGCTTATAAAACTACTAAAATCTTATTTTATGGACGGCGCCGCTTTAACGTCTGTGGTCACAGCAGGTGGAATTTAACATTGGACGAAAACGCAGCCAAACCGTTAAATGGGTGTCTTCTGGAACGTTTTCGGCACAAAAACATCAACATTTTGACAGTTTAGGTCCCTTGTAACCGGCCTTCTCCGTTTGGGATGGGTTGATTGATTGATTGTTTGGTGTTTTACGCCGCGCTCAAGATTATTTCACTTATATGGCGGCGTTGCCAGTTTTATTGTGGGAGGAAACCGGGCTCTGTGCCCGGAGGAAACCCACGACCTTCCGCTGGTAACTGGCGTTTGGGATGGGATGGTAAATTGTATAGTAAAAATATATAAGCCCTGCACCCACACTTTTCCCGTGAAACTACATGATGGGATAAGTCCTCTCTGTTAGACTATTCGTGCTTAACTAGTCGACGTAAATAAAGGTGTAAGTTAATATTCTAATTACTTTTATTTTAATTCTCTTAGAAAGAAATCGATCGACCTTACACTTTCCATCTAAATGTCACTTGACTAATTTTTTTTTCTGTATGACAGAAGTGCCTAAAAATGTAAAGTATATATAGCGTCACGTCCGGTAAAACTGAAAAACGTGGCTTGCTGTAACAGTCGGAACACACTTCGGCTATTTTCGCTCGGCTTTGACATGTTTCGGAGAGTCATTTATACGGTAAATCACCGTATTTCTGGGCTGAATACAATTAAATGGCGTCGAAAGTATATATCAAAATAATTTACTACAGACGGAAAAATAAAATAAAGATTGTAGTAAATTGATCAAACGCTGAAATCATCAAGAAATATATTTTTTTATAAATGTTATTTAGCCCGGTAAAGCACGTATTTTGTAACACAAAGAAGATATGCAGTTTCGGTACATTACAGGAATCATCCAGTGCTTCAATTATAGGCCTAAAACTGATCGAACATAAAAGTTAACAAACAGAGTATTTCGGCCCCTTTCATTATCACGAGGACACTTTCGATGTGCCATCAAAAGGGTATGGAAATAGTACGTTACACAGTTACCTTTTTGATCGCCAAATTCTAGATGACCTGCAGTCTATCAAATGGTATTCCACGCACGTAAATCCCCGAAGTTATCAGACTGTTGCTGTAAAAGTTATTCACGGGGAGGCCACTCTAATTAATTAAGCCAAGAGTAGCCTCCCTTTAATATTTAGACGAAATAGCGATTTTAACTAGAGTTTTCATTGTGAGTTGAGAATTGATACGGACGTATTTGATTGGTTATACTTTGTGTATATGGTGCTGTTATCACATTTTCTGAGGGAGTAAATGAGGGAGTAGACCGGTGTTATTTAACAGTCAGCTCACATTGGCCGTACGCTCTTACAACCAGCTTTAATGTCTCCTAATACTTCAATCAACATACCCGCTGAATAACTTGGGTAGAGTTTTGTTTTTGTTCAAAGACTGAGTATCTTCTAAACCTATTATTGCATAGAAATAAAGTAAAACTGTTCGTCGTATGCTTGATTGATTGGTAGCTTGGTGTTTTACGCCGCGCACAAGATTATTTCACATACACGGCGGCGTTGTCAGTTTTATTGTGGGAGGAAACAGAGCTCTCTGCTCGGAGGAAACCCACGACCTTCCAACTGGCAACCATCCCACATAGGTCGTTCGAGTGAAACTACCTCCTGAGTCACGGAGGCCCAGATGTCGCCGTATGTGGAAGAGTTGCCAGGTACTCTCGCACAAGGTCCGGGGTTTCCTCCCCACAAAACCTGGCAACGCCGCCATATAAGCGAAATGCTCCTCGAATCAATTAATCAATCTATCTGAAACTGATTTTAGAAGTTGAATGAGACCGGCTAAGGTGGATGGAGATCTGATAGTTAGGTGTGCTTTGGTCTACATCGTGCGCACTATGTGCGAGGTGACCCCGATGAGCGGTTTCTGGTAATAGTCGTAGTCGGCTGCCAAATCCGCTGTGAACGTACATAGGTTCGAGAACATTCGGAACAAACATCGGCAGTGTTCGTTCACTTCAGGTTGGCCTCTAAGAATCTGAGCTTATTATACGTTAAAACGTCGTATTTTAGGGCGGTATAAAATGGCGTCAGAAAATAAATGTCAAAATATTTTACCTCAAACGAGAATATTAAAGAAAAATAATTGTAAATTAATCAAATACTAAAATAACAAAAACAGTTGTTTTGTGTAACACAACCTGGTGTAGTAAAGGTGGATTTTTCAGTTACGACTGAAAGTAACAAACTGGGTGTTTCGATTTTTTACGTCGTCACTGACAGTTTTTAGGGCTCCAAAGAGGATAATTCATCGCCGTATGTGGAATAGTTGTCCGGTACTGGCCCACGGTCGTGGTTCTCTACAGTTAAACAGTCCGTTTTCCTCCCCCCCACAATCGCGAGTGGGGCGCAAAGCAACCAATCCAAACCCAAAGGGGATATGGAAAGTGTTCATCTCGCAGCTACCTTTTGGGTCACTGCGTTCAGGTCCGTGTAACGTTCGTTAATTCAATTTTCATTTTTTGACATTGCGAAATGAAAATTGGAAATGACCATTTTTAAGTTCAATTTTTCATTTTCATTTTATACATTTTGAAAAGAAGAAATGAAAATTGAAATTTGACGTTCAAATTTCAATTTTTGTTTTCTATGTTTTCAACACACAAATCAAAATTTGAAAAATGACGGTCATTTTTCAATTTTCATTTTGCCTTTTCGCTCTACACGAAACGAATATTGAAAATTGTAACCTTCGTCAATGTTTC
The DNA here is from genome assembly GCA_963971465.1 of Lepidochitona cinerea. Taxonomy (NCBI): domain Eukaryota; kingdom Metazoa; phylum Mollusca; class Polyplacophora; order Chitonida; family Tonicellidae; genus Lepidochitona; species Lepidochitona cinerea. The sequence continues at coordinate 12,297,179 of OZ020559.1, forward strand.
AATTTTCAATTGGTCGAAGTCAGTCCCCAAACACAACTGCGCAAGATACAAACCACCAAAGCGAACAGCCCTTGTGGAGCAAGCCGGTTAGAGCAAAACTGACAGCCCCTGTGGAGCACAAAAAACACTTTCTTTAAAGCAAAGAATCCTAAAACAAGGACTGCTTTATGAAAATCATAGGAGTAAGATTTCCAGGACATATAACATTCGAGTAAGGCAGGTACGCCACAGATTAGCATTAAAATTGGCCCTGGAACCACGCTATTGGCGATGTGCTCCTCAAAGGATGTTGGTATTTTAAGGCTAATTAAAAGTCAAATTAAGGATTTTCTCATCAGAATGTGTTCATTAGACTAAAAGGAGACAAAAACAATCAAAAGTTTCTTAAAATCGTGCTTTGTGCCTCGCTCTTGGCGATATGCCCTCCACAGGATGTTGAGGTTTTTAGACTAATTAAAAGTCAAATTAAAGATTTCTTCATCAGAGTGTGTTCATTAGGCTCTAGGGAGACAGAAACAATCAAAACTTTTATTAAAATCGCCTAACGTGCCTCGCTATATTGGCGATGTGCTCCACAAGGGATGTTGGTGTTTAAAGGCTAATTAAAACACCAACACCCCTTGTGGAACACATCGCCAACAGCGAGGCACTTTGGGCGATTTTGATAAAACTTTTGATTGTTTCCGTCTTCCTAGAGTCTAATGGCCACATTCTGATAAAGAAATCGTGACTTTGACCTTTAATTAGTCTTGAACACCAACATCCCTTGTGAAACATATCGCCAATAGTATGGGCTGATCAAGGGGGTGCCCAGGGGTCAGCCCCCCCCCCCCCTCCTTTTTTTCTTGAGCAAAATAAGATAAAATAAGAGAAAAAAAAGAAACGGGGATCAAAATGTACCATTATGTATGCAATCTATTAAATGCAAGGTCTGCCATGCAGTTTCATGTCGTCTTTAGTTTGGCGGTAACCATGGTGATGCATGTATGTTTTTTTAATTATTTTTGCGCCATAGTCCGTGTTGCAGTGTTAAGCAACGTGTTGCATGGCTCTAACAATGAACAAGCTAAATATGAGAAGAATGCACTTTCTGGGTGCGAAGAGGCCAATAGCCAGGCACATTAAGCGATTTTAACAAAATCTTTGATTGTTTCTGTCTCCTTAATAGAGTCTAATAAACACATTCTGATGAAGAAATCGTGAATTTGACTTTTGATTAGCCTAAAAACACCAACATCCCTTGTGGGGCACATCACCATTAGCGTGGTTTCAGGGCCAATTTTAATGCTAATCTGTGGCGTACCTGCCTAACTCTGAGGTTTTAGGTCTTGGAAATCTTACTCTGTGATTTTAGTAAAGCAGTCCTTGTTTTAAGAGTCTTTGTTTTTGCGTATTGCGGTTTGCTTCGGTGTTTTGTGACTTGCGCAGTGTGTTTCATTGACGAAGGTTACAACTTTCAATATTCGTTTCATGAAGAGTGAAATGACCGTCATTTTTCTATTTTTAATTTGTGTGTTGAATAGAGAGAAAACAAAAATGAAAAATTGACCTTAAAATGGTCATTTCCAAATTTCATTTTGCGATATCAAAAATTGAAAATTGAATTAACGAACGTTACACGGACCCGTTCAAATCCACTTGCAATCTGTCCGACGGTAAGTCACGTACGTAAATCCCCGAAGTTTCCGACTGAGGCCGATGATTTAAAACCCAGCCGGAATTACACGTCTTTGGTACCACATTTGAATTATTTCGTAAACCGACAGACATAGGTACAGTATATAAAAATATATTTATTGAAAAATATTTGCTGATATTGTAGTTAAAACATAAACCATTTTGTATAAATATGTATTTAAAGACATTTTTTCTGTTCAAATTTATAAATGTTTGTCGAATACACATTATGAAAATAATAATAGCAACATTCAAAACAAATCTAGACACTAGCAAAAAAAAGTAACAAAAAAAAAACCCAACAAAAAAACAAAACCAAGCAAATAGACAAAATTAACTTTTTTTTAAAGTAAAAACAATTCGAGACATAAAAGACAAATAAATAACAAAAAACAAAGACAAAGCAGTTTTATATATAACAAATTAGAACAAAACGCACCAAAATCGAATGAACGATATGAACAATAATAAACTTTACCAGGTTTACAATTCGAGACGTCGAAATAAGATCATTTCCAATACTGGCTATGGCGTAATTTTTCATACATTTTGCACATTCGGTTCATAGAGCTTCATATAAAAAACATATAAAGAAAAATAATCAGATAACCGCAAAAACTATTCGTCAAACGGTAAAACTTTAAATATGCAAGTATTTAATGACAATAACTTGTTAAGAGAGTGATGGGAAATATAGATATCACTGAATGCTTCTGTATAAAATCAAACTCCCTTAACTTTCCCTAATTCCCCAATCCGTAATAGTAAGGTATCCAGCAATGCACCTTATACCAATACTCGTAGGACATTCTACATTGCCTTTAATATTTCTTTTTAATTATACGCCACGGAACTTGCTGTCTGTCAGCAGAATTTTTTAATGCGTGCATTAGTACACAAGAGTACTGAATCTTGAAAATGTATAATATGTGTAGGTACAAACAATGAACCCTGTACGTGGAATGGAGCTCAAGTGGTATTTGATATGCATCGAATTCCGCCATTACTAGGAGATGGCACAATATCGATCCAGATCGGTCATGCGCGCGCTCATCGCTTAGCAATGGCGGCGCTTTTTACAAAGTCAGATCCATCTCAGCCAATGAGACGTGTCCATTCTACGTATATTGTTCATTGGGTACAAATGTACTTATTCTAGAACAATTTCGTGTATCTTGATTGCTTTCAATGTCATCCATTGTCAATAATTTGCTTATAAGCATTTTTGTTCTCATATTCATGTTACTTTTGTCCCAATTTTTGAAGCTATATCTTATCGAGGAATCCGTGTTTAATGCTGTAATTCTGTAGTTTAAAGAAATAAACTCTATATTGTCAAACGCTCTGTTTATGGCTTTCATTTTCTTGGTGTTACTACATGGAGCTGGCAAAGTTTGGATGATTGTCTTACCCCCAAAAATACAACAACAAAAAACGCCAATGGCCCTGTCACTGGAATTTGTTGGCCCTCTGATTCTAGAATTAACCTAAGATGCATTTTGCTCGAGCTTTCAGCAAATTTCAAATCAAATTACAATCTTCTTTGGTCAATTTATATCCCCCTGGTATTAATTCGGTTGCGAGTGTGGGGGGGGGGGGGGTGTATAGCGATTGCCTCCCTCCGTCCACCCTTCTGTCTGTCTAATAATAACTTGAGAACAATTTGACGTATACATTTGAAACTTGCATGGTTTGTTGAGCTCATGGAAAGGCATCTTCTCGAGCAAAGTTAAAATCTTCACGGATCCCATTCCGGCTTTTACCTCGGCGAAATACTTCACTCCAACCCGTAAATCCAACAGCGCCCATTGGTGGAAATGTTAAAGTTGTCTGTCCTACCCTGATGGAGTATTTTGGTCAACCAGCACTCGTTAAACAAAAGGGCAAGGTGAATAAGTCGTTATTACGTTATTTCTCAGCTAGTGGAAGAGTAAGAAATGTTTGAAACTCTCATTAAACGGGGGTTCCATACGAATGATAACAAATTAAATCACGACACAGTTAGTTGTACATGTATGTGAACAACACGAGCTTTCGACACCTATACCGGTATAGGTGTTGAAAGTTCGTGTTGTTCACAAACAACAAACTACGTGGTGATGTCACAATTTTTATCGTTAGTAGTGGAAGTGTGTTAGTGCCCAGGTTTTAATTAGCTGAGAGAGGTTTGATTCGCATCCAATCAAAGGTAAGACACGGAATGTGGTCCATGAAGATTTTAACTTGGCTCGAGAAGTATTTTGCACCAGGCGTCACAGCCAATTTAGCTTATTTTCCAAATCTATGGATTTGGTGTCCGCTCCATAACTTGACAACGTTTTGTCGTTTCACTTTGAAACTTGGATAGTGTGTTGAGCTCGTGGAAAAAACGGATTGGATTGCTTTCCCAGTATTCTGTGAATTTGACGCCTCTCCCCACACCAAAGTTACCATATTACTGATCTACGAATTCTGCTCAATAATTATAGAGCGATTTGTTGTATCACTTTGGAGATTTTGGGTTTTAAAATAAGACAAATAAGATTGCTTTTCCGCTGTTTCTAAATTGGAGGGACAGGGTAAAATACCATCTTCTTGTGACTCTTGTTTACACAACACTAAAGTGTATTTCACATATGCGATACCGGGTTTGGTAGTAGGAGAATTCAACGAGAACCATTAAACCCATTCCTTCCGCACAAAGACCTGGCGAGAAAACAAAAACTAATTCTTTATTCGTAAGATATGTTGAACCCGCGACCCACCGACTGAAGGCTTGTATTGCTGTTACTATCTGGGCATGAAATACCCCGTATTCTAAACGCTATTTACATCTGATTACATCTAACTTGTGCCTTTGCTACACATTGATCAATACAACCAAACAAAATCTGGTTACCTGTGACCAAGCCAATGGACTAAAAACATCAAATCCCTTACAGAATAATACTATGATCTGTGATCCAAAACACCATGTTTTGCCATATATCATACCATGGTGTTTACCAGGGCCAACCATTCAAAATGCCATGGTAAACTGTGACGGAGTTGCAAGCTTGAGTTGGGGAGAATCAACCTTACCGACTGAGACACCTTTCAGAAAAGTGCTCTCTAATTTTCTTTTTTTTATTTGTTGTATGCCGATAGGATAATGTTTACAATGTTTCCGATATTCCGGTACCATTTGACTTGGTGCGGCGACATTTCCATCTATTTTCCTCACGGTTATTAACTCAACAGGTCACTTTTCACAATTATATATAGTGTAACGGCAAAACATAATACTTCTTAAACTGACATGAGCTTTCATATTTTTTGATTTTCATTAATTTTGATTGATTGATTGATGTTTAAATCCACTTCAAAATTATTTCCTTTATATGAGGGCAGATGAAACACAGCTCTTTGTCCAAAAGAAACCTTCGACCTTCGGTGGGTTCCTGGTAACCATTCCAGAAAGGACGATGGATGAAAACCCCAAAAAGATTGTTTAACTAAGTGTGGACCCCTGACCCATCGTTGGAGGGCTTACAACGGCTTCGGGGACTATTTCCTACTGACCGCAACACCCGAGTTTCTACCCATAAATAAGAATGTTGGACGAAAAACTTATTGTTTAGAAAACCAATGACGTTGGACTAAAAGGTATTTTTTCCAAACCAATGCAAATGTCTATACAAATGTAAACTAATACAAATGTAAACCAGTACAAATGTAAACCAGTACAATACAAATGTAAACCAGTACAAATGTAAACCAGTAAAATACAAATGTAAACCACTACAATACAAATGTAAACCAGTACAAAAGTGAATCAGTACAACTGTAAACCAGTAAAATACAAGTGTAAACCAGTACAAATGTAAGCCAGTACAAATGTAAACCAGTACAAATGTAAACCAGTACAATACAAATGTAAACCAATACAAATGTACACCAGTACAAATGTCTATATCCGTACAAATCCGTGCAAATTTCTAATTGAATGATAAACACACTATTAAAACAAAATAATATGGATGCATAGTCAAATTCTATTATTTCATTTCGTTTTCCGGGATGGTAAGGATGGCAATTTTTTAAAGTGGCATGAGCTGCCAAAATTCACACTTTTTTCATAATGTCTGATCGTCACGACAGTAAGAGGCTTTCAAGGCCATCGAAGAAGTAAATGATTGGCGTTGGAATGAAGAAAATCCATACAGTATGTTGCCAGTACGAACCGGAATAGTGTTCAAAAAGTAAACAAAATTTAAATAACCGGGACGACCATTTATTCATTCTAAGTCTAAGTTTGTTCCAAACAATACTTTATCGTACATTTTTTAGACTAAAAGCACTAAAAAGTTTCGGAATTATACGTCTTGAGAAAAATAGCCAATAATTTCAACATTCTGTTTTAACGTCAAAATATCATCATTTTGGCAGCTCATGCCACTTTAAATAAGATACCAATTTGTCGATTTTTTTAACGAATACAAAATGTATATAGATTTTTTAAACTGTAGCCAGTCTTTTGAATTCAACAACGACATTTTTGTTCAACTTAAATCGACAAATTGACCTTGGATATACAGGCTACGCGTGTACACCTGTAGTTAATCTGAAAGTGATATAACTTTCTAATCTGTGGATAGTTTACCCCGGTAAACTGTTGTCTTTTATTGTGGTCTTCATAAGAAAAAAATCAAAGAAAAAAATTAATTTAAAATAATCATTGCAAGTGTTGAAAACTTTCGAATTCCTAATTGGGCACAATTTGCTTCCCAGCACCAGATGCTGTCCTGCTCTATATTTAAACAAAGTCAAGGAGAAGAGATTGGCAATCTGTCTGAATGTTACACGTGAAAATAATTATCGACATCTGATATCATTTATCGGGTTTTGTCGCACAAACAATTTTAAATGTTTGCCAATTATGTCAAATTGTTATTCGTGCCTTTGGGAGAAAGTCCGCTCCGTTTGATGTACTGCGTTTGTTTTTCGTGCTGCGTGTTCCCCAGTTTAGTTTTAGTGGGGGTCGTATTGAAATCCAACATTGCATAACGGGGCTAGTGAGAAGTCGTTAAAATTCAGTCAACAGGTGCCGGGTGTTTGTGTGCTTATCATTGCCGTGTTATTCTACGGCAAACAAAATTCCGCCATTTTGTGTTAGCTATAGTTACTTACACGTTGGAAGTTTTCGACTTCCCGCTGTGTTTTAATCACTTTGTCTATCCGGAACACAGTTAAGATTTTGTTTCGATCGGTGTTTTCTACAAATATGTTCATTACCGCTTATCCGTTTTACTGGTGATTTAAATAGACTGAAAAAAAGAAATGATTTTCTAAATTTGCGGTGGCCTTGGTGGCTCAGTCGTTTAAGCGAGACCCCCCCCCCCCCCCCCCCCCCCATCCAGTCCGAGACAAGCTTTCCGTCAATGGTGAGCGGGTCCAAAGTCCAAAAATAAATTTAAGAAAAATTATTCATTTTCTCTCGATCGACCGAAGGCTGTCAGGTAATTCCCTGCTGACAATGTTAAGATCCCTATCCAATTAAACATGCAAACGTCGTCATATTGGATACCTTAATCTTGAGTACGGCGTAAACCAATCAAACAATCTAAACAAATCCTCTGGCTCAAACAGAACCAGTTATGTTATCGTGGTGATTTCCATTCGTCTTTTCCCACGTCATTATTGAACCTTAAACTTTCTTATTTAAAAAGGGTTTTTGAGAGTATTTTCCTATGAATGGTAATTATAAGGTAAAAACATTAGGTTTTTTTACGGGTCACTCTATTCGAGGCATCGCCAAATACTCACAGAAAGTCGGAGGTTTCCTCCCCAACAAAACCTAGCAATGTTAATAAAAAGCTACCTTAACATACTTACCTGAGTTTATTGTTAGCTGAAAACTCTTATTTGTTACTGCTGGATAAAATAAACGACCAATTAGCTAATTCTGTTTCAACTGGTCTTTCTCTATATTTGGCAGCTTATACCACTTTAATATTTCTTTGATCAAATAAACGAAATCGGTTAAAGTATTTTCCACAGCTTATCCAAAAATGGTGGTTCCAACATGTCTGAATATTGCCATGGAGGACAATTTATAGGTTAGTATAGACAAGAAGATTTTCCCTGTGCCCGTGTGTTCTAGTGATCATAAATGTAGTATAACCCTCTAGAGGGACAAACAATCGAATGTTGACTGTCTTTTGAAGACCCATTGGCCCATTCACGTACTATTTTTTTTCCTTTCACTTATTTTTTTTTTGGCGTACAATTTTTAGACTGGTTGACCAGTAACCAATCAAAGGCGTCATAAAACCATTATTGATTGATTTTTTGGCTATTTCAAGACTATTTCATTTATATGGCGGCGTTGCCTGTTTTATTGTGCATGGAGCAAACTGTGGGTCCGGGGGTAACTAGCAACCATCCCACATAGGTCGTTTGAGTGATTGAATGGGATTCGAACCCGCGACCTATTGGTGGAAGGCTGTTCGGATTGAGGGTTCAACGCTCTACCTACTGAGCCACGGAAGCCCCCATAAAACCATAAAGCTTGGAAAAGCTATGCTTTCATTGGTGCGTTTTCGCAGGTTCTGTGACTGCAGTATATGGTCCAGATTTAAGTATAGCCTATCAAAGGTGACATCGGTATCGTATATAAACGTAACTAACGTATGTATCGTAGAGATAAGGAACATTCTCACCGTCGCATTATAATATATTTTATGCTGCATTCCCGTTATTTTGTTTGTTCAGTTACATTTTAGGAAGTAAGAATCCTTTCGATTGGAAAGACAAAAATGGAAGTAGGCCCTATGTTTATTTTATTATATAATCAATAATGTTTCCATGTCTTCAATTGCAGAGCCAGAAATCTTTATTTTTGGGGTTTTTTCTTTTCATTTTTGATACCGGAGGAAGGGGGAGGGGTGTCCGGATACAGTCCAGTAGAATGGAAACAGAAACCGGAATTTCAGACTTTATTTCGGATTTTGTTCTATTTGCTTTCTATTTGAACAACATTTAATCCCGCTGCCATGACATAGTTACGTTTTCGACCTTTTTGCTACTATAAATATAGTTGATTCAACTTTTTCTCTTTCTAACCCGTGCTCTCAAATGTTGTTTTAGTTCGATACAGTTTACATAATCGTTTACACAAGTCGGCCTGGTTTTGTTATCGCCACATAAACTCCTCTCAAAATAAATATCAATAACACTCGGACAACTTCGGGGATTTACGTACGCTAAGGCAGCCGAGGGTTGCTCTGAATATGCGTTTTACACAACTAAAGAAATGGAGTTCAAATTTCAATATTTGGATAATGCTCTTTGAATTTTCCTATGTCAAATGTCATATAAAAACTCTTTTCCAACAACATCCCCAATATATCGAGAGACGTCAACGTGTATTTGAATTAGATAGGTCCAATGTCAACGATAAAATATCAAAGTTTCCAATGACAAGTTTGGCGCATTTTATATATTTACAAACGCTAAAACACTCTTCACTCTTGCTATACGGATCTTTTGAGCTGTCATTTCTCCAAAACCAATTAATACTGGAATCCGTTTGCAATTATATCACGGCAAGCAAACGCTTCGCGTAACCCTCCCTGGGAGACCAACCACATCTTGTACTTGATAAGTTCCTGTAATTTCAACCGTTATATGCAATTTTATTCACTGTAAGTGTTACTTCATTCTTGAAATATGTTTACATATAATTACATATACCAACTTGGACAGCAATGCTTCCACTTTGTGTTTAAGGATCAAACATTGATCAAACCATTGGTCCATACGCACCACGTGGCAGTTCAATATTTTTCAAGGTATGACCTAGCATTGCAAGCATTACCATATACCGCAGGCGTAGAGCGACTTAGTATATAGGCAATGTAACCGCGACCGCCATCTTGTTTTTTCGAGTGACTTCCGGTAGGATCTGTCAGTGCGATCGTCGATGTCTGGGTCCGGTCAGTTTCAGGTAATTTTCTTTATATTCGGCTTTTAGCTGGGGCGATTGCATGTAATTTTTATTTTCCTCAGTGATTACTGAGTCTTTCTAAATCCTCATTTAAGCCTGACATTCTCTGAATTTCTTTCACGCTAGGGAATTCCCTTTTACAACTAATTACGCTGAAAGGTATTTCCCAACTTTGACATTAAAAAAACATAAGATCCAAATTCCGCGTTTTGTTGAAATTTAGTAGGAATCTAGCCAATCATATGTAAAAATAGTGAGCAAAGTTTGACATTAATGCGCAAAGTAGAACTCTTAAAATATATGCTTAGTTGATAGCTCCTCCAAATACATACTGAATCCCATTGACAACTATTCATAAATCATAGTTTACTGGGGGTTTAATTTTCTTTTTTTACCAGCTATCGCCACAACTTTCTCTGATTAACCCTTTGCATGTTCGAAATGGAAATTTACAAAAATATTAATGGGAATGGGATTTTTAATATTGGATTCATGTTAATAGCTGTCATAAGTGGGATGTTTGAAGGGAACTAACAGAAGGTTGAGCGTTTCTATCTCCCCAGCAATTTGTGCCACTGGGCAAATTAAGTAATCCTTTTATGTGGTGTAAAAGACAAAACAATCAATCACTCATGGGTTAATATTTTCCCCCAAACTTATGATATGGCAAGGGCATTTGGAATTCTACCAGAAGATTGGCCTGTAACGGTAGCATGTGTTTTAGTGGTCATAAAAAATATATCTATATAAAATAAACTACATAATTGGAAAAATTACTCAGGTCTATTTTCTTCTATAATTGTCTGCATATGACTATCCTGTGGCAAATTTAAACAGGTCCAGTTATAAAGCTTGGTTTATATACATATTTTATATATTTTTCATATTTTTTTTCAGGTCGCCAACACTAATGATGGATAACAGAGGGCCAAAACGGTTACTGGGCTTAAATTTTGAAATATAATAGACTGGTTAAACATGAGCAAGTCAGAAGTAGTCTTAGTTGGAGGACAACGCAAAGTTAAATAGCTAAAACACAAGTTTAAAAGATCAAAATATTTGTATTTCTGTACACAGATGAATGTACAAAAAAGGAGAAAATGTTTTATTTAAAACAATAAACGAAATGTAAATATAGTACTGGCTACTTATGTAACATATACAGTGCACTACAAAATTAAAAAATAAACTGTTTTTTTCTTCTATTTTCTTTGTGTCTAAAAGATGACTGTAATTATGAGATTTTAAATATTTCAATTTTTAGTTCTTCACGCACCAACCAAAGGTTATTTCATCCCTATCGTCGTTGCGATAAGACTGAAATGATGTTTAAACCGATGTTAAATCTTCTCTCACTCACTCATCCATATCCTTCCATTGGAATGCATAATGATCAAAATTCACTCACACATCTTTATTAGAATTTGATTGTTTATGATGTATCATTGGCAGGTGTGTGTGGGTCAGGCCTGTTATTTGCAAGTGTGCGTGTGTGTGTGTGTGTGTGTGTGGGGGGGGGGGGGTTCAAAAAGTATCATTTAAGAGATTCAAATTTTCCTGTGTTCTCGTTTACTAATTCAGTAATTTCCCTGATGATGATTGCAGCTTATGTTTTTTAAGTTTTCAGCATAATTCAAATGTCAATATTTTCTCTCCAAATATTTATCATAAAACACTTAGAATGATAAACAATCTCATTGATTATGGGCACACAATCATATTCTTGTAGATCTTTGGTAACACCATGCCATTCTTGTAGAAATATTTCATAATTCAGTAATTTCCCTGATGATGATTGCAGCTTCATGTCTTTTTTAATTTTTCAGAACATTTCAAATGTCCATGTTTTATCTCCAAATATTTATCATAAAACACTTAAAATGATAAACAATCTCATTGATTTGGTCACACCACTCTATTCTTGTAGATCTCTGGTAATACCATGCCATTCTTGTAGAAATATTTAACAAACACTTTGATGTGGTGAATATCATCCCCAGTCCCCAAATTTTGTAAATTGAAACTCTAGTAGAGGTTGTCCTATTTCTGAAAAATAATTGCACATTTATCCTTTAATGCTTAAGAATACCACAGATTTCCATTTCCATCAATAAAGTTTAAATATCAGAAGACATTGTTTGTAAGAAAAGTGTAATTTAAGTTAAAAGTATAAGCAGGAGTTAAACTGTTAACTAAATAATACTAGAAACTTTGTATTTATGACATTTTATTCAATTTTATCAACGGCCTCATTGCAATACATTAGATAATTGGTTTAGACCAGCTTTAAAACAAATTTATATGTTAACGTTAAGAAAATCAGTATATATCGCAGATTTTCTTTCAAAGAAAATCAATAAATTTTAAATATAAGAAATTGTTTGGAGGAAAAGTGTAATTCCATTTAAAAGTATAAACAGGAGTTAAATTTTTATCTAAATAATGATAGAAAATTTGTATTTATGACTTTTTATTCAATTTTATCAACACCGTCAATGCAATCCATTAGATAATTGGTTTAGACCAGCTTTAATAATCGATAAGCTAACCTCTCTGTACAAACACTTTTACTTGTGAATTAAATGTCCTGATTTAACCTAACCTTCTGTTGGTTACTGGCAACCATCCCACTTATGACAGCGATTAACATGAATCCAATATGAAAAGCCCCATTCGGACTAAAAAATCCACTACGTACATGCTAAGGGGTAATCGGTGAAAGTTGTGGTGATAGCTTGTGGTGGGAAACCTCAGTAAACTATGATTTATGAATAGTTGTCAATGGGATTCAGTATGTATTTGGAGGAGCTGTCAACTAAGCATATATTTTAAGAGTTCTACTTGGCGCATTAATGTCAAACTTTGCACACTGTTTTGACATATGATTGGCTAGATTCCTACCAAATTTCAACAAAACGCGGAATTTGGATCATATGTTTTTTTAATGTCAAAGTGGGGAAATACCTTTCAGCGTAATTAGTTGTGAAAGGGAATTCCCTAGCGTGAAAGAAATTCAGAGAATGTCAGGCTTAAATGAGGATGTAGAAAGACTCAGTAATCACTGAGGAAAATAAAAATTACATGCAATCGCCCCAGCTAAAAGCCGAATATAAAGAAAATTACCTGAAACTGACCGGACCCTGACATCGGCGATCGCACTGACAGATCCTACCGGAAGTCACTCGAAAAAACAAGATGGCGGTCGCGGTTACATTGCCTATATACTAAGTCGCTCTACGCCTGCGGTATATGGTAATGCTTGCAATGCTAGGTATGACCTGGGGACGAGTCCGAAAAAGATATTTTATATGACGCCATTAAACTCGCAGTCTTGATTGGATATAACTGATCACGTGATAAATTGTCGTCTGTTTCATTGCCAAAACATGGCGCAAAGTTATCGCTTCCCTGAACTATCGGATGCAGCTCTGCCGATACTTCATGCAAATTGAGATAACAATAACACACAGAAAATACTTCCATCATAAAGAAATCAGTATAATAAAACAATTATTAACTCGCATCGGAGTCATTACCATGAATTCCGTACCCTCGGCGAGACGCTGCCAAGCTAACCTCACCTCGGCCTGCGGCCTCGGTCAGGTCAGCTTGGCAGCGTCTCACCTCGGGTCCGGTATTCATGGTAATGACTCCGATGCGAGTTAATTAGTGTATAATATGTTCTTTTCGCTTGTTTGTTTTAAATATATTCCTTATTGGTACACATCACACGCGTAGGGCTTAAGTGTACAGTCATTAAACAAAATGAAGATGTTTAGAAAAAAAAACACTAAAGCACATAGGTACACGAACAATCAATACATCTATCGCTCCCCATACGTCTTACATGGTACTGTATTGTAGAAAGAGTTTAAATAAGAACTGAATGATTATTTGAACCAGCTGTCTGGCAATTACCAAGAAAATCAAGCCCATGCCTTTCTACAGATTGCACAATCTACTCTACTAAAGGTAAAATGTAAAAACTGACAAATATAATGATTATACACCTATAAGTAATCGCCGGAAGGACTTATATAATTAACCTGTGGTCTGTCGGGATTTAAACAGAGAGTGTAGATTACAGGTATGAAGTTTGGGGATCCAATATTCAAATCATGTACGGGTCTCAGTTGGCAGACCGATAGTATATCACGTATTCGCATCGACGGGTCGCGGGTTTGTATCACTTGCATTGGAAAGAAAAAAAAAATGGGAGTAGGCCTACGTTATTTGCTAAATGTGGAAGTGTTGCCAAAGTTCTGGATTTTTTTTCGGAGCAAAAAGTTCAGTTTCCTACCCCCACTACCCTGGCAAAGCCAAAATATACGTGAAATAATCGACAGTGCATCAGCTAACCAATCAGACCGTACGCAGGAATCAATGCAAGCAGTCAAAATGAAATTATACATTTTACCATGTCATGATATAACTGCATATAACTGATTATCATGTGCCTGGCCCTACATTCAATTTCTATTTGTCTATTCCCTCACTCACCACCGTTGCCTTTCTGGCATTTGTAAAGATAATGAGTTTACGTTTCAAATGGTTAAAAGGGTGATGTAAAAGCTGGATTACACTCTTTTCATTAAAATGAGTCAACTGCCAGCTGGTTTAAATTGATTGATTAATTGTTTGGTGTTTTACGCCGCGCTCAAGATTATTTCACTTATATGGCGGCGTTGCCAGTTTTATTGTGGAAGGAAACCAGGCTCAGTGCCCGGAGGAAACCCACGACCTTCCGCTGGTAACTGGCAACCATCCCACATATGTCGTTCGAGTGAAAACCCGGTCAGGAAATTTTCCAATTTTTGGACTGAGTGGGATTCGAACCCGCGACCTATTGGTGGAAGGCTGTTCGGTTTGAGTGCCCAACGCTCTACATACTGAGCCACGGAGGCCCATGTCAGCTGCTTTAAAAGAGACACCGCCTATACGTGTTGTGATTCTCCGTTGACCTTCTGATTAGTAGAAAAATAAGTAATTATCAATCTGGGATGAAAGGCTGCAAGTCGACTTTCCGCCAAGCTTATTTAAGGAATTCCCTGTTGCTATTGTTTTCTGCCTGATAGTCAGTAAACAAAACGCCGAGAATATACGACACGCGCAGTCACAGGGGCTTAAACCGCGCCTCAAACGTAAATCTATCTTTACTATCACAGCTAAACAGACAACTGAATCCTCAAATACACTCTCTATCCAGCGGTACGTTGGAGCTAGGAAAGTTACCAATCAAACCATCTGAAAACCTCGTCCTTATATAAACATCTTTGAACAGCAGACATTGTCACTGCCTTCGTTTCCCTAGATCCGGGAATGGCCCTTTAAAAGTCACGAGTTCAGCCATTTAAGACATTGGGATACCCGAGCTCATCCTTTGTTTACATTGCGGGTAAATAACAAATAAAATTTTCATTTTCAAATTAAACTAAAAAAACACTATCAAAATCCTAAAGTGGCATGAGCTGCCAAAATTCCCACTTTTTTCATAATTTCTGATCGTCACGACAGTAAGAGGCTTTGAAGGTCATCGAAAAACTAAATGATTGGCGTTCGAATGAAGAAAATCCGTACAGTATATGGCCTGTACGAACCGAAAACGTCTTCGAAAAGTAAACACAATTTAGATAACCGGGACGGCCATTCATTCATTCTAAGCCAAAGTTAGTTCAAAACAATACTTTATCGTATATCTTCGACACTAGAAGGAGTAAAAAGCTTCTGAATTATACGTCTTCAGAAAAATAGCCAATAATTTCAACATTTTGTTTTAACGTCAAAATATCAACATTTAGGCAGCTCATGCCACTTTAAGTATTTTGGCAAAAAAATGAAAGTTGTTAAAGTGGCATGAGCTGCCAAAATGTTGATATTTTGACGTTACATCAGAATGTTGAAATAATTGGCTATTTTTCTCAAGATGTATAATTCAGAAACTTTTTAGTGCTTCTAGTCTCGAAAATGTACGACAAAGTATTGTTTTGAACTAACTTTGGTTTAGAATGAATGAATGGTCGTCCCGGTTATTTAAATTTTGTTTACTTTTCGAACACATTTTCGGTTCGTACAGGCCACATACTGTATGGATTGTCCTCATTCCAACGCCAATCATTTAGTTTCTCGATGGCCTTCAAAACCTCTTACCGTCGTGGCGATCATAAATTATGAAAAAAGTGTGAATTTTAGCAGGTCAAGCCTCTTTAATTTCTTCTAACTGGGGAAAATAAGAAAACTGCCTTCTTTTTTAAATATTGACACTTTTCTGGATTTTCGCGACTAGTGTGCTTTTAATGAGTCACATAGGCTGCGTTCCTATTGGATAAACCTTCATTCATCCGATAGCCGAGGTCTAAGTGATTGAATGGCATAAGCTGCTAAAATTCGGACATATTGCATAAAGTTCAAATAGCTGAAATCCATGTATGAGTATATTTTGTGTACATTTTTTAGTACTAGTATATTTTTGCTTATAAAAGCTGTACATCTGCACTTTTTGACTAAAAACGAACAATTGGCTAATTTTCATTCAACGACATTTTTTCTATTTTTAGCAGCTCATGGTCTACACTGTAAAATGTAACTCGTAAATTTTACGGTAGAATACTGGCAGCTGGGCTGCCAACCTTCTACCGTAAAAATCAGGGTAGACCGTAAAATCATAAGTTACGATATACCGTATTTTTTACGGTATGTTTGTAAAACTACGTCTGAATACCGTAAACGCACGGTATTGTTATCGTAAAAAGGACGGCATTATATTGAAAATTGGGGGAAACCAGGGAACTATGAATAATACCCCCACAACCTTGTGTGTGGCACATTACATGATATTGTAAGATATAAATTTTCCTTGAGACAGGACTGCTTCCAGTACAGTGGACACAACTGGATTCCATTGATATTACCCAGCCTGTCGCTTGATAATAACACTGAACTAACCAGTCCAACTAGCCACATTCCTAATCAGTGAATGTGAAAAAACAGTATGAAATCAGCAGGTCTTCAACCCCAAAATGGATCTGTTAATGTAGATTTTTAAATGTTATGTACCCCAACGAAATAGTAAAACTGACTACTTCTGCAAGCTGACAAACATATATTTATTCGAAAAAATGCTGATGACAAATCTCTTCATACCCTCACTTAGGGCAGGTATCTCTATTTTCACAGCTATGTTAAATGAACTATCTTAGCCTATAGTGACAATATTTTTCTTTTATTAAATCGCCTACGGGGGATTCGAACCTCTAACCTGCCAAACAGGAGCTGCGCACAACCACATGCGCACTAGCCATAACCGTATCCTTTAACCACTAGACTAACTATCTATATGTAATGTTGGGGGCCACATTTCGATGCCTTACTAGCGCTTCGATGTGCGCATGCGCACTTCCGTTTTTTCGCGCCCTTTGACCCGCTATGACGTATTTTGGACGAAGCCTTCACGGAAACAACCGAGGAGATCAGATCTAGTTAGCTCGGAAACGACAACTCTGTCTCAAAGTTATTTTACGGTATACGACCGTAAAGCTTCCAGTGAAGTATAAAACGGCAATTTACCGTTAATTTTAAAATATTCTACTGTAGAATTGACGGTAAACGGTTACAGTGTAAACAACTATAATCAAGTGTCCCTAAAACTTTCTGATATAACGTTTGTCGAAAGATAGCCGATAATATAATCAATTTGCTGTCGGGAAAAGTCGTCGGAATTTTGGCAGCCCATGTCGTTTTACATCACTGATAAAGAAATCAAACAACCTGGTGTATTCATAAATGATGCCTTCAATTGGAAAACTCACATTGAATATATAGGGACTATTTTTCTCAAGACGTATAATTCAAAAGCTTTTTAGTGCTTCTAGTCTAGAAAATGTGTAATAAGGTAGTGTGTTGAACTAACTTTGGCTTAGAATGAATGCATGGTCGCCCCGGTTATTTCAATTGTCGAGCACGTTTTCGGTTCGTACAAGCCACATATTGTATGGATGTTTCTCATTCCAACGCCAATCATTTAGTTTTTTGATGGCCTCCAAAGCCTCTTACTGTCGTGACGATCAGAAATTATGAAAAAGTGTGAATTTTGGCAGCTCATGCCACTTTAATATGAAAACCCTTTTTACACTATATTTTTAGTAAATTTTCCCGTTCCTAACGTTTGGCAATATATTATGGGGCAATACATACAGGCTTCATCTCAAACCTTTAAATACCATTCACAAACGCACAGTTCGGATGATAACACAATCAGGAAGATTAGACCGCACCCTACCTTTATTTTCCAAATATAACTTACTGCCTCTAGAACAATTACATGAATTCCAGGTACTGATATTCGTCCACAAATTCATAGATCATCCATATAGAATGCCAATGGCATTAATATGTCTGTTCCAGAGAATTAACTCTGTTCACTCATACTCAACAAGACAATCCCAATTAAACTTATATACCCCCATTTATCTCAGTGACGCATATCGTCTATCCAGAGGTGTAGAAGGTTCAAAGGCATGGAATAAACTGGCTGCGTATGGAATAAACTAGCACAGTAAGTACAGTAAATTTTCCTATTTAAATCAATAACTAAGGCTTATTTGCTCCATGGCCTTCAAGCTTAGGGTCCCGGGTCGTGATATGTCATTATTTTGTTTTTTCATTTTTCTTATTTTTAAACAATGTTCCTTACATATTGTAAAATCAAATCAGTCTTCACCTCAGCCAGTAAACTATCTGTTTATGCTATTCAGGGATAAAACAAACCCTCTGAGGTTTTATTCTCGACGATGTTGTTTATCATTTAATATGTGTTCTGTTCTAAACTGCATCGGTGAATAAAACTGAAACTCAATGCCATAGATATATTTTTTGAAAATAAAGTTACACTGACACAGGGGTACATGAACAAGAATGGTCCTTTTTACTTGAAAAGCTATGTGGACATATATATATATATGTATATAAAGTAGAAATGAAAACTACTGCTAGGCCTAAAATATGAGCTAGAATTAGAAGACCGGTCGGTCAACTGGCCTTGTCCAATCGATTACGGGGTCAACGTGACCACACACTCAAAAAATACTTTTATGTATTCCGGTTCTTAAAATTTCCCCGCAACTTCCCATAGCGGAATAAGCCGATGTGTCGCCTGGGGCTTGTGGAGTGAAGGTATTTTCTCCGATATAGACGGTCTATCGGTGACTGATACTGTGTAACATGAATAGAACTTAGTTTGTCCAACACACCCGCGAGAAAACATTTACATCCCGTGTTATTGATTCTCTAGTCGCGATGGTGTTTGCGCGAATTAGCGCGAAGGACAAAAATGTACTGAAAGAACCGCAGGTAATCCGCGTGCTAAGTTACGCGAAAGCTTTACCGTCGGCTAATCTCTGATGGAGACTTACTACCACGAAATATAACACGAGGCTTCATTCAACTCAAGTATTTCTAAACCTAAAACGAAACGCATAGCTTTCAATTTATATGATAGTGCAATCACTATAGTGCGATAGTGATCGCATTTAAAAAATTATTTTTTTCTTTCATTGGAGTACTTAGATAGATTAATAGACCGAAAATCTAACGTCTTGGAGGGATCTTCTTTGAAGTGTTCCCTTTGTTAATCCGTTTAACTAGCGACACGCTTGGCTGAAACTATAAGAAATATTGTATTTTATTTATTTTGCTGGATGGAATATTATTGATCTATATCTTTAGGAATTTGTTTTAAAGATTTGAGTCTCTTTACTTCGCTCGTTTGTTGAGCCAGCGTTTTTTAATTTCAATAGATATACTGCCTAAATGTATACGATCATTCTGAGCATATACACATGGGAAGAAACTGGGTGTATGGGGGAGGGAGGGGGGTTAGAGTGGTTGCCTAAACGAAATAACGTTCTAGAGTAGAGTGCGAAAGTAGATTTTTTAACAATGAACTATATGCGTATAATGAAGGTCACGTGGCACTTGATTTGCATCGAAAGCCGCCATTACTAAGAGATGCTTTAATATCAATCCAGAACGGTCATGCACGCGCTCATCAACTATCAATGGAGACGCTGTTTACAAAGTCTAATCCAAACCAGAGAATGAGACGTGTCAATTCCACGTATATTCATCACTGATTCAGACATGTGATCCTTCTTACCAATACATCAGCCAATTTTATTCTGAATAAACAATGAACATATTGAGGTCGTGAGATTACCATTGCCACTGATTCATTGACCAACCGTAAGACGCATTCTACTCGTAACTTCAGCAAAATCCAAAGGAGCAATAGTATGGTATAAAATTGTATTGTGGTACTTTATATCATATTCTTCGACTTGAAGCATTACTTTCATAAAGCAGTCCCGCAAGAAGAGTAATGGTGTAAGAAATTACATAAATAACTTGATTACATAAATAACAAAGATAAATAACTTGATATATTTGTCTATGAATATCACATGTTACCAGGTTATCTGACCGCTGATTTAATATGACAACCACCCTGAGAATTGTCATTGGATCTTTCGATTTAACACGATATTATTCGAGATTCTCGTGCTTCATGCACAGAATGTGTACGCCCTACACGTGGTCCTTGTAAAAAGTTCTGATACTGGCGATCTCGTTTATGCTATTTTATGGAATTGAGAATTTACACGGATGTCGTGCTTTCAAATTAAGACAAATTCTTCAAAGTGCGGAGATTTATATAACAACGGCAAACTATACTAAAGTACTCTTTTAGTGTCAAAATCCAAACAAACAAGCATTCTGAGAGTATTGCATAGCAATACATAGTCCTCTACCGGATAGTACTAATGAGTATGGAATCCAATGAATATTTTTAAAGGCGCCCATAGAAACAATATTCATTTACTATTGGGGACCTCGGTGGTCCAGAGTGTTAGAATGATCGACCCTTAGTCCCACACATACCTTCCATCGATGCAGCGCGGGTTCGAATCCCACTCATACCAAATAAAAATTTTAAAAATTCTGAGTGGATTTTTCACTTGATCGCCGTATATGGAAGAGTAGCCAGGTACTCGACGAAGATCGTGGGTTTCTTTCGGGTAATGAGGCGGTTTCCTCCCCAATCAATCAATCAATCAATCAATCATTTACTATTTAAGTTTTTTCAGGAAGATCCTTGAAATCTTTAAGATTTATCATAAAATGTTCTAGATTGATACTTGATCAGTAAAATGCCAAGAAATAAATGACGAGGGGCATATAAAACCTAAACTTGGCCTAAATGCCACGATGGTGTACTCACACGTACCAAAAAAACAGCAGAACGTCTATAAACATTTCCTAAAGAAGTCCAAAAAACTGTCATTTATAAGAAATTTCTAAAGCCCAAGGACGCTAACTTCTGTAAAAAAGCGCGAAGCAGAACAAAACGTAAAGTTGATCTGTAACCAACCGTGTTGTATTCACATATTAACAACACTTGAATAGGTGTGAAGTTACCAGCGGAAGGTCGTGGGTTTCCTCCGGGCACAGAGCCCGGTTTCCTCCCACAATAAAACTGGCAACGCCGCCATATAAGTGAAATAATCTTGAGCGCGGCGTAAAACACCAAACAATCAATCAATAGGTGTGAACATCTAGAACAAAAGTCCGGAAAAATGTTATTTGTATAAAATGTTTTAAGTCCAAGGGCGATAGGTTCGGGAAAAATGCGC
Organism: Lepidochitona cinerea; assembly: GCA_963971465.1. Classification (NCBI taxonomy): domain Eukaryota; kingdom Metazoa; phylum Mollusca; class Polyplacophora; order Chitonida; family Tonicellidae; genus Lepidochitona; species Lepidochitona cinerea. The sequence goes on from OZ020559.1 coordinate 12,318,506, forward strand.
GGAACAGAACAAAACTTGTAACCCACCATGGTGTACTCACGTACACAAAAAAGAATTGAGTATCTTCAAGCATGCAGAAAAAGTCTGGAAAACTGTTTGCTATTTTTGTGAAATTTCTGAATTCCAAGGGCGACAACTTTGGTAAAAATGTACGGAGCGTAACAAAACATCAAATTGATCTGTAATCTACCATGGTTAACCCACATACCAAATCTCAATTGAATATCTGAACGCATATCCAAAACAAGTCCGGAAAATGTTATTTTTGTGATAGTTCTAAAGTCAAAGGGAGATAACTTCGATACATTGGCAAAAAGCAGAACAAAAGGTAAACTAACATACTAAAAATCAACTAAATATCTGCATGAGTTTAGAAAAAAGTCCCGAAACTGACTTATGGGTCTGACGGACGGAATGTGTACGTACTGACGGACGGAACGCAAACCGACAGCCCCTTCGGCTACGCCGCTAGAGGACTAAAAAGCGTTTATTTAAGAAATCTAACTGAATTAGGTTGATTGGTGTTTAACGGCCCATTCAATATTATCTCACTTGTACAACTTTAGGGGTTTCGTTGCTTACAAAACTACCAAAATCTTATTTTATGGACGGTGCCACTTTCACGGCTGCGGTCGCAGCACGTCGAACTTGACATCGGACGAAAACGCAACCAAACCGTTAAATGGGTGTCTTCTGGAACGTTTTCGGCACAGAAACATCAAGATTTTGACAGTTTCGGTCCCTTGTAACCGGCTTTCCCGTTTGGGATGGGATGGTAAATTGTATAGTAAAAATATACAAGCCATGCACTCACACTTTTTCCGGGAAAGTGCATGCTGTAATGAAGTCCTCTCTGTTTTTATACTATTCGTGCTTAATTAGCTGACGTAAATAAAGGTGTTATTCTTATCACTTTTATTTCAATTCTCTTAGAAAGAAATCGACCTTACACTTTCCATCTAAAAGTCAATTGACTTAATATTTTAAGTATATATAGCGTCACGTCCGGTAAAACTGAAAAACGTGGCTTGCTGTAACAGTCGCAACACACTTGACTGTCTTCGCTCGCTACCGGTCGGCTTTGACACGCTTCGGACAGTCTGCGCTTTTTATACGGTATATGGGCTGAATACAAATGGGGTCGAAAGTATATATCAAAATACTTTAATACAGACGGAAAAATAAAATTAAAATTGTAGTAAATTGATCAAACGCTGAAATCATCTAGAAATATATGTTTTTTTAATAAATGTTATTTAGCCCGGTAAAGTACATGTTGTGTAACACAAAGTGACGCAGTTTCGGTACATATCAGGAATCCTCCCATGCTTCAATTATAAAACTGATCGAACCTGAAAGTTAACAAACAGAGTATTTCGGCCCCTTTCATTATCACGAGGACACTTTCGATGGGCCCTCAACAGGATATGGAAATAGTACGTTACACGGTTACCTTTTTGATCGCCACATTCAAAATGACCTGCAGTCTATCAGAGGGTATTCCACGTACGTAAATCCCCGAAGTTATCAGGCTGTTGCTGTAAAAGTCATTCACGGGGAGGCCACTCTAATTAATTAAACCAAGAGTAGCCTCCCTTTAATATTTAGACGAAATAGCCATTTTAACTAGAGTTTTCATTGTGAGTTGAGAATTGATGCCGAAGTATTTGATTGGTTATACTCTGTGTATATGGTGCTGTTATCAAATTTTTTGAGGGAGTAAATGAGGGAGTAGACCGGTGTTATTTAACAGTCAGCTCACATTGGCCGTACGCTCTTACAACCAGCTTTAATGTCTCCTAATACTTCAAATCATAAAGGGGTCTCAGTTGGCAGGCCGGTAGTATATCACGTATTCGCTTCGACGGGTCGCGGGTTTGTATCACTCGCATTCCAAAAAAAAATGTGAGAACGTTATTTGCTAAATGTGGAAGTGTTGCCAAAGTTCTAGATTTTTTTCTGAGCAAAAAGTTCAGTTTCCTACCCCACTACCCTGGCAAAGCCAACATATACGTGAAATAACCGAGAGTGCATCAGCCAACCAATCAGACCGTACACAGGAATCTATGCGAGCAGTCAAAATGAAATTAAATATTTTATCATGTCATGATATAACTGCACATGATTGAGTATCCTGTGCCTGACCCTATATTCAATTTCTATTTTTCGTTACAATCAATCACCACCGTTGCCTTTCTGGCATTTGTAAAGATAATGAGTTTACGTTTCAAATGGTTAAAAGGGTGGTGTAAAAGCTGGATTACACTCTTTTCATTAAAATGGATCAACTGTCAGCTGGTTTAAATTGATTGATTGATTGTTTGGTGTTTTACGCCGCGCTCAAGATTATTTCACTTATATGGCGACGTTGTCAGTTTTATTGTGGGAGGAAACCGGGCTCAGTGCCCGGAGGAAATCCACGACCTTCCGCTGGTAACTGCCAACCATCCCACATAGGTCGTTCGAGTGAAAATCCGGTCAGGAAATTTTCCAATTTTTGGACTGAGTGGGATTCGAACCCGCGACCCATTGGTGGAAGGCTGTTCGGATTGAGCGTGAAACGCTCTACCCACTGAGACACGGAGGCCCCTGCCAGCTGGTTTAAAAGAGACACCGCCTACGCGTGTTGTGATTCCCCGTTGACCTTCTGATTAGTAGAAAAAAAGTAATTATCAATCTGGGATGCAAGTCGACTTTCCGCCAAAAATGTATATCTAAAGGCTTATTTAAGGAATTCCCTGTTGCTTTTGTTTTCTGCCTGACAGTCAGTAAACAAAACGCCGAGAATACACGACACGCGCAGTCACCGGGGCTTATACCGCGCCTCAAACGTAAATCAATTATCACTATAACAGCAAAACAGACAACTGAATCCTCAAAGAAACTATCTATGCAGCGGTCCGTTGGAGCTAGGAAAGTTACCAATGGCCATCTGAAAACCTCATCTTTATATAAACATATGTGAACAGCAGACAATTTAACTACCTTCGTTGGCCTAGATCAGGGAATGTCCCTTTAAAAGTCACGATTTAAGCCATTTAAGACATAGGGATTCCTGAGCTCGTCTTTTGTTTTCACTGTAGGTACATAACAAATCAAATTTTCAAATTAAAGTTAAAAAACAATATCAAAACTTAAGTATTTTGACAAAAATCGAAAGTTGTTGATTTCTTCTAACTGGGAAAAATCAGATCACTGTCTTCCTTTTTAAATATAAACAGTTTTCTGGATTTTCGCTACGAGTATGTCTTTAATGATTCAATTTGTAATATAAATAAGTCAATTAGGCTGCGGTTTTATATATGGGATAAACCTTCATTCATCCGATAGCCGAGGTCTAAGGGTTTTATTCCCGCCGATGTTATTTATCATTAAATATGTGTTCTGTTCTAAAATGCATCGGTGAATAAAATCGAAACTGAATGTCATAGATATTGAAAATTGAAAATAAAGTTACACTGACACAGGGGCGTACATGAACAAGAATGATCTTTTTTACTCGAAAAGCTATGTGGACATACATATTTGCCTGTGCCAGTGTGTTTTAGTGATCATAAATATATATGTATATAAAGTAAAAATGAAAACTACTGCTAGGCCTAAAAGATGAGCTAGAATTAGAAGACCGGTCAGTCTACTGACCTTGTCCAATCGATAACGGGGTCAACGTGACCACACACTCAAAAAATACTTTTATGTATTCCGGTTCTTAACATTTCCCCGCAACTTCCCATAGCGGAATAAGCCGATGTGTCGCCTGAGGCTTGTGGAGTGAAGGTATTTTCTCCGATATAGACGGTCTATCGGTGACTGATACTGTGTAACATGAATAGAACTTAGTTTGTCCAACACACCCGCGAGAAAACATTTACATCCCGTGTTATTGATTCTCTAGTCGCGATGGTGTTTGCGCGAATTAGTGCGAAGGACAAAAATGTACTGAAAGAACCGCAGGTAATCCGCGTGCTAAGTTACGCGAAAGCTTTACCGTCGGCTAATCTCTGATGGAGACTTACTACCACGAAATATAACACGAGGCTTCATTCAACTCAAGTATTTCTAAACCTAAAACGAAACGCATAGCTTTCAATTTATATGATAGTGCAATCACTATAGTGCGATAGTGATCGCATTTAAAAAATTATTTTTTTCTTTCATTGGAGTACTTAGATAGATTAATAGACCGAAAATCTAACGTCTTGGAGGGATCTTCTTTGAAGTGTTCCCTTTGTTAATCCGTTTAACTAGCGACACGCTTGACTGAAACTATAAGAAATATTGTATTTTATTTATTTTGCTGGATGGAATATTATTGATCTATATCTTTAGGAATTTGTTTTAAAGATTTGAGTCTCTTTACTTCGCTCGTTTGTTGAGCCAGCGTTTTTTAATTTCAATAGATATACTGCCTAAATGTATACGATCATTCTGAGCATATACACATCGGAAGAAACTGGGTGTATGGGGGAGGGAGGGGGGTTAGAGTGGTTGCCTAAACGAAATAACGTTCTAGAGTAGAGGGCGAAAGTAGATTTTTTAACAATGAACTATATGCGTATAATGAAGGTCACGTGGCACTTGATTTACATCGAAAGCCGCCATTACTAAGAGATGCTTTAATATCAATCCAGAACGGTCATGCACGCGCTCATCAAAAAAAAATTTTTTTCCAAAAAAAAATGTGAGAACGTTATTTGCTAAATGTGGAAGTGTTGTCAAAGTTCTAGATTTTTTTCTGAGCAAAAAGTTCAGTTTCCTACCCCACTACCCTGGCAAAGCCAACATATACGTGAAATAACCGAGAGTGCATCAGCCAACCAATCAGACCGTACACAGGAATCTATGCGAGCAGTCAAAATGAAATTAAATATTTTATCATGTCATGATATAACTGCACATGATTGAGTATCCTGTGCCTGACCCTATATTCAATTTCTATTTTTCGTTACAATCAATCAGCACCGTTGCCTTTCTGGCATTTGTAAAGATAATGAGTTTACGTTTCAAATGGTTAAAAGGGTGGTGTAAAAGCTGGATTACACTCTTTTCATTAAAATGGATCAACTGTCAGCTGGTTTAAATTGATTGATTGATTGTTTGGTGTTTTACGCCGCGCTCAAGATTATTTCACTTATATGGCGACGTTGTCAGTTTTATTGTGGGAGGAAACCGGGCTCAGTGCCCGGAGGAAATCCACGACCTTCCGCTGGTAACTGCCAACCATCCCACATAGGTCGTTCGAGTGAAAATCCGGTCAGGAAATTTTCCAACTTTTGGACTGAGTGGGATTCGAACCCGCGACCCATTGGTGGAAGGCTGTTCGGATTGAGCGTGAAACGCTCTACCCACTGAGACACGGAGGCCCCTGCCAGCTGGTTTAAAAGAGACACCGCCTACGCGTGTTGTGATTCCCCGTTGACCTTCTGATTAGTAGAAAAAAAGTAATTATCAATCTGGGATGCAAGTCGACTTTCCGCCAAAAATGTATATCTAAAGGCTTATTTAAGGAATTCCCTGTTGCTTTTGTTTTCTGCCTGACAGTCAGTAAACAAAACGCCGAGAATACACGACACGCGCAGTCACCGGGGCTTATACCGCGCCTCAAACGTAAATCAATTATCACTATAACAGCAAAACAGACAACTGAATCCTCAAAGAAACTATCTATGCAGCGGTCCGTTGGAGCTAGGAAAGTTACCAATGGCCATCTGAAAACCTCATCTTTATATAAACATCTGTGAACAGCAGACAATTTAACTACCTTCGTTGGCCTAGATCAGGGAATGTCCCTTTAAAAGTCACGATTTAAGCCATTTAAGACATAGGGATTCCTGAGCTCGTCTTTTGTTTTCACTGTAGGTACATAACAAATCAAATTTTCAAATTAAAGTTAAAAAACAATATCAAAACTTAAGTATTTTGACAAAAATCGAAAGTTGTTGATTTCTTCTAACTGGGAAAAATCAGATCACTGTTTTCCTTTTTAAATATAAACAGTTTTCTGGATTTTCGCTACGAGTATGCCTTTAATGATTCAATTTGTAATATAAATAAGTCAATTAGGCTGCGGTTTTATATATGGGATAAACCTTCATTCATCCGATAGCCGAGGTCTAAGGGTTTTATTCCCGCCGATGTTATTTATTATTAAATATGTGTTCTGTTCTAAAATGCATCGGTGAATAAAATTGAAACTGAATGTCATAGATATTGAAAATTGAAAATAAAGTTACACTGACACAGGGGCGTACATGAACAAGAATGATCTTTTTTACTCGAAAAGCTATGTGGACATACATATTTGCCTGTGCCAGTGTGTTTTAGTGATCATAAATATATATAAAGTAAAAATGAAAACTACTGCTAGGCCTAAAAGATGAGCTAGAATTAGAAGACCGGTCAGTCAACTGACCTTGTCCAATCGATAACGGGGTCAACGTGACCACACACTCAAAAAATACTTTTATGTATTCCGGTTCTTAAAATTTCCCCGCAACTTCCCATAGCGGAATAAGCCGATGTGTCGCCTGAGACCTGTGAAGTGAAGGTATTTTCTCCGATATAGACGGTCTATCGGTGACTGATACTGTGTAACATGAATAGAACTTAGTTTGTCCAACACACCCGCGAGAAAACATTTACATCCCGTGTTATTGATTCTCTAGTCGCGATGGTGTTTGCGCGAATTAGCGCGAAGGACAAAAATGTACTGAAAGAACCGCAGGTAATCCGCGTGCTAAGTTACGCGAAAGCTTTACCGTCGGCTAATCTCTGATGGAGACTTACTACCACGAAATATAACACGAGGCTTCATTCAACTCAAGTATTTCTAAACCTAAAACGAAACGCATAGCTTTCAATTTATATGATAGTGCAATCACTATAGTGCGATAGTGATCGCATTTAAAAAATTATTTTTTTCTTTCATTGGAGTACTTAGATAGATTAATAGACCGAAAATCTAACGTCTTGGAGGGATCTTCTTTGAAGTGTTCCCTTTGTTAATCCGTTTAACTAGCGACACGCTTGACTGAAACTATAAGAAATATTGTATTTTATTTATTTTGCTGGATGGAATATTATTGATCTATATCTTTAGGAATTTGTTTTAAAGATTTGAGTCTCTTTACTTCGCTCGTTTGTTGAGCCAGCGTTTTTTAATTTCAATAGATATACTGCCTAAATGTATACGATCATTCTGAGCATATACACATCGGAAGAAACTGGGTGTATGGGGGAGGGAGGGGGTTAGAGTGGTTGCCTAAACGAAATAACGTTCTAGAGTAGAGTGCGAAAGTAGATTTTTTAACAATGAACTATATGCGTATAATGAAGGTCACGTGGCACTTGATTTGCATCGAAAGCCGCCATTACTAAGAGATGCTTTAATATCAATCCAGAACGGTCATGCACGCGCTCATCAACTATCAATGGAGACGCTGTTTACAAAGTCTGATCCAAACCAGAGAATGAGACGTGTCCATTCCACGTATATTCATCACTGATTCAGACATGTGATCCTTCTTACCAATACATCAGCCAATTTTATTCTGAATAAACAATGAACATATTGAGGTCGTGAGATTACCATTGCCACTGATTCATTGACCAACCGTAAGACGCATTCTACTCGTAACTTCAGCAAAATCCAAAGGAGCAATAGTATGGTATAAAATTGTATTGTGGTACTTTATATCATATTCTTCGACTTGAAGCATTACTTTCATAAAGCAGCCCCGCAAGAAGAGTAGGCCTGATGATGTAAGAAGTTACATAAATAACTTGATATATTTGTCTATGAATATCACATGTTACCAGGTTATCCGTCCGCTGTTTTAATATGACAACCACCCTGAGAATTGTCATTGAGTCTTTCGATTTCACACGAGATCGTTCGAGATTCTCGTGCTTCATATACAGAATGTGTACGCCCTGCAAATGGTCCTTGTAAAAAATTAGGATACTGGCGATCTCGTTATTGATTTTTTATGGAATTGGGAATTTACACGGATGTCGTGCGTTCACATTAAGACAAATTTCTTCAAAGTGTGGAGATTTATATGACATCAGCAAATTATACCAGAAAACTGTTTTAGTGTCAAAATCCAAACAAACAATTAAGTATTCTGAGAGAATTCCATAGCAATACAGTCCTCTGCCGGATAGCACTAATAAGTATGAAATTCAATGAATATTTTTAAAGGCGCCCATAGAAACAATATTCATTTACTATTGGGGACCTCGGTGGTCCAGAGTGTTAGAATGATCGACCCTTGGTCCCACACAGACCTTCCATCGATGCAGCGCGGGTTCGAATCCCACTCATACCAAATACAAATTTAAAACTTTTTGAGTGGATTTTTCACTTGATCGCCGTATATGGAAGAGTTGCCAGATTCTCGCCGAAGATCGGGGGTTTCTTTCGGGTAATGAGCCGGTTTCCTGAACCCAATCAATCAATCATTTACTGTTTAAGTTTTTTTCAGGAAGATCCTTGAAATCTTTAAAATTTATCATAAAAGGTTCTAGATTGACACTTGATCAGTAAAATGCCAAGAAATAAATGACGAGAGACATACAACCTAAACTTGGCCTAAATGCCACGATGGTGTACTCACACGTACCGAAAAACCAGCAGAACGTCTATAAACATTTCCTAAAAAAGTCCGGAAAACTGTCATTTATAAGAAATTTCTAAAGCTCAAGGACGATTACTTCTGTAAAAAAGCGCAAAGCAGAACAAAACGTAAAGTTGATCTGTAACCAACCATGTTGTACTCCCCTACTAACAACAATTTGAATAGGTGTGCACATCTAGAACAAAAGTCCGGAAAACTGTTATTTGTATAAAATGTTTTAAGTTCAAGGGCGATAGGTTCGGGAAAAATGTGCGGAACAGAACAAAACTTGTAACCCACCATGGTGTACTCACGTACATAAAAAAGAATTGAGTATCTTCAAGCATGTAGAAAAAGTCTGGAAAACTGTTTGCTATTTTTGTGAAATTTCTAAATTCCAAGGGCGATAACTTTTAAAAATGCACGGAGCGTAACAAAACATCAAAGTGATCTGTAATCTACCATGGTTAACCCACATACCAAATATCAATTGAATATCTGAACGCATATCCAAAAAAAGTCCGGAAATTATTTTTGTGATAGTTCTAAAGTCAAAGGGAGATTACTTCGATACATTGGCAAAAAGCAGAACAAAAGGTAAACTAACATACTAAAAATCAACTAAATATCTGCATGAGTTTAGAAAAAAGTCCCGAAACTGACTTATGGGTCTGACGGACGGAATGTGTACGTACTGACGGACGGAACGCAAACCGACAGCCCCTTCGGCTACGCCGCTAGAGGACTAAAAAGCGTTTATTTAAGAAATCTAACTGAATTAGGTTGATTGGTGTTTAACGGCCCATTCAATATTATCTCACTTGTACAACTTTAGGGGTTTCGTTGCTTACAAAACTACCAAAATCTTATTTTATGGACGGTGCCACTTTCACGTCTGCGGTCGCAGCACGCTTCGGACAGTCTGCGCTTTTTATACGGTAAATCGCCGTATTTTTGGGCTGAATACAAATGGGGTCGAAAGTATATATCAAAATACTTTAATACAGACGGAAAAATAAAATTAAAATTGTAGTAAATTGATCAAATGCTGAAATCATCTAGAAATATATGTTTTTTTAATAAATGTTATTTAGCCCGGTAAAGTACATGTTGTGTAACACAAAGTGACGCAGTTTCGGTACATATCAGGAATCCTCCCATGCTTCAATTATAAAACTGATCGAACCTGAAAGTTAACAAACAGAGTATTTCGGCCCCTTTCATTATCACGAGGACACTTTCGATGGGCCCTCAACAGGATATGGAAATAGTACGTTACACGGTTACCTTTTTGATCGCCACATTCAAAATGACCTGCAGTCTATCAGAGGATATTCCACGTACGTAAATCCCCGAAGTTATCAGGCTGTTGCTGTAAAAGTCATTCACGGGGAGGCCACTCTGATTATTAAAGCCAAGAGTAGCCTCCCTGTACTATTTAGACGAAATAGCCATTTTAACTAGAGTTTTCATTGTGAGTTGAGAATTGATACCGAATTTGATTGGTTATACTCTGTGTATATGGTGCTGTTATCAAATTTTCTGAGGGAGTAAATGAGGGAGTAGACCGGTGTTATTTAACAGTCAGCTCACATTGGCCGTACGCTCTTACAACCAGCTTTAATGTCTCCTAATACTTCAATCAACATACCCGCTGAATAACTTGGGTAGAGTTTTTTTTTTGTTCAAAGACTGAGTATCTTCTAAACCTATTATTGCATAGAAATAAAGTAAAACTGTTCGTCGTATGCTTGATTGATTGGTAGCTTGGTGTTTTACGCCGCGCACAAGATTATTTCACATACACGGCGGCGTTGTCAGTTTTATTGTGGGAGGAGAGAAGAGCTCTCTGCTCGGAGGAAACCCACGACCTTCCAACTGGCAACCATCCCACATAGGTCGTTCGAGTGAAACTCTACCTCCTGAGTCACGGAGGCCCAGATGTCGCCGTATGTGGAAGAGTTGCCAGGTACTCTCGCACAAGGTCCGGGATTTCCTCCCCACAAAACCTGGCAACGCCGCCATATAAGCGAAATGCTCCTCGAATCAATTAATCAATCTATCTGAAACTGATTTTAGAAGTTGAATGAGACCGGCTAAGGTGGATGGAAATCTGATAGTTGGGTGTGCTTTGGTCTACATCGTGCGCACTATGTGCGAGGTGACCCCGATGAGCGGTTTCTGGTAATAGTCGTAGTCGGCTGCCAAATCCGCTGTGAACGTACATAGGTTCGAGAACATTCGGAACAAACATCGGCAGTGTTCGTTCACTTCAAGTTGGCCTCCAACAATCTGAGCTTATTATACGTTAAAACGTCGTATTTTAGGGCGGTATAAAATGGCGTCAGAAAATAAATGTCAAAATATTTTACCTCAAACGAGAATATTAAAGAAAAATAATTGTAAATTAATCAAATACTAAAATAACAAAAACAGTTGTTTTGTTTATATATGTCATTTATTGGTAAACCACATCTTGTGTAACACAACCTGGTGTAGTAAAGGTGGATTTTTCAGTTACGACTGAAAGAAACAAACTGGGTGTTTCGATTTTTTACGTCGTCACTGACAGTTTTGAGGGCACCAAAGAGGATAATTCATCGCCGTATGGGGAATAGTTGTCAGGTACTGGCCCACGGTCGTGGTTCTCTACAGTTAAACAGTCCGTTTTCCTCCCCCCCCCCTATGTTTTCAACACACAAATCAAAATTTGAAAAATGACGGTCATTTTTCAATTTTCATTTTGCCTTTTCGCTCTACACGAAACGAATATTGAAAATTGTAACCTTCGTCAATGTTTCAATTTTCAATTGGTCGAAGTCAGTCCCCAAACACAACTGCGCAAGACACAAACCACCAAAGCGAACAGCCCTTGTGGAGCAAGCCGGTTAGAGCAAAACTGACGGCCCCTGTGGAGCACAAAAAACACTTTCTTTAAAGCAAAGAATCCTAAAGCAAGGACTGCTTTATGAAAATCATAGGAGTAAGATTTCCAGGACATATAACATTCGAGTAAGGCAGGTACGCCACAGATTAGCATTAAAATTGGCCCTGGAACCACGCTATTGGCGATGTGCTCCTCAAAGGATGTTGGTATTTTAAGGCTAATTAAAAGTCAAATTAAGGATTTTCTCATCAGAATGTGTTCATTAGACTAAAAGGAGACAAAAACAATCAAAAGTTTCTTAAAATCGTGCTTTGTGCCTCGCTCTTGGCGATATGCCCTCCACAGGATGTTGAGGTTTTTAGACTAATTAAAAGTCAAATTAAAGATTTCTTCATCAGAGTGTGTTCATTAGGCTCTAGGGAGACAGAAACAATCAAAACTTTTATTAAAATCGCCTAACGTGCCTCGCTATATTGGCGATGTGCTCCACAAGGGATGTTGGTGTTTAAAGGCTAATTAAAACACCAACACCCCTTGTGGAACACATCGCCAACAGCGAGGCACTTTGGGCGATTTTGATAAAACTTTTGATTGTTTCCGTCTTTCTAGAGTCTAATGGCCACATTCTGATAAAGAAATCGTGACTTTGACCTTTAATTAGTCTTGAACACCAACATCCCTTGTGAAACATATCGCCAATAGTATGGGCTGATCAAGGGGGTGCCCAGGGGGTCAGCCCCCCCCCCCTCCTTTTTTTCTTGAGCAAAATAAGATAAAATAAGAGAAAAAAAAGAAACGGGGATCAAAATGTACCATTATGTATGCAATCTATTAAATGCAAGGTCTGCCATGCAGTTTCATGTCGTCTTTAGTTTGGCGGTAACCATGGTGATGCATGTAGGTTTTTTTAATTATGTTTGCGCCATAGTCCGTGTTGCAGTGTTAAGCAACGTGTTGCATGGCTCTAACAATGAACAAGCTAAATATGAGAAGAATGCACTTTCTGGGTGCGAAGAGGCCAATAGCCAGGCACATTAAGCGATTTTAACAAAATCTTTGATTGTTTCTGTCTCCTTAATAGAGTCTAATAAACACATTCTGATGAAGAAATCGTGAATTTGACTTTTGATTAGCCTAAAAACACAAACATCCCTTGTGGGGCACATCACCATTAGCGTGGTTTCAGGGCCAATTTTAATGCTAATCTGTGGCGTACCTGCCTAACTCGGAGGTTTTAGGTCTTGGAAATCTTACTCTGTGATTTTAGTAAAGCAGTCCTTGTTTTAAGAGTCTTTGTTTTAGAGAAAGTCGCGTGTTATTTTGTGCTCCGCCAGGGCTGTAAGTTTTGCTCTACCTGGCCTGCTTCACAAGGGCTCCGGTAATGCGTATTGCGGTTTGCTTCGGTGTTTTGTGACTTGCGCAGTGTGTTTCATTGACGAAGGTTACAACTTTCAATATTCGTTTCATGAAGAGTGAAATGACCGTCATTTTTCTATTTTTAATTTGTGTGTTGAATAGAGAGAAAACAAAAATGAAAAATTGACTTTAAAATGGTCATTTCCAAATTTCATTTGCGATATCAAAAATTGAAAATTGAATTAACGAACGTTACACGGACCCGTTCAAATCCACTTGCAATCTGTCCGACGGTAAGTCACGTACGTAAATCCCCGAAGTTTCCGACTGAGGCCGATGATTTAAAACCCAGCCGGAATTACACGTCTTTGGTACCACATTTGAATTATTTCGTAAACCGACAGACATAGGTACAGTATATAAAAATATATTTATTGAAAAATATTTGCTGATATTGTAGTTAAAACATAAACCATTTTGTATAAATATGTATTTAAAGACATTTTTTCTGTTCAAATTTATAAATGTTTGTCGAATACACATTATGAAAATAATAATAGCAACATTCAAAACAAATCTAGACACTAGCAAAAAAAAGTAACAAAAAAAAAAAACCAACAAAAAAACAAAACCAAGCAAATAGACAAAATTAACTTTTTTTTTAAAGTAAAAACAATTCGAGACATAAAAGACAAATAAATAACAAAAAACAAAGACAAAGCAGTTTTATATATAACAAATTAGAACAAAACGCACCAAAATCGAAGAATAAACGATATGAACAATAATAAACTTTACCAGGTTTACAATTCGAGACGTCGAAATAAGATCATTTCCAATACTGGCTATGGCGTAATCTTTCATACATTTTGCACATTCGGTTCATAGAGCTTTATACAAAAAACATATAAAGAATAATAATCAGATACCCGCAAAAACAATTCGTCAAATGGTAAAACTTTAAATATGCAAGTATTTAATGACAATACCTTGTTAAGAGAGTGATGGAAAATATAGATATCACTGAATGCTTCTGTATAAAATATATTATAGTAAGAATTTCTCATGTAAAAAAGTATAAATATTGCTTTTTTTCATTTGAATAAATGCGTTTTTAAAAATGTGACGTATGATAGAGTTCTTGTTGACATATCACGGTTAAATAGTTAGTCCTAGATAATCTTGTACCTCAAAATACCACAATTATTTATGCGATGATAGTTCGCGTAATACAAGCAATCCAAAGGTTGACTTTACTCATTTGTGCTGTATAATCACCTCTATTAAATCAAAGAGATTTGACAAACCCTACAGTAGAGTTACAGGCCATTTCTCGGATTGGCTGCTATGCTTTATAAAGCTAAACTTATCATTGCAATTTCAGTTTTCAGAAAATTATTGAAATTGCTTCTTTTTTTCCACCATTAACACAAACAAAAGAAAAGAAGCAATTTCAGTACGTTGCTGTAGCAAAAGCTATATGCGAGGACACTGCAGCAAACAGAGATGTTCGATAAACCGGACAGTTAAACAATAAAATATAGCACAACGCAAATCTAGTATCACACAAAATTATAACAAACCAGGGCCCAGTTTCACAAAGCGATCTTAGCTTAAGGTAATCTTAATTACCAATGGCAACGTATACCTTTAGCATTGGTTGCCATGGTAGTTAAGATCACACTTAGCTAAGATCGCTTTGTGAAACTAGGCCCAGGACCTATAAACATCCTTGTGAACTGCCTTAAGATCTTATTTCTGGTATAGTGTGGTCTATTACGGGGTTCAGACCACTGAATGAAACATATTAGTAATGAAATGTTCATATGTCCTGATAAACGCAAGCTTGAACAACCAATGAGATCATTTAAATGTCTATAGAGGAGTCTTACAGCCACTCTCACTGGCGGGATCATTTTGGGTAAGTAGCAATTGATGAAACTCCTCCAACTCGTTTGATGAAATCCAACAAAACACGAGCTTTTAACAGATTAGCTCCCATACCAAAATGGCTGCCGTCCGGACTCATGATCCCTTTGGTTAAATTAAAAGGATTCAAAAAGTTTATTCGAGTCGACTGGAAGAATGGCGTTAAAGCTTTGTTAAGTCTAATAGCACTGGGGTTTGCATGGCTTGGGACAACCGGAGTTTTTAGTACACCCAACGAATGGGCTCCGACCCAGATGAGCTTCGGCCAAATTTCGCCGGAGTTTTTTAGCAGCTCTACAACTGGCCGAGCTGTCTCGGGAATCACAACTGACGGACTGAAGGAGTCATGATGGCCAAGACCGATAACCAACAGAGTACCGGGTTTTCCAATCAGTTCCCGTGTAACATTGACTATTCTGTCTGCATACTTTGATGAAAAGAGTTCGTGTAATTGGACATTAACTCGTCCCTCACAGATTTGTTGACTGGAAATGACCCGTGTCCGACAAACCTTTTCCGTGAACATGTACATCCCATGGCACTCTTTCTTTAACTCTGCAATACAAAATATCCAAATATTAAGTTTGAACAAATATACAAAGTTCTTTACGCTGCATTAAAGATTACATTATTGATATGGCAGCGTTGCTCGATTGATTAATATTCAAGATTATCTCGCTACTATGGCGGAGTTTGCTCTTTATTCGGCGTATACACAGTAAAAACAATAGTTTAGAATAGTTTTTACAGCTTCATTTTGAAAGTGTTTGAGAAAAAAATAAAATGGTCAAGACCTAGTCGTTTTGGTGAATCTAAAATTTTCGCAACATTTAGGGTTCATCGATGTTTTACGGACCACTCCAGATTATTTCACTGATACGGTGGCGTTGCCAGATTTAGTGGGGGAGGAAACCTGTCTGATTACCCAGATTGATTCTGTCGTGTTTTACGCTGCGCTCAAGATTAGTTCACTTATCTAATTACCCGGAAAAAAATCTTTTAGTGGCCAATACCTACAATTGGGTAACCACATTGTTTTGATCCGTGGGCAATACCTACAGCTGGTTAACCACATTGTTTTGATCCGTGGGCAATACCTACAATTGGGTAACCACATTGGTTTGATCCGTGGGCAATACCTACAGCTGGTTAACCACATTGTTTTGATCCGTGGGCAATACCTACAGTTGGTTAACCACATTGTTTTGATCCGTGGGCAATACCTACAGCTGGTTAAGCACATTGTTTTGATCCGTGGGCAATACCTACAGTTGGTTAACCACATTGTTTTGATCCGTGGGCAATACCTACAGCTGGTTAAGCACATTGTTTTGATCCATGGGCAATACCTACAGCTGGTTAACCCCATTGTTTTGATCCCTGGGCAATACCTACAGTTGGTTAACCATCTGATTTACGTCAATACCGATTTCAACAAAATTTGACTAAAGACTATAGTCAAGATTGACTTCTTTATTGGTCCAATATCTTATGGTGTCCTTAAATGTCACAGGCGCCACAGGATCAAAACAATGTGTTTAACCAACTGTAGGTACTGCCCACGGATCAAAACAATGCGTTTAACCAACTGTAGGTATTGCAGACGGATCAAAACAATGTGGTTAACCAACTGCAGGTATTGCCCACGGATCAAAATGATTGCTTTAAGCAACTGCGTTATACTGGTTATTATATGTTTTTTGACGTTTTAAGTCCTGTGAACAGTTAATGCCAAATGGCGATAAAAGCGTCAAAACGACTTAAATATCTCCCATCACCCCCCCCCCCCTCTCCCGCACACACACACAATCCTCTTCCTGTCTAAACTGCGAGGTTTAGTGGGTGAGGATACCCCCTACCTTCACTGAGTACCTAACAATTTGACAACTCTTCCACATAGAACAATCGAATGAAAAAATCCACTTCAAAATTTCTCAATTTTTATTTGGTTATAGTGGGGTTGAAACTGACGCCGCATCGACTAAACGCCTATGCGGATCGAGGGACTATCACTAACTGACGAAGACTCAGAGGCCCCGTTTGGTTTTAGAAGAATTGTCCTTACCTTCAGGCATTTGTTGAGACATACATCCGAGCTCGTGATCTCCGGTTAACAATATTTGAACACCCATATACATATGGCGCATGTGCGAGTCACCAATGACAACCACAGTAGCGCCATCTAGCGTAGAGCAAGATTCTGCCGGGGTAAATGTTGACACTTGGCACCCGCCTTTGTGGTTCTTCCAATTGGAATATTCGGCGTAAAGTCTCGGTCTGAGGTCAAAACAGTTTTCACATTTGCATTCTTCTACTGATTTGTTCATACATTTGCCTTCGAAACAACACGGGGTTTCAAAGTGGGGGTCACAAACAGCCCGAAACCATACAAGTTTACCGTTGCTGAATGCAATATTACCACACATGCCATCTTCACGTTGTAAAGGGTAGGGTAAACCGTACTGAGAGCGGGTTTTATTCAAGAAAGTCAGCATTTCAGTTTCCTGAGACTTTGTATAGGATTGTTCAAGCCACATCCCCGCTGTAATACAATTTAGCAAATTTTGTTGTGACGTAAAAAGTTCTAAAGTAGAGTCATATTTCGGTTGTGGTGTCAAACCTACTGGCGTCAAAGAATTGGATATATTCTGATGAGCGTTTGCGCTTGGCGTAGTTTGGGTTTGCTGTCCAGTGCTCTCTGTAACTTGTATGATGGAATTTTCATCTGTGTTTAATATGCTTTGGTTAGTTTTTCCAGAAATCGGTACTGGTATTATGACGCTTTGTGGTCTTGTCGTGTGAAACATTGTTATGGCACACATCAAATAGACTCCGGTTATGGCTACTGTCATTTTCATTTTGCTGTTCCAATTGACCTAAAAGAAAACACAAAAGATTAAAAGTGTTCACCCCTGTAAATTGAAGTCGGAATTGGCCCCAAAGAAGATTAGGCCCTTAACAGACGAAGTTCCATACGGATGGAGCCATAATGTGTCCCAGGACAGATTGGATCCAAAACAGATTGGATCCAGAACAAATTTGATCCAGAACAGATTGGGCACCAAACAGATTGCGTCGCAAACACATTGGGTAGCACACAGATTGAGTGGCAAACAGATTGAGTGGCAAACAGATTGGGTGGTGAACAGATGGGGCTAAACCATATTGAACCACAAACATATGGGGCCAAAAAGAGATTAGGTCACAAACAGATTGGGTCACAGATTTGGCCCCAAACAGATAATGTCTCAAATAGATTGGGTCACAAACAGATTCGCTCGCAAACATATTGGGTCTCCAACAGATAAGGTCGCAAACACATTCAGTCACAAGCAGAAAAAAACGATTGATTGATTGATGTTTTATGCCGCACTCAAGATTATTTCACTTATTTGGCGGCATTGCCAGGTTTAGTGGGAGAGGAAACCGGGGTCATTGCCCGGATGAAACCCCTGACCCGGCGAGTACCTGGAAACTCTTCCTCATACGGTGACCGAGTGAAAAATCCATTCAGAATTTTTGAATGTTTCATTTGGCTTGAGTGTGATTCGAACCCGCGCCGCACAGTTGGAAGATATGTGTGGGACAGAGGAACGATCACTAACCCACTAGACCACTGAGGCCCATGGAAAACAACTGTAGATTGGACCCTAGAAATCATAGAGATAAAGTTGCCACGCTGTGCAGGAGCCGTGGCTGTGAATGACGAGTCATTGGTTTTGGCAATTTTCATCATTTGAAACTTATTCCAAACTATGTTTATAGTTCTAAGATGTAATCAGTATTCAGTTTAGCATACATAATGTAATTTACGTAGAAAAAAATGATATTTAATGAATTAAGGGAGCCAACTTTTGTCTCTAAATATGGGTATTTTAAAGTGCTTTAATGAATGGTAGCTATTTTTGTGTTTAAAGCAAAAGTAGTAAACCGGGCGAGTGAAGGCGTCCTGAAAAAAATATGTATTATTTTTAACTTTCATGATCAAATACCTTGTACATGTGTACTAACATTTTCAAGATCCGACCTGCTTACTTCGATAGAGACGGAGGGGTTTATATGTGTATCCGACTGACTATGGTTAGGTTTATGCTTGTTTTAGATGCATTGATGGATTGGTTGATGTTTTATACAGCACTTAGATTATTTCACTTATGTGGCAGAGTTGCCAGGTTTAGTAAGGGAGGAAGAAATCACCGACCTTTGGCGAGTATCTGGCACATACGGCGAACAAGTGAAAATCCACTCGAAAACTTTATTTGGTTCGAGTGTGATTCGCGCCGCATTGCTAGAAGGTCTGTATGGGACTGAGGGACGATCACTAACCCACTGGACCACCGCGGCCCCCATGTATTGGAGACTAAACTCCAAAGATAGGGATGGTCACCCTGGTTGGATCTGCCCGCAAATAGTTGATACTTCGTTAAATGGGAATTGTAAAATTAACAAAAGAGGCTACCAAGTTGACATGGGCTCATTTGCATACAAAAAACGCCTTTAACTCAAATTATTTTCTTGATTGCATGGGAACTGTTAAGATTTGTTAACACATAAAAATCTAAAAACAACAAAAGAATCATCATTCAGTATTTGGTTGATTGATTGTTTGGTGTTTTACGCCGCGATCAAGATTATTTCACTTATATGGCGGCGTTGCCAGTTTTATTGTGGGAGGAAACCGGGATCTATGCCTGGAGGAAACCCACGATTGTCCGGTGGCAATTGGCAACCATCCCACATAGGTCGTGAAAACCCAATGAGAAAATTTTCAAATTTTTGGAGACTGAGTGATTCGAGCCGCGACCCATTGGTGGTAGGCTGTTCGGATTGAGCGTCCAACGCTCTACCTACCGAGTCACGGAGGCCCCCTTTCAGTATTTGGATTTTAAACAATGTCTACGCCAAGCAAAACAATTTTCAAGCTGTCAAACCAAGCAATAAGTACAAAGCCGATGCCATTAATAAACAACAAAACATCTAATGACTGGTTTATTTGGACTTTTACCTGCGTCTTTCTATAGTTTTTTTTTTCATTTTGAAGCAAGAGTTAACATTCTGGCTCAAGTGTGGGTCCAAAGAAGGGGACAGCTTTGGATTGTGATAGGACTGAGCAGTAAATGTGTTCCTTCATTTGTACCCTCACACTTCTTTGTGAACTTTAGTGAAAGGTCTTTTTACCACGTGGTTTGAAAATGGCAGGCCTTGAGACGATACCGTCGGAATTTTGGTCCAAAAGAAAAAGAAACTTTGTTAGTTGACATGTGGCGGAAATATGTTAACTTGTATGATACAATCTTACCGGAATTCGGAATTTTTTTTGTCGCATTCAAGATTGTTTCGCTTATGTGGTGAAGGATGGAATCATTTTTCTTCCAGAATGCCACATCCCGTTAGGTCTGTGTAGAGTTCTAATCATTGCCTAGTCCCCCCCCCCCCGACTCCAAATCGAGGTAATTATTCCGTATTCCTCAATATGGAGCCAGAACAGATACATTTGCGAAATTAATGAGTTTAGAATTTTGTTAACACATTTGAAAATTTATTTGGATGGTTTTGTAGATACCACAAATTCAAACTCTTAAATTCTACCTGTTTGTATCTCTTATTCAACGTAGATCCCTATTTATTGCCTTAGACTCAATTAGTAGTTTATATAAGCCGGTGCAAATCATTAAACGTTGCTTAAGCAACTCTTGAGTTTCTTAAATGTACATTGCTCCGACTCCATATCGACGAGTACGTTAGTACGTATCAGACTATTTATCTCGATTTGGAATCAGAATATCTCGGACTAGCGCACCCCCACCCCCCTTCCCCGCTACACACGCACGCGCTCTCGATTTCATACACGCCTGATTCCCACCTGTGGCCAAGTATCGTAGAGTTATGGCCAACCTCTCAGCAACTGGTATGGCTTTCCTGAAATTGGTGTCCTTCTTCTCAACATAAGGGACGATTAGACTGCACAAATATTGAAAATTAGTTGGCAACATTCGGACATAATTCTTGTAAGACCCGGCTTAAATGTAAGCATTTTGAACATGCCATTGTCTAGTCATTATCTGATTGGCCGAGAGCTTTAACTTGGTGGCTTAGCATTGATTGATTGGTCCTAACAGCTCTCCGAAGTCAACAATGAAGACAGGTTTTCTTCAATCGTATTCTCGCGAGATCTCCTGTAGACGAGGCTAAGATAGACCTCGTACGCCTTTACCGGACTTAGCGCAGAGATTTTCGCGTGCCATTTAGGGCAACATTTTTAAAAGCTATCAGATAAATATAAAAATCCTGACATCACGCTGTACGTGAATGTATACTTGGAATTTAAGAAAACGTTAAACTAGTAGGCCTAACGAAAACGTAGTCAATTTCACGAACTAGTCCCATTTTGACGAAAACCGGAAAGATGGCGACGTTCCATGTCGATCCGATTCACATAAAACTGGCCACTGTTATAGGCTCCACGAGGAGTTTCCGATAGTTGCTAGCGTTTGAATGTTTGATATAACTAAGGATAGCTCTAGTTAAGTGTATTAAGAGTAATAGAAAGCCACGGAGATGCGAGCTAATGTCAGGTAAAATTCCATGATGTTTTGTCGAATATTTAAAAGTCAAATGATCAAATCACCTATGCGGACTATGCAACCCCATTCTAATGGATATGTCGTCCATTGACCGTAGAGGTTAAATCTGAACTTTGGGACTAAGGTAACTTCTAATTTTAGAGTGAGGTTTTCTTAGGACATACAGCTACTGAGATGTTAAAGTTTTAAGTAGGGATGTCAACCACTTTCTTAAACATGGATAATGAATTGCAAAATATTGGGTAATACAATAGTACATACCTAATAATTGTTCTGTGGAATGTAATTGTAAAAAATATCAAACGGCTATAATAAACTTGACAAAACAGTTGTCAGATTTTGACCGAAATTTCAGCCATGTTGGAGATGTCTGGTCATTAAATCCTGTTTGAAAAGCATGGAAATAATCCCATCAGAAAGATGAGAAATTGAAAATGACACATAAGTGTGTTCAAGAATAGTCCAGGAAGCTATGGAATAAAGGATGGCTTCCCTACTGTTGGTATTAAAACACAATCCCAGATTAAATGTGACCCTTCAAACAAAGGAGTATTTTTACCTGGGACAAGATGGCTTCTAACAATATCCTACAGGTGAAAGAGGAAGGGGGAAATAACTAGGGTATTTCCTTTTAGTCAGCATTTACCAAACAAATCGCATAGGGGTAAAAACAATTGATATTTATAGTACAGTTAAAGTTGTCCCACCTATACAACTATCCTGACCCACAACAGTTCTTAATTTAAAATAAATTGATTCCTAAATAATAAGTACTGTACCTAAATACCATGTGAATATTTTTAATAAAAGCGTATTCATATACACGCATGCGAAAGTAAATGATACTAAATGATACTAAATGATACTAACTGAACAATTCTATAAAAAAAATTCAATTAAAAAAGAAGAAAAAAAAACAGTCAACCACAAAGAAAGCCAAGCAAGGAAGTTTAACTGCAACAATCTGCAACTTTTCAGTTATAGTATTTCATTTTAATTTTTATTTGTCTTATAACTGTAATATATATTACCTGGTAGCCTTTCTATAGGGTGATCAAGTGCTCAAAAAAACACTCTTTATTTTTGGGACTGAATGGGATTCGAACCAGCGACCCATCGATGGAAATATGTGTCCTACTGTTACCCACCTTTACCAACATTGAATCACTGGAGTACCCTGTAGCAAATGGCTTGCATGCGTGTGTATGTGTGTGGGCAGGATATAAGTTGCAAATATAATTGCTGTTTTATCTTTGTATAGTAAATTAGTATTATATATTCCCCGATATTGAAACGTCCCAATTATAAGTGCATCCCAGCTAATTGAGTTTTGACATTCGAGTTCACTTGTCGCAACCCTCTCTGTCATTCTTGAGGTTACGATCCTGCCTCCGCCACTAAGTTTTGGACAATATTTTCAAAACCCATGCTAAGTTAACGCTATAAACCAGGCTCCGATGAAATTATTAACCCACCTGTTAGAACAGGCTAGCCAAAAAGCCGAGTCATGCATGCAATCGTTCATATTTCAGAAAAAAACACGGTCAGCATCGCGTGTGTGATCCGCCATCTTCTTTTGTTGTATTAATCTTGCCAACGGCGTCGCTTTCGATATCACTTTTGTCGTGATTTTATTTAATGAAGAAAGCGTAAGTTTGCCATGAAACTTAAAATTTGACCCATATTGAAGCCAAAGACAAACCACTATGGGTGCCTCAAGAGCTGTCATCTTTTTTGTACGGATCTTTAAAAACTAAAATTTCGCATTTGTGAGTATATCTGTTGAAGTATGAATGAAACCACTTAAATTGAAAAATGAAAGCGAACCATTCCAAAAAGATATGCAAAATTGTTTTTCGTCAATTTATATTTTTTTTGAAAAGTCCCCCGAAATGCCAAAATACAAGTTGTCCCGTGGGTCCAATATGGCCGCCACTTCCATGCTGTCATGAAGACACGTCAACTTAAGAACTTCAATCTCACGGTAATTACGTGCTTTGTGTTCAAAAGTATAGGTTTAATGGAACTTGAGCTACTTTGTAATGCTATTATCTATTTGGGGTGGCAATTATCCCTTGTATTTTCAGTTGTTTATCTACTTTCATGTCATAAAAGTCAAAACTGATGACGTCATTGACATCCCTATTAGAAGGCCGATTTTCAAAATCTCGATGTCCTGGGACAGGTTTTGAAACTTTGAATTGGAACAACTGAGGTCACATCTATTGCCTAGACATTAAAAAGTCTTTAATCTTGAAGATTTAAAATTTGACACTATATCCCTACCAAAGGATTAGTTTTCTTAGAATTTATGGACAGGAAAATGTCAAGAGCATCCACGTTTATTGAAAAAAAAAAAACCCCAGAAGGATCCATCAAACGACGGCATCCCATGTGAGATGGTATGTAAATCGGAAGAATGAAGAGTGTGGGGGGGGGGGGGGGGGGGTGCTTCCGAAAAAATGCTTGGGTATCGCACCAATGTGAGTTTTTAAAAAGTTTTTTCATGCGAGTGGTTCACTAAAGAATCCGTTGGGATGCACAAGAAGTTTCGGTCTGTCGCGTTGCATAAATTAGGAACACGTTGGATATAATGGGGTCAATTCTTATGAATTACATGTTTCAAGGCGACATAATCTGTTGGCCTAGCTATAACCAAATTAGGCCTATGCTGATGTGTGGCCAGGAAGTTAAATGTTGATGGCTTCCTAGTTAAACAATGTTAGCCTCACTGTTGCCCCCCGAACACATAAACTCACTGGTCATATCTTTAACACTACACCCCTTCGAAAGCATGAAGAAGAAAGTATTCTCGTTATTTTGGGATTACACTTTCTTGAAAATATTGTAGAAATTCATCTACCGATTTTTGGGTGACGCCCGAAACGGGAATCGAACCCAGGTCCCATAGTATGGCACCTTTCGCCAGCACTAAATGCCGGCTGCCTTATCTATTCAGCCAACCGGCCACCTCTACAAAACTCCTCAAAAATCGGTAGATGAATTTCTACCATATTTTCAAGAAAGTGTAATCCCAAAATAACGAGAATACTGTTATACCAACTTTCTAAAAAGACACTAATTAATTAAACTCATGAAGATGAAAAGCTGAATGGTCGTTCTCATGTTATATATAGGCTTACCTTACAGCTTCACTAAAATGTAACCACCGTAACAAGACACACACAAGACAGTCCGTCAACTTGGGGGAGTTCGGCTTGTTTGCCAAGCTATCTCCTTCCGAGGTAGCGGGAGTTTTAAATCTGACTCGTACATTTTTGGGACAGCAGTCGGAGCACACTCGGGGATGTCCGCCTTGAGTCCGACCGGAGCCGAGGTTTGTCCCGACTGCAGAAGCTCCAATCGCATTCTTTCAAGATCTTATTCTCGCAGTCATATCCGCACGAGAATTTACAGTTACATTTAATAAAGTTGCAAAAGTTACCAAAATTTTCACCTTGAATATCTTTGATCAAAACACTAGATATCAGTTTTGACTTCTCGTGCCATTTAAAAGCTGCCAGAGAAAACAGCTCAATGGTCTTATTTGTTAAGTAATAGATTTGTGTCTTAACTTCTAACAAACGGGTAAAAAATCACACTTAATCCGAGCATTTAATATAATATTCTAACTGAGTTTTATCGGTATGATCTTCAATTGTCCATCCACTCCACAAAGCTCTAACTTTGATTGCTTGCCACTTGTCAGGCGATCGCTCGAAGCACGAAATATTTCTGATAGAACAACAAGCATTATCCTTTCATCGTGGAGGCATTCCACCAAAAGGGAATACAAAACATACATACAGAGATGGGAGTTATATTGTACTCAAAGAGGTATTGATCCCCTTTCGTTACCTGTAGAGTCTGTGTTGGATTTCCTGGCTGAAAATTATGAAAATGGACTCAGTTTTAGCGCGATCAACACAGCCAGAAGTGCGCTTTCTTCTTTGAATGTATTTGACAGTGAGTCATTAGGAAGTAAACCTATTATTTCAAGATTTATGCGAGGGGTTTTCCAGGAGAGACCTTCGCTTCCTCGCTATACTCAGACATGGGATGTCAATATTGTTTTCCGTTACGTTAAAGACTTACCACTCAACGAAGAATTACCGTTGATAAAATTGGTGCAAAAACTTTGTGTGATGTTTATTTTGCTGACTGGACAGAGACTCCAGACATTACTTTTGTTAGATACACGTTTCATGGATATTTCGCAAACAAAGTGTATATTTCATATAAATCACAAAGTCAAGCAGACTAGACCGTTTTTTCATCAAAATGATTTGCATATTGCTGCCTACCCACAAGATAGTGGTTTATGTTTTGTTACGTGTGTCAAGGTTTACCTGAATCGAACTAAAGAACTGCGAGGTGATCAAACCCAGTTGTTGATAACGACTGTTAGGCCTTATAGGCCTGTCTCTAAAGACACTGTGAGCCGCTGGGTAAAGCGGTTAATGGCTGAGGCAGGAGTGGATACAAACCTTTTTCCGCCACACAGCGCTCGGGGGGCGTCAACGTCTAAAGCCAAGCAAGCTGCTGTGCCCATAGATACTGTTATGTCGAATGCGGGATGGGCCAATGCCAGGACCTTTGCAAAGTTCTATGACAAGCCAATAACTGACAATAAAGTTGATTACAGTATTAAACTACTCCAACAAATGGATGTGTAAGCCGTAGTATCTTATTCTTTTATATGAAACTGAATAACTATGCCGCCATTTGCTGTCGATTGAGTTATGTAAAATAATATAACTTTGAAAAAAAAAATAAAAATACTGTGTTTCTCGACTTATGCTTGTATTTTCCTCGATCTCCACGTGCCAGGTCTTTAAAGTCTCACGTGACTCCGTAGTGACGTAGATGATGAAGAGGTAGAATTATTAAATTAAACGAAACTTACCTGGAAGTTGAAGTTTGATTGTAATTCTACTGAGTCATCATCAGGAACGGAGGAGTTAAGTGCCCTCCCACCCGTTCCCTGTTCCTCCGTTTCCTTTAGGTTTTATACTGGCACTATCTAAAGAGGAGATCACTTTAAATCCTGACTGTAAGCTCGTGTCTTCTATCTCACTTAACTCCTCCGTTCCTGATGATGACTCAGTAGAATTACAATCAAACTTCAACTTCCAGGTAAGTTTCGTTTAATTTAATAATTTTGTGTTATACCATGGCAGAATAGAAGGGTTAAATCCCATTCGGAACAAACTTCGGCTGTCTTCGCTTGTTATCGATCGGCTTCGACATGTCTCAGACAGATACGGCAAATCAACATATATCGCGACAGAATACCAATGGCGACAGGGGGCACAAAAATATTTTACTTTAGACGAAAATAGAAAATAAAAAATTATAAATGACCAATTGTTCATATCATCAATAGAGTTATTTGTTAATATAAGGTATTTAGCCCGGTAAGCTACATGATGTGCAACACAAACGAAGATAGATGCAGTTACAAGATTCCTTCAATGCTTCAATTATAACTGATTGAGGTTGAAAGTTAACAAACAGAGTTTCGGTGGCTTATAATATAGGGGGGCCTCAGTGGCTCAGTAGGTAGAGTGTTGGACGCTCAATCCGAACAGCCTTCCACCAATGGGTCGCGGGTTCGAATCCCACTCAGTCCAAAAATTGGAAACATTTTCTGACTGGGTTTTCACTCGAACGACCTATGTGGGATGGTTGCCAGTTACCAGCGGAAGGTCGTGGGTTTCCTCCGGGCACAGAGCCCGGTTTCCTCCCACAATAAAACTGGCAACGCCGCCATATAAGTGAAATAATCTTGAGCGCGGCGTAAAACACCAAACAATCAATCTTATAATATATTCGATTCGATACCAACGACCTTCCGTTTGTAACTGGCAACCATCCCGCATAGGTCGTTCGAGTGAAACCCCAGTCATGCTTATAATATAAAGGGGACAATTTTTGTTGGGCCCTCAAGAGGATATGGAAAACAATCGCTTCTGGGCTACCTTTTGGTCGCTACATTCAAAATGACCAGGGTCCTGTTTCACAAATCGGCGTAGCGTAGGTTTCTACGTAACTCTCACAGCAACCCATAGTGTAGAGAAACGTTGCTAAGAAAGTTACGCAAAAAATGCATCCACGCCGTTTAGTGAAACAGGCGCATGCTGTCTGTCCGATGGGATTTCACGTACGTAAATCCCCGAAGTTTGAGAGTAGGTTTTAATACCTTAATAAATCTGGGCTCTGCCGAATTTTTTGTTTCCATATTCGACATAGCCCAGATTACTTTCATAATGAAAAAACGATATTTTTTAACTTATCCCGCCGAAAAAAAAAAAAAACGGCGGCGCAAATTTCACAACAAATAAGCAAAGAATAAAATATTTACCTCTGCATTCTGATAGTATAGGTCACGAAGAAGGAGTTTGTCAAACTTACGCCGCTGTAAAGGGGTAAACTCTCCGTTATGCAGTCAATATTTGTTTCGAAGTCCACTGCCTTTCAACCTGACGAAACCGCCATAGAAAAACATTTAACATACCAGTTAAACTGGGCGGGGCGTCGTAGAAATACGTCATTCGTATGTCTTCGGTCATGTCCTACTTCCGCCCTGCACCAGTGACAGATCTCCATTTTTACAAACGTCACGGGTCGTTTGTTCGGCACCGCCAGAGGGAGCTGTAAGGAACATGCGCAATTTGAAAATTAGGCTGTGACTATATCCGCTCTCTTGTCACTTTTGTGGAAGGTAGAAAAGCATCTTAGGCTGCGTTTTCACCAAGTCTCACGTGACATGACACGTGACAAGAAATAGAAACATATGATTTTGGTAGGAACCGTTTCCATCACTGTCACCTTTCACGTGTGAAATGACACGTTTTTGAAGAATGAAAATGTTCATTCTTTTTATCCGTGTCATGGTTCACGTCTGTCCGATCTGGGGTTTCCCCTGGGTTTCCACAGCTTTTACATTCCCTTTTGGTAACTCCAGGTGTTCGTATCAAATGTAAACAGTCCCTGTGTTTTGATCATATTTGTCCTAAACATGAATGACAACCTGATATGCCTTGTGAAAAAGACCCTACTTCTATGGGACCCCAGAAATAAAGACTATAAAAACAAAGACCTAAGGTGTGGGAGAAGATTGATGATTGTCCATGAGATAGCGAAACGTTCTGGTAAATTCGCCCCTTTCTGGACGCAATAAGTAATGGTCCCTGGGCCATATTGAGCGCCTGCTTCAGTTTCTCCTAGCTCGCCGGCACAACAGACATAAAGCAAGAATTTCCTCGTCAGATGAGTCTGAACCGTCACCCACGGCGAACACAGGATGAATGACACGTGACATGTTCGATGTGAAATCCAATGGAAACCCTTAATGTCACGTATCACGTGTCATGCATGACACATGACATGTGATACGTGACACGTGGAATTTGGTGGAAACGCAGCTTTAGGGGGAATCGTTCCTAAAACAACAGTTACGTACAGGCCGTGTGCCTGAAAATCTTGCCTGAGGTCTCGTCTTTCAATAAAGGTAAATTTCCAGGATTTGACGTCGCGTAAATTATCGTGTGCAGTGATTTTCGAAAGTTTAAATTAAGACTTATGCCCTATATGAATTGTGGTTCAGGCTACATTACCAGCCAAATATAAAATAAGTCGCTCTTCAGACCGAAAATCCGGGCTATAAAGCACCCACTTGTGGGAATGCAAGAGTTGTCTTTCCTACTTATACACAGTTTTGATCAATCAGCACTCTTTCAACAAAAAACACACACAAATCTTTCATCAGGATTAATTAAAAGAAAGGGACAATATCAGAAGGTTAGTATGCATTTACTATCACAAATATCCGATAGGTGACGTCGGTGACTGAGCTCTTAGTTGATTGATTGATAGATATTTTACGCCACTAGGTTTACTGGGGGAGAAAATCTCGCCCATTGCCCGGAGGAGACCGCCTTCGAAAAGTACCTGGCAAGTCTTCCAACTGAACCTTTAATCGTATATACATTTAGGCAGCTCAAGTCATATAAATAATAGGCAACTAAATAGTTCAGCATTTAATGTCTAATAACTAAACATGAGCAGAGTTCGAGTTCATATTAATCCTAACAGATTTAAAGGGGCATGAGCTACCAAAATGTTGATGTTTTCACGTTATAACATAATGTTGAAATTATTGGCTATTTTTCTCAAGACATGTAACTCAGAAGCTTTTAGTGCTTCTAGTCTCCAGAATGTACGATAAAGTATTGTTTTGAACTAGAATGAATGAATGGTCGTCCCGGTTATATAAATTTTGTTTACTTTTCGAACACCTTTTCTGTTCCAACGCCAATCATTTAGTTTTTTGATGGCGTGACGATCGTGACGATCAGAAATTATTGAAAAAGTGTGAATTTTGGCAGCTCCTAACACATTTAATGTCTTATAGCTAATCATAAGGAGTTATTTAGTTCATATTAATCCTAAAACAGTTATTGTCTAATAACTAAACATAAGCAGATATTTAGTTCATATTAATCCTAAAACAGTTATTGTCTAATAACTAAACATAAGCAGATATTTAGTTCATATTAATCATAACACATTTGCTGTTTAATAATTAAACATTAGCAGATATTTGGTTCATATTATTCATAACACATTTATTGTCTAAAAACTAATCAAAAGCAGATATTTAGTTCATATTAATCATAACACATGTAATGTCTAATAACTAAACATAAGCAGATATTTAGTTTATATTAATCATAACACATTTAATGTCTAATAACTAAACATAAGGAGATATTTAGTTCATATTAATCCTAACACATTTATTGTCTAATAACTAAACATAAGCAGATATTTAGTTCATAATAATCATAACACATTTAATGTCTAATAACTAAACATAAGCAGATATTTAGTTCATATTAATCATAACACATTTACTGTCTGATAACTAAGCATAAGGAAATATTTAGTTCATATTATTTCTAACACATTTATTGTCTAAAAACAAACCATAGGCAGATATTTAGTTCGTATTAATCATAACACATGTAATGTCTAATAACTAAACATAAGCAGATATTTAGTTCATATTTATCCTAAAACATTTATTGTCTAATAGCTAATCATAAGCAGATATTAAGTTAATATTATTCATAATACATTGCGTATTTCCATAATGCATTGCTAAATTGTTGCATATTTACTCGCTCTTTCATCTCATAAATTATGCAAATTCTTACTTTTTACGTGACAAAAATATACAACGATAACATGACGTTTTACTTCATACTCAAGATTATTTCTCTTATGTGACGGCGTTGCCAGGTTTAGTGGGTGAGGAAACCCCTGGCCTACGAAAAGTATGTGGCAACTCTTGGGTGGGAAATGTATACAACAAATGCGTAGATCTGTTGTAACAAACAATATGCACATTTTTTTTTAACTTATAAAAGTCCGTGCCGTGTTTAATTACAAAGTATAATTACATGCAACAAACTGGTCAGTCTTTCTCCTAAATAAATAGCCTACATTTCCATTAGATTCTGACTTGATAGAATAAATATACATACATTATATCTATCGCAGGGATTGGTAATCATATAGTAAGACTGCATGTAACATTATTAATGGACTTTTAATGTTATTGTCAAAATACGGACAAACGGTCGCACTTTAATGCTAGGCTTAAGTGGGCCAATACGAACAAACTAGGCTAATACGAACCAACAAGGCCAATACGGACTGAGCCAATATGAGATCGAACATGGCAACCGTTTCATTGCTATCACTTCAAAATCCCACCGTCTTTTTTTAAATCATCAACAGCCAAAAAAAACAAAAAAAAAACAATGTATATTTAAAGAAAAACAAATATTCTGTCTATGTCATAAGATAAATTAAAAATAGCATTCATAATAATTTGTAAAAATAAAGAAATATGTTCCTATGTTTTATGTAGAAAAGGGGGACAACTCTTGGTACACTACACCTAGCTATTTTTTAAGGTTCTTTATAAACCTGATATCGCCTTTAGGGTCGTTATCCCTACTAATTAAGAGTACAATCATCAATCTAAAGAGGACATGATATGCAGGAAACTTCCTCAGCTACATGAGCAAAAAAAAAATCGGCCTCGGACCAATACGGCTATCCTCGGACCTGTAACAATGCCAATAGGGAAAATCCCGATTAATAACATTATAGTTCGATTACATAATTGATTTAAATTAGGCACTAGTTCATTCAAATAGAGCTGAACATACAATAAAGCTTGCCTTGAAATAATTGTGGGGTTTTGAACTCAGTCGTACTATGTTTGTACTTTTAGCAATTCAAAATCTAACTACAGCCTGTTATCTGAATAGGTAAAGGGGAAGGTCCCTACTTTTAAAGATATAGAAACAGTTGTGTATGCAGATACGTTAACTATTTACTCTAGCTCTAGCTTTTTTGATAACTTAACCAACGCCAATAGATCTGGGGCCGAATTCACAAAAGCTGGCTAAGGCTAGTTGTTTGCTAAACTGTTCTCCAACAGCAGCTGTTTGCTAAATGGTATTCACGAAATCGTGCTAAGCCTAGCAACGTTCTAAGTGTTTTGCTAAATTTAGAGTTGGTCCAGTGTCAAGCAAACTGCTAAATCATCTCGTCATATCATCTCATACTTTGAAAATGGCGAGACGTATTTTAGAACTTGCTGAACTACGTCGTGCAGTGCGAATGGAACGCATTTATAGGGATAGGAGAGATCCTCTAGATATCTATAATGACATTGACCTCTTTCAACGCTACAGATTTAGCAGAGAAGGAACATTGCACATTACTGACATGGTGGCCTGTAGGGCCACACATCGCGGGACAGATTCACTTTCCAGAAAAGTTAACAAATTTATAAAACGCCCAAATGATACCGAAGCACACATTTCTAAGGAAAAGTTTTTATGATATCAGGCCGTTCCCTGGAGTGATTGGTTGTATAGATGGAGCCCACATATGGATAATCGCGCTCCATAACAACGAGGCTGATTTTGAAAAAAGAAAAAACTATCATTCCATAAATACATAAGTAATATGTGATGTGACGGAGAAATTGATAAACATAGTTGCTCGATGGCCAGATTCGGCTCATGAGAGTCGGATATTAAGGTCAAGTCAAGTTTGGGATGTAATGGAAAATGGTGGAGTGAACGGAGTCATACTAGGTGACAGAAATTGGTTGATGATGCCCCTATTGCAGGTTAATAACGCTGCAGAACGCAGATACAATGCGACACTTAAACATACACACGTTAAAGGGGGAGAAAACAAAAAAAATCAGGTTAGAAGCGAGCTAATGTTGCCTTTCCAACGGTACCAAACACATATTTTTGCGATTTTTTTCACACCTGACAGTGAAATTAATAAAAAACCCCAATAAGCAAAACAAATTGGTCAACTTTCAAAATCTCCCATTTAAGCCTAGGTTAAATTCATACTCTTCATGGCCTTCGTAACTCTCCGATATGCCACGCATACCCGTTTTGTGCTAGCCACATATTCCTCAAAGCTTTCTTTATAATTTAATGAAGTTTTAAGAAACTGAAAACAATTTTCTGGATATAGGAATGCTTTGAAGACAGTGAAATTAACCTGGGTTTAAATAGGGGATGTTGAAAGTTGACCCATTTCTGTTGTGTATGTAAGATAATACGGTATTTTATAAACTGCATCATGTCCCATGACAAAATAGCAAATATATGTGTTTAGTACCATTGGAAAGGAAAAATAAGCGCGCTTCTTCTGAACCATAGAGTATTTTTTTTTTTTTTTTCTTCTCCTTTAAAGTGGAACAAGCTATTGGTCGCTGGAAACGCCGATTCCATGTGCTCCATGTTGAAAAGGTGATAGCTGCAACATCAGGGCCCTGTCTTACAAAGCTGACGTAAGTTACGAAGGACGTAAATCAGTGTTAAAGCTATAGGAACTCACGCCCTAGTCGCAACTGGTCCATGTTGTAGGCCTATGCGCAACTTTACGCCAGCTTCGTAAGACAGGGCCCAGTTCTGCATACTATTGCCATTGACAGGAATGAAGCACAACCAATACAACCTAGCACCTTTTCCAACAGCAACCAAACCAAGATAATTACAACAGACAACAAAACGGACAAATGACAAGAAACATGATGATTAACACTCATTTACTTAAAACAAAATTTCAAAGTAATGTTTTATTTTTGGAAGGTGTCATAAAAACGTCATGAAGCTGTTCACACACACAAAAAAAATTATGATGGTCATTTTTGTATCTTTTTCCTCTGTGATAACTGAAAATATATGGCTGCTTCTAACGACTCAAAGACGAAAGCCGTCTCACTTTGAGAAAAATTGGGTTTATTAGATTTTTTACCGGACATAATTCAATATGTTTTTGATCGAATAATACGGTGTGTTTTTGTCTGAGATACCTCTGCTTTGATCGCTCGTAATAAATTGACCTGGGAAAAACCCGTCTCATCGGCTTATTTGGGGTTATGTAAGGACTTCGAAGGTTGTTATAAATCTTAGTAGCTTGCTACTTAGTGAATACACTAGCAAGGCTTCGTGAATATAGATTTAGATCACAGGTAACAAGCAAACAACTAACGAGTTAGAATGCTGATAAGGACTAGCAGATAACTAAATTAGAAGCCTTTTGTTAATTCGGCCCCTGGGTAGGCCTAATAGGGAAATACAATTATTATCTCACCTGCCGAAAACTATCTGTTTATTGAGGACTTCTAACACTTTTTGGAAATTTTGAGTCATATAACTAAATTGTTTTCCGATTTCAACTTTATTGGCCGTATGTGGAAGAGCTGCCAGGTACTCGCCGAAGGTCGGGGGAACAACGTTCTAAGTGTTTTGCTAAATTTAGAGTTGGTCCAGTGTCAAGCAAACTGCTAAATCATCTCGTCATATCATCTCATACTTTAAAAATGGCGAGACGTATTTTAGAACTTGCTGAACTTGCTTGCTCATTCCATAAATACATAAGTAATATGTGACCCGACGGGTAAATTGATAAACATAGTTGCTTGATGGCCAGATTCGGCTCATGACAGTCGGATATTAAGGTCAAGTCAAGTTTGGGATGTAATGGGAAATGGTGGAGTGGGCGGAGTCATGCTAGGTGACAGAAATAGGTCGATGACGCCCCTATTGCAGGATAATAACGCTGCAGAACGCAGATACAATGCGACACTTAAACATACACGCGTTAAAGGGGGAGAAAACAAAAAATAACTTTAGAGTTCATAAGAAGCGCGCTTATGTTGCCTATCCAACGGTACCAAACACATATTTTTGCGATTTTTTTCACACCTGACAGTGAAGTTAAAAAAGACCCCAATAAGCAAAACAAATTGGTCAACTTTCAAAATCTGCCATTTAAGCCTAGGTTAAATTTATCATCCTCATGGCCTTCGTAACTCTCCGATATGCCACGCATACCGGTTTTGTGCTAGCCACATATTCCTCAAAGCTTTTTTTTATAATTTAATGAAGTTTTGAGAAACAGAAAACAATTTTCTGGATATAGGAATGCTTTGAAGACAGTGAAATTAACCTGGGTTTCAATAGGAGATTTTGAAAGTTGACCAATTTCTGTTGTGTATGTAACATAATACGGTATTTTATAAACTGCATCATGTCCCATGAAAAAATAGCAAAAATATGTGTTTAGTACCATTGGAAAGGAAAAATAAGCGCGCTTTTTCTGAACCATAAAGTATTTTTTTGATTTCTTCTCCTTTAAAGTGGAACAAGCTATTGGTCGCTGGAAACGCCGGTTCCATGTGCTCCAGGTTGAAAACAGAATGAAGGATCCAAACAATAACTGCAAGGTGATAGCTGCAACAACAATTCTGCATAATATTGCCTTGGGCAGGAATGAAGCACAACCAATACAACCTAGCACCTTTTTCAACAGCAACCAAACCAAGATAATTACAACAGACAACAAAACGGACAAATGACAAGACACATGATGATTAACACTCATTTACTTAAAACGAAAACAAGAAAAAATCAAAGTAATGTTTTATTTTTGGAAGGTGTCCTAAAAACGTCAAGGAGCTGTTCACACACCAAAAAAATTTATGATGGTCATTTTTGTATCTTTTTCCTCTGTGATAACTAAAAATATATGGCTGCTTCTAACGACTCAAAGGCGAAAGCCGTCTCACTTTGAGAAAAGTTGGGTTTGCTAGATTTTTACCGGACATAATTCAATATGTTTTTGATCGAATAATACGGTGTGTTTTTGTCTGAGATACCTCTGTCTTGTTAGCTCGTAATAAATTGACCTGGAAAAACCCGTCTCATCGGCTTATTTGGGGTTATGTAAGGACTTTGAAGGTTGTTATAAATCTTAGTAACTTGCTATTTAGTAAATACACTGGCAAGGCTTCGTGAATATAGATTTAGATCACAGGTAACAAGTAAACAACTAACGAGTTAGAATGCTGATAAGGACTAGCAGATAACTAAATTAGAAGCCTTTTGTGAATTCGGCCCCTGGGTAGGCCTAATAAGGAAATACGATTTTCATCTCACCTGCCGAAAACTATCTTTTTATTGAGGACTTCTAACACTTTTTGAAAATTTTGAGTCATATATCGAAATTGTTGTCCGATTTCAACTTTATTGGCCGTATGTGGAAGAGTTGCCAGGTACTCGCCGAAGGTCGGGGTTTAACTCCTCCGGGTAATGAATCCGGTTTCCTCCACACTATATCTGACAACGCCGATAAATAAGTGGAATAATCTTGATTGCGGCATAAAACATCAATCAATCAATGGCCTTGCTTCACATAAAATATTGCCTCTCACGAATGAAATGTCCTTCCCATGCCTATCTATTTTAATACGCAGTCGCTTTACTGGCTCGTGTATGTATTTCAGAAATATTGAATGAATCACTTCTATTGCCAGCTAATATAAGTTTCAGTTAATTAGTTCAAGTTGGGAAGCTGACTAACGTTTTGTGTTTAATTGACTTGTGTTTTCATTCATTTCTGCAGTGTAACAACTATTCAAAAATACTCATTCTACATATTTACCACAAAGTTTTGATACAGGTATAATACCAGAGAGTTGGGTTATACGTATAAGACTAATTCTAATACACCTTCATCTCGTTTGACATTATGGAGATAGAAAAGTACCCTTCTCCCCTTGCCCTCTAATAGTGGCATCTTCCGCTAATGACCCTTTGTTCAGCAATAAACAGCTCACTAGGATATCAGTTATTTCTTAATTTATAAACATACAGGTAATGCAATCTAAACAGAGAAGTTAATCTTCGCATGCGAGACTTAGTTCTGAAACGAAGGGGAGGTAAGCATGTGGGCACGATTGTCAGGTAATATTGATGACAATGTTAAGTACAGGTCACAACACCCAGTTTGTGTTTTTTCAGCCAATGAAAATTGACTTCGGTTATACAGGAGCTAGAAGGTGGCTTACATAGTGATAGTTTGGTATCTGGGTTATTTGAATATTGGATTGAAACTACCATAGGGCTACTGTACATACTTTAAGCTTTCAATCAATGCCTGATAACAGATTTTTGTGTGTGTTTTTTTAATGTTCACCCAATTTTGAAAATACCAAAGTTTGGCTAGAATAAGTAAGCCTAAAACTGTCAAAATGGCGGTACCCATGTTAAATTGTGTGTAGCTTGAAACCGACATGCACTATGTCAACTTTATTTGGTTGTAAAGGATTTCTCATGTGTTGATCTATTTGAAAATGGTTAGGAAAAGTCTTAACGAGTTTTAGGTAATTAGCCACAAATCAAAACGTTAACATTACCGCAAATGGGAAATGAAACTGTATCATGTAACCTATAGTGAAGTGTGAAAAGTAAGTATTTTGTTCTAAATTTTCAAACCACCACCATTTTTGGTGCCGTTGTATCTGGACTACATATTTGAAATATAAAATAAATGAATTCAGTAAAAAAAATTAAATATTCACCACTTTTTCTGAAAAACAGGCTTTTGTAGACCAGGGCTAGGTTTGAGCAGACACAAGACTCTTATTGTAGGGTATAAAATACTTGTTTATGCCTCAGTAGTGATCCATTTCCATCAATGGGGTCTAGGAATGACATTTCACTTCTTGGAATTATTAATGTTTTTCAAAGCAAATGATTATTTCAAGCTCATCAGCTATTGATGTAAAATAACCAGACCCCCCCCCCCTCCCACCCCCTTCCCTGTGGGTCTGAAATGATATAATCTGTACAAATTGCCCTTTTTATATCTTAACAGGTAAGCTGACATGATTGTGGCCCTGAATTGGACAGTTTTTAAATCACTGGAGAAGTTTTATTAGCTTTCAAACAGTCCAAATGTTAAGAAATCAGACATTTTTTGGACGGGTGGGGTGGGTTATCTCCCCTGGCTCTGCCCTTATGACAGTCTCTAACCCGGACAGATGCTAACAGTAAACTACAACCAACAACCCATCATTTCCAGCAAATTTGAAGGGTATTTGATGATTCACCTTTTTATAGCGAGGAATAACATTTTGAATTGGTCCTCAGAAAAACTGTAAAATATAAGCCTGGAAACATGAAGGGGGTGGGTGTGTAAATTACCTCGCAAATTCAAAACGACTGGCCGAAAAGCTTTGATCTTTTGAAATTCGATTTGATATTGGTTAATAAAAGCAAAGTTGTTAAATTTGACAAATTTCGAGGAATTATTTTCTTGTTATAGGTCACAACACCCAGTTTGTGTTTTCTCAGCCAATGAAAATTGACTTCGGTTATACAGGAGCTAGAAGGTGGCTTACATAGTGATAGTTTGGTATCTTGGTTATTTGAATATTGGATTGAAACTACCATAGGGCTACTGTACATACTTTAAGCTTTCAATCAATGCCTGATAACAGATTTTTGTGTGTGTTTTTTAATGTTCACCCAATTTTGAAAATACCAAAGTTTGGCTAGAATAAGTAAGCCTAAAACTGTCAAAATGGCGGTACCCATGTTAAATTGTGTGTAGCTTGAAACCGACATGCACTATGTCAACTTTATTTGGTTGTAAAGGATTTCTCATGTGTTGATCTATTTGAAAATGGTTAGGAAAAGTCTTAACGAGATTTAGGTAATTAGCCACAAATCAAAACGTTAACATTACCGCAAATGGGAAATGAAACTGTATCATGTAACCTATAGTGAAGTGTGAAAAGTAAGTATTTTGTTCTAAATTTTCAAACCACCACCATTTTTGGTGCCGTTGTATCTGGACTACATATTTGAAATATAAAATAAATGAATTCAGTAAAAAAAATTAAATATTCACCACTTTTTCTGAAAAACAGGCTTTTGTAGACCAGGGCTAGGTTTGAGCAGACACAAGACTCTTATTGTAGGGTATAAAATACTTGTTTATGCCTCAGTAGTGATCCATTTCCATCAATGGGGTCTAGGAATGACATTTCACTTCTTGGAATTATTAATGTTTTTCAAAGCAAATGATTATTTCAAGCTCATCAGCTATTGATGTAAAATAACCAGACCCCCCCCCCCTCCCACCCCCTTCCGTGTGGGTCTGAAATGATATAATCTGTACAAATTGCCCTTTTTATATCTTAACAGGTAAGCTGACATGATTGTGGCCCTGAATTGGACAGTTTTTAAATCACTGGAGAAGTTTTATTAGCTTTCAAACAGTCCGAATGTTAAGAAATCAGACATTTTTTGGACGGGTGGGGTGGGTTATCTCCCCTGGCTCTGCCCTTATGACAGTCTCTAACCCGGACAGATGCTAACAGTAAACTACAACCAACAACCCATCATTTCCAGCAAATTTGAAGGGTATTTGATGATTCACCTTTTTATAGCGAGGAATAACATTTTGAATTGGTCCTCAGAAAAACTGTAAAATATAAGCCTGGAAACATGAAGGGGGTGGGTGTGTAAATTACCTCGCAAATTCAAAACGACTGGCCGAAAAGCTTTGATCTTTTGAAATTCGATTTGATATTGGTTAATAAAAGCAAAGTTGTTAAATTTGACAAATTTCGAGGAATTATTTTCTTGTTATAGGTCACAACACCCAGTTTGTGTTTTCTCAGCCAATGAAAATTGACTTCGGTTATACAGGAGCTAGAAGGTGGCTTACATAGTGATAGTTTGGTATCTTGGTTTTTTGAATATTGGATTGAAACTACCATAGGGCTACTGTACATACTTTAAGCTTTCAATCAATGCCTGATAACAGATTTTTGTGTGTGTTTTTTAATGTTCACCCAATTTTGAAAATACCAAAGTTTGGCTAGAATAAGTAAGCCTAAAACTGTCAAAATGGCGGTACCCATGTTAAATTGTGTGTAGCTTGAAACCGACATGCACTATGTCAACTTTATTTGGTTGTAAAGGATTTCTCATGTGTTGATCTATTTGAAAATGGTTAAGAAAAGTCTTAACGAGATTTAGGTAATTAGCCACAAATCAAAACGTTAACATTACCGCAAATGGGAAATGAAACTGTATCATATAACCTATAGGCCAATATACAGTATTGAGTCGTTTGGGTAAATCGTTTAGGCTGTAACTAATAATAGATTTATTGAATATCGTGATGCAAATAACATCATTTATCCTTCCGAAATTTATTTAGTGTTCCACAAACAGTTTTAGCGTGACCGGCAACCTATATGTATTGCGTAATATTTTTGATAATTTTGTTAAGACCAAATGTAAGCAATTATTTTCACCCCGGCTTCTGTTTTTATTTTGATAATTTTTTTTTTTTAAATTTGGGGGGTATTTTTCTGTTGCTTTCATAGTCTGTATTGGTCAGTGGGTTTTGTATTACTTCTCAATGTGTACATTTCTATTACCCAGAAAGACAGGCAATGTTTCGAGACGCCATTCTTTGCTGCCATGGGCCTATTCTAAAATATTTATATTTTTCTTTACATTGAATATACCGTGTCCTCAATGAGACAATTATATGCAGAAAGTAACATCTTTAATATGCTATTTTGTCCTTGTATTCATGTTTTGTTTTTTCTGATACACATTGCCTGGTAAAATAAATGAAATGAATGGAAATCCAGGAGTAACACAAAGATAAATCAAACGTTTCTCTTTGTTTTGCACGCCATGATCTATTTTTTCACTTGGTTTCTTACAATATAGGCTCTTTAAAGCCGGGATATAAAATAGCAGCGATTCTTAATCGTTGACACACGCCAAATGCAACAAATATGATATAACTTATCACAGAAAAATGTAAGGAAAATTTATACTATACCTTCATATTGGCTTTGACAGACATGGGCGACTTCATTTGGGATACTGTGGACCTAAACTCACTTAATCCTTATTAGTCATGAGGCCATAAATATCTTTTGAGCAAAATGGCTGCTGTCCCGTTAGTGAAATCCTAAACGTAAAGAAAGATAAACCTTTCCCTGAAATAGGCATGCGCAGAACTTGACATACGCTTAGTTTTCGCACACATTCATAACGACCAAGTGACGAAAAAATGACCAACCGACACAATCTATTTAAAAGTCTTAACTGATTGATAGCCTGTACTTCATAGATTCCAATGCTGTTATCTTAACTCTGGACTGTTCATCCGGTCAGGTGAGTACAAACTGTGGTCCGTTATGATTTACAATCTATACCTTGTGAGTACAAACTGTGGTCCGTTATGATCTACAATCTATACCTTGTTTAATAAACATTTATGGAGATAACACAACTGGAATAGACACAACCGACACGAGTATTTTAATTATTGACACACTGTTGAATATTAATGACTCCTTCAAATTAGATGATGTTTTCGCTATATTTCTAGTTCTGTAAAATGACCCAGTGGTGGATATCAGAAGGGGTCCAAATCAAATGGCCCGCAGCCCTCTACCATATGATACTGTTAAGCAGGACGTAAAACCCAAATCACTCACTCCCTCTATCATATGACCCGCCGGTCTCAGTCAAATAGCCCGAAGGTAAAGAATCGCTAACTCAGCTAACCTTAGAAAATTAATATATCGGATTTATATTGCTTTTACGTATCATTTGTTTACTTTAAATGACTTGAGCTCTCAGATTTTTTTGTCATAAATAACGAATGTCAAGAGAACTTAATTTATTATTATTTATTTATTTATTTATTCAAACTCAGTGGGTCCAGTTACAGAGATGATAACGATGATAACAACGGGACAAAATCATGTAAAACAGATAAGATGGCTTTAGATTGTAAAAAAAATGGTGTACATAAAGATTGTTTGACATATACGAACCAAAGATATGTGTTAATAACAAACAAAATTCAAATAGGAGTGCATTATTTTTATTTTTAGTTGCCTAAATACAATAACCTAAACGTACATCCGCCACCATTATTAATAAACTAAAACACTGATCTGATTGTTTACCCTTTTACATGGATATTATATTACTACTATAATCTGACTAAAGTCGAGATGTTCATTGGAACATCTTGACTTTAGTCAGATTAATTATTACTAGTAAATCTTTTTTTCCGCTTCAATTTAATAATAGATCAACATACAACTTAAAGAAACGGATACTATAGTAACTACTGTTACGACATAAGCCAATTCTTTTTTGTTTTCATTTTAAGGCTCTTAAAATATACCTTTAAAGTACACGAAGGGCAGGTCTTTTTCCAAGACACATAATAAAATTGTTGCACTTTTTTCCGCATCTAAATCCTGCATTTTAAGCTGCATTGACGTGAATGCTCTATAGTGCCATCTCACGCAATTCCTCTGTTCCGGACCTATGGCACGGTAGAATTACAATCAAACTTAATTTTTAAATACACCTACATATACGTGGATTCATTTCGAGGTTCCATTCTATTAAATACGCCTTTCTGTAACACAGAACATATTTGGAATAAACTTGCAATTGTGTCCATTTGTATTCCAAAATCATTTTCTGATAATAAATATGTTTAGAAAAAAATGTGTCCAGCCTACATCCAAATAGATTCATGGAATTGTGTTGCAGTGGTCTGTATTATCCCGTCTCAATGGAAACTCTTCCATATGTAAGGGAGGCTGAAACCTTACTCCATGGGTCTCGGTGGTCGGGTGGGTTAGAGTGATCCTCCCCCAGTCCCACACAGACCTTCCATCGATGCTACCAGCCCCGATAGCTCAGTTGGTAGAGCGCCCGCTTCAAGACTGGGAGATCCAGGTTCAAGTCTGGGTCGAGTCAGATCAAAGACTTTGACAGTGGGAGCTGCTGCTGCTTGGCTTGGCGCTGAGCTGGTTGGCCCGGTGTCAGTATAACGTGACTGGGTGAGGGGGCTTGCTGGTTGTCTTCGGCAAGTCGTCTCGGTGAGGCAGCACCAAATAAAAGAGCAGTGGAAATCTGCCATGCCACAAGAAGACAACGTCTTCATATGACTGAATTACTGTTAAGCAGGACGTAAAACCCAAACCACTTACTCACTCAAATCGTCGATGCTGGGCAGGTTGAATCCCACTACAAATTGGAAACATTTCTGAGTGGATTTTTCACTCGGTCGTCCTATGTGGAAGAGTTGCCAGGTACTCACCGTAGGTCGGGGATATCCTCCGGCCAACGAGCCCGGTTTAGTCCCCCACTAAACCTGACAACGCCGCCATATAAGTGAAATAATCCTGGGTGCGGCGTAAAACATCAATCAATCAATCAATTCTTACTCTAAATTGACTATTCCTTTATAATGACGACCGCATTTCGAATATTTCCTTCAGTATAAAGAAATAATCATTGATATTTTACGCCACAGTAAACATTATTTCACTGATATGGCGGTGTTGCCAGGTTTAGTGGGGGAGGAAACCCCGACCTTCCGCGAGTACCCAGCAGCTCTTCGACATACGGCGACCCACTGAAAAATCCATATTATATAATTAGAAAAAAGTAATTCGACTGTACAGGGACATTTCTTGACGGTGTTTGTGCTTTTAAATTTAAATCTCAAAACACAACTAAGAATACAGAAACGTTATTTTTAATGATAAGATTCACAATTCCACTGGATGAAAGGGCGGCACCAATTGTTCATTTTGCGTATCTGTACATCGTGTATGTGCGAAAGCTTAAAGTGGCATGAGCTGTCAAAATTCACATTTTTTCATAATTTCTGATCGTCACGAAAGTAAGAGGCTTTAAAGATCATCGAAAAACTAAATGATTGGCTTTGGGATAAGGAAAATCCATACAGTATGCGACCTATACGAACTGGAATTAGTTTCGAAAATTAAACAAACATTTAAATAACGGGGACGACCATTCATTTATTCCAAGCCAAAGTTAGTTCAAAACAGTACTTTATCGTACATTTTCGAGACTAGAAGCACTTCAGAAAAAACTTCTGATTTATACGCCTTGAGAAAAATAGCTAATAATTTCAACATTCTGTTTTAACGTCAAAATATCAACATGTTGGGAGCTCATGCTGCATATTAGGCATATTAAGGCAGGAGGCATATTAGACATAACTGGACATAAAGAATGTGTCAAACATTACAATTATGTGTTTTGTCTTGCTATAGTAAGCTCGTGTAAATTAGCTTTCGTGTAAATAAGTACCTTCGACAACACCCAAGCACTAAAGGTGTCTACAATTTATTTTAAATGACGTGAGCTACCAATTTTTTTAAAACATTTTTTCGTAAAATCCGATTTCCATGAGAAGTTTATCTTTTTAGGTACCTTGAAAAACTAAAAAATTGAATTAAAATAAAAAATAATGATAAAGTAAGTAACCCATACGCAAATAAGTTTTTTTGCTGATAACGGACAAAATCCAAATAGCTGGGACAATGGATGAAGGATTTAGCTGCTAATTAAAACGATCTGAAGGTAAATCCCCAAGATCGATATCAACGGAAATGACGAACAACTAGCCAATTCTCTTTCAAGAAAACGTTCGTTATATTTGTCAGCCCAAGCCCATAAAACGTTCCAGATATGAACTAAAAATTGTTTGACAAAACAGCTCTAGAAAAACAACGAAACGTTAGTTGCATATTCATGTAGTTATGTCACTGTTGCTACCTGTTATGATCCGATTGTCAATACCCTTTATGCCAGGTTCACCGGTCAGGTCAAATACAAACCTAGATTGATTCTGAGGACAACCGTGATGTACGTAACGTAACGCGGTAATGCTAACGTTTTCATTTGTGGCTAATTTCCCAAATCTCGTCAAGGTGGCTTTTGACTTAAACTTTGGCTTAGAATGAATGAATGGTGGTCCCGGTTATTTAAATTTTGTTTACTTTTCGAACACTATTCCGGTTCGTATAGGTCATATACTATATGGATTGTCCTCATTCCAGCACCAATCATTTAGTTTTTCGATGGCCTTCAAAACCTCTTACTGTCGTGACGATTAGAAATTATGGAAAAAGTGTGAATTTCGGCAGCTCAGGCCACTTTAAAGTATGTCTAGTAGAACTACGTTAATTTCAATAAAATACTCTAATAAACCAGATACAAAAACATCGCTATGCAAGCCACCTCCAAGCCCTATCATAACCGAGATCAATTTCCATTGGCTGAAAAAACAGAAACTGTGTGTTGT
Organism: Lepidochitona cinerea; assembly: GCA_963971465.1. Lineage (NCBI taxonomy): Eukaryota > Metazoa > Mollusca > Polyplacophora > Chitonida > Tonicellidae > Lepidochitona > Lepidochitona cinerea. The sequence continues at coordinate 12,363,466 of OZ020559.1, forward strand.
GACCCAATACCTGAACAATCATTGTCAGTTTTTTTTTTACAAATTTATCAATTTTCCGGATAAATTATAGTTGGGCTTTAATTAACCTGTAAGTCTGTGACAAGGTGCATTGAAAGGTCCACTACTTTTGACACATTTGATTGATTGCGATACTGGACATCGTGGTGTTTAAACAACATCTGAGTATACTTAAGATAAAAATATAGGTTATACACATAGCTGTGTGCGCTTTCTCTTAAAGTGCAACTGTCCAAAAGGTCGCTGATGTTTATCAACTGTTGTCTCATTGACATATATATGACAGACCTCGTTTGTTTTAGTGGCCACTGTTTAGTGTTTTAACATAGGCTTATCCACAGTCTTATTACATTTCGTTGTATATCCCTCCCGTACAGAAGAAAGTGTGGATCGAGCTAATCAGTTCAAAATCGACGAAATCGTGACTGTGATGATACTCAATTAGCCGTGTCTACGATTCCCTCAAACTGCTAAATTTTGAGTGGTTCTCTGTCACTTAGTTAAGCTTTCATTTCTTGGCCTCACAAAGTAAAATTAAAAAAAAAATCACTGGACGCCATGTATGGAGCTTACGCTTTTGTCCGAATTAAATTGATTGATTGATTGATTGATTGTTTGGTGTTTTACGCCGCGCTCAAGATTATTTCACTTGTATGGCGGCGTTGCCAGTTTCATTGTGGGAGGAAACCGGGCTCTATGCCCGGAGGAAACCCACGACCTTCCGTTGGTAACTGGCAACCATCCCACATAGGTCGTTCGAGTGAAAACCCAGTCAGAAAATTTTCCAATTTTTTGGACTGAGTGGGAATCGAACCCGCGACCCGAAATAAATTGAAGGCCATCGAAAAACTAAATGATTGGCGTTTGGATGAGGAAAATCCGTACAGTATGTGGTCTGCCCGAACCGAAATAGTGTCCGAAAAGTAAACAAAATTTAAATAACCATTCATTCATTCTAAGCCGAAGTTAGTTCAAAACAATACTTTATCGTACATTCTCAAGACTAGAGGCATTAAAAAGCTTCTGAATTATACGTCTTGAGGAAAATAGGCAATAATTTCAACATTCTGTTTTAACGGCAAAATATAAACATTTTGGCAGCTCCAGGTGTTTTATACAGTGTTTCCAATGTCTTACAATTGAACGAGGCACAATTAGTGAATTATTCAGTTACAGACTTTTGAACGGATCGATCTTTTTCACCCTTTTTTGTATCCGCCTTTTAATTTAATTTACCTCTACTTGGGATAGATCAAGCTCCGTTCGGTGCTTTAATCCCGCCAATGCCTTACAAAATTATCATGTAAACATGTACAAATTCGTTTATTGGTGAATAAAGATCAATCAATCAATCAAACTAGGTCTGCATTCACAAATGGTCAAAACTCACCTAAGTTCGTTGCGAGGAACTTAAGTTTATTTTCTGCCCCAAATAACCCCTGTAGCTGTGGAATTCCCAATGATGTCATGGGGATTCCATTCTAATTCTTAGGCCCAAATTCTACTCTTCTGTGAAAGGAGATAGGAAACATAATCCTGATCAAAGCAAGAAAGTCATCGTTGAATCAAAGTTGTCTCCTCAAGCTATTTAATTAATATAATTTGACCTACAGTTAAACTGCCCAGTCTTAAAAAGAACATTCGTCAGCGACTTAACGATCACTTCCAACAATCCTGGCTTGAATTAATTTCCAACTCCTCCAAAGGAAGCTTTTACAAAAACTTCAAATTTGAACTAAATTGTGAAAACTACCTGTTTGTTTTACCAAAAGCATTTAAAATTGCCATGTCTAAATTCAGAACGACAAATCATAGACTACCTATTGAAGTCGGCCGCTGGAACTCTATTCCGAAAACGGAAAGAATTTGTCAACTCTGTGATAAACAAGCCATTGGAAATGAATATCAGTATGCTCTAGAGTGTCCTTTTTTCCAACAGCAAAGAACTCTTCATATTCCTAAGTATTATTATGAAGTATTATTATAGGTACCCAAATGGCCATAAACTGCAAGATTTGCTAGCTTGTAATTACAAACCCAAACTGCTAAAATTTGCTAAATTTATCCTATTGATTATTAAGAATTTTGACACTGGTATTATATAAATAAGTCTATCTCTATTCGTAAAGATCTCTGAAAACATCATCCTTTGTTAGATCATTTTTCAATCCAATTTGTGACAATCCCTAGAAAATTTGTCAGCCTGTTCAATTGTAATTTATGTATGCCCTCATATACTGTAATTACGGTCTGAGGTGTAATAAAGTTCAGTTCAGTTCTGCTACAGGATGGTCGACAATGTAATTGGAATTTACCTGCGGGGGCGCGGGTGTTGGGGAGGGGGGGGGGGGGGGGGGTGGGTCGTCGTCTTCTTATTTTAATTTACATTTTCTTCGAGTTGTTCGATGAGATTTAAGCCTACCCCATACCAGTATTTGTCACGACCTCCCTTCCGGTATACTCTTTATATCTGAGAAACATTCTTCTTTGACTTTATTCGCTCAAAACCACACCGGGGTGATGTGAGAGGTATACACATAGTACAGTTTTATTATATACATGGCGAATAGCTGTGAGATATTATTAGTTACAGGGTTTGTTCGAGGGGGTTACGGAAATATATGGGGTCCGTAAACGAATATTGGGCAAGGCGTCAAACCCTGTAACGACTTTATCCCACCGAAGACCTAAACTGTACGAAATTCAAGCCGTATTTCTGAAAATTTGCTTTCATAAAAGGCTGAAAGTGAACTCCGAAGCTATTTTCTAATATGTAAGGCACGATCAGACACAATTTTTATTTGGAAAATAAAGGTAGGATGTGGTCCAATCTTCCTGATTGTCTTATCACCCGAACTGTGCGTTTGTGAATGGTATTTAAAGGTTTTAGATTGAGCTTGTATGTATTGCCCCATAATATATTGCCGTACGTTAGGAATAGGAAAATTAACGAGAAATATAGTGTAAAAAGTGGCAAGAGCTGCCAAAATTCACACTTTTTTCATAATTTTTGATCGTCACGACAGTAAGAGGCTTTGATGGCCATCGAAAAATCTAAAAGATTGGCGTTGGAATAAGGAAAATCCATACAGTATGTGGCCTGTACGAACCGAAAACGTGTTCGAAATGTAAACAAAATGTAAACAACCGGGACGACCATTCATTCATTCTAAGCCACAGTTAGTTCAAAACAATACTTTATCGTACATTTTCGAGACTAGAAACAATAAAAAGCTTCTGAATTATACGTCTTGAGAAAAATAACCAATGATTTCAAAATTCTGTTTTAACGTCAAAATATCAACATTTTGGCAGCTCATGCAACTTCAACGATAAAAGATTTTTACAAAATTGGAGAAAAAATTATTCTATGGCTTTAATATTAGAGAGAGAAGTCCCATAGTTCACATCCATACAATAGTATAGGTGCAACCATTTTGTTAAAAAGTCTAAGTTGACAATCGGTTGGAAGAGACAAATTATATACTTTGCGCTTCATAGGCCGGTGGGTTCCAAACGGCTGCATAAAAGGAACACTTTCCCGCGTACATTGTGGCGATAGGCACACGGAGTGCTATCCCCTTACCCCTCTATCTAATACATATAAAATAGAGGGGTAAGGGGAGAGCTCTTCGTGTGCCTGTGGAATTAAGCGTTTTTATTAAGGGTTTTATTAAGCGGACTACAGCAACATCAACGTTTTCCCACCTCGTTGATTCTTTCTTTTTGACAATTGGATGCGGTAAACACACACATAGGCCTGGAATACACATTTTGACTTTAACTCCGCTCCATGCAGTATCAGTTACTAATTGCGGTCACGCAAAATCCGCTAGCAAAGCCTTCAAATCATTTCTGATGATGTCGATCACCTGGCATGTACTTTTTTCACCAATGGTACGTTTTTTGGTCGTTTCCATAGCCATAAGATTATAGGTAGACACTATTTGCTTTCCTCTGCCGCACATGAGAGACAAGTCAAAATAAACAGATTTGTATGAGGAACAACAATTTTATGCAATCTATTAACACTATACATTTTAACACTATGTTTTCATCCGATTTTTTCCGATGCTTCCCGTAACGAACCTGCAAAATATATATAGTAATAATGTATTTTTAGAATCAGACACGTGGGCCATATAACATATAGTTTAAGTTACAGATACAGTAAATGTATTTAAAATTTAATGCAAGCTTCGGCAAGAGTTTTCGGCAGGCTATAAAACCTTTTTAAGATCTCCTCCCACACCCAGTAGGCTAACCCATGAAAACCATTTGCGCTTTTTAAAGGAATATGCCGTATTCAACACCGTATTCAAGTTTATTTTGTTTATATATTATTACCAGAAGAAACTTAATGTCAGATGACACCCAAAGGTTACTTCCGTTGGTTTCTGGCTATCGTTCCACTTGAGGCCCACGAAGAAGTAATCGTCAACAAATTTGGTGTCAAAACCGAGAATAAAATTTGCATCCTCAAAGATAGACCTATGAATGAGGCTTATGCTGAATGTATTCACGTTTTACACTTCACTCAAATGTTTTTCGCATGCATGATGGTGTTGCCAGGATTATTGGGAGACACTCAGAGAAACCAGGCTTAATCTATACCCCTCCCCCCAGGAAACCCTGACCTTTCGCTGGTTCCAGGTGATCATCCCACTGACATCGTTCATAGCCCCCTGATCAGAGGCCCCCTGATCATAGCCCCCACCCCCCCCCCCCCCCCCCCCTGAGTGATCGAGAGTTTACCTCGCACATGAAGTGTCACACTAAATCGAATTATTGTATTACACAAAGAGTGTATTAACAAATATGTAATATTGATTGATTGGTTGATGTTTTACGCAGTCAAAACTATTTCACTTATATGGCGGCGTTGCCAGGTTTAGTGAGGAGGGGGGGGGGGGGGGGGCTCATTGCCCAGAGGAAACCCTGGCCGACCTTCGCCGAGTACTTTGCAATTCGGCGATCGAGTGAAAATCCCTTCAGAAATTTTTCAATTTTTATTTGGTTTGAATATCCTTGAGATCGGCTACGGACTGAACGGATATTTTTTTCAAGCCATCAGTGTCGGTTATCTAGTAATTTCTCCTCTACTTCGCAGATGAACTGTCGTTCAAATGGCCAACAAAAGGTGTCATACATTAAAAATCTGGATTTGGGCCAAAACGAGAGACACTTCTGTTGACTGGTTGTTCGGTTTTCAGGTTGACGTGGTCCCCAATCGAAAACTGTCTGATCAATGGGTTCCCCGTTAGTATGCCAGCGCCAAAAACCCTTAACTTTTCTCCCAGACGTCAACCAGCCATTGTCGATATCGGTGAAAGAGGCTACAAAAAATCACCAAAAGGTAAAAGCAAGTATTGAAGACGCCTTTTTGAGTTATACATTTTGAAATATCATTGGCATCGTAGGGAATACAGCAGCATCAGGGGCTCGTTCTACCTAGGACTAACATGAAAGGAAATAGAAACGTCAGAATAGTCAAAATTGCGATTGTTTTCTGTTGCTAACCTACAAATAGGCATGCGCAGTCCATATATCCACCACATCGGCAAGGTTCGGACTGAATCGGAACACACAACACCGGCTTCGGCTATACTCGGGGCGGATCGGAATGCCCTCACGGGGTGTCTGAGACAAACAATAGCGAGCCAAAATGTTGTGAGTAGACTGACTGTAATGTAAAGGCGTTTCCAGTCCCTTTCATATTAGTCCCAGGTTTAAGCGGGCGTAAGTTACGCCTGTCGCAAATGCATGTCGAATGATAGTAACTTACGCATGGTTGCAATTTTGAGTCGCAACTCCATGCTGTAAGACGATGCGTAACTTTACGCCAGCTTAGTAGAGTAGGGCCCAGAGTCTTGCCATATTCACACATACCTTTAAAGGTGGTTGTGAAAATTCGTATATCTCTCAGATGTTGTTTTTTAACCAGAGATAAAGTGAATCTTAATCTATCTAAAACTTGTTAAAACAAAGCTACAAACGCAACATAACATTGCTGACAGCTATGACTTTCTGGATTGTTACAACGTACTTGCTTGTCCCTATGGTTATGCTATTCAATACGATTTTCCCTGTGCTCGTGTGTTTTATTGGTCATAAATGTATCCGAGAGTTAATACTTACAGGAATGTTGTGACATATAATATTTCAGGATTTCGTATTCAGCTCTGGTTTCTAAAGTCACTAGGTAGCTCTTGGGTTGCAAGGTTTTGCAACTGTCTTCCGCCATACGATATGTCAGCTTTGCTTTTGAAGGCTTGATATAGTAGCAGTGGTTATTGAACCAAGCCCAATCCGTTGGACACGATGGTGTGGATGTAGAAAATAAATTTGAACAAAGTCTTGTGGTTCAAAATGTCCAAATACTATATGATGGATTTCAAATAAATCAAAACCAGCTGCACTTATCGTAAATGCCCACAACAGAGTTAAGTTTGATAAAGCTGCAATTCATTGATTTAGTTAGAGTTATTGAATGGCTTCCCGAGGGTATGGAAGATATTCTGAGAGGCCGAGTGCGAAGCACCAGGACGCCTCTTAGAATTTCTTCCACACTCGAGGGAGCCATTCAATAACGTGCTTGTATCATGGAACGAATGATTGACGTTGTCAATCAACTAGCGAGCGTTTAAACACTGGCCAATCAGAAAACTTTACAACATTGGCCAAGATGAAATTTGGTGCAAGATGTTAGTGCAGAATAGGAGATCAAGATGTCCTCGATAGACGCATATATCGAAATGTTTGATCAAACAAAGGAGATGGTTATGACATATCAGATTTGTGCCGAGATAGAGGATAGGCATGCTATTTTCAAGTAAGCCTAAATTGGTGCTTTTTCTTGGCTTTCAGCCAAAATCATATAGCAAATAAAATGTTTGTTTCTACATTTGTTCAGTGATCTTTTCTCTCCGTATTTTTCCTTCTTTCATTGGTTTCAATACTGGTATTTTAAATTTACGCTGCCATAATACCAAAAACTGTTTACATTACATAACGCCACGTGTTTCTGTATTTTTCTCTGAAAGAAGACGTCCATTTTCCCAAGCAGTTAATTTTTTATTTTTATTTAAAAATTTCATGCAAATGGAAGGGGGGGGGGGGCAGAAAAATTAAGTGTTTAATTTCTAATTTAAATATGATGTCAAAGGTCCTGCTTTTTGGGAGAAATGCAATGTACCGCAATTCCCACACTGACACAACTTTGAAACAAAGTTCAACTCTGCAGGTGGCTGGCATCAGAATGTCTCTAACTGTCAGTTATGTCACATTGGCCGTTCAGAGTCAGACGTAAGACGAAGTTAGCATTTTCTCTATGCTGGTTTCTATGATAATCAAAGAAGACATTTAAAAAATCTTTCTTGAACACTTACAGTGTTTGACATTTTTTCTTTTGTCAATGCACATTTAGTTAACAGAGCAGTGCGAATTGTTTGGATAAAAATGCCGTGGTGAAATCACTTTTACCGTGAAAAACAAACTTTTCCGCGGCAACTTTTTTTTTTTGCCGTGGGAAAAATTTGAATTCCGAGGGTCGTGATACCCAGTTAAGAGAGCCATACAATAACTTCCAGATCGGGAAGTTATTCAACGCTTTTAAGCCACGCCCACTCTCTGTCCATTGGGTATCTGGTTTGTCGAGGACTGCTCATCAAAAGAAAAACGCCGCAACCATGATACAATGTTTTATGTACCACAAATGATTATTTTACCGGGCTCTTTGTCTAGAGAAAACCGCAGACATTCGCAAACATGTAGCCGAGTTTTTTTACCCCCTCCCTGGCATATCTTTCACATATGGGGATCTAGTGAAACATTCACTTATAATCGAGGATGAACATGCAGGGCTCAGGACCGCCCTAACCACAAGTTTATTTTGTTTTCTTCTAGCATGGCAAAAGTTATATTTTAGAAGTTCCTACATCCGGCTCAAGTAATAACCGTAAACGCATTGTTGCGTTATTGCAAAGAATATACCCCATCGATGTCATTTTTTACTACTAAAGTGTATCTTTCTTACCGCGTTCTTTTAATTCGCAAATAAACTGTCGCTGGTATGTCCAACAAAATGTGTCAGACATTAAAAACCCAGATTTCGGCCAAAACGATAGACACTTCTGTAGACTGTTTTTTCGGTTTTCAGGTTGATGTGGTCCCCAATCGAAAACTGCCTGATCAATGATTTCCCCAGTAGTATCCCAGACCCAAACACCGTCAACTCTTCTCCCAGATGTCAACCAGCCATTGTCGATATCAGTAAAAGAGGCTAGATAGAAAGAAAAAAAATGGCCAATCAAAATACGGAAGACTCCTATTTATGAAAAACAAAAATAATAAATAAAAAGATACGTACAATGTATTTTTTCATTATGCATCTTATCGACATAGTGACACTAAAGTCTTGATTTTATAAGACGAACATGTATATTTGGCAAGAAGATTTCCCCTGTACCCGTGTGTTTTAGTGTTCATAAGAAGATTTGCAGAGAAATTCGAAACCCGCATATAAACTGTCAAATCAGAGGATTTACCCCCCCCCCCCCCCCAACCCTTCCCGGGTCCCTGTCTTACCAAGCTGGGCCCTGTCTTACCAAGCTGAGCCCTGTCTTACAAAACTATTGCAACGTGCCCTGGACGCAACCGATTCACGTTGTAGGCCTATGTGTAACTTTACACTAGCTCTGTAAGACCATTAAACTTCAGCTAGCGCTAGTTGCGTCGGACGTAAATGAAACTTAAAGCTATAGAACCTTACGCCCTAATCGCAACTGTTCCATGTTATAGACTCAGGGTCCTGTCTCAAAACGCTGCGTAAGGTTGCGAATATGTCTACAACATGGACGATTTGTCCGTCAGTCATAAACAGGTCCCGCATTGATGCGGCACGGGTTCAAATCCCAATCAGAAAAATAAAAATTGAAACATTTTCTGAAGGAAGTTTTCACTCAATCGCCGTATGTGGGAGGGCTGCTAGGTACTCGCCGAAGGTCGGGGGTTTCGTCCAGTCCGAAGAGCTAGTTTCCTCCCACTAAACCTGACAACGCCAAAAATATAATATTGAGTGCGGCGTAAAACATCATTCATTCAATCTATAGTTTTAACATGAATTTACGTCTGACGTAACTTTCTCCAACTTTATAGAACTGGGATTAATATAGAAGGGATATGAAACGCCGTTGTGTGATGACATCTGATTGGCTCGGTTATCTTTCTGAGACACCGACAGAGAGAATTTGCATCCACCACGAGAATAGCCGAAATTCCATTCAGAACAGACTTCGGCTGTCTTCGCTGGTTAACGGTTGGCTCTGGCATGCTCGGACACTCTCAAACTTCAGGGATTTACGTCACTATGAAACTTCCGGGGTTTACGTACGTGGAATAGCTACTGATAGACTACAGGTCATTTTAAATTTGGCGACCAAAAAGGTAGCCGTGAAACGTACAATTTCCATATCCTCTTCAGGGCCCCACAAAAGTGTCCCCATGATATTGTAAGGGATCGAAACACTCGGTTAGTTAACCTCCAGCCTCGATCAGTTATATAATTGAAGCACTAGACAATTCCTGATAAGTACGGAAACAGCGCCAGACTACAACATGTGGTTTTCCGGGTTAAATAAAATATCTTTCTAAATGATATTAGCATTTAATAATTTTATAATTATTTTTCTTTTCTTTTTTCCTCTGTAGTTAAATATATAGATATTTACTTTCTACGCCATTTGTATTCAACCCCAAAACACGGTGATTTTCCGTATGAAAAGCACAGACTGTCCGAGGCGTGTCAAAGCCGACCGGTAGCGAGCGAAGATAGCCGAAGTCTGTTCCGAATGGGGCTTCCAAGCGGATTAACATGGCCTCCCCTGGTGTTCAAGACAAACAATAGCGAGCCAAATCTGCTGTTGACTAGGTCAATACTCCCCCTTTTAAAACAATTCAAAAACTTGTCTCCATATTTAATTTAGTCGAGAAGATTTTCCCTGTAGCCGTGTGTTTTATTGTTCTTATGCGGCCATACACGATCAATTATATTGCACAAGCCTGGTTGCACAATATAATTGCGCAATAAAATATCAAGCGGAGTTTGATTCACTCAATACACTTGCGCAAGTCATCAATATCGCCCATACACGGTGAATTTAATTGTAAATTCAGACTATTGACAATTAAAGTGGCATGAGCTGCCAAAATTCACTCTCTTTTCATAAGTTCTGATCGTCACAACAGTAAAAGGCGCTGAAGGCCATGAAACAGTAAATGATTGACGTTGGAATGAGGAAAATCCATACAGTATGTGACCTGTACAAACCGAAAACGTGTTCGAAAACTAAACACAATTTAAATAACCGGGACGAGCATTCACTCATTCCAAGCCAAGTTAGTTCAAAACAATACTTTATCTTACATTCTCGAGTCTAGAAGCACTAAAAAGCTTCTGAATTATACGTCTTGAGAAAAATAGCCAATAAATTCAACATTCTGTTTTAACATCTAAATGTGAACATATTGGCAACCCATGCCACTTTAAATTGCACAATATAATTGATCGTGTATGGGCTGCTATAAATATATCTGCCAGTTAATACTTACAGGAATGTTGGGACATATACAATTTCAGGAATTCGTACTCGAATCTGGTGTCTAGAGTCACAAGGTAGCTCTCGGGCTGCAGGTTTTTGCAACTCTCTTCCGCCATACGATATGTCAGCTTAGCCTTTGACGATTGAATGTAGTAACAGTGGTTGTTGAAGGAAACCCACTCCGATGGACACTGTATAGTGACTGTGGAACAGAAATGTGAACAAACTCATAAGCAGCAAAATTTCCAGAGGTGCACTTCATTATATGTCGCAATTCTATCGGGTTACGTGGCTCTTAAAGGCCCACTTGCCGCCGTAGCCTGTTTAAATTTGCTAAGAAACCCAATTTACATGAGCTTACTACGACTAATACCACTGAACTTAAACATAGGACACATAAAACATGTCTAGTTGGCTTTAGAATGAAGAAATGGGGTGAACAACAAACGAAAAATCGAAGCCTGATTACAACAACAACGATCAGTGTCAGTCAACTTTCGTGTTGGATTACCCTCATTTCAGGCCTTTTTATATGTGGTTTACACTCAAACAATTATCAGCAGGCTTTTCCAGTCGCTGTTAACCGATCGTCAGTCTGTATTTCTCAGATAAATAGGCCTACGTAAAATTACACTCTGCCGTTAGTTCACTCACTCGACTGAAACATAAAATCGCCAATAGGGGGCAGTTTGGTTTGTTTACGTTACGGGCACCTAACAATTCAAATTTTCAAATTCAAATTAAAAATACAAAGTGACGTCCAAACTTTTAAATTTTGGTAAAAATAGAAAGTTCCTAACTTATACTGTCTGGGAAAAATACAGAAAACAGACTTTCTGTTTTAATGTAAACAATATTCCTGATTTTCGCGGCAAGTGTGCCTTTAAAGAATATTTCACTTACCCCTTAGTCAGGTTTATTGGGGAAAACCCGACTGATTTGCTCAAAGAAAAGCCTTGGCCAATCGCGTGAAACTCAACATATACATTTTGTATTTTTTGTTTGGTTGAGGGGGGGGGGGGGGGGGGAGGAGGTGTCCAAATTATTGATGGGATGATTTTGTCGATGGAATAAGACAGTATATTTTGTCGACTTATGGTGTGTTTCCACCGACATTCGTTACTGCGTCCGTTGACGGATGCGATTTTCCCCAACGAATGGGAACTACAGAAATACGTTATAGTGTTTCCATGGTCAGTCCGATAGTTTTTAACGCACGCGTTAATGGACGGAGATTGCAGCTTGTCCCATTTTTAACGCATCGGACGAGGAAACGGACGAGGGATTTCGCTAATCATGACGCCAATCATGACGCCATTGAAGAGGTTTTCCGAACCTGATGACCTTTTGCTGTCAGATAGAAATCCACAGAAAAACCGAGTGAGTTTGTTTACTCATGTTTACTGACTCGTGTTTGTGTTGTAAATGTATTTTGTATGAAAAAGCAATGTAGATGTCCACCTATTCACTTTCTTTGCCCAAACCGAAAAAAACAATTGTTGCCAAGGATATGAAATTGACTTTTGACCGTAACCTTATGACAGATCGCACTGTCGATCGCATGTGTTAACGCAAGTCCGTGGAAACACACCATGCTCCGTTCAAGTTTAAATTATTAAGCTACGCTAAGATAATGTGTTCAATTCTATAATAGATCTCACCTACCTAAACAATTTCGGGGTTTAAGAGAGTTAGTAGAAAATAAAACACGAAGATGGAACTCGATAAACTGAAAATATTTTAGCGAATTGTAAATTTAATTACAACGGACCACGAACATCATCAACAAAACATTCAACGTTTTCATCGCCGAATCTCACGACGAATATCAGATTGAGATTTTACTTAGCATGGACCAGGAGACCTGTTAGCATCTTCATGGCTCGATCTCACGGACTTGTAGTTTAAGATTTTACTTACCACGAACAGGGACAATCACCTATAAAACCTTGAGCGTCTTCAACACCAAATTCCACGGAGAATATCAGATTGAGATTTTACTTACCATGGACCAGGAGACCTGTTAGCATCTTCATGGCTCGATCTCACGGACTTGCAGTTTAAGATTTTACTTACCACGAGCAGGGACAATCACCTATAAAACCTTCAGCGTCTTCGTCACCGAATTCCACGGAGAATATCAGATTGAGATTTTAGTTAGCATGGACCAGGAGAATCACCAATAAAACCTTGAGCGTCTTCGTCACTGAATTCCACGGAGAATATCAGATTGAGATTTTACTTAGCATGGACCAGGAGAATCACCTATAAAACCTTGAGCGTCTTCGTCACTGAATTCCACGGAGAATATCAGATTGAGATTTTACTTAGCATGGACCAGGAGAATCATCAGTAAAACCCTCGGCGTCTTCGTTACCGAATTTCACGGAAAATATCAGATTGAGATTTTACTTAGCATGGACCAGGAGAATCATCAATAAAACCCTCGGCGTCTTCATCACCGAATTTCACGGTCAATAACAAATTGGGATTTTACTTACCATGGACCAGGACAATCACCAATAAACCTGCTAGCATCTTTATCGCTGGATTTCACGGAGTAAAGCAGGGTTTCACCCAAGTTTAGAATGATGTACAACGAGTTATGAGTTTTCATTTCGTTTATAAGCACTTTTCAGTATCGAAGTTCGAACAATTGCAATTCAAATCCATGGTATGTCGACAGGTGGTATTAGACAAAATTGTAAATATGTTTCCGCAAATTCATTAAAACGAGTGTTGGTATTGTTAAACTGGGGGAAACGTAACGTATTGATCACCATGGATAAAAGCTGTAATAATAAAATACGTAACGTGTAGTTTTTATTGGGTAAACAGTTATTATGCGCATAATATTTCAACAATTTGACGTTCAGAATTTGTATGCTTATAAAAGTAGGTCGTTTTTTAGTTAGAGTGGACATGCATGATTTGTATTTTAATATACTTTGACTGCAGCTTTCAATGATATCCCTTTTGGGAAATGTTTATAATAAGAATAATAAAATATATAATAATAATAATAGTAACGATTGTAATAATGCTGATAACGTGGATGCGGATAAGAAGGATGATGATGGGATGGGATGACGATGACATGTTTAGCGAGCAAACGAAAAAACCTGGATGCTTAAAGTGGCATGAGCTGCCAAAATGTTGATATTTTGACGTCAAAACAGAACGTTGAAATTATTAGCTATTTTTCTCAAGACGTATACTTCAGAAGCTTTTAAGTGCTTTAGTCTAGAGAATGAACGATAACGTATTGTTTTAACCAACTTTGGCTTAGAATGAATGAATGGTCGTCCTGGTTATTTAAATTTTGTTTACTTTTCGGACACTATTTAAATTTTTATACGCCGTAGACTTTAAGAATTTCCCTCATTCCAACTCCAATCATTTAGTTTTTCGATGGGCTTCAAAGCCTCTTACTATCGTGACGATCGGAAATTATGAAAAAAAAAGTGTGAATTTTGGCACGCTCACGTCACTTAAATGTTTACGGTCAGGCAAAATCATGACGTCAAGCTACTTGTAGCTACCTTCAGTTGGAAAGGGATTTAGTATTAAAATGGTATTATTAAGTTATCGAGATAGTGAGTTCAGGGAAAGGCTAAACCGTACATGTCCAGAAGAAATTACGCATTGAAAGCAAAAATATGTTGTTTACAAACATAACGAATAAATTCATTCAAATACTTCAGCATGTTATCTACAACTACTCGACGTTATGAATCTATCTAACTACAATACCAGTTTGCCCTAATCAGTTATGACGTGATAACTTATGCTACAGCTGCTAGTGAATGTTTAAGGGTTTAATACCGCCGTAGCGGTGTTTGTTGCGTAACCCGATACCGCTGAACGTTGGTTCGTACCGAGTCAAACCACGAGAATGCGCAGCATTCGAGGGGTTTGACGAGGTGCGAACCAACGTTCAGCGGTATCGGGTTATGCAATAAACACCACGACGAAGGTATTAAAGTCGATTCTACCCCGATAATTGAGAAAAATGAGGAAAAAGTGACCTGTTGTTGATTGCCGTTCCTTTTCCCTCCCTCGGGACAGAGTGGGAACTTTTAACCAATCAACGATAAGCTTTGGTCACGTGCAACGGTTGACCCAGATATTTTGAAGCAGAATGACATAATGTCACCATGGCTACCGCTTTGACAGGCTGGGTTGCTGACGACGCTATTGGGGGAAATGTTGTGAAATCAACCCTTTGATGACTGTATACGTTCGTGACAGCCCAGTTTTCAATATAAAAGGACAGAATATAACCACACTCACAACATTATCAGGTTAAATCCTTAATTTTGTATAACAAGCAAAATATAACTTCTTCCGGGGGAGGTAAACCTACCAGCCGATGTTGCACTGCAGACTCGGTGTTGTTTGAAAAGTCATCTCTACTTAACATGTATATTTGCACACGGCACGCACATGCAGGAGGGGTAGAATCCGTTGCTACGTTCCTGGATCTCCCAAAACGTTTGATATCATACACCATAGTACTACATTACTTAAGATGTGCGTGGCCGAGCGTTGTCGTGCTGAAAAGTTTCCCTACGGTGGTCTATTACGGGCAGCATATGTGGTGTCAAAACCTCATCGGTGTATCGAACGGCGTTAAGGTTGCCGGGAATGTGCACCAGTTGAGTTTTTCGGGCACAGGATATGGCACCCCATACCATCACACTTCCTCCGCCGAAATTGTCGACCTCAAGGTCGCAGTTGTTTGCGAACCTCTCATTCCGGCGTCTGTTAACTCATGTACGACCATCTCTTCTCTGTAGCTGGGATCTTGATTCATCGCTGAACCAGACTCGCCTCCAGTTTCCCAGATTCCAGTCCCTTAACCTGTTGCACCATCAGACCCTTGCAAGTCGATGCTGGCGTCTCAGTAAGGACGTCTGGCGCGTAAGCCGTTTTGACGGAGACGGTTTCTGACTGTCTGTGCCGATATTCGACGGAGACCTGGGATATTTGATGCTGTTTCTGTTGCTGTTTTGGTCCGGTTTCGCAGGTGAAGTAACCGGATGTAGCGATCTTGGACTGCTGATGTGATCCTAGGTCGGCCAGAAGGTTGACGATCAGCTGTTGAACCGGATTGCTGGTGCCGTTGCAACAGTCTGGAAATCGTGCTCCGGTGAACATTATAAAGTCTAGAGACTGCATTCTGTGATTCGCCGGCCAGGAGACGACCAATGACGACGTTCCGGGTAGCTACGTCTAGTATTGGGATATTGTAGCAACTTTGTGAAACAATTTAACGACTGAATTCAATTGAACGGTTCTGTGTCTTTTATACCCATTAAACCCGCATAAAGATAAGACGTGATTCGCACGTGCATCTGTCCTACGTTTTTCCCTACGCCTTCCTCGTGTAGCGTTACACAAAGGCTGACCCGAAAGTCACGTGTGATCAACAGCCACTATTAGGGGCTTAAATTCAATTATCCGACATTTTCATTATAACATGATCCTGTTGTCATGTGACAATCACGCACATTTTTGGAAAAATTCATGTTTGAAAAAAAAAAGGATGTTGCCTTTCGTTTTGGGAGAGTATAGAACTCACGTTTAAAGAGAGTTTCAAACAGTTCTTAACGTCGTTATATAAACGAAACCATCTTGATTTAGATGTCAAACATCAAATAATCAATCTTTATGTGGATTTTTTTTCCGTCACATCTTACACTTATCTTCATCAATCAAAAGTATATCACTCAAATAACAAACTTCTCACGAAGCAATCTTTTCGAACGATTAAAAAATGTAATTATTTCACTTCTGGTTGAATATGTTCTCTTAAAACTCACGTATAGTTTTTTTCCCATGACCAGCTTCCCATGTTCCATCCTCATTTTCAAACTACTTGGTGAAAGCTGTCCAACACCAGATAAATATTTTTATTTAAATTTTCCATTCAATTCCGTAGAATGAATGCATCCTAAAATATTTTCAATTCACTCGGGTCTACAGTAACATTTGAATCAATGGAATCTTCTTCTTTATTTCAATCAAAGTTAAAACGTTATTATCAAGCAAAATTCCGAACGTGATGTAATATGACTATATGTTATAGGTTTTAAACGAATCTTATCCGCCCATATAACACAAATATATTTACTTATATTTATTTAAGTTTCCAGCTACGAGATGAACGTTTTCATGTTCGCCCTCACTTGTAATAGTTTAGTTCTCTCTATGTTTATATGTCTACATATTGCGATAGCTCATTTCATCGTTGTGTTA
This sequence comes from Lepidochitona cinerea, assembly GCA_963971465.1. Taxonomy (NCBI): domain Eukaryota; kingdom Metazoa; phylum Mollusca; class Polyplacophora; order Chitonida; family Tonicellidae; genus Lepidochitona; species Lepidochitona cinerea. The sequence goes on from OZ020559.1 coordinate 12,380,343, forward strand.
TGTCTACCAGTGCACATTATAGTGTTTACCATTGTTATGATGAGGGGCATTTTAGCCCAATCAATAAAAACAGTATATATCTTAGAAAAATGTGAATTTCCATCTTTGCATAAAGAAAACATCGAAACAATTCATTTACGATTACAGATTCACCAGTCGAATTTTCTAATCCACTCATCATTTAAATAAAAACATAAATATAAATAAATTAAACATTTATACATCCTCCCAAAAAAGAAGGCTACTTATTAAAATGAGTGGTCAACTGTTTGTATACACTCATAAAAATGCAGAGAAAATGGTTCGTCGGCAGAATAAACGTCTCTCAGTCCGACAGGCCTTCCATCGAATCCCACTCAGACCAAATAAGGCGTAACAAATTCGACGCCTTCTGTGGAAGAGTTGCCAGTTTCTCGCCGAAGGTCGAGGGTCTCCTCCAAGCAAACATATACGGTTTTTTCCCGACTAATACTGAAAACGTCCTTATATAAGCCAAACCATCTTGAGTTCGATGTAAAAAATCAATTAATCAATCTGTCTACCAATACACATTATATTGTTTACCATTGTTATGATGGTCAAGTCCATAAAACAGTATATATCTTAGATGTATTTAATGGGATAGAACAAGTCATGGGAGTTATATTGCCGTCACATTGCCATTCATCGTTTTCTAATTTCTTTATGTAAGGTTTAAGTGGTTAATACAATGATATCAAATGAAATAAATAATACAACCATAGGGATGTGTTTGTCTCATATCTTTCACTATAGCACTCTAAGTATAAATCAGACATGTCATTCTACTAACCCAATCCCTTGGATAACAGATTCATGTTAAGATCTGGGAGCTTAGTTTTAATAGTTGTAAGAAACATCCAAACCAACATCGGTCAGTGAAAATACAGATAAAATGATTACTACTAATGCCAAATAGTAAGAAAAAATAATATTCTGAATTCATACCTTTATAAATGGACAAGTGTCATGCACATATGGTACACTAATTTAGGTCTTCGGATGGTGTTACCAATTATAATACAGGGATAACCAGTGCGGAATTTCTGACAGCGAAATTTCGTTTATGTACAGGGATTCAACAACAAAGTGCGTGGTTTACATACGTATAATTAGTGAACAACATGAGAAGATGAGTTTCCCAATTATTTAATTTATAGAATCTGATGTACGCGTTGATACCTTAAATGTCATTGTGGTCAAGTTCTGATTATCCCACAAGAACTTTCTGCCAACGCAAGCGCCAATTATTTCCTAATCTATGTAAGATAATTGAGTCCGTTTTTTCGCTATATAAACCCTGGTCAGATTCAGAATTTCTCATCAAGTCTTCCTGACCACAGAACGTACTGTTTCCAGTTTGTGAAAAAAACATAACACAAGTTTTCACCATGAAGGCAGTTTGCATTCTTCTCTTTTGTATGGCGGTAAGTGTTGTTTCTTTTACAAGTTTGGTGAACATATTCTTGGTTTGGTCCGTATGACAATAAATTGGAAATATCAAATATTAGACTAGGGTATTGTCAGAGCCTACCGAACGACATCATTTTCTTGTTTACTGTTGCAAAAACACACACTGACGGCCAGCGAAACCTGCTAGTAAACAAACCTTTTATTTCTCGTCTACACAAGCCGTTCGAAACCTGTTTGTGACCAAACCTTTTATTTCTCGTCTACACAAGCCGTTCGAAACCTGTTTGTGACCAAACCTTTTATTTCTCGTCTACACAAGCCGTTCGAAACCTGTTTGTGACCAAACCTTTTATTTCTCGTCTACACAAGCCGTTCGAAACCTGTTTGTGACCAAACCTTTTATTTCTCGTCTACACAAGCCGTTCGAAACCTGTTTGTGACCAAACCTTTTATTTCTCGTCTACACAAGCCGTTCGAAACCAGTTTGTGACCAAACCTTTTATTTCTCGTCTACACAAGCCGTTCGAAACCTGTTTGTGACCAAACCTTTTTATTTCTCGTCTACACAAGCCGTTTGTTACTGGTCCAAGTCTGATTTATGCGATCATCTCAAAAAAACCTTTGGAATAATTAGAAAACATTTTAAGACGAAATTTCTAAAAGGTTCTAAATCATTAGATATTGCGAAAGACAAAAACCTTGATATTTTGACAAGTAATATAACTAGAAAGGGGCATGACCTTACAAATGTAGGGTAAATTACCTTAAAACCAAATAAGCAAAGTGGTAGTTTTTTTGTCGAAAAAGTACGAATTAGTAGCTTTTTATTACATAAACCTTGGATATGAATGTTAAGGCAGTCCGTGTAAGGAACAATGGTTTGAAAAGGTAATATTGGATCTTGTCTTTATTTTTTTCAGGCTGTTGCCTACGCCTATTTCGATGAGCTAGAGGAAGGCGAATCTCATGTTGAAGTTAGAAATACCAAGAAACTTTCTGGTGAGTAAAGCAGGCCATATGTTTTATACCCTTCATTGGCGACAACGCGGTTAAACTGCAAGAGAGCTCTCGTTATCATTGAATAGTAAATGACAACGGCAAGCAAATGTCTATAACCCTGTTGACTGAGCCTTGTAGAGTAAAAACATAAAAAAAATATGTTCTGTTGCACGAAACGTGGGCAAAACAACAAGTTAAGAACATAATTTAGGTTTCGACCAAGTTTTTCGATTAAACTAAATTTTACATATAATAAAAAGGCGATGGTAATTATAGTTTAATTTATAAGCCTGTTGTTACGGACATAAAGGGACCTCGGTGGGTCAGTCAGCAGAGTGATACATTCTCAGTCCAATACAGGCCTTCCATCGAGGCCTCGCGTGTTCAAATCCCAGTCAGACCAAATTAAATTAAAACAAAATTGAGTCGATTTTTCACTCGATCACCGTATGTGGAAGAGGTACATCAATCAATTGGGCATAAGACATTTGTGTGCAGAGTGTTACCCAAATGTTTCTATACCGTACCAGGTATGTAGTTTTTTTTTAAAGATAAAGTTTCGACAGCTATTACAGACAAGCATTAGATATAAGGATGACATTGAGGGTTGTTCTGAGAATGATCGAATTTGTCACATGTTTTTTTTTCTGCTTTTTAGGAGGATACACATTTGTCACCAAATCTGTCGGCGGTGGAAAATACGAATGTGAATGTTTCAGGGGAGGTAAACGTGTATGGCCTGGTATGTGTGGTGTGAAAGACAAGAGTTTCTCTTATTCCAACTGTGTTTAATTCACAGACTTTAAACAATGGACTCGGACTTCAAACATTCACATGGACCCAGAAATGGAACAAAAACGGACTCGGAAATAATGTTTTAACCGTATATCTACGTAATAGGAGAGTCAGATGGTTTTTAGAAACTGAGAACAAGTGAAAGGATATAGCTTAAACATGATGATTGTTTTCGGCTACATACAGCGATCCAGCAGTTATGGTGATGTCTTCATAAACATTTTACTTTGTGTTTAAAGCAAAAAATAATTTCATGTAACATTTTTATTATGATTTGGGGGAAATAAAGTCATGACATATTATGCAGAATTTGTGCTTTCTCGTGTATATATTTATATATCCTAGCGAGTAGTCTAGTAGAGTTAGATGTAGTCGATGATTGCAAAAATTTCATATTTCTCGAAATAAATTTGATAATTGATGATCGCGATCATAACAGACAGAGGCAAAAACGTATAGAACCATTGTGACATAACACATTGGTTCTTAGCGTTTACGGTTAGATAATCACAAAAAGGGATACGCCCATATGTCTTCGCTTTATAGTTGATTAAATATATTTTATGCGGCACTCAAAATTATTTCACTCAAATGGCGGCGTTACCATGTTTAGTGGAGGGGATGGGATTCTTTGTCTGGAGGAACCCTCGACGGTTGGCAAGTTCCTAACAACTCTGATAGCGATTGAGATGAAAAATCCACTCCGAAATTGCACAAGCTTACTTGGTCTGTGTCGGGTTCGAAGCATTGGTGCGTTACCCCTGTTATCGTGTTTCAGTCGGCGGAGAGATTTTCTCTCACGTCAACATAAACCTTTCCTTGTTGGGCCGTGGGTTTGAATCCCAACCAGTTAAGACAATTGAGGAACAAATCTAACTATAAATGTTTTGACTCGATCAATTTGTTTACAAGGTTTGTCAAACAAAGGATTTCTTCTGGACAAAGCTCGTTTTCCTCTTCCACTTAATCTGAAATTAACACCATGTGAGCAAAATGCTGCTGACGGTGACTTAAATCGAGCGTTAAATAATTCTAGATTCGATCAATGTTAATACACCCATTAATTCCTGTAAAAGCGGTGCGGACTGATATTCCACTTAAACAAATAAAAAATGAAAATTTCTGAGGGGATCTTTCATTCGATCGCGGTATGATGAAGAGTTGCCCGATGCCCGTCGAAGGTCGCGGGTTTCCTCCGAACAAAGAACCCGGTTTCCTCTCTCACTAAACCTGGCAACGCCGCCAAATAATGAAAATAATATTGAGTGCGGCATAAAACATCGATCAATCAATCAATCAATCAATCAACCAACCTGTGGAAGGATCTGTCAGTGACTAATTAAGGGTACTTCAATATTTAATGCACTACAAAAGAGTGTTTAACTCCTGACGTTTGATTTATCATGTTCGATACATAAAAAGAACTGATAATAACTTTCAACGTTTAGAGACATTCAAGATACACGGCTAATATCGTGTTTCCGTCTTTTAGAAAATGAGTATAACAGTATTCTTGTTAACTTTTTGGACTTGACCACGGTGACATTTAAGGTAGCTGCGAATACAGCAGATTCGGGAAATTAGATAAAAAAAAAACTATCCTTTCTTTATGGCCACTGTAAAGTAGTTAAACCATGCACTTAGTTGTTGAAGTCTGGTATATTGACGAGCTTTTGTGGTCAGAATTTCTTCCTTTTCATCACGACCATTTCTCTTTCTTGATAAAATCCTTTTGTTGATGTTGGTTGAATCCATAAAACAACTGCTGGCAATTGGTGCAATACTCTGAGACGTTGAATATATTCCGTAGAACTTCTGAAAGACTTCAAGAAAGTGTTATCCCAAAAATAACGCGAATATTCAAGAGGCAACGAATTTTGAGCATCAACCAAGCTAGTAAATATGTTCTCTGGACTTTACCGTAAAGTATTGAAAGTATAAACACTACAGAATTAGCCTTGATTAAAAGAACAAATCTATTTAAACGTTCGTTTTGCATACAAACAAAAACTCAAACAGAATTGAATAAATATGGACGCATGCTCAATTTCCCGTTTTGCATACAAACAAAAACTCAAACAGAATTGAATAACAATGGACGCATGCTCAATTTCCCGTTTAGCATACAAACAAAAACTCAAGCAGAATTGAATAAATATGGACGCATGCTCAATTTCCCGTTTTGCATACAAACAAAAACTCAAACAGAATTGAATAAATATGGACGCATGCTCAATTTCCCGTTTTGCATACAAACAAAAACTCAAGCAGAATAGAATAAATATGGACGCATGCTCAATTTCCCGTTTTGCATACAAATAAAAACTCAGGCAGAATTGAATAAATATGGACGCATGCTCAATTTCCCGTTTTGCATACAAACAAAAACTCAAACAGAATTGAATAAATATGGACGCATGCTCAATTTCCCGTTTTGCATACAAACAAAAACTCAAACAGAATTGAATAAATATGGACGCATGCTCAATTTCCCGTTTTGCATACAAACAAAAACTCAAACAGAATTGAATAAATATGGACGCCTGCTCAATTTCCCGTTTTGCATACAAACAAAAACTCAAACAGAATTGAATAAATATGGACGCATGTCAATTTCCAGTTTTGCATACAAACAAAAACTCTAACAGAATTGAATACATATAGACGCTAAATTTCACGTTTTTGTAGCATGTAAATACTTTTTTGACGATCGCTCCCTCAAGTGTTATTGTGAAAGGCTGATAACTTGCATTTTGAAACAGAAGTAGCCAATGGCTCGTCATTTCACGAGCCATCAGCTTTACTCAAAAATTAATCTTGGGGCGTATGTAAATGTAAATTTTATAAACAACAAAACTCGACGATATACCGATACATCTAGGCTGTTAGGCTAATATTTTTTGTAATTCAACATAAGGCTCTATTAAAGCTCAACGACTCTTGACAATCGGAATTTATGAAACAAAAATCTGAATTTTGATAACTGGTGTATTTTGAGTACGGTTTGATTTTCAAAGGGTTTTGTCGAATTACTGTAAAAAAATTAGCTGCAAAAACGTATACTTTTTTCATTTAGTTTGATTGCCCAGAGATATAACTTTCCACATTTCGTTCCTTGTAAAAACGACTTTGACGTACATGTCCAAGATAGATATGAGCCCTATGTTGCACTTTAGAAAAATATGACAAACAATAAATAATCAGCGAAATTTTACCTATATTTGCAGCTCGTAGCCCTTCTATTTGAAATGAGTATTATTGATTATTTTATACACTTGAATAAAAAAAGCTACTCCAAATAATAGGTCAGATTCATTTAGTTGAAAACAGATAACACATAAACTATTAAAAAAAATAGTAACAACCAGTTTCAAATGACATCTGGATTCATAGTGTTAGAAATGATCGACCTCAAAATGAATGGATGCATATATGATCGATTGTTTTTTTTTACGCCGCACTAAAGGTTATTCCACTTATATGGCGGCGTTGTCAGGTTTAGTGGGGGAGGAAACCGGACTCATTGCCCGGAAGAAACCCACGACCTTCGGCGAGTACTTGGAGACTCTTCCATATACTCCGACCGGGTAAAAAAATCCACTCAGAATTTTTTCAAGTTTTATTTGGTCTGGGTGTGATTTGAACGCGTGCAGCATCGATGAAAGGCCTGTGTGGGACGGAGGGTCGATCACTCTAACTTACTTGACCATTGAAGCCCCCACTATGACCTGCACTTATAGCAAATGTATATAGGCCTACTATTCGATAATAACAGTAATGCTCGGGATGAAAAGGTAGACCACAATCTCTCGTTTATATACCAGACTTCGACAACTAAGTGCATGGTTTAACTAATTAGTGGCCATAATGAGAGGATGGGTTTCTTAATTATTTAATTTCCAGAATCTGCTGTACTCGCTGCTATCTTAAATGTCACCGTGGTCAAGTCCTGACTATCCCACAAAAACTTTCTGCCAACGCAAGCATCAATTATTTCCTAATCTATCTTAGATAACTGAGTCCGTTTTCCACTATATAAACCCTGGTCAGATGAAAATTTCACATCAAACATTTTCGCCCACAGAAAGTGCTGTTTCTAGTTTTGGGAAAACTACGCATCACATTTCGTCATGAAGGCAGTTTGCATTCTTCTCTTTTGTATGATGGTAAGTGTTGTTTGTGTTGGGATGAAGGGGTTTATATTTTCATGCAAGGCTATTTTTCAACAAAGCATCACTGATCATGTCTTTTCAAATCCAACTGTACACACCTGGGAATCACCCGCAACAAAATGAAAATGAAATTAATGAAAATGATTTTATTTTTGGTTGTTAGGCACGCCACCTATTTCCTTTTCGATTAGCGTATACCTTTTACAAAGATAGAGTAGACATACTATACTAATATAAGCAATATACTAAGCCATATTGTTTTGCTATAGAAATCATTGTGAATTCCGTGCAAAACATAAATCAATCACTTAATCAATCAATCATTTCTCCATTCTATAAATTATTCATGTTAACGTACATGTCGAATGTTTACGATAACAGAAAAGACGGAAGTGCTCTCGACTTCAACTCGTTTAATAAACTACCCTAGAGCATTGGTATTTGGAGTAGTACAATGATCCTCTTAAGACCTCTTCTTTTTCTTTTATATGGTAATTAAATTATATCCATATCACATACAAGATTGTACAAACTATGTTATTTATAAGCGATTGTAGCATGAGTATCTCTAGGTACGAAATATCTCTACGTGTATTTCTAGCGGTGACTTTTCGTGGCATATGGATAGATGATGCTCGAACAATTTTAGTGTAAAAAATGTTATCATGAATTTAAATTTGAAGAAAACAATGGACATGACATTGAATGAGCTCAAGAGTCACCATATAGAAAATAAAATTATAAAATTTCGTTGAAACAGAATAAGCTGATATAAATCTTGCAGACGTACGGCAAAGTAGTTTTAAAATAAGCCAAAATACTGCTAAAATGTAGCCCTTAACCCCAACTATTGTAATTTTGATGGCTATTGGCATTTCTTCGGTTCGTACGTCTTGCTGGATTTATCCATACTTGTTTGTTTCAAGAGCGGCCGTGAGTTCGATTCTCACCCTGGTCCGGGTTTTTCCGGGTCTATCAGTGCCGGTTGTTTGTTTCAATGCCAATCCTTCTATTTTTACTTCTCTTTGCAATAAATTTTATGAAAAGTTCGAATCAGCTCAAACCCTTTTAGATCACCACGGCTTATGTTCGTTGACACGCCTGGTTTATTTATGAATACTACAACACACGGGCACAGGGAAAATCTTCTGGACTAAAATAACTATGAATACAAGTTTCTTATTGTGTTAAAAAATAGGCATATCATTTAGACCTTTATACCCCATCATATATTTGTAGGTTGATGTTTGATGCCACACTCAAGATTATTTAATTTATATGATGGCGTAACCAATGAACTCTAGGCATGGAATGCGTTGTAGCAAGCGCCGCCATTATTATGAGATGACACTACTGATCTGACGTTACAGAGGAAGCGAAAGAGACCGACGACCGAGATTCCACGCATATAGCTCATTGGGCGTAACCAGGAAACTGGGATCTTAGCTCGGTGGAAACCCATGACCTTCGGCGATTACCTGACAATGCTAACACTTATGGCGATAGAGCGTCTAGTATAAAGGTACGTTCACACTATACAGATATTTCGGATCCAGGTACGAAGCGGATTTCGGACGGGTCAGCGTATTCGGTGTGTAGTGTTCACACTGCAACGAATAATCGGCCGATTATATCAAGTCAGTTCATGATGCAACAACAACACAACTCAACAAGAGTTGAGAGCGGTTTGGAAGATGAGATTCGTTTGCTTGAATTTTTGAAGAAAAGAGACAACTGTTGTCATAATCCTTCAGAAATCATGAGAAATTGTATTTAACTCCATCTCTACACGAAACCGCTCGATAGTTTAATTTCCAAACCACTATGTATGTCACTGTATTTTTGATTGCCATGTTTTTCACAGGTCGATTCTGATTGGCCAAAGAGGAAAATCGTGGACGATTTTGGATCCCGGACCGAATAAAATGGCTTCGTGAGCCATTTATATTCTTGCTTTTCGAATCTGGTGTCCGTAGCGAATTCGGATCAAGCTAGTGTGAACAAATATACTGATAAACATTGAAGCCATTTTAGTACGAAAATCGTTTCGGACCCCGAACCGAATTCGGGATATAGTGTGAACGTACCTTACGTCGGATAGTTGGATAGTGCATTGATTCACTGGTTAATTGGTTCATTGGTTGATCTTTTACGCCCCACTGAAACTACTGACGAAGTGCTGTCGATATCTGCAAACTTTTGGGAGGATTGTACAAGCCGAAAGATTATAATTTTAATCTAACTTAAAATGTATTTTCGTGAAAACAGTATCTTCAAAAATACTTATTTCTCTTCATTTTGATTGTTTAAATCGAATAAACTTTATTTTTTAATTGTATTATTAATATATTTTAGGCTGTGGCCTACGCCTATTTGGATGAGTTAGAAGAAGGCGAATCCCATGTTGAAGTTAGAAATACCAAGAAACTTTCCGGTGAGTTAAACATACCAAATGAAATATACGGTAAAATGGCGAGTTAAACGGCGAATGGTACATTTTCACGCTGAGAGTTGTTATACCGACTTGTAGCATCATATTTATGTATTACGTATAACGACCGTCAGAGTCAAAATCCCGATATAAAAAATATCTAGCAATGCCAAATCAGTTCGCTACGCACTGGCTAATCTCTTTTAAATTAATGTATATTTTATCGGACAAATACAGACGATCCGAAAACATAGTTTATTCTTTCAAGTTAAGGAACTTGCACTTCAAGACCCCGTGATCATGTTAGCATTACGCTAATATATAATATTTTTTGTCAATCGAGACAATGTATTCATTTGTTTAAGTGGCATTTAGAAGTTGAGCATAATAATGAAGGAAAGACCACTCTTGCGTATGGATTTACAACTTCTTGGTTTATTGGGAAAACGACGTTTCGGTGTAGCTCCTAACACCGTTATCAAGTGATGACTGTTGTAGCATGCTACAAGTCGATACAACAGGTCGCACCTTGAAAACGGACAGAAACCAAATATGACCTAGTCTATTATACAACTGAGCAAAACAGTTTAAAGTAACATAAGCTGCCAAATATCCGTTAAATGTCGTTTCACCCGAATGAGCTTATTGTTGGTAATTTTTATAGAAAAGTACAAAATAGTACCAATCTTACCGATGTATCATAATAATGCAGATTTATAAGCAAGAAACACCCACCCACTCTAAATAAAAAAAATAATTTAATTAACCCGTGCATCCTGGCTATTAACCAGGATGAAGGAGTAGACTTAGTTTAGCTGGTTTAGTAAGTGACCTATATAGTTTATGTCAACGTCAGTTCGTTAGGGTTTCAAGGTAATTCACAGTCTGATAACTTCGGAGATTTACGTGCGTCAAAGCCGACCGGTAGCGAGCGAAGTTAGCAGAAGGGAGTTCCGACTGGGTACTTCCAACGCTTAGCTTTCTTGAGAACCAGAATTTTTGACAAAAAGCCCGAATTTCGGTAACTCATGTCACTTTCAGTTTTATCAAACTGGCCACCGATATGCTCATCGATTGAAATATTTATTATTTAAAACGAAATGGCGATGACGATTTAAGTTTGGTTTTTCAAGTCCTTAGCCATTTGTACAGACCATATATAGGCTTGGGTATACATAAATGCTTCCAAGCTGTATGTCTTTGTAACATTAGCCCACCCTGTATTATTGGGATTGAAATTAACGTCTCCACATTGGTGGGCGCGGATTATTTTTATGAGATGTAAACCTGGGAATGTAGAATGTCATTTTACGGAGAATAACTACTTTGTCTGATATTTATGTTCTTGTTTTACTTATAGGAGGATACACATTTGTCACGAAATCTGTCGGCGGCGGAAAATACGAATGTGAATGTTTTAGGGGAGGTAAACGTGTATGGCCTGGTATGTGTGGTGTGAAAGACAAGAGTTTCTCTTATTCCAACTGCGTATAAATCACAGTTTGACAAACATGGACTCGGACTTAAAACATTCGCCGTGAACCCGAAACGGAATGAACGGATTTTGAATCTACAACTGTGCACGTCTATATGTATAGCGGACTGTATTTAGAAAAATAACGTAAACGAACGGAAATCTGCATGTGATAATAGTTTTTCGGTTAGTAAACAGCATAAGGTTTGATTGAATATAGCTGACATTAAAGTCGCTTACCATTCTGATAGTCATTATCATTTTGGGGAAATAAAGTCATGACATAAAACGGTCTACGCATTTTTTATATGTTTTGTGTGCTTTTTTTACGCTACGATCAGAAAAAAAGGAAGTGTCTATTGTCTTTTGTCGAGTATGTCGCTGGTTCGAATCCCACTCAGTCCAAACAAAAAATTGAAAAATTTTCTGACTGGGTTTCCACTCGAACAACCTACGTGATATAGTTGCCAGTTACCACCGGAAGATCGTGGGTTTCCTCCGGGCATAGAGCCCGGTTTCCTCCCACAATAAAACTGGCAACGCCGCCAAATAAGGGAAATAATCTTTAGCGCGGCGTAAAGAAAACAATCAATCAATCAATCTTTTAACAAGGGCTGTAAACCCAGGTTCAAGAGTCTTAACGAACCAAGACAACGGTTTTGTTGATACCCAAAGCGTGTAACCATCCAACAACTGTGTACAGCCAAGAGAGCATATTCTCGTAACCACAGATTTATCAGATGCGCCTCCATGTCAACAAAAAAACGTCTGTGTGACGAAAGTCTTGCTATATTTGTTTAAGGATCTATTTAAGAATGATTGATTGATTGATTCATGTTTTACACTTCACCCAGAATTATTTTACTGTATGTATTACCAGGTGTATTGGGTGGAGATTCTTTGCCTGGAAAAATCCCGGAGAGTATGCGCAGAACAATTTATTCTTTTTTTTCTCAATAATTCAACATAATATAAAGAAACATTTACGCCCAAGGCCAATAATTCAAACACTTTATTTCGAATTGAAAATCCCCTAAGCCAGATATAATCTGTTAATAGGAAACATTCTTGAAACCAAAATATCATTTTATCCCACCTAGGGTATACAATAATCCAAAAAGACAGATTGACAGGTAGAGGCGGTGGTTTTGACGTGTTTATCAAAAATGGATTATCTTTTGCTGAAATTGCACTACCACAGTTCAAAGTGATAGCATACCAATGTGTTCGAGTGGCTAGGGATGACAATGGTTCATTTTTCATCATAAATCTATACAACCCCTTAAAGTTGCATTAGTTGCCAAAATTTTTATATTTTGACGTTAAAACAGAATGTTGAAATTATTGGCTATTTTTCTCAAGACATATAATTCAGAATTTATTTTAGTATTTCTAGTCTCGAAAATGTACGATTAAGTAGGCCTATTGTTTTGAACTAACTTAGGCTTAGAATGAATGAATGGTCGTCCCGGTTATTTAAATTTTGTTTACTTTTCGAACACTTTTTCGATTCGTACAGGCCACATACTGTATGGATTTGCCTCATTCCAACGCCAATCATTTAGTTTTTCGATGTCCTTCAAAGCCTCTTAGTATCGTGACGATCAGAAATTAAGGGTCTATTATAGATTGTGGTGACTCACACCATGCACTCTGGGGTGGCTTGTCTACATATTGCAACGGTAATATTGTGTGGAAGCTGATAGATGAAAAAACCTGGTTATTTTAAATGATGCGACTGGAACTCGTTTTAATATACATTCGGGAGAAACGTCAACTATCGTTGGAAAGTCAGTAAGGCGAACCGAGTGAAATTTCGTAAGTGTTGTAAGAAGAAAGTTGTTGATGGTCTGTGTAGTGAAATGTTGTTAATGACATCAACGAAGCTGCTAATATTGCGATCCCTCAAGCTTTCGGAAGAAGAAATAATAATATACCTCGCTGGAATATTGAATGCTCAGAAGCCGTGGCGTTACGCAAGAAAGCTAAAAAGAGAGCGGAAAGAGCACGTCTGTATACAGCTATAATTACTTGTAAGAAAGCCAAGGCACATGCTCAAAGATTTAATAAAAAGACACAAAGATTACTGGCGATCATATTGTTCTAAAATCCACGGCAATACCCCTTTGAAAGAAGTGTGAAAGCAGGTTAAGGCTATTAATGTCGAAAACACGTCAAATTACTTTCCAAGTATTTCATCAAACGGTCTATGTCACTAAAAGGGATAAATGTGATGTCATAGCTGATATTATTTTCAGATGTTTCTAGCACTAGTAATTATGATCCGGATGTCATTCCACATAAACCTCAGACAGAGGAGTATATCAGTAACTTAAATTTACCTGAAGATGATATACCGTTAAATGACGATTTGCCATTGCCAGAACTTAGATGTTTTGGGAGTGTGGGAGTGTACTATAGATGAGATGGTACAGTGGAAGTTACGAGGATCTAAGCTGATGAGGTCTCTAGTAGACTGACTTCATTTTTGTGCCAGAATGAAAGATATACGTTTTGATTACGTAGCGACTGATGCAGAGACGCCTGTTTACGTGAAGGTATCGAGCCAAAACTGCCTCCTCGTTTAGTTCAGGTTCCAATGTTTTATAGGTTATTTACGAAAACAGCATATCAAAACATTGTCACCCATAGATTATATGTTTGGACAAGGCTCAGCTCTACCTGACCGAGAACAGCGAAAGTAGAAATACAATAATCACCAAATCATACTGAGGTGGTGTGGGAATTACATATTACTCTTATTTGTTAAATTAAGCTCGGCTTACTTCAAGCAGGTAAATTAACAATTTCACAGGCTAAGTATGTCTATCTTCCCCTTTCTCGCCACTGTATATCTGCATGCTTGCAAATCGTATATGGGTGTAAACTCAATTGCATTACATGTTTTAATATCGGAAGAGGTTAAGTAGTTTTCAAACGTACAAACATGTATTCTACTAAGAAATCACAGCTTTCTTTAATAATCGCCTACGGTAATAATTGGATTCGCCAATAAGTTTAAACAACCAACCAATATGATTAATTAATCGTTAACGCGGCACTCAAGATTATTTCACTCATATGGCGGCATTGCCAGGTTTAGTGAGGAAGGGAACCGGGTTCCTTTCTAAGGGGAAACACTACCCCATACGGCGATCAAGTAACATTTTTCAAATTTCCAATCACTCTGAAAAAACCCCATACGATTTAATGATAATGAACTGAATTACCTATTATTGCATTTCGTTCAGGGCATTATGCTTTCATAGTGTTGTTGAGGGGAACATTATGCCTTAGCGAGCAAAGCGACACTATGGAAGCATAATGCCTTGAACGAAATACAATCATAGGTTTGGTACGTCACATGACGATTTGATAACGAGTCGAGCGCATTTTTGTGCTAACTGAATGGTGTCTCTCATGCGAGCAATTGCTTGGGATACAAATAAGTAATGAATAGTAATTTACTACTGAATTACTAAAATAATACATGGGTAGAAGACAGACAAGGGAGTTGAATAACCTCCGTAAGGTTTGAAGGTGAAATGGTAAATTTGGACTATAGAAACCTGTAATGTTAAATTAGAAAGCTCATTCTTAATGCCTAAATCCAAATCCGCGAAAAAGACGACCAAACGACGAAAAGTCACGTAAAAGGCGTTAAGCTGATCAGATATCTTCCGTCGGAGATCCGGTCAACAATAAAGCCCTAATGGCGTCATATCAACACCAACAATTCTCACCTGGCAGTGGCAATGCAGGCGGCTTTACTCCTATATTCTACTCTCAACCACCGATCCCCCAGTACCACTCACCTGAAATTTAATATGAGCGACCAGATGTTCCAAGAAATGGTGAAACGCCTAGAACACATAAAAAACAAGCTTGTAAAATTGGATAATATCGAAAGAAAAGTAGGAATAAAATGAATAATTTGGACGAGACCGTCAAGAGGCTCAATTCACGTATAGTTGACATTGAGAATAGCTGACAGTTTGACAGTGCACATGTAGGGGATATTGGAAGCAAGCGGCATGAACTTGAATAGAAAGGTGACTGAACTGAAAGGTGTAAAAACAGACACTCAGGAAAGGTTGTTGGACACTTAAGCCAGGCAGATGAGAGACAATTTGAGATTTTACAACTTACCCGAGCAAGTGAATGAGGTATGTTCGTCAACAGCTTTTGATTTCTGTGAAAAGACTCTAAAACTGATAATGCAAACTTACGGTTCAAACTTGATCGAACTCATCGTGTCGGTAGTAAACGTCCTAATTACACGAGACCAATAGTGGCCAAATTTAATTATTTTTGGGATCGGAAGATCGGAATTCTGGTTGGTACAAAATTTAGTGTTGGAGAGCAGTATCCGAAAGAAATTCAGGATCGCAGAAAAAACTGTTAGCTGTCAAAAAGATCTAACAGGCTAAGGGGGGGGGGGGGGGGGGGGTTGAGATGTAGTGTTGTCAGTTGTACACTGGGACCGAAGTTGATTGGAGGTAGGGAGGCGCAGAAGAACAGCTACGATTTATTTCATGGAATGTGCAAGGTCTTAAAAATAAACTTCGAGACTTCATTGATACCATTAGCGAGTATGACGTAATATACTTAGTATGTCTCGCCCAACATTGGGGAAACATACTGTGCTTGTGCTGTCCGTCGTCCGTCAACTTGGGCTTGTCTGCAAAATATCTCCAGAACCACAAGGCGGAATTTGGTGAAATTCTACTTACAAATTATTGGTGAGGACGTAAAGAGTTGATCAAGTTTTGGCGCCTGTACCCTCTTCCGATCTTCTGTGAGCCTCCGATCGGATATTTTCATTGGTTGTTGCTTGTTTACAAGATATCTCCAGAAGCACTGGGCGGAATTTGATGAAAGTTTTATTACAGCTTATTTGTGAGGACTTTCAGAGTTGATCAAGTTTTGGCACCTGTACGCCCGTCCAATCTTCTGTGGGCCTCCGTCAGACAGAGATTCATAGAATTCCAAAGTTTACAAACCTAAAATTTAGTTTTGTTATGAGGCCAAACAATTACCGGCCATTTAACGTTACAAGGGAATCCTAGCATCACGTTACAGCTGGATTTTGAAACGTCCGTTGATAGAGCCCGATTGGTTAATGGTGACACCATGTGTGGCTCTTCCTGACCGGCAAAGTAAGTAAAACAGGATGATTATTAAAAAACAGGATGGCTTTTGAAGGATACGAATGTCCTCATTGACCGGCATATAAAAACAACCCGAGCGCTAGGCGTTGTAGCGGTTGGTTGGTTGTTTGGTGTTTTACGCCGCGCTCAAGATTATTTCACTTATATGGCGGCGTTGCCAGTTTTATTGTGGGAGGAAACCGGTCTCTATGGCCGGAGGAAACCCACGACCTGCCGGTGGTAACTGGCAGCCATCCCACATTGGTCGTTCGAGTGAAAACCGCGTTGTAGCGGAGGTGTAACTTTAGCTTATAAAAGTTCCGTAAAGGGAGATTATCCGTCAAGTCAAAATTGGTCGAAGGAATTATATGGCTATTTTTTTCACCCTGTATTACTCAGATCCGCCCCTTCATGGAGAACAATATCACTCATTTAAAAGTTGATCTAATACACCACCATCACATCTAAGATCGGATCATGGAGTTTCTTTTTCTGAGATAATATTTTCTCTATCAAATTTTGAAAAACACAGTCACTAGTGCTCTTTTTTTTCTCGAAATCAAAATTGTTTGTCACTAAAAATGTTATAGTTTTCAGCAAAAGTGTTTAGTCTATGTCTTAAAAGTAACGAGAAAATTTTAGCTAAGACATTGATCAAGGTAATTCCCCTATAATTTCTAGCAATAGTTAAGTCCACTTGTTTAGGAACCAGTACATTTACCACATTTGCCAAACAGTCGGGATATTGTCAAATTACATATTTCTAAAATATATGGAGCTAATACTTCCTTACAATTCTAGAAATAATTCAGCAGGTATGTTGTCTTGTCCGGCACATTTGTTACGCTTCAGACTGGAAATAACCGTCAATAACTCATCTAAATTAAAATCTCTATCAAGTTCATCTACATTTATCGAATCTTCAAAACTTGAATCAATGTTGCAATCATCTTTACTCGAAGGGATAGAGATGTTTTGGAAATGTTCTATTAATTCTTCAATTTGTATATTATTGTTGGCTTTGTGCTCACTTCTAAGTGATTTATTTTTTTTCCAAAAGTTTCGAGGATCTTTTGTTGCTTGTTCCTTTACCAAAAGCTGCTGTTTAGATTTAAACTTAAATTTTGCCTTCTTCTTTACTTTATTGTATACGCTTTTCGATTTTAGCATGCGTGTAAAATTTTCGTGATTTTTTAATAATTTTTTCTCGCTTTGTTAAATATTTTTCCTGCTTGAACAGTCAGCGTTAAACCAAAGAGATATATTATTTTTATTGTTAAACGTTTTTCCTTTGTAACGTTTGGCTAGATAGGCTGGCAATACTATCGTTTACTGACAGCTCCCCGGATTTCATTGCTATGCTGATCTAATACAATATTCTATGCTGCATTTATTAATTTTAAACAAGCATTTGGCAGAGATGACAGATGGTGTAAGCTACTGTCTAGCGGAATAAGCTCTAAAATGGTAGCTATGATTACATCTATGTACTCTAAGGGTAGAGCATGTATACATTTAAATGACAATTTGTCCGAAATGTTCGATGTAGAACTCGGTGTAAAACAAGGGGAGCCAGCTTCACCATTTTTATTTATTATAATGACATGGCAAATGAATTGAAAAATGTTGGTAACATAGGTATATCATTTGATGAAATTTCTATGTTTATGTTATTATTTGCTGATGACACGGTTTTGTTTTCTGTCACTGCCTATGGGCTGTCAAATATGCTGAATGGCTAGATGGTGACAGATTTCTGTTTCCGTAGTTTTAGAAGAACAGTAGGCCTAACGACAGGCTTTCGGAACCAATCGGTGCAGTGAAATCCTATGAACAGCATATGAGCTGTATTATTCGCCAATAAGTACAGTTCATTTATAAATGTAATATCTTGTTATAATCTGACGACCAAAATTTAAAAAAAAACTGAATAGAGCCTACGTAGCATGTAAGTCTCTGGCCGTCAAGTACAATGTAGGCATATTGGCTGCCATTAAAACTCCAGGATATCTCATTTTTTGAATATTTATTCTGCTTTTTAGGCAAACAGAATAAAGACCCTTCTCACCAAGACCACATTTAAACAATTTTCGCCAAGAGACCCCCTAAGACTATGAGTGAAGTAGTGCAGGAACAAATCTTGAGTTCAGCACAAATTCCAGTGAGCCGTAACATATTGTCAATCGTGGAGAACTTCGAGAATTTACAGGATTTTGGTGAATTGGAAATCAGGAAGCTGCAATCATCATCAGGGAAATTACTGAATTAGTAAATCAGTGTCGGTTAATTTACTAATTCTGGAAATCAGGTCTCCCCTGGAAACCAGATGCACAGAGCAAGAGTTGGAATGTCCGGATCTCCCCACATCTTCATCTGGAAGTATTTGCATAGATGATGAAACAGCAGAGTTTTCTTATGAGCTACACACCCCCAACATACTGTAAAACCTCTTGGACTTAAAGCCCCAGTTGAAGAAAGTGAAAAAGTTATGTTTCATGCGGAATTAGACTTCCTTAGAGCAGAGAAAGTTGTGTTGGACAACAGGCCGGAAGGCTGTCATAAAC